>HG991994.1:27500000-28750000 GCA_905220435.1 Amphipyra tragopoginis
CATTCAACAGAATCTGCCCATTGCCCGTGTCTTCGGAATCTGGTTGAAACCGTTGCTTTCAACGCCCGGGGGAATGTTGGAGCTTGTGATCAACACAGCCATAGACTTTTACACTTTATCACAGCATAGGCTGAATGGAACATTTTTTTTTTGTTATCTGTCATCTGTCATAACGTTAGAATAGGCACTTGCTAATTGTTTCCCGCCAAAAATACGAATAATATAATTGTTCCCGCTAAATTAACACCGCATTAAAATTAATTGTTCTTGCACTGAGTATTCCTGCAGTTATTATTCCACTAAATTCCTTCTAATTCCCGTACAATATGGAAATATAGATATACAATAAAGTAACCGTTTTTTAATGTTAATTTTCTATAATTTTACTTTATTTAATTGTACATTCAGTTAACTTGGTCAAGGAGAGCAACACAACACATGAAAATATGGAGGATCGAAATTATGTGAAATGTCATTTTGACAACTGTTGACATGTCAATGACCCCGTAGTGTTTATTTCTTGTGTACTTACATAACCTATCTACGTTGTTTATAGACGAAAATACTTGGATTTCGTTATAATTATAATGAAATAGAAATAAAGGTGTTGTACTTGATTGCGTCACATACACTCCACGAAACCTAGGACTGTCAAAGTTGTCAAACTCATGTTAACGTCAAACACAACTGTCATGGCTACCAGAAAAAAAGGGTTATCATATTAAAAAACGTCCCCAAATAATAATTCCAGTACAATTGTACTGTTCTTCAAATTAATTTATTTGTATTTTTATGGTAATCCCCTATTTTTTTCCTATTTTTCTATATACTGTACATGGTGGTGGCCCAAAATCAAACATCTCCTTTAATTATAATACATAGGGTCAAGTGTTGTACCTATGGGCGGCTTTACCTATGGACACTACCAATATTTCAAAAACCAAACGGCGTAAATTCGTAGTTAGAACGCATTCGTAAACTTTTTTTGACGAATGGTAACACTGACTAACTGTCACTAAGCTGTCAGTGATAAATCTGTTGGTAAGTGCTGTTAAACATTTTTATTTGAAAAAGTAAGTTTTTTTGTACATTTTCAAGGTGTTTTTCTGTGAGATAACTTAAACTAGAAGTATAATTGTAGATAATTTACAGAACTTCGTTGTTTTTCATTGAAATAAGGACCATTCTGCGATTCTGTTAATGCTCTGTAGAAAGATTTAATCCATTCTAGGTTATGTCTTAATATTTGTACCTGTGGACGGGGGAATGAATGTACCTGTGGACTGTCCATAGGTACATAATATCGGTTGCACCTGTGGACAGTAATTTACACAGACATATTACTACATTTGTTTTAGTTTTTTTTCAGTGCCTCTTATTAAAACCGGAGTGAAACGGGATAAAATATATCCAGACACTCTCTCCGAAGCAGTTATAGAAGTCAAAAGTGGATGTTTAGATCGTAGGGTGTCTGAAAAATACAAAATACCAAAATATACTATTTTGAAATATTTTCAACTCAACAAATATTATCATGATATCATTATCTCAATGAAAAAACAATAGATTAATTATTAGATAGATTTATCGTTATATTATTGAAGAATGACGTAAAAAAGGTGTTTCAAGAGCATGAAGAAATTATGTTACGTGAATATTTAGAAAAAGCAGCCTACATGCATTTGGGTCTAGATTCCAAACAAGTCCGGGAACTTGTCTACCAGTTTTCTGTGCAAAAAATAAATAAAATACTCTTAAAAGCTGGCATCAATACAAAATGGCTGTTATAGGATGGTTTCGATGTTATCGACAACGTTTTCCAGAATTATCGCTACGAAAACCTGTTTTTTTTTGCAATATTAAATGTTTGTCTACAGGTACATTACCGTCCATAAGTACATTTGTGCTGTCCATAGGTACATTTGTACGTTGTACCTAGGGACAAAATAAGGGTTTTTGAAAATCTTTAATTTTCTGAGCAATTATTTCCGCTATCGCATTGGAGACTGATAATTATTAAGAGTTGATTAGTTATTAAGCCGTACGATAAATAATTTCATGATAAAAGTATGAGGTTTTTTTTTAAAAAATACTTTTTTGTCAAATTCTGGAAATCGTCCACGGGTAGAGCACATGCCCCTATCATAATGTAAAACGAGACGGGATCGCTCCTTTGTAGTTATTAAAAAAAGTAATTCAGAAAAAATACTTTTATAGGAAAAATAATAATATGTTTATCTTTCTTTCGTACAATATTAGTAATCATCATCATCATCATCATCATTCAGCCAAAAGACGTCCACTGCTGGACATAGGCCTCCCCAAGCATCGCCACATCGACCGATCCTGTGCTACTCGCATCCAGCAGTTTCCCGCAACCTTCACCAGATCATCGGTCCGCCTTCTGGGAGGCCTACCCACGCTGCGTCTTTCGGTACACGGTCGCCACTCCAGAACCTTATATTAGTAATGCTAATTGGGAATATGCGTGTATTTTTTTCTCTCGTTCAATAAAACACAGTAGTATAAACCCAAGAAAAGTATTCTTCTTCTCTCGTGTCAGCACGAGCTATACAAAAATAGCTCATGCTGTGCTGAAAAGATTAGCCAGTCAGCAAGGTTGGTAGCGGGGCTGACTGCCCAGGGTGCGCCGGACGTAATATAGTATCGTCACTCGTGTTGCCTTTTGGGTGTCGTACCCATGGAAAGAGATGGTGTAGTGCTATTCTTTACGTACAGCATCACAGGACTCAATTGTTGTATTTTTAATAATAGTCCAAAACCCTATTTTGCCTAGTACGCACGGCTACAGATCAAGCTACACATTTCCAGTATAAGCTGATCTCGTACTGTGTAGGATTTTCTTTACAGTGAGAGGTCAGTGTAAACTGGAAATGTATAGCTTCATGTGTAGCCGTGTGTACACTATAATTAACAAAAATAAGAAAAAAAAAAAAAAACCAAGATGTAACATAAATTAGTGTACAACCGCTTAAGGGGTCACTGTAATCATCATTATGAACAACTTTTACTATAGGAACAAAGCTGAAATCGCGAACAAAAATCAGCTGTTCCCTACATTTTGATGAGTAAGTATATAATAAGACCTGTATTATAACCTTAGTGTGCAAATAAATAGTTTGAGTTATGCGAACATGAATGTAGGGAACAGCTGTTTTTTTTTTTCGCGATTTCTGCTTTGTTCCTATAGTAAAAGTTGTTCATAATGATGATTACAGTAACCCCTTAAGAGGTTGTATACTTATTTATGTCATACCTTGTATACTTTAATTTATTCTACTTACCGTCTCAGCCAGAACACGGTTTAAAATGGGAGCTCCATAAACAAAACAAAAAACACTTCATTATAATTATTTTAATGTAAAAAAGACATATTAGGTACATCGTAAAAAAACAAGGAAGATCCCCGATGCCTGGCTCCGATTTAATTAGTTTATTATATTATGTTGCATTATTAGATTATGTTGCAGAACATTGAACAAGGAGGAGCTCGTGGCTAAATAATTACAGCCGCATAGACCGATCTTCCGGGTTAAGCCACGCTTGCCGAGGTTGGTCTGTGGATGGGTGACCATTTACCATAGCGAGTTTCCTCCGTGCCTCGGAAAGCACGTAAAGCCGTTGGTCCCGGCTGTCATTTGTAGATCTTTGACAGTCGTTACTGTTGGTCAGAAGCCAGAAAGTCTGACAACCAGTCTTACCAAGAGTATCGTATTACCCAGTTACTGGGTTGTGGAGGTCTGATAGGCAGTCGCTCCATGTAAAATACTGATATTCAGCTGCATCCGGTTCGACTGGAAGCCGACCCCAACATAGTTGGGAAAAGGCTAGGCAGATGATGATGTTGCAGAACATTGAAAAATAACCGAACGATATTTTTATCGACCCATATTCATATTTTGTGGCGTAAATCACCGTTCCACTATTTCGGTGGGCGATTTACCCCACTGGGTAGTATTTGGGCCGATATAAAAATTACCAGCCCCTTATTTTTCAATGTTCTGCAACATAACGAATCAAATCAGAGACGGAAATCTGGGGACCTTATTAGTACTATCTGAAATCAAAACTTTCCACAGATTTAAAATTACATTCTTATTATACGGTGTGTTTGGTACTGGCTTCCGAAAATTTAACGACATGTTGAACCCTCTACTTAAGGCCTGGTTTCCACCAAAGCGGAGAGGAGACGAGAGGAAATGTGTTTTGAATAACCAATCAGATTTCATTATTCCCACATCTCCTCTCCGCTTAGCTTCGATGGAAATGGACCAAGCGGAGAAGAGAGGAGATGTCTCACTTTTTTAAAGAATTTTGTGCCGCGAGCGAGCAAGCAGCGCGGCAGAGCGGAGAAGTGTGTAGTCGGCCGGCTGGGTGGAGCCCGCGCTCGCGCGCCCCTTTCCCCGCTGCCTTCTCCCCGCGCCTCGCACACCCGAACTGACTAATTTGGAGCTCTCACAGCTCACATCTCCGCCACGCACAGTTCACATCTCCTCTCCGCTTTGGTGGAAATAACCTGCCAGCTTCGCAACACATCTCCTCTCGTCTCCTCTCCTCTCCGTTTTGGTGGATACCGGGCCTTATCGACAAAAAAACACCCTTTTGTAATATGAAACCCCCTCCTCTTCGAATAGCAGCCATTCTGATTTTTATGTGACCAGTAATGTAGGAGTTCATTAAAAATGTAATACCTTTGGATGTAGGAGTGCTAAATGCTTTAATTAATTTTTATTTTCAAAATGACAATCGTTTTTGACGATAAACTCATAAAAAATGGCAAATTAAAAAATAATTTTGCTTTTCATTAACTTTCTTGCCCTGTCAAATGGTTTCGTGACTATTCTAAACCATCTATTACAACACCAAATTATTATCTTTTTTCGTATTTGACCCAAGTTCCATTCATGGCCTTGATGTTGACGGCATGGGGCTTCAACTGGATCGGATCCAAGGTCTTCTCACATTTTACGATGTTGAAGTTCAGCACCATGTGATAAAGCAGTACTTTGATTTCCATCATCGCGAACCTCAAACCTGGAAATCAAAACTCCTGTTCAATAACATTCCACCAGTCCCTGGTATTTCAGCTAAAGGAAATTATTAAGACTCCAAACGTCCGATACTTGCCTCCGATAGTCGATTCCGATAGTCTGATCAGACTGCCTGAAGGCCTCCGCGTCATATATTTGTTTGAACATGAATTACATGTACGATCAGACTATCGGATCGGAGGTCAGAATCGTAAGCATCATCCGGGCGTCGTTGTCGTCCAGAAAAAATTGGACACGAGAATCGTACGTGTATTTCATGAATCCGATCAAATAGTCGGATCCGGCTCCCCTAAGCAAGTATCGGACTTGTATTTTGACCCTTGTACCTATGTTAAGTTAGTGATTCAAGATCGTTCTTGAACAAAAACCGGGGATTAAAAACGCCACTTAAAAGATCAAATGATCCACCCTCTCTTTACCTGTGGGTATCGTAAAAGGCTGGAGGAAGGAGGAACAGGAAAAGGGAGGATCCTCCAACCAGTCGGGTCTTATGCCTGGAGGGCTATTGCACAACAGTTGATGTTGGGCGGTTATATACAAGGTTAGTTGGAAAGGGGGTATTAAAGTACCCATAATACTGAGTAACTTCTGTTCAACAACAATCCCCAAAAGTCAATAGTTCAAAAGAAATAGCTGTTAAAAGATGTCATAAAAATACGCTAAAATCTATCTATCCTTAGCTCCATTTTCTGCATTCGTAACTAAAGTAGGGATGAATAAATTTTGAAAAAACTAAAATAAAAACCATGTTTTATGGAAATAAAAATTGTCGAATTTTTAAAGTGGCTTGCGGATTAGTACCCCTTGTCCAACTAACGTTGTATCTGCGTGTTAGATTTTGATATCTTGACGTTGGATCTGTCATGGCGACCACTGTGAGAGTTGTTGTTATTGTCGCTGTAGTCTGCTATAAAGCTATGTCTACACCAGTGCGCTTTCATGTTTATCTTGCGTCTTCGTCTGAGGCATGCGTGAAGCGCCAGCAGCGCATGCCTCTAATACTAGTTCGACAAAAGCGCATACCTCTAACGTACGCTAATCCGTCTATGGCTGGTATTCCACTTATCAAATATCTTTGTCCAATATTTGACGAAATTCCTTTTCTTTGAATTTCTTAATTAAAATCATCCAACTTCTTTGATCAAATACACAATTTCTTTGATCAAAGGAACATTGGACACAGATAAGTGGAATACCAGCCTATTGTATGTCGACTGACAACTGACCGAGGCGCACCGGTGTAGATGACAAGCTGCATGCGTCTTATGGCAATCAATATTGCATACGCTTGACGCAAGACGAATTGAAAGTTGAAAGCGCAAGATGAAAATGAAAGCGCACTGGTGTAGACATACCATAAGGCACTTATTAATACGTCAAAAATATAGGCAGTAGCTCCTGTCTGCCAACAAACTGCGATTACCAATCCGTCTACAAATTATAGTGCGTAAGCGTTCATTTTGGGGACCACGTTCAACAGCGTTCGTTTACCGGCTAATCTTGATCATCACGGTCATAATTTTATGGCTTACCAATGCAAATTCTTGGGCCCATTCCGAAAGGCATGAAAGTAAATGGTTTAATATTATGTTTGTTCTCTTCAGAAAACCTGTCTGGGTTGAACATCTCTGGGTCGGGGAAGTGTTTCGGATCCATATGCAAGCAGTTGACCATATTGTATACTGTGTCACCGGGTTTTACCTGTGAAAAAATTAGAATATTTTAAAGCCATTGATAAACTATGAGGTTAATAATTGTTTTCTGGACCTCCGCTGACTTTCTGGAATTCATATTTTTATAAACAGTATATTGCTTTGGCAATGAAGACAAGGGGGCTGACAGGGGCTTCTTCAATAATGCTCGTTCTGTTTTTACAATGAAATATAATTCTCGGTTTTTTACAACAGGTATATTACTTATGCACGATCCTGCACTTTATAACACACTGGTGGGGGCGGGCGGTTGGATCTTTCTCGAAACAGTCGCGAATCGATCGTAGATCTCAATAGATGGCGCTGCTTGACCCAACAAGTATCGATATTATACTGATCTGGTTACAATCTTCAACATTATACGCAGTTATTTTTTATTGTTATTACTTATTTTATTTGTGTTAAGCATATTGTTTAACTTCGACTCTTGCACGATATCTCTGTAAAAGCTGATTCTAGCCGTGGAAGGGGCCTGGTGACCTGTAACAGGTTTTTCTCAAAAACCTATATCAGGCGCCAGTCTTTCACAAAGGTGAGACATTTTTTGTACATATTAACTTTAAGTCAGC
Source organism: Amphipyra tragopoginis (assembly GCA_905220435.1). NCBI lineage: Eukaryota > Metazoa > Arthropoda > Insecta > Lepidoptera > Noctuidae > Amphipyra > Amphipyra tragopoginis. Next base: position 27,507,354 of record HG991994.1, read on the forward strand.
TTCGTGAAGAGAGAATAAATGATAAATTATTATATTATTATTAAAACTGAATGTGTATTACTTACAATGCAAGGCCGCCCCCCCTCCCTTGGTGGAGGAAGCTCATATGTTTTCACACAAATCCTGTCCATAAAAATTGCTGGAGACCATTTTCTTAGAGTTTCTAGAAGAACAGCAAATAATGACAAATGAAAAGACGGATATCGGTTATTAGATCAAACGTTATTTACTCCGCGTAAAATCAAAAACTCTTCACGCCAATTGTGTCAGAACTTTTTTTTAACAAAGGACTCCCTTTTATATCCTCTGGCAATGGAAAAGATTCACTCTAACTGAAGCGTTTTACTTAGAAAACTGATATATTTTACAATATACAATTCGACAAAGTGACCTACCATTAACAACACATTCCAAATACTTCAGTTCGCTGATACTGTCAAATGTAAGCTCTTTCTCCTCCTTAAACTTTCTGCACTCCTGGTACAATTTCTCTTGAACATCGGGGTTTAAGGCAAGCTCGTGGATAGTCATCACTATAGCGGATGCTGATGTATCGAAACCAGCAGCAAAGAATATGAAAACTTGACCAGTTAGCTCCTCCGGAGTCCATTCTGCAATCAAATAATCGGGTTGGAATGCTTCTTTTAACTGAGAGTAGAAAAGCAGTTGTAGCAGTAGCTAGCCGTGTGAGTTCAGGTGTGGACTACTAAATATGCAGACACGAGAGAAGAAGGTACAGTTCCTTACCTCTAGGAGCTTCCACGAGCAGTTGAATCATATCAGGTCGTTCCACCTTCTCCTTTTCTCTATATTCTATGGTAGATGCCACAATGTTATTAAAGAAGCTGTACATCTTATCAGGGAATAAACGCATGCCTAATTTCTGTAAAAAATAAATAAAAAAACTAAATTATTTTATCATTGGCTTCCTACTTAAATCTTCTTTGATGCACCTCTTCCAAACCACTTAAGATTTGCGGACGATTTGGTTCTACTGGAAGAAAATCCAAAGGCACTCGAGGAGATGATCCAAACCCTAAATACTGAGAGCTCCAAAGTGGGTTTAAAAATGAATATAACAAAAACGAAACTGATGACCAACTCAGAATTGGAACCCATTGAAATTGAAGGACAACAAATAGAATATGTCGATGAATATTGCTACTTGGGCCAGATCATCTCCCCTAAAGACCAAACAACCAAGGAAATAAATAAGAGGATTGCTAATGGATGGAAAAGATACTGGTCTCTCAAGGAAATTGTCAAATCTAAAGACCATAGTATGGCAACGAAAAGAAAAGTATTCAATGCTTGCATTCTTCCATGCATCACCTACGGCTGCGAAACATGGTCCCTTACAAAACACCATAGAGACAAACTAGGGAAATGCCAAAGAGGTATGGAACGAAGCATGACAGGAACAAGAAGGCAAGACAGAATTAGCAATGTGCAATTAAGAGCAAAAACTAAATTAACCGACATCCTGGAAAAAATAGACCTCCAAAAATGGAGATGGACTGGCCATATGTTGAGATCTGTACAAGAAAAGTGGAGCCAAACTACAACGAACTGGTATCCAAGAGATGGCAAGAGATGTCGAGGACGTCAACAAATGCGCTGGGAAGATGAGCTGAAGCTTGCTGCGGGACCCAAATGGAGGAGAGTTGCTCAAGACAGGAAGCAATGGAAACTGCTGGAGGAGGCCTTTGCCAAAAGGCACACTGAGTTGAGAGACATAATATAACCAAACGAATCCAACAATAAAGTCGGAAAGATGTAAAGATCAATCTCATCCAGTTGTAACGGGCTAAATAAATAAATAACATCTTTTTTTTTTTGTATTATAACTTTCGTGAGACACATTCATATTTATGATTATTTACGGTTTACTCACGTGCATTTTTCGGGATTGCCCGACTAGTTTCGGACCCAAACGGAGCCCTTAATCATGAGCTGAACCCGCGGCGAGGTCGCGAGACGAACCTCGCCGCGCTCGCCTCATGATTAAGGGCTCCGTTTGGGTCCGAAACTAGTCGGGCAATCCCGAAAAATGCACGTGAGTAAACCGTAAATAATCATAAATAACATCTTGTCAGGGAATAAACGCATGCCTAATTTCTGTAAAAAATAAATAAAAAAACTAAATTATTTTATCATTGGCTTCCTACTTAAATCTTCTTTGATGCACCTCTTCCGTTCCTTGATGTGACGAGTCTCTACCGACAGCAGTGTTGGGCCCGGCAAAGAACTGGTCACTTTGTTTTTTTCTTCTTTTTACTAAAATGTTGTCCCCACTCCAAATTTCCTTCTGTATTGTGGGTGCGTTTGCAGAAAAATCTCACAAGCACACATACCTTGGCCCGGAACAGCTACATAATTATCTGTAGTTCATATTTGTTTCGCTGTAGTCATAGTTTGAGGCTGTGGTTTTATCCCGTGTGGGGACGGGCTAGAATATAAAACTTCCTCACCGCACGCTGGGAATAGACGCATATTGTAAGATTCAACAGAACCCAGCACGCTTGTTGGTTGGATCTATACGGTGCGCCTGGCTAACACCATCACATTAAAGTCTGGCGCCAAGCAGTTCACTGTGTTCCTTCGTGTATGTGAGAGCCAGAGAGGTATAGGGAAATCTCTCTATATCTCTGTTACTTGGATTCGTGTTCTCCATCTCAGGCCCTGTCTGCGCTAACCGTCAGGTGCGACTAAGGTCAAACGTCACCAAGTCAAATACTACGGTAGTAATACTTCCCCGAATGAACTCAAAACGAATCTAATTCAGAAGATTATTTTAAAATCAAGTATTTCTGTTCACCTTTAACATACCTTAAAAAATGCAGGATACATTGTAGCTAACATGAATAAGACATTCTGCTTTAAGTTGAACTCGAAGATGGAGCTACCAAACTTGTAGAACTCGTTGTCTCTTTCCTTCAAGGAATTGATCTTGAGCCCGAAGCCAGCTGATGCTATGACGTCATTGGTGTACCGACGGGCTAGATCATCTACATCGATGTTTTGTGATTGGTTCTCTGAAAAGGAATGTGCATGACGAGAAGGTACATTTGAGAAAAGTACTACTTTCTGTCAGTATTGTAATGTCCATCGTTACTGACGTTCTGCCTATCCTTTTTCTCAACTGTGTTGGGGTTAGCTTCCAGTCTAACCTGGGAGTCTACTCCCTAAGCACGAAGTCCGTGGTTTCGGCCTTAGTAAAGAGCGTTTCCTACTCCCTATCACCTACGGACATAAGATTATTTCGGGACCCGAACTAAGAAGGAATGACAACACGATTTGACAGTTGTTTCTACTACCGATGTGTTTTTGCCCATCCGAAAAGTTAAACTTGACACTTGTTTTGTTCACTCCTACGTTTCGGGATACTTTCGGACGGGCGACTAGTTTCGTTGACGGACTTAGGGAGTAGGCCCCCCGATACGGCCGAATGCTATTTTAAAAATAGCGACTGCCATCGATTTCCGCAACCCAGTTACTGGGCGATGCCGATATCCTAATGTTGAATCAGTTATTAGACTTTCGGGCTTCTGACTATCTGTAACAGCTGTCGTAGGTTCATATGACATCTGGGAGCGACGGTCTCCGAGACACGGAGGCGTCTCGATGTGGTCATCGACTGACCTCGCCAGCCTACAATAAGTCAGTTGGTGGTAATTGAACCAATTATTTGTAGGATCTTGGTCTGCGTGCGATATCTGTTCTCTGCTTATTTATGGTCTACATTCGTGAATTCAGCCTAATTCGGCCTGCTCTTGTCGATTATTTATAATAACACCTTATCACCACAGAAATCTAATATTATTTAGAGTTATGTGCTGATGACCTTATGTTACTAATTAAAATTGTTGCAGAAATCGCTTTAAAAATGACATCATTGACATCAAAATAGTTTTCTTTTTCTTAATTCGTCCCAATAACTATAAGAGCAACAAAGTAATTTGATTAGGGAAAACCACGAAGCAAAGCAAAGAGGACTTGGTCTAAGTAACGGTGCACTGTGATACCAACTATGTCCTGATCGGATTATCGGAAAATCGCATTACAACATCTCTGTGGCGGCATCTATCACGCCACATGCGAACTACGCAACACACTGGTTATGTAGACGACTACAGCGACATAAACGACAACATTCATAGATGACAGTTCCTACATCGCGCTATCATGATTTAACACGGAGATAGTATGTATTATACAACCGCCCAACATTAACCGTTGGGCAGTAGCCCGGCAGGCACAAGACTCCGCCTTGTGCGTGGGAAGCCGTCACCTCGTTTTGCGAGGTGGTGCTGGCGACCAAGGAAGGAACGGAGACAGCGACTGCCACTCTCCCTTTCCGCGCCAGACGCACCGGGCGCCGCTGGAGGGCGTGCGACGTTCTCCGGCCACCCTAGTGTGTGGCCTGCAGGCAAGGGGTTAGGGGGCCCGTCACCCGACTAGTAACAGGCCCGAGAAGGCGGCGCACATGTGTTCCGTGCGCACACTGCGCAGGAGGACGTGGGACCTTTCCCTGCCGGGGTTGCGGTGCATGCAGCTGCGAATCCCGCGACCTCGGCCACAGGTTAGGAGAATTAACACCGTGGGTTTTTAGCCGGTAATAGTCCGGCATATCCCTTTGCCTTCCCCAGGCGAAGGGTATCCATGAGGATGTTCCCACGATAAAAAAAAGGCATTAGACTCCGCTTGATTGGAGGATCCTCCCTTTGGTTGGAGGAACACCACACCTCGTTCCTCCACATCTTCTATTGAATTTGCTCCGTAGGAAAATGGTTTTTTTATTTTTTTGTTAATACTTTCTTTAAACAGAGTCTACCAAACTGCATAACAGTTTGTCGGCATTAAATACCTTGTATATATTCTATAATGTTGTTGACGTTTTCTAAAATGGTTGGCAACATGAACTTCATTTTTGAAGAGGTGAATGCTGGACTTAGTGTACTTCTCATCTCGCGCCATTTTTCACCTGAAAAGAATGCAAAAAATATATAGAAAAAAAGCAGATGGAGAACTAAGTTCCGTGGGCCCGAGGTACCCCAAAGGTTTTAACCATGCCTTTCTGATGGTATTATGAGTCAAATGTTATATCAACGAAAGTCCAATTCTTTGTTTCTTTACTTAATAAATCAATTAATTTTAGTACTTCCTTGTAAACAATACCTTAGGTTGAACTGGCAACATTTATAAATTATCGTGTGAGTGGATAAGGATCTCCTCACTTCACAATCCTCCCCGACAAATAAGACATACGGCGAGAGGGGTATGGTATGACAAGTCACAACGCCGCGTTCATAGAACTTGTTACCATAGATATTTTTCGATTTGTGAATTTCATTAAATAAGGGGCCGTCCATTAATCACGTGATGTTTTTTTAGCATTTTTTAACCCCCTTCTCCCCCTTGGTGATACGTGGTGAAGTTTAAGACTACCCCCCCCTCCCCCACCCAAAATCACGTGTATTTTTTAGTACCTACAAAAAATACAGATATAAATTATAATCTAACTTTATTCTGAAATTAAAGACCATGATAAAAATGTCTAGACAGAAAGGTTGCAAGTTGTTTTTGACAGGCATAATTTTCGCTTTTCAGTTTAGAAGTCGCGCGTTTGACGAAAAAATAAATACACGTGATATCTTACTACACCCCCCCCCCATTGTGATATTTTGTAATTTTTGCCAAACCCCCTCCCCCCCCTTTCGAGCCTCACGTGATTAATGGACGGCCCCTAATGAATATTTCGAAAATTAAGCTTTATTCAACAAACTACGTCCTAGCTTTTCTTCTCCAATTTGGCATCGGAATCGAAATCTTTCGGGTACCTCGGGCCCACGGCGTATACAAATCTACATAATGGTCTTATTTGTGGCATGGTGCCACTATCATCATCAGCTTCCAATCTAACCAGATGTGGCTGAATACCAGTATTTTACACGGAGCGACTGCCATCAGACCTCCGCAATCCAGTTACTGGGCAATACCGATATCCTAAGGCTAGACCGGTTGTCAGACTTTTAGGTTTCTAACTACCTGTAACAAATGCCATGGGTATTCGTCTGACGCCTGGGACCGACGGTTTAACGTGTTCTTCAAAGCACGGAGGGGTCTCGATGTGTAAAGGTATATAATATAACATGTTATAAAACGTTGTTATATAACATGTTTCAGTAATGTGGAGACTGAATGTTGTAAAACATGTTATAATAACAAACGTGTTATTTAACATGTCATTAATATTTACAACAATGTCAATAAACTAGTACAAACCTAGCATCTACGTTTTTTCTGTCGTTATTTAAAACAACTAAATATTTAATACAACGAGCGCCAACAGCAACACGTCCTCTCGTGTCGACATTGTGAACAGCACTGCAGAACGACAAACGACAATGTTTTAAAACATGATTATATTACATTGTTATTCTAATGTGTACAGTATTGTTATATGTTGCAATGTTGAAAAACAATGTTACATATTGTGGACGTGTTATAAAACACAAGTTACACAACATGTTACTTAATCTGTACGCACCTTTAGGAATGGTCGCCTTAACCTTGCAAATCATATGATCTGCGTGGCTGTTAACTAGCCACGAGCCCCTCTCGCGTTGTGCTACTATAACATAAACTCACGCCTATATTCCCCGAAGGGTTGGCAGAGGTGTATAGTTAGGCTTGCCAACCTTAGACCCAATTTCACCATACAATGTCAGTTGTTAATGTTGTGTTAAGCTGTCAATGTCAATTTCAATGTACCTACTGTTAAACAGTCTGTTAAAATGTTTAACAGAACATTAATAACTAACAGAGTATGGTGAAATTGGGTCTTAATGTATGAATTTACCGGGACTTTGGTAATTAAAATGTGGCAAAAAAAAGCGGGACCCAAGTTGGGTTACGCTCAATTTCGGAGAAAAGTAGTGGAAGGGAAGGGAGCGGGACGACGTTGAACGAACCGCGCGAGCGGTGTTCGTTCGACGCGAGACTCGCGGTCGTGATCTCCACTCTTCTAGTTAAACAAAACGTGCGTTCACTAAACTTCGACTTCTGCCGGAAGGTTTAGCTGTAGGTACGATAAAACGGGACAATTGGCGTTCCGCTCACGTCTTTATTTTATTTATTCTTTCGCACAAAATTAGTACAGAGGCGGACTTAATGCCATAGCCATAGGTATTTCGCGGGACGCATCCTCTAAAGCTCTAGAACGGGACGCCCTGAATCTCGCGGGACGGTTGGCAAGCCTATGTATAGTACACCCTCATTCCGTTATGTTTTATGTCCCATGTAGTAGGGGGCGAGCCTATTGCCATCGATCGGGAATGAATCCAGACTTCGGGCTACTACTGAAAAATTCCACATTGAAAAAAAAACTTTAAAAAAGTAAAAACCGACTTCTAAAAAAACTAAACGGAGTAAAATAATTATCATTTAATAAAACTACCAGTTTCAGAAGTCGGTGCATTCAATTTGTTTCAGCGTAGAACACCGACTTCTGAAACTGGTAGTTTTATTAAATGATAATTATTTTACTCCGTTTAGTTTTTTTTGAAGTCGGTTTTTACTTTTTTAAAGTTTTTTTTATTTTATACTTTTTAGTGCCACAAATTACAATTAAAATAGTGTAGAAATTCTCGGACCAGCACTACAACTAGAACGTCGTCTTTATACGATTTGTGTATTTTTTTTTTGTTTTTGTTGATTTTTTCAAAAAGCGCTAAATCAATTTCAATAAAATTTATATGGGACCACCTCTGAAGTATGGCCTACCAAACAAAAAAAAAGAATCATCAAAATCCATTCATAATTGGCGGAGATACCGTGTAACAAAGACACACAAAAAAAAAACTTTCAGGCAAATTGAGAACCTCCTCCTTTTTGAAGTCGGTTAAAAACTCAATAACACTTTGCACAACCTGGAGACCGAACCCAGGACGTCACGCTTAGCAGTCGAGTTTGCGACCGCTAGACCAACGAGGCAGTCTTAAAAATATATGCTAAGGAAATCGCTTCAAATCGCGAAAATCGAATCGATAGTCGGATCCGAAACGCTTTCATGGTTGGAAAACATGCGATCCATCAGCCGAAACTTCTAAGTTCGATTTTCGAAAACCTGGGGACCATTCCTTGTGAGTTATTATGGAGTTCATGATCACTTGATGACCTTTCAACTATAACCAATTAACACGGAACTGAACCAATTTATTTTTGTCGAATAACATCCATCTGTTTCTTTTTCTCCATTTGACATTGACATTATTATAATAGGTCAGGAAATAGCACTTTGACCAATTGGAGGGAGTTACAAATAACAATGGTACTTGCAAACCCAAATTGGTCAAAGTCACGTGTACATCTTGTATTTAAACTGATTCATATGACATCATGTATGAGTTGTGATGTGTTTGCTGATGAGAGGAAGAATACACTGTTAGTATACCGGATAAAGTTTTACGTCTGGAAAAAAAGTAGATATAACAGGTGAACAGAATAGAAGCCATTATTTTATTTATTTTTTATTTGACTGCTGCAGGGGACGGTTTCTACGTAACCGGGCAGTTATTGGCGAGACCTGAAGGGTCTCCAGCCAATGGGGGGGAAGTAAAATACTTAACTTTTTTTTTTTTTTTTTTTTCGTTGCGATATCCTCCTGGGTGCCCTTCGCCTGGGGAAGGCAAAGGGGTATGCCGGACTCTTACCGGCTAAAAACCCACGGTGTTCTTTCTCCTGACCCTTAGCCGGGGTCGCGAGATTCGCAGCTGCATGCACCGCGACCCCGGCAGGCCTCGAGGCCGGAGGCCCTTCTTCTGTGGGGCCTTGCCCCACGTCCTCCTGAGAGGCGCGCACGGAATACAGCGCGCCGCCTTCTCGGGCCTGTTACTGGTCGGGCGACGGGTCCCCTAACCCGCCGCCCGCAGGCCACACACTACGGTGGCCGGAGATCGTCGCGCGCCCTCCGGCGCCCGGTGCGTCTAGCGCGGGAACGGAGAGTGGCAGCTGCCTCTCTCTCCCTCTCCACTCCCTCCTTGGTCGCCATCGCCTCCTCGCAGAAGGAGGCGACGGCTTCCCACGCACTCTCGCTCCCAACCATGCCATGAACTGAACCACGGCCATGGTTGGGAGCGAGAGTGCGTGGGAAACCGTCGCCTCCTTCTGCGAGGAGCCAACTACTTGTACTACACTAACATCATGACTACCTGCAACAACAGCACTAAGGGCGACCCGTAGTGGGACTCGGACCTCGGCTTAGGGCGTTGCTGGCGTGGACATAAAGGGGGGAGACAGCTTGATGAGGGCTGAATTATCGGTGTGACTGCGGAGTCTGAAGAGATGACCGGCTCTACGACGGGAGAGCTCGGTGGATCGTGACCGGCGGCGGTGGGACGTCGTGACGGGCCTCGTCGGCGAGGACGGTATGCCGGATGGGGGCGGACGTTGTGTAGTGTGCTGGTCGATTTACTCGCCTCCTGGAGGAGGGTTATTTCGTCATCGGGTTCTAAAAGTGTGTGCCGCGGACGGCGAACTTTACTTATGAGAGAGGGACTGTAGTCGGCCGCTGCGGCGACTAGGAGGTTCGGATGGAGGGGGCAGTGTCGAAGTAACACTTAGAAATGCGTTTAAGGTATTGCCTGATGGTTGGCATTTTTAGATTGAAGTAGAAGCCATTGGCATATTGTATTTTTTTATCATTTTTTGTTTATTCAAATTAATATATCAATACATACTACTAATTTGAAGTAAACTTTCATACTAAAACAATAAAAACAGATATTTTGAAATAAATAAATCCATTAAATAATATCTATATGATTTGAATTTCTATAATAGGTATCTGTTGATAGATCAATTCTAAGTGAATGAAAAATGCGAATTGAATGAAAAACAAAAAACCGGCCAAGTGCGAGTCGGACCCTCACGAAGGGTTCCGTACCATTCCATTCCATTCCATTGTCTATAAAAACGGCAAAAAAATCATGTCTGTTGTATGGGAGCCCCCTTAAATATTTGTTTTATTTTAATTTAATTATTTATTTTTAAAGTGAATATATGTATAACTAAACATTCTGTGAATATATAAAGCGTCTACCTGTTGCCGTTATCAATATCGAGCAAAAACGAGCAAAAAAATGACGTTTGTTATATGAGAGCCCCCTTAAATATTTATTTTATTCTGTTTTTTAGTATTTGTTGTTATAGCGGCCACAGAAATACATCATCTGTGAAAAGGGGTTTGGGTAAAATTGGCGTCGTTTTGAAGTTGAGCGGCCAGTAATGAAACTTAGATATTATGAAAGAACAGAATAAAGCGATCAAAAGTTATTATGGATACATTTCTCTAAACCATATCGGAACGGAGATATTTGCTTTTGTATTGCTCATTAAAATCGAAGAAGTTATTATATTCTACTGCACTCTTTTAGGTTTCTGCCGTTTTTTTTAAGAATTCCAAATAAAATAAATCAAATAAAATGACGTAGATGAATGGACCGCTGAATGCTGAAGTTCCTGAGCTGGATGATTTTCTTGTTTTATGTGCCGATGATTTAATTATCTATACAACAAGCTCGTAACTACTACGGAGAACATGTAAAAAGTGACGGCTCATATATGCCAACTGTATACAGTGTTTTATACACCTTCAAGGCCTCTTCAAACTCTTCATGAGTCGATTATTCGTCACCCACTTTCATTTTCACAATAAAAACAAATGAAAAACTTAAGGGGATGCTTGTAAGGTTGTTTGGATCTCCAAAGCAGAGTCGACGGAGCCCCGGCTCTTATTTCTGTCTGCATGGTTTAAAGAAACCTAACACGAAGGAGATGACGGGGGCTTCGGTCGCTCGCTATGCTCGCGCACTCTGGCCCCCGTCATCCCCTTCGAACCTAACCTATCCGTGTCGGGTACCCCAAAATACCGAGCTCGCTTCGCTCGCTCTTGAAATTAGTCAGTTGGAAGACAATTTACAGTTTTTGGCCCAAAATCTAACCTACCATTTAACTAACATATCTACCAAACAACTTATTACCGCCGCTGGTGTCCATTTTGGGTGCCGGCAGCCGATGTTTTTAATCTTGGCTGCCGGCAGTAATGTACCGCGGTTTCCCAATGGCGTTATTTTTGAGTGCCGGCAGCAGAGGCACTCCCTATTGAAAATGCTACCAAGTAATCGGCTATATTTGTGACCAATAATATTCCGTAAAAAGTTGTTTAGGTGTTGTGAAAATATGGCAAATGAATCATTTGGTAAATGAAAAAAGTTCAATAGAAGCTTCGGCCAAATGCAAAAAGTTATTTTGTAAATCGGCGAAATATAGTTCGGTAAACTAATACCTATGACAAATGATACTTCGATGATCTAAAAATATGTTAAATAATGCAATAGCAAAAAAGACGTCTGTCAATAGTTTTCGGTAAAATGAAATTCGAACAAAAAAAAATCGGAAAAGTGATCGGTTTCCGACTAGTATGCCTAGGCAACAAGGTAACAAAAATGTAGCCTACAAACTTACCCTTCATTAAAAGCAGGCTGCCACCAAACAAAGGATCCAAATCCTCACTGAAAAACTCCTTGTGGTCAGTGAAGTGGTCGAAGTCTTTGACGGTGATACTCTTGATCAGGTCGGGATCGCGGATGAGGAGCGCTGGCTTCGTCATTTCTAAGAGACCTACGTATCTGGAAACAAGGATATTATTTAGGTATCTCTCAATATACGTTTCTCATTAACGTCGTATGTGTATGTCAATTAACTAACCTCATTACGATTAGCTTTATTTTTTATTACTATCGGTACTTTCAAGATATCTTTATCTTGTTATACGGTGATTTTCTTTGTTTTGATGACAATTAGCCATGTCAGTTGTTTTATATAGTTCAGCGTCCTTTTACCTTTTGTAAATGTGAGAGCTTTGTAGACTTGCTAGATGCCTGGATACCTATTTAATTTGTGACCATATTTTTCATATTTTATTTTTGTGTGGTTCCTTCTCTTAAGTCTACTTTGCTCTCTCATAACTATTCTAAGTCATAACTGTACCCACTCAAATTGTTAAAGATATGGATTTTAAAAGAGTAACCATGGGGTTTCTTGCCGGCTCTTCTCCATAGAACCTACATTTTGGAACCGTGCAACTAAATTGTCGAGTCGTTTCCTAAGTGCATGTACTGCGATTACTCTAAATAAAAAATGAATTTGAATGAATTAATAAGTTAATTAAATAAGTTTCCACTACTTAATGAACTTCTGCTACTTTGCACGGTCCTGATCATCAACAGCCATAGGGTTCAGAGGTTTGCCAGAAACCACACAGCTTTTTTCATTATGAAATGCGAATATATTTCTTACAAATGTGGGTTGAAATATCGAAAGTCTAGTCAAGAAGGCACGTACTGATGACGTTTCATTTACCAGCTTTAAAAAAAATTGGATCCATTTATGTTCTTGGTGAATTGGAATATAAAATAGACGATAAAATTAATGCAATAAAAAAAAGAAGTTGGTAAAAGGGCTTTCTAATAAATTAACATTTTATACTTTTTTAAAACCTTGCGGTTACCCAATAATAATCGTTCATATTTTTCTTGTGAATAAAGTAAATAGAGATCATTTAAATCGTTTACCAGTAATAATACGGACTTTCAAGCGTTTAGAAAAATAAAGATTCGAAGTATTTTTCATTTACGAACGAAGCTTTAAAAACATTGTTGATATAACAATACATTTTGAGCTTTTGCTCCAAAGTTTCTACTTTTATTTTTATAGAATGAAATAAACAAACTAAAGAGAAGTTTTATAAAACAAAAATAGAAAAGTACGTCTAAAAAGAGATTTCTGTTTGTTGAAATAATGTCTTGTGCAGCATATTTTTCTCTTAATTGGCTAAGTAACGATACTTAATGCGTTTTCTTTTCTTTTCTTTTTTTGCACTTTGTCCCGTTTGGCCCTAGTCGGACCTGATGGTAAGCGTAGACAGGGTCTAAGATGGAGCACACGAATCCAAGTAAAAGAGATGTAGAGGGATTGCCCTATACCCGTCTGGCTCTCACATACACACGACGGAACACAGTAAACTGCTTGGCTCCGGACTTTTATGTGAGTATGGTAGCTAGCCAGGCGGACCGTATAGATCCTACCACCAAGCGTGCTGGGTTTTGTTGAATCTTACGACATGCATCTATTCCCGGCGTGTGGTGAGGAAGTTTTATATTTTAGCCCCTCTCCACTCGGGATAAGTATTAATTTCAATTGTTATTGATCTTTAGAGGCTCCAACATTTATGTTTCATTGTGACTTGTTTTAATATTCCCGGATTAAACTAATGATATCCAATATCATAGAAGGTAAATTATAAGCAAAGAGAAAAACAGGTAGACCAAGAAGAAAGTACACAGAACAATTGAAGGAAAAGACAGAAGGGATAACATATAGAGAAGTTAAGGAATTGGCTCTGGATAGAGAAAGATGGAGTTTGCTACACCGACAAATGCCCAACACATAGATGGATTAAACTAGTGACAAAAAAGCACTTGAATAAATAATCATAAATAAGTTAATTTACCTGCGGATGTTATGAACGGATGGAGGGGTCTAGTACCTACAGTCTGACATGGATCTAAATTAACGTGGCAAAATAGAATAAAATAGAATCATGTATTCACTAGAGACATGGTCTTACAAAGATGTTACGTTTATGAAGGTACACAGACATCTCACCTGTAGTAGGCATGCGAAAGTTTCATACTTATTTATAGCATTAGATTACATATGCTCTAAGAATGCATACATACCTTAGAGCACATTTTATATTAAACTTAATGGGAGACATTAAACCTCTGTGGTAAATTTATATCTAGACAAAAAACAGTGCATTAATGTAAAACAGTGCAATAATGAGCACATTTCTGCACTGTTTTGGTTCTAAGCAAAAAATACGTCCTTTGTGACCGGTTTTTGATAACATTACTCCGTAGTTGAAAGAAAAAAATATTAGAATGTCACATGATCATCATAGAATGGTATTGTGATTTAATAAGAAAATGTCAAAAAATAATAATGTTAAACTGGAACGTCAAAATAATCGATGTCATATCGAATTACTATATAGATAGGAAATAATAATAATAAAGATATACATTATAACACTTTTTGTAATCAACGATCAATTCTTTACGTATATTAGTTGTGTTTGGTATCGAAAAATTCATTAATTGTGTAGAAGCAATTTTCAATCAACCACTGTCTTAATTTGTTTTTGAATTTATTCATAGGAAGTTCTCTAAACACGTGGGATGTGATTGTACACTTTTATGCACATCATTTGACTATTCTTTTTGTGAAAAGTGCTTCTACATGGTACAACATTTATCTTGGCAGGATCCTTTGATTTTTACTTGCAGTTTTCTCTTACTCTAGCAAACAAGTGCGTTTGGTTCCTCACGAACATTATCTCTAATAGGAATGTTCGTGAACTAACATGAAATGTATCGGATTTGACAGATTTTTGACATCTTCCTTCACAAGCGGCGCCGCACTCTACGTTCATTTGGAGTCATGTCGGACTGTACACTACGCTGAAGCGACTACGCTTCGATATTGGTAAAACACTGTAAAACATGCACAAATTGACCGCTCCGGTCACTAAAATTTCAAACCTAAATATTTTCAAAACTGCTTGGTTACAATCGAGGCCAACATAAAAATAGACTTGTTTAGACACCTTCTTTTCGAAATAAAAATACGGAATACAATTAATATCAATATATAAAATACACCAGAGAGGTCAAACAAATACGTTGATTTTGGAGACCATCCCACCTACACGAACATGATCAGCTTCCTGCACAACACTGTTCAAAACTGATTTTGCTTTTCAAAAATAGTTTTTGTCTGTTGCCTATTAAGTATTATAATCGTATGTGCTTCAAACATCAAATAACATTCACATATGTAACCAGTACATAGCCAGCCCATTACTGCCCCACTGCTGGGCACAGGCCTCTTCTTAGAATGAGAAGGGTTAAGGCCTTAGTCAACCACGCTGGCCTGGTGCGGGTTGGTGGACTACACACACCATCGAGAACTTTATGAAGCCCTCTCAGGTGTGCAGGCTTCCTCACGATGTTATCCTTCACTGTCAACGCAAGTGATGATCAAATTCTGATCCGCACAAGAATTCGAAAAGTTACAGGTGTGTGAGTACAGCCGCAGACTCTAAATGTTTATCTGTACCCCAAGTGTGAGTTTTTTTCGTTAACTAGTGTAGTTGCGTCACGACAAAAATGTATGAAAATTTAGGCTGCGTCTCTAGGCGCACCGTTCACTAACTAATATTCGCGCGTTAATTGAACGGTGCGCCTAGAGACGCAGCCTAAATTTTCATACATTTTTGGTGTGACGCAACTACAGTAGTTAACGACAAAAACTCACACTTGGGGTACAGATTTCAAATTCGATTCAATATCACACTGTGCGCAATAAGGTTCAAAATGTCATATCAACTTACATTAGTATTAATTTTTACGTAAATTGTGAAAGCGTCGATTCTAGCAAAAAGGCTATTAATCACTTTTTGAAGTTATGAACTCCTTTTTAGGTATGTGCGTTCAAAAGTTGTATAGAGCGAACTTGATTGAATTTACTAAATAGGTTGATTTCTTTTTCTATGCTACCTAGTAAAGATCCACTTTAAATTAACCTTTTAAGGGCTGATTTTTCAATCGTCAGATAACTTTTATCTGGGGAATAAATTTGATGTTTTGACAACTTTTATATAGAAAATATGTCAAACCGTCATATTTATTCCTTAGATAAAACATCTAACGATTGAAAAATCAGCCCTTAGTCAATTAAGAAAAAAATGTCTTTGTCATGTCAATTCTTTGCGAGCGACCGAGCGACCTTATGAAAAAGTAATGTGCAAGCAATTATAGACCTTAGGGTGGAACATTTCAATTATAAATGGAATAGCCAAGAACCATAACTGTTTCACTATATTCTAGTGAAATTGTACTAATTCTAAATTATTATAATAAAACTACTCACTTTTCTTCTGGAAACGCATCATACACCTCTTGCAATTCAAACAAAAAATGCTTCTTCATAAACGTGCTTTTCCACATATTGCCCAAAACCGGCACTCCCGGTACATACTTCACATCCCTTTGTTCAAAATAGTAATGTACTTGCTTATAATTGTAAAAAATATACCCTACGAGGCTTGTCAGTAAAAATATTATTATTTCTAATATCATGTTGTGATGTTTCGCGAGCTAGGAGCGGACTGTGTTTGTCACGACAACGGAGTGTGCGCCTGAGCAAGCGTAAGATATAAGCGCAAGAGGAAGTAGAGAATTAAGCTTATCATTTAAGTACGTAACATGTTTTTATGACAGGTTTTCGTAGTGGAATAGTAAATTGTCTACAGAGTAGAAAATGGTACCTATCTATACTATTAATAAAACTCGAAGTGCACTTTGTCTGTACATTAAATACTTTTCCAAAATTTCAATTGGGGGGTACTATACTATCGATACAGAAACGAAAACTTTTTTTTTAAATTATTGTCTTTCTTTCTGTCTGTCTGTTTATCTGTCTGTCTGTCCGGGCATCACTTAAAATTCCGTGGATGAATTTTGATGAGACTTTCGCTGATGTGTTGCGTAAAGAGCGACAATTTTGCTGGTACATATACCATCACCCTATTGTTCATAGGAGACGAGCAGTGGAACATTATTTCCACATACTGCGATGTCTAATCACGTAAAATTCCATTGATGGATTTTGATGCGACTTTCACTATTGTGTTGCATAAAGAGCTGCGCTTTTGCTGTTATATATACCATGTTATGCGCTAGACCTGTAGTAGTTGTCACACTTAAAACTATCTTACGAGTCTATTTATATGCCATATTTGGCATTGATAAATGCTACTATTGGTAAGCAAAACAGTTTGTTTTTCGCCGAATCGAGCATAAGACAGCGTCGACTTTAAAACCAGTGTCGAAAAATTTTGTCAAATCTATGAAATTCGGATGACATTTACATTTTGACAGGTCCTCTTGGTTGTCTGCTTCAAGGCGGCGATATTGAGACTGGTTTATTAATACGAGCCTAAATAATAATATTAGGTCTTTAGGAACGTCGCTTTACTTTTATGAATTGAACCGACACTATTAGTGACTTCAATTGATAAAGGAGCAATGTACTAAAAGGACGAACATGTATCTATTAATAACCAAGCAATTTTGTACTTAATGTTATTTATTATACAAGATTAGTCGGAAGGGGGTCAAAGTACTTACAATAATGAGCAGATTTTGTTCTACCACTTTTCCCAAATAGCTGTTCAAAGATTTAATAAAAAATATGCTAAAATCAATCTATCCTCAGCTAAGGTCAGCTGTGTCTACATTTTAAGTCATAGGAGTCACGGAATAGAAGCTCCAGTTTCTGAATTCGTAACTAAAGCAGGGATGAAGATTTTTGAAAAAACTAAAATAGAAATAATACATGGAAGTAAAATTAGCGAATTTTGAAATGTTAACCCTTTCCCGGTCCCGTGAATCACATATGAACAAGTGCATTATTTAACTATTGTGTCTGCTGTCTGGACAGGGAACCTGTTAATATTCGCACTAAAACAGTCATCAGCGATACTTTAACTGGCCTGCGGATTATTACCCTCTTTCAGCTCACACCGATAATTCAGCCCTCATCAAGCTGTCTCCCCCCCCTAAGCCCCCGTCAGCAACGCCCTAAGCCGAGGTCTGAGTCTCACTAGGGGTCGCCCTTAGTGCTGTTGTTGCAGGTAGTCATGATGTTAGTGTAGTACAAGTAGTTAGCTTAGGTTGAGTATTTTACTCCACCCCCCCCCCCCCTTAGACTGGAGACCCTTCAGGTCTCGCCAATAACTGCCAGGTTACGTAGAAATGGTCCCCTAGGACCACCTACAGCAGCCAAATAGGAAAAAAAAACCCTCTTTCAGACTTACCTTGTAAACAAAGTGGAAATTTGGAATGGGGCAGTAATGGCTGCTACCTTAACTGTGGTGGCTACATGAAATCTTTATTAGAAAACAGACCATGATTTTCGAAAATATTTCGAACTACATTTTCATTTAATTATATGTATTCCTTCTGTTTTATTTATTTTAGTGTACAATAAAGTATATCTATCTACATTTACAGATTTTGCAAAAATGGTACAATCAGTGAGAAGAAGCGTTGTTTTCATAAAACATTTTCATGGTGCCAATTTATCATATTTCTAGAGGTCGCCAGCGGCTTCGCCCGCGTGGATGTCGTTTATCGCGTATTCCGCGTTTTTCTCTACTATATTATGCATGTATTATACATATAAACCTTCCTCTTGAATCACTCTATCTATTTAAAAAAAACCGCATCAAAATCCGTTGCGTAGTTTTAAAGATCTAAGTATACATAGGGACAGACAGCGGGAAGCTACTTTGTTTTATACTATGTAGTGATTATCAAGGATCAAAACACTGTTTCGAACCAACTAAAGTTGGAGTACTAGAAATGTTAGAACTTGAATGCAGATAGAAATATTTTCAAAAAATATGGACTGTCTCCTAAGAAAGTTTTCCTGTAGCTACAATAGATAGCTGCTAATACTGCTTCATCTTAAACCATCCTGTATACAGTTTACTTTCTTTCTTTGATAAAAAAACATTGTTTATACCTATTCACTTGATAATAAACAAGGTGACTGTACCGATTGTTGTTGTGTAATCTAAACAACGCTTCAGATAAGTTTATTTAGTACATAATCATGATGATGTTGCACTTTTAGAAAGGTCAATAATGACAGCGATTCAACAGTAGGAGACAATACGAAACATTTCTTTGTTGAGGTGGATGCAATTACGATGCATTTTACTGCAATGGCGTCGAACAAAAGAAAAGTTGTCATCATGTTTGACGGCATTACAGCAAAAAAGTATCGTTTTAAAAGATAAAAATACTCACATGAATACAACGCTATATCTGTGCCCCTAGTGAAAAAGGGTATAAGTCCTTATACCCTTTACCAGGACTTGTACGCTAACAACTTATACCCTTTATAAGGACTTATACCCTAACAACTTATACCCTTTATATGGACTTATACCCTTATAAGGACTCATACCCTTTATACTATACCCATTATAAGGACTTATTCTCTTTTTTTTACACAGATATTTTGTTTGCGCTTATAATGAAATTACGTCTCGCGACCAACATCTGATGAGGCTCTCGTTAGGCTGCTGAATCAAGGGCTTGATACAGAAAGCGGTACTCCTGGGCACGGCGCGTATTGTCAGGAAGTTCCTCTCTCTAAGGCCCTGACCGCCGCGCCGGTAGCTTGGACCCTGTTCCCGATGCCGGTGGGCTAGTAGGTATTTTTTTTATATTTTTAAATGTATTTTTTATATGTATTTAAAAATATAATTTCTATATTTATCAATGATGATGTTCAGTTTTTACGCAACGTACGCCCTTAGTGTTGTTGTTGCTAGCAGTCATGATGTCAGTGTAGTTAGGTAGTTAGCTTAGGTTAAGTAATTTACTTCCCCCCCATTAGCTGAAGACTCTTCAGATCTTTTTGTATTATAACTTTCGTGAGACACATTCATATTTATGATTATTTACGGTTTACTCACGTGCATTTTCTCTTCTTCTTCAGATCTTGCCAGTAACTGTCCGGTTATGTAGAAATAGTCTGCAAAGACCAACAGCAAGCAGATCAATAGAAGGAAAAAAAGATTAGAATCCAGAACTCAATCAATCAGCCACTGCACCAACATTGCTGCCTGTTTTTTTTTTCTTTACTTTCTACCCTGTGTTTGTGTTGATAGCTGGCCACATGTCTTCTCAACGGTTAGGCTAAGCGTATGCTGAGACGCAGGTGATGCAGGTGCACGCAACGCAGGGCAGAGCAGATTTTGTAATGTATGAACGTACTAAGAGCTGCGTACGCTGCGGCGCAGACGCGTGCGACGCAGATATGCGTCTGCCCTGCTCTGCGCCGCGTTGTAGTGCCGGCACAGATTTCTGCGCGCCGCGTGCATGTCGACATGTATTTTTTACCGCTAATTCGAATTTGATTGCAATGACAGAACATTTAATTGAATTAGTGCGTTGTGAACCTTGTTCGTATGATACTAATCATCCAGACTATTAATAAAAAACGTTCGTCAACTCGAACGCGTCTATTCTTTGTACTAGTTAAAACTCGAATGTATCTTCGAGCTGCATCGCAGCATGCGGTCGTGGCCTATGTCTGCTTCGCCTGCCCTGCGCGGCGAAATTTGTACTGTGCTACGCTGCGTCACCTACGTCACCTGCGTCTCAGCATACGCTTAGCCTTAGATCTGTTAGAAAGGGCCAATACGTTGGGCCGTGGCCCTCAAAATGACCAGAAATACTCTAATAGACCTTCATGTTTTGGGCCACATTAAAGACTCCTTCAGGATAGTGCAGGTGACCTGACTAGAAATGTTTGAGGCAGATAATAAAACTGACACAAAAAGCGAACAATTAGGCGGTTCCCCCACGTTGACACAAGTCGGAACGACACGTGTCAGAACGATTTTAGCATTGCACTGAATTGTACGGAGTCGCACACAGCTGTTGCATAGACGCACAGCTCTGTGGTACGCACGCGGTTGTTATCGCTACGAATTGCATTACCTTGGGGGAACCGCCTTGTAAATAAATTAATGCTTGTATAGGAAGCAGAGATACAAAGTAACAATAAAATCCCGAATTTTGCTCAAACCTACATTGTTCTCTCATAACTATCCTAAATCATAGTACTGTATTTACTGAAATTATTGAAGATATTGATTATAAAAGAGTAAGAGCGATTACGCACTGCATCCGATCCGAATCCGTGAAAATACGGATACAAAAAACTCGGACCGAATTCTGATATTCCTTTACGCACTGCATCCGATTCGAATCCATGAAAATACCGATTTAAAGTAAAAATCTCGGACCGAATTCGGATGTTGCTTACGCACTATTCCGATCTCTGATTCAAATTCAAACAATTCAGGGGCCATCTTTGGCATATCCGTTTGGCGTCTGATTTGAATCCGAGGTAATGCGAAAGCATTCATACGAACAGTACTACGGCTACTTCGGTCCGTCAATTGTTCTTCCGAATTAGAAACTCACGGATGACGGATAGAAATCGGATGACGGATGCCGGATGTAGTTCGTAAACTACCATACAAATAGTTCTATGGCTACTTCGGTCCGTTAATTGTTCTTCCGAATTAGAAACTCACGGATGACGGATGGAAATCGGATGACGGATGCCGGATGTAGTGCGTAAACTACCATACAAATAGTTCCATAGCTACTTCGGAACGTATTTTCACGGATTCGGATCGGATGCAGTGCGTAACCGCTGTAACCATGGAGTTTCTAGCCGGCTCTTTTCCATAGGAAACGGCTAATTGGAACCGTGCACCTAAATTTAACTTTTCATAAGCGCCCGTAATTATATAAGTGTTTTTATTTTATTTGTTTTTAATAAAAAAGTGTTATTAGATTTCCCCTCCCCTTAAATCCCTTACTGCCACCTGATTGCATTCACCTTAAAAAGAAATGTTTCCTTGTCTCATACTTGTGGAATTGCTGTCATCATTTCCCTTTGCATCTAAAAGAGCAACATCATCATGAGTGTGAACTAAATAAGCTTATCTGAAGCGTTGTTTTGATTACACAACAGTGTGGTATTCCCTTATATCTTGCGAATTCCCAAAAAGAAATGTTTCCTTGTCTCATACTTGTGGAATTGCTGTCATCATTTCCCTTTGCATCTAAAAGAGCAACATCATCATGAGTGTGAACTAAATAAGCTTATCTGAAGCGTTGTTTTGATTACACAACAGTGTGGTATTCCCTTATATCTTGCGAATTCCCAAAAATTGTTTGTATATCAATAAGAAAACATAATATGTGATGTGTGCTGTCTTATGCAGCGTAAACACCTAGCCTACGAAGGCCAATCAACATCAAACCAACGTTCGTCATTTGCTGAATTTGACCGAACGTTGTCTGTAACGAATCCGGTTTCAATTGGTTTTAGCGGTATCGAGCCCGGTTCGTTGGCGTTCGTTGGCTAGGTAGGTAGTATTATTTTAGCTATTAGCCATAGTTTACTCTCGGAGAATAGAATATTAAATTGTTGAGTAACTACTACAGATAATTTAATGAAGAAAATGTTAATTAAGAATGATACGTATAGGTAGGAACGGAGGAAGAAAGAAGAAGTAGGCATTAAGAAGAACCAGGAACAATGACAAAATAAAATAATCACATCTTAATTATAATAATTTTAATGTTAAAAAGTCACATTTAATTATATTGTAACGTTATAAATCTTAGAACTAGCTGAAAACGTAACAGCATACATTTCAAAGTTTCAACGATTTATTTAAAATAATAGGTCCCTAGCTGGGCTAACATACGCAACGTGACATAACGTTATCGTCGCTATGTCGTATGATTAGAAACCCAATGTATGGCTTATCTTTTTTCGTCACGAGTTAATGCGACGGCAAAATTATGTCGCGTTGCGCATGTTAAGCCGTGTACGCACGAACGAACACGAACATCAAATACGAATCACTATGAACGTGCTCGCCGAACAAACTGTTTAGCCGTGTACGCACGAGCGAAGGCGAGCATAACGAACACGAATATCGAACACATTGTGCACGTGCGTACCACTACCGAACAGTGTGTTCAGCGAATATCTTCATAGTAATTCGTGTTCGATGTTCGTGTTCGAGAAGTTCGTGTTCGTTCGTGCGTACCCGGCTCTTGGTAATGGTACGCACATGCAAACACTGTGTTCGATATTCGTGTTCGCGATGTTCGTGTTCGTTCGTGCGTACACGGCCTCAGGCTTGCTCGTGTCCGGCTCCGATAGATATGTAGATAGATATACTTTATTGTACACTAAAAGAAATAAAACAGAAGGAATACACATGATTAAGAACAGTACAAATGGTGGTCTTAAAATTGTTAAGGAGGCCAGAATTCAAAAACAAAATTCATTTTGTTCTGCCAAAACTAACACTTGGCTATTTGTTATGGCATTTAATAATTATCTATTTAGTTATTTTACACATATTTGTGTCGATGAGACTGCAAAAATATTACATTGCCGAGAGCCATACACTCTTGTCATGAAAGGGAGGGTTGGCGGGCCAGATTAAAGCCCTTCGCGAGTCGGAGTTGGCCCGCGGGCTGTAATTTGCCCACACCTGATCTAGACAAATAAAATAAAATACGGGTCGGTTATTTTTCGATACACTGCAACATATCTTAAAATGATACAAATAGCCGGACGCCTGGAGACCTTTACTTATAAGAGCCATTACGCACTGTCGACTGGTCGCCGGAGACTTAGTCGACGGTGACTGTGACTTTCTATAGTTTAAATAGGTGTTTACGCACTTGTTCGCCGGTCGCCCGGGCGACTCGGCGACTCGCCGCGCAGTGGCGACGCACAAGCGACTGCTGGTCGCCTGCGACCAATAGAAGCACGGGTTCCAATGGAAGCGTTCACACTGCGAGCAACTGTCGAGACGACCGAACGTCGCGCACAAAAATGGCTCAGGCTTTCGATACAGAGAAATTAATATTGAATTTACAATTCGAAAAGCTATTTGGAATTTATCCAGTGACCAATATTCCAATCGGAATACCGAATACTGCAGTTCTTTTCTTTTTTTTTCTCTTTATAATTAGTAACGCTACTATTGCAATAGTAGCTTCTTCGACGTCCATTCTGCACGAATGTTCAAGAAATACTACGCTCGGCTTGGTCTTCTGGCTCTAGTTACCTATGTTTTGGTCGCCGAGAGACCAAGTCTCCGGCGACCAGTCGACAGTGCGTAATGGCTCTTAGTGTACATAATTGGTCTTACCTACTTACACAAATATATTTTGGCACTTCCAACTTAGCGGCATTTTCCAAGCATTGCTATATTAAGATCTACAACCACTAAAATGCATTGACAATTTTAGGCACATTTATGTACTTAATAATATAATTGTATTATTAACATCTATAGGATTACATAATATTATTATAAATTAATTATCAATTTCAATTCAATAAGCAATCTCCGTTATTCATCACATAATTATTTAAGATTTTATAATATTATACGGGCTGGTTTTTCAATCATCAGATAAATTTTATTGTAGAAATATATAAATGGCTGTTTGACAGCTTTTGCATTTCAATATGATATCAAACCGCCATATTTATTCCTCACACTAAAGTTATCTAATGATTGAAAAATCAGCCCTAAATTAATTAAGAAAATTTAATATAAAGTTATTCGCTCTTGTTTGAAAAAGTTTCATTATATTTAAGTAATTATTCTCTCTTCTCGTATTTGACCCAAGTTCCATTCAGGGCCTTGATGTTGAAAGCATCTGGCTTCAACTGGATCGGATCCAAGGTTTTCTCACTCTTTACAATGTTGAAGTTCAGCACAATGTGATACAGGAGTGCTTTGATTTCCATCATCGCGAACCTCATACCTGGAAAACAAAACTCCTGTTAAATAATGCAACCCTGGTATCTCAGCTAAACAACATTATTTATGCCTCCTAACTAGATACGGTTTTTTCTTCAAAGCTAGTTGAATCGGGATGATTATATAGGCTATGTTTGATGGAAATCGGTTCAGCTGTTGCAAGATCATGGAAATGATTTTTTTATTACTCATACTCGGAAAGTAGGTCTGAAGTTACCTGAGGAGCGGGTTGAAAGCAATACTTATCAGCCCTAGGGAGAATCGTTTTTAACTGACAGTTGTCAAATTATAAAAAAAAACTAGTTCTATTTTCACATTTCTATTGAACCATGTTCCAACTTTCTATACAGCCACTCAATTACAGCGCGATGTAAAATTTTAATAACATAAAGATAAGTATTAAATAGAGAATATATTGTTTAAATGACTTTATTATAATTTACTTAGTTTCAAATATTTCTTAAAAATAACATAGATTTGGGCAAAATATTTACTATTTTTTCAATGATTAAAATGAAGGATGAAAAGATGGCAGGCCACAAAAAAAAATATGTAGGCGGGAAAAAAAATCACTCATTTTTTCTTTAGCTAATTCATGTTTTTATTTTTTACTTTCACTTTTACTGTTACTTTCACCCTTAGGGTAACATACAAATTGCATGGCAGAGATTTCTACACCAACTGTGAACAAGCTGATAATTTTCCAACGGCTGAACCGATTGGATTTGATCCCGATTGATCATGGTCATGTTGTAATTTCATGGCTTACCAATGCAAATTCTTGGGCCCATTCCGAAAGGCATGAAAGTGAATGGTTTTATATTATGTTTGTTCTCTTCAGAAAACCTGTCTGGGTTGAACATCTCTGGGTGGGGAAAGTGTTCAGGATCCATATGCAAGCAGTTCACCATGTTGTATACTATATCACCGGGTTTTACCTGTGAAAAAATTACAATGTTCTAAAGCCATTTTAATTACTACGTTGAAGTTGACAATTTCCGCACCTACACAAACTTTTTGAAATTCATATTTTTAGAAACACTTTTGTCAACTGCAATTTGTGTTACTTACAGTGCAAGGCCGTCCCCCCTCCCTTGGTGGGGGAAGCTCATAAGTTTTCACGCAAGTCCTGTCCATAAAAATTGCTGGAGACCATTTCCGTAGAGTTTCTGGAAGAACAATTAATAATTAGACAATTAAAAAATAAATTAATGAATATTGTATGAATATTTTCCATTGCTTTAAGACCTAGAGCAATGGAAAATATTCATACAAACAGAAGCGTTTTACTTAAAAAAACTTATATTTTACAATACAATTCGGCAAAGTGACCTACCATTAATGACACAATCCAAATACTTCAGTTCGCTGATACTGTCAAACGTGAGCTCTTTCTCCTCCTTAAACTTTCTGCACTCCTGGTACAATTTCTCTTGAACATCGGGGTTTATAGCAAGCTCGTGGATAGTCATCACTATAGCGGCTGCAGATGTATCGAATCCAGCAGCAAAGAATATGAAAACTTGACCGGTTAGCTCCTCCGGAGTCCATTCTGCAATCAAATAATCAGGTTTAAGTCCTGCTTTTAATGAGAGTGGAATAGCAGTAGTTAGCCATGTAGGGTTTAGGTAAATGTGGATCACTAATACACACGAGAGAAAAAGATACAGTTCCTTACCTCTAAGAGCTTCCATAAGCAGTTGAATCATATCAGGTCTTTCCACCTTCTCCTTTTTTCTATATTCTATGGTAGATGCCACAATGTTATTGAAGAAACTGTATGTCTTTTCGGGGAATAAACGCATGCCTAATTTCTGTACAAAAGAAAAAAGCACATTAGTTTATCATTGGCTTTCTGTTTACATCTTTTTCGATGCTCCTCTTCAGTTTCTTGATTTAACGGGTCTACAGTCATGTGAGTTCCGGGGAAAAATTTACAACTTCGTTGTTTTTTTTTTGCGTTTGCCTTACTTTGCCCCTCTCTAAGAATGTCTCCTGTATCGTGGGTGCGTTTGCAAATTAATCTCGCAAGCACAAACATCCAGACCCAGAACAATGTATATTTGTAGAACATACAAATATTTGTATCGCACCAGAAACAGATATAGTGGTAGAGACATCACCAGACGAACTCTTCCACAAAGACCCTAAGGCCTCGTTCAGAGCGACGCGGGGCGTTGCGCGGTTTCTCCGTTCACTCAAACGTTCAGGCGGGTCCCGCGGCGCTGGCCGCAGCGTTGCACGCACAAATACAAACATATGGTACTGTGTAGTCCCGTTTATAAAAATGCGGTGTGTCGTGCAGCGCGTGCTGCGGTGCGTGGGGAATAACGGTGTCTGCTGCGGCCGCTGCAGCGGACACCGCAGCTGCCGCTTTTGGCAGTCTTTTTTAGACATCTCACAGCGCAGACGTGTCGTTACAATGTAGTATGATTTCATCGACATATTACTAGAAGATAATTGCAACATACAACAAGCTCGCTCGCCTTCGATGCCAAAAACAAACTGACACACGCGTACGCGGGGCACGCGGCAGACGTCGCGACGGTGGCAGACGCGGTACAAGCGGCGGTGGCTGCCGCGTGCCCCGTTGCGTGTAGCACTCAATATCAAACAAAACGCGCGTGAAGACGCTTCTACGTGAACGCTCTCATACAATACCATAGGTTTGATAAACCGCGCGACGCGACGCCCGACGTGCCGCGCAACGCCCCGCGTCTTCCTGAACGAGGCCTAATAGAAATAGTTTTTTTTTTTATTGATAACTTCTCTTCCCATGTAACATACCTGAACAATTGCCGGAAACACTGAAACTAACATAAGTAAGAGCCTCTGCTTAAAGTTGAAGCTGAAGAGGGAGTTCCCAATCTTATAGAACTCGTTGTCTCTTTCCTTTAACGAATTGATTTTGAGCCCAAAGCCAGCTGATGCTATGACGTCATTGGTGTACCGACGGGCTAGGTCGTCGACATCGATGTTTTGTGATTGATTCTCTGAAAAGGAATGTGTATGACATAAAGGTAATCAAAAATACTATTTTCTGTCGGTATTGTATGAACCTTTACCTTTAAGGCGCGATTCTATTAGGCAAGTCTTGCATGCATGTACATATGTGTAACATGTTTTCGAGAGTGTGCAAATTGCATGCAGGTTTTACTTGCATACAAGTGGAGACGTTCAACAATTGGATTGAGTTGGACATCAATTGATATTATTTTGATACTCCTCAATAAAGATTTATTTATTTATTTATTATGAACCTCCAACAAAGGATATACACATAAAATCACAAAAATTGGTAAATAGAATGAGCCTTATATCCGAGTACTCCTTCAACTATAGGAGGCCATGAGGAGATGATTATTTTCTCGTGCCCCCTAACAGCCATTATGTTTCGATATTTTTTACAGCGAGAGATACTATGCCCGTACACATCACTCGTTTGCAATTCGAAAAGTGCAACTATCGTTTGCGCGTTCAATTTGCACGTCACTTGAATAAAAAAATGTACAAGTTCAAACTACCTCATACAATTTTGTACTATAACTTTCGTGAGACACATTCATATTTATGATTATTTACGGTTTACTCACGTGCATTTTTTGGGATTGCCCGACTAGTTTCGGACCCAAACAGAGCCCTTAATCATAAGCTGAACACGCGAGGGCTCCGTTTGGGTCCGAAACTAGTCGGGAAATCCCGAAAAACGCACGTGAGTAAACCGTAAATAATCATAAATACCTCATACAAGTGGTAGCTTTTATGCAGGTTTGTTCAAGTTGTATGCAATTTGCAACTTGCATACAAGTAACTTGCCTAATGGAATCGCACGTTTATTGAGGCTCTACCTAGCGTTTTGTCAACTATGTTGGGGTCGACTTCTAATCCAACTAGATGCGGTTGAATGCCAGTGTTTTACACGGAGCGACTGCCATCAGACAGTTCCTAAGGTTGAACCAGTTGTCAGACTTTCCAGCTTCTGATTACCCTTAACGACTGTTATAAATATTCGCAGTTATTTGTATGACATCCGGGACCGGTTTAATGTGCGGAATTTGGTCATGATGTGTAACGAACAGTCGTTCGTCATCGGACTGATAGTGGCAAGTACAGCTTAACCTCGCAGATCATTCGATCCTCGCGGTTGAGCCGAATTTGATTAATTTGATTCTTCTTCTTCTCTCGTGTCAGCATGAGCTATGCGAAAATAGCTCATGGAGTACATGAAAAGAGCCTCCACGAGTGACGATACTTAAAACCTCAAGCACGGTAATTATAGACACAATAGATAAGACAATTGTCGTCCTGGTACGACGGGCGGTACGCAACGGGCTATGTACGTCCGGCGTACCCTAGACAGTCAGCCCCGCTACCAACCTTGCTGACTGGCTAATCTTTTCACCACAGCATGAGCTATTTTCATTAACATTACCAAGTATTTTTTTCTTCCTAATTCATCCAGTTCCCTTGGGAACAAAGTGTTGATAATAGTGTTAGAGAAAACGCTATTTAATACCTTGTAAGAATTCTATAATGTTGTTGACGTTTTCTAAAATGGTCGGTAACATGAACTTCATTTTTAATGCGGTAAATGCTGGACTTAGCGTACTCCTCATCTGGCGCCATCTTTCACCTGAAAATTATTGAAAATGCAGTACAAAGATGTACAGTCATGATGTGTATATGTAGCGAAATTTTAGTGACTTAACAAAAGATGTGTTTGTTAACATTGAGGCTGTCACAAACGGTGCATATATTATGAGATATATAGATATCTCATAATATATGTCTCGTGGCCAGATCATAGAATTGATCACTTCATGATGTGGCCAGCCATTTCATGAAATGGTTGCATTTCATGAAATGGCCAATACCCGCTGCCCACATCATGAAATGGCCTGGCCAGATCAATGAATAATCAGCGTTTAACGATATGATCAGCTAAACGCACGGCCACTTCATGATATGGTCAAACATTAGTGATCATAACGTAAAATAGTTACATTATGCACCGTTAGAGGCGCTGATATCGTTTTGTTTTTGTGATGCATCATGGCGGCGGACAATTATTGTGACAAAAAAGCTAATAATAATAAGTAAAGTAGGGTGACCACGCAACGAAAATTAATGGACTATTATTGGATTTCAAAATATGACTTCATGGTAACTGCGGGTGAACTTTTCATAGAATTTTATTTGTTCGATTATTTATCTGGTTAACCTGTGAAACTACAGCACAAAATATCGATGAACGTTACTGCAAACATTTACTATTTAGTATATTGAATCATTTGGGTTAGGTTAGGTTAGAACAGTGAGAAATAACGCGCGAAGGCGATCCCCTTCAGATCCCCTTAATTGTTGGTGAATCAAGCTATTAAACTTTCGCGGTAACGTGCATCGATATTTTGTGGGTCGAAATTCCGTAGTCTACTCCTTTGCTTGCATGGTACGTGCTTCCTTTATTTGGATTTTTTATTAAACCTTTGATATCATGGAAACCCTACATTAATGATATGGCCAAACGTGGATGGCCATATCATTAAACGTTGACGTTTCAACGATATGGCCAATTTTAGTTGGCCATTTCATGAAATACAACCATTTCATGAAATGGCCGGCCACATCATGAAGTGATCAATTCTACGATATGGCCACGACATATGCACCGTTTGTGACAGCCTATACAGCGTTTATGAAGAGCGTTATCATAAGATATGCGCTTAGATATAGATCTAAGCGCATATCTTATGATAACGCTCTTCATAGACATCAATAAACTAACACACACGGCCCAGACAATACATAGATATTTTATTGTTAATTACGTATCTAAAGATACCAACCGACACGACTGATTCTATTCGAAAAAAAATACACGTGAAGATAATAAAATATACATAATTAAAAACATTAATTATATTTTTGTGGTGTACAAAGGAAAGCCATCTCATATTTCAACGTAGAAGGAAAAAAATGTGTTAAAATGTGTTTCTAATAACAGTTAATTAGAGAAACATGAGAGCCAGGCTTTACCATAAGAATAAATAATACTTTAAAGAAGCGAAACTTCTTTGTGAGTGCTCCCAAACGCTGTTTCATAAACACCTACCCCAAGCCGGCAAAGCCCCGCTGTCGCCCACGGATAGGGTTACCAGACGACAGGAATTTTCCTGACATGTCCGGAATTTTGGCCCTCTGTCAGGGAAACAGGGAAAAACAGTAATGGTCAGGATTTTTTGGAATTGAAAGTATTATTAAATATTTCGTTCTGCGCATATTTCGAAAACCTCGTTGACTTAACATACCGTTTACAACATTCAGACAAAATGTCAGGAAATTTACTAAAATGTTAGAGTCATTGTCAGAAAATCTCATTATTTGATCTGTTAACCCTACCCACGGATGCTCATGGGCTGATATTTATTTAATACTAGGGTTCGCTCGCCGCTTTGCTCGTTTATCGCGTATTTCCAAGTTTTTCGGGGTGAAAGTAGCCTATATCCTTCTCCAAGTTCCACACTATCTCTGTACCAAGTTTCATCAAAATCGGTTCAGTAGTTTAGTCTTGATGAGGTAACAGACAAAGTTACTTTTGCATTTATATTTATAATATTAGTAAGGATTTTCGTACGGAAAATTAAAGAGCGTGCGTGCTCGAGGCAGCCCCTAGGCAGATGTGTTGGTTAAACCAACGCAAGACGGTACGCTGTTATCGTGACCTTGAACGCGTCTCGAGCTTTGCTTCTATTCGATTATTAGTTCTTATGGCATTACCAAATTGTAAGGCTTACTAAAGGAACCTTGGCGTGATACTAATGCTGAATCCACACGTTTGCCACAAACTACAAACCTATACAAATGCTTGGATAAATTAGGTGACCCAAACAGCGCTATCCACACGCTTGTGAGTATGCTAGTGTGTTTTGAAAAAGCTAGCATGACGGACGTCGAGCTTTTGTCTCTTAAAATTTTGTCTATCCTATTTTTATTATTATGAAGAAGCAAAATGAAAAGAGGAAAAATAAAAGTAAACGGAAAATTTCGTTGATAGACCAGTTACTCATTATGGAAACTACGCACTACATACTCAATTAACAATAATATTTCGATATTGATACACGCACGTCTACTCGCCACCAGTGCGCAAGCGATACCAACAACGCACAAACGTGTAGAAAGATTCCAAGCGCTTGCCGCAAACTTCTTTGAATTGGACCTCGATCGGATCGGTCGCAAGCGCTTGCAAGCCTACACAAGCCTAGGCAAACGCTCTATCCACACGTTTGAATTTGTAATGATTTGTCGAGGTTTGCCAAACGTGTGGATCCAGCATTATAATTTATTCAAAATACGTGTAGTGTTTTCAACATAAAAATTAGAATGAAGTAACGAAATAAAAACGTATTTATTTTTTGTCTTGTAGTATTAAGTTGTCGATGACGTGGACTGGGTACTGTAAGGGTCTCAAAACAACAAGAAATGGCTTAAAAAATTGAAGACAGTTCAATGAACGAATGTATTCCTTCCTACACGAGGTCAGTGAAAAGCCAGTGACTGAACTGATTCGCAAACTGGCCTCATCTGGAAGGCATACAATTTGAGCAGGTACGAGTATTTCGGCAGAACTAATGTTCTAGCTTTAGGGGTATTTTTGTAACACGTTGTATAATTACAACGAGTTACAAAAATACCCCTAAAGCTGAAAGGGGATTAAAAGGTCCCTTATAAAGAATCTATTGGCAATATTTTAAAATAAAAGGAGGAACCAAAAAAAAATTTGGACATATCATAAAATAAAATCATCACTGAAAAGCAATCCTGAAAATATGAAACTAAAGAGTAGACTACCCAGAAAGTTATTTATATTCTTACCTAATTTCCTCAGAGAGGTAAATGGCAACAACCATAAAAGACTACTTGATTAATATTTTCTTTTTTAAGGGGAATTATGTAACACGTTGAATTCCCAAGAAGAGAGTGTTTAATCTGTTATAAGGTAAAAAAAATTGCCTTCAAACTCACCCTTCATTAAAAGCAGACTGCCACCAAACAGAGGATCCAAATCCTCACTGAAGAACTCCTTGTGGTCAGTGAAGTGGTCGAAGTCTTTGACGGTGATGCTCTTGATCAGGTCAGGATCGCGGATGAGGAGCGTTGGCAACGTGAACTCTAAGTAACCCACGTATCTGACAACAAAGTTATTTTAGTTTCCGCTGCTAAAAATGGACCTCTGTTACCTTGCAAGGTACGGATCACGAAATAGAAAAAAACACGTGGAAGTGCCCATAAGCTTCCTTAAGGCGTATACATAAAAAGCAGGTAACCAGCGCCGACCTACCAGCGCTTATCGGTACTGGTCCGTGCAGGTAACCGCTACATAACGGAAGAGGGTAGACGCAGGGTCTGGCATTTGTTAGCAAAAATACGCCTTGTTCCAATTACAAATTCGCGAAAATAAAGCAACAAATGACGGCCTACCAGCGGTGATCGGAGCAGGTCGGAACTTGTCGGCACTGGTTCGCCACACAGTATAGAGACTACCTGCGCCGACTAACTGCGCGGACCATCACCGACAAGCGCTGGCAGATCGGCGCTGGCAACCTGCTTTCTACGTGTATACGCACTTAGTACGGGAACCAGTGTCACCAAACTCTCACGCAATTATAATGAAAAATATCACAGTTATATATGTATTTTATACACCTCTGTGAGAAATATTTTTTGTTCTGCCATAATTTTTACATCTTAAAGATCACAGCTCATTAGATCCACCCGGCATCCGACCCGCATCGCCTCGCCTCGTGTGGTTAGTATTCTTTATATGAACTTGTATGGATGTGCGCTCACTACATCGACGCGACGTTTACTGGTGATATTGCGTCGTCCACCCGTAAACCACCTGCTGACAACGGGTGGACGCTGAGCGACGAGGCCATGCGTTTCGGGTGGTGGGTGGCTCTAATGAGCTGTGACCTTATATTTGCGCAATAAGGCATATTTATTATATTTTACGTATGAGTTTGAAACGTCGTGTCACAACCAGTAGCTAGTCCTGTCAGCCAGTGCTGCAGATCTCCGAAGCAGATCACGACAGCTGCGTTCAGTTGCTTTTTCTTCCAGTTGTTTTTTTCTGTTTCGTGATCCTGATCATAATGGAATGAGAGATTTGCCAGAAACCACATGGCCGTTTTCTTTATTAACCCAACTGTGAATGATTCTTACAAATGTGGATCACAAATATTGGAAGTCTTGCCTGGAAGGCAATTTAATCGTTTAAAAAATAAGGAGAACGTTGTGAGTTTTTGTTAGGAATAAGAAGTTTTTCTTTGGTGAAAGATTAATATGGTTGCTTTTGAAGTAAAAAATATTTTACAGTATATCTGAATACCAATTATTATTGTAGTTATAAATACTATACTTAATCAAGTTTTGTACCTAAGTCTCTAAATTAACGCAAATATAGTTAACTCGAAATATTGGTAAAAAGTTGAAAGTTTTCGATGTGTTATATACCGATCGAAAGATCTTGAAGAGTGCTCTGTTACTGTGAATTTGTGAATCAAGATCCTCCGGGACCAGTGAGTAATAAGCAAAAACATTTTAAAAATATTTGCAACTGACCGTTGTCCATGACCTAGGACAACCCGCAAATCGCTCGCTTCTACTCACACATAGGCAACGGTGGCGGATCGCGCTGTGCATGTTACATCGCTACATCAACGCTACGCATACAGAGACACGCCCGCAAGCTTGTTCACTTCACCTACGCTTTGTTTAATACTATTATAAATATTTTATGCGCAAGTTTTTTTTGGCAATTTGATTGCGCGGAGCATATACTATCGCTTACTTGTTCATTACTTTTGTCAAGAAACGTTTTAATAATGCCGAACATTATATGTACTGGATGTAAACAAAAAATACCTGATCAGCGGTTCATATTTTGCATTGAATGTAATTCGCATTATGATCGCCAGTGCTCGAAATTAACAGAGAGGAGGTTTGGCATGATGATTACTGAGAAAAAGGCTAACTGGAAGTGCAAGGAATGTTGTAACAAACTTCCAAAGAAATGTAATGTTGACATTGGTTCTCACCAAGAGATCACCTCGAGCGACAGGGAAAATAGTCCTATACAGAACTATGGCGAGGGTGGTACCAGCACGACCGTAAACATTTCATCCTCCATCGATAAAAAATTGGCAAGTGTTAATCCATACATAGACGAAAGTACTTTACGTGACATATTGAACACCTTTAAATTGGAGATACGTGACACTATTACAAAAACCGTCAAAGAAGTTGTTGCTGAAAAACTAGATGAGGTACTTGGACAGATTTCTGGTTTCCATGATTCACTGAACTTTATAAACAAACAATTTGAAGATTTTAAAAGCCGCATAGACTCAAACAACTCTATTGTCCTACAATTACAAAATGAGAATGCAACTCTAACATCTACAATGAATGGATTATCAGGCAGACTTAATTCACTTGAACAACAACTTCGAGAGAGCAATGTTGAAATAAATGGTATAACGGAACATCGCTCTGAAAACCTTGCTAATTGCTTAGTCCAACTTGCCAAAACTGTTAACGCTTCTATCAATGACGAAGATATAATACAAGTAACACGTGTTGCTAAAATAGATAAAGACAGCTCTAGGCCTCGTACAATTGTAGCAAAATTCCGCAGCCCTCGCGTAAGAGATACCCTACTAGCAGCCGTGCAAGATCACAATAGAAATAATCCTGATAACAAGTTAAACACACATCACTTGGGTCTTGGTGGAACCAAAGCTGCCGTCTACGTATCTGAACACCTAACCCCGGCAAACAAATCGCTCCACGCTGCTACCAGACTTAAGGCTAAAGAATCAAAATACAAGTTTGTTTGGGTTCGAAATGGCCGAATTCTTACCCGCAAAGATGAAACTACTCAACCACTGTTGATTCGTAACTCTGAAAGTTTAAAACTTATGATGTAAGCATTCTCACTAATATCAGTGTTTTTGTGCATTAAGAAACAAAATTCACTATTTACTATCAAAACATACGAGGAATGAGAACAAAAACAAACGAATTGTATAAAAATATCTTACTTAGTTCATATGATGCTATTGTATTTACCGAAACTTGGCTTAACAAAAACATATCTAATAATGAGTTCATTGACAATAGATATATTGTATATCGAAGAGATCGTGTAACACGTAACACTCTTAGTCAGAATTGTAACAAAAACTTGAAATTGGATGGTGGAGGTGTGTTGATAGCAATCTCACGAAAATTTGTCTCCTGTCGAATTACCAACTGGGAATCTGAGTCTGAAGATTTGTGGGTTACAGTCAATATAACACATGATAACAACCCTAAAAAAATTGCGATATGTGCTGTATATGTACCACCCCCTCCAAAACTTGATTCGCAAACTAAGTTTCTCGATAATGTCAGTAATATTATGAATCAGATTGACAGTGTGGTGGTTCTCGGAGATTTTAATTTGGGAGGAATTCAATGGGTTACTGAGCCTAATTGTAATTACACAGTACCTAGCAATTTTAACAATAGATTAGAATGCTCTTTAGTTGATTTTTTAGCTATTAACAATCTCGTTCAAGTTAATAATATCTGTAACTGTAACAGCAGAATTCTGGATTTAGTTGTAAGTAGCATTGAGAACGGTAAAATAAATGAACCGTCACACATCTTGAGTAAACTAGACCCGCACCATCCTCCACTTATATATTCTATTGAATCATCTAATGCCATCTGGCTTCGTAAAAACGACAGCAGAAATCTAAATTATTTTAAAGCGGACTATACTGCAATTTTAAGGGAACTAAGGAACACTGATTGGGAATCAATGTTTTCTTCTTGTTGTACTCTTGAAGACATGTTGTCTGTATTTTATGACACGGTTAATGCCACGATCGAGAGTAATGTGCCGAGGCGATCACAGAAACAGCAAAAATATCCACGCTGGTTTTCCTCTTCACTTATTAAATTAATTACTGAAAAAGACAAAATCAGGAAACGGTACCGCAAGTTTAACAACCCACGCGACAAAATAGAATTTGCAATTTTACGTGAAAGATGTTCTAAATTATTTGATATTTGCCATAAAACTTATAAACACAAAATAGAACAGGCTCTGACAAAAAATACTAAAGTGTTCTGGCAATATATTAAGGAAAAGCGCAACAATAACACCTCATATCCTGAACGCATGCATCTTAACGGTATTTTTGGTGAAAACGGTACCGATATTGCAAATTTATTCGCTTCACACTTCTCCTCTGTCTACCATGACGATTCTCAAATATTAACCAACACAACCACAGCAAGTAACGACTCTTTATCTTGCAACATACAGTTCACTGCAAGAGAAATATTTGTTAAGTTGAATCAGCTTGACACTAACAAAGGTGCAGGTCCTGATTCAATACATCCATATTTTCTAAAACGGTGTGCTAATGTACTGGCTGCACCGTTAGCCAAAATCTACAACCGCTCTCTTGCCGAAGGAATTTTTCCGGAAGAATGGAAGAAATCTAGAATAGTTCCCGTTTATAAGAAAGGCGACCAAGACAGTATTAAAAACTATAGACCCATTGCTATTCTTTCAACCATGGCCAACATTTTTGAATCCCTCATTTATCCGGTTATATATCGACATGTTAGTAAACTTATCTCAACTCATCAACACGGTTTTAGAAGTGGCCGTTCCATTCAAACTAACTTAACCTGTTTTATCTCTGACCTAACAAAAGACATTGATAGAGGATACCAAATTGATACGATATACACTGACTTCTCCAGTGCATTCGATAAGGTAAATCATCAACTTTTACTACTGAAACTCGTATCTTACGGTATACATGGTTCTCTTCTTGCCTGGTTTAAATCATACTTGAGTAGTAGGAAACAGGTAGTTTCAGTGGGAGGTCACGAGTCTAATTCGTATTATGCCAAGTCTGGTGTGCCACAGGGCTCGCACGTCGGTCCTCTTCTTTTTATTATATTTGTCAACGATCTAGCCTCACGAATTAGCTGCAACTTTTCTTTCTATGCTGATGATCTCAAAATCTATAAAAGAGTAGAGTCACCAGCAGATGCCAGTCTATTACAACACGATCTTGATCAAATTAGTCTGTGGTGTGAATCCAACGGGATGACCTTAAATGCAGAGAAATGTTTTTGTATCCGTTACAGCCGAAAACTACAGCCATTACTTTCCCCTTACAAAATAAATAACATCATCTTACAGGAGGTTTCTGAAATCCGGGACCTGGGAGTAACTTTAGATCAAAAACTGAAATTCACCACTCATATCTCAGATACTGTTAAGAAATCGGCTCAAATGTTAGGTTTCATCAAGAGAAACACAAAATCTTTTGGGACTAAAACTAAAATTATCCTTTATAAGGCTCTGGTACGTTCCCAATTAGAATATGCTAGTATAGTATGGAATCCTATGTATGCTGTTCATTCGCAACGTCTCGAGAACATCCAGCGAGCGTTCACAAGACATATTGCTTACGTGTCCCCAGGAATATCCCACAGATGTCCATATGAACAGCGCTTAGCTTTCTTTCATATTGAGTCGCTTCGAAACCGTCGCACTGTTCATGACTTGGTTTTTCTCTTTAAGGTTGTCAATAGTCAAATTGATTGTGAACAGTTGCTAGAACGTGTCATGTTGTCGGTCCCGTTCAATATTCCTAGACAGCCAATTTCTAGACTGTTCCAACCGCCGTCCTGCAGAAGTAACATTGAGAGACACTCACCAGTGTCTAGGATGTGTGTTCAATACAATGAACTTAATTCAAAGCTGCCCGACTTGGATGTGTTCTTTAGTTCCCTACCGAAGTTCAGAAGCCTGTTGTATTCCCATCTGAACAGACATTTAAACTGTCATAAGTAGTAGTTTCGCTAATTAATTGATTTTACTGTTTGTTAGTTTTATGTTATATTTTATTTTTATTTTATTTAACTTGTACGATGCTTGATTGTTTTCATGCGAATGCTGTGTACACCTATAATTGGTATTTACATAGGAACCATAACCCATGTACTTTTATTATTTAAATGTAAAATGTATGTACTGTTGGTGTACCTATTTATAAATAAATAAATAAATAAATAGAGATGGAGATATAAAAACATTTTTTTATTAACTTAATATATTTTACTATTTTAAAAATTCGCGAGAACCAAATATTTAATAATACATATTTTTGTTCTTAAAAGGTAAATAGAGCTCTGATTGCTTACCATTAAAAACATACTTTCGGGCGTTTAGACAAATAACGTCTCGAAATAGATTTTTATTTATGAATGAAGCCTTTGAAACATCTTTGTAAAAGTACTTTCATTTTGTTTGAGATTTTCTATAAAACTTTACGATTATTTTATAAAAAATGAATAAACAAATTAAGAAAAGTCTTTATGAATTAGAATTGACTCCACAATACGACACGACTAAGAAGTTACATCAATGTATCTGATCGAACAACCAATGGCAGTCCCTAATTTTCGCGCCACTCAGTTCAATTCATCAGTTTTTACTGGAGCACTGGACATTCGTGGTCTTGGGGATCGTCCATTAATCACGTGAGGCTCGAAAAGGGGGGGAGGGTATTAGGAAAAAATCACGAAATATCACAAGGGGGAGGGGGGTTGTAGTGAGATATCACGTGTATTAATTTTTTCGTTGACCTGCAACCTTAACACGTTGACTGCCAACGAAAAAAAATAGGTTTCCCATCCGAGCCGTGACGACCACATTTGGCCGACAACCAACCCTTTCGTTCGGGCCGCGTCGCTCACCGGTGACCGCAAATCAGAGGAGTTTATAATGATTAAAATCGATGAAATTTGGTAAAATTAATGTTTTACAACTGGCCCCGCGAGAGTGTCGAGTGTCGAGTTAATGTCTGTCTGGACCTTTTTATCACAGTGTTTAATTTTCCAGAATTAAATTAGATTATTACCTGTATTTAAAGATAATATTCAGAACACTTTTTAGATACCTACTTATTACTGAATTTTTTTAGTATTAAGTATCTACACGTGATTTTGTGTAGGGGGAGGGGGGTTAGTCTAAAACCTCACCATGTATCACCAGGGGGGAAAGGGGTGTCAAAAAGTTGCTAAAAACATCACGTGATTAATGGAGTTCGGAAATGATTCGGATTTACGAAGTTTGCCGATGCGACTTCTTAGTTGTCTCGTGCTATACTTACATTTAAAAAGACATTTCTGTTTGCTAAGTATCTTCTGCAACACAATTTTCTCTCAAAAGACCAAGTAAGATTTATTCAGTTTATTTTTGTTATGGCAATATTTGTTTGAGCACTTTTTATAAAAAGAAATAAACATATTAAAAGCTGCAATTATGAAAAAGAGATAGAGGAGTACATTATTTATTTAGAAAAAGATTTCTATTTGCTAAACATCGTGTACAACATAATTATTTGCAGAATAGCATTCATTTTATTTTTATTGATCTTTCAGGGCTTTAACATTATTATAATTCTTGGTGAAACTTCAGTTGATTATTGAAACTTGTTTCAGTATTTT
The DNA here is from genome assembly GCA_905220435.1 of Amphipyra tragopoginis. Taxonomy (NCBI): domain Eukaryota; kingdom Metazoa; phylum Arthropoda; class Insecta; order Lepidoptera; family Noctuidae; genus Amphipyra; species Amphipyra tragopoginis. The sequence goes on from HG991994.1 coordinate 27,547,525, forward strand.
TTGATTCTATGATTAAGTTTAAAGGCGGCCATACACGCTACGGATTATTCCGATCTGTCCCCTCGTCGGTAACAGGGGAATAGATCGAAACTTTTTATTTCTATTTGTACCGCTAAAGAACAGCAGGGGGACAGACTAGAAATAATTCGTTCGATCTGTCCATTCGACTTGGTGACAGGGGAATAGATCGATTTATATTCCTGATTAGCCCCCCGAAGGGGACAGATAGAGGGACAGATCGGAATACTCTCACGCCACCACGTCACAGTCCACCGGAAAGGTGTACTTGTGCAGGTGTGCCTGCGCAGGTAGACCGGAGCGTGTATTGGAATAGACCTGTGCAGTTTTTGAAACCTGCACAGGCTACCGGCGCAAGATCGAAAATCAATTATTTCGAGTGACACCGTACGGTGAACTGAAGACCTCTTCGGCAGTCCGGACCATCCCATACACGCTACGACTTGTGGTCACCCTCCGCGCTAACTGTTATAACTAGCAATTGATATTTTTTCAGTAGTTGCGTTAGCTGTAGCATTAATGAATTAATAACTTTTTTATGCTGTTCTTGGCTTACTCTTTAAGTTAGTACTTGCCCTAATTTTTTTTTTCTATTGGGCTGCTGTAGGTCGTCCTAGGGGACGGTTTCTACGTAACCGGGCAGTTATTGGCGAGACCTGAAGGGTCTCCAGCCAATGGGGGGGAAGTAAAATACTTAACCTAAGCTAACTACTTGTACTACACCAACATCATGACTACCTGCAACAACAGCACTAAGGGCGACCCCTAGTGGGACTCGGACCTCGGCTTAGAGCGTTGCTGGCGTGGACATAGGGGGGGGGGGGGGGAGACAGCTTGATGAGGGCTGAATTATCGGTGTGACTGCGGAGTCTGAAGAGACGACCGGCTCTACCACGGGAGAGCTCGGTGGATCGTGACCGGCGGCGGTGGGACGTCGCGACGGGCCTCGTCGGCGAGGACGGTATGCCGGACGGCGGCGGACGTTGTGTATTGTGCTGGTCGATTTACTCGCCTCCTGGAGGAGGGTTATTTCGTCATCGGGTTCTAAAAGTGTGTGCCTGGGACGGCGAACTTTACTTATGAGAGAGGGACTGTAGTCGGCCGCTGCGGCGACTAGGGGGTTCGGATGGCGGGGGGCAGTGTCTAAGTAACGCTTGGAAATGCGTTTGAGGTATCTTGCCCTAAAGCCCTAAGATATCTATTTATTTATTTCAGATACGTTACTCTGTGAGAATTTCACTGAAAAATTATCAATTGCTAGTTATGACAGTTAGCGCGGAGGGTGACGATGTAGTCAATCTACGCAGGCAAACCTGCACAGGTAAACCTTTCCAGTAGACCGTAACATGTATGGCTTACATTAGAGAGAAATTAAGATATTCCATCTCTAAATAATATAAATTTAATTCGCTTTTCGCGTTTGTCTGTTTGTCCGGTTACTTCTCCTTAACTATTTAATAGATTTTGATGTGGATTTCATCTTAATTTAACTAATTTTTTCTGGAAGGTTTTAACACGTTCAGTGCTAAGAGCCCTCCAGGAGGGCACCCTGTAGTCGCATTCGTCATGCTGGGTGCCCTCGTGGAGGGCTCATTTTAATGTAGGTTTTTCTTGGAAAATGCACCGTCATGAAAGAAGCGAACACCTATTTTACGACGTAGTAGCATATTTTAACCTAATGCCAGGCACCCTCCTCGAGTGTTCACTCTTAGCGCAAACGTAATGCCGTGGACCTGGAAGGTCCACTAGCAATATGTATGGCGGGATGGCATATGAGCTCTATGAAAAGTGTGGTGGACTCGAATGTGTTAAGCTATACAACCTACCCGAGTGACGCCGGGGCGGGTCGCTACTGTACTACGTACTTTCAAAGGTCATCTAAGTTTCCACAGTCTTGTAGGGATGGAAAACTTCGTAAAGAAGCCTTAATGGTGCGTAATATTGCCAATACGCAGTTGGTAAGTATGGTAATCAATGCTCGTTCCTTTTCTGTATAAATAGTGATCATTGCCAAACAGCGAGGCAATTACGATCTGGAATTCTTTTCATGTGTACACCATTATCGCACCGCCCTAATAATATGAACTTTATAAATAAATAATGTAATCAACATTTATCTGCGTTGCCTTCGCGCAGACATCGCGCCGCCACCGGGGGGCCAAAATCACCGGCTGCCACCGCGTCGCCGCTACGCGCACATGCGGCAACTTAAGTAGCGAATACACGCTCCCTGCCTATATCAGCTCTTTGACTTAACTAATGAGGAAAATATGACCTCAAGTAACACACAATATTATCTTAACTAACCTATTCACTCGTCTAAATGTATAGAATGACAATAATTATGACCCGTTGATACAAAATAAAAAATATTAAATCTTGTCGATGGCAGTATTGCAGACAACCCACAATGCCTTAGGTATTATAGAAAAAAAAATCCTTTACAATTATTGATAACAAAAGCAACGGATTTTGCTATTAAAAATCATGTTCTTTGCCTATTATTTTAGATGTATTCTAGCTCGCAATCCAACAACAAACATCAAAATACAACATAAATGTACTTTTTTTTTGACAAATTACGACAAATCCTTTGATGTTTTAGTGAAATAATATTTATTTCTAAATAAAAATAAAACAAACAAAAATACTCACTTTTCTTCTGGAAACGCATCATATACTTCTTGTAATTCTTCCAAAAAATGCTTCTTCATAAAAGTACTGTGGTACGTACATATTGCCGAAAACCGGCACCCCTGGCAAGAACTTCACATCCCTTTGTTTAAAATAATTATGTGCTTGCTTATGAGTGTAGAAGAAGTACACAACAAGGGTTGTCAGTAAAAATATTAATATTTCTAATATCATGTTGTGATGTTTCGCGAGCTAGGAGCAGACTGTGATTGGAGAGAGTGTGCGCCTGAGCAAGCTTAAGATATGAGCGCAAGAGGGAATAGTGAGGTAAGCGTATCAAGTATATGACATGAATACATGAAATAAAATGTACATGTGGAGAAACGTTTTTTACGTTTTTTAGATATGGAGTAATGGTATAAAGCTGTCTATAAAAGTAAAAATGGTACATGTCTAATTTTTTTTGTAATTTTTAATGTTTTGTTTTTGAGACGTTATCAGTTGAGCCGTTACCTTCAGTGCACTACAAGGCAAGGCAGGAGTGGAACTCGAATTCTGACCCGTAAAAGTATTCGAAAATCTGAGGTTTCGAAATTCATGTGTGCGTCAGAATATAATTATCACTTGCATTAACGGTTCAAGAGAAAACATCGTAATGAAAACTGTACAACAGAGAGGGCTCCGAAAAAATAAGTTCTGATTATGCTTTTGATGTTCTGAGGTAGAATTTTAGAAAAAAAAAACATTGTAGTACGATGAAATTTTGAAAAAAAAAAACTTTTTCGTTTATGTCAGTTTTGCTCAAATAAACCGTATGACTTAAAGTAGATAGATACTCGATACATTAGTATATTTTACGTTATTTTGAAATTATAAACATCTTTTAATTAGCTAGCTTTGTTGTCTGTCTGTCTGTTGCACATCTTGCCAGTCGATAAAAATTTTGAGTCAGTTCCTGGTATCTGAGCAGATTTAATTTTGCAGCGAGTTATTCTACAATAATATACTTAATTTATATTTTAGTTTTTTTCAATTGACTTGTGCGCTTTCGCTTTTATCTTGCGTCTTCCTGTGACGCATGCGTATTAGGGAGGATCGATTTTCTTTTTTTACTAATATCTTTGAGACAAAGTGCGGAAAAGATGCCCTTGAAGGATACAATCAAAGTTAATATGACAATATCTTGATACTTTATTGTTTGATTTATGATTGTCTCATGCAAGTGTTTTACTCAATAAACATATGGTTGCTTCTTAAACCACATCGGAGCGTTAACTGTACGATTTCAGTTTGATCTTGAAACCTTCGAAACGATGAACAATCGGAACCGAATCGAAATGTAACCGTTTATCCAGTTTTCGTTTACAAAAACTGTCAAATTGTTGAGCAACAAAAACAAAACTAAACATTTCGAAAGTTTTTGTAAACAAGAACTGACTGACAGTTGTGGTTCATTTGCGGTTTAGCAACGATTTTGTTTATAGGATTTTGCCCCAGATGGGGTATTAGTAGAAATATAAATTCACAAAATCGTTTCGCCTTTTTTTAGCCATCGCTTTTTTATTGTTATTCCAAACATTACTTCCATGGAGATTATCGTCGCTGTGCTTTTTTTAATGCCTGTGTTTGGATTTTTACAGGAAACATAAAAATCTGTTTCCTAAGAGTGTTACTAAAAGTTAGTCTTTGAACTTTTTATGATAGTAGTATTTTATTTTTAGAAAAAAGACTAATTTACGTCAATGGGCGCAGTCGAATATTCTTATGGTGAAAAGCTAAATAAAGCATTGTGATGACGACATAGGATTTAAATTAGTTTGTTGGTATTTCTAAGTTTGTATGGCGGTATACCTTGGGGCGCGCTCTGGTGTTGTATGTTAACTCGGGACACTTTTTTTTTATAAGTATATTTGATTCTAGACCTGCCTTTGACCACCATCTCGCCTGATGTTAAGCGATGATGCGGTCTACGATGAAGCACGCTTGCCCAGAAGAAACCGATTCACTCGTGACTTGAAGACACCCAACATGTAGCTGTCGGGGAACACCCACTCGGGCAGCGCATTTCACTGTTTGGCGGTTTTCACAATGAAAGTGGAATCAAAGCGCTTTGTTCGGCTTTTGGTATATCAACCATGAACCGATGGCGCTTTTTCGTGAATTTTGTACCAAACCCTTGATCCACATGTTTCTACGTCAATGATTCCACCGTTTTTCACGAACATCGCCTACGTCTCCTCTCGCCCATGTGACATTATCTGTCAGTTAACTTTTTCAATTCAACTGTCATAAACATTCGCCATTACATTTTTTTTGACGTTATGTCTGACATCTGTCATTTTAAATATAACATTGTTCGTTGACTTTTTATTTGTATTATTATAACTAACCGCAATGTTTGGCTTACATGTTTACTATACATGTTTTATTAGATTTTTGTCATAGTTTAAATAACCAAGCAATTTTTCACTTAATTAAGTGTTGAGTTCATTTTCCTACTTTGATAAAACACGCTGTTTATATATCTATTCATTTAGATAATAGTAAGGTCGTTGTACTGATTGTTATGGAACAGATAATGATATTTGTAAACAATGCTTCAGATAAGTTTATTCAGTTCAGTCACGATGATGTTGCACTATTAGATGCAACAGTTAATTACGCATTTACAGAAAGCGTAGGAAAAAAATAAAATTACGATATAAGAAAGAAAGAAAGAAGATAAATTTTATTCAGCCAAGGACACATAGGTCTAACTTGGAGAAAGAGGTCAACTGTCGAATCCGACTTCGTTGGGCAGCGTTTGGAAAGCTACGCAATATCTTTTCGTCCCATTTACCGTAATGTCTCAAGACGAAAGACTTTGACCAGTGCGTGTTGCCAGTGATCACTTACGGCACTGAAACGTGGTCGCTCACAATTGGCCTCATAAGAAGGCTCAATATCAGCCAAAGGGACGACTATGCTCAGAGTTTCCCTGCAAGCTGCGTGATCATATCAGAAATGATGAGATCCGCAGCTTGAAGAATCGCCAAACTTCCGAAGGTTCTGTAGTAGCGACCACATAACGGAAGGCGCAACGTGGGTAGACCTCGCAGAAGGTGGACCGATGATCTGGTGAAGGTCGCGGGAATCCGCTGGATGCGAGAAGCACAGGACCGGTCGATGTGGCGATGCTTGGGGGAGGCCTATGTCCAGCAGTGGACGTCTTTCAGCTGAATGATATCGACGACGAAGAGCACAATGACAGTATAAATAATAAAAACATTAAAAGAATCAAACACACATATTTGCTGTCGAGCATGCCGATGCCGTAAAGATCACCAACTTCGCATATGCTAGGCGATAAACACCCAGCGCTGATTTCCAGTTGACACCCTTGCAGTGACACACTGACGAAGGTAAAGGTACGGGGACGGCCCACACTGATTAAAACCATTCCGGTATTCCCTCGCACACTTCGTCGGGGGCCACGGGAGTAATACATTGGTCCGCAGCCCTCGACTAGTGCTGACCTACCCCTGCAGGCCCCGACTGTGGAAGGATTGAGATGTTGGACTCCCCTGTGACTTTTAAGAGGGGTACAATACGCGCCGCCTCGGGTCCATTTGGATGGGGGGCGGCGGTCATTCTCAAGTCCGCTTCCCGCCGTTTAGGGGGGCTGGACGACGGCGTTATCCGCCCTCCACCGACGACCGGTGCGCCTTCTTCTTCTTCTTTGTGAACATCAGAATGACTGGCCATAATAACCGATCAGCCTTAAAATATTACTAAAATCTAATACCTATTTTCTACTATTTGATACCTTTGTTTAAATAATTGGTGCCTACCTGGTTTTTAGTAGAGATTTTTATATGACTTTCTGTATTACATAGTAAACAAAAAACTTCTAATAAAATTTTTATTCTTCGCCCTAAAAATCTAGAAAAAATATATGTTTAGGTATCAAATAAGTACAAAATTTTTGTAAAGCCGAATTAAAATTTTGGAGCCCCTATGTGGAGATTCTAAATGTGGGTAGGTAGTCATCCTGACTTCAGAATGACTGCCCATTTTTTAAATTAATTTTCTTAGTTATTAATTAGGTACCAATTATTTAAATAAAGGTATCAAATAGTAGTAATAAGGTATTACATTTTAGTAATATTTTAAAGCTGATCGGTCATTTTGGCCAGTCATTCTGATGTTCACGAAAGAGCGCTTGCACTTTAGGTAGTACTTCCCTGGACAAGCTCGTTTACAAGGAGCTCTACTACACACTTAAAATGTCCGTTTATTTGTACTTTATGCATCCTGTATGAGATTGTTTATTATCAACCTATACTGTCCCACCCCTGGGGCTCCCTCCATTTCTGCTGCCGTGATGCCTTCTTACCACCAGGACACTAGTTCTGCGCTATTTGGGCACACAATACGTTCGACATGAGAAAGACATTTATCCTGTTCAGTCCCATGTAAGCTGGCAGCCTTTACTAGAGCCTTGTTTTTTTTTTATTATTTGACGTTTTCGCGTTTGACCTTAGATGCACCTAATAGTAATCACAGACAGGGTCTAGAATTGAGCACACGAATCCAAACAACAGACATTTAGATGGATTCCCCTGTACCTGTCTTGCTCTCACATACACACACGGAACACATAGTAAATTGCTTACTTTAATAAATAAAATAAAATATTCTTTATTTCGGATAAGTAACATCCTTAGTTGGTTATTAAAAAGAGAGAAAGAATGTTCTATGTTACTTAAAAACTTAATATTTAGTTACCAGTTCATTGTTCGTCATGCATCTTTGATCAATGGCCTTCAACAAAGAAGAGTCGTATCTCCCTGCTATGGTCTTCAGGATGGAGTTGGATCTAGCCCGCACTCTACAGAGTAACGAGGCAGGTTTCTGTCTGACAATGGCATGAAACTCATCGAAGTGTGCCTGCGTGAGCATACCAGATGCACTACAAAAACTGGGCAGCCCCATCAACATCCTGAAAACGTTATTATATTGGACCCGCAGGGCGCTGATGGTCCTCTGAGTATAATTGGTCCACAGGCTGTAAAATACTTGGCAATAAGCTTTAAAAAGCGTTATTTTAACTTGTTTGCTACAACGTGCAAACCTGCGTACCAGCATGTTACATCGAACTACCATCGCCCTACGTTCCCTCTCTATATCAACCCGGTCATCAAGGTCGTCGGCTACATAATGCCCCAGATACTTGGACTGATAGACCCGTTTTAGTTCGTTACCGTTCAGTTTAATTGCGGGCACGGTTTCTGGGCATTTACCACTATCGGCCTTAAAGACCAAGAACTCGCTTTCTTTGATGTTATAGGATAGGCCGTGCGCCTGGGCAGAAGGCTGATTTTACAGTGCCGCTTTTGCCAGCGCAGTTAGTAAGTGTTGCGTAGCTTTGAGTGTCTTGGATCGTTACATAGTAAAACTAAACCGCGCGGAGGACCCGCGCTGGCGAAAGCGGCACTGTAAAACCAGCCTTACACTCAAAACATTTAAAAAGCTCTCTAAGCGCCCTAACCGTTGGGCTCAGCAGCACTATGTCGTCAGCGTAACTGATGTTAACACTGACGTCATCAATGCGACATCCAATTTTCTTGGTGCTGAGCTCAACGATCAGACCGTTGATATACACCGTGGGCCCGAAGTACCCGAAGTAACCACACCTTTCTGATGGTATTATGAGTCAAATGTTATGTCAACGGAAGTCCAATTCAGTTCTTTTTTCGTTGCTTTAATAAATCAATTAACTTTAGTACTTCCTTGTAAACAATACTTCCGGTTGAACTGGCAACATTATCGTGTGAGTGGATAAGAAACTTCTCACTTCACAACCCTCCCCGACAATAAAGACATACGGCGACAGGGGTATGGTATGACAAAAGTCGCAACGCTGCGTTCATAGGACTTGTTACCATAGATATTTTTCAATTTGTGAATTTCCGTAAATAATAAATATTTCGAAAATTAAGCTTTATTCAACAAACGATATCCAAGGTTTTCTTCACCAATTAGGCATCGGAATCGAAGTTTAAAATCTTTCGGGTACCTCGGGCCCAAGGTGTATAGATTAAACAGCTCTAATGTGAGGGTGGTAGCTAGCCAGGCGGGCCGTATAGATCCTATCACCAAGCGTGCTGGGTTTTGTTGAATCTTACAACACGCATCTATCCCCAGCGTGCTGTGAAGAAGTTTTATATTCTAGTCCGTCCCCACACGAGGGACAACTACTGATAGCTTGTCAGATATCTGGATTTTCGAGCGCAGTAGTTTCGAATACGATCCGTTAATTTATGCAAACAGCTTTTATGGATATCGCGTTTCTTTTGTTTGTTTTAAATACCTACATGCAATATCCTACCGTGCAATAAAACAGACGCAACAATTCAATCAAGGCTATTGCCGCCTCTCGTGCTTGTTCATCTTTATTATTTTGTAAAACAGAGACTAATTAATTGATTAGGGATTCGGTTTTCGAACAGGGAATTTAATTGAAGGTAAACAATAAACATTTATATTTCAATCACAGAACAATTAAACTCTCTATAAATATTGCATTCCATGTCATGCATATTTTCACTAATGCTTTTTAATTACCATGATGATCGCTGACTCATTGTTAATTAGGTAAAAATAACTACACGATTAATTAGTAATATTACAATTTAAAATATAATTAATAATTTATGATCGCTCTTTTTCCGGTACTTACACATTTATTATCTGTGATTATTTGGCCGATTATCACTAATCTGTGGTCGCAACCGGCTGCCATTACAGTTTTTGTGGTCGATTCACAACGAAATCACGATGTCTTATTAGGTATAATAAGGCGCTCTGTCTATTTTTGCGAACAAAAACTAGCTGGTCAAAGACGCTACCTAGACCCTGTGCGACGTATGCGTGAGCGTGCGGCCAGCTCCGCCACGAGCGGCGCCCGCTCCTTAGCCAAGTCCAGCGGCACCTTGGGAACGGATCCACACAGACTATTTATTTGTAGGACAACAGCAAAATTAATGTTCGGCCGGAATTTAAGATCGCGTCTTGATTTAATATTTCCTAGAGAAAATAAACCGCGTACAACGTCATTAAAGGGGAATGAATATCGCACTAGAGTTTTCGAAGTAGGTGACAGGGTATGGGTCCGGTGGTACAGTGGTAGAAAAGAAACATGGAAATTAGGAGTAAAAAAAAAAACTTGCATTCGTACAAGACTCCCGCTTGCTTATTTCTACACCTCCCAGTTAGATACATTTCACCCTGCCAGCGCGCTGTTCTTTTCAGTATGACTGGAAGCGCTTATTGGTATAGTAATCTTTGATTACGGTACAGATAACTAAAATATCGTTTTTAGGTTATCCCCGATTATAAAAATCACTACAAAACCCAGATTTTGTTTAAAAAAAACATTTACATATGAGAATTAATATGATATCAATTTATCAATCAATCTTTGTTTTTTATAGACTACACTAGTCTATAAAAAACAAAGATTGATTTCGAAGCAACATGATACGGAATGTTCCGTGCGGTGCCGGACGTAAAGAATAGTACTACCCATGTACTACCCCATCTCTTCCTATGGGTGTCGTAAAAGGCGACTAAGGGATTCACTAGAGGATGGGCAGCAGCGTTCTTTGAGTACTTTAACAACCATACTGCGATCGCCAACCCGCCTGCCAAGCGTGGCGATTATAGCAACCTCCCCCCCCCCCCCCCCAACATGGATTGCAGCTTGGGGGAGGCCTATGTCCAGCAGTGGACTACTTTCTGCTGAATGATGATGATGATACGGAATTCCATACATCCATGAGCATTCTCCTTTGCAAATTAGTCGTTAAGGGTATCAGTGACGTGGTTTTCGGGGGCGATGATGCCAAAAATGATGTCAAAATTTAAATCAAAGATGGCTGCCATTAATATTTGCTAGTTAAGTCTCCATAGGTGTCTAATTTATGATTGTCAAGGCTGCTGCTTATGACAAATGTGAGGTCAACATGCAGCGAATAAGAATCAAAATGAAATGCTGCATGCATTTAATTTTGGCCATCATTGATTCTTGGCGAAGCGATATTATATTGTTGATTTGCCTGCACTATCTCGTTAACGATGGCAACATGATTGTACAAACTCAAGGCTGCTACTGAGAATTTATTGAAGAAAATACTAATCAAGAATGAATTCATGAAATGAATGAATAAGCGGAACACGCAAAAATAAGAATAAATAAAAACAATTATTTTTTAATGTAAAAAAGTCACAGAAGTAATAACAAATACATAAACATTAGAGCTGGATGGAAACAAAACTGAATACATTTGGAAGAAGTAAGTGTCTCCATACATTCTTCGAAACATTGTAGTTTTACAATATTTAATCATGCTCTCTTCTCAAATTTGGCCCAAGTTCCATCTTGGGCCTTGATGTTGAAGGCATGCGGCTTCAACTTGATCGGATCCATGGTCTTCTCACTCTTTAAGATCTTGAAGTTAAGCACCATGTGATACAGCAATACTTTGATTTCCATCATCGCGAACCTCATACCTGGAAATGAAACCTCCTTTTAAATTATGCATCCCTGGTAAGTCAGCAAAAGGAAATTATTTATATAAGTCGCGCGGAGAAAGTTTGCCGATGGCCTCATGACGTCACGCGTCTATGGTCGGTACGATTCAGACGAGCGCGGGTAGCGGTCGGTGAAGTGGGAGGCGCAATCATCGGCAAACCTTCTGCGCGCGACTAGTACCTACGTTAATTAGTGGGACCTTGGACTAAAAGCGAAGATTAAGAACGCCATTCCTAAATACAAAATGTTCTGTATGGTTTTTGCAGAAAATAATCCACCTTTTCCTTACCCGTGGGTGTTTTAAACCCAACTAAGGGATTACTTCAAGAGGATGGGGAGTGACGTCTTTCTGTCGGGTTCCCTACGTGACATCGAAACTCAATACATCGAATGTCGCAGCATCGAAAACGGTACATCGAGCAATTCGCTGTGATGAGAAATTGATACTGTAACCATTCGCTTTAACGACATTCGATGTAGCGTACCATTGATATCGTAACCTTTCGATGTCGAGACTTTCGATGTGGCGTACCATCGATTATGTGACCCTTCGATATACCGTTTTCGATGCTGCGACATTCGATGTATTGAGTTTCGATGTCACGTAGGGAACCCCTTTCTGTCTGCTAATCAACAAACCACGATTACCAATCATTATCCGTCTGCCAAGCGTGGTGCGTGAGCAGCCGTTGTGAGGCTCTTACTAAATGATGCATTCCTGGTATCTCAGTCAAAGAACCATATTTATAGGGGTCAAGGTAGACCTTGGCAACAACGGGGATTAATGTCGGTCCCACGGCGTTCGTTTATCGGCTGATCTTGATTATCAGCAACAAAATCACCATGGTCATAATGTTATCATTTCATGGCTTACCAATGCAAATTCTTGGGCCACTTCCGAATGGCATGAAAGTGAATGGTTTTATATTATGTTTGTTCTCTTCAGAAAACCTATCTGGGTTGAATGTCTCTGGATCGGGGAAGTGTTTTGGATCCATATGCAAGCAGTTCACCATGTTATAAACCAAATCACCGGGTTTTAACTGTGAAAAATATACAATATTATAAAGGTACAAGTCCGAGACGGACTGCAAACTGCGAAAGTAGTATCGCTTGCGGTTCGATCTGCAGTTGCAGTTTTGCAGTCGCTGTCGGAATATTCCCTTTAAAGTGCACACCTTAAAGGCGCTATTCCGATGGCGACTTACGGTCTGCGGTTGCAGTCTGCAGTTTGCAGCCCGTCTCGGACTTGTACCTTTAAAGCCATTGATTAAGGTTGAAAATAGTCAATTTGAGTCCTACATTTATACTCGAACAATATCTGGTTGCAGTCTCGTCTAGTGCCGGACTTAAAGAATAGTACTACCCCATCTCTTCTCGTGGGTGTCGTAAAAGGCGACTAAGGGATTCTCTAGAGGATGGGCAGCAGCGTTCTCTGAGTACTTTAACAACCATACTGCGATCGCCAACCCACCTGCCATGCGTGGCTATTACGGCAAACCCCCCTCTTTTGGGGGAGGCCTATATCCAGCAGTGGACGTTTTTCGGTTGAATGATGATGACGATGAATATCTGGTTACTATCGTCAAGTGCAATTTGTATTACTTACAGAGCAAGGCCGTCCCCCCTCCCTTGGTGGAGGAAGCTCATACGCTTTCACACAACACCTGTCCATAAAAATTGCTGGAGACCACTTCCGTAGAGTTTCTAAAATAACAATTAGTAAAGTCAATTAAACTGTCTAAGGCCTGAATTACACAGAAACGGCATAAGGCGCAGGCACGGCGCAAGGGCGTCACTTCCATACATTTTTCGTGCCGCTTGAATTTTTTTTCGCACACAATGTATGAAAGCGACGCGCCTGCGCCGTGCCTGTGGCTTATGCCGTTTCTGTGTAATTCACGCTTAATATCGCTTATATCATACACTTACACACATGCACACACACACACTCAAACACACACTAATTAAGATAATATCTCTAAGTTTTTTCTTTTCTTGATAGTTTTATATTTGTTTTGTTTCTTGTTTAAATTCTATCTTCTTCTTCTTCTTTTGGTACACTTTATAATTTAATATTTAAGAACGGGGCCTCCTGGCACAGGTATATTCTTTACTTAAAAGGAGGTCCCTGTGTGAGATATATTGCAAAGTGTACAAGATTTGGAAATAAACCTTATTTTATTTTTATTATTTTATCAGAGGGTTACTAACCCGCAAAAAATAAAAAAAATCGTTACGTCAATTAAAAAAGTTTAATAAACAGTATTTTAACTAACGAAAGGCATTCCCGGTATCCAGCAACACTATAAAGAAAATAAAAAAATCACAAAAAATAAAATCGTAAAATCAACGCTTACTGTTCATGCGCCCTTGTCTATAAATTTGGAAAAAATGGCAACATCGCATTTAACCTATCTACGCTACTATTTTGGTCTTGAACAGGCCATTTCAAAAGTTTTTTTTTTTCGTTTTTATTTTTGCTTATTTTTGTGTTTTCATATTTTAATTTTAATGTATTAATGATGTAGATTAACGGGTTTAAGGGAACGCCCTCTGTTATTTAACATACTAAATACAGGGTGGGTCAAAAATTGTGGATCAAACGAAACAGGGCGATAGTTGGGATTATTTGCAGCATTTCATCGTAGTACATTTTTTTACAGTAAGGTTCTAAAGTAACAAATATTTTTTCGTGAGACTTAAAAGATATTGAAAAAAGTGCCAATACTCATAAATCATGATACCCACTGTCATAAAAGCACTTTCAAGCAACTAAACACCATTTATTGTTTTAAAATAGGTACCCATTTTACTCTAATTGCCTATTTTGGTATTTTCTTAAAAAACACTCAAATTGTCATAACTTTTATGGAGATCAAGTTAGGGCTCTACCTCAAATATATTTTTACTGCAAATAATCCCAACTATCGCCCTGTTTCGTTTGATCCACGATTTTTGACCCAACCTGCATAACAAATTATCCCCTTTATAATCCTTTAGCAACGGAAAGCTGAAATAAACCGTTTAAAAAAAAAACAATGTAAATTACAATTTACAACACAATCCAGCAAAGTGACCCACCATTTATGACGCAGTCCAAATACTTGAGTTCGGTGATACTGTCATACGTAAGTTCTTTTTTTTCCTTTAAAATCTCCTCCTTAAACTTTCTGCACTCCTGGTACAATTTCTCTTGAACATCGGGGTTTATGGCAAGTTCATGGATGGTCATCACTATAGTGACTGCTGAAGTATCGAAGCCAGCAGCAAAGAATATGAAGACTTGACCAGTCAGCTCATCCGGAGTCCATTCTGCAATAAAATAATAGGGTTGAAGAGCTTTTATTGTTTTATCGGAATATTCCGGTCTGTTGAAAAACCTTACGAAAAACCAAAGCACCCAAACGGAAGTTATTTCGTCGCACGAGAATGTTATAAAAAGTCCATTTTTTCGTGGCCAACAACCCTAACATACAGCACTATAGAGTACTACATCAAAATATAAATGGATTACTCAGTAAGCGTCACTTGTTAGAAATTCATTTATCTGAGCTTGTAAACAAAAATAAAGAACCTGACGTAATATGTATCACTGAAACTTTTATACAAAGAGGTCATGAACAGATGTTTATCTTATCCGGTTACCAAATAGCATCAAGCTACTGTAGACTACCTAAAAACAAAAAAAAACGCGGAGGTGTATGCATTTTTATAAAGCGAGGTTTGCAATATAAACAAGTCACATCTACAAATGGGATATCTATAGATAAGCATTTCGAATGCTGTGCGATTGAACTTACGTCCCAAAAAATGTTCATTATCTGTTTATATCGTACACCGGATTCAAATTGCTTCCTTTTCCTCGACAAACTAGAAGCCTTACTACACAAATTTACCCACAGGTACAGGAATAAAAAAATTGTTTTAGCGGGCGACTTAAACATAAACACGCTAGATATAAAAAACAAAGAAACTACCAGATTAGTGGATCTTGCAAAAAACTTTAACTTACATCTGCACATAAACGAACCAACGCGCCAAAAATCTTGTATTGATCACATTATAAGCAATATTCATGACGCTACGGGCGAATTGCTGCACTTACACATTTCTGATCATAATACTGCTCAACTCCTTAATATTCCTACAGTCACTAAAGAAGTACCTTTGGTGGAATATTTCATTTTGAAAAGAGACTATAAAATAGAATATTTAAAAAAGTATAAGAAATGTTTGTCTAGCCTCTCATTTAGCGACGTCTACAGTGAAAATGATTTTCAATCTGCGTTTCGTAATTTTCACGACACCATATCGCTATTTTATAAACTGTGCTTCCCAAAATTACGATTAAAAATTTCCAACAAAGCTCGTATTCCTAAATGGATAACCAAAGGTTTAAAAGTCAGTAGCAAAACGAAGCGTTCCTTGAGATACAATTACTATAGGAACAAATGTAGCTTTACTAGGTCTAAATATAAAAGCTACTCAACACTCTTTCGCAATTGTATATATCAATCCATAAAAAACCGTAACTTTGAAATTATTTCCAACTCGAAAAATGTATGTAAGACATCATGGCAGTTAATAAAAAATGAATCAGAGATTGGTAAGCAGCTAGAATTTATAAATAGCATTATAAAGGGATGTACTACCATAGACAGCGCACAAGCTATTGCGGAAGCTTTTAATGAATATCTTATTACCTCAACAAATTCCTGCAATGAGGTACGCAATACTTGCAAGACAAGTCTATGCAACAGTATTTTTCTTCATCCATTTACCGTTAATGAAACTAAAAATATTATTATGTCTCTGAATAACACGAACGCGGAAGGTTATGATGAAATTGCCACAAAAATTTTAAAAGCTTACTCGACAGAAATAACCCCCGTACTAACACACCTGATCAATCAATCATTCTTAGAAGGTGGATTTCCCGACTCACTAAAATTATCCATTGTCAAGCCTCTTTACAAAAAAGGGGATAGGTCAAATCTAACCAACTACAGACCTATAACACTTATACCAATCCTCTCCAAAATACTTGAATCAGCGATGCATGACCGCCTAACAAGTTTCATTAATAAACATCATATACTAAGAAATGAACAATACGGGTTTCAAAAAGGTAAATCCACGACGGCAGCATGTTTTAATCTTGTTAGTAATGTAGTTGAAAACTTAGATGCTGGTGAACTAGTAACAGTAGTCTTTTTCGATATGTCGAAAGCATTCGACTGCGTATCTCATGAACTACTGTTACAAAAGCTTGAAATAAACGGTATCCGAGGACAAGTATTGAAATGGATAGAAAAATACTTAGAACATAGAGAACAATGCGTGGAGGTTATAAATATCAACCAACACAAAGAGTTACAAGCTTATAGATCAACATTCCTAACTAATAACTTTGGTGTCCCACAGGGCAGTGTACTGGGTCCACTTTTGTTCCTAATGTACATTAATGACCTTCCCGACGTAACAAAAAACCCTCTTATTTTATTCGCTGACGACATATCCTTAATTATGACATGTAAAAAGAACTATGACATTGAAAAATATACTCTTGAGATAAATAATACAGTGAAATCTATTATAGAATGGCTTAACACAAATAATTTACAAGTTAATTTAACAAAAACCAACTTTATTCAATTTAGCACTTACAATAGAATCCACAAGGAACTAAAACTAAGTTATAATGATGACCATCTAAAAGAAGTAAATGAAACGACATTTTTAGGAATTACTCTAGATAGGTATCTTAACTGGAAAGCACACATTGATAAAGTCTGTAACAAAATTAATAGGTTTGTTTATGTATTGTACAAATTACGCAAAACTTCAACACACAATACGGTGCTGGCAGCATACCATGGTCACGTGTCATCTGTTTTAAACTACGGATTAATACTATGGGGAAACTCCACGGATGTGCAAAAAGCTTTCCTTGCCCAAAAGAAATCCGTCAGGGCGATCGCTGGCATCCCACCATGGGAATCATGCAAGCCATTATTTAAAAAATACCGTATACTCACCATAGCCTGTATGTACATTTTCGAAGCAGCAAAGTTTGTTAAATTAAATGCTCACTTATTTAAAACAGCAAAAGATACGTTTCCAAGGAATACGAGAAACTCGGGCAGAATTGTATTAGCAAAAATACCTAACACAACAATGTACTTAAAAAATTGTTATGCCATGTGTGGTCGGGTGTACAATAATATTCCCGACGAAATAAAAAAAATGCGTATTGGTAAGTTTCGTACCAGACTCAAACTTTGGCTTATAGAAAAGTCGTTTTATTCTATATCGGAATTTACAGGTAATACCTAAATGATAAATTGATAACTAATACCTATATAATGTAACTATTGATTTCTATTATTTTAACATTAATATTGTTTGTGTTAAATTTATTATAATGTATTGATTTGACATTTTACTCTAAATAATTAATTACTTTTAAATATTGCAATATTTGATATTAATTCTAATAATGTTGAATGAGTCTATTAATATTGTCAAGAATTTGCATGTCGCGTTGCGGCAAAATGTATTTGGGTCTATATTTTATATTTTACTCCATCTGTAATGTACCTACATTTTACGCAAATAAAATTCTATTCTATTCTATTCTATTCTGTTCCCCTGATCTGTCACCTTCGGGAGACAATCAGGAATAAAAATTCGATCTACTCCCCTGTCACCAAGACGAATGGACAGATCGAACGAATTATTTCTGGTCTGTCCCCTGCTGTTCTTTAGAGGGACAAATAGAAATAAAAAGTTTCGATCGATCTCTCTGTTACCGACGAGGGGACAGATCAGGGGGACAGACCCGGAATATTCAGTTTTAACTGAGAGTAGCATAGTCTTGGTGGGTTGGTTACAATAGCAGTCAGTTTCAGTTAAAAGGGGACCACTTCCCCTCGTTTTCTCTGATAATTTGATACTCTAATTTTTAAACTGATATAAAAATTTTGCTTTAAATCTGTGCAAGATCAAAATACTCGTAAATATTTTAACACATTTCAAAAAAAGAAGCTTCTCTTTTCTTCCTGTATTTAAGTGTCTCTAAAACCGTCTATGAGGCGAAAATCGGTGTATTTCCCCTTAGGCAGACAGCTTGGGAACCTTGATGTACCTTCCTTACCTTTAGGAGATTCCATGAGCAGTTGAATCATATCAGGTCGTTCCACCTTCTCCTTCTTTCTATATTCCATGGTAGTTTTCACAATGTTTCTGAAGAAACTGTAGACGTTTTCGGGAAACAAACGCATGCCTAATTTCTGTATAAAAAGGAAAATTAAATTTGTTTAGCTTTCTGCTAAGATCTCCTTTAGTGCTCTTCCGTTTCTTCCGTCTTAGTTTTATTCTTTTACATATAAATTATGAAACGTAAACGAATTCGAGCAATTCCTTCAAATTTTTTTCTCTTGTGGTTTTATTTAAGTTATCGTACCTAAAACAGCTAACAAGGATTCAAAAAGAAAATAAGCAAAAAAAAAAGTGGCAATTTTTTTTTTTTTTTATTTGAACTTTTTGCTGTCTCGCTTTTTAATAAATGAAAGCACAGCGACACAGCTGTCGGTCACGACTAGCACGATATCGCTCTTTGCAATCAGTTAACTCGGGGCGCTAAAATCACTCAGAAACAGAACACCAAGTTCACTTTTTAGGGTTCCGTACCCAAAGGGTAAAACGGGACCCAATTACTAAGACTCCGCTGTCCGTCCGTCCGTCCGTCTGCTACCAGGCTGTATCTCATGAACCGTGATTGTTAGACAGTTGCAATTTTCACAGATGATGTATTTCTGTTGCTACTGTAACAACAAATACTAAACAACAGAAAAAAAAAAATATTTAAGGGGGCTCCCATACAACAAACATGATTTTTTTGCCGTTTTTATAGATAATGGTACGGAACCTATAGGTTTTTATTTTATTTACTGTTATTTTCTTTTAAAAAAAACCCTTTAATATTTAATCTGTGTCACATCACGCGGTTTAAAGTAATTACACAAATTCGTTTACACCCTGTATGTGTCTTACCTTGGTAAATTCAGGAAACGATGAAACTAAAATCAGTAACATCCTCTGTTTAAAATCGAAGTTGAGGACGGAGTTACCAAATTTATAAAATTCGTTGTCTCTATCCTTGAAGGAATTGACCTTAAGCCCGAAGCCAGCTGATGCTATGACGTCATTACTGTATCTGCGGGCTAAGTCATCTACTTCGATATTTTGTGACTGATTATCTGAAAAAAATGTGTATAACTTGAAGGTAGATTTTAAACCCATATTAAACGTGTCCTCACTCAAAATGCATACTACAAGATTAAGGACTACGTCGAGGACAGGGATGTTTGGCTCTAGTTCCTGCACATGTGGCTTCCCTGGTACCTCATTAACGACGTATGTGTACGTCTATTAACTATCCTCAATTAAGATTTTTTATTTTTATTGCTATCATTACTCTCAAGATATCTTTTATCTTACTCTATACTGATGTTTTGTCTAAGTTATTATGACATTTAAGTATGTCAATTGTTTTATACAGGTTGGAATCGTTAAGTGTCAACAGACGATTTTTTCGTCAATTCAAGAGATATTTCAAAAGTTAAGGCTATTATCAAAACTAGGCTACATGGAGAGTAAAATAATATAAATAACTTAAGGAAAAAGAAAAGCCAGATATTGAAAATTTTGTCTTTCGCTCCCTCCAAACATTTAGTATGAGAATTTCCGTCAACTGATTATACCAATCATACCTACGTAATCTCTCTCTTCCATACTGTTAATATGGCTACGGAGTTAGCCTTACTCGACTTCGGTCTATCTTAGTCATCTTTGTAATAAAGATTCATAGCACCAGATTCCTTACCACTACCTAAGCCTAACCCATGATTTCTAACAGAAAACAGTCAGATTTTGTAGTTAGAGATTGCCTGCGTCATGCGATAAAATATTATTTTCATGTCTAGTAGATAATAATGATATTGCAACCAGTTTGTTTAACTAATAAAAATACAAAAGAATAGTTCAATGACAAAGTTTCTTATTACATGGCGCTGAATACCGTCACGTCGAACTTGTGGTTGTATAACAGAACTCCTCTGCCTACGCTTTAAGGGAACAAGCATTAGGCGTATTTTTTTATTAATTAAATAAAACTTCCATAAGAACAACATTGGTTTTGAATTTGGAGCTCAAAGCTTACTCCGTACTTTTTTTTAGTAATTTATTTTTCGGTTTCAGCCAGTTTAATTGACTAAAAGTTGAAACAAAAAATGTTGCCGACTTTGTCAACAAGTACAAGAAAGAAACATTATCCATTTTTTTATTGAGTTATTATTAATCCTGTCATTCAGTAAACAAAATTGTTTTCGATCTAAATAGATCGAAAATAAAATGCAAAAAAAAATAAGCTTCTTAAATATCTCATGAACAAAAACGTCATACTAAATGTACGGAAGTAGGTAAAATCCAAATTCTCGATATTTGGCGGTTATTTTTCCAAAAATATTTATGTTATATTAGTTACTAAGCGGCCTAGTTTTGATATTAGCCATAAGTTCTGAAATATTTCCTAAACTGACGGAATAATCGCCTGTTGACACTTAACGATTCCACCCTGTATAGTTTAGCTTCATTTTATTTTTTGTAAATGTGAGAACTTTGTGGACTTGCCTATACATATAATTGTGTAAATTACTATTATTCATATTGTATTTTTTTTCTTCTTCTATTTGTTTTTGTTTCCCTTTTTGGTTAATTTTTGTACTCAAGACTTGGTACTATACTCCAAGGTCTGTGGTTAAGACTACATTGTTCTCTCTCATAGTACCTACTGTATTCACTGAAATTGTAAAAGATATCCCTTTTTTTAAAAGAGTAACCATGGAGTTTCTTGCCGGCTCTTCTCCATAGGAAACGACTAATTGGAACCGTGCACCTAAATCTTTTCATAAGCGCCTGTATTGGTTTATGTGAAATAATTTTTTTGATTTGATTTGATTTGATTTTAAGTTTTTTTCTAAATTCATCTCAATGTCCATTTAAAAACAACATTTTTTTGAAAATATTGTTAGGAAACCCGCTATTGTATACCTTGTAAGAAATCTATAATGTTGGTGATGTTTTCCAAAATTAATGGCAGCATAAACTTCATTTTTAAAGTGGTGAATGCTGGACTTAGCGTACTTCTCATCTCGCGCCATCTTTCACCTGCAAAATTAATGAAAATACTGACAAAATTAAATTTAAAAAATACATTATAAGTACAGTCATGTACATGTCATGTCATACACAGCACTAATATGTTAGGTACACACGTAGCGAAATTTTAAAGCGAAGTTGTTTTTGAATCATAAAGGATTTAACTGAACAAAAATTAAATAAATACAACGAACATTTAGTAAAAAAAAACTAGATCAGCGATGCATGATCAACGGAGAAAAAGAAAATAATAGACTGTTAAGAAAATTTTGTATTATTGGTCATGGGCGTTTAATGTCATGGTTTTCTGGAGTGCGGATGCCGAAAAATTTGGTCAAAACATAAATCCAAGATGGTGGTCATGAAAATTCACTAGGTAAGTGATTCCCATAAAGAATTACTTCAAACTTTACGTGGTCTCCATCATTGGGGGTTTGATCTCATTTTCGGCATCAGCACCCCCGAAATTCATGGAAATAACACCCATAACAAAAGTAGGGAAATTTTCATGGCCACCGTTTCGGATAGGAATTTGACATCATTTTTGGCAAGAGCACCCTTAAAAATCATGGAATTCACACCTATGACAACTAAATTGGAAATGTTCATGGCTGCCGTCTTAGATTTAGAGTTTGACCTCAATTTCGGCATCAAAACACCCGAAAATCATGAAATTACCAACCGTGACTACAATCAGTAAATTCATAGCCATCATCTTAGATTCCGAACTCGACTTTATTTTTGGCAAAACCGCCGAACATTATGCGCGTAACGATGTCGTTTAAAACCAATGAAGTCAAATTTGCCTGATCATTAATTAGTGCATCTGTATTCATTTGTTCGGTACATTATTTATTTCGCATCTAGATAAGTTTATTTATTCAGCTGAACAAAAATTTATTTTCGAGTTTACAGAATTAAGATTACGCGCCAAACTAACTGTAGGTACTGGTACAGCAATTTTAATACGAGTAATTTTTTAATTGTTTCGTGTTTTTTTATTGGTTTGTATAAATTATATACAAAAATTGACTGAAAAACAAAATTCTAAATAAAATCTTAGTTGTCTATTTCTGAATAATTTTAGAGCCCCGAGTCAACTTACTGCAAAATATCGCGTTAGTCGTGCCCGCCAGCCGTTTCGCCTTGCATTCATTTATGCGTGGCATCGAAATGTTCAATCTCATAAAATTATTATTTTGCAAAATAAAAAATCTTCTTTTTTCACTGAATCCTTATTAGGTGGTTTAGATACGATCACTTACCCCTACCGCATGAAAAAAAAGATTTTTATCTTTTTATTTTTATTTAGGCTAATTCCTGTGCGGGGCCAATCTACAACAGTAGTAGATCATGTGGTTTTAAGGAATTACACAAATTCGTTTACACCCTGTAGTGTCAGTCTGATTCACACATTCAACATCATGCTGTTCATGAATGCTCCATGACCTTTAAACGAATACCAATTAATATAATCAAATCTAGCACTGTACCAATTTATTTTTGACAAATAACATTCATCCTTATTACCCGAGTACGTGACAGGAAAGGCCACTCCACTTGACATTGATATTATATAATAGGTCAGGAAGCACTTCGACGAATTGGAGGGGAGGTACAATAACACTGGTAGGTACTTGCTAACCTAAATGGGTCAAAGTCACGAGTACATCTTGTATAAATAGATATTTACTATGTATATGGCACGGCAACGGTGATACGGCAAAAAAGGCTAGACCAAAAACGATTTGTCATAAACATAGTTTAGATTGGATAGATACGTAGATACGATATAGCTTAAACCCATCAAGAAAAAAATACCTAAATTAAGAGGAAAACCGCATCAAAATCGATTGAGTAAGTTGATATAATAGGGACTTCAAAATATTACTAATCAAACTTTGTAATCTCTTTTGCCTCGTATAAAGTCCAAAATAAGCTGCCCAAACTTTACAGGATTTTTCAAAATGTGTACAGATAGTTTAATCCGCGAAGACGTGCCCCACTATTTGCTCAAATCGCTACAGTGCAAAAGTGTGCGTTATAAATTGCTATTGTGTTAGTTCTCTCGCTACACAATAGTTAGATGTGTGTATGCATACGCACCAAGCGGCTACCGACTTCAAAAAGGAGTGGGGCGCGTCTTAGTAGATTTAATGCACTGAAACTAGTGATCACTGTTAAGAAAACAGCCGTATTAGGAAAAATAACATACCCTTTGTTTAATAGAAGAGAAAAAAAGAAAATAAATTTTATGCAGCTAAGGCCACTGTAACAGTATAAACCATAAAAAAAAAAAAAACATAAAAGAATCAAAACGCACATTTTATGCTGTTGAGCATGCCCATGCCGAAAGGGTCACCAACTCAGTATATGCTGGGCGTAATACGATCCTCATGACACAAAAGTCAAAATCCAGGATCTAAATAAATAAGGTTTTGTGTTTTTATGAAAGTTCATTGATCACGGCCGGTCGCCCACGCTTCGTTATCTATCGCAAACAGATGTAGTATCTATATAAATAAAATTAAATGCTGTTCGGTTGGTAAGCGCAACATTTGAGAACGAATGGACCGATTTCGCAATTTTATTTTTTAATTTTCGTAAGTTACCGAATTAGGTTTTTATAGAAAGAAAATTGGAAAAGTTGCCGGGAAAATTTGGACAGGACATCATTTGTCGAGTCAGTTTATAAGTAATAATAATTGGTCATTTCTGAGTCGCGTTAAGTTGTTTACAGTGTTTATTCGTAATATACATAAATACATTCTGAACAACCCCTTAAATTTTAGCAGGTCCACTCGGAAGTAATAAATCCGAGTCACCAACATAAACCTAAATATCTCGGAAACTAAGAATAATAGCCTATTTAAATAAAAATAGACTATTTAAGAAGTTTTATTAATTTTATTTGAGAAGTATTAAATTAATAGTCTATAAAATACTCTTTATTTGAATAAGTAATATTTCTTAGTTTCCGAGATATTGAGGTTTGTGTTGGTGACCCGGATTCTTTGCTCCCGAATATATTTTGGCAGAACGTTACTAAAACTCACAAGAAGAGCGATAAACGCTATTATGACTACGCAACAGGGTCAAAAATTTAGGAATTTACCCTTCATAAGAACCAGACTGCCAGCAAACAGAGGATCTGACTCCTCACTCATGAACTCCTTGTGGTCAGTGAAGTGGTCGAAGTCTTTGACGGTGATGGTCTTGATTAGTTCGGGATCGCGGATGAGGAGCGCTGGCATCGTGTACTCTAAGAAACCCACGTATCTGGAAACAAAGTTAACACGTTCAATGCTGGATGCCCTTCAGGAGGGCACCCTGTAGTTGCATTCGTAATGTCGAGTGACCTCGTGGAGGGCTCAATTTAAGGCGCTTCCTTCACCGAAAGAAACACACAGAAATATTTTTTTAATTCTGAAGTGGCGCCACCACTTCAGAAAAAAAAACATTATTTCTGTAAACACACAACATATTGAAATTACGTACGTACAACATTTTAGTCAAGTGTTGTAGACATTTTCGAACACCAAATATCACACTAGAGCTTCTGGATTCGAAGTTTTAGCGATAAGCATCAAAAACGGCCGTTTTTAGCATTAATTACTAAAACTTCTAACATATGATGTCAAGAGTTGTTTTTTGGTGTTCGAAAATTTCTACAACACTTGAATAAAATGTTGTACGTACGAAATTTCAACATGATGTGTGTTCATATTTATGATTATTTACGGTTTACTCACGTGCATTTTTCGGGGTTGCCCTACTAGTAGTAGTTCGACTCGCGAACTCGCCGCGTGTTCAGCTCATGATTAAGGGCTCCGTTTGGGTCCGAAACTAGTCGGGCAATCCCGAAAAATGCACGTGAGTAAACCGTAAATAATCATAAATACGAATGTGTCTCACGAATGTTGTGTGTTGACATAATTGCGTAAATTACTATTATTCATATTGTGTTATTTTTTTTCTTTTTGGTTAATTTTTGTACTCAAGACTTGTATTTACTAAAGCTGTTGAAGATATCCTTTTTTTTAAAAGAGTAACCATGGAGTTTCTTGCCGGTTCTTCTCCATAGGAAATGACTAATTGGAACCGTGCACCTAAATTCGACTTTTCATAAGCGCCTGTATTGGTTTATGTGAAATAAAAAAAATGATTTGATTTGATTTGAAATAATGTTTATTTTTAAGTGGCGCCTCTTTCGGTGGGGAGGAAGCGCCTTAAATGTAGGTTCTTCTTGGAAAATACACTGTCACGAAACAAGCAACAAAAGTCCCCCTGAAAACACCTATTTTGCTACGTAATAGCGTGTTTTAGACACGGTTTTTAACCTAATGCCAAGAACCCTCCTCGACGGTTCACTCTTAGCGCAAACATAATGCCGAAGACCCTCCTTGAAGGTCTACTAACTAATGAATAAAAAAATTAAAAGAGATTATTTCAATTGATATTGATCTTTAAAGGCTTTTATATTATGGTTGATTCTTGGTAAAAGTTTATAAATAAGATTTTGTTTGCTGCATATTATAGTTTTATCTGCTTCACATTAAAACATCAAATAACAAAACTTTACAATATTCATGTGTGGTACATAAGTGATACGATTATTTTTTAATTTTGCACGAAACTTAAACTCTTTACAAGGCATTTTTGGAATACTATTTTAGGAAAAGCAAATAACGAATAATTCGGCATTTTTTTTATAAATAATAAAAAAAGAAATTTCTGTGTTATTTTTGTTTCTTATTAAAGACATGATACCTATATCAACTGTAATATTTAAAAGGCTTTGGCGACATATTCCAAAAAAGGTGGTGGCGAAAATATGTATTGTCACTGTCTTATAGAGGGTTAAAAAACAAATTGCCAAGGACTACTATATTGCTTTCACGGTAAGTTGATTAATTTGGCAGACGTCAGTTCATGACATGAAAATAAATTGTAATGGCGCTTGTGTATGACAATTTAATTCAACAAGTATTAAATCAATTTAAAATATTAATAAAGCGTTACCCAAAAGGTTGTTTTAAAATCAGAAACATAGAAACATTATAGTTATATGTGTTTAACGCCATAATTATATATTACATATATGATTTTGAAAAAACCCCGACGCGTTTTCAAACTTGCGTCAGATGGTACCAGTTGCCAGAGACGTGCGTATCGATAAAATAATTTCGATAAATTTATATTAACAGAATGAATATTTTGACTATCGTAATAATAATAGACGATAGGCTCAGTTGATTGAATAATTAAAATAAGGCTCAATAAAGCCCAGTTGCCTTGCAAAAGGTCGGTCAGTCCTAAATTTTAGATGCGTGTTATGGATATGTGTTCTTATAAAAATTACAAATTTTGTACCTTGAGTGACCTCGGCGCGCTCTGCCATCTTAGGTTAAAGAACCCAAAAATGAGTTTTTATTAAATAACTCCTTATGGGTTTTATGCCAAAAATTATTCACATCAATTTTGTAGAAAATTAAATTCTTATTTTTCTTTCCCGACTCAAAATCAGGGGTATTTTATAGGTTTGAAGCCCATGTCTGTCTTTCTGTTTGGCTGTCTATTTCTCTCTGTCTGTGTGTCTGTTTGTTGGCTTTTCATAAAAACACCTAACATAACACATCCAAAATTCAGGACCGACGAACCTTTCGCAAGATAAACCTCTTTTTCGCGACCCGGCTACTGGGCTTATATAAACATTTATTTTCACTCATCCCATACCTGCTGGATTCATTATCACATCAGCACGTAATCGTCTATTGTTGAAGATATGCATGCTAATTGACTTAATCCTAATTACTTAAATCACAAGTATTTGAAATGTACATAAAATCACATTACAATAATTTGTCAAATTCTCGCTGAAATTTTACAAATTGTATCGATAGTTGAATCGACTACAGTCACATGTCTAGCAACTCCTATTGACATGTGTCATTTTAATCTTCTTATCGTGAAAACAATATATTGTAACATATTTCAGTCACAGTGAGTAGTAACGATACAATTGGTGCAGTGGCTGAGCGATTTGCTTCTGCGCACGCGGGTCGCAGGTTCGATTCCGGGACTGATCAAATATTTGTGAGACCTAAATTTGGTTAGAGTCTTAATGCATATGCATGTGGGATTTGTGTTTGTAAACGCACCCACGATGGAAGCAAAATCGTAGTGAGAGACAAAATAAAACGTAAAAATAAAATCGGTTTATTTATACTCAACGTAAGGTGATTGACGTTTGTATACAAAACGCTACCATACAAAGAATATCAAATATAAAAAAAACATGGATGATATAGCTATTTTACAATTTACCCTATATTTTATGTTTTTTTTTTTGTAACGAAATATTTAAAAATTTTGGTTTTATGTGTCTTTTGCATTCAAATGAAATGAATACATATTATTATTCCATTGCATCATTAATACATGAAATAAAAATATACAACGTGTTACATAATTCCCCTTAAAAAAGAAAATGTACTAAAATTAAATCATCACTGAAAAGCAATCCTGAAAACATAACACTAAAGAGTAGACTACGCAAAAAGTTATTTACATTCTTACCTAATTTCCTGTGAGAGGTAAATAACAACAACCATAAAAGACTACTTGACTAACATCTTCTTTTTTAAGGGGAATTATGTAACACGTTATATAAAAAAGTATACTCTTTTAATAATAAACGAACAATTATACTCACTTTTCATCTGGATACGCATAATAATACTCTTGTAATTCATCCAAAAAATGCTTCTTTCCCATCGTAGTGCAGTACATATTGCCGAAAACCGGCATCCCCGGTACAAACTTCACATCCCTTTGTTTAAAATAATTATGTAATTGTTTATGACGGTAGAAGAAATACCCTACGATAGTTGTCAGTAAAAATAATAATATTTCTAATATCATGTTGTGATGTTTCGCGAGCTAGGAGCGGACTGTGATTGGCACGAGTGTGCGCCTGAGCAAGCGTACGTATCAATCACTTGACATGACTGGTAGGTGGACTGAAAATGTATGGTGGAAGGACTTTTTGTGTTTTAGTGATTAAATAATGATAATTGACTGCCTCGCTGGTGTAGCGGTCGCAGGCACACCTCCTTAGTTCAATCCCCAGGGGCCTAATTCTCCTAAAATAAATCTTGATAAATCACAACCGAACCAAGGCCAAACCGTTCATTCAGACAGTTCTCAATTTCAAAAGCTGTCAAATTGTTTGACTCAAAAAACAAAATCAATCATGTTGAAAGTTTTCGAAAACAAAAACTGACTGACGGTTGTGGTTCGATTGCGTTTGGCAACAATTTATTTTAGGAGAATTAGGCCCCAGGTCGGACAGTGTTATAAGGTTTTTCCGTGTGGAATTTCTCAGTAGCAGCCCGGAGTCTGGACTTGTGCCCGGTTGATGGCAATAGGCTTGCCCCCTGTTATATGGGACTTAAAAATATAACGGCGAAATGTGGGTGTACTATACACCTTTGCCCAACCCTTCAGGGATTCAAAGTCAAAGTCAAATAGTTTTTATTTCAAGTAGACCAGATCACTGGTGCTTTCAAAAGGTCAACACTAGGTGCTCGGTTCTAAGTAGTAGGTCCTTTGCAGAAGAACCGGCAAGAAACTCCATAGACACTCTTTTTAAAAAGTAAATGGTTTGACCAAGGTTTGACAATTTTCATTGTAGTAATGTAAGAACAATGTAGATTAATGTACATGCAGTTAACAACATGAAAAGCAATGAGAAAGTTAGCCTTTTAAAACGATTGCCATAGCAGCTACGAGCTGACCAGTCCCAACAGACAGCACCCGTTCACGAGCATGACGCATGCATCGGCGTCGCTCAGCTCAACCATGTTGCTGGGAACTCAACGACCCGATGCACAACGCCACTATCAGCAGGACATTTTAGTGAGCATGACAGACTCATACCGATAGACAATAGGCAGCCAAATGTTAATAATGAAAGTGTAACACTATATGCTGCATGGTCCTCACATTTTACAGCCTTGTGTAGAAATAATAGTAGAAGATTATAGGCGTGATGCTATGTTATGTTAATAAGCTGTCTACAGCCGCATAGACCGATCTTCCGGGTTAAGCCATGCTTGCCGAGGTTGGTCTGTGGATGGGTGACCATTTACCATAGCGAGTTTCCTCCGTGCCTCGGAAAGCACGTAAAGCCGTTGGTCCCGGCTGTCATTTGTAGATCTTTGACAGTCGTTACTGTTGGTCAGAAGACAGAAAGTCTGACAACCAGTCTTACCAAGAGTATCGTTACCCAGTTACCCAGTTACCCAGTTACTGGGTTGTGGAGGTCTGATAGGCAGTCGCTCCATGTAAAATACTGATATTCAGCTGCATCCGGTTCGACTGGAAGCCGACCCCAACATAGTTGGGAAAAGGCTAGGCAGATGAATAAGCTGTCTACAGAGTAGAAAATAGTATGTCTAAAATAACGGATTCACTGTCCAGAAAGTAGATACAATAGTTAAAAAATACAGTTATCTATACAATATGCTGTGTGTCTTTTTAGGGTTCCGTACCCAAAGGGTAAAACGGTTATTACTAAGGTTCCGCTGTCCGTCTGTCCGTCCGTCACCAGGCTGTATCTCATGAACCGTGATAGTTAGACAGTTGAGATTTTCACAGATGATGTATTTCTGTTGCCGCTACGACAACAAATACTAAAAAACAGAATAAAATAAACATTTAAGGGGGCTCCCATATAACAAACGTGATTTTTTTTGCTCGTTTTTCCTCGATATTGATAACGGCAACAGGTAGACGCTTGAAATATTCACAGAATATTTAGTTATATATTCACTTTAAAAATAAATAATTAAATTAAAATAAAACAAATATTTAAGGGGGCTCCCGTACAACAGACATGATTTTTTTGTCGTTTTTATAGATGGTACGGAAGCCTTCGTGCGCGAGTCAAGAGAGATAATTTTGTTTGCGCAGCCGCGTTGCCGCACGATTGCGCGATGTATGTCACCCATTCCACGGATGCTGAATGCAATCAACGCTCTCCTGGAATCTAATCCTTTACTGGATCTATTTGCTGATGAATGGAAGGTGATATTGTTGGAATGCTTGGTGTATTGCGAGAAGACTGAAAGGGTTAATATTTTATATTCTGTTATCTATCTTCTATCCATATACAGGGTGTTAACGAAATCGTGTAATTCCTTCAAACCGCGTGATCTACTGGTGACACAGATTAACCCTAAATGCGAATTTTCGAAAATAAAGCAAAAGAAATAATTAAAAAAAAGTTTTTAGGTTTTCAATTTCGGAGTGTTTTTAGAGCCTTGAGTTATCTGACTGCAAAGAGCGATATCGCGTTAGTCGTTCCTGCCAGCCGTGTCACCGTACTTTTATTAATTTATGCGTGGCATCGAAATGTTCACACAAATAAAATGATTTTTTTGCAAAAAAAAAACTTATTTTTTTACTGAATCCATATTAGGTGGTTTAGTTATGATCGGTAACAAAGCCGCATAAAAAAACAATAGGTAATTTAATTTTTTTATTTTTAATCAAGCTAAATCCCGTGCGGGGCCAGTCTACACCAGTAGTAGATCATGTGGTTTTAAGGAATTACACGAATTCGTTAACACCCTATATATATAAATGAATTGCTGTTCGTTAGTCTCGCTAAAACTCGAGAACGGCTGGACCGATTTGACTAATTTTAGTTTTGAAATATTTGTGAAAGTCCAGGGAAGGTTTAAGTGGTGAGAAAATATGGAAATGTTGCGAGGAAAATAGTAAAAACAACAATTTTATGTTCCATAAAAACTGTTCCTAGCTGTCAAACATTTGATGTTCGTCCCGTCAGTACGGTAAACTCGGGTCCCCTTAAATTAAAGCACGTATTCATTATGGGTTTCGAAACGACAACATATATCCACAATATTCGGATTATCGCACTTATTTTCTCTAAGTGGCATTGCAACGCATGCCGGGTACAGCTAGTCTATTATATTAATTAATTTCAGTTCTTATGTTATCTGTAACTATCCGTGTAATTGGCTAAGTCGTTCTGATTTTTAAATGTGTATGTCTATTAACTAACCTCATTACGATTAGCTTTTTTTTTTATTACTATCGTTACTCTCAAGATATATTTATCTTACTATACAGTGATTTTCTTTGTAATGTGTTTTGATGACAATTAACCATGTCAGTTGTTTTATATAGTTTAGCGTCCTTTTACCTTTTGTAAATGTGAGAGCTTTGTAGACTTGCTAGATGCCTGGATACCTAGTTAATTTGTGACCATAT
The DNA here is from genome assembly GCA_905220435.1 of Amphipyra tragopoginis. Taxonomy (NCBI): domain Eukaryota; kingdom Metazoa; phylum Arthropoda; class Insecta; order Lepidoptera; family Noctuidae; genus Amphipyra; species Amphipyra tragopoginis. The sequence goes on from HG991994.1 coordinate 27,579,278, forward strand.
TTTTCATTTTGTTTTTTGTGTGGTTCCTGCTCCTAAGTCTACTTTGTTCTCTCATATCTAAGTCATAACTGTACCCACTCAAATTGTTAAAGATATGGATTTTAAAAGAGTAACCATGGAGTTTCTTGCCGGCTCTTCTCCATAGGAAACGACTAATTGGAACCGTGCACCTAAATTCGACTTTTCATAAGCGCCTGTAATGGTTTATGTGAAATAAAAACTTTTGATTTGATTTGATTTGAAATAAATATGTGATTCATGGGACAGGGAAAGGGTTAATGCACTGCTATCTAAATCATCTGGCCTATGCTAAACTGGGCCTTGCGGCAAAATCCCTTTTCTGTAAACGTTAATGCCCGCAGAATGATCAAATTGTATGAAAATGACGATTCGTTTACGCTTCGAGTAAATGTCATTTCCATACATTTTGATTTTTCCACAGGCGTTGACGTTAAAAGAAAAGGGATTTTGTCTCAGGGTCAACTTTTTGGTACAAATTCAAGACTTACATGCTTCATCATACTTATAATTTAATTTTACTTATTTTTTGTCTCTGTATAAGGCAAATAATAATAATAAATCTTTAATAATAATAAATCTTTATTGTTCAAAAAAAAAAAAACATAGATATCAGTACATAAATAGCACTAGCCTCCACACTAGGATTCCCTGTGTCGTGGAGGCCAGTCTCTTTCGTCTAAGTAAAGCACAAGATAGTAGGTACCAACATATACAGATATCGATCAATGACGATCTTATGGCGACAAATTCTCGGGTACTTTAAACAATAGAAAATAAAATAGTTCCTTTAACATTAAAAATCGTAAATTTGAAATTGTACGCGGAATGTAGGTATTTTAGTGTAAGTAAGTGTGGTTAGTGTAATGTGGTGTATGTGGTGTAGTGGATGCATGTGGTGTGTATGTGTGTGATGAGTATATGTATTGTGTGGTTATCAAGTGTAGAGTAGGTATCTGTGGGGTATACTTTTTTGAAGAAAAAGAAAAGAAAAAAAAATATGTTAAGCGTTCCTAAGAAAGTTTTCCGTGCCTTCATAATCCATTTCTGCCAGAAATTTTAAAAGGACATTTTTGCACCTATTTCTAGTCATCGAAAGTACATCTATTTCGTTATTGAGCTTGTTGTAGATTAATGGCCCCATGAAGAGAAAGCATCGATTACCAAAATGGAGCCTGCACTTGGGTTTATCCCATTTGGGCTTATTTGCATTTCTGAGAGACCGTACTTTGGAATATGTCGTCAAACTATGGGCATTTTTATGGAACTTCAGGGCGACAGCCATTATATACAACTGTCGCACACGCAGGACACCAGTCTCTTGGTATAGTGTGTCAGTCGAGAAGCGTATCGGTTTCTTATAAGTTACCTTAAGAAGAGCCCGTTGTGCACGTTCCACTCTCATAAGATGCGTCTTGTGTGCTATGCCCCATATTGAAATGCAGTAGTTGAGAACAGACTGACATAATGTGTGATAGAGCATTTTCAGAACTGTGTTACTAGCAATCCGTCCCATCTTTTTAAAAATATGTAGGAGCTTTCTTACCCGACTGCTTACATGCTCTATTTGTTTTACCCAGGTAAGATGCTGGTCTATATGAACACCAAGGTACTTTATGTGTTTTACTTGCTCGAGATTTGGGCAGGTACATCTTGCGAGTGCTGTTTTATGGCAAGAGTGTAATTTAACTGACAGATGATTTGGGCAGGATGTTCTTACACTGACGCTGAAATTCACAACCTTAGTTTTATCCACGTTTAGCGTCAGTAGGTTGTGGCTGAGCCAACCGGAAACCAATTCAACACCAGCATTAGCAGCTTCATGAACCCCCTCCCACGTTTTGTCGAAAAAGACTATGGCGGTATCGTCAGCGTAGGCAAATATTTTTGCTCGGTCCATCTCTAGTGTGCAAAGGCTGTTAATGTACAGAATAAAAAGGGTCGGCCCGAGCACACTGCCCTGAGGCACACCGTAGTTTAAGCTGGCATAACTACTGCACTTGTCATCCATGCGGACCCTTTGTGTACGGTCTGTGAGATAAGACTGAAACCACTCGAGCGCTAAATCTCGGATACCCATCGCTTCCATCTTTTTAAGGAGAAGACGTCTAGATACCGTATCAAAAGCTTTCGCCAGGTCAAGGAAGACACCAGTACAATTATAACCGTTATCCACTTTATTCACCACAAAATCAACTAGGTTTGTGACTGCGTCCTCTGTTGACCTGTACTTGCGAAAGCCGTATTGATTCTCTGATATCAATCTATTCTTCTCCAAGAAGCTGAGGAGTCTATTATTCATAATCTTCTCCAGAATTTTGGACAAAGATGTGAGCAAGGATATGGGTCGATAATTTGATGGGACTGTTTTGTCGCCTGATTTAAAAATGGGCATACATTCGCTGTTTTCATGAGCGTTGGGACTTTCCCAGTCGAGATACTTAGGTTGCACAGAAAGGTAATTGGGGTGGCAAGATGATTTTTGCTTAATTTGAGTGTCCTGTTTGTGACACCATCCCATCCAGGAGCTGAGTTGTCTTTGAGGTTTGTAATGATCTTTTTAACCTCAACTTCGTCAGTCGGCGTTGCGAAAAATGATTCACCAGATGGGTTGTTATCCTGGGAGAATGTCATAGCAGCCAGTTCCATTTCGGTTTTATTAATACGTAGCAATGTTTTTTCAGCAAGCTGCTGACCTACATTTGTGAAATAGTTATTTACGTTATTTAGAGACTCCATAGGATCCGGATGATGTGTAATAGTTCTAGGCCACTCTGGCTCTTATTTTTGATATTGCAGATATTCTTAATAGCCGTCCATGTTTTCTTGCAATCTCCGTTGGCATCTTCTAACTGTTTCCTTTCGTAGTCAACCTTAAGATTTTGAATTAAATTGTTGCAGAAGTTTCTGTATGTTTTGTACCACTGCTGTATGTTTGGGTTATCTTTGTTATCTTTTTTCTTCGCTTCCATGTGTAACAGGTCCCTTTTTCGAATGCATCTTAACAAACCTTTAGTGATCCAGGGTTTTTTAATGGCTTTTGAATTTCGTACAGTCTCTGTTGTAGTGAAAGCACATATTTTCTCACTTATCTTTGCTGTGAAATCCTTAACGGCTTCAGTCACGTCACTGTGGTTATAGATGTGACTCCAATCAGATTCTGCAATTGCTTTGACTAAGTTTGGGTAGTCTATCTTTACTTTATTGTAAATATTAGTCGAAAAACAGGGTGTGGCCCTGGCGATACCAACAATAACAGTTTCATGGTCAGTTATTCCTGAGTCACACACTATTACTCGGGCAGTATTTTTGGTTTTTAACATGGCATGATCTAAACATGTACGGTCCCGTGTAGGGTAAAGATGGCCAGGGTAGTAACCGTAGTGTCCGGTTATGTCTAAGTAATCGCTCGCACGCTTGTCTCCAGAACCTTTCCCTATGTCTATATTTATATCTCCTACAATGACACAGTTAATTGATTCACATGATTGCATAATTTTCTCAAGAGAACAACAGAAGTTATGGATGTTATGAAAAGATGGCGACCTGTAAATAGCACAGATAATAAATTCTTTGCTGACTTTAATAAGCAAGCAGTTAGCGTCTTTGAAGGGTGGTTCTTCGATTTCTACCTGGAGATCACTTTTGTAGAAAACAGCAATACCGTCGTTTTGGTTGAGGTAGCGTTTAGAGTAAAAACATTCATAATTATCCAGATTAAAAACAGGCGTGGCAACATTCAGACGACATTCAGACGACATTCAATCAGAATTATTAAATCAGGCAAGAAATTCAAACTAGATACACAGTGAAATTGTCAAAGTTTTTTTTTATACTACGTATATTTTGACTGACTATCGTCAGTTGAGTATTAACATCGCCGATATCAAAAATGCATTTTTTCGGATCATTGTGCTTTGAGCTTGCGTAAATGTGAGTCTCGTCGAAGTCGTTAATCAAATTAAAACTATTGGCCATATTTATTAATAAGAATACAGAGGTGGGTTAGTGGCATTTGTTGAGGATCACTCAAGTAGTCTATCTTATAAGCGGTGGCGGTGGGGTTAGCGAGATTAGTTGTGAAGTTCAGTGTCAAATTGACGAGAATAGTGAGGTTTGTGGTGTTAAATGTGTAGTGGTAATGTGTTAAATGTCCGTGCGTGTTATGAGATTGTGTGTAAAAGTGTGCGTTATATTTAAGTTTTGTTTGTGTTGTATGTTGTGATAGTGTAGCAACAAAAGGTATTATACTATACTTGAAATTAATTACTACATTTGTACATATCTCGGAGTTGTTGAAAGGTGCTTTCATTTTTGACAACTGTATATTTTTCTCCCTCCTTTTTACGTAGAAAGACGCGTCCATTGGCAATCCAGCAGTATTGAAATTGTTCAGTTCTAGCGAAATCCCGGGCAAGAAAGTGTAGTCTTTTTGCTTTCGATGTTAGATGTTCTGAAATGAATAGGGTCGCTTCGGGCCCTTGGAGACCCAAGTGAGACGTTTTGAGTTGTCGTCCTCGTTGAGAGGTATTATACTGTTTTGCACTGCTTAAAAATTTTTCCTTGAAAAAGTTATTTCCAAATTCAGTGACAATTGTGGATGTTGTAGCTGTCTCCTTTGAGGGTAATCTATATATATCTTTAATATCATAAGGCGAGAACTCTAGTCCAGTAGTTTTGATTAGATTTGTAACCATACTGAGTAATTCCTCCTTCTTTTCTTTCTTCTTCTTGGGAACTCCTCTTATCTCAACGCTGGTTTTTCTGACAAATCTTTCCAAGCTTTCACTCCTTTCTTCCAACTCAGCGATTTTTGCGCGTGTAATATTCCGTTCACCCTCTAACATATCCATTTTCCTATCTATGTCTTTCATTTGAGCTGAGATGTCTCCCAAGGATTTCTCAACTTCTTTGTTAGTTACTAGAATGCCGCAATAGTGATCCTTTATTTCAGACAGATTCTTTTCCAGGTTGTCTAATCTTTGGTTATGTTGGGTGAACCAATCAGAGAACAAGCCCTTTATCTCTTCTCTAAATAGATCGAAGCTGTTACTATCGTCGTCTTCTATGCGGGCACGTTTGGAGTTGCATCTCGTTGTGACATTAGACTGGGGTGTCACATGGCTATTTACGGACCTACTTAAGTTTGGGTCCGAAGTAGAAAACCCCTGTGGTGGCGTTCGGGCAGGATTCATTTTATAAGCGAAAAGATGTTTGTTATAATAGCGTAACTAATACATAAACAAAACTCACAATGCGTTAAACGATCTCGCGTAGCCAGTGACGTATTTCCGGAGTGTTTTTTCCGTAGCAGCTTCGTAGCGGAACTAGTTCTGCAGCAAGTTGCTTCGATGTGCGGCGACTACTGTCCTCAGCGGGGTGTGAGCGAGACAGCAATTATAACAGTCCTCTCCTTTCCGCGCGGTGTATGCGTCGGCGCCACGAAGCAAATACAAAGAGGAGATGGTGTAATTCGATTTTCTTATCATACGACGCGTGATACTTTGCGGGGTGAAGGGAACGTTACACCCCGCCTACTTACGCCTACTTTCACGTTTTCCATCTAGTAGTGAATAGGAAAAACTAAACGCTTCGGGTACATCGGTAACTAATACGTGTTTCAGCTATTTCACGCTAGATGTCCTCGTAGATTACGATCTATGTTACGTATGTTACGACAGGGACGTACTTAGAATTTTTGTACCAGCCTACGGCAGAGCTGGTTTAAAAATTACAAAAAGATTGTGAACAAAAATGCAATAAATAAGAAAAATCTTCACACAGTAATAAGTAACCACCCCGCTAAATAATTGTATTCAAGTCGATTTTTTGTTAACTGTAGATTTTAGTGGAATTTTAGTGAAAATAATTAAGAAATCATGCCTATAATGTACATACGGTACACAATTTACTACAGAAATTTATTACAGAATTACTTTTGTGTACTTTAAATTTAAAATTGAAATTCTCGAAAAACAAATCGAGTTCCTACATCAAATGGCGATGGGCGATGGTCAATTTTTTTCGTACTCATAGTTTCTTGGACTGAATTACTGCTTACTGCAGTGAATAAAAAGACACTCTGTACAAATTCCCCCTTATTAGTATGAAAGGCGGTTTAAGCCATCGTTTTATCCATTTCTGTTTGAGATTATCTTCGGGTGGAAATCTGAAATACGAGTATAATCTAAATTTAATTAAATATCAAGGAACTATGCAGGCCTCGTTCACCATTATTGAATAAAAATTAAAACGTCACGTATCACCACACATCGTAATTAAATAATTGAATTCTAAGTACGGACCTGTCTATTCATATTGTTTACACTATTCCACGATAGATGGCGACCGAAATATCACGGTTTAAAATAGTGATAAAAAACAATAATACGATATTTTGGTCAACAAAAAGGCTTTAAAAAAATCTTAAATCTGTTTTAATACATTATAATTATAAAGATATGAATATTTCTTACGTAGTTGTTAGTTATTCATGTTATAATAGGGTGCGCCATCTTTTGTCGAGCAGTAAAACTATTGTACGAGACGTGATAACAATAGATTTTTCTAGAACGAATCTAATAAATATCGAAAAAAATAGTTACGAGTGAAATGTGATGCCATCCATGGTACCAAAACGTTTATCTGAGTAGTTTTTACAAGATAACACACAACACTTCATGTTTTTCTTTTAAATGACAACGAAAATAATAAATAATGATAAAATGGAATGGGAGCGGGAACGTAAGGGTTGGACCTCATCTGGCAGCACGGAATCGCCTTTTTCCGTCGCCCTTTCTCTTTCTGTCGCTTAGAACTGCCATTTGCTAGACCGAGACAGAAAGCATAATGCGATAGCACGCGGCGGAATCCTCGAGGCGATCGGCATCACGGACAAAATGCAATGGTCGGCAGGGAGACTCCGGAACGCTGAAGCGCGCGATAGCATGCTAACGCATCCTTTCACCGCCGATCACTTGCTATCGCTATTATATTTTATTATTTTGATTTTGCATTTCTTGCAAAATACACGCTAGAATCACTGCTCTCTCTTCCGTGGTCCTATCCATCTCGAGCTTGAAACTAAACTGATCATGAAAGAACGCGGCAGTATGCCACCCATGCTGCAGCATGCTGACGATCGCCTTTTTTGTCTGCGGAATACGACAGCGCGCATTCGCATGCGGCAGCATACTGCAGCACGTGGTAGCACAGGCGGAACAAATGCGATTCCGTGCTGCCAGATGAGGTCCAACCCTAATGTTTACAAGACGAGTGCCGACAGACTGATAGGCCACGCCCACCGTGAGGACGGAATGGTTCTACATTGGTATCACGGTTCACAGTTGCTTATGCCATCTCCTCTTTGTATTTGCTTCGTGGTCGGCGCACGGTGCAGCGGTAAGGTGTTGGATGACGTCTTGTGGTAGATCTCAGCGGCGGCGCAAGAGCAGGACGGCAATTATGACGCCTGTTTCTTTTACTCGCGGGGCGCGGGTATACGGGGGCGCTCCTCCGCGATGTAGCCGGCCGGTAAATTTGTGTACGCGAGAATGACAACTAGGGCGCAGAAGGATATGCACTTATATCGGTTGATGCGACCACTATTTTGCGCGGAACTGATAAATAACACGTCTGTTCTCGATGCGAGTTTGAACGAAAGAAGAATAAATATTATCTTTCTTTCTTTTTGTGTGAGGTTCCAATCAGGAGGTAATTTTGTAAAAAAATCTTACACATTTGCCAGTTTTTATCAATTACTGTTCATCAAAAAGAACAAATAATTGATCGAAATAGAATTTTATGTTATTTGGAACTTATAAAAATCTTTTTTTTTAACTGGCTTCTGTTTCTGTATGCCTTAATGAAGAAAATACTAATCAAGCATGGTGGGCATTTTATTGTCATGGCTAGATATTGTTGTAATAAAAAAAAACACATATCGTAATACTAACGTAATAATTTAATATTCGGTATATACAAATAAAGAAAAATATATCCTAATACAACTATAAAATGACATATAATATTCAGTCATATTTACTTATATGTATTTTCGTGACAGGATGAATATTCAAAAACATTAACAAAATTTCGTCGTCATTATCCTCATCCCCAAAGTTAAGAATGTAGATGTTTAAAACTCCAATTACGATAATGAAAACTCGAAACTATAACTTTGAAAAAAGTTAATGTACTTCGAATATTCAGCCGACAATTAAATCTTAAACAAGCTGAAAACGAAATTTCATATACAAGCTTAGTTTTAGTATATTATTATACTAAACCTGAAACTAGTTTGTTCAGAATCACTAGGAGAATCGATTGACATATTTTTTACACCACATTTTTTTTTCATAAATTTCAATTTTGTTTCAGTAGGTTTCTACCCATAACAGTTGACGGAAATAGACACCTTGCGGCTTGAGATGGTCCGCTCGGTCAGTTTCGTTGTATTAGACAACCCCTGCATAGCACATCTCAGGCATTTCACACTTCATTATGGAACTTAACGCGACATAAACTACGGTGTAACCTGGAGATTTATTAAAAAAACACATAATCAGGCAGTTCTGATGAAAATCTTGTTGGGATGTCTCGGTTTTTGTATATACTAAAAATAACGTTGTATTTAGTACTTCAAAATATGTCGATCAAAATTCAATTTTACCACTTCACAAAAAAATGAAGACTTTTATTAAAAGCATTCTCTCTTCTCGAATTTGACCCAAGTTCCGTTCATGGCCTTGATAATGAACATATGTGGCTTCAACTTGATCGGATCCATGGTCTTCTCACTCTTTACGATGTTAAAATTCAACACAATGTGATACAGGAGTGCTTTGATTTCCATCATCGCGAACCTCATACCTAGAAAAGAAATCTCTTGTTAAATTATGCGTTCCTGGTATCTCAGTTAAAGAAAATTATTTATACACATGTTAATTAGTGGTCCAAAGTGGACCTTAGCACAACAAGGGGGATTAATGGGGGCCCGTGATCATCAACAAGGTCATGATCATCATAATCATGATAAAATTATCATTAACTTTGGCTTACCAATACAAACTCTTGGGCCCATTCCGAAAGGCATGAAAGTGAATGGTTTAATATTATGTTTGTTCTCTTCAGAAAACCTGTCTGGGTTGTACGTCTCTGGGTCAGGGAAGTGTTTAGGATCCATATGCAAGCAGTTCACCATGTTGTATACTATGTCACCGGGTTTAACCTGTGAAAAAATTACAACATTTTCCGTAAAATTCTTACAATCTCTTAACAACATCTATGTAGTTCGACAACTACGATTTGTGTTACTTACAATGTAAGGCTGTGTACCTTTCCTTGGTGGAGGAAGCTCATACGTTTTCACACAAGTCCTATCCATAAAAATAGCTGGGCCCCATTTTCGTAGAGTTTCTAGAAGAACAATAAACAAAGGCAATTAAACCAAGTAAAGTCAAAAATCCGTTCCGTCAACAGTGATTCCCTTTTGGACCCTCTAGCAACGGAAATGATTCATTCAAACTTAAGGGTTTTTATTTTTAATGAAAACATCTATTTTACAATGCAATTCGGCAAAGTGACCAACCATTAACGACATAGTCCAAATACTTGAGTTCGCTGATACTGTCAAACGTTAGCTCTTTCTCCTCCTTAAACTGTCTGCACTCCTGGTACAATTTATCTTGAACATCGGGGTTTAAGGCAAGCTCATGGATAGTCAAAACTATAGCAGATGCTGCAGTGTCGAAACCAGCAGCAAAGAATATGAAGACCTGACCGGTTAACTCATCCGGAGTCCATTCTGTAATCAAATAATATTTGTAGGGTTAAGAGCTTCTATTAAATGGGAGTAGAATACTCGTGGTGGATTGGTTACTATCGTAGTCAGTTGTAGCAGTTGTTATAGCAGTGAAGGTTCCAGCGGGACTGATCGCCCCACTGCTAACCTTTACGCCACGACATCAGCTATTCTCCTAAAGCTTGTGCCAACAGGAAACGAGAAGATACATAGTTCCATACCTCTAGGAGCTTCCATGAGCAGTTGAATCATATCAGGTCTTTCCACCTTCTTTTTCTTTCTATATTCTATGGTAGATGTCACAATGTTTTTGAAGAAGCTGTAGATCTTGTCGGAGAATAAACGTATGCCTAATTTCTGTGAAAAGAAAACTACATTAGTTTATCAACAATGGCTTTCTGCTTGTATCTTTTTTGAAGCTCCTTTTCCGTTCCTTAATGTGAAGAGTTACCCACACTTCCAAAAAAAATTGCCATTTCGTTATTTTTGCTTGTTTGAAAGCCGTCTGTGACGGCCTCGGAAAACATTTCTGAGGCGCTGCAGAAACGGGGCGATCGCAACACTATCCTGAAAGTATTATTATATTGTACGCGCAGGACATCCAGCGATCTCTGTGTAGTTGACCCATAGATTGCACTTTTGCTAGGAGCTCTACTACTAATTATTTTTATTTGGATATACTGTTCACATGTGACATACCTTAGCTAGTGCTGGGAACGAAGTTATTAACACAAATAAGAGCCTCTGCTTAACGTTGAAGTCGAAGAGGGAGTTACCAATCTTATAGAACTCGTTGTCTCTTTCCTTCAAGGAATTGATCTCGAGCCCGAAGCCAGCTGATGCTATGACGTCATTAGTGTACCGACGGACTAGGTCGTCTGCATCGATGACTTGTGATTGATTCTCTGAAAAGCAATGTGCATGACATGAAGGTAGTTTTGAAAAAATACGACTTTCTATGGGTATTGCATTGTAATTTGACTATCACTTGCGTTGACGGTGAAGGAAAACATCGTAAGGAAACTTGCAGACCTGAGACGGCTCCAAACAGTTCTCGGTGATATGTGTTGTCCGCCAACCCGTATAGTGCTAGCACATTGTACCTACTTACTACGTACAGTGGGTCAACGCCCATACATTTGACAGGTCCTATGAGATGTCAAAATTATGTAGGGGCGGAGGTTGTCCCAAGTATGCAGTATGGCTACTCGGGACATAACCTCCGCTCCTTCACCCCGCAACCCTCCGCACGATTTCTCTGCGACAATGTTCTACGTTGACCGACTGTAAGGCGTAGACTGTGGTGTTAGCGCCTATCTTTCTCATTCTGAGAAGAAGCCCGTGCCCAGCAGTGGAACAGTATTGAACTGATGATCATGATGTCGGTAGTACATAAGCGTCTACCGCTACTGAAGTCGAAGCTTGCTGGGTTTTATTGAGTCTTACAACACGCGTCTACCCAGCGCGCGATGAGGAAGTTTTATACTCTAACCCGTCCCGACATGGGATAAATATAAAATGGTTTTGTCATTGATATACAAGAGGTTTTTTTTCTGAATTCTTTTCAAATCCTATAAAGGGAAACGAAGTGTAGATAAATGTTAGGGAAAATGTTATTAAATACCTTGCAAAAATTCTAAAATGTTTTTGACGTTTTCTAAAATTAACGGAAACAAGATCTTCATTTTTAAAGCTGTAAATGCTGGACTTAGCGTACTCCTCATCTGGCGCCATCTTTCACCTGAAAATTATTGAATATAATAAATAAATAGCAAAATAGAGAACTCACGTACCGAAATTTGAGAATGACTTAACCTTTGAATTTTTATGCAAATCTTAAAATACGAGTATTGCCGTCTCTTCTCCTTGCAACCTACCTTTTGGAACCGTGCACCTAGTTTCGACGTTTTAAAAGTGCCTGTAATCTGTAGTGTCATTCTGTAAGAAACCTACCTCAATATCGACGGTTAGCTCGATATCCATAATATCACAATATGGATAATAGAAGCAAATAACACACAGATAATCGACAGTATAATCAATAACACGTAGTTTTGTCATCCACGCTGTGTCACGACAAGTGTCTAATTGACAGTAGCGATCGAGGTAAGATTCTTACAGAATTGCACTGCCAATTCCCCAAGTGTGAGTTTTTTTACATTACTACTATAGTTGAGTCACGCTGAAAATGTATGAAAATTTAGGCAGCGCCTCTAGCGGCGACTAGCGTGACTAAAAATTTGTTCGACCTTTTTGGCGTGACCCAACTACAGTAGTAATGTAAAAAACTCACACTTGGGGTACAAGTCTATTTGAAATAAAGAACTTTTATTTTGAACACATACGAAGTACTTTTGATTTTACGTGTTTTATACAAGGTTCGTCAGAAAGGGGGAACTAATCTGTGGGTCATTTACAGTATCACTGATGACTGTTTTCAAGCAAATAATGTAAAACCTCAAAATTAAATATTTTTTACTTCCGAGCAAAATTATTTTTATTCTAGTCTTTTCAAAAATTCTTTATCCCTGCTCTACTTCAGAAAATGGAGGTTCTAATCCGTGCCTATTATAACCTAAGCCAAGCTGATCATAGCTGAGGATAGATAGATTATAGCATAATTTTTATAAAATCTTTGAACAGCTATTTCTCATAAACTATTGATTTTTGCAGAAAGTTGTAGAACAAAAGTCATTCATTATTAGAGGTACTTAACACCCTTTCAGAATACTACCGCCTTTCAGACTAACTTTGTATACCTAAGCAAGATCTTAAGAAACGTTATGAATTTAGTTACGGGGTCCCAAGAAGTTGGTCTTATGGAGAAGAGCCGGAAAGAAACTCCATGGAGTATTTTGCATTTAGCAGACATTATACATACATACTTCAGTACGTCCGGCGCTCCCTGGGCAGTCAGCCTCGCTACCATCCTTGCTGACTGGCTAATCTTTTCACCACGGCATGAGCTATTCTTGTATAGCTCGTGCTGACACGATAGAAGAAGAAGTAGAAGAAGCAGACGTTATACAGGCTGTCTCTGGAAGTATGGATCAAATCGAATAGGGGCGTGGGCAATGTCATTTCCAAACTTTTTAACCCTGAGAATGTCGGTGAAATTTTTATGGCTCAAAATTTATGACCAATTATTGTTTTTTTTTTCAATCACGTCGCATAGAAAAAAAACATAAAAAAAACTGTCTGAGCTATCGTTTTTTTTCAGGACTTTGGCGAACAGTAGGCCTTTCTTGTGGTAATACTTTTACGCAGCTAGAAAACATGTGTTCAATAAGAAAAAAACATTTACTGCAAAGGCTTTTTTGGTCTGGCAAAAATTTTTACTACTACAAGTTTTGAAATGACCTTGCCCAGCCCCCTATTCGATTTGATCCATACTTCTCCTGACACCCTATATAACTCACAAGAGGAGACGGTATAGAATGGTATGACAACTCAACAGATTAAAAGAATATAGCCTACAAACTTACTAACTTACCCTTCATCAGAAACAGACTGCCAGCCATCAGAGGATCCGACTCCTCACTAAGGAACTCCTTATGGTCAGTGAAGTGGTCGAAGTCTTTGACGGTAATACTCTTGATCAGAACGGGATCGCGGATGATGAGCACTGGCGACGTAGAATCTAAGAAACCCACGTATCTGGAAACAAGGTTATTAATTACTAAGTTAATTCAACTGCCTCGTTGCCTCGTTCTGGAGTGGCGGTCGCGTACCGGAAGACGCAGCGTGGGTAGGCCTCCCACAAGGTGGACCGATGATCTGGTGAAGGTCACGGGAATCCGCTGGTTGCGAGAAGCACAGGACCGGTCGATGTGGCGATGCTTGGGGGAGGCCTATGTCCAGCAGTGGACATCTTTCGGCTGAATGATGAAGATGATGATGATGTGCACAACAAAATCGGCAGTATTGCAATCAACTAAAATGCCGAACAGTTTCATTTATTGCGGGAGTAACTAACGGATGGAGGGGTCTAGTACAATATACTCGACGCTATATTTAGCTTTTGTATGTTGTCTCGAGACTTAATACTTTATTACATACCATAATGTATTTTTAACAGGTGGCTTAAGACTATGGATCAATTCTGGACCCTGTTGGGCACAGCATATTTATCAAAGAGATATACAGGCTGACTGGGTCTGGACCCGCCATAGCAAATTCGCGTATAGAGGAGGTCATTTACTAATTATTGAACCTGACTTTCCCTAACTAAAGCTTTAAAGTTTGGAAGATATGTAAATTTTTATACTTTATTGAGATTTTTCCAAAATTTGATCTTCAAGCATTAATAACTTTTTTTTTATTATTTTCGTAGTTTTTTATTATTTGTTGGTAATCATAATTGGTGATTAAAATGCCTCTGAACTTCCCTCAAACTTGGGTTAAAAATAAGAAAGAAAGATTAAAAAAAAAACAAACACCGTAGTTTTTTTTTTTTTCAGGTGGAATTTGATGGTAAAGTTTTTTTTTTTTTTTTCTGCGTAATATCTTATTTTTAACCCTATTTTGAGGGAAGTTCCGAACGACGAAGTTCTCGTACTTACAAATGTTTATGACTACCAACAAATAATAAAATAATGAAAATTAAAAAAAACTGAAGTTATGAATACTTGAACGCAAATTTTGGAAAAATCTCAATAGAATATAAAAATTGACATATCTCCTAAACTATAACACTTTAGCTAGGAAAAGTAAGGTCTAATAATTAGCAAAATACCTCCTCTATATGCGAATTTGCTATGGCAGGTCCAGATCAAGTCACCCTGTATAGGAAAGAGGAAGAGCGCTAACATTTTTGCTGGATTGTCTCTTGACTACACTTAATTATTGATAAATAATTAACAAATGCACCAAGCAAAGCGACTGAGACATTGACTTCTAAGCAACGGATCGCAGAAATAAAAAACACATTACTCACTTTTCGTCTGGAAACGCATCATATACTTCTTGCAGTTCATCCAAAAAATGTTTTTTCAAAAACGTACTACCGTACAGATTGCCGAAAACCGGCACTCCTGGTAAGAACTTCACATCCCTATGTCTAAAATAATTATGTAATTGTTTATGAGTATACAAGAAGTATCCTAGGATAGTTGTCAGTAAAAATATTAATATTTCGAATAGCATGTTGTTATGTTTCGCGGCCTAGGAGCGAACTGTGATTGGAACTCGTGCGCCTGAATAAGCGTGAGATTTGAGGAAAGAGAGAGTTAGGCTACAGACACACTGAGCGTATCTTGCGCGGCTCATGTTATGCGTATGCATCGCGCCACGTACAAATTCTCTTGCGCGGCCTCACCACGCGTATTATACGCCTCGCGAGCATCTTGAGTTCGATCAATATTAAGATAACTGTATTCGGCGTATTTTATTTATTTATATTTAAAATCTTTATTGTGCGTACACCAGGTAAACAAAAACAAGGAAGATAATTTAAATTTCAAAATGCGCAATGTCTTATCGCACAAGGCGATCTCTTCCTGACAAACTTTGGATGGACTGGAAGAATGAAAAAAGAAAAACGGACAATCTAGGTCTAGTCTATTTTCACTGAAAAAAGCGTTTTTTTTTTTGTCTTCCGTCAATGATTTTTAAATCTAATACATAATATATATTATATTATATGTATAGTACAGTATTGTATGTCTAATAATAGATTTCCCTATAAATAACAAGAATAAGTATAGAAAAATGCGAACGGACCTTTCGTAAAAGTAATTCTTAAATTCAAATGATACAGTAGGAACACAGAATAGTTTGAAGTTACGTTCCTTTAAATTACATCACATTAAATCTTTCGGCTTTGCTTTAAATAAGAGCTAAATTCTTTGTTATTTTATTTTGCGTCGCATATTACGCGCGTATTGCGCAGTACGCGGCGCAAGATACGCTAAGTGTGTTTTGGCCCTTAGATGTATGAATCAAATGATATGACAGGAATTCTATAATAAAATAACTCCACCTGGTATTCCCTTTCCGCGATCACCACATCCAACGTCACGATTTGTTAGTTTTCCTACTGATAACTAAGTTAAACAACCGAAGCCCCAGCTTATTGATTCATCAGTAGAACTCAACTGACTACTGATTGAGCTTATCTACGTCATAGCGCTATGACGTACAGCCGTCAGTTGCGTAATGAGACTTGCTTGTTCTGTTATACCATGATGACAAGTAGGTGGACTGCAAATGTACGGATAAAAAGCTGCCTACAAAGTAGAAAATGATGTCTAAAATATGGTTCTCTGTTGGAATGTCGAAATATTATTAGCCGATTCTTAACTGGCCGAAAACCTTTTGCCACTTTTCATTTCGCCGATTAATTAAAACGCCAAATGAGTAAAGTCCCTAATTATCTTTTCTAAGTAAGATGTTGAAGAAAGAACAAGTTTGTTTGTTGTCCTTTTCACGATTAAACCACTGAACCGATCATCCTGAAATTTTGCATATACCCTGTTGTTGTTGTGTGTACAGAAACGGACATACCTTTCATCCCGAAAAAAGTACTGTTCTCGAGGAAAACAATAATAACGTTCATAGATGGCGCCACGTGTCTCGCGAATCATGATTGAATTATATTATTATAGAAACTTTAGTAGTGTGTTAAGAGTTTTTTTGAGCTTAATTAACGCGAGCTAAGCCGCTGGCAAAAGCTAGTGATAGATAAAAATAAAATTATGTTGTTACTTCATTCTTTGTCTAGTAAAAACATTGATTCGTTTTTATTTCAATCAATAAAATAATGCTGCTGTAAAATAATATGTAGCGAACACTGTTTTTAACATATTTACTTAAATTCTCTCAAGCTAATTTAATGCAATTTCAACGATTCTTTTTTCAAAACATAGGTTTTATTATATTGGCAGCAAAAATCGTCGTCACTGGCAGCACTCGGGCCGTTCGGATTTGTCATACTCCATATAGTTTTTTTTTTATTTGGTTTTCTCCTTAACTATTGAAAAAAATACCTATAATTAATAAAACAAACGCATAACTCGCGAGCAGACCTGTATGCAGACAACAGTCTCAAACATAAGGTTTATGTTAATTAGCATAATGATCCGGTGACCGTTGGCCCGTACACTGCTGAAGCGAGGCGAAGGCTTTGATCGAAAATATTCTCCACTTTGACTTCAGCTCGTTAATGAGAGTTTTATAATAAGGTCGTTGTAATAAGAGGCATTTTTGGGACGACTTCTTCTAATAAGTGATGCTATTTTTGGTTTAAAAGGTAATAAAACACGATTTATTTTTAAATTGTATTTTTAGAAATGTGTGTAAGTATTGTTTTTTTTTCATCAATAAACACTGGTTGATGAAGCGTGTCCTAACCTAAGTGTGACCTAGCTCAAACGTGACCTACTAAACAACCTTTTAAACCTACGAAAGTAAGCCTTTTTTTTTATCGTGCGAAAATTCTCTTGAATAGTTCGCCCGGAGAAAGCCGTGTTATGGCAGATTCTTACTGCTTGCACCGCAACCCCGACAGGCCCCGATCCACCAGCCCTGGCGGATCTCTCCTTCTGTGGGACCTCACCCCACGTCCTCCTAAGAGGCACGCGTGGAATACGGCGCGTCACTTTTTCGGGCCAACAGGCCTGATTGGTAGGACAAACACTAAGGTGGCCTACTAGTAGCTTAAACTGTGCGCTCATCTTGCGTCTTCGTCTGAAGCATACGTGAAGCGCCATAGCGCATGCAATAGCGCATGCCTTAATACTAGTTCGACAAAATGCCCCAAGCGCACGCTAATCCGTCTATTGTATGTCGTATGTGTGTGTATGTCAACTGACCGTGGCGCACCGGTGTAGACGATAAGCTGCATGCGTCTTATGGCAATCAGTATTGCATGCGCTTGACGCAAGAGGAATTGAAAACCCAAATTAAACGTGTCCTCACTCAAAAAGCATACTACAAGATTAAGGACTACGTTGACGACAGGAATGTCTGGCATTAGTTCCTGCACATGTGGCTTCCCTGGTACCTCATTAACGACGTATGTGTATGTCTATTAACTATCCTCAATTATGATTATTTTTTTATTTTTATTGCTGTCGTTACTCTCAAGATATCTTTTATCTTATCTTACAATGATTTTTTCTCTAAGTTTTGATGACATTTAATCATGTCAATTGTTTTATATAGTTTAGCTTCATTTTATCTTTTGTAAATGTGAGAACTTCGTGGACTTGCCTATACATAATCATTGTGTAAATTACTATTATTTATATTGTGTTATTTTTTTTCTTTTTGGTTAATTATTGTTTTAATCACAAGTAGCGAAGATGCTGTGATGTTTCAAGACGACATTGATAGGTTTAATGGTTGGTGTAAAAACAACAACATGTTTTTAAACACGACTAAATGCTATTACATACAATTCACCCGAAACAAAACATCTATATTAAACAACTACCATATAGACGGAGTTAAACTAAATAATGTCAGTACAATTCGCGATCTCGGCATTTTAATAGACAGTAAACTAAAATTTGATACACACATACTCAAAACTGCTTCAAAAGGTTTTAAAATGCTAGGATTCGTGTTGCGTAACTGCAAGGAGTTTAAACATTCCTCTACGAAAATAAGAATTTTTAACACGCTAGTTCGTCCTTCTCTGGAATATAATTCTGTGATATGGAATCCTCATTACGATGTTTATATTAAACGACTAGAGAGTGTTCAAAGAAGATTCCTTTACCACCTTAGCTATAATGACCATCTAGCCAAAAAACTTACTAGTTACAGTAAAAGATTAAAACATTACCACATGTGCACACTAGCAAATCGCAGAAAAATTTCTGACTTAGTCTTTCTTCACAAACTTTTTGACGGAACTTATGATTGTGGTGACCTCTTGAATACTTTGCAGCTAAATACCCCGTCTCGCTTACCTCGAAAAAATGCATACCAACTATTTCACATTCCTTACTCTAAAACAAATCTTAGATATAACGCTGCTGTGCCTAGAATGTGTAGGTGCTATAATGTCTTGGCTAAATCTAGTGATATTGATATCACTTTCTCTTTAACCAAGTTTAAAAAAAGGGTCTATGAGGCCCTAATGTAACTAATTAAAACGTAATTTAATTTTTAATCGTTTACATAACGAAAACATATTGTTTACCTCTAATTTTATTGCTTGTTTGCCAGTAACATAATATTAGTTTTAATTGCTTTGTATAGTTTTTGCATGCTGTGGTCTCTCATAATTGAAGGAGTACACTGGCTATATAATCTAAGCGAATTATTACCATTATCTTTTTGTGTATATCCTTTGTCAGAGATCCTTAAGTAAATAAATAAATAAATAAATAAATAAATAAATTGTACTCAAGACTTGGTATTACATTACTCACAGGTCTGTGGTCAAGACTACATTGTTCTCTCTTAACTAGCATAAATCATAGTACTGTACTTACTGAAATTGTTAAAGATATCCTTTTTTTTTTAAAGAGTAACCATGGAGTTTCTTGCCGGTTGTTCTCCATAGGAAACGACTAATTGGAACCGTGCACCTAAATTCGACTTTTCATAAGCGCCTGTATTGGTTTATGTGAAATAATTTTTTTTGATTTGATTTGAAAGTTGAAAGCGCAAGATGAACATGAAAGCGCACTGGTGTAGACATACCATATTTCGTTGACTTCTCTGGTGCATTTTATAGATTGGTATTAATTGTGTTCTGTATTTTTATAAAGAAAAGTAGGTGTATACGCCTATTTTTATATTGACCTCGATTTTAACCAAGCTCTTTTGGAAATATTTAAGTTTGAAATTTTAGAGAACGGAGCGTTCAATTTTTATAACGGAGATTGAGTCAGATAACATTTTTTATCAATATCGTGTACGGAACCAACACAGTTAAAGTCGTGACATGAGGCAGGAGGCAGATAGCTAGACGACAGCATATAGTCGTTAGCTGCGATGACGCGGGCGCATCGATGCGATAATCCGTTCAACCGGTTTATTTGTTACGGAGTAGAAAAGGCTTTTATGGTAGATGCGGCAGAATATATTCTACAGTTCGACTAACGACATAATAGGTCGGATTTGACGTTTGCGTAAAAGTACAAAATAAATTTCTACAGAAGTAGCACGCAAGCCTTTGATATTAAGGCGCTTGCCCCAGCGAAAATGTCGCCGCTTTAGAAAAAAAACATTATTTCTGTCAATACACAACGTATTTATGATTATTTACGGTTTACTCACGTGCATTTTTCGGGATTGCCCGACTAGTTTTTGGAGTGCGACACAGTTAGCGCGGCATGCACCGGTACTATTTCATTTATCAACCCGCCGGACACGACAAGTGACGAAGACGCACGAGCAATACCGACACAGAGCGCGCACCTCTCGTCGCGGGCGCAACGCTACGCGGCGCGGTGCAGCGCCAGTTCGTCTCGCGACCTCGCCGCGTGTTCAGCTCATGATTAAGGGCTCCGTTTGGGTCCGAAACTAGTCGGGCAATCCCGAAAAATGCACGTGAGTAAACCGTAACTAATCATAAATATGAATGTGTCTCACGAAAGTTATAATACAAAAATACACAACATATTGAAATTTCGTACGTACAACATTTTAGTCAAGTGTTGTAGAAATTTTCGAACACCAAATATCAACACTAGACCTTCTGGATTCGAAGTTTTAGCGATAAGTACCAAAAACGGCTGTGTTTAGCATTAATTACATACTTCTAACCTAGGATGTCAAGTGTTGTTTTTTGGTGTTCTTAAATTTCTACACTTGACTAAAATGTTGTACGTACGAAATTTCAATGTGTTGTGTGTTGACAGAAATTATGCTTTTTTTCTGAAGTGGCGGACTTTCGCTGGGGGAAGCGCCTTTATGAAAGACGCCTTTTTACCCGACTGCGCGACAGCAAAGACAGGGTTATGTTTCTCACGCGTATCTAAGTATTTATGTATATGGGATTCTTTATACCCTCGAAGCATCACAATGGCTGGATGGGTTTTAATGCATGACGTGTCTATCGACTCGTTTGTGGTCAGACAGTTTTCAAATGACTGAATTCATATGCAGCCTCCGACTGCATGTTGTGATTTGATAGCATGATTTTTTGAAAACCTGTACATCTTATTTACATCTTTTTAGTTCTTTTTTGTACATCTTGTTTTTTCCATCTTTGTAGTTCGCTTTTTAAGCAGTCGGGTTTTTTTGTTAAGCACTCTGGGTAGTTCCCGGGGTGCGCCGGACGTACTTAAGCGTCGTCACTCATGGAGGCTCTTTTCACGCACAAGACACATAACGAGTCAAGTTAGGTACAATAGGTAAATAGTAGGTATAGTACCTCTTTTTTAAGAATCACGGCTCATCTTCCGTGTGGAAGATGCCCGGTCTTTTGGAAGGCATACACGGGGACACAGGTACAACGCGCAGAGGCCTCTTTGAGAACTTTAATCTAAAATGGGATGGGGCACCAACCTGGGACTATCCACGGCTGCACTTTTGGAGTACAGTCATGTACCGTCCCAGGTGGGTGCAAGACTATTTATTGTGAAATATATCTGGTCTATGGGAAGGGGTGTTTAGTGGATCGGTTAACCTCTATTGCCGGAAGAAAACGGCGTCTGCCTTTCAAGTTTAAATTTGAAATGCGTTGGCAAACGGTGACTCGTCAGCTCACTAGCTGGGCCCCCTGAAAGCCGCCAGTACATACGCGAAGGGGGCAACAAGCGTGTGAGCGGCTAGAGGTGTAGAGAGGTGTGACCCCGGTTCCGCCGTCGCCGGTCTAAAAGACCCGGAGTGGGTTTCCCCGCTATTACGCCATTAGACACTTCCACCCCCGAGCATATAGCTCTGGCGGCCCCCCTCTGGCCGGCCGATAAAGGCAAGCCAGAGTTGAGAGTCTTGCGGGCACTCTTGGGGTTCCACTCCAGCCAGCCAATAAAGGCAAACTGGAGACGAGGCCCTGACCGACTCCCTGAGACAATAAAGTACGCAGTGTCGCCCCTCACCAACAGCTCGCCACAAGCTGCCCTGCGGTTTGTAAGCTTTTCAGTAGACCTCATGATCCTTATTATTAAACCTATTAATTCAATAGCTTAATGTATCTCAAGTAACCATATCTCTTTAAAATATCACATCAATATACATACCACATCCTCCTCTTCGCACCTTCAGCACAGATTTCCTCTAGGAATGACTGTTAGATTTTTGATAGATGTGCGCGGCCGTGGCGGGAGGAGATGAGACATATTTATCTGCTCCACAAAATAATTTTTCCCAATATATATTTTCTCTCCCCTATCGCATTTAGACGATACGTGATACCCGAGATATTGAATAAACAGCTCGGTCAGATGAGCAAATATTTTTGTGGTCCCTCTGATATTATGATGGTAACCTTAACCCAGACAGATGTACCTACCTATTTCTTACGATTTTCCTGATCAAAAGGTTATGTAGAATTATGTTTTAGATAAATGCATTTTTTTCGTAGCTAAGAAAGAAACTATGAATCGTGGCGTATACGTGTGTCGTATAGTTGTGGTGTATGGGTGGTCTATTTTGTCAATTCAAACTTTTTTTTGTATATTTTAGAATTAGATGGCCGATGGGGCCTAAAAGTTCTGGAGTGGCGACCGCGTACCGGAAGGCGCAGCGTGGGTAGACCCCCCACAACGTGGACCGATGACCTGGTGAAGGTGGCGGGAATCCGCTGAATGCGAGAAGCACAGGACTGTTCGATGTGGTGACGCTTAGGGGTGGCCTATATAACAGGCCCGAAAAGGCGGCGCGCTGTGTTCCGTGCGCGCCTCTCAGGAGGATGTGGGGCAAGGCCCCACAGAAGAAGAGGTCTGCCAGGGGCTGGCGGACCGAGACCTGCCGGGGTCGCGGTGCATGCAGCTGTGAATCCCGCGACCCCGGCCAAGGGTCAGGAGAAGGTACACCGTGGGTTTTTAGCCAGTAAGACTCCGGCATACCCCTCCGCGGGCGAAGAGCATCCATGAGGACACTCCCGCGAAAAAAAAAAAAAAAAAGGGGTTGCCTATATCCAGCAGTCGACGTCTTTCGGCTGAATGATGATGATGGTGATTATTTTAGAATAGATGTTCATCACGATTATAAAGGGTGAATTTTGCAACTGTGCATGGATAGCCAAATCCGAAAGTATAGGGAATAGCCAAAAATGCTCAAAGGAGTCCCGGGGCAGATTTTGATAAAAAGTAAAACTGGCAAGGCAGACCTCCACCGTATGCTCCACCGTGTCCTCCGGGGGAAGTGAATACCTAGCGTAGCATATTATTATACCTAGGGAAGACCTAAGTTGACGATCTTGATTAATTGTTATGAATTACTCGCATTTTACCGCTATGTGACGTAATACATTATTTTGTAGCTGATTGTACGTACATACAGGAAATAAATTCAGTATACTATTGCACAACATTGCCTCAGTCATAGGTATTCAGGTAACGTAAGCACGTAATTGACGTAGTAATTAATAAGATAGGTGTGACTAGGGCACGCAATATTCGCTCAATTTTACTATTCGAATTTATTCATGGTATTCGTATTTATTAGTCATTGATTAGAGTGTCTATTATTACACGGACACTAACGGGTGTCTATTATAATAAAATATGGTAACGTTCATAAGCGTCAATAGTGATGTCTTATGAGTCAGTGATGATGAATTATGAGTTGGTGGTGAAGACTTGTGTCAGTAATGATGACTTATGAGTTGGTGGTGATTATTTATGTGCCAGTGATGATGAGTATTACAAAACTCTCTCATTTATGAGTTTTATTTTTCTCATTATCGACAAGTACATTAAGTAATTTTCCAAGGATGTGATCAAAACCGCAAGTTATTTTATTTGAAATTTTATTGAACCATAATTAAATATTTAATTACGAAAATGTTGTTACTGTAAGCCACTTAAAAGCTGCTGAAATCATTAACATCCATTTTGTTATTTGGTTAACTAACATTGGTTATTGCTGCAGAACTAAACTAGTATGCGGAAAATACATATTTAAATACTAGGATTAATACTGTTTACTAGCAATGTAAGCTCATCATTGCATGTTGCATAAATACCTATATTTGGTTCATTTTACTGTATTAAGTAACTTTATAATTATTGTGCCGTGATTTATTGTCAACTAATTAGTGAAATACCTATAGATTAATGTGATATTAAGTACACTTTTTGCACATTACTGTTGCACCTAGCCTTTTCCCAACTATTCTGGGTGATCCCAACATCGGCTGAATACCAGTATTTTACACGGAGCGACTGCTATCAGACCCACGCAACCCAGTTATTGGGCAATGCCGATATTCGGTCGTCAGACTTTCAAGGACTTGTCAGACTGGATGCGTTCTGCGTCCTCCGGTCCGGTCAAATCGAACGCAGCCCGCATCCTATGTGAACTTCATGGTCAGGGCAACCGGTCAATGATCCGGGCATGGTCAGCGATCTGACGGGCAGGGCAAAAAGCGGCCATTTTATATTTGATTGCGTGTCGCCCTGTGCCCGCTGCCCGCCTGCCCGCAACCGGGCAGCCCGTCCGCTACCTTCCCACCCCGACCGCCTGACCGGTCCGTTTCCTACGTTGTTTGCTTGTGCTTGCATAGTCAGATCGTAATTACATAAAATATATATATAACGCAAATGATGTTCACATAGGATGCTGGCTGCGTTCGATTTGACCGGACCGGAGGATGCAGAACGCATCCTGTGGACAAGTCCTTCAGGCTTCTGACCGTAATGATAGTCATAGGTATTTGTATTATACCCGAAACCGATGTTTTACCGTGGTCTCCGAAGCATAGAGACTTACTACTAATGAGAAGCCCGAAAGTCTGACAACCGGTCTAACCTTAGGATGTCGGCATTGCCCAGTAACTAGGTTGCGGAGGTCTGATTGCAGTCGCTCTGTGTTAGCCACATCTGGTTAGACTGGCAGTTAACCCCAACATAGTTGGGAAAGTTCTAGGTATAACATCTAGCACTTCAAGCACTGTAATTATAGACACAATAGATAAACAATGGCGGTAAATCTCCAGGAGATGTAGTAACGGACAAGAGGCTAGAACATAAATCTAAAATTATAATAAACTTTAACTCGTATATTATCTGGGCTCGGAATGTATGAACGAAAAAATTATGTCGACATAAGACAAGGCTTGCTAGAAAAGCATGGGCTCGAAGTAACAGCTTAAGACCCAATTTCACCATACTCTGTTAGTTATTAATGTCCTGTTAAACATTTTAACAGACTGTTTAACAGTACATTGAAATTGACATTGACTGCTTAACAGAACATTAATTAACAACTAACATTGGTGAAATTGGGTCTAAATAAGGAAGACATTGACAATGTAATGACAATTTGCCAGCCTATGTACTAGGCTAACATAAACCTAAAGAACTACTAGCTAATAATAATTTCCGTGGTCAAAAATGTTTATCGTACGGCACTCGATAAACTTAAAGCTTACCACCTCTGTACTAGGATAACATAAACCTCAAGAACGCACAACTAGACTTCCATACTCAAAAAAGCTGTACAGTCAGCAAACTTGCAGCCAGCCCAGCCTGCCATAAATTGTATAATTCAACAAGAGGGTAACAGAAATCAGTATTGGGCCGGGAGTTCCACGCACGTTAACTCTCCACAGGGTGCGAACGTGCTCGGACTGTTTAGGTGGTTCTGTTGGAGGCGCAAGTTATAAGCGAAAGAGTCATTATAAAAGTGTGCTGTCATCAGTGGTCAAGACTCCGTATCTGCTACTCGTAATATAGTAAAGACTAAGCTCATTTTAAGTACTTATCGATACTTTCCTGCTACAATCTAATATGCTCTTAATATTAATTTAGGCATATTAATATTAAGAGCATATTAGATTGTACTCTCTACGACTTGTCTCCGCAGAGTTTTGGAATTTTTCGACCTAATAGCGAGAAAAGATAGCAATAACCTCGAATAACTGATGGTTACCGGCAAGTTGGACGGTAAACGACCAAGAGGTCGCAGCCCTTTGCGATGGTCTGACCAGATAAGCTCATCTCTCGATAGGAAATTTCACGACGCGCTTCACTTGGCCAAGGATAGACAGAGATGGCGTAACATCATCAGAGAAAATATGTTTTCAAGGGAGGATCACGACCCTCAGTAATGAGGAGTACGACTTGAGGAGGAGGAGGTGGATCTCAATGCTAATATGATCTTGTTTTTCACGACTTCGAGGTTAAATTAAAACAAACGCGAAAAGTTCTAATTAAATTCGCACTTTTGATTTTTCAGCAAGCAGACCTCTGAATTTCTATAATCATGGATAAACAAAATAGTTAGTAAATTGAGTTAAAGAGTTTCATCATATTGATTTTGTTAAATAAAGATGCGGCGGCCGACGCGAAGTCAGCAGTACGCTGATTAACGTAATTTCATGACGCGCCGATTAAATTGCAATGACGCTGCAGTTAAGTTCAGGCGAGCGTATCTGACAGGGATTGCCAATTTAAGAGAATACGAAAAGCGTCGAATGACCTTCTTCTTGAAAATTAATTGTAAGTACACTGCAACTGAAGTTATTTACTTAGGTGAATAAAGGTCATGGCACAGTAGACCGGCACAGCGACTGCACAGCTGCAGCACGACGTCGCTGCGTCGCCTCGAATTTAGGCTACGGCTAGCCGCCAGCGCGCTAATGACTCGCAGTCCGCGTGCCGGCCGCGAGGTGCAAGCTCGCAGTCCGTGCGCCGGCCGCGAGGTGCAAACTCGAAGTCCACGCGCCGGCCGCGAGGTGCCAGCTCGAAGTCTCCGCGCGCCGGCCGCGAGGTGCAAGCTCGAAGTCTGCGCGCCGGCCGCGAGGTGCAAGCTTGCTGTCACCGCGAACATAATTGAGGAGGTGAAGAACAAAACCTCACTTTTCCACTTTTAAAAATTTATCTTTTTTTTTGTCTACGGGCAACACTTGTTGAACAAATTGTGGCAAATATGAAAAAACTCATCAAAACATCACGTTTCTTATATAAATTTGCTTTTGAAGTTGAAGTTCGTAACAAAACCACACTTATCGCCTTCAATATTCAGCCTCTATTAATTTATTTCAAAAGCTCACTTTATCGGAACAAAATTCAATAGTTAGTTGCAATCTTTACTATATTTATTACATACTATATATTTTACATATTCCAGAAATCTTCATCAAAACCACACTTTTCCAGAAATGTTTAATCAAAACCTCACATTTCCAAACATTACAAAATATTGGCTAATATTCTTAACATTTTTAACAGCAATTTGGTAGATGAGATAGACTGAATCACATAGTTTTATAATGAAATAAATAAAAAAAAATGATGCGGTAGTTTGTTATATTTTTACATTTAACTGTTTTCTCTAAAATTAAGAAAAGTGGAAAAGTGAGGTTTTGTTCTTCACCTCCTCAATTGTAATTGAAAAAGTGGCATTTGTGATTGAACACGCCTAGGACTTACACGTTTTCATAATGTGTTTCACGACGTTGTTTCGCTGGCGACTCGGAGTCGGCGCGCCGTAAGCACGCAGTCGGCGCGACGTAAGCACGCAGTCGGCGCGCTGTAAGCACGCGGACCGCTCGCTTGCAGCGCGTTTTCTGCAAGTCGAGTTGCATGATAGCAGCAAGCGCGCTGACTGCCCGCCGTTGGCTTTTTCATATTGACATTATGGAATATATTATACGACCCACGATTTAATACTCTATTTTTTGAATGACAAGTTAATTGCTGGGTTGGAGCGGTTACGGTGCCGGTATAGTGTGCCTTGACCTTAAGCCTACTGGACTGTCGCGCTCACAGTGGGTCATGAATGCCGCGTTGCTGTTCCGTCAGCGTCGCGTCGCCGTCCTGCCTCACCCCCCATCGACTATGTTCCCAAACCTTCACTAGTTGTAGTTCTATAGTGAAAGAGCAATTTAATGTTATATTTTGGTAGCCCGCTACAACTTAATAACTTGGACTCCACCCGACACCCGATACAGTCACGAGTCGGATACGAAATCAAACAAAATATTGTTTTGTTCGCCTCTTCAGATTCCGTTAGTTTTTCATCCTATTCAACTAAGTCTTCTTCAGCTGTTGAAACTGTGATGAATATAGAGTAACGCGGCTACCGGTGACTCGGACTCGACGACTGCGATGTTTCTAAGATGAAAAATTACCATCATTCATTGTAATTACTTTCAAAACATTCATCTTTTCAACATTTTCAAAATTGATTTTGTTCGGTGGCGAAAGTTTCAAACAAGACTAAGCCACCCACGTTCTTCCAGTGAATTTCGTGAAAGGCAGTAAAGGAGCATAGCATAATAAGCCCGTTATCGTCCCACTTCTGGGCGCGGGCCATTTCTTAAGCTGGCTTCGCGCACCGGCTGTGCGTGGTATCATCCGTAAAATCACGCACCGTGAGAAGCCACATTATGTGGGTATGTGATGTGGATACGGCGCACTGCTCCGCACGCGTCCGCGTTATCACGGACGAGTCTCTTTCCATGGTGCTTCACTGCGAGCTCGTGTGTCGCGGTGCGCGCTATCACGCACCGTGGGAAGCCATATTATGTGGGTGTGTAATGTGGATACGGTGCACCGCTCCGCACGCGTCCGCGTTACAACCGACGAGTCTCTTTCCATGGTGCGTCGGTGCGAGCTCGTGTGTCGCGGTGCGCGCTATCACGCACCGTGGGAAGCCATATTATGTGGGTGTGTGATGTGGATACGGTGCACCGCTCCGCACGCGTCCGCGTTACAACCGACGAGTCTCTTCCCATGGTGCGTCGGTGCGAGCTCGTGTGTCGCGGTGCGCGCTATCACGCACCGTGGGAAGCCATATTATGTGGGTGTGTGATGTGGATACGGTGCACCGCTCCGCACGCGTCCGCGTTACCACGGACGAGTCTCTTCCCCTGGTGCGTCGGTGCGAGCTCGTGTGTCGCGGTGCGCGCTATCACGCACCGTGGGAAGCCATATTATGTGGGTGTGTGATGTGGATACGGTGCACCGCTCCGCACGCGTCCGCGTTATCACGGACGAGTCTCTTTCCATGGTGCGCCGGTACGAGCTCGTGTGTCTCGGTGCGCGCTGTCACGCACCGTGGGAAGCCGGTATTAGAATGAGCAGGGTTTAGCCCTATACCCACCACGCTGATCTAGTGCGGGTTGGCGAACTACATAACAATCATGTATACATTATATGTCATTACACAATACAAGTTCGTTTTGCGTGGAAAAGATAGAATGGGCATGTAATTTTTTTTCAGTCTTTTTTTAAATTTCGTATTCTTTCTTTACCTTCTTTAAAATAATATTATATCCTTTTATAAGGTCTATCTATTCATACACGAAATATTTTAAAGGATACATCTACAGGTAGTAAAGAAGCCATAAATTTTTTTTTTAAACGTATATGTTTTTAAAATTAAATCATTTCAATCTACTTGATACATTTAACAAATACTGGCTCATTACTATTTTCAACATCCATTACGCTAGTTTCTACGTAGTATTTATTTCATTGAAGCGGGCATTTTTTTTTTTCTAAAATGTGCAAAATATCTCAAGCATTATTACAATTATAATAATTACATAAAATAATAAACATTTTTTCCCCTTTTCTATGGCTTCTTTACCACCTATAGACCTTTAAATATTTCGTGTATGAATAGATGGACCTTATATATTTTTAATGGTAGTCCAACACTTTTTTGTACACTCGGGAGCAATTAATCTGTGTCACGAACATAATGCTTAATATCTCGGAAACTTACCTCCGGATTTTGAATTGAGAATTCTAGGATAAGCAGTGCTTAAGTAACATTTGAGCACGGAGTTGTCAAAAAAAAGTCGGATTTCAAAGTATTTTTTTGACAACTCCGTACTCAAATACCTACTACTTAAGTATTGCTTATCCCGAATTCTCAATTCAGAAACCGGAGGTAAGAATCCTAGCTTATTCAAGTAAAAAGTATTTTATAGACATTCAAGAAGTTTAATTTGAGAAGTATTAAATAGTCTATGAGTCTCTGATATGAGTTTATTTCTTACATTAACATGCATTATTCTCATACTATTTTTCTCACGATACTGTAGTGAAATTGTAATGATCTATTATTTAAAAAGAGTATCCATGGACTTTCTTGCCGGTTTCTCTCCATGAGACCTACTTTTTGGAACCGTGCACCTAATTTTGATGTTTTAAAAGCACCTGTAATTTGGTCTACTTGAAATAAAAAACTGACATTGAAATTTGACTTTGAGTCCATAATATACTTTTCAATTGAATAAGCTAGCATGCGTTCCTTGCGAAGTATTTGCGATGCACCTAACTATGAATGATAGATTGAGGAATGATGACTGTGATAAGACAAAGTTGCGGTTTAAAAGATGATGTAGTGACAAAAATTGAAAGGAGTATGCTTCGGTGGTTTGGGCATGTTGAAAGATTGAGTGAACGGCGATTAACAAAAGGAATTTATAAGGCGAATGTCAGTGGAAACGCCAGTAGAGGACGCCCTAGAAGGACATACATTGATGTTATTGGTGATGTTCTTCAAAAAGGACAGGTGCGTAGTACTTTCAACCGGCGTGCGTGTATGACAAGATGTATGACCGTGGACGAAGCGAAAGGAGTATGTAAGGATCGTAGCATGTGGCGTTCTACAGTTTCTGCCTACCCCCATGGGAAAAAGGTGTGAGTTTATGTATGTATGTATGTGTATGTAAGCTAGCATTCTTAGTTTCCGAGATATGACGGTTTATGTTGCTGATCCAGATTCATTGCTCCTAAGTGTACATGATTTAATTTTTATCATCGCTGAGGTATGGAAATAACCACAATAGTAACTCTACTACCTCTGCCAAACCTTTCAGAAATCATATAATATACGTGTGACAGCTGTAATATCATATTAGATACTAAATATAAATATTACTATGAAGGAAACTGGAAATGAGGATACTCCGAGAAATTCCCGTTGGAAATTTCGCAAAGTTTAATACGTTATTGTTAAGGACAAGGTAACTCAATATATTGTGAGGGTTTATCAATGTGTTATACCTACGAGTGTATTCTTTTTTCATTATACAAGGTTAGTCGGAAAGGGGGTACTAATCCAAAAGGGGGTTAAGGTACCCATAATAATAAATAACTTTTGTTCTACAACTTTCCCCAAAAGTCAATAGTTTGAGAGAAATTAAATTAGCTTCAGGGAGTTTAATGAAATAGGTTATGAACGGTGCTTGCAATTTTTTTTTTACTGCATCTTTTTTTGGTTTAATACAAGACGTTCAAGGGCTACAATAATAAAAAATCCTAGTGTTCTTTGCTAAAGAAAAACCCACTGCACATTATGATTTCCCCGACCACGGAACCCACGTAAGCCGCGTATCCGGCTACGTGTATTTACGTTTCCAATGCAACGCACGCCACAGCGAGGCCACGCGTGGATTTCACCCACTGCTGCCCGAGGCAGTGAGCGATACATTCGAGCGAGCCACGTGTATGTGTTTAATCTTATAAAGGCACGCATTCGTGGTAAACCTACTCTTGTGCCACAATAAGTGAACCCACCTACATTTTCATACAAAGCGAAACTGAATCCACGTGCCCAGCAGTTGGTAAAAACGGCTCAAGGATAAAAATGTATGGCATTTCTTGACTACGAAAAAGTTTTCGACTCGGTCAAAACTAATAGAATTAACCTTGAAAAAATAGCATTAATTTTTTTGGACAGTCCTGTAGAAATGAGACGGTTTTGATTGCACTACAACACTGTTACAATGAATTTTAAAAACGGTGTAAACTAATTCATGTAATTCCTTCAAACGGCGTGATCTACTGGTGACACTGATTGACCCTGCATAGGTTTTTTTCAGAATGAACAAAAACAAGTTTTCAAAAAATGAACCATGGTATTCTGCAACTGAGTAATTTAAGCGTCCCAAGTTAACTGACTGCGTTGAGCGATATCGCGCTAGTCGTGCCCGTCAGCTGTGTCGCCGTGCCTTCATTCATTTATGCATGGCATCGCAATTTTGATAAATGATAAATGATATTTATTCACAAAAAATGAAGTACATAAGATGTCAGTTGTTTTTAACAGTAGTTCTTTCCATTTAGCCAGTGATGGCATGTGAATTTACTTTAATTTACATAAAATGTCTACCCAAATGGTCAACGTAAGTATTATAATATTATCATACAATTTAAAATTAATCAGAGTATATAAAATATATTTTATCATAGCATTAGGCACTAGAATTACAATATTACTACATTCACAATTTATTTTATAAAACAATTCGGATAATACATATTAAATTACATATTTTTTTTACATTATATTTAATTCTTCATTAATTTTAATTCATCTTTCATTTACCTAATTTAATTCAATTCAATTATGCATAAACATACATTGTCTATTATTTAAAAAAGTCGTTAACCGTATAATACGTTTTTTCTAAAAGCCAGGCCTTAAGCTGTTTTTTAAATCTAAATAGAGTCAGTTCTTTTATACATTCTGGTATTTTGTTATAAATTTGTATAGACATGGCGTGACAGTTTTTCTTATACATAGTGGTTTTTGGGATACATTCCAGAACTAATCTGTTAGGATTTCTCGTATTACGAGGATATTTATCTTTAGCCTTTGTAAAGAGGTTTTTGTGATTTTTAACAAAAACCCCCACCTCAAAGATATACATGCAAGGCAGGGTTAATATGCCCAATTTTTTAAAATACGGCTTGCACGACTCATCAGGAGGAATTCCGACTATTGCTCTTATACATCGTTTCTGGGACAAGAAACATTTATTCATATCAGTAGAATTTCCCCATAGTAATAAGCCATATCTTAGAACCGAACTTACATAGCTATGGTAGGCCAATAGGGTAGTCTCTAGTGTTGAAGTTTTCCTTAGTCTACTTAATACATACACAAACTTATTTATTTTATTACATACAACTTCAATTTGCGGCTTCCAATCATTATATTTGTCTATAGTTATGCCTAGGAATTTTGTATTATCTAATTCATTAATCTTGATATCATCATGGAATATATTTCTACGTATAATATTAGATCTCTTATTTTGGAATTGAATGAAATTGGTTTTATTTAGATTGACATTTAAATTGTTAGATTCTAACCATTGTGTCACCGATAGGATCGTCTTATTTATTTCGTCACCATAATTAGTCAAATTATCACATGTCAATATAAGAGAAATGTCATCTGCGAATAAGATACATTTATAATTAGTTATGTCAGGGAAGTCATTGATGTACAGTAGGAAAAGTAGCGGCCCCAAAACGCTTCCCTGGGGTACTCCATAGCTGTTTATTTCATAAGGTGATCTACTATTTGTTAGGGTTAAGTCTTTTCCTATGCTATTTATTTCTACGCATTGTAATCTATTTGATAAGTATGATTCTAGCCATGTCAGAGCAGGACCTCTAATTCCATAGTTGTGGAGTTTTTGTGCTAGTAGTTCATGCGATACAAAGTCAAATGCTTTTGACATGTCAAAGAATATAGCCATTGTAGGTATATTTTTATCTACATGAGATACAATGCTATGGATCAGAGTAAACGCCGCTAGTGTAGTTGATTTACCTTTTTGAAACCCATTTTGTTCTGGTTTTATAATATTGTGGCGATTGAGGAAAGATGTCATACGGTTATGCATTGCTTTTTCAAAAACTTTTGATAGGATTGGAATAAGTGTGATCGGTCTGTAGTTAGACATGTCATTTTGATCTCCTTTTTTGTGTATCGGTTTGACTACAGATTTTTTTAGTCTTTCTGGGAAAGTTCCTTGTTCAAAGGATAAGTTTATCAAGTGTGTAATAACTGGAGCAACAGCATTAACACATCTTTTAATTATGTTAGTGGATATATCGTCATAACCAACCGAATTGCTGTTTTTCAACGACATTATAATTTTTTGTACTTCTATTATACTCAGTGGTTCCAAGAAAATACTGTTTGATAAAGAGGTTTTATTAGTGTTTTTAATGCT
This sequence comes from Amphipyra tragopoginis, assembly GCA_905220435.1. NCBI lineage: Eukaryota > Metazoa > Arthropoda > Insecta > Lepidoptera > Noctuidae > Amphipyra > Amphipyra tragopoginis. Next base: position 27,613,153 of record HG991994.1, read on the forward strand.
TTTATGTGTCTTGGTCAATTCAATGTAGAATTTATTGAATTCGTAAGCTATTTGATCTGGCTGACTTATTGATTTATTTCTAACTGTAATGTGATTTATAAAATTGTAGGCTATATTACTGTCGGTGTCTTCATTTATGACTTTCCACGCTGCTTTGCATCTATTCGGCGAATTAGATATAAATTTGTGATTACTTAGTTTTTGTGATTGGGATAGACAGCGTTTAAGTATTTTTGAGTATTCATGATATAATGTCTTAGTTTTCCTAGACTTGTCCCTATAGAAATTGTAGCGCAAGACCCTTTTAGTATTACAACTGCATCGTAGTCCCTTTGTTATCCATTTGGGACTTCTTCTTTTAAGGGTTACTTTATGCCTTATTATGGGAAAACATAGATTATAAAATATCAAAAAGTCATCGTGAAAAGTATTGAATGCTTTATTAACCTCTGGTTCAGTATATGTTTCGTTGAAATTAAGACTTTTCATGCAGTCATAAAATTGTTTGATGTTATGTGAGTCATAATCGCGCTTAGTTATATATAACACATTTGGTTGTTTAGGTTTTGACTTAATCGGTATACTAAGCATTTGAGCAGTATTATGGTCTGATAGCCCTAGATTTAGTGTTTCACCCTGGGCGTTTTTTACGCGGCTACCAATAATATGGTCTATACATGAATTTTGTCTTGTCGGCTCGTTAATATAAAAAGTTAAATTATGATTATTTACAATGTCAATTAGTTGTTGTGCGATATTATTATGTATTAAAGTATTTATATTAATGTCACCTACTAAGGTAATTTTTTTAATTTTTTTTGCCGATAATTTAAAGAGTAATAATAGCTCTAAGCGCTGAAAAAATACGTTTACATTTGAATCTGGGGTGCGGTAAAGACATATTATAATTAATTTGTGATCTATCACTTCTATGCCACAACATTCAAAAGTGCTGTTGCACGCGAGCTCTTGTATTGAGGTTAGTTCTTTAGTTATAATATTATTTTGAGTATATATGCATACCCCTCCTCTAGATTTGTCTCTACAGTATGAAGCGGACAAGGCGTACCCACAAATTTTTGCATTACTTTCAAAACCTTTTTTTATAAATGACTCAGAAAAACATAGAACAGTTGGGAGCTTTTTGAGTATGTGAAGGTCGCATAATGTAACTTCTATGATATCTCTCTTTGATAGGAGACCAGCTATGTTTTGGTGAAATATTTTGAAGGATGCACTAGGTTGTGACGACACGAAAGGAGTACGATGGGTCGCTGCTGACAGGGCCTAGTTGTTTTACGGTCATAGCGTTGTTCACTGTCTTACTATTGCTTTCTGTTTCAGGAGATGAGGATGAATCCATAAAACAATTAACAAAATATTTCAAATTATCAAAAATATTCTTAAATCCATTGTTATTAAGCCTGCCACTTAGTTCGGAGAACATGTTATAGTCGCATGTTAGGTCTCGATTGGAATCAAATAATGTCGCATAATTGTAAGTTTTTGTATCAAGGAACAATAAATTATTAAACATTTCTACTCTCCAATTGTACATTGATGTATAGTAACTATATTTATAGGTAGGTAGACATAGTATAATATTTGTATGGTTGAGAGTTGAAAGTGTGCTGTGTATACAATCTATTAACTCGAAGTAATTTTTTGTCTTTTGAAAGTCATCTTCGCCTATGAAGATTATACAGTAATCATTCTTATTGTAATTGATTATCTTGGTATTTATGTTTTCGATTAGTTTATTAATTCCACAATTAGGTAAAAGATAGTGGCATATGTGATGATGTGGGAAGGTTATTTCTGCTTGAGATAATATATTATTAGTCTTATTGCTACTTATGATACACAATTTATTTTTTCCGTCTTGGGATTTTTTGTTAATACGATCATGATAATACAATGATTTCGAAGTAGTTATCGATGCTGTTTCTGAGGAAGTAGTAGGTTTCGGTGTTTCTTTCTATGACATAAAAAAATATTTGGAAAAAAAAAGTTTATTTTTATTTTTAATCAATCTAAATCCCGTGCGGGGTTATTCTATGCCATTGTGGCGGCATCTATCTCGCCACATGCGAACTATCCTACATCGCGCAATCAAGATTTAACACGCAGGTACGAGTAGTATATATGTCGCAGTCGGATTGTATAATCCGCCGTATTACATTAGGGCTAGGCGTTATCAAAAACAGGGCCGTTTTGAAATGCGGCGGTTCTACGATTAGCCGGATTGTCATTGTTATATATAACCTCCCAACGTCAACCGTTGGGCAGTAGCCCGCCAGGCACAAGACTCCGCCTGGTTGGAGGATCCTCCCTTTGGTTGGAGGAACACCACACCAAGTTTCTCCACATTGGTGACCCCGACGTGATAGTCACAGACAGTGTTTATACTCTGGTGACGTCACAAACCACCTTCGCAGCCTCGGCAGCCACATCATCACTCCCTCAGCAGCTCAGCATTCAATCGAGCAGCAAGCAGCGAGTCCCACAGCCAGCCAGCATCCTCGGCTTCAACGGGTGATGTGACCACTAGCCTGCAGCGAACGCGCAAGCCTGGTCACGACCCTCAGCCCACTCCAACATCATGGCGCATCATACTACACTTCGGCCGGTCAACTAGCAGAGGCACTTCTCTCCTGGTCGACGCAGTCCACAGCCACCACTCACCGCTCACAGTTTCGACTCAAAGGAACCCTTCACTGGCCCTGGCAAGTTCTCAAGACTCAACGACCGCTGACTCATCAAGACGATCGACCTCAGGTCTCAGGGGGGGAGTGATGTCGCGGCATCTATCTCGCCACATGCGAACTATCCTACATCGCGCAATCAAGATTTAACACGCAGATAGTATATATACAACCTCCCAACATCAACCGTTGGGCAGTAGCCCGCCAGGCACAAGACTCCGCCTGGTTAGAGGATCCTCCCTTTGGTTGGAGGAACACCACACCAAGTTTCTCCACACCATTAATAGATCATGTGGTTTGAAGCAATTACACGAATTCGTTTACACCCTGTTTATCAAAATAATACAAAACATTACGAAAATATTCGACTCCGTCTAAAAAAATCGAAGCATAATAATTAACACTAGTCATACTCACGCTGTATTTTGCAATCCACTTAGACATAAAACATCTCTTTTTTCCAAATATACCAGCAAACATCGCCATTACAATCCCGGGGGAGGTTTGTTTGCAGTCTCCAGGGTTGTCAATTAAAAAACGAGATATCGCGTTAATGATATACAAACAGATCGTTCACGGCGCGGCCCGCAAAATTGTGGCATAATATTGCTGTAATGGACGATATAATAATTTTGTTAATAAATTGTTACGGGGTGTTGATTAATGGTATATAATTAACTTTGTAATGAGGTCACCTTGTTATTGGTCAGGTAAAGTTGAAATGGGGACCTTGATTCTATTTAGTTATTCTTCTGACCTAGCTTTTTTCCAGCTATGTTAGGATCAGCTTCTAGTCTAACCAAATGCGGTTGAATACCAATATTTTACACGGAGCGACTGCCATCAGAACTCCGCTACCCAGTAAGTGTGCGTCCAGAGACGGCGCACGGGCATATTGCGGATTGCGAAGCGGCTTTACCGTCGATACCTGTCCTTAGTGCACGCGGGAAAGTTGACGCGTACGCGCGTGTTGGATTATATAGACATATAATCATACAAATATAGCTGTAGGTATGTATAAATGTAATGAGAGAAAGATAGAATAGTATATAAACCAGAATTATATACCATGAATAGTTTATTATGTAAACCACAAATATCTTTATACTAACAACTTTAATAATTTAGCACTATCAATGTAGATATTAGGAATAGCAATAATCTCGTCAGACATGGTTATAGTGAGCATAGCATTACAGTTAAGACCAACATCTACATAACAGAAGCAAAGAGGATATGATAAATGAAACCAACATAGACTCTCCACCACTGAGAGTACTTATATTTGGGTTAGTTGTTAGTTACATGATATTCACAATATAATAATTCATAAGAATAGAAAATAAGAATGATAAGCTAGTCAGATACTAATAGACCAGATCATAGCAATATCAAGCGAAATACACATATTATACATTAAAGTATATTAGTAAATATTCAGTAGAATATTTACTAAGAAATACACATAAATACACATAGAAGCCCATCAACAAGATAAGGGTACTTAACTTAGGTCCGTTCGGTGTGACTACTGCGGAGCGAATGTGCCGAGTATGGCAGAGCAACGGCTAATATGATCGGTAGTAAACAAGTGACGTCACATCGTACGATTTTAATACAGATTCATAAAATTATATAAAAATAAAGTAAATATGTTGATATTAATTAGTTACATTACATACTTGGTCTTACAATGGCTTAATTAGTAAACAAGTCTCGTTATTTCTGTAAAACAGTTAAATAAGTAAGAATATGACTAAACTATTATAGTGATGTTATCTCTTTACGATTAATTAAAGAATAAGACGTGAATTAGTGTAATAAATAAAGTTAAATTATTGGAATAATCTAACACGGCCAGACTGACCTGTACTTCGCTCTCGAAGTACCCAACCAATTATATTTGTTTTCAAGAAGTCTATGGCCTTGGCATATTAGTTCCATCATTTGCTGCACATGAATTTAAAACTAATATCAGGACAGTGACTGACCAGGAATTCATACAATATATTCATATAGCCTCTGGCCTTGAGATACCAGTCCTATCACCTGCTGCGAATGAATTTCAGACTGATATCAGGGCAGTGACAGACCAGCAGTAATATAATATATAAAGCTTCTATTATTACAATTCTACATACCCTGACACAGCCATACTGACATGTACTTTGTCCCTGAAGTATCTGCTTATTAAAATAAAAATCTCATTAGTTATTTATAATAATTCGTACTCCGTCTCGGTCATACTGACATAAACTTTGTCCCTGAAGTATTTATTTCTAAATATACTTTTAGCTTATTACAAATAATGCATTGTCTTTCTGACAACGGTCAGTTGCTTCCTTGTTAAAAGTGAAACAAAAGACTTTTAAACATATAAGTACCTACAACACATAAGTAAATAATGTCATGTTTATAATTCGAATAACATTCATGTTTTAATATTAAGTTTTCGTCGATTCACACCACAATTCAATTTATAATACTCATTACATTATATTGCATCATATAGCACACTCATTTAAGAACATCATTGTGACCAATAATATTTTCGAAATTATTACTTCAAGATTGTTTATTGATTACAACGCCATCTATTATAATCGTATCAAATGATTGATAGTTATTTCTCTCAGAACACTAGATGTCCCTATTTCAAATAACATAATCTTTATCATAGAACAGTACCTTGTCTAGGATTCCTTTGTAAATTTATTAAAGGTATCATTTTTTTTTGCAAGATCATCATTAACCTCTTAAAATATTTCATGATTAGGTACCTAAATATCTCAATTAATTATGGAACTAACATGACGTTGTAAACATAACATTTCAACATTGAGCTACTAATACAACCTTCTTGCAAAAATACCATAGTATACTAACATCTTTAATGAAAATAAGTCAAATTATTTATTAAAAATAAATATGATAAACCAATCTTTAATGGAAGCCATCATAACAATTTATCATCAATTACAAATACAAATTCCCGTTTTGATCTACAAAAACTAAATTGGAAACCTTTGTTCGTACCAACGTAGTAACCAACTACTTTTTAATTTAAACTATTTTGCACCATTCTGCAACAAGAATTATAGCAAAACCAAAAAAAAACAAATAGGTATCAATATTTTCAAGACATAATTTTTTTTCTGCATTTTCATCTATCAATTTATAGCATCACCCGCCTTGGATCTAGCCAACTCATTTGGCATCACCCGCCTGGGATCCTGCTTTATCAACATGGCATCACCCGCCTTGGATCTAGCCATATCATGGCATCACCCGCCTGGGTTTCAGCCCTATAATAATTGCTTCGTCATGTTAGGGTTTCAGCTTTTTCCAGGCGTTGCCTTTGGCCAACCCCGGTTTGCCGGGCATTGCCTTTGACCAACCCCGGTTTCTCCGGGCGTTGCCTTTTGGTCAACCCCAGTTTGCCGGGCGTTGCCTCAGGTCAACCCTGGTTGCATTTCACCACAAACTCTAATACAACTGCAACGCATTTATTTACACAAACAAATATAGATACCAGATTTATTTTACACGAAATACTATCTGACTTCCTTTTAATTAATGAAATATTCATCACTCTACTTCCAATAAGGATTACATATTATTATCATTCACTTACATGAGAAATACACACTTCTTGTCGGCCAACTACATTTCACTAGAACAAATCACTAAGCAATCCAGTTACTATACACAATAAGTCATGGACTAATTAAAAATAAAAGGCTATATTTTACGATTTTCAAATAATACAATTAATTACAATTGACGGTAAAAAAATTATTCGTAATAATATTTTTTCTTATTTGTAACATGTGGGTATTACTAAATAATTATCAGATTTTTAATTTTATACGGATCAAAACGCAACTGGATGTGATCAGTGAGATGAGACTATTATGATAACGTTCGATATTCAAATCTATCAATCAGGCCAGACTTGCAATTTCATTGTAATAGATTGAGTTAAACATTTATTTATTTTATTATACTATAAAGTTTTATCAGGGTACATTAATATTTACATCAGTCAAATTAATGTTCAGAGCCCCTGAGGGCCTTACCGGCTTTAGCCACAGTCTTGAATCTCTTCACAATTTTTGTCAGGGGTAAAACATTGGCAGGGCGATGTCATCCAAGATCGGCTTATATCCGCTGTCTTGACGCCACGCCGCTCCACGTGAAGTCCTTCGAAAGGGCCACAATGCTCGTACACCAGTTCGCAGCTCCGTCGCCGTACTTCTCGGGAACAAGAATCGGCAGCGCGATGTCATCGTCGATTTGAAGTGGAGTTGAGACAGCATCCATTCTTAAAAATAATTAAATTGATTAATAATTTGTTATGCAAGGCCAGAGATCTATCCCACTTCTGATGTTGGATTATATAGACATATAATCATACAAATATAGCTGTAGGTATGTATAAATGTAATGAGAGAAAGATAGAATAGTATATAAACCAGAATTATATACCATGAATAGTTTATTATGTAAACCACAAATATCTTTATACTAACAACTTTAATAATTTAGCACTATCAATGTAGATATTAGGAATAGCAATAATCTCGTCAGACATGGTTATAGTGAGCATAGCATTACAGTTAAGACCAACATCTACATAACAGAAGCAAAGAGGATATGATAAATGAAACCAACATAGACTCTCCACCACTGAGAGTACTTATATTTGGGTTAGTTGTTAGTTACATGATATTCACAATATAATAATTCATAAGAATAGAAAATAAGAATGATAAGCTAGTCAGATACTAATAGACCAGATCATAGCAATATCAAGCGAAATACACATATTATACATTAAAGTATATTAGTAAATATTCAGTAGAATATTTACTAAGAAATACACATAAATACACATAGAAGCCCATCAACAAGATAAGGGTACTTAACTTAGGTCCGTTCGGTGTGACTACTGCGGAGCGAATGTGCCGAGTATGGCAGAGCAACGGCTAATATGATCGGTAGTAAACAAGTGACGTCACATCGTACGATTTTAATACAGATTCATAAAATTATATAAAAATGAAGTAAATATGTTGATATTAATTAGTTACATTACATACTTGGTCTTACAATGGCTTAATTAGTAAACAAGTCTCGTTATTTCTGTAAAACAGTTAAATAAGTAAGAATATGACTAAACTATTATAGTGATGTTATCTCTTTACGATTAATTAAAGAATAAGACGTGAATTAGTGTAATAAATAAAGTTAAATTATTGGAATAATCTAACACGCGTGTGCACGTGTAGAGTTTAATTTTACTTTGGTTTTAATAATGTCGATATCAAAATTCAAATGTTTCGAATATTTATTTAATGCGCCGTTCATTCCGCCTGCGTGGTGCGCCGTCACTCAGGACGCACACTTACTGGGCAATTCAGATAATCTAAAGTTAGACCGTTGGGCAGAGTTTCGGGTTTTCTGACTACCCGTAATGGCTGTCCTAGGTATTCGTATGACACCCGGGACCGGGACCGGGAGAGGAGCTCGTGGCTAAATAATTACAGCCGCATAGACCGATCTTCCGGGTTAAACCACGCTTGCCGAGGTTGGTCTGTGGATGGGTGACCATTTACCATAGCGAGTTTCCTCCGTGCCTCAGAAAGCACGTAAAGCCGTTGGTCCCGGCTGTCATTTGTAGATCTTTGACAGTCGTTACTGTTGGTCAGAAGCCAGAAAGTCTGACAACCAGTCTTACCAAGAGTATCGTATTACCCAGTTACTGGGTTGTGGAGGTCTGATAGGCAGTCGCTCCATGTAAAATACTGATATTCAGCTGCATCCGGTTCGACTGGAAGCCGACCCCAACATAGTTGGGAAAAGGCTAGGCAGATGAGGCAGTTGATGACCCGGGACCGACGGTTTTACGTGCTCTTCGAGGCACGGAGGGGCCTCGATGTGTAGCGAATGGTCACCCATACACGGACTGACCGCGGCAAGCGCAGCTTAACCTTGCAAATCATACGATCCACGAGGTTGTTAATAACCACAAGCCCCTCTCGATTGTATTTAGTTATTACTGAACAAAATTCTCAGGTGTGATCTGTTATTGTTTCCTATAAAAGGCAACCACCTTCATTTTAATGGGTTCTAATCTACAGGGTGTTAACGAATTCGTGTAATTCCTTAAAACCACATGATCTACTACTGGTGTAGAATGGCCCCGCACGGGATTTAGCTTGAATAAAAATAAAATACTTTTTTTTTCATGCGGCTTTGTTACCGATCATACCTATCTAAACCACCTAATAAGGATTCAGTAAAAAAATAAGTTTTTTTTTTTTTGCAAAAAAATTATTTTACTTGTGTGAACATTTCGATGCCACGCATAAATTAATAAAAGTACGGTGACACAGCTGGCAGGAACGACTAACGCGATATCGCTCTTTGCAGTCAGATAACTCAAGGCTCTAAAAAGACTCAGAAATTGAAAACCAAAAATTTTATTTGTAGTTATTTTTTTGGTTTATTTTCGAAAATTCCCATTTAGGGTTAATCTGTGTCACCAGTAGATCACGTGGTTTGAAAGAATTACACGATTTCGTTAACACCCTGTATATCGAATGAATGACTATTCATTGAAAAACTGCTCGTGTACTAACTACATTATACATTTAGGCAGGTTACTCTCGCGTCGGCACGAGAATCGCTTACGCCGTGGTGAAAAGATTAGCCAGTCAGTAATGTTGATAGCGGGGCTGACTGCCCAGGGTGCGCCGGACGTACTTAACTTTAAGTGACTTAAATTGAGACACTACCCAACTTGCAACAGCAGCAATACCCTAGAGCCTCATTCACTAGGGGACAAATGTCCCGCGACACGTGTCGCTAGAGATATCAGGCGAAGTCGACCAACGTCTCACGACTTGTCTCGGTGTGTCGCTTCAGTTGAGGAATAAAAGTAGTGTAGACGTGTGCTGCGCAATAATGTGGACGATCGATGTCGTGCTGCAACTAATTGAACTTTATCAGTCCAACGAAGAAGATCGCGGGAGAAGATGTCTGGCGACATTTGTCGATATCGCCCAACATATCTAGCGACACGTGTCGCAGGACATTTGTCCCCTAATGAATACGAGTCTTTACACACCAATCCCTCCAACATTGATTCTGAAAACAAACACCATTTAAAAAAGAAAAATTCAAAAAATGATCTGACTGCTAACAAAACCCGCGATAACTCATTGGATTGTGATTCTAACGGCACACATCACGCCAATTAAATCGTGGCGAGGGACAGAACGGTATTTGCTCGCACCCAAAACATTTGTCAAAACGGATGGGACGCTTGAAAAATTTCAACTGAGGCAATACGGCACGAATGAAAGATTAAATCGGAAGGGACACGGATGTAAAGGTGAGGGAAGGAGCTTCCATCATTATTTGCCAATTTTCACGGGTTCTGCTCAAAGCAGTGATAGCCTTTTTTTTCATGGGTATATCTTCCTGGAAACCCTCCGCCCAGCGAAGATGAAAGGTTATTACCTACACTAATACCAGCTAGAACACACCTTGTTCCTTTTCCTGACCTATGGCCGGGGTCGCGGGATTCGCAGCTGCATGCACAATAACCCCGACAGGCGTCTCCTTCTGTGCGGCATTACCCCACGTCCTCTTGAGGCACGCCGGAACACGGCGCGCCCTCTTCGCGGGCCTGTTACTGTTCGGGCGACACGTAAAGTTGTGATAGCTTAGCTATTAAATAAGTACTTTCTTTCTTTCCTATTGAACGCTGGCCTTCCATGCAAGAGAGTCCAGTTCGACCCGGCCCTCACTTTGACTTCGAATTCATGTGCGAATCAGAATTTGATTACCGTCTGCAGTAAAGGTGAAGGAAAACATCATGAGGAAACAAGCACACATGAAAGGGCTCCAAAAAAATCTCGATTTTGTGTGTAGTCCGCTTACCAGGCCATCGTGTCGGACTCAGGCCTGAACCCTTCTTATTTGGGACAATAATAGGCTAATTATGCTTATGCTGAAGTGCTTTAAGTTAACTTTTCGTACTGAGATCGTGATACATAGCACGTGCTGCACAGTAAAGTACTGAAGGTAGAACAGCCAAGCGCACATTGAGTACCACTGGTTACTTAAAGCGAGTGCCGCGGTCAGCTACAAGAAAACAGTGCAGCTTGAATGAAGCTAGTCGTGCTTATTAGCAAGTAAGTATATTCTGGCTTTGTAAATCCTACTTGTAATCTCTGTGATCCAATTATCCTTGTGAGTTTTTGAATTTTGATGTTTGTTAATTAATCACGCTGAAACGGCTAAACGGATTTGGATGAAAATTTGCACAGGTAAACCATGACCTGGATTAAGACATAGGAAACTTTTTATCCGGGTACATGAAGTAGTTCCCCTAGGATGCGAGTAAAACTGCGGGCAACAGGTATAAATCGTAAACAAATCTTTAATCGTGAAACATTCGTTTTGCTGTCAGAACCGTTTAAAATACACGTTTAAATAGCCAGACTATACGGTACCTGCAGTTCTTTTATTCATGTTGTGTTATGTTCGTGATCATGTAAGACATCCTTAATTTTCCAAGGAAGGTCAGTAGTTTCAAGGTTGTTGCTTCTACCTCTCGCTTCCGGCCGTGGTTCTGTTCATGGTCGGGAGCGAGAATGCGTGAGAAGCCGTCGCCTCGAGCGTAGAGGGAGATAGAGGCGACTGTAACTCTGCATTCCCGCGCCAGACGTGCCGGGCACTGGAGGACGCGTGACTATCTCCGGCATGTGTGGCCTGCAGGCGGCGGGTTAGGGGATCCGTCGCCCAAATAGTAGCAGGTCTGAGTGTTCCATACGCGTCTCTCAGGAGGACGTGGAACAAGAAGAAGGCGAGCCAGGCCTATCAAGGTTGCGGTGCATTCAGCTGCGAATTCCACGACCCCGGTCGAAGGTCAGGAGAAGGAATACCGTGGGTTTTTAGCCGGTAAGAGTCCAGTAAAACCCTTCGTCTTCCCCGGGCGAAGAGTATACATGAGGATGTATAAAACATGATAAAAAAAAGGTTGTAGCTTCTGCCAACCCTATAAATTATTTTGTCACCTATGACTCCTAGAATTAGCCTGTATTACGAACATGATTCCACGTTTATATGACGTTCTAGCAACACAAATATCACATCGGAAAACATTCTAATTAAAAAACTTTTTCAATGAGAGACTTTATACAAGCATTTCGCTCTCTTGTACACTTCGTATAATATTTATAACTTGTCAATAATACAGAACGGGAGACAGTGTATAGCACTGTATACAAACACAATCCCCTTCCGAAAAAACAATGTTTCACTAAACAAAGGAATTATTCAAGGACACAGTAAAAGGAATTTCATTTCTTCTATTTGCTTTGTAAACAACTCACCCTTTTGTGCGTGACGAAAGAATATAAACTTGAAATACTTGTATGTTTCTATTTTTGATCGGATTTTTTGTGATGTTTCTTTAAATAAATTTGAGATGAGCAAACAATTGTGTTATTATTTTAGGCACACGGGCCACTCGCCTCAGCCACAGGTGACCGGCCATAAACTGCGAACTAACTTTTCAGTACATTTTGCAGACGTCTGGCCCTTCTTGGCGGCCACTCGCTACGACAGTGAAATGTATGGAAACACCTTGTGACCGGCCACTTGAGGCTGTGGCGAGTGGCCCGTGTTACCCTTAGTTGTGCTTCGTTAATCGTTGTTTCCTTGCTATTTAATGTAGCCTGCTACCATATCAGCTTGTTGATTCTGCATCCTATGTTGGCAAATTACAGTTCTTTGCTTAATCTCGTAGAAAGTTTGAGCAGTGTACTCCATTAGTAGGCCTGGGTCACTCGCCTCAACTCATTCAATGAATGCCCTTTAGTAAGCTTTTCAAAGGACCAGGTTTTCAGCGTTCAGAAGAGCTAAAGTAAGCAGTTATCATTAAAGACGTCACGCTGCGCTGCTGTGAAACCTTCATTCATTAATGTGCTCCTAGTACTTATAACAAACGGTTTACTGATTCCGGTCTCATCTAGCGCTAATAATTCTGTGCACGAAATCCTGGGCGCATCGCTTTATCATTTTAATCGGTTTCCGGGCGGGCAGGTGCGAGCCGTCGTCGCGTTTCAACAATTTCATTTAACACCAGCGATCAAACTGCACGCTATAACCAGGATATAACCGGGTTATAGCTACGTTTTATCTTATCGGGTTTTGTGGAATTTCCGTATGGATGCGGATGGTAGGAATAAGTAGACGTTGGTTCAGTTGTAGCTCGCATTTGAGTTTGATTCCCAGGACAATCATTAATTTAATTGCGAACTCATGTTTTTTTATACAAGGTTAGTCGGAAAAGGGGTACTTATCCGCAGGCCACTTAAAGTATCACTGATGGCGGTTTTAAAGCAAATGTTAAAATTTCAAAACTCAATAACTATTATTTCAAAAAAAAACAGTCTTTCTTTGGTTACGAATTTAGAAAATAGATCCGTGACCCCAAATATGATCTAAAATATAAACACAGCTCATCATAACTGAGGATAGATAGATTTTAGCGTATTTTTTATGAAATCTATGAGTAGCTATTTCTCTTAATATAATTGACTTTTGGGGAAAGTTGTAGAAGAAAAGTTACTCACTATTATGGGTATTTTAATACCCTTTCAGATTAGTACCCCCTTTCTGACTAACCGTGTATATTTTAAGATTGGTAAAATTTGAGGGATTACACAGCTTTCGATTGCCATAATTATTCTCTAGACGATTAGACGATTGAAACCGAAATAGGGCGAAGCGGAGCCGGGTTAGGGGGCCGGTGAAGCACGTAGGGTCCCCAATGTGTAAACACCTGTTGCAATTTTCACACCATACATGAACCTTGAGAAACGATTAATCTGCACAGCCCCCTAATTTGGAATTGTTCGAGTTGTTGAACAATTCGCTGTCTCATTTTCTCCATTACGAGAATTCTAGATAAAAGGAGATAAAAACAAGTGACTTATTGAAACGCTTTGTATCAAATGATGTGGTAGAACTAATAACGCCGCGATTGGTGAAACATATTTCGTTTGATATTCGTAATCATAAGTTACAAGTGTACTGCACATTCAGTCGGCAGCTGTCACGCAATTGCGCTGACTACATCCTAATTGGTATGTCTACACCAGTGCGCTTTCATGTTCATCTTGCGTCTTCGTCTGAAGCATGCGTGAAGCGCCATAGCGCATGCAATGCCTTAATACTAGTTCGACAAAAGCGTATGCCCTTAGCACACGCTAATCCGTCACTGGTGGGTTCGCTACAAATTCACACGCGTCCATCTTGACGACTGACCGAGGCGCACAGATATAGACGATAAGCTGAATGCGTCTTATGGCAATCAATATTGCATGCGCTTGACGCAAGACGAATTGAAAGTTGAAAGCGCAAGATGAACATGAAAGCGCACTGGTGTAGAAATACCAAATTGCATTCAAGCTGTATTTATCAGTTGCATAGTTTACAGTTGCGACTAGATGTGCAGCACACTTCCAGTTACGATACGACAGTTGTTTGGTGAAACATATTTCGTTTCATATTAGAATATGAAACGAAATATGTTTCACCAAACAAGGTGATAATAGCCCCCCTGATCCTTTCACTGAGGAACCTATACTTTTATATTGTAAAACTAGCTGTACCCGGCATGCTTTGCAATACACTTTTTCCTACTTACTACCTACCTACTCCTTACCTGCTACCTACCTTCAGAAACAAAATCAAAATAGTAACAAAAACTTAAAACTATTTTCATGCATGCGGTAAACAAATGAAGAATATTGACATGCTTATCTCAGCATGTCGATATTCTTCATTTCAGTAAATTTTTTTTAAATATCAAAATTTTCTTATAAGAGCCTTCTCCTGACAATTACGAACACAACAAAAAAAAATTGCGAAATCGGTCCAGCTGCTCACGCGTGATGCCGTGACCAAGGGAAATAGGGATTAATTTTTATATACATAGAAGATGAAAGATGAAGCTTGCAATCGCATTCAATATAATATTTAACCTCTACCAATAAAATATTCGGTTTAAAGCGCTTACTGACTTATTGACGACATTTTTACGTTCACATGTGGGACACCTGCCTCAGTTGACGAGGCATGAGTTGAATGTTAAGCAGGCATTGCATCTTGTTTCACTTTTATGGTTAGATCAATATAGCAATGTGCACAGAAATGTGTAATACTTGGGAGGACGTGACTACTTTGCTGTTATTTTTATGTCCTAGACACAACAGGGGCCCAATTCTCCTAAAATAAATTGTTGCCAAACGCAATCGAACCACAACCGTCAGTCAGTTTTTGTTTTCGAAAACTTTCAAAAAGTTTTTTTTTTGTGTCAAACAATTCGACAGCTTTTGAAATTAAACACTGTCTGAATGAACGGTTCGGCCTTGGTTCGGTTGTGATTTATCAAGATTTATTTTAGGAGAATTAGGCCCCTGGAGCCTTCTACGCATTGTCCATCCGTGCTATCCTCTTTGTCTCCTTTCGCCCTAGTACCTGACGGTAAGCGCAGACAAAGAATAAGATGGAGCACCCAAGTAACAGAGATTTAGAAGGATTTGCCTATACCCCTCTGGCTCTCACATACCTACACACGACAGAACACAGTAAACTGCTTGGCTTCAATGTGAGGGTGGTAGCTAGCCAGGCGGAACGTATAGATCTTACACCAACCGTACTGGGTTTAGTTAAATCTTACATCACACGGGTATTCCCAGCATGCGGTGAGGAAGTTTTATATTCTAGCCTAGCTTAGCTAGGATATGCGTTTAGTTAGTAAACTCGATGCACGACGCAAAACGTACGTAGGTACGTACGTAAGTTTCCTGGGGCTGCAGTCTCGACATGTATCGCTATCACTTAACGACCGGAATCGGTAGTAAAGTGATAGTGATGTATCGAGTCAGTTAAACTATAGATAGGTGATTGTGTCCTCGAGTTACAGAATTGAAGTATTCGAATGCTCGCAACTCGAGTAAAGATTTCGAGTATTCATAGTAGGTACGCGAATACTGAACCGAGTACTTAAATCGCGACCTTACGTTGTTGCTCATAAAGTCAATTCGTCGGGAGCCCTCTTCCGAAAAATACAGGTTGTTGTTGTGATCGCGAGAGTTTGATTGTCAAGTTGCGTTTTAAGAATTATTGCTGGTTACTAATCCGAAAGGGTGTTAAAGTACACATAATAATGAATAACTTTTGTTCTACCAATTTCCCTAAAAGTCAGTAGTAAATAAATAGTTATTCAAAAATTTCATAAAAATACGCTAAAATCTATCTACCTATCCTCAGTTATGGCCAGCTGGGAGGGAAACATCTTAGGTAATATTCGGGGTCACCAAATAGAAGCTCCTTTTTCTAATTTCGTAACTGAAGCAGGAATGTTGAATTTTTGAAAAAACTAAAATAAAAATCATTTTGCATGGAAATGAAAATGATCGAATTTTTAAATTTTAACACTTGCTTTTAAACTGTCATCAGTGATACTTTAAGTGGCATGCGGATTAGTAGAGGTACCCCCTTTCCAACTAACCTTGTATCATCATCTGCCTAGCCTTTTCCCAACTATGTTGGGGTCGGCTTCCAGTTGAACCGGATGCAGCTGAATATCAGTATTTTACATCGAGCGACTGCCTATCAGACCTCCACAACCCAGTAACTGGGTAATACGATACTCTTGGTAAGACTGGTTGTCAGACTTTCTGGCTTCTGACCAACAGTAACGACTGTCAAAGATCTACAAATGACAGCCGGGACCAACGGCTTTACGTGCTTTCCGAGGCACGGAGGAAACTCGCTATGGTAAATGGTCACCCATCCACAGACCAACCTCGGCAAGCGTGGCTTAACCCGGAAGATCGGTCTATGCGGCTGTAATTATTTAGCCACGAGCTCCTCACCTAACCTTGTATATTAACATTAAAGTGACATTCGTTTTGAAGCGATTGATCTGTTAAGTGTTGGACAGTGGAAATGAGTATCGTACATTTGCTTTTTGTTTAATTTTGGCCCCTAGAAAACAAAATGAGAATAATATGTTTATGATTATACAGTATATCAGACAGTAAGTAATATGATTTCTAATTATTTAGTAGATATTTAAAATGTTTACGTTTTTTTATTTTTATTGACTGATCAATAGAACTCATTTGTATTTTATGACCCATATTTTGTATTTTTGCTTGTGTTTTTGGAAGTGAGAAACATTAGAGTAGTCGAATCCTATGAAGTACTTGAGTAGGTACCTGAGGCAGTACTCACATCTAGATTCGAGTCAGTGACTCGAGTTTTGAATCGATTCTCTTTCTAACGAGTACTAATTTAATCAAATACCATAAATGGCCACCTCGGCACATCACTATTTAAGTCATAATGACAATTTTTTTATTGATTTTTGTCGGAAACGTAGCGAATTCAACTGTCAAGTTTACGATTTAACGTCATTTTATCGAATAACTTTGCGAGCAAATTGGAAAGCCCGCAAAGTATTCATTACGATCGATAAGTTGTGCAAGAGATTTTTTATTTGAAAATAAACGTTTGTCTGCTTATAAGGTGTTGTAGTTGTAGCAGTAGTCTCAGGCTTTATCGGGTATCAAAAGAGATGCTTAACAAGCTCATCAATAAAAAAATAATTTAAAAAATAACGTTTATTAGCAACCAAAATGAACTACGACCATCTCTTCAACGATTTTCCACGAAATCACAAGCCAGTGCCTCTGTTTATTTTATTGAGCCGTTTCAAATATTGTTCAGCTCTGCAGCAACTTTCTTCCACTCCAACTCAAAATTCACCTTTCCTTGATGAACAGTAAATCATCTTCTGGCTAAAAACGGTCGAGCATCTTATTTAGCCAGCAACACTTCTATATGGTTACTTGAAGGACGTGTTGTAGGTACGTCTACGTCTAAAACATGAATTCAAACGTAAACATTATTAAGGTAAAAAGTGTACAACAAACGACATTATATGGCGCTTTAAATTTAGACGGTTGGTGTCGGTCCTCTGCCCCCAAGACGACCCTCTGACCCCGTGCCGCAGCGGTGCTGATGTCGTGCTGTGGACGGGTGGTTGTGTTTTTGTTGTATACAGTTGACGAGACGAGAGAGCAGTACGTAGTCCGTACTGCCGCCGTGCGTGCACGGTACAGACAACACAAGCCGCCCATCCGCACCGCTGCACCGCACGACTGCAGTCCGACACCTCCAGTTTAAATTTAAAGCGCCCATAGATTATTACAATAGGTCAATAGGTATTGAAGGTACCTACTTACTTTCTTACATTCTACGACAACGCACCCGCGTGCTGCCGTGAAATGAAATGAAATTTTATATACATATATGAGTCGGTGTGACTATCACCCATTATCTGTTTTGTCTAATAATTATGTAAATTATAACAATTTTCAATAATTAAAATTCACAAAAAAGAGCACATGACACTTAACAAATAACAACAAAGTGACAATTGACAAATACTGTGACATTTGCTAGTGTTGCAAGGAAAGAAACTTTTATGTCCATTTATAAGGTACTTTGTACTTCAAACGATAAAGGAATATAATTTCAATGTAAAATAGGTGTTGCAATTATAGTTTTATGTAATTTATTTATATTTTTATATTTTTAAATATTTATTAGGATAAAATCGTCTTTACCAATCTTCCTTAAAATTTTGGGAGATTTTTCAACAGGCATCATTTCCCTGTAAGAATACTGTACTATGAATACCGTTTTTCGTAAGCCTACCGATCGCTATCTCATGTCGAGACTGCAGCCCCTGGTCAGCAAAATGCACAATGGTTTGCTTATTCGGTATCTCCACTAGCTTAATTACAGACCTCGGAGTCTGTGTCAAAGTCGACCTCATTTGGTGAAGCTATAAAGTGACCCAAGGCCGACTCCGGCTGTGGGAGCGGGGTCGTTCCACAGGTATTTTGGATTTTAGCGGAAATTGAATACAATTCCCATACATCGCTGAGCCGTGTACGACAACGAACCTAGCACCATAATCGTGTCCGGAAAATGACAATAAGCTTGCCACCTATTTATTACATGATTCGAAGCGTGGGTGTACGTACAGACTCCTGGGGCCCAATTCTCCAAAAATAAATTGTTGCCAAACGCAATCGAACCACAACCGTCAGTCAGTTTTTGTTTTCGAAAACTTTCAAAATGATTGATTTTGTTTTTTGTGTCAAACAATTTGATAGCTTTCGAAATTGAGAACCGTCTGAATGAACGGTTCGGCCTTGGCTCGGTTGTGATTTATCAAGATTTATTTTAGGAGAATTGGGCCCCAGGACGACACTTAATTGTCTTATATATTGTGTCTATAATTACCGTGCTTGAGGTTTTAGGCTACGTCCACATTTGTAGCATTTTTGCGTATCGTACTCCGTCGCGTGGCACCGACGTGTTTTTTTATTGGACTGCTGTAGGTCGTCCTAGGGGACGGTTTCTACGTAACCGGGCAGTTATTGGCGAGACCTGAAGGGTCTCCAGCCAATGGGGGGAAGTTAAATACTTAACCTAAGCTAACTACTTGTACTACACTAACATCATGACTACCTGCAACAACAGCACTAAGGGCGACCCCTAGTGGGACTCGGACCTCGGCTTAGGGCGTTGCTGGCGTGGACATAGGGGGGGGAGACAGCTTGATGAGGGCTGAATTATCGGTGTGACTGCGGAGTCTGAAGAGACGACCGGCTCTACGACGGGAGAGCTCGGTGGATGCACCGACGTGTATCATGATCGCTGGTTAGGACAAACACACATACAAATGTGGACGTACCTTAACCAGCGATCATGACACACGTCAGTGTCACGCGACGGAGATACGATACGCCAAAATGCTGCAAATGTGGACATACCTTTAGAAGTCTTGTTGCAGTGGGTGGCTGTGTGGGTGTGTCAATTCGGACGATTGTAGGTAGTTGAAGTACTTACTGCTTTAGCTTACATATAATATATTCTGTGACTAAGTTATTACTAAGTTGAAATAAGGCGGTGGGTGTCCTGTCAGTTAACCAAAAACCAAATTACAAATTTTAATTTTACAAAGTACGTTTGACAAACTTATGAATCATATTTTCACCTTTATTCAAACGATGGTTCTATAAATCAGTCATTTAACAAAAAAATCATTCATTATTCACGTTAATTAATAAAACAACGCATGGCATAAATACGTATGATAAAATGCATTGTTTGTGTACTTTCTTTAACAAAATATGTAAATGACTGAGTAGACAGTAGGTAGGACCTTATAAGGGTTCCTTGTTGGCTACGGAACCCTAAAAAAGGTTTCAGCCAATCGCAGTACTCCACGCAAAAGTATGATAGAAAAGCACTCATTTCTGTCGAAATAAAAATATCAAAGCAATATTCTATACATCATGAATAAAATTAAATAATAGTTGTACTTGTTTTGAAGAAGCCTAAGTAAATGATTTAATAACCTCTTTTGCTAGACAATTACCTACTTACCTAAATAAGTGAATGAACAATTAAATATTTTTTGAAATTGTGTTTCTTTATTACTTTGTTTGCATTCAAGAATATTTTACAAAAACGGTTATTCAGGTAAACATATAAAAAAATCGCTTTATAAAAAATATTGTTTGAATGAATTTGTTAGTACTGTATTTTTAACGTGGTGAAATAATCTCTTACGCAGACGACACTGCTCTCCTTTTCTCCGCTGATACATGGGATGAGGTCTATGACACTGCCCAAAAAGGATACAATGTTGTTAGGAAGTGGCTCGGTGACAATATTTTAACATTAAACGTTGGCAAGACAAAGTATATGGCCCTCAGTGCTCGTCATGTTTCTGGATCCAACCATAACCTGCAAATTATCTCCCACGAATGTGCAGCAGACACGACTTGTTCGTGCGTGTCTTTAGAGCGAGTAGAAAGGATAAGGTACCTGGGTATAATAATAGATAGCAAAATTAACTTTAAAGAACACACTAAACAATTGTGTGCCCGGGTACGAAAGCTTATTTATGTTTTTAAAACTCTTAGACATGTTTCTGATCCCATTTTACTGAAACAGATATATTTTGCACTATGTCAGTCGGTACTTACATACTGCATATCTTCATGGGGAGGGGCTTCTAAATCCTACATGAAAAACGTAGAGATAGCCCAACGTGCTGTCTTAAAAGTAATGACATTTAGACCCATTCTATATCCCACTGTACAACTATACCAATCATGCAAAGTTCTCACCGTTCGTCAGTTATTTATCCAGAGCATTCTACTTAAACAGCATATTGAAACTCCTTTTGATAAGGCTAGTTTAATAAAACGCAGAAAGCATACAGTTTGTTCACGAAAGTATAGTCCGAAAACCTCATTAGTAAGAAGATTTTACATGTTTATTGGTCCCTATCTATACAACAAAATTAACAAAATTATTAATATATATGCTCTTAATAAGTCAAACTGCAAAAAGAAAGTATTTGAATACCTATCCGGCCTTTCGTATGAAGATACTGAGAAACTAATCAACATACCAAACTAGTTCACCTTTACGTTTTTACTGATACATACATACACACTCACATAACCTACACAAACACACACACAACACCTACGTACACATCCATTACATTGTCACAATCATATCACCTCACACACTCACTTGCACACGCACTTGATGTGACTAAACTTAACGAAAAACATATTGTAAATTGGCTAAATACAATGTCATAGATAATTTTTCTGAGGGGAGAGCTGTATTCCGAGATACAGGTTTACACCTAGTTCGGATGCAGATGTTCCTAAGTTACAGAGTACCGTTAGCCTAATAATCTGATAACAAAATAAATTTGTCTCCATTAGTGCTTTGTAATGTGTGTAATATTTTTTGTGAAATAAATATTATTATTATTATTATTTACCTTTTATATATCTCGGGACCCTGAGGTCCCGGGCCTTTGTAAGGCGTACGAGGGGCCGCAGCCAACTCGCAGAGGCCCCTTTGGTAGATTTAGATGAGATGAGACACCAACCGGCGATTATCCCTGTATGCACTATACAAGTACACCCAAGGACAACCCCCGGTTGATGCAGGACTATTATAGGGTATGGAAACAAAATATGGGACTATGGGTTTGGGTGGCTAAAGTGGACTGGTTACCTAAGACTATTGAAGAACTATGGCCCCTGCCTGATCAATGTTTGTTTTACATGAATTAAATGGCAGGGGGTGACTTGCACACTCAATTAATGGGCCCCCTAAAACGGTCGCTAGCACATAGTGGCACAGCGACAAGGGGGCAACATATTTTGAGGTGCTTGAGGAGTGGAGAGGTATTCCACGGCTATCAGGACAATCCCGGAAGTACGGTCAAGATCCCTACCAGCATCTTACTGAAATACTTCCTTCCCCCGAGCACGTTTGCTCTTGCGAATCTCCACTCAAACCGGCCAATGAAGGCAAGAGAGAGGTGGGAGCTCTGTTCCTCGTCAGTGTTCACTCCGGCCGGCCAATAAAGGCAAGCCAGAGATGAGGAACAAGACTTCTCCCGGGAGATCAGGTCCGTGGGGTCGCTACTGCCCAACAGCTCGCCACAAGCTGCCCTGCGGGCTATTATTAACGTAACTTTAATAATGGACGTTTGTATTTCTTTGCCGAATTAATTAAAAATAAAAAATATTTTTTACCATTTTTTATCTATGACTGATTTCTATTCTTTTTGAAAAGTAGTGTTGTAAAAGCCTAAAAATGTAATAAAAAAAGAAAAGCTTTGGAGATGCTGGGATTTGAACCCAGGACTTTCAGCATGCGAAGCAGACACTCTACCACTGAGTTACATCCCCGATAAGGTTCACATCGAAATAACGGTTCCATTTCGAAACTTTACTATCTACTTGCAATAACCTGTAAGAGACTGCGTACTATTAACATCCATATTTATGTTACTTGCCCCGAGGCAAGTTTAATAATAAACCAGCATCCGAATTGCGTATCACATTCGTAATTTCAATAGCTTTCATTTTAACGATACAACAATATTCATTGCGTGGTACATAGTTGTGGAGAAGTCGGATTGTTAATACATACGTTGCTATGGAAATTGTTGACCTGTCAAAATCAAAGCCATAGCGATTACGAGTCTGTAGAGTTGCGATTGTTTTTGCACAATTATGATGCTGATCTAATCGTATTAAGTACTTACGTAGAAGTAAGTAGTAAAACAAGCTTATTATCTTCAAGTATTTTGCTAGCAAGATGAGTAGATGTTTAGGTGATAAATTATTTATGAAAGAGTTTTCAAAAATCAACATTTTCTATGTAGGATTTAAATTCATTTGTTTTTTGCATTGACTTCCTTTTTTAGGGTTCCTCAAAGGGGTAAAACGGGACCCTATTACTAAGACTCCGCTGTCCGGCCGTCCGTCTGTCACCAGGCAGTCATGAACCGTGATAGTTAGACAGTTGAAATTTTCACAGATGATGTATTTTTGTTGCTGCAATAACAACAAATACTAAAAAACAGAATAAAATAAACATTTTATGGGTCTCCCATACAACAAACGTGATTTTTTTGCCGTTTTAATGCCGATAATGGTACGGAAACCTTCGTGCGCGAGTCCGACTCGCACTTGGCCGGTTTTTTCTTTAATTCATTAATGAGTAGTTTCAGAAGAAGTCGATTCACGGCCGTTTTCAATAACCTATCTATCGGCGGTTTCGCCTACTAGAGATAGAAATTAGACATAAGCTCCATAGAAGTAATGTCAAATTTATATTTGTAGACGGCAAACCGCCGATAGATAGGATATTGAAAATGGCGGTTAGTTAAAAAGCGATAAACTCAATAACAAGTAACTTATTCAAGTTACATAAGTAGTTCTACATGTTATATCCATTATACTGAGTCTTTCGTAACAAAAAAACAAAGCGAGCGGGCAATCAAATCAAGACATCATAGCCAATGATCTGAACAGAAATCAAACGTTAGGTACCAGGGCACCAGTGAGAGATGGCAGTATAACGCGGAGTAAGGCAGTCGGGGGTCCGTATCGTAAAAAAGACCAAACGATCGACGTCCGGAGATCTCGCCATTAAAGTGCGCACGGTCGGAGTGCGGTGTTAGAGATAGGCGGAAGCGAGAGCGGGAATAAGTGGTTTAAAAAAAGCTTTAAATCAAATACGTGTGTTGCACAAAGCTATAGGTATGGTAGTATGTTGGGTGTCGAAATCACAATATTAAAACTTTAAAACTTCAAAACATTTTTTTTTTCAAAATAGACTAGAATTATAAAAATATAGATCGGGTCTCTACTAGCGGAAAAAACTTTAAGACGCACAAAATACCTTTTATCCCGAGTTACGAGTTTAGTCTACCCGTGACCACGGCCGGTGTAATGAAACGTCGGAATAAAAGGTATTTTGTGCCTCTTACCTAAAGTTTTTTCCGCGAGTAAACCCGATTTATATATTTTTAATGTGTACAAATCGCGATAGTTTAAAAACATTTAGACTAGAATTATTACTTAGTTCTTTTTGAATGTCGTTAAAAAAGACAACCACCAAAAATACCGGTCCTTCACAGTTTCCTAGTGTTTATGCTGTGAAGAAGAAACGGCGCAATAAACTCCTCAGCAATACGGTCTGTCAAGTGAATAAATAAGTGAATTAATTAATTAGTCGGGATAACATAAAACTACATTACAATAACAGCCCATTTCTGTCCCACCGATGGGCATGAGCCTTTTCTCAGAATGAGAAGGTTTTTTTTAGGCCGTGGCCTTCCTTCCACTATGCTAGCCTGGTTAGTCGGGATATCGAGCTGCAATTGTATAGTTTTACAAGGTTAGCCGGAAAGGGGGTACTGACCCGAAGGGTGTTAACGTACCCATAATAATGAGTAACTTTTGTTCTACCATTTTCCCTAATAGTCAATAGTTTAAGAGAAATAGCTGTTCAAAAATTACATAAAAAGTATGCTAAAATCTATCTATCCTCAGCTATTATCAGCTGTGTTTACATTTTAGGTCATATTTGGGGTCACAAATTAGAAGCACCATTTTCTGAATTCGTAACTAGGTAAAGTAGGGACGAAGAATTTTTGAGAAAACTAAAATAAAAATTATTTTACAGGGAAATCAAAAATTATCGAATTTTGAAATTTTAACACTTCATTTAAAACCGTCATCAGTGATACTTTAAGTGACCTGCGGATTAGTACCCCCCTTTCCACTAACCTTGTGTGTTTTACTAGCTGTTGTCCGCTAAGCATTCCAGGAGAACTACTTGATGTTCTCAGGTAAAAAGGATTTAAGTGTTAATCCAAGATATGGTCTATCTGTGTGCCAAATTTCAACAAACATCTTCACACAATACCACATAATATTAATGAGATATGTTATTTTTTGTATTTTATAATATGTGTAGTTTTACCATCTATTTCCAGCATAAATATAACAGCCGTTACACTCCAATCCAAAAGTAAAGAAGAAAAGAAGAAAAAAACAATTATTTCCGCATGCAAATCGACACATTACGTAGGTAATAATAATGCCAAAAGGTGTAACAGTTACCTAAATACAGATACTTAACAAGTACCGTGTATATATTAAACTATTAGTAGATTAAAAATACAGAAATGTGCTCATCACTTAGCATAATGCTTTGTTGTGGCAGCATTGGGACTAATTTTCTCAACATGCAACACCAACAGCACTGATTTTCAGAGACGACCTTAAGATCTCTATATTCCTTAGTAATAAGGCTGCTAATGTAACATTCTCGATTTTTTCTCCTATGCAAAACTTTGAAACAATGTTACAGTACCAGCAATGCGATCGCAGTGTAAAACAGACCTAACTGTAGTCAGTGATAAATCTGCATCATAAAATAACGATTGGAATTCGGAACTCCTTGTCATTAAACTGCGCTAGATTTATGTTCGATGCAAGTAAGAAACGTTAGCGAGTAACTGTTGTAGGAAATTTGACTAATCGAACTGGGGCCCAATTCTCCTAAAATAAATTGTTGCCAAACGCAATCGAACCACAACCGTCAGTCAGTTTTTGTTTTCGAAAACTTTCAAAATGATTGATTTTGTTTTTTGTGTCAAACAATTTGATAGCTTATGAAATTGAGAACTGTCTGAATGAACGGTTCGGCCTTGGTTCGGTTGTGATTTATCAAGATTTGTTTTAGGAGAATTAGGCCCCAGATACTGCATAAATGAAAGTAAAAATAATTATGTTTATAATACAGGGTGTTAACGAATTCATGTAATTCCTTAAAACCACATGATCTACTACTGGTGCAGATAGGCACCGCACGGGATTTAGCTTGATTAAAAATAAAAAAATAAAACATCTTTTTTTTCATGCGACTTTGTTACCGATCGTATCTAAACCACCTAATAAGGATTCAGTAAAAAAATAAGTTTTATTTATGTGAACATTGCGATGCCACGCATAAATTAATGAAAGTACGGCGACACGGCTGGCAGGCACGACTAACGCGATATCGCTCTTTGCAGTCAGATAACTCAAGGCTCTAAAATGACTCAGAAACAGAAAAACAATTTTTTTTTTTTGTTTTGTTGTCAAAAATTCACATTTAGGGTAAATCTATGTCACCAGTAGATCACGCGGTTTGAAGGAATTACACGAATTCGTTTACACCCTGTATATGTCGTGGTGGCCCGGAGGTTACAGACCTGCTTGTTATGCACCAGGTTGCGAGTTCAAACCCAGGCATGTACCAATGTGACTTTTTCAATGTCACATGTACTTTCTTAAGTAATCTAAGACGCCACTGACAGAAGGTGAAGAAAAACATTGTAAGGAAACTTAATGGTCTCAAATCGCCAAACCGCAGTTCTCTCTCCCGCAGTGAACAAGCGTGGTGATCAATGCTCGTTAGTTTTCTAATTAGCGAACGCCTAAATTAATGGTAAAGCATAACAAAAAGGCTAAAAGATTGGCTAGTCTACAAAAAATCTTAATACAATTTTATGTTTCCGCTAAAAGCTTATATCTTAAACCTCGATCGTTAGCTGAATCCCATGGACTTAAACTATGGAAACGGTTCTTGAAGTAACGCGTCTGAATGCCGTTGCGTCACTTTTGCGAAAAAAATAACAGGAAATTGCGTCCCTTAAAGTGAAATGTTAAGGTTTTAGATTGTATTACGTGTTTTAAAGCAATATTTATTTTATTTTGTTTGGTATCGTTGTAACATTCGAGTATGCGATATTGAACCTAATTGTGAGTTTTGTGAAGTTCTAGTTGTTTATAAATGTAAGGTACGGTTAATAATAAAGTTAGTGAAGGAGAGCGTTTTTGGGGGGTTGTCTTATTTAAATTGTCGTTCGAGTAATACTATCACTATATAGTATAAAACAAAATCGCTTCCCGCTGTCTATGTGTCCCTATGTATGCTTAGATCTTTAAAACTACGTAACGGATTTTGATGCGGTTTTTTTCAATAGATAGAGTGATTCAAGAGGAAGGTTTATATGTATAATACATGCATATTATAGTAGAGAAAAACGCGGAATACGCGATAAACGACAACCACGTGGGCGAAGCCACTGGCGACCTCTAGTTTTGAATAACCCTTTGAGCGTGGTTAAGCACAAAAAAAGGTATGCTGCCTAACAAATACGTAAAGATAATCAACAATCAAAATGATCAATTTTACGAAAAATTTCACCCCTTGGGGGCCTCTTGACCATAAAAAAATTCAACTTTTTGAATTTTTGAAAAAAATACAGTATAATGCCTATTTATCAATAAGACGATACATATAAACATTATTAATGTACGATAATTACATAATTAATAAAAAAAACTTACCGATTATATTGCGATGACCGCCGCGGCAGGCACCGGCGGCCGACTCAACGGCTTTTTCATTTCGCAATTTTGCATATTAATCCGTGTCCAATTCACATTATGATTATTAATTTATAATTAGCACATACACAGACACGTTCTAGCACAAAAACACACACTAAAACACTTATTTTTTCACAAAATTAACACGACACAACATAACACGACTATTTACGGCGACAGAAAAATGGCGGACTAACGCGGCACCTTTTTTATTTTTCTTAACGAGTTTTGAGTTTTAGTTTAATAGGTTAAAGGTTGATGTGGCGATGCTTGGGGGAGGCCTATGTCCAGCAGTGGACGTCTTTCGGCTGAATGATGATGATGATGAGGTGAAAGGATACTTAAAGCTAAATCCAGATAAACCTAGGTCTATCCAAGGCCTTTGGATAAAGTCTGCAATTATTACAAACTTCGGACACTATCCAGATATTATCAAGACATATACATACATCTGACGACACGTTTGCAGCAATGGCTAAGCGATTGGCTTCTGCGCTACGTGTCATGGGTTCGATTCCCACACGGAACAAAAATTTGTATGGCCTACAGATGGTTGTTTCGGGTCTGGGCGTTTGTGTCTATGAGATTTGTGTATGTAAACGCACCCACGATACAAGAGAAATCTTAGGGTGGGGCAATGTTTTGATTACAAAATAAAATATATATACTACTCAAAACAAAATAAGAGCCACTCGTTATTTTCACATTTCAGTGTAATTTAATGAACGTTATGTAATTAATAAGTAACAAAATATTGATGTTACAAACTCTTCGATATTTAACCTCTTTGATTTTGTACTTGAGACCAAAATGCTGGCCATCGTTTAAAAAAAAAAGAATTTGAAATTTTCTTGTTATTTTGTTTCGATTTTCCTTTAAGTTTTGTTTCGATTATCTTTATGGTAATCTGAAATAATCGTTTAACTTTGTTCAGTTAATTTGTTTATGTAACATCTTATGTTAATATGCCACAAATACGAAAACATATGGACGTAATTACTGCAACCATAGCTGTTACAATGATCCAAGAAGGACTTTCGCAGCGGTCTGTGACTTTGCATCTGGGTTTTTCTCGGAAAGCTATCCAAAATGCTTGGAATCGCTTCCAAGAGACTGGTAGTGTTGCAAGAAGACCTGGTTCGGGTAGAGTTTGCATTACAACTGTTCACGAGGATCGGTACATCCGGTTAAGTGCCTGCCGAGAACGCACAGTGACGGCTCGTAAGTTACAAAATCGCCTACGGTTGACAACGGGTACTCGCGTCAGTGACTAAACGATCCGTAACCGATTGCACGAAGACCAACAAACTTCAAAACGTCGAGTTGTTCGAATTCCTTTGTCCAGGGCTCAACGTGCAAATCGTTTAAGTTTCTCCCGTCAATATTTAGACTGGGGCATAAACGAGTGGGGCATGGTGCTTTTCACCGACGAGTGTAAAGTAAAATTCTTTAATGACGATCGGCGCATTAGAGTATGGAGGCGACGTGGCGAGCGATTTTCTGAAGCCTGTATTCACGAGGTTGACCATTTCGGTGGACCCAATGTAATGATTTGGGGTGAAATAAGCTTACATGGCAAAACTGAACTCGCTATTTTAAATGAAGGTTCCGTAACTGCTCAGCGTTACATTGAGGAAGTCATCAGGCCTCATGTGATTCCATTTGCACAGCGAATGGGTCCTGGGTTCATCCTGATGCAAGACAATGCCCGTGCATACACAGCTCAAGCGACCCAGTCTGTACTGGGAGGCTCAAGTTCAAGTGTTGCCGTGGCCAGCAAACATTTCGGACTTAAATCCGATCGAGCGCATGTGGGACCAATTAAAATGAAGGGTTAGAGAGAGTGCACAAGAGGTCTACAACCAGCACCAACTGATTGATGCTTTGGAAAGTGCCTGGGAAGAGATCCCAGCTGAAAACGTCAGCCATTTGATAGAGAGCATGCATTCCAGGCTACAGGAGTGCATAGCCAAAAGAGGAGGCCATACCCGTTATGAAAAAAGAGAAAAACAAATAAAAAGTGAAGATTTTTTTAGTTTTTAGTGACTTTTTGTTATTTGTGTTTTTTATCCTAAATTGACATTTTTTAACAAAAATAAAATAAAAATGTTTAATAATCACTAATTTCAACAGTTACTAGCCTAAACGGTAAACAATATCATTCTTTTAAGTTTACGTAAATTGAACAAAGTGTTAATTTTATATTTTTCATGGTATACCTTAAATACCTAGTGGCTCTTATTTTGTTTTGAGTAGTATATATATTACAAACTTCGGACATTATCCAGCTATTAATGTTTATTTTATTTCATCTTAGTTTGTAGTACTTGACCACGTTTTGACGCTGCCATGTGGTGTGGTTGTGATACGTCTGAATTCTCCCTTATCGAGACACAATTGGGTAAAGACGGCTTACTGCCGATATTCATAAAAAATACTATCAACTCGTTTCCACACATTTACAAAAGGAGCTGACAGTTTCCGAGCTAACAGCTTCCCAACTTTATCACCTAGCTCCAAGAACAATTGGACGCACAAAAGACTAAGATATAAGAAATTCAGATAATACCTAGGTCTACTTTAAGACCTCCTTTTTTACAATCACGCCAGACCTTACAAATAGGTTTACTTTTTCTACCCGATGCCGATAGTACGCAATAAAAAGGGTGAATGCTCCTAATTTGGGCCACTTAACCGTGATTTATTTTTATTAAAGACTTTTGCGCTTGAACTGGAGTCGCTGAGACTTTTTAATTCTATTTCTCTGAGTCTTGAATGTTATTGTGGTTCATTTGTAAGTTTTTGTTGGGGCGAAGAAAAACTTTGGATTCTGAGTTGTTGAAATAAGTACGTCTAGAAGAAATTGTTTTGTTAATTAAGATTTTTTTAGACAGGTATTTATTTTTAAAACGAGTAAAGTTCGTTTTTTAATCCCAGAAACAGAATTGACAAGTACGAAATGTCAAATTTGAAAATAATGTTCCTAAAATTTACAAGTTTGACATTTGTGCCTGTCAAATTAGTCTCCGAGATTAGAAAACGGACCTTAGAAGGACTTTGGAAAGTACACTTCGGCGTTGAAATATTCATCCGCATCACTGTCATCTGGGAGCGTGCCTAAAAGACTGGCAGCATCGCCACGCTGGATGGCAACGATAATTCTTTGGTCAAAGAATAAGCCAGCCAGGTCACGCGAAATGTCGTCCAGCATTTGGGCAATTTCCTTGAAGAATAGATGTGCACTTGGACCCCAT
Source organism: Amphipyra tragopoginis (assembly GCA_905220435.1). Taxonomy (NCBI): domain Eukaryota; kingdom Metazoa; phylum Arthropoda; class Insecta; order Lepidoptera; family Noctuidae; genus Amphipyra; species Amphipyra tragopoginis. Next base: position 27,644,059 of record HG991994.1, read on the forward strand.
GACCCCAGCGTTAGACCCCAAACAGCTCAAAGTCATAGCAACCAATGAGGTTACTATATTTGCGCCGTTTGAGGGCCTCCGCGGCCTCGGTGACAGCGCCAGCACAGCCCACCGAGCTTCTTCTTCTATCGTGTAGGCACGAGTTATACGAGAATAGCTCATGCCGTGGTGAAAAGATTACCCAGTCAGCAAGGTTGGTAGCGGGGCTGATTGCCCAGTGTACGCCGGACATACTTATGTATCGTCACTCGTGGAGGCTCTTTTTTTCATGCAGCCCATGGGATGGGATGGAGCATTTTTTTTATTAATTTTAGTTACAGACTTTTCAGAAATGATGAATAGTTTTTTTTTTAACGAAACCGATACTTCTTTCCAATCCTTTCTATCTACACCGTTCTCTCTACCTCTCTCTTTATTCCATCATAACTCCAGCGACCATTTAACGAAATTTTAGTAATTATAATTAACTAATCCCATTTCCAAGAGTCTCAATATGGAGGTACTTCCAAAATCCCCTCTCGAGGTCTCGGCAGAGCATCAAAAGCTCTAACTGTGCTGCAACTGGATCTTGTACTAATTAAAACTTTCGACCAATCGCCGAACGCTAATTCCAACTCTACGAGTTACTTATCCATTAAGAGTTGGGAAGGCAATTGTGCAGTTCACCCTATCTGGTATTCGTGTGTTTGCATTGCATTTCTTGAAACAATGTTAGCTTTTATTATGCTTATGAACAGTGTAGGATAAGATTTGTAATACCATTTCATGAGATCCATATTCGATTTGATGATGACAATGATACAACGTTGCTCTTTAGGGGTAAAGGATAAAAGATTGTAACAACTTTCTTTAAAATGTGGCAACTCCGAGGAAAAAAGTTTTTTTCTCTAAAATTGCTAACAAGCTCTAAAAAGTTACTTCAAATTAAAACAGAATATTATTAAGACAGAATGTGTTGCTGAGGAGTTTGTTGCGCCGTTTCTTCTTCACAGCACTAAGAACCGGTGAAGGGAGGGCGTTTTTAGGAGCTGTTCTTTGTAACATTGACGTTCAAAAAGAACTTAGTAATTCTAGTATATTTTGAATACTTGAGTTTTGAGTTCTTCTGGCAAAACTTTACAGGGCTAATAGGTATCAATAATTTAGAACTAACATTCAAATAAAAAAATCCCGAAACAAAGAGACGGACGTAAATAAGAAATGTCAAAAGTTGAACTACAATTTTCATACTAGATGAAACGTCAGATCGTGTCGACTGAAAACACGAGGAAGCTCAATAGCCCAGTCGCCAGGTAGTTTTACCTTGCAAAAGGTCCGTCAGTCCTGAATTTTGGATATGTGTTATGTTTAGGTGTTCTTATGAAAATATCAAGTTTTCGACCTTGAGTGACATCAGCGCGCTCCGCGATCTTGGATTAAAGACCCTAAAAATTAGTTTTTATTGAATAACTCCTTTATGATAAGGAGTTATTTTATAAATACCTACTCATTTTTTGCGCGCTGGCTACGTGGCTACAAGGCGTAAACCTCAGCAAAAAATACTAAACTAGTTTGATATCTCTAACTTAGTTATTATCTATCACCGTCCTCTTTTCGCGCTGTCTGTAAAACATAGCAATTCTATAATTTTTGTATAGTTGGTGAACAAAGAAATCGGCACCAGTTGGTTATAAAAGGTACATACATTACTAGACGGCCAATTAACTAAAGTATTTCTGAAAGGTAAAGGTAACACTCATTATAAGAAGTAGGTACTTTTGTACGAACCTTACTTTATTTAATTAACTTATGAGAAAAACCTAGACTTATAATAATTAATGAAGAGGGCTGTACAAAAACCTTACCTACAATTATATTATTTTATTGTGTACATGTTTCTTGTAATGTTCTCGTGCTCAATTTCGCCGAATTTGTTAAGTAAATACCTACGTGAGCTACTTGCGTTTGCGTTACTTAGAAATCGAAGTCACGAAATCAAACTTCAGCTGTCGCTTGGTTAATGAGAGTTGAGATGTTAAGTATGCAAACTATATTCCCGATTATTATTGAAATCACTAACAAGAAGGCGCCTACTATTAAATCAACTGACTACTTACACAAGAAAAACATTCCTTGAGACCCTTGATTCCTTTATTTAATAGAATTCCATTTTATTATTCTGACTTTAAATTATTATTATCCTAGATACCTGTCGACCCCCGCTGGTAATCAAGCGAGATTTACGACGGAAAGGTACCAGGGAAACATGACTTCATAACGAGCGGTAGACGACACCTCTTGAAAGTTTAAAAGTCTTATCTAGGAGGGAAGCATTTAAATAACATGAGTCGGGTGTCGACGCTCGGAAGTGCTCCATCTGCTAATAAAAAGGAAAGTACTTAAATTAAATTATCAGTTCATTACATTTTTTTTTCTTTTCCTTTGCCAAGTACTTAGTAGTTCATTTTCAGCTTCTAGTCTAACCGTGTGCAACCGAATTGCATTTTACTCGGAGTGACTGCCGCCATGGTTAGTTTTAAAAGAAAGGATCCTGTGAAATAATAATATTATGATAAACTAGCTTTTGCCCGCAGATTCGCTCGCGTTAATTTAGAATTTGACAATCAACTCTTAATACAACAAAATTTTCCATATTAATGTAATTCAATCATGATTCGAAAGATACGTGGCACCATCTACTATCGTTATTGTTGTTTTTCTCGAGAACAGTACTTTTTTTCGGGATGAATGGTGGTACCCAATGGTCCGTTTCTGTACACCTGACAACGTAAATGCAAAATTTCAGGATGATCGGTCCAGCAGTTTAGGCGTGAAAAGGTAACAAACAAACAACCTTACTTTCGCATTTATAATATTATTAGTTAGGATAGTAGAATAAACAGATGTAAGAAACAAATTAAACTAAAACATACCTTTGTATATTTGCTACATCTTGCAACAAACACCTAGTCTGCCGACCCATGGTAATGAAGTCAAGTTTACGAGCGACAACGTACCAGGGAAACATGACTTTATAACGAGTATCCAGTTCCCTTCCTTAGGCCACTGTAGAATATTTAAATGACTTGGTAGTTGCCTAGATTCTCGACAATCTCCGCCATCTGTTGCGTCGTTTATACACTATGAAGTTTGTTTTGGATACTTCAAGCGTGAAATTGCCCACACAAATAGGCACTTATAGTGTTTATACGAGTAGTAGTAGGTTAAGAATTGATCGCGAAGCTGTGATGGGATGAGTAATACAATATTGCGGTGCAAAGTTGCTGGCTCTGTCATTATTCTATGGGCTCTGTGGTTGCCCACGCTTGCCCAGTGTGACTTCGAGAAAGATTATGAATTATTATTATACAGTAGACAAAGTATTATTTAGAATGATGACATTCACCAGGACTTCATAAACGTTGCGGTGCAAAATTGCTGGCTATGTGGTCGCACGCTTGCCCAGTGGGGCTTCGAGAAATAATATGTCCAGCGGTGGACGAACCTGAAATACAGTAGACAAAGCATTGTTTATTGGATGATGACATCTACCAGGGCTTTATTATAAGGGAACTAATTATGATTACCGAAACCGGATGACCATTATTATTAGCAGTTTTTTTGTTCTTTCTAAAGCACTGTTTACTTCTGTTTCCTGGGTACGTCACAGACACAAACTCATGTACATAATTAACCTCCGGTGTCTGAATTGAGAATTCGGGATAAGCAATACATAAGTAGTATTTGAGTACGGAGTTGTCAAAAAATTACGGATTTTAAAGCATTTTTTTGACAACTCCGTACTCAAATACTACTGTAGTTGTATTGTACGTAGTACTTATTACTTTATTGCTTATCCTGAATTCTCAATTCAGAAACGAGAGGTTAGTTGTCAAAAAAAATATTTTTTAAAACACGTCATTTTTTTGACAACTCCGTACTCAAATGTTACTCATGTACTGCTTTATCCTAGAATTCTCAATTCAGGAACCGGGAGTCAGACTCAGAAAAACTATTTGTATACAAATATTTGTTCCGTTCGAGATTCGACCCCTACACGTACCTAGCGCGAAAACCGAAACGACCGTTAAATCCGACAAGTCACTATACCTCGAATTTCTTAAGAGAAATAACTGAAAAAACTTATTTACTTCTAATGCTAGATGTCCGTCGACCCCACTAGTAATCAAGTGAGTTTTACGAGCGACACGGTATCATGAACAGAACTTTATAACGAGGTATCTAGTTCCCTTCCTCCTTAGGTGGTACTTAAATATGTAAATGTCACGGCAGTTTACCTAGATGCTATCCCAGTAACGCCACCTATTGCGTTAGTTGAGAACTACAAGCGCAACCTGGGGCCTAATTCTCCTAAAATAAATCTTGATAAATCACAACCGAACCAAGGCCGAACCGTTCATTCAGACAGTTCTCAATTTCAAAAGCTATGAAATTGTTTGACACAAAAAACAAAATCAATCATTTTGAAAGTTTTCAAAAACAAAAACTGACTGACGGTTGTGGTTCGATTGCGTTTGGCAACAATTTATTTTACGAGAATTGGGCCCTGTGGATAGTACAGAAAGGCTCACACATTTTGTCCAAAATGTTTTTTTTTGGTTTTGGTTGGACAGAAAGCCGCAAGCTTAAAATGGAACTGGGCTGGTCACGTCTGCCGCATGTTGGACGAGCTATGGGCAGAACTCACCACTGAGTGGAGCCCACACAATATTAGACGCGTCTGGCCCAGAAGGAGATGATGGGTTGAGTCTAAACACTTATTTGAATGATTGGCCGCAGAAATCATTAAACCGAGGGGAGTGGAAGGAGGGTAGGGAGGCCTTTGCCTTGCAGTGGGGTGATCACGGCTGAATAATAAATACTAGGAAAAAAAAACTTTAAAAAAGTAAAAATCGACTTCAAAAAAAACTAAACGGAGTAAAATAATTATCATTTAATAAAACTACCAGTTTCAGAAGTCGGTGTTCTACGCTGAAACAAATTGAATGCACGGACTTCTGAAACTGGTAGTTTTATTAAATGATAATAATTATTTTACTCCGTTTAGTTTTTTTTGAAGTCGGTTTTTACTTTTTTAAAGTTTTTGTTTATTTTATATGTTTTAGTGCCACAAATTACACTTACAATAGTGTACAAATTCTCGGACCAGCACTACAACTAGAACGTCGTCTATGTACAATTTGTGTTTTTTTTTGTTTTTGTTGATTTTTAAAAAAAGTGCTGAATCAATTTCAATAAAATTTATATGGGACCACCTCTGAAGTATGGCCTACCAAACAAAAAAAAGAATCATCAAAATCCATTCATAACTGACGGAGATATCGCGTAACAAACATACAAAAAAAAAAAAAACATTCAGTGGAATTGAGAACCTCCTCCTTTTTGAAGTCGGTTAAAAAATGTTTTTTTTTATTAATTAATTGTTTTCAAAAAAAATATAAAATAATAAATATTGGCCTGTAACTGTCCCACTGCAGGACAATGGCCTCTTCTCATACAGAGAAGGAACCAGCATTGATCACCACACTTGCTCACTGCGGGTTGGCGATTTGAGACCATTAAGTCCAGGATTCCTCACGATATTTTCCTTCACCGTAAGTGGCGTCTTAGATTATCTAAGAAAGTACATATGACATTGAAAAAGACATTAGTACGTACCTGGGTTTGAACCCGCAACCCAGTGCGTTACTTAACAAGCGGGTCTGTAACCTTCGGGCTACCACGACATTTTATCGTTACAGTTTTTTAAACAATATTTTTTTGGCCTCAGGTACTCCGCTGAGCATGTTGGAATCGGGGCGAATGCGGCAATAATCAGTATTTTTTGCGAATCCTTTGCTGTTCCCACCGCTAGATTCCAGTACCCATAAAAAACTCATCTAAGACCGAACTAGCTTAACCTTGTAACTCAATCTGTGGATAGCGATTTAGCTATCAGCCCCTCTCTACGTGGAACTGCTGTGGCCTCCGCGGTTAACAACTACGATGACACCTTAAATTGATGGATCGCGTCAATGGCCCAGTGTGTACAGGGACTATCCATTTAATAAAAACTATCATCCAGAGCAAGCCGAGTGGTTGTTGTTTTAAACCAAGACTAAGGTAAACCCAGGATTAAAATACAGGGTGGTAATTTGAGATGGGGCATGAAGGGCAACTACCTTAACCATTGTAGCTACAGAAAAACGTTCTTAGAAGACCACCCCTAACTTTTGGGATAATTTCAATCGGCATTCACAGATTTTGAAAAAAAAAGTACAGTCAGCGAGAAAAAGGGCTGTTTTCACAAAACTTTTTTATGATGCCAATCGATCCCATTTCCCTTAAGGATCAAAAAACTTTTCCGGACCAACTGAGGTTTGAGTACTAGAAACGTCAGAAATAGCAAAAAACTATTTGAGATGGGTTATTTATAAGGGCAGCTACCTTAATTGTTGTCGCTACAGGAAAATGTTGATAGCAAACTGGCCATAATTTTTGACATTATTTCAAATTTCAGAAAAAGAAATTGAAAAAAAAAAATTGGTACAGTCATCAAAAAAAATGGTCAGTTCTCACAAAACTTTTTTATGATGCCAATCGATCCTATTTCCCATAAGGATCAAAATACTCTCCCGGACCTACTCAGTTTAAAGTACGAGAAACATCAGAAATCAAGAAAAACAATTTTTGTCAAAAGTGACGCTTATGCCGAAAAAAAATTATTTTATTTTCAAAATCTGTGAATGCAGTTCGAAATATTTTCAAAAAATATGGACAGTCTCTTAGGAACATTTTCCTCTAGCCACAACGTTTAAGGTAGCTGCCCTTATAACTACCCCATCTCAAATAAGTTTTTTGCGTTTTCTGACTTTTCTAGTACTATAACTTCAGTTGGTCCGGAAGAGTCTTTTGATCCTTATGGGATATGGGATCGATTGGCATCATAAAAAAGTTTTGTGAAAACAGCCCTTTTTCTCGCTGACTGTACTTTTTTTTCAAAATCTGTGAATGCCGATTTAAATTATCCCAAAAGTTAGGGGTGGTCTTCTCAGAACGTTTTCCTATAGCTACAATGATTAAGGTAGTTGCCCTTCATGCCCCATTTCAAATTACCACCCTGTATACCCACCACTTTCTTATGTCATATAACTAAAAGAGACGGGCCTATTTTAAAACCTAGGTTTTTCTTAGACCATCTTTTGTAATAAGGGGGTTAGAGTTCATGTGCAGGTCAGCATTCTAATTGTGCAACACACTCGTAATCGCGATGGCTTTGATTTTGACAGGTCAACAGTTTCCATAGCAACGTATGTATTATCAATCCGACTTCTCCACAACTATGTACCACGCAATAAATACTGTAGTATTATCAAATTCAAAGCCATAGCGATGACGAGTGCTTTGCGCATTTAGGATGCAGAATGTTATTGTCATTTGCGTTAACGGTGAAAGAACACAAATCTCGAGGAAACTTGCACAACAACATCTGAGAGGGTTTCAAAAAGAACTAGTGGGATTGCATGTAATTCCTTCTTATTCTGAGAAGAAACCCGTGCCCAGCAATGGGATGCCACAATAATGCATGATTGATAAACTCACTTTATTTAATCACTTTATAATAGAATTCAAAGTCTAAGGTACCAGGCTGCCATAGTTGCAAGGAGCTCGCATTACGTCCATCTGACCGAACCTCGCCACAAACTCTCAAGTCGCCTCAATTTACCGATGCTATTGACAAAGTTACTCAGTAAGCTTACTTAAGGAAACGTCTTGATTACTCAGTACGCTTAAGATCCTTTCGATCTGTTAGGAGAGGAATTAAAGCCCGTATAGACGAACTACTAAATTGATAATAATTAAACATTTTTTAGCAAACATTTGCTGTTAACATCAATTATCACATAATAGTCTTCTCTTCCGGGTTAAGCCACGCTTGCCGAGGTTGGTCTGTGGATGGGTGACCATTTACCATAGCGAGTTTCCTCCGTGCCTCGGAAAGCACGTAAAGCCGTTGGTCCCGGCTGTCATTTGTAGATCTTTGACAGTCGTAACTGTTGGTCAGAAGCCAGAAAGTCTGACAACCAGTCTTACCAAGAGTATCGTATTACCCAGTTACTGGGTTTTGGAGGTCTGATAGGCAGTCGCTCCATGTAAAATACTGATATTCAGCTGCATCCGGTTCGACTGGAAGCCGACCCCAATATAGTTGGGAAAAGGCTAGGCAGATGATGATGAGTCTTCTCACTGCAATCCACGAGGCAACTGATCGCAACAGATGGAGAAGACCGTTGACAGGTTGAAATGGAGTCACGATCCTCAGTAGTGAGGAAACGATTAAGAAGAAGAGAATTAAAAATATGTAATGAAATTTCTTCCTCAGCCCACAACCATCAACTGCTGGATTAAAGTCTTCAATATGATCGTGATACTAAGGGCTGGTGACGGCACGGCGTGTCATGGCCTGACAAAGGATTTTTTTCGCGGACAAATGATTTTCGATCTTATTTCAATGAGTTTAGCACTGACATTATTTTATTTTAATCGAAAAGTCTCGCGTGATGACGCGACTTACCGCGTCATTCCACAAGATACTGTGACGCGTCGCGGGATACTACGGCACGTCGTGGCATTCCACAAGATGCCACGGCACGCCGCTGCAACACGTGAGACGCATAGGTTACTGTTGTATGTTAAGGAAAGTGGTCTAAGGTGTCTCTCTTCTTCCTCAGCGACAATGCATTTTAAACCTTATACAGGCAGTAAGGGTAAACACCGTTATCCTTGAAACCAGTGGTTTGGTTTCATTTATAGAACGTAAAATCAATGAAAAATAACAAACTTTTTTTTTTTTTGTAAAATTTTCATTTTTCCTCAAAAGCATTTCACCCTATGCGCGGGGGCAACAAGCTACAGGAGGGGGCGCGGAGAACTCGCCGCGTGGCTCGACGCACGGCCCCGCACAGTTTGCTACCCCAGTCAGTCAGCTGTCTCGTTAGCGAGTGTGTGTACGCCGCGTCGTAGCGCCGCCGCGCCGCTCATTTCTCGCGCGTATATTTTTTTATTTATTTGTTACTCGGTCCTATATTTTTATGTTTCAGTCAACTACCCATGGTTTAAGTGATAACGGTGTTTACCCTTACATGCTGTATTAATAACTTTAGCACTTGCATTTGCTTAGCATACCGCGGATGTACCGCGGGATGCTTCGTCGTGCCGCGGCATCGCGAAGCATCTCGCGGTACGACGGGGTATGCCGCAGGATGCCACAGGATGATTCGGTATGCCGAAGCGCGCCGTGCCACTCCATACCACGCCGTGCCGTCAGTGGGCGCCGACGGCCCTAATAGTCTTAAAAAGGACAAAAAGAAAAAAAATAGTTGCTAGAGAAGAACATATAACCAAAATCATCCCATTACTGTTTCACTACTAGGTACGGATCTCTTCTCAGAATGACAACGGCTCAGGCTTCAGTCCACCATGTTGTCCTGGTACGGTTGGCGGAATACATACACCATCAAGAACTTTATGGAGCATCGTCAGGTGTACAGGTTTCCTGACGATGTTTTCCTTCACCATTAATGCAAGTGATGATCAAATTCTGATCCGCACATGAATTCGAAAAGTCATGAGGTGCAGGCAGCGATCGTATTCAGACTTTTCTACAAGGTGTTAAAAAAACAATTCTATGAAAGTTTATGGGGTTACTCGGTATCGGAAATTGAACAACTTTTGTTCTACAACTTTTCGAAATTCGCGTATATTTTTATAACTTTCCTTAAAAATCAAAAATTTTTTTGACTTGATTTGTATAGAGAGATAGGCATTAAAAAAATTGGCGAATTTCGAAAAGTTGTAGAACGAAAGTTGTTCAATTTCCGATACCGAGTAACCCCATAAAATTCTTAGAGTTGATTTTTTAACACCATATACAGGGTGTTAATGAATTCGTGTAATTCCTTAAAACCACATAATCTACTACTGGTGTAGACAGGCCCCGCACGGGATTTAGATTGATTAAAAATAAAAAAATAAAATTCTTTTTTTTCATGTGGCTTTGTTACCGATCGTATCTAAACCACCTAATTAGGATTCAGTAAAAAAATTAGTTTTTTTTTTTTTGCGAAAATATTATTTTATTTTTGTGAACATTTCGATGCCACGCATAAATTAATGAAAGTACGGCGACACGGCTGGCAGAAGCGACTAACGCGATATCGCTCTTTGCAGTCAGATAACTCATGGTTCTAAAAAGACTCAGAAATTGAAAACAAAAAAATTTTTTTTTTTTTTTTTTTTATTTGTTTTTCGATAATTCCCATTTAGGTTTAATCTGTGTCACCAGTAGATCACGCGGTTTGAAGGAATTACACGATTTCGTTAACACCCTGTATATGAAAGATCTGCCTATTTTTCCCCGTGGCGGGCTAGAACATGAAACTTTCCACTGCAGACCCACCGTACCCCTGGCCGCACCCCTGGTGGTACGGTCGGTATTTTAAAGTTTAACGATACCACTGCATTAAATGATCATAGTGCTGTGCTGATGTATAGTTACCGCACGCTGGGAATAGACAGGTGTTGTAAAATTGAACAAAACCAAGTTGAAGAGTCACAGGTGCGGGGCCGACTCAACCCTCCTGCATGTAAGCCAAAGAAAGAAGAAAGAGTTCAATGACTAGGCTTTCATAAACAAAAACATCATATTAAAACCATGAAAACAGCATACAGCAAGCAAAATAAAAAGGTAAAACAAACAAGCAAAAATGGTTCGCCAAACTTATTAGACACGTTTTTTATTAAGCGACCCTTTTCTCAAGAACAACAGTAGGTTTCATATTCTCTCCGCAAATAACAGGAGCTGTGGTGATGAAATGACAGAGCGGTGAATAAATCATGCTGTGTATGAGAGCATTTAATCAAAATTCGCTTAAATCACAGTTGATGGAAGTTAGTTCCTCGAGACGTGTGGGTACATGTTACTGTATAAACTGGTCTAGTTGCTTGCGAACTTGCGTTGAGGACAGGGCGTTTGATACTGTGCTTTAGGGTTTGTTACAAATGTGTTGGAATAAAATGTACCTACCCTTCTTCCATTCTGTACCAAATTCGATGTGAGATAAGGAAGGATATACAGCCGTGGACGATAAAAGGCTAATAATGATGATGATAGTGATACTAAACTACCAGCAGTATGAGATTTTTATATTTTAGGTAGGTACCTATGTGGATGTGGATGTGAATTTGCAATCAAAACCAGCTGCGGTACCTACCGCAGCTGGTTTTGATTGCAAATTCACATGTTCACCTGGGTGAACAAAGTGGAATTTTCGCTGTCTTTATATTACCTCGTATTCATTTCACCTAGGTAATGTCACCCAAGTGAGACAATTCGACATTTGGTTTCCTTTGTTCACCTTGGAATTAAATCACCTAGGTGATTAGTGGCGACTTTTTTTATTAGGACTTCGTTCACCCACATACAACCTGCATCAAACTTTCAAATCAAAGTCAACTTAATATTTAAATCAATTAAATTAGACATAGATAAAAGAAACAAACAAAAATGGTTGTTAGTGTTAACTAAATTGTGTAACAACCGCTGGATTGAAGTCAACTTGTCAACTTGAAGAATGATTGGAATAAATTCAGTATTTGAAGATAATTAATTTCCAATTATCATATAAAAATACAGAAAGGATATTTAAATGCTAGTTAAAAGTTGATCAACTTTTATTGAACGACAAAAAGTCGATTCCTTGTCAACTTTTGGCGCTAAATCCCCCGCTGACCAACAAAAATCGCCCCGCGAGAACACCGCGTTAGTCACAAGATGTGGTTGACAACTGAACATTAAGAAACTCCATAGTAACATTTTTAAATGAAACCAATTTCCATTTGGTAATACTTACGAAACTTAACATCCTTTAATATTTTAACCAGTATCAAACACACGAACTATTAACACGAATATCCGTCAACTCTCGCTTAATCTGAATTTATGACGCGCCCGACACCTCCCGCAGAGCCGTCGTATCAGACGAAATGAATACAAAGTTTGTTATGAATGAGTCGTGCCCTTACTTACGTGTACAAAATACACCGTAAAAATATCGCCCTGGAAAGTAGGGAGGATAATGACGGCAATGGGTAGAATGTGACAATTTGTTAGGATTTTTTTATGGAGAAGGAAATGAATACAAAGTTTGGGTATAAAATCTTTACTTTGTATTCAAAATGAACCCTAAAATATCGCCGACAGAAATAAGGAAGGTAATGATGGTTCCAGCAGAAGGAAATGCGTAGGATGTGTCAATTTGTACGGATTTTTATGAAGAAAGTGGTATCGGATGAAACAAATACGTCGTTTGTGTACGAATGAGCCGTGCCCTTACTACGTGTACAAAATACGTCGTGAAAAAGTAAGATGAATAATGACGGCAATGGGTGGAGTGTGACAATTTGTTTGAATTAATCTATACATATAATAAAACAGTAAAAAAACTGTGTCTGTACATTGAATATATTACAAAAATAATAATTGAGGGGGGTTTAGAAACAGTAATAGAGCACGAATCCAAAAAAAAAATTCTGTCTGTTTGTCTGTTTGTCTGTGTGTCTGTTTGTCTGTTTGTTTGTACACGCTAATCTTCGGAACTACTGGACGGATTTGAATGATTAATTTTTTGTTGTATAGATATTAAGTCTGGGCAACATATAGGCTATAATTCATCGTGGAAACTTGAACACCTGATGCAAAACCGCAACAGACCAGCTAAACTATAAGAGATACAAAAATGGTACTGTAGCAAAAATTAATCCACGTGATGAGCATTTTCTGCTGAGAGAATAAATTTGAAGATCTGGAACACCTGATGTGGAACTCCAAGAGCCCAGCTACACTATAACGTATATAGGAATGACGTCTTAGCAAGAGTTGTTCAACCTGATGAGCACTCTCTGTTGACGTATAAAAATTGAAGATCTGGAACACCTGTTGTGGAATTCCAAGCGCCCAGCTACACTATAACTTATATAGGAATTACGTTTTAGCAAAAGTTATTCAATCTGATGAGCACTCTCTGTTGACTTAAAAAATCGAAGACCTGGAGCACCTATTGTGGAACTCCAAGAGCCCAGCTACACTATAACATACCTATATAGGAATGACGTCTTAGCAAGAGTTGTTCAGCCTGATGAGCACTCTCTGTTGACGTATAAAAACTGAAGATCTGGAACACCTGTTGTGGAATTCCAAGCACCCAGCTACACTATAACATATATAGGAATGACGTTTTAGCAAAAGTTGTTCAATCTGATGAGCACTCTCTGTTGATTAATAAAAATCGAAGATCTGGAACACCTGTTGTGGAACTTCAAGAGCCCAGCTACACCATAACACATATAGGAATGCCGTCTTAGCAAAAGTTGTTCGGTCTGATGGACATTTTCTGTTAACTTATATAAATCGAAGATCAGAAACATCTGATGTGGAAATCAAAGCTATCACTAATTTCACTGTATAATTATAAAATAACATACGCTGGGAGTACCTCCACGCAGTGAAGGCGGTAACAGTTTAGGACTGATTTTCGATGACGATGGTATATCATTGAAAATTTGACTCTACTGGCCAAAACTCCCATATATTTTTTTATTTTATCGAATAAATATGCCTTCGGGCTTATGTCATTTGAGTGTTTAATTTCCTTTTCCATTTATCTTTGTAACACGGTAGCCTACCCGGTAACGCAGGGGAGCAGTCACTTAGATTTTAATTGATCAGGCATCTTCACAATAAAACTATAACCATGCCTAGAAAGAGGTCAAATCTTTCCCAATTTTCCAAAGGAGCTAAAAGATTGAGGATCATAAGATCCCAAGAATGTACCAAAGAGCGTCAGGAGAGGCTTGATGCTGTACGAGAACATCAGGTTGCAACTCGCTCTGTGGAAACCTCTTCGGATCGCGAAGCACGCCTGCGTTCTCAGCGTATTTACGCATCTACATCCAGGTCTCTAGAAACCAGTGAAGAATATGATGCGCGACTGACAGCTGATCGTGAACATCACGCATTGTCTCGCGAGTCGGAGACGTTCACGGAAAGAGAATTACGCTTGAGTTCCAAGCGTATATACACATCGACTTCAAGGTCTCTAGAGACAAGTGCGGAACGTGATGCGCGACTGACCGCTGATCGTGCAAGTCATGCATTGTCTCGCGAATCGGAGACGTTCACGGATAGAGAATTACGCTTGAGTTCCAAGCGTATCTACGCATCAACTTCTAGGTCTCTAGAGACAAGTGGGGAACGTGATGCGCGACTGACCGCTGATCGTGAACGTCACGCATTGTCTCGCGAGTCGGAGACGTTCACGGATAGAGAATTGCGCTTGAGTTCCAAGCGTATCTACGCATCGACTTCTAGGTCTCTAGAGACAAATGGGGAACGTGATGCGCGACTGACCGCTGATCGTGAACGTCACGCATTGTCTCGCGAGTCGGAGACGTTCACGGATAGAGAATTACGCTTGAGTTCCAAGCGTATCTACGCATCGACTTCTAGGTCTCTAGAGACAAGTGAATAACGTGATGCGCGACTGACCGCTGATCGTGAACGTCACGCATTGTCTCGCGAGTCGGAGACGTTCACGGATAGAGAATTGCGCTTGAGTTCCAAGCGTATCTACGCATCGACTTCTAGGTCTCTAGAGACAAATGGGGAACGTGATGCGCGATTGACCGCTGATCGTGAACGTCACGCATTGTCTCACGAGTCGGAGACGTTCACGGATAGAGAATTGCGCTTGAGTTCCAAGCGTATCTACGCATCGACTTCTAGGTCTCTAGAGACAAGCGGAGAACGTGATGCGCGACTGACCGCTGATCGTGAACGTCACGCATTGTCTCGCGAGTCGGAGACGTTCACTGATAGAGAATTGCGCTTGAGTTCTCAGCGTATCTACGCATCTGCTTCTAGGTCTCTAGAGACAAGTGGAGAACGTGTTGCGCGACTGTCCGCTGATCGTGAGCGATATGCATTGTCTCGCGAATCGGAAACGTTTACAGATACAGAATCACGCTTGAGTTCTCAGCGTATTCGCACATCTACTAACAGGTCTTTTGAAATGAGTGATAAGTTGTTTAGTCTGATGGGCATTTCCTGTTGACATACAAAAATGAAAGATCTGGAACGTCTCGAATCGTCTCGCGCATCCCGATGTTGTCCCGTCCTCGGGCTCTTAGAATTCGACATCAGAGGTTTCAGATCTTTGATTTTGACGACCCCGTTGTCGCTGGCATAAGCAACAGTATCCGCGTACGAAGTCGCGGGCAGAAGCTAGTTTATGAATAAAGAATTGAATGCTTTATAAGTATTATGTGCTTATTCAATATAAACCTTAAAAATATCGTCATAAAAGTGACGAATATAAGAAGGTTGAATAATAATAATAGGAAGGTTTTAAAATGTGATCTGAAAATTAGCTATTGTCGGGTCGTTGAGATCCCTAAAATAAGGCTGACGCCTTGCTGACGATGACTGATGCATGCGTACCATCAGTTGGGACAGGTCAACACAAACCTGGGCATGCCGCAATAGTGGTGGTAAGACCCATTATGAAGGAGTGACTGGAGAGGCGGAATGGCGCCTTCAGCTTTCAGTTGACGCAGATGCTCTCGAGACATGGATTTTTTGGGAAGTACCTTTGTCGCATAGGCCGGGAACAGACGCCCGGATGTCACCACTGCTTCGATTGCCCTGAGGATACGGCGCTGCATACGTTGCAAGCGTCTTGCTTCCGGCCGTGGTTCTGTCCATGGTCGGGAGCAAGAGTGCATGGGAAGCCGTCGCTTTCTTCTGCAAGAAGGTGATGGCGACCAAATATGGAGCGGAGAAGGAGAGAGAGGCAGTTGCCACTCTCCTTTCCCGCGCCAGATGCACCGGGCGTCGGAGGGCGCGCGACGTTTTCCGGCCACCAAAGTGTGTGGCCTGCAGGCGGCGGTTTAGGGACCGTCGCCCGACCAGTAACAGGCCCGAGAAGACGGCGCGCAGTGTTCCGCGCGCACCTCTCAGGAGGACGTGGGGCCAGGCCCCACAGTAGGAAGCCGAGGCCTATCGGGGTCGCGAAGCATGCATCTGCGAATCCCGGAACCCCGGCCAAGGGTCAGGAGATGGAACACCGTGGATTTTTATCCGGTAAGAGTCAAGCATAACCCTTCGCCTTCCCCGGGCGAAGGGTATCCATGAGGATTTTCCCACGATAAAAACAAAAAAGGTCAACTCAAACCTGCTAAGGCTCTTTCCTCAAAAGGAGTCTCCAGACATTACCTACATTGTTTTACTCGCATAGTTTTATACCACAATGTCTGGACTTTAAAAGAAACCTTAACCTGGGAGTTTGTTTCAGCTTTTCTTCTCAGAGCTAGTCAGACAGGAAATACCGGCGCAATCGACAAATAAAAAATAAACATTACGTTGATATGTAAAATTGTCCGTCACAGATTTATGATGATTATGAATGAAAATCATTAATCATTTGTATACAGTGATAGCCTACCGGTTGAACGCCCGCCTTTTATACATCACTTGCGTTAACGGCAAAGGAAAACATCGTGAGTAAACCTGCACTAAGAGGGTTTCCAAAAGTTCTCGATAGTGTGAGTCCGCCAACCCCCACCAGACTAGCGTGGTGGACTAAGAATCATTCTGAGAAAAGGCTCGTGCCCAACAGTGGGACTGTAAGGGGCTGATTATGCTACGGAAGCTCTCCGTTGGCTGCAAAAGTTTACAAAAGCCGGCAGTCTATCGTCACCATACAATAAACTGCAGTTCACACTACCCTATATAATATAGCATTTAGCAAATATTGTATAGCACAACGATATCGCTCAGCATACATTTTATATGATACGTACACACAATGGTATGCTGTAAAGTATTGGCTTGCTGTACGAGATAAACATGAGCTATATCGTACGATTTTTCGGTCTCCGCCCCGCCTTACTTCTACCCCGTCGTCTTTATGATGGATCGCCGTCAAATAACTTGCTATCATACATAGTATAGTTTGAACGTCATGCCATATAGTTATAGCTGATGTCGCAATATGCTTTACTTTTAGCGAAATAGTATAACGAGAACTGCGCTTAAAAGACAGAGTACTCGGAACTAGCGCAATACGAGATCCTACAAAATGGACTACAGCAACAGGCCTGCAAAATGTGGTATAAACGCACCACAAATACACGAAAATAGTGTCTAGAACTAGAACATAGCATCTGTATCTAACCGTTTCAATATACCAGTAGTGCAGCATGCAGTCTGGGTTTAAATTTAAAATTAAACTGACCATTGACCGGGCCTCGCGAAGTTACCGCGCTTAACCAGAGCTACCCAGTAAAATTTATCACTTAATTTATTACGGTATTTGTTAGAGAATATGAAACTTTATTTTCGAAGTGATAAGGTGGATTTTTTGTTGATTGGTTTTGCGTTTTCGTATTTGAATAGTTGAGGCCATGAAGACTGCGGTGTTGTAGGTGCGCTTATCTTTGTTAATGTATCGACGGCAGCAAAGAACAAAAAGACAACTGCATTTTTGCGAAATTCACTTTTTTACATAATTGAATTCAGAATTCTTTATTTTATCTCGTGATATTTTTTTTTCGTACAAAATCTCATTTTTTCTTCGTGTTTTGTCGCGTATTTAAAGACAACTACACCTTTTTTTACAAAGTAACGAAGTACACACGGACATCTACAATTGTCCGTGTGTACGTCGTGCAATTCGGCGCGTCGCAGGCCATAAACAAAGACATCAGTCACATGACCGTTTTGTCATGGGCGGCGGGGCAGTTGACTTTTTTAAACTTGCATACTTAATTATTTCTACAACCTCAATTTTGTTAATTTACATTTCATAATACATACATCAAAAGTGTCTATGAATAAAGCACATTTTAGCGAATTACTGCAAGTTCTTAAATTGATTTTTTTGGACTCCTCATAGTTCCTTAGCTATCTCTTCATAATATAAAAAAATAAAAGTGTTTGAATTTCGATTAAAACTTGAAAATCTTCTTTCAAGTCGTTTTCCTATAAAATCCTGCAACGGTTTTGAGACAAAATCGGTACCATTTCTACCACACTTCTGAGTCAGATCAATATACATGAATGCTTATATGAATAGAAGACGTCACTTGAGTTGAGAAAAAACGATCAGATCCGTAGGAATGTTGGAAGCTGGCTCTCGGCAACGTACTGTGGTTATTATACTCTGCGTAGTGCCCAGAGTGGCCATCGCTCTGGGCACTACGCAGAGTATAATAAGTTACTTCTGGACACACTACCGTATCACTGGCAGCGTAGCTGAGCGCCATGGAGGACGAACTCGCATTACCACAGGTAGACAAGATCTTTACATACAAATCACTGCTCGATATAATCCTAAAATTAGTGCGATGATGTTAATTACGAGGGTTTATCGCTCTTCGTTCCACCTAGCCTTTTCCCAACTAAGTTGGGGTCAGCTTTTAGTCTAACCAGTGTGGCTGAATACCAGTATTTTACACGGAGCGACTGTCATCAGACCTCAGAAACCCAGTTGCTGGGCATTGCTGATATCCTAAGGTTAGACCCGTTGTCAGATTTTCGGACTTCTGACTACCCGTAATGACTATCACAAGTATTTGTATACACCCGGGACCGACGGCTTAACGTGCTCTCCGAGGCACGGAAACTAAAATAAGATAATAATAAGAAATGTATGCTTAAGCACCACGCGGCTACCGACAACAAAAAGGAGTGGGGCGCGTCTTCGTGGACTACTGAACGCACAGTACAATAAAAAATAAAGACATGTAAATACATTATTCAATGAAATATAATTTTATTTTTCTCATGCTGTGCAAGATGAGTATTCAAAGGCTTCATCGCTCTTCAGGGTTGTTAATAAGCGATCAAACTATTAGAAATCGTTTGTACGAAGTTAATATCCGTTTCCGAAGGCCGCTACGAGTGCCACCAATTGAGCCCTGCAATCGTAGGGCCCATTCACAATGGGCTCGTGAACATAGAAATTGGGCAGAAGAAAAGTGGCGTTATAAGTGTTTTTCTGATGAATTTCGCTTTGACATGAGACCAGATACTAGATGTATACGGTATACGGTATTGGTGGACCTCAAGATGCTAAAAACGTGGAACAATAATGATATGGCCGAGTATTTGAATCGGTGGAAGAACCGAACTGATTTAAATCAGAGGCAATCTCAATGCACAGATTTACGCTGAAATAATTGTTTCGGATATTGTCATTTCTTTGCGGACCCAGTTGGGTGCTTTATTTCAACTTATGCGTGATAAAGCACATCCAAATACCGCCAAAATCGTTAAATAACACTTGCCGAAGCTATCATCAACGTCCTACGGTAGAAAAACAGACTGCCGATTGTTCATTTTATACAATACTAGCTTTTTCTCGCGGCTTCGCTCGCGTTAATTTACAATTTTTTGATCCCAAAATATAGCCTATAGCACTCAGGGATAACGTTGCTTCCTATTGGTGAAAGAATTTTTGAAATCGGATGTGTAGTTCCGGAGATTACCTCCTACATACAAACAAACAAACAAACAAATTCTACCTCTTTATAATATTAGTATAGAAAAACCTTCAATAACGTAGTTTGAAATTTGATTATTTCTTGAAGAAAAGATTACGAATAAATTATTTTTTGTTTAGTAAGTTTTATTATTGTGATAAAATAACCTTTACTTACGTGTATTAACACGGGTTCAATTCCTTTGATCCTTTGCTTTGCTTTTGTGTGATTATAACTTGTATAAGATTTGATTATTTAATTGTTTTTGAAGATAGTAACTCCTTTGAAATGTTATTTTTTCTGCAAATATTGCATTTTTGTTACTTTGTAATATGATTACGATGATTAAAAAAGAATCACTTACTAAGAATAACTTAATTCTTTTCTTGAACTCCAAAAGCTCATCATATTAATAGTAAATTATCTGCAATATCAATATCTGAACCTTAAGAATTACGAAGTAATTTGAGACAACTATAATATTTTGGTGTCAATCATAGTTACCCTTTACTTATTGTCGTAGTTAGATAAATATTATAAAATAGAATAGCAATATCTCCTCATATAAGTAAAATTATTTGAGAATCAGGAATTACAAAGTCCTACGTAGAAGCGAACATATGGCAGTTGACTCAGTTAGTTATTTATTTTGTGCGAAGTAGAAAAAGACTTATGCCGTATTTCGAAAAAGAAAAAAAAAACTGTTAATTGACCTTCATTATTTTGTTCGAAATGCCGAATTAATTAACTATTTCAAATTTGAAGAAGCTAGCTTTGTTCTTGTAGAAGTTATCACATTTTCGCGTTAAAAACGCTCTCCTGAAAACTAGTGATTTTGTAGATAACCGTTTGTTCTTTGCTGCCGTCGGTATGTTTGCTCAGATCTCGAGAGCCACTGAATGGATTTTAATGGATTTTTTTATCTACAGGAAGGTTTTGCGGTTTTGTGCTAGGGACAATGTGTCTTCTTGTTATACGCTTCTCTTTTGCCAGAGCGGTCGTGATCGTTATGTACTGTAGCTGATCTGGCTCGTCTCGATGTCTCACCATTTCTCCCTGTTGGTGGTCATTCTGGTATACTCGCACAAAGAGCCCCCCACGGCTGATTTTATTTGGTCGGTCCATTGCATGGGTGACCTTCCGCGCGATCTGGTGTCTTCCACTCTGCCCTGTCAAACGCTCTTTGGAGTCATTTTCCCGCCTCCGAGAGACGCGAGATGTGTCCGAAGAACTTGAGTATGCGAGTTTGTATTTATGTTGAAAGACTCTGCTCGATGCTGAGTTCTTGGAGTATAGAAACTTCGTACAAAACTCGTTCTACTATAAATCAAGCAATCTTCTCCAGCAACAGATCTCCGGAGCGTCAATCTTCTTCTACTCAATGTCTTACAATATCTACATCTCTATAAAGCGTATAGAAATGTGGATATATATACACCAACCAATCCTTTTCTCTAACCAGCTTTGTTAAGACCTTAGAGCAGCAGCTTTGACCTCTCCACTTATGCTGCGTTAAGGGTAAACAGCTCAAACGAGTCGGTATCTATCTATCTATTATTAGGTATATCTAGGTATCTGTTTCAGCTAGAAATCTGTCCACTCATAACATACCATCGCGCCTATTTTCCCCGAAGGGTTGGGTAGAGGTATATAGCAACCTCATTTCTCCGCTATTTTTAAGTCCCATGTAATAATAGGGGGCGAGTCTATTGCTATCAACCGGACTACCAGACTGCTACAGAGAAATTCAACAAGAAAAACCCAATAACACTTCGCCCGTACCTACTGGAGACCGATCCCAAGACCCCGTTTTTAAAAAAACGTTGCCCCACACTTGGATTTCTCCTGTATCGTGGGTGCGTTTACAGACACAAATCTCACATACACAAACGCCCAGACCCGAAACAACTATTGTAGTCCATACAAATTTTTGTTCCGTGTGGGAATCGAAGCTACGACCCGTAGCGCAGAAGTCAATCGCTCAGCCACTGCACCAAACGTGTCCTCACTCTTAATAGTTCCTGAACTTTTGAGAATGTTTCAACAGTCATAATTGCATGAAAATCATTGTTAATGAACGAGTATTAATTAAACCGCAACGCTAGTTTTTTGGCCTCAGATGAAAACTAAACGGCGGCGTGAGGCCAATTAAAAGTTTTACCAATTAACCGGTGCCAATGACGGCGCACGCAGTTGCACGCTGTTATCTACAACTTTACAACACAGCTGTACAACATATCCGAGTAGTGTTATCTCGTGTACAAATTGCTACGATATCGTGACATCGTTTCCCGTATGAACGACGAACGGATTTTAACGAGGGAATAAGTAAAACAACTGCTGGTTTACTTGTTGATAGTCTGTTCGCAAAAATGATGATTATGAGGTTGAGTTTTAGGTAGTAAGTACTAATGTAAAACGACACAACGACATAATCGTGTAGTGGTGATTCTATCATTACAATTATGGCTAATATCGGTATGTCAGGATTGCGAGCAAGGTAAATACATAATGGTAAATAAAAATAACATAGACTCTCCACCACTGAGAGTACCTACTTATACCTTTTGACCGCCACGAACGTCTATGGACGTCAAACTTTTGAACTGTAAAAAAGTGGTGTTTTTGACGTGCCATGGCGTCGGAGGTGTCGTGAGCACGTTTTAATTTGACGTACATAGACGTCTGTGGCGGTCAAAGCGTTTATGTATTTGGGTTAGTGTTAGTAACATTGACTAGATCACAGTATAATACGTAACAAAATTAGATTCAACTGATCAACACAGTATGCCCCATAGATAATACATATATTATAAACTTGGAATGCCCCGCTTCGTTGAATGCCTTTATAACATCGAGTGCGTTGATCCATATCGACGACTACCTTCTTTTGTCAACATTGCCCAATATTACCAGCTACCGATAACACTAGTACCTACCTTATAGTAGCACATTATCAGTTTATATACAAGATTCGTTGGAAAAGGGGTACTCCTTCGCGCGCTACTTAAAGTATCACTGATGACTGTTTTAACGCAAGTGTTAAAATTTCAAAATTCGATAATTTTTATTTCCATTGTAAATTATTATTGAGTTCTTTTCTTTAATTCTTCATCCCTGCTTTAGTTACGAATTCAGAAAATGTAACTTCTAATTCATGACCCCAAATATGGCCTAAAATGTAAACATAGCTGATCATAACTGAGGACAGATAGATTTTAAAGTATTTTTTATGAAATCTTTGAACATCTATGTCTGTTAAACTATTGACTTTTGAAGAAAGTAGTAGAACAAAAGTTATTCATTATTATGGGTACTTTAACACCCTTTCGTATTAGTAAGTACCCCTTTTCCGACTAACCTTGTATAGTTAGTAACAGCATTTTTGCCTCTTGTTTAAAGGAATGTACAATGAGTTTGCTCAAATATTACTTTTCTTTTTATTTTAAAACTAGCTATTGCCCGCGGATTCACTCGCATCCTAGGGGATCTACTTCCTATACCCAGATAAAAAGCATCCTATATCTTAATCGAGGTCAAAGTCTACCTACCTGCCAAATTTCATCCAAATCCGTTCAGCCGTTAAGGCGTGATGGATTAACAAACACCCAAATACACAAATATCCAAACTTTCATACTTATAATTTAATAGGATAGTCATCGGACTACTACTTAATCCTATCGAGGAATTAGTAGTATAACAAATACCATCTGTTAAAATCTGTTGGGATGCATGAAAAGAGCCTCCACGAGTGATGATACTCCGATGCACCCTGTACACTCAGACCCGCGATCAAACCTGTTGTCTGGCTAATCTTTTCTCCACGGCATGAGCTACTATTCTCTTAAAAATGGAGTTCGAGAGAAGAAGATCTATTTAAATATAAAAGTAACCAATTGTCCACACACGTTTTTTTCGCCGTGAAAATCTACGGTTAACTCGCCGTGTATAGGTACGGTTGTCAGTGTTGTATGGATCACTAGGGGAGCTTGTTGAGGCACACGGCGGCGCTACAGCACGGCGCCGCCACCGCATTCGCCGTGTGTGTCAACAAGCTCCCCTAGTGATCCATACAACACTGACAACCGTACCTATACACGGCGAGTTAACCGTAGATTTTCACGGCGAAACAATGTGTGTGAACGAGAGGCCTAATACATTTTCAATCATCGTTAGTTGTAGTTTTATGTAACACCCTACCAAATACACTCGCCCACAATTCTCAATACTATCGCAGCACTTCTCTCCAATTCGTACGAACAGGAAAAGGATCTCTCCTACAGTAGCTAACAACATACAAACAAGATGGAAGGCTTCAATCGTTAGACAGGACAGACAGGAGCCATCGATTACCGCTCGTTACCTGCCACGCACTGAAATAAATTAAACATTGAGCTGGAATCGCGTAGTGGAAACTGTTCAGTAGGATAAGTTCTTAATATTGTTCTGCTAGCCTATTTCTAACTAAGTTGGAGTCAGCTTCAAATATAACCAAACCGGCTGAATACCAGTATTTTATAAGGAGCAACTGCCATCAGAACACCGCATCCCAGTTACTAGGCAATGGCGATATCCTAAGGGAGATACTACTATCAATATCTAGGATCATATATATCTATGAGTCATAGATATATGACAATGTAATATAGATATACGAATCATTTCTCCATACACAGATATAATAATAATAATCATTTATTTCAAGTCACAAGACTCATAGTGTTAGTACAAGCTATGTTAGTAAAGTAGTATATACTCGTATGTGTAATTTCGATACAAAGTCCCTTGAACCAGTGGTAACCGAATAAAACACGTATCCCACAGAGCAAGACAATTTTATTCACTGCCATCAGTTTGCCTATAGGTACAATTTCATGTAACGAAACCATATCGCGATTCATTTCGATGCCAACACCATCTAGTTGTATAATTTGTACTAATAGAAAATTAATCCTAAACAATATACATTTTGTTTGTGACCTCACTACCGCAAGGTCACAGGTCCAGCTGAAACCTTGCAGCAGTGGTTCACATACAAGTAGTCTAGTCTGCTTGCTATCATAATCAGGATGCTGTTGGCGCTAGCCCGCACCCTACGGACCAAGGATGCGCACCGCTTTCGCATTACCGCGTAAAAGCAGTCCACGCGGGGCAGCCCCATCAGCACCCTGAATGCGTTATTGTACTGGACACGAAGGGCGCTGTACGATCTTTGAGTGAAATGAGGTATGACTCTAGAGGTCATTATAAGAGGTATGATCTTATATAAGATCTTAGATATATGATAGTGTAATATCTAAGGTTAAACCGATTATCAGACTTTCGGGATTCCAACTACCCGTAACAACTGTCATAGGTATTCATATGACAGTAGGGACCGAAGACTTAACGTGCTCTCCGAGACACGGTGGGGTCGCGATGGGTAAGGAACGGTCGCCCTTCCACGGGCTGACCACGGCAAGCGCAGCTTAACCTTACAAATCGTATGATCCGCGCGATTGTTAATGAGCCACAAGCCTCTCCGAGGATATGTTCTTTAAATACAGCCTCTTAAATTTATAGTTTCCTGGTAACTTTGTAGTTCAAAGAGTGTATAGCGCGAATAAACATATTTTCTTTCTTTTCTATATTTTCATTCTTTTCTTTCTCTTATTTAACCCAGATAAATGTACATAATATTATAATGCTTGAAAATGTCTATCTGTCAGATGAAATGTAAAAAAAATCTTACTAAAATACCCTTTTATACAAAACTCACAAATTGAATTCATCAATTTTAACATTCCAACATAAAATAAAATTATCCCTTAAAAGTCGCCAAAAATTCACCCAGCAACGAATTTATCACAGTTGACTTACCTTTTATTCATCGACAGGGACGGAGGCTCGTTCAAATTCAACACGGCCTCCGTCCGTGGCGGGGGATTTTCCCGGGATTATGTCGAATCCCGTGACGTCATCGGCCCGTAGCTTATACCCCGCTGACTTATCCGGGCACGTTTTTTTCCCCTCGGAAAATATCGTCTTCGCGGTCGCTTAGCCGTTACGAGAGTGACGCCTCTGAATTATAATTAACCTAGGCTATGTTGAATGAAATTTGAATTTTTTCGTATTGATTTTTTATACAGAGTTAACTAAACAAAGGCGTTTCCGTAAACCAGCAATACTATAACGTCTTTACAAACTAAAAAAAACAGCAAATTAAAAATGAAAAAAAAAAAAAAAAAAGTTTTTACCTAAACGTAACGCTTGCTGTACATGCACACTTGTCTATCAATATGGAAAACACGGTACCTTTATATAATTATGCTCTATTTTGGTTTTAAACAGGCCGTTCCAAATAGTTTTTCGTTCTTTTTTTTCGATTACTTTTTTGCTTATTTTTATGTTTTTATTTTAATCTATTAATGATGTTGACTAACTTAACCCCCCTTATTACAAAAGATGGT
Organism: Amphipyra tragopoginis; assembly: GCA_905220435.1. Taxonomy (NCBI): domain Eukaryota; kingdom Metazoa; phylum Arthropoda; class Insecta; order Lepidoptera; family Noctuidae; genus Amphipyra; species Amphipyra tragopoginis. The sequence goes on from HG991994.1 coordinate 27,670,087, forward strand.
TTAAACCAAGACTAAACCCAGGTTTAAAATATACCCATCACTTTCTAATGTCATTAACAAAAAGAGATAGATGCACATGCCATTAAAGAAATTTGCCTTTTTAATGAAGAAATCCTTTTCGCCCAACTGTAATGTCTGCAATTAGCCAGAAGATGTCCAACACCTCCTTATGGATTGTATTCGGAATAATTTAGAGAGGCGACATTTATGTCAAAGATTAAAATTAAATTCTTTAGATTTAGGTAAACAAAGTGTATTGGCCTGTAAGCATTGAAGCAAAGTTAATTTATAGATTTATATTAAATAGTCTTAAAAAGTGTCTGTAATTAGCATAACATTTTATGGGGCTGACATAACCTCCAAATGGTTAAAAGTCCCTAAAAAAAAAGAAAAAAAAAGAGATGGGGGTATTTTAAAACCTAGGTTTTTCTTAGACCGTCTTTTGTAGCATGGGTTTAAAGGACCCCCTCTGTTACTTTACATACTGTATATTTCGCTGTTTATAAACAGTTATAAGTGTTTCAGGGCCGTTAAGGTTTATTTATAAATAGCAACGTACGTTTCGTGTTATTCATGGGGTAGGGACTCAACTTTATTTCCCATAAGAATAACCCGCCCAAAACCCGCCTGGTTAGCATGGGATCACTCCACTTGCTAATGGTGGAGAAGAAATTAGGATGCCCGTTTCCAAAAAGGAACATTTAGGATTAAGCTTATTCCCCCTTATTACAAACTAGCTTTCGCTCGCAGCTACGCTTGCATGAAATTTTGAACCCGATAAGTGACGATTTTCCATACAAACTTTCATCCCCTATTTAACTCCCTTAGGGGTTGAATTTCGAAAAGTCCCTTCTTAGTGGATGCCTGCGTTACAAAAGGAACCTACTGTCAAAATTTCAACTTTCTAACCCCAGCGGTTTAGGCTGTGCGTTGATAGATCAGTCAGTCAGTCAGCTTTTCCTTTTATATGTATAGAAGATGGTCTAAGAAAAACCTAGGTTTTAATATAGCCCCGTCTCTTTCTGTTTTAATGACATAAGAAAGTGATGGGTATTTTTAAACCTGGGTTTACCTTAGTTTTGGTTTAAACCATCTTTTGTAATAAGGCCCATTATGATATACAAGGTTAGTCGGAAAGGGGGTACTAATTCGCAGGCCACCTAAAGTATCACTGATTACTGTTTTAAAGCAAGCGTTTAAGTTTCAAAATTCGTCAATTTTTATTTCCATGCAAAATGACTTTAATTTTCGTTTTTTCAAAAATTCTTCATCCCTGCTTTAGTTCCGACTTCAGAAAATGGAAGTTGTAATCCATGACCCCAAATATGACTTAAAATGTAAACACAGCCAATCATAACTGAGGCTAAGTAGATTTTAGCGTATGTTTTACGAAATTTTTAAATAGCTATTTTTCCTAAACTATTGACCTTTGGGGAAAGTTTTAGAGCAAAAGTTATTAATTATTACGTGTACGCCTTTTCGTATTAGTACCTACCCCCTTTCCGACTAACCGTGTATTGGACATGTATAACCACATGCATATTATTATTCATTACTTTTTAAACTCATTCCTCTACCGGGATTGCGGTGAATGCACTTACGGATCCCGCGATCCCGGTCATATGTCCTCGGGGGAACACTGTGTTGGTATTAGTCGGTAAGACTCCGATATAACCCTCCACCATGCTACCCCATGACAAAATACTTATCCACGAGGATTCCCCCTAAAGGATCTCTTTCAAAAAGATTTCTACATTATCGCTAATACATTTCAGATCGCCAGGGGTCATTGCCTTCACTACATAGACGTATGGCCAGCGAGGATCATAGTCTCAGTAGAAATAATAAATGGCAGCAGTAAGCCCCGATAAGCTGACGTGAGCTGGAGCTCATCTTGTAACAGAGGAGCGTTATTGTATGTTACGTATTTATTGGTACTTTTGTATTTACTTTAGTAACTCGGTACAGTTTATATCTATGCTAAATTGATATCAGGGGACTTACCATGACCTCTTATGAAAACGTTCAAATGCCAGCCAGTCAACTTCCGTTCAAAAGCAGGCCTGCTTCTGAATCGCTAAAAATCGTACCATGACAGTACTAAAGGTGAACGACTATTGAATAAAGTAAACAATGTTGATTAAGCTCGTAAATAGTAACTTTTTTAAGATCACATATTTTGACATTACAGCCGCTCAATAGACGCTCTACTGCTGTAAAATAACACGTCATGGTATGAAAACTCCATACAAAAAAAAGGTGAATGGATTTCGTAAACGTCAACGTAGCAGGCCTGTTAAAGCTGGCGTCTATTAAGCTCGCCGAGTCGAGTCGAGTCGGTTCGAATCGAAGAAGTTCAGTGCTTATACAACGTTATTTTTATTATATACAAAAACCGAGACACCCCAACAAGATTTTCATCAGAACCGCCTGAATATGTGTTTTTTTTAATAAATCTCCAAGTTACGCCATATTTTATGTCGCGTTAAGTTCCCTAGTAAAGTGTGAAATTTCTGAGATGTGCTATGCAGGGGTTGTCTAATACACGGAAACTGACCGAGCGGACCATCTCAAGCCTCAAGATGTCTATTCTCGTCAAATGTTATGGGTAGAAACCTACTGAAACAAAATAGAAATTTACGAAAAAAAAAATGTGGTGTAAAAAATATGTCAATCGATTCTCCTAGTGATTCCGAACAAACTAGTTTCAGGTTTAGTATATACTAAAACTAAGCTTGTATATATGCTAAATTGATATCAAATGAGAGTCAAAGCTGTAGCAAAAAAGGTTAAAGTGGTTGATAAGCATTATACCCTTTTCAACTTAAGGTTTTTCTACAAAACGTTACCATGCAAAGATTATCAAATATTTTTCAAAAACAAAACATTGTTGGTGCTATTTTACGGTTTTTGGCGATGTCGTTTCCGGTTTTTCGATAGCAGTCACCTTACGGCTATAATTTACGAAACGAAATTACCGCTGTTTTAGGACTCATCTTTTGTTGAACAGAGTTTTTAGTCATTTGCGTGAGCCTACAGGGATTATAAGATGCTAAGTATAAGTTTGTTTTTTTTTTAGTTTTTCCCTCCTTCTAAATATACACTGAAAGATTTGAAATTTGCACAGTAAAGAATCAAGTAAAAATCTAGTAAAAAAATACATTCTCATAACCTTTAAAAATAATAACTACTACATAATAAGCTTTCCTCTAAAACGTATTATCCAACACTGCCTCAAATAAAACAGCATAAAAATACAAACAAACCGTTTTACAAAAGACAAATATCATTTAAATTAGAACAATGGGATTTCTAGTAAAGACCATCACATAAAAATAGTCGATAAACAACAATACGGGTGGACAGGGAAATCCCTCAAAGGGCCTGCCTGCGGACAGAAACTACCAGGAGACAAGTACACGCGAGGAGATAAAAAGTAACGTACCATCGCTCATAATCAACGCTGTACGAAGTACAAAGCGAATAAAAACAACGGTAAAGATTATAGAGAAACAGTGTGTTGCAAGAAAAAGTGTACATAAAGACAGAATGAGATAGAAAGTTTAATATAGATTACTGACTTCCAGCAACAAGGTTTTTTTATGTCTGTCTGTACCTTTATGTATTAAATTTAATAAAACTTATTTTTCCTGCACAATGTGAAAAATAATGCATTACCATTTCTTTGTCACAAAGCATAAGAGCAAAAAGAAATTTTAATACAGTTTAATGAGACTACACATATGCATTTTTTTATCAGCGTGAAATATTGAACATCTCTTTGTAATTCAATTAATAAATCGTTAAAAATACGTTTGACAACTCACAAGGGAGGAAACAGCCTTTCCTTGCGCGGCTTTCGACGCCTATTAATTTCTTTAGTTGCTTGTTTGTTAGGAAATGAGTATTTTATGAGAAATAATTAACTGAATCACCGAGGTTTCGGTATTGAAGTGCTTATAGCCGCGGAAGTAACATTATTTCTGTTAAAACACTACATATTGTAATTTCGTATGTTTATTAACATTTTAATCAAATGTTGTAGAAATTTTAGAACACCGAATATCAATACTGGAGCTGGATTCAAAGTTTTAAAAAACGGCCGATTTTAGCATCAATTACTATAACTGCTAACCTAAGATGGTCAAGTGTTGTTTTTTTATTGTAACAATTCTACAACTTTCAACTAAAATCTTGTACAATTGCGGACTTAAAATGTTTACCACCCTAAGGTCTATAATTGCTTCCACATTACTTTTTCATAAGGTCGCTCGGTCGCTCGCAAAAAATTGTCAGGGCAAAGATTAATTTTTTTTAATTGACATAAAAAGGTTAATTTAAAGAAGCTGTAAACTAGGTAGCATAGAAAAAGAAATCAACCTATTTAGTAAATTCAATCAAGTTCGCTCTATACAACTTTTGACTAGACACACATAACTACCTAAAAGGAGTTCATAACATCAAAAAGTGGTTATTAGCCTTTTTGCTAGAATCGACGCTTCACAATTTTTAAAAACTAATATGTAGGTAAGTTGATATGACATTTTGAACCTTATTGCGCACAGTGTGAGAAGGAATTGAATTTGAAATCTGATAAACATTTCGAGTCCGCGGCTATACCTACATAGTTACGTTCAAATATTGAACGTAGCTATGTATAGCCGCGGACTCGCTTGTGAGCTAAGAAAGAAAGTTTCTAACGCGTCATCCTACGTGAGCGATCTACAAGCGACGCGAAAACAACAAACAGTCGATACCTATTGAAGTGGCTTACGTGACCAAACGCACGTGGAGTGCGGTGCGGCGCGGCGCGGCGCGAAGCGAACGCTGTCAGTTGGCTTGATGTTGTCACGTGAACTGGATGCGGTGCCGTACAGTGCTACTGAATGACGGCGGCGCGCGGCGAGCGGTCCGCGAGCTCGTAGGACAAAGCCGCCGCTTCGCACCGCATCGCATCGCTTCGCAATTCGCGTCGCTTTAAACCGCCTACGTAAGACGTCGCGTAACAAAAGTGGCGTCACTAGGGGTCAGCTCACACCGAGACGCGACGCAACGCGACGATACTGGAAGAAGCCCGTGATTTCGCGCTGCGCCGCGCGCCGCCGCGATACGCATCGCAACGTCGCGAGGAGCATCGTAAAATCGTCGGCAACACGACGCCTCGCTGCGCAGCGAGACGCCGCGCGGCGCAGCGGAATGTGTTTACATTCGCCACGTGCTTCCGCCCCGGCCCGCGTCCACCCTCAAATTCACCATGAATTCTTCTATTTCTCCATAAATTAAGCACCCAAATACTCCTGTGTGATGTCTTCCTTTTAATTTTAGTTTTGTATTCTTCTTGCTCTGCCTCTTCTGCAAGAAGTCCGATTATTACAAGATCCCAGTCAATCATTATAATTTCACTCGAGCACTCGACCGAACTGCATCAACTCTACACGAAGTCTGGACGGAAATAGTACAGACAAGTTGCCACGGCGGCCCCGACTGCGCCTCGCGGCGCATCGCGGCGTCGCGCGGCGTTGAGAGGCGCGGCGCCGCTCTTGCACGCCGCGCATACCGCTGCGTCGCGATGCATCGCGCTACGCCGCGAGGCGTCACGAGGCGCAGCGCTGCGTGGTGCAACGTATTCTGAATTCTCACAATGAAATGTGTATCTTTTCGTGTAGAAAATAAAGTTGTATTTTGAGTCGCTCTTTTAAAGTATGCGCGCAGCGTCGCGTCGCGTCGCGTCTCGGTGTGAGCTGACCCTAACGCGGCTATAAACCTCAATCGGTGAACTATCATCTCGTAATGTAACGGTAATATTACATACTCGTACCTCCCGTGTAATTGGAATGACCCAAAACAGCCCCCGGCTTCAGAACCTTTTTGATTCGATTTGGTATCTCTTTTTCTCTCGTGAAGAGAATCGTAGATGACACGAGATAACAAACCAAATCTTTCGACAGGACGTAGTTACACGAAAAGGATTCAATCCACAACATGGTCAAAAATCAGTTAAGTGCATCAAACTGATGCTAGATATCAATACTATCGATCAGTAAAAAGATCCAAGCAAAAACAACTGTCTATTACTTTTGCTCAACCTCAGAACCAACCCACATTGTATGGCACGTCAAGTATCTTCCAAACTTTAAACCTCAATATCTCTAAAGTGACTTTGTGTGGATTGGATCTTTTTCGTGTAACTACTCGTACGTCCAACTGTTTAACACATTCGAGTCCACAACACTTTTCATAGAGCTCATATGCCATGCCGCCATACATATTGCTACTGGACCTTCCAGGAGAGTCCTCGGCATGACATTTGCGCTAAGAGTGAACCCTCGAGGAGGGTTGCTGGCAGTAGGTTTAGAATCGTGAAAAATACGCGACTACGTCGTAATAGGTTTGCTTGTTCCATGACGGTGTATTTTCCAAGAAAACCTACATTTAAAATGAGTCCTCCACGAGGGCACCCGGCATGGCGAATGCGACTACAGGGTACCCTCCTGGAGGGCACTGAACGTGTTAATTGAATCATTCTAAATCACGGTTCAGGGGGCCTACTCCCTAAGTCCGTCAACGAAGTTAGTTACCCGTCCGAAAGTAGCCCGAAACGTAGGAGTGAACAAAACAAGTGTCAAGTTCAACTTTTCGGACGGGCAAAAACACATCGGTAGTAGGGACAACTGTCAAATCGAGTTGTCATTCATTCTTAGTTCGGGCCCCGAAATAATCGTATGTCCGTAGGTGATAGGGAGTAGGAAACGCTCGTAACTAAGGCCGAAACCACGGACTTCGTGCTTAGGGAGTTGACCCCCAGGTCGGGTGCGATTTGTAAATACTACAAAATACATATACAAGGTTAGTCGGAAAGGGGGTACTAATCCGAAGCCCACTTATAGTATCGCTAATGACTGTTTGAAAGCAAGAGTTAAAATTTCAAAATTCGATATATTTTTTTTCCAAATAAAATGATTATTATTTTAGTTTTTTCAAAAAATCTTCATCCCTGCTTTAGTTACAAATTCAGAAAATGGTGCTTCTAATTCATGACCTCAAATATGACCTAAAATGTAAACACAGCTGATCATAACTGGGGATAGATAGATTTTAGAGTTTTTTTTTTGAGATTTTTGAACAACTGTTTCTCTTAAACTATTGACTTTTGGGAAAAGTTGTAGAACAAAAGTTATTACATTATTATGTGTACTTTAACACCTTTTCGGATTAGTACCCCCTTTCTGACTAACCTTGTATATAAAACATGAATGCACAACAGACCATATTTTGCAACATAAACATTTAATTAACAATCCAAACAGTGTTTGAATGATGAATTCATGAAATGCCAAATACGAGGTACTAGGTAAACAGTAAATAGAGGGTTTTCATTTTCAACGTAATGTGAGATTTAACAAAATCCATTAGCACCTAACAATATTCGCTCAATTTGCCAATTTTACCGATTGAAATTGTCGCTTTGTAATAATGGTGCGTGCTTCTAATTTTGTCTGTGTCATAAATAAACTAACCCTATCAGTTTGTGATGATGTGTTAATCCTAATCATTCGTTGTATTTATAGCCCATGCTTAACAAAGTCCATCGGATAATATGATGATTAATAGGATAATGTAATTAACGTATGTTGTAATAAAAAAGGGTGAGATACAGGGATTGATTAAATAGAATTTGATTATCACTTGCCTTAATAGTGAAGGAAAGACGACGTCTGTGGTCTAGTGGTTCGAGTGTCGGACTGCTGACCACGAGGTCGTGGGTTCGATTCCCACAGGACACACATATTTATGTGATGAACATAAGTGTTTGTGTTGGTCTGGGTGTTTCTTGTGTATCTTCTTCTTCTCTCGTGTCAGCATGAGCTATACGAAAATAGCTCATGGTGTGGTGAAAAGATTAGCCAGTCAGCAAGGTTGGTAGCGGGGCTGACTGCCCAGGGTGCGCCGGACGTACTTAAGTATCGTCACTCGTGTAGGCTCTTTTCATGCACCCCAAATTTTTTTTCTTCAAAAATTCAAAAAATTATTTTCAAAAATTCTTGTGTATTATAAGTATGTATTTACAAAAAAAATATATATATAAGTATTATATCCATTGTCTAGTACTCATAGTACAAGCTTTGCTAAGTTTGGGACTAGAAGGTGCTGTGTAAAAATGTCACAAAACATCGTGAGGAAAGCCGCACACAAAAAGAACTCCAAAAAAATATATCTGCGGTGTCTAGTCCAGTAACCCGCACCAGGGGCACAATCCTCCTAAAACAAATCTTGATAAATCGCAACTGAACCAATTCCGAACCGTTCATTCAGACAGTTTTCAATTTCAAAAGTTGTCAAATTGTGTGACACAAAAAAACAAAACCAATCATTTTGACAGTTTTGTAAACAAAAACTGACTGACGGTTGTGGTTCGTTGGCGTTTGGCAATAATTTTGTTAGTCGAATTGATTGGCACCCATGTTAGAGGCGTACAGAGATACAGGATAAGTCTAATGATGATGTTACTGCAAATTGTCAAATTTCTCCTCTGATTTCTGTCCCACTGCGATTGGCGGCAACGTGTTATAATGCAGGTGAGATTGACTTTCGGGGAAACACAATTGATCACGTCGAAACAAAATCTTAATAAATACAGTTTTAATATTTTTTTTAACCTAAATTTAAACAACATAAATCTAAAGTAAAAACAAAGAAATTTATACCTAGACTAAACTACCAATATAAACTAAAAGAGTGCATAAAAATATTCCTCCGCGTCGCTGTCCACTGGAAACGTGCCCAGAAGGCTGGCAGCGTTGCCACGTTGTATGGCAACGCTAATTCTCTGGCCGAAAAACAAGCCAGCCCTCTGGTCACGTGAAGTGTCGACCAGTCTTCTTCCTATTTCCTTAAAAAGGAGACGCGCATTCGGACCCCATGACCCGAGCGTTTCCACCCCAAACGGCTCAAAGTCATAGTTTCCTATGATGCTGCTATATTTGCGCCGTTTGAGGGTCTCCGCAGCCGCAGCGTCTAAACTAATTTGAGAGAAGAAAAAGTAATAAAACAAGAAAACAGATGAATTTTAAGTGAAAGAAAATTTTATTGACACACAAATATTAAATTTAAAAGCAAAAAAAATGTGCAAAGTACGACACATGACGTTGAAATAGTCACATTGGTAAATACCTAGTTTTAAACTCACCACCCAGTGCTTAACAAGCGGGTCTATAACCAAGCCACCACGACAATTTGAAATTTTAATAAGGTGAATTTTATTTAGAAAATCCTCGTAAAAAATTATGTACGTGTACCCCACAGGTCGGCCTACAGTGTATCACCCGCCGTAATGTCTCTAGGTGTTATCCGACGCACGCGTGTCATTTGTTTTGATTACACCCTCGCCCGGTAATGCGTTTTATTATTTACTAGCTGTGCCCGCGACTCCGTCCGCGTGGAACTCGGAAAACAACATTGTGTCGCAGCAACTAAATAGTTATATGTATTCCATTTATTATAATAATAGACAAAGATGTCCCACCAAGGCACTTATATCTTTTAAAGCATTTCTTTAGGTAGAGTTTCAGCTCCTCTTGATTGACCGTAAAGGTTCATATAACCATAACACTAAAAACGCGTTGCTTATTTCCATACATTTCCTTGCTAAAATGGATTATAATTGAATATTGATATTTATTGTGATAATGTAACGAAACCTTATGGCGATACAAAAATGGCCACAACGCCATCTAGTCACAATCGGCGAACTAAATCAAAATATTTTATGCATTGCAGTCTATAAAATGATTTCATTCGAGGTGTGGAAAAGGAAAGTACTTTAAATATATAAAAATTTCACCTACAGAAGACTTCATTTAATTTTATAAGTTAGAAATAGGTACTGCTTTCAAAGATTTCAAAAAGTTTGATCTGGAAATCGAACCAACCCAAATGCGAAAAAATATCATCTGTATTTTTATTTCACCAATCGATAGGATCAATAATACGGATCAAATCGCTCCAATAAACATTGTGTCTGAAATTGATGGAAGACCATAAAACGAAAATTGACTAACTTAGGTACATTTAAATTCAAGCACTTATTAATTGTTGTTAAGTAGTTCTTATTTTTTCCACTTCGTTCAAGTTAAGACACTGTGTTTGTTGGAGAGATTTGATCCTGATTATTGACCATAAAGATATATATCAACAGGTGCCACCAGATGGTATAGCTTTGTCAGTTCGATTCCCGGTTCAGGCAAAAAAATCAGTAAAGGCAATATTTCTTACTTTTAAAAATAAAATGAAGCCTCCTTTGAGTGAAATTTGCAATTTTTTATATTTAAAGTACTTTCCCTGCATGGCCATGTGTTTTGGGACATTTCCTAAGGCTTAAATAAACTTAATAAAACGACGACGACAGGCTTTGAATAGTTCTGACAACAATGAACAAAATAAAATATATAAAACATTACAAAAAAAATACTAAAAGTATATTTTTTTAAAGTGAGGTTTTAATGCAGGCCACTGAGCCAGCGACCGTTCACTGCAGCACTTACTTCTGTCTACAGATTATACTACGCAGTATATGGAAATAATGTTCCGTCGCTCGGCATCTATGAGCAATAGCGTGATAGTTTATATACCAGCATAAGCGCAGGCCCATCAAAATCGATTCACGCGATTTTACGATCCGAATATTAAGCTTATACTTCGCAGTATGTGGAAATAATGTTCCGCTGCTCGGCTCCTATGAACAATAGCGTGATGATATATGTACCAGCAAAATTGTCGCTCTTTACGCAACACATCAACGAAAGTCCCATCAAAATCCATCCACGGGATTTCACGTGATGTCCAGACGGAAAGACAAACAGACACAATAATTCTAAAAAAAAATGTTATGGCCGAATCGAAATTTTGGAAAAATATTTAATTACAGACAAAGTGCACTTTGAATTTTATTCATAGTATATGTATAGATTTATAAATACGTATTTAAGTATTTATTTAAGTATTCCTATCAAAATATATGAGTATTTCAAATTAATCTATCGAATTGCCTTGCACAATTAACAATTTAGAATACCTACACTCGCTTATGAAATTGAGTGTAGGTATTTCTCTCACTGCCATTCAAAAAGATGGGTACCTACCTAATCAATTTTAAATAACAACATTTTAGTTTTTTTTTTTTATAAAAGCTTAGTTAGTATTAGTACCTTCTTCGGATAGCATTTCGATAGACCTTCCGTAGACTGAGAATAGTAATATATTCGTTGTAATATTTTTCCTCACAACGTGATTTGATACACGTAACGCCATCTATTGAAAAGAAATGGTATACATACACAAATACATGCTAAGTTCTTCTAGAAAACTTAAAATTCGCATAACTTTTGATTGCGTGAACCGATTGCGATGAAACAAAAAACATATGTTACTTGGAGATAAGCACAATATTTGTCTATAAAAGTTAACAACATTGGATCAGTTGTTTTTACGTGATGCTTGAACAAACAAACAGATAAACAGATAAACAGACAAACAGATAAACAGACAAACAGACAAACAGATAAACAGACAAACAGACAAAAATTCCAAAAATGTTAAAAATGGGTTCTATTGGTTATCGTTTAACTCCCCAACCAGGTTTTTTCAAAATATTTGCTATGTACAGACACGCCATGTCTACAGATTTATTATATGTATAGATATTAGAGTTACGGAAGTTAGGAACTATGTTTTTGGGGTAATGTCGTGTTATGCGATTATTTTGAAGTTAAGTTATCGGGGACACGGATAAGTGCTGGTGATAGAACAGCGAGGAAATAGGGGAAGTGATGTAAGTTAATGTTTATAATCACTACATAGTATAAAACAAAGTCGCTTCCCGCCCGCTGTCTGTCCCTATGTATGCTTAAATCTTTAAAACTACGCAACGGATTTCGATGCGGTTTTTTTTAATAGATAGGGTGCGTCAAAAGGAAGGTTTATATGTATAATACATGTATATTATAGTACCCGTGCGAAGCTGGAGCGGGTTATTTATTATCAGGCTACTTATGCCCATAAATATACATATACCTTGCAAACTAACATATATTTTACGAGTAATACATTTACATTAGTATAGAAACTTAAGCCTATTAGTAAAACTTCACTTAAGCACTATGTCATTGTGCGATCATGTGGCACTTGTCCGCGGAAGCGACGGAACACCACTCCCTCCGGCCAAAAGTTCTCTTCCATGACGAGGTGCAGAAGACACTTTGGTACTCGCACCGCGAACGCCTTGAAGTTGGCGTTACGGCGCGATTCCAGCAGCTGCACTTTCACCAAGGACTTGACCTTTTCGCATACGTACTCCACGAGGTCCACCGCATTAGTAGTAGTAGCGAATTCGGGAGATGTACACCGGAGTGTTCGGCATCGCGGCACGAAACGTCAGGTCCGGCTCCGCAGGAGCCTTGCCGCAGCAGTTCTTGTTGGTTCTCTGACGGCACTTCCTTTGCACCGTCACAAAACCATCCTCAGCCTTTTTCTGCGCCTTTTCTGGCACAGGTTTCCTACTAGAAGCGCCAGGGGCGCTCGCGGTGACGCTAGCGAAATCCCTACGTAAAGGTTTCGCCGGGTTAATGTTTACAGTGTAGTACAGTGATTCTCTTTGTAGTGTGCTTTGATGACAATTAATCATGTCAGTTGTTTTATATAGTTTCGCGTCCTTTTACCTTTTGTAAATGTGAGAGTTTTGTAGACTTGCTAGATGCCTGGATAAATATTTAATTTGTGACCATATTTTTTATTTTTTTTGTTTTGTGATTCCTGCTCTTAAGTCTATAATGCTCTCCCATGACTATTCTAAGTAGTAACTGTCACTCAAATTGTTAAAAATATGGATTTTATAAGAGTAACCATGGAGTTTCTTGCCGGCTCTTTTCCATAGGAAACGAGTAATTCTAACCGTGCACCTAAATTCGACTTTTCATAAGCGCCTGTAATGGTAAGTATGTAAACAGAAACTTTTTTTTTTTTAAAGTAGTGTTGACCCTTGTTTCCATAGTTTTAAACACTTACACGTTATATTTTTTATTATTTTCATTTCATGTATAACTATTTTATGATATACAAGGTTAGTAGGAAAGGGATTATTAATCCGAAAGGGTATTAAATTACCCATAATAAAGAATAACTCTTGTTCTACAACTTTCCCAAAAGTCAATAGTTTAAGAGAAATAGCTGTTCAAAGATTTCATAAAAAATACGCTAAAATCAATCTATGTAAGTTGTAGAACAAAAGTTATTCATTAATATGGGTACTTTAATACCCTTTCAGATTAGTACCCCCTTTCTCAATAACATTTTAAAAACAAAAAAAAAACACAATCACACGAAAAAGTCGACATTTTTCCGGGTGACTCGTAGTTTTTAAAGCATTCATGGCCTCAATGAAGGGTGACGTTTACGAAAGTGTGCGGATTTAGTCGTCCGTGTTGTAATGAAATCGTTCAGCGCAACACGTGTGTTGCCGACTCATTGCCGCAGTTACCTGCCGTGTGTACCTAACCTTATTTACTCACAGGGCTGTTGAAATATCTACAAGGTTAGACCGAAAGGGGTAACTGATCCGTGGGCTACATAAACTCTCAATCAGCGTAATTATAGACACAATAGATAAGACAATTAAGTGTCGTCCTGGGACGACGGGCAGTACGCAACCGGTTAAAGTATCACAAATGACTGTATTAAAGCAAATGTTATTAATTCCAAAATTCGATAATTTAATTTCCATGCAAAATGATAACAATTTTAGTTTTTTTCAAAAATTCTGCATCTGTAATTTAGTTAGCAGAAAATGAAGCTTTTTAATCCATTATACTGAAACACCTTGTTAATATAAACATATTAGTAATTTAGATACTCTTCTTCTTCGTCTATCGTGTCGGCACGAACTATAGGTACGAGAAACTATACGAGAATAGCTCATACCGTGGTGAAAAGATTAGCCAGTCAGCAAGGATGGTAGCGGGGCTGACTGCCCAGGGTACGCCGGATACTTAAGTATCGTCACTCGTGGAGGCTCTTTTCACGCACCCCATTTAGATACTAATTATAGATCATTTTGTTTTCAAATTATCCAGAATTGTTCTATATGTATACTAGCTGTACCCGGCTGCGTTGCAATGCGAGATTTTCGTACTTTTTTCTACTTACTACTTAGGTACCTACTACCTTCAGAACAAAATCAAAATATGTAGTAACAAAAAGTTAAAACCATTTTCATGTATGCGGTAAATAAATGAAGAATATGGACTGAGTTTTTTTTTAATATTTACATTTTCGTTCATAAGGACCTTCTCCTGACAATTAGGAACACAACAACAAAAAAATTGAGAAATCGGTCCAGCCGCTCACGCGTGTAGCTGTGACCAAGGGAAATAGGGATTCATTTTTATATACATAGATAGATATACACTCACCGGCATAATTAGCGGAACGCAAGAAAAAACCGTGTTTTTTCCATAATTTTGTATTGTACGTTAATGTTTTTGTTTAAATATTTTATAATTAGGGTTAAATGCATTAAAAGGACGAATAATCAATAATAATTTAATTGAATTTGGCAATTTAAATCTTTATTTTGCTAAAATATCCATTTTGTAACTTTCGGCGCATATTTTTTGGAATAATTAATTTGCTATTTATTTTACCTTTTTGTTTGTTTTATCACCGTTTCTATACTGCTAGGGTCGTTGTCAGTATTATAACATGTTTTTCCATCCAATTTTTTTATCCATTATCTTTTCTTAAGGCAAATTGTCCCCATACTCCCATGAAACACTTTTTAATCCTCTAATGTTTCTGGTTGGCAGGATTTTTTTCTCTAACCCTATTTCCCGTCAAGGCCAAGTCATATTCTATTGGACTCATGTCCGGGGTCCACGTTGACCTACCCTGGTGGGTTATTACAACATCTTATATGAAATTGCGGACCACGAATACAGAGTCCGGCCACACATAATCGTGCATTTTTTTTTCTTATCTGGTAATTCGTCAAGTGGCACCGCATAAGGTTCTGGGCTGTCTATCCTGCAAAAATAAGTAGCTAGTAAGCCTCTTTCAATAATGCCTAACTCCGTGTGCGATTCAAAACAAACGACATCCCAAACCATTACTGGAGGATTCCAGTATAAGGCACATTCCTGTAAAATTTGACTGTTCAAAGCGATTCTCTTGACGTATCCATATTCTATGCCTCCCATCCAAAAAATGTATATAAAAAAAACAGCTTGCCCCTGAGAAAAAATCTCTTTCTAATTCCTTAGTCCGATCTCGGTGTTGTTGAGCAAAACTTAATTTCACTACGCGATGACCTACAGCACGTTTTGGACATTCAGCAGTCGCGTTAGACATCAGATTATCTTCAATGAGACGTCGCCTTTCTTTCGGCATACTCACAAGCAAAATATGGACCACCTTCAGGATGCTACAGGTACGAATAGCAGGATTGCGCCAATTTTTCAGGGCCTTAACCGGTTTGAACTGTCATAAACCAATCATCAGAAGCGCTTTTTCCTTGATTTCTGCATTATTCTCATCTTCTAACGAAACATTCTATCTGCTTGTACCGATGAACATTGCGAGGAATTACTAATATCGATACACCCAGTGCTTAACTTACTGCACGATAGGTTTGACTTTCATCGATCACTGTAACATCCCTCGTAGCTTTTGTCAAAGGTAAATTACTTCTTTCAGCCTCTACGCAATGTTTATTCTCCAAATGCAATGAATACACTAAGACCAAACCTCCAGTACTTAAATAAAACAAAGTTCCGATCAAAAACACAAAAGGGCAAAATCTCTGTAAAAATAAAACTGGGCCTAATTTACCTCTAATCGCTTAGGAAGACCAAATTTTTCTTCAACATGCAAGTCCTAATTGGAGGTTCTTTTGAACAAAAAAAGCGTCATAGCAATAGCAGTACCATTTAATAAAAAAATGTAAAAAATGAAAATGTTCCGCTAATTGTGCCGGTGAGTGTAGATTAATATCAGTATGATCACCACCATAATGTCTGCAGTGTGCACAGCTTTTTAGCATGCGGAATTTCAGCAGATTATACGCTGTGGAATGTACAGCTTTCCTAAAACGAAAAGTATAGGAAACAGCCCTACGAGTAACCGCCAAAGATGTATGTCTCCATTCATTGCCGCGTGACTAATGTACCGTAATGCTGCGAGCACACGTTTTTGTAGCACGCGTGAGCAACAGCTATTGATGAGCTGAAGGTGGAACGTTCAATTGGTGGTGTTCGTCGTTTATTTGTATAATATTGGAAGCAATGAGCTAGGCTTTGTGGTGTAAACATGAAGCAGTTGTTATTTAGTACAATACCTATAGGATCAATGTGTATTTTTTTTCGAATTATGCCATTTCACTTAAGGGGCAGTTCACACCGAGACGCGACGCGACGCGACGATACTGGAAGAGGCCAGTGATTTCGGGCTGCGCCGCGCGCTTCCGCGAGACGTATCGCAACGTCACGAAGCGCATCGTAAAATTGTTGGCAGCACGACGCCTCGCTGCGCAGCGAGTTGCCGCGCGGCGCAGCGGAACTTGTCTACTTTCGCCGCGTGTGCCCCGCCCGTCCACCCGTAGTCTACCATTTGCAAGCGCATGAACGGCGGCCTCAGGCTGCGCCTCGCGGCGTCGCGCTGCGCCGCGAAGCGCAGCGGTGCATCGCCGGTACGCGCGGCATGCAAGGGCGGCGCTCTCGAGACGCAGCACTGCATGGTGCAACGTATTCTGAATTCTCACAATGAAATGTTGTGTATTATTCATCACAAAAGTATCACAACACACTATCGAACTAACATTTAACCTGTAGAATATCATATATTTTTCTGTTTTTTTTTTTACTGCAGTGGATCATATACTTTAAGGCATGATAAAACATGCTTTTAGCTCCTGTAGTCCCCTTAAATCAATTGACGTAGGTATAAAAATTGTAGGGGTCGGAGGCAATAAAAACAAATTTTGCTGACCGGTGACATGACTGTCGGGTATTCTACGAGGTTGTGTCACCATCGGCATAAAGCTTTCCAGCGAATCTGTTTTAGAAGACTAGACCAACAAGATTTTGAAAGATGAAGACGAATATGGTGCTGAAAAGATGCTAGCATCAAGACGTGATTCTACGTGGTTCCCGGTGACGAGGTAGATCCTGGAAGTTGATGATACCTACTTTGTTTTTATTGCCTCCAATCCCTACATATAAATAACATTATACTATTTACACAAATATAAAGTTCAAGAACAAGTGAACTAAGATAATTTCAAAATGACAAAAACGATGGATAGGGTCATATAAAACAGCTTTAGTTGCAATAGAAATTGAACTATGTACAACAAGCTATGTCTACACCAGTGCGCTTTCATGTTCATCTTGCGTCTTCGTCTGAAGCATGCGTGAAGCGCCATGGCGCATGCATTAGCGCATGCCTTAATACTAGTTCGACAAAAGCGCATGCCCTTAGCGCACGCTAATCCGTCTATTGTATGTCGACTGACGACAGACCGAGGCGCACCGGTGTAGACGATAAGCTGCATGCGTCATAAGGCAATTAATATCGCATGCGCTTGACGCAAGAGGAATTGAAAGTTGAATGCGCAAGATAACCATGACAGCGCACGGGTATAGACATACCATAAGCAGACCAAGGAGGTACCTCCTCACTTACAAAACGTATAATCAACCCTCTGTGTCTTTATACCAGTCCCTCAGATTAATGTTACGTAACACCTTTTTGAAACAATCACATGATTTCGTAAGCTATTCATGAACTGCTAAACAACGGTTGGTTGCGTATGAGAGAAAGGTATTTGGAGATTTTAAAGGAACAGTTTATTTGAAGGAAGAGCTGTGTCATGCTTTTATCGTGAACCCGTCTCTGAATGTGAAAATTCCAGCAAAACACTTGAAGTAGTTCGTGAGCGGTGCATACGACGAAGCCCGCGATCCGGATCGTATTGTAGTGGAAATTGAATAAATGCAGCAGTGAAAACTTTAAATAGATGAAAAAACCCTCTAAATATTATAATGATTCTTAAAATTAAACATATTGGTTTGAAATCAGGCAGGTTAGTGCCCCCGCCAACATCACAGGCAAGGCCGTGGAGTGTACGGTTTCTCGAAGCAACTCAAGGCACTTTTAAGCCCCCTCTATCTTTGTAACAGATGAGTGCGAAAGCTTAAAAATTATATTACAGATAGTAGTTAATGTACTTATATTTAACTAAATTATCAAATTACAGTTTTATTATTTCGTCACACACTAATCACTCGTACACTCACTCACTGACAGCTCGCTACAAGCCGCCCTGCGGTTTGTAAGCTTTTCAGTAGACCTAATGACACATTTTTTATTATATTATGGGGTTGTAGAAAGCTAGTCTAATGTTCCGTCCGGTTTTACGTTAATATCATTGTGAGGTAACGTCTTTCCCAGAGGGGGTATATTATTATTATTAAATTACTCTATTTATGGTGAATAATTGAATTGAATTCTACAATATCTAGCCAAGCGCAAGTCTGAAACAGTACACATCATATTATTTTTTTAAAGAACGCTCCTTATTTTATTTAAAGAAGAACGCACAGCTCTAAATAAAGCGTGCACATAAGCCCGCCTAAGCCTATTCACGTCTACACGTCACGTGATGACGTGACTGACGCACGGAATATTATAATACAGCACTTTGTGTCAGACGTGATTGTATACCAACCAGTAACGAGCCATGCTGGAGCTGAACAAACGAAATGTTGACTCAAACGGCAGGTTCTTTCACTTCGTACTCTAAACTCCTATATTTTAACGTAAGGCGATTTTGAAGAGCATTAAATTGATACTTGCGAGTCCCACTAGGGGTCGTCCTTAATGCTGTTGTTGCTAGTAGTAATGATGTTAGTGTAGTGTATGTAGTTAGCTTAGGTTAAGTATTTTACTTCCCCACCACTGACTGGAGACTCTTCAGTACCCCAAGTGTGAGTTTTTTTCGTTAACTACTGTAGGTGGTTGCGTCACGCTAAAAATGTATGAAAATTTAGACATCGACTCTAGGCGCGGCGTTCAATTTACGCGCGAGTATTAATATTGAACACCACGCCTAGAGTCGCTGTCTAAATGTTTATACATTTTTAGCGTGACGCAACTACAGTAGTTAACGAAAAAACTCACACTTGGGGTACAGGTCTCGACAATAGCTGCCCGATTACGTAAAAACCGGGCAGTTATTAGCGAGCGTTAAATCTTTTGCACTGATGTAGATGGTCGGCAAACCAAGCAAAAAAAAATAGTTGATAGGCTAGTATTTTCCCAGCCATTGTAGGATAACTTTTTCATCATCATCCTCTTACGACATTTCTCCTTCAAATCTATTCCAGACCGCACACTTTTCTCGTTGCCTCTTGTATGACCGTAAAAGAACTTTGTTTCTTTTCTTTTTCGAGTGCTTTTACAATTTTAAATAATAATCAAAAACCGGCCAAGTGCGAGTCGGACTCGCGCCCGAAGGGTTCCGTACCGATCTATAAAAACGGCAAAAAAATCACGTTTGTTGCACTAATTTAATTATTTATTTTAAAAGAGAATATATAACTAAGTATTCTGTGAATATTTCAAGCGTCTATCTGTTGCTGGTCTGGTATCAATATCGAGCAAAAACAAGCAAAAAAATCACGTTTGTTGTACGGGAGCCCCCTTAAAAATTGATTTTATTCTGTTTTTTAGTATTTTTTGTTATAGCGGTAACAGAAATACATCATAGATCTGCGAAAATTTCAACTGTCTAACTATCACGGTTCATGAGATACAGCCTGGTGACAGACGGACAGCGGAGCTTTAGTAATAGGGTCCCGTTTTACCCTTTGGATACGGAACCCTAAAAACGATGTTGCCTGTGATAAAAGGTAAAAAAGGTTTAATATAACTTAAAAGAAGGTGAAATGACGTATGAAGATGATGATGAAAAAGTTATCCTACACCATGCGTAAAGAAATCGCAATGAATATAGTTTTTTTTTTTATTATTTGTCTTGGTCGTGTTTGACCCTAGTCACACCTGATGATAAACGCAGACAGGGTCTAAGATGGAGCACACAAATCAAAGTTATAGAGATATAGAAGGATTCCGCTATACCCCTCTGGCTCTCACATACACACGACGGAACACAGTAAATGGCTTGGCTTGACTTTACTGTGAGGGTAGTAGCTAGCCAGGTGGACCGTATAGATCCTACCACCAAGCGTGCTGTATTTTGTTGAATCTTACAACACGCGTCTATTTCCGCGTGCGGTAAGGAAGTTGCCCGTTCTCACACGGAGAGAGGAGTGAGGAGGAGTGCTTTTGTAGAAGAGTCCGCGCCGCCGCGCTGCTGCAGCGACATATTTCTACTAGACAATCACAATGTTGCAGGCGTAACATTACCACTGTAGACAATATTTTGTCGATAGAAGAAAAAAAAATGGTATACCAGGTGTAAGGGACGGTGTACCGAAAACTGAAACAGTGAATTCAACCTATTACCATATATTATTTTGAATTGAAAATAAGTGGAAATTTTGGTCGAAATTTTCCGACTTTTCCGATTTTTCTTTTCACAAATTTTACATTTCTCTGCTGTAAAATAAGCAATCCTATTAGGACACACAGGACGTGGCAAAAATAAAATGTATTTTTTATAAATCGGAAAATTACAAAGATTTCGTTGATATTTTCAACGGATTTTCAATTCAATATAAGGAACTAAATTCACTGTGTAAGTTTTTGGTAACTTGTCCTTTACACTCAGTTTATCTACCTGTCAAAACACTTATTAAAATACAATAAACCATAGGGAAATTAGCAATTCCCAGGAAATTCGGAAAATTCCGAGAGAAAAACCACTTATTTTCGTATCAGAATAATGGGCTGAATTCACTGTTTCAGTTTTTGGTACACCATCCCTTACACCCAGTATAGTGACATATGATCAATGAAAATTACGATTATTTTCATTATACGGTACATAAAATGCATACAAGCAAAAAAGTCATACACCTATGTCACATTTTACTATTCTATTACTCAAATTCAATCCCTACATCAAAATATCAATATGCCAAAACGAATTGTTAGTTCGAATATTTTTTCCCATACAATAAACATACATAATTTACATGTTGAGCGGGTCGCGTAAATCTGAAATAGTGTACAACAATCTGTCACAACATTCGACATATTACCAACGAAACGCATCGGCAAAAAGTTGAAAAATCGTTCGCAAACTTTTTTCCAAATCTACATGTAAACTATCGTATTTTACAGCTCCGTGATTTTGTTTGTGATAAATGGTGATTTGCAAATATGCTGCGCTTTGTTAGCTAACGTTATTTTCATGATAAAACTCGTAACTAAAATGTTGCGGAAAATAAATGTTTCATGAATTGTTTATGTAACAACTTCGAGTATATTTTTTAACTGTCATCTAAGTTAAAATCATTTTGAATAAGTGATCGTGCCAAGAAGACTAAAAACTAAGCACGTGAAATGTTTAGTAAAATTTTATACACATAAGTGTTAAAAGTCTGATTAAAAACTCAAGGACGAAAAACTAGTATTTTAGTAAAAAAACTAACTTTAAAACTGTACACTCGACGTAACATAAATTAATTCATGCATTTTAGGCCATCTATCTTGCTATAATATAAAAAGCGTTGACATATGCACTATGCACGTACGCTTTCAACATGTCAACGCACATATTTTATAATAAAACCTAATTGGTGTCAGCGAGCGCCAAATAATATAAAAGCTTGCATCCATTAGTTCTACCGTTATTAAACTACACGCATGATATTTTTGGCTGGCTGTTTTAAGTGCCGTATAGTGCTGGCTACGAAACAAACATTATTGTTCCACAAATAAATTAGTTCCTGTGGACATCGCAGTAACTGATGCCAACTTTAACAGTTTTATTTTAGGTTCTTGAATTTTAATTGTCAATGTACCTGTGCGAAAAATATCCCCTTAAGATCATTCTTCTTCTTTTCATCTCTCAATCAATCCGTCCATCTTTTATTTGGTCTCCCTCTTCCCCTCCATGCATCAACATTTCTTTTCATCACTCTCTTAGTCACATACTTTTCGTCCCTCGTGATCAGTTGCTCGTACCAAGATATCCGGTTCCCTTTCAACTTTTCGGTCATATTTTTTTCTTTCAAGCTTTTTGACAATGTTCTTTCTTTTTTGATAAAAATTAATTGCAGCAACCTATGGGAGATTTTTTGTATAATATAATATTCTATCCGTAATACCGATTTAAGCACTTGCTGCCAAGATGTTGTTTTCTTAAAATACATATACCGTGTTTATGTCTAACTACGAACTAAGATAAGCCGAGTTAAGTAGAGTTACGCTATTATAAAATAATAATAACACACAGCTTATATAATTTGTACGCTAGCTAGTTGCGTTCATGCTATTTCATAATATACGAAACACTACTTACATCTTATAAAGCTGAAGTATGTTATGCCCAAGAGAACATATATTAAAATGAAGTCTAGTTTGGCTCGGCAGGACGCTCGCCAAATGACGCGGTATAAAACAGTACATTATTTTTGCAGTAATTTGACAATACGCGCACCACAGCAGAGTAGTTTGCCAGAACGCATTCGCTTCGTTTTGATATATGATTTTTGAGCTGATTTGAGCACGAAAATTGTATGCTATTCATTCCCGGCTTGACGGGATCAGCTTTTTTTCTATATTAAGAAACAAATGATCATGCCTGTCACCTGAAATATAGCTATCATCCACCAATAAAACCCGCGACGCCAGAGAAGCCGCTCTTTTCAGTTTCGTACGCGCAGAAGTGCTTCGTCAGACTCACAGAGAGCAAGGCGTTCCAAGAAATAAAAAGGCATATTCCAAATTATACGTAAATTGTCAAAACTTAACCTACTGCCGGTGGATACAGTCAGTACCATAGACAATCGTATTATGCACAAATATAGGTGATCTATCACCTTACTACTGCGCTCTTTGGCCAGCCCCCCGATTCACATCGACACATTAATAACAATTCGATATATGAGTTGTTGAATGATTTGGTAAGCTATCTGTTTTTCCCTCGTTACGATAATCGTACACGGAACGAGATAACATACCGAATCGGTTCATCATCATCATTCAGTCGAAGACGTCCACTGCTGGACATAGGCCTCCCCCAAGCCATGCTGGGGGGAGGGTTGCCATAATCGCTACGTTTAGCAGTCGGGTTGGCAATCGCAGTATGGTTGTTAAAGTACTCAGAGAACGCTGCTGTCCACCCTCTAGAGAATTTCTTAGTCGTCTTTTACGACACCCATGAGAAGAGATGGGGTAGTGCTATTCTTTACGTCCAGCACCACACGGTCGGTGCCGAATCAGTTAACAACTGCGTATCGAAAAGGACTAACTAATGGAGGAACTGCTAATCGAGGGGCTGGTTATAACTGTCAATGATAGTTTGTATTATAACTTTCGTGAGACGCATTCATATTTATGATTAATTACGGTTTACTCACGTGCATTTTTCGGGATTGCCCGACTAGTGTGTTCGACTCGCGACCTCGCCGCGTGATCAGCTCATGATTAAGGGCTCCGTTTGGGTCCGAAACTAGTCGGGCAATCCCGAAAAATGCACGTGAGTAAACCGTAATTAATCATAAATATGAATGATAGTTTGTTTCTAATAAAACATATCAATGCGACGCCACGGCATTTTACATTGGCATTAAAACTGCGGCGTTGTGGGACCGCGACAAGGAGATATGAGCACCGTCCACCTTTTACGAGGAGGAGAGTAATTAGGAAATCAGACGTCATTTTTGACAATGAATGTTCCCGAACTGAAATGATAGGCGGAAAATGATAGTAAATTGATACAATGTTAACAAATGCCGCAACATTCCTACTCGATTTATTGGAACATTTTCCTTAGATCACCTGTTTATGGGAGAAATAAATCTCCTCGCTACGTTTGATTTATTTCCCGCCGCACATTCGTGTAGGCGTAGGGTTTGATATTTTTAGTACTTCTATATTTTACCGCTAAACAAAATGACAAGTGTGACTTTGTTGGGGCTGTGTTTTAGAGGTATATTTCATACATAGCCCTTAGGGCCTATCCACATCTCCACATCACGACGTCGTCAACGTGGAACGTTGCGGTAACACGGCACGATGCGTTGACATAACGTGCAAATTTACGTTACCGTATCGTAACACGTTCCGCCTCTAGCCGCAAGCGCGCACACGTATATGCGCTCCGCCCGCGCTCACCACGCCCGCGAGTTAATCGCCGTCTATGTGCTCCGATGCTTTAAAACCATACCTTACTGTTTGTCTTATTAAAGTTCAGGATCTACATGGTCAACGATAAATCTAACAATGATCCTGACGTGCATTTTTACGATACGGTAACGTAAATTTGCACGTTATGTCAACGCACCGTGCCGCGTTACCGCACCGTTCCACGTTGACGACGTCGTGACGTGGAGATGTGGACAGGCCCTTAGACTATAAGTAACAGGTATGAATGAGTGGTTTGTAATAAATGGTATCTTCCAATATTTTAGATATTTTCAGTGCAACTGCCTCGTTGTTCTAGAGCTATGTCTACACCAGTGCGCTTTTACGTTCATCTTGCGTCTTCGTCTGAAGTATGCGTGAAGCGCCATTGCGCATGCAATAGCGCATGCCTTAATACTAGTTCGACAAAAGCGAATGCCCCTTTTTTTTCCTTTCTTACTGCGCTTCATGACGATGCGCCCTAATCTTATTACAATGCCTTATAATTAACTTAAAAGTTATAAATAAATTACTCATTAGCCTAATTATAAAGAACACATGAACAAAGTGTCTTCGCCTTAATATAGACAATAAGAAAAGTGTTATTTTACTAAGAATGTGTCCAATAGCACTTTACTTAACAACTTAACAGTTTACTGTTAAATTGTATTTTACTAAAAATGTGTCCAATAGCACTTTTCTTATTGTCTATATTAAGGCGAAGACACTTTGTTCATGTGTTCTTTATGTAACATGCATGCCCCTAGCGCACGTTAATCCGTCTATTGTACGAGTATGTCGACTGACGACTGACCGAGGCGCACCGGTGTAGACGATAAGCTGCATGCGTCGTAAGGCAATCAATATTGCATGCGCTTGACGCAAGAGGAATTGAAAGTTGAAAGCGCAAGATAAACATGAAAGCGCACTGGTGCAGACATACCATAGTGGTCGCAAGCGCGATGTGCTGGGTTCGATCCCCAGGTCGGGCAAAGTGCTATTGGGTTTTAATTACATATTTCATTATTGGACATGGTCATACAAATCCACCCAAACATTAAATACCGAAACTCGTTTAGCGTAATAGTCATTGATTCAATATAATTATTATATTCTATGTGAAGAGCCTACTATTGTGTTATCTATATATGCCATTCAATTACGAATATAATGGACCTAATGTATGCATGACGGCTATTTCAATCTACTAAAATATTATTATATCACCGATAAATTTAACGCTAATGTGTCCATAGTAACGAATAATTTCCATAATGTAGGTACGTTATTCAAATTAATTACTTAGCAAACTAATTAGTGTCATTATCTCTAAAGTGCCTCTGCATGTTGGACCCATATCCTCACGTAAGGCTGCCAATACATCGGATTTTAAAAGGTAGAATAATTGCGTAATGGCTCTTATTAAGGGCGACACTAACGCCTAGCGCCATTAATTGACGCATTAAGTGCCAAAGATACAAGAATTTGTGCAAATGCATGCGTTAATTGATGCTCGTGGGAGGAGCTCGTGGCTAAATAATTACAGCAGCATAGACCGATCTTCCGGGTTAAGCCACGCTTGCCGAGGTTGGTCTGTGGATGGGTGACCATTTACCATAGCGAGTTTCCTCCGTGCCTCGGAAAGCATGTAAAGCCGTTGGTCCCGGCTGTCATTTGTAGATCTTTGACAGTCGTTACTGTTGGTCAGAAGCCAGAAAGTTTGACAACCAGTCTTACCAAGAGTATCGTATTACCCAGTTACTGGGTTGTGGAGGTCTGATAGGCAGTCGCTCCATGTAAAATACTGATATTCAGCTGCATCCGGTTCGACTGGAAGCCGACCCCAACATAGTTGGGAAAAGGCTAGGCAGATGATGCATGCGTTAATTGATGGCGTTAGGCGTTAGTGTGGTCCCAGCATGAAAGCCATTACGCACTGTCGACTGATCGCCGGAGACTTGGTCGACGGCGACTGTGACTTTCTATAATTTAAATAAGTGTTTACGCACTTGGTCACCAGTAGCCCGGGCGACTCGGCGACTCGCCGCGCAATGGCGATGTACAAGCGACTGGTGGTCGCCAGCGACCAATAGGAGCACGGGTTCAAATGGAAGCGTTCACACTCACGATGCGAGCAACTGTCGAGACGACCGGACGTCGCACACAAAAATGGCTCCTGCTTTCGATACAGAGAAATTAATATTGGAAATACAATTCCGAAAAGCTGTTTGGGATTTATCCAGTGACCAATATTCCAATCGGGATACCTAATACTCTCTTGCATTTCTTTTTTTTCTCTCTTTATAATTAGTAATTAGTAACGCTACAATAGCAGCTTCTTCGACGTCGACTCTGCACGAATGTACAAGAAACACTACGCTCGGCTTGGTCTCCTGACCCTAATTGCCTATGTTCTGTCGACTGGTCGCCGAGAGACCAAGTCCCCGGCGACAAGTCGACAGTGCGTAATGGCTCTTCATCATGATGATGTCACGCTTAGCCGGTTAAGGGTGGCTTGAGGAGTCAACCCTTAACGAGCATGTGCACATAAAATCAGAATCTAGCAAGAAGCAGAAGCATTTTAGCAGGAGTGTACTTACATAAGAATATTAAGGAAAACACTTTTAACCATACAATATATAATATATTTTATAATAGTTACAAAATTAGACTAGTTTACAGGGCGTGGTTCTTAGACAATACGATACGAGGAGTCCAGGGTCTTCAGGTGTAGTAGGTAGTACTTAACTAGCGGCTGCTGAGGCGCGAGAGAGGACGAAGTTTTTTTTTTTTTCTATTTGACTGCTGTAGTTCGTCCTAGGGGACGGTTTCTATTATTGGCGAGACCTGAAGGGTCTCCAGCCAATGGGGGGGGGAGTGAAATACTTAACCTAAGCTAACTACTTGTACTACACTAACATCATGACTACCTGCAACAACAGCACTAAGGGCGACCCCTAGTGGGACTCGGACCTCGGCTTAGGGCGTTGCTGGCGTGGACATAGGGGGGGAGACAGCTTGATGAGGGCTGAATTATCGGTGTGACTGCGGAGTCTGAAGAGAGGACGAAGTGCAGCGTGCCGGCCCTTTTATAGGCGCATCCCGCTAGTCGCCACCACTGCCACCGTCACAATGACATCACGCCCGCATTCCCCGAAGGGGTGGGCAGAGGTGTATAGTACACCCTCATTTCGTCGTTATGTTTAAGTCCCATGTTATAGGGGGCGAGCCTAGTGCCATCAACCGGGCACAAATCCAGACGCCAGACTGAGAAATTCCACACGGAAAAACCCAATAACACTTTGCCCGACCAAGGTCCTCACGCTCAGCAGTCGCGCTTACGACCACTATAAACGAGCCAGTAAATTGTTTTCAAATTGTTATGTCCGTTAAACAAACAACAAAAATGAAAAAAAAATCTAGTTACACAATATTCTTTAAGCACACACTCGAAACGCTCCAGACACTGTAGAAAAAAGAATACCCAAGCAACTGCAATTAACAACCACTTTTTAATACAAAAAGTTGATTGCCATCTCATTCACTCCATGCAAAACTTCGAACGTGTGACAGAGACAGGCAAAACATTGTCGGCTCACATCTGTGTCCCCACTTACAGTTTTTCCTGCATTTTTCCCACCTACAGGGTTTTTTATGCTAGTATGTCGGTTATGAGGTGTTCTGGTTAAGACTATAACGTTAGATGCCATTTAAACTATCAGAAATAAGCTATTACAACAGAATAATGATTGATGAATGAATGGTGATGAATGATGAATGAATGATGAATGAATGATGAATGAATGATGAATGAATGATGAATGAATGATGAATGAATGATGAATGAATGATGAATGAATGATGAATGAATGATGAATGAATGATGAATGAATGATGAATGAATGATGAATGAATGATGAATGAATGATGAATGAATGATGAATGAATGATGAATGAATGATGAATGAATGATGAATGAATGATGAATGAATGATGAATGAATGATGAATGAATGATGAATGAATGATGAATGAATGATGAATGAATGATGAATGAATGATGAATGAATGATGAATGAATGATGAATGAATGATGAATGAATGAATGAATGATGAATGAATAATGAATGAATGAATGATGAATGAATGATGAATGAATGATGAATGAATGATGAATGAATGATGAATGAATGATGAATGAATGATGAATGAATGATGAATGAATGATGAATGAATGATGAATGAATGATGAATGAATGATGAATGAATGATGAATGAATGATGAATGAATGATGAATGAATGATGAATGAATGATGAATGAATGAATGATCCATGAATGATGAATGAATGATGAATGAATGATGAATGAATGATGAATGAATGATGAATGAATGATGAATGAATGAATGACGAATGAATGATAAATGAATGATGATGAATGATGAATGAATGATGAACGAATGATGAATGAATGATAAATTAATGATGAATGATGTATCGTTAGTGAATGAATGATGATGTTTAAGTCCCATGTAATAGGGGGCGAGCCTATTGCCATCAACCGGGTACAAATCCAGTCTCCAGACTGCTACTGAAAAATTCCACATGAAAAAACTCAATATCACTTTGGCCGACCTAGGGATCGAGCCCAGATCCTCACGCTCAACAGTCACGCTTGCGATTGTAGAACAACGAGGCAGTCATAACATAATTAGCCTAAAACTTTCTGAGATTTGAAACTTTGAAAACTCAGAGATAATTAATAGGCGTCCAAAATCTGTAAATCTGTTTATGTTAATAAAATGTAATTTCTTATTAGATTACTTAAAGACGTAAAAAAATATCAAGACACAGGGCAGAGTGTCTACCCAAGTTTAAAAAAGAAAATGGTGACACACGAAGGTATATAAAAAAAAAAGATGTGATGGGACGGACTAGAATATAAAACCTTCTTCACCGCACGCTGGCAATAGAAGCGTTTTGTAAGATTCAACAAAACCCAGCACACTTGGTGGTAGGATCTATACGGTCCGCCTGGCTAGACCACCCTCACATTTAAATCCAGCGCCAAGCAATTTACTGTGTTCCATCGTGTGTATGTGAGAACCAGAGGGGTATATGGGAATCCCATATCTCCGTTACTTGGATTCGTGTGCTCCATATTAGACCATGTCTGCGGTTACCATCAGGACCAAATGCTACCAAATCAAATACTAAAAAAAAACAAATTAAAGAGTAGGTAATTTTACATGAAAATGAAAGAAAGAAAGAAAATTATTTATTTTGGACCCAGGCAGTTACAGAAACAAAAACAAAATAAAAGAAAGGATAAAAATTTAGACTACCTGCACGAGTCCAAAAAGGGCTCCTATCTCAGCATAATGCTGCGACATTTGAGAAATGGACATCATTATAATGACGGATATCTTCACCACAATGTTTTACACTTTTAAAGTACTTAACCCCATAGCGATATGCCAATCTCCATTTACTGAGTCACAATAAAATTTATCACCAGCTCTAAAATATATATCTTTACTACACAAAAGCTCTTCTATCTACCAATTTCCAAAGGGAAAATTATGTCTTGAAAAGATCTCAATCGAACAGATTTAATGCCATGTTATCAAGATAAATGTAAAATAATGGATTTTTCCGGTTGTCTCCCTTGCGATTTATTTTCCCTTCATTTAGAGCCTGTTTTAGTTGTATATGTACTTAGATTAAGATCGTTAGCCTTTATTTAATTTAAACTTAGTTTAAGTACCTATATATTAAAATTATGTTTTAAATTAGGTTCTTCGTTAAATTTCAATTAGTCTTTAATTATTCTGATGAAAATACTGAAAACTAAACGAGGTAAGCTTCTTAATGAAAATGAAGAATAAACTACAGACACCTAATTTTCATTACAAACCTTTGAAACAAAGTATTAACATTAATATAATAACCAACTAATTTAAGTACTAACATTAAAATTAAGGTTAGGATGCACGACGACTAACTATACAATTAACGCTAATCATAATTAAAAGTTCATTATTTCGCTATTAGCTTCAAACATTTCACAATGATAAGCGCTAATAATTGTTTTTAGTCGTGCAAGCTACGTTAATTTTATTAATACCTCGTTCACACCGGGCACATACAGGATGTAAAAAGACCCATCACATAGCCAAAATCTACTCACTCTGTACATCAAACTAAACTACATTTACCAAAAATAATTGCTGGGAAACGACTTTTAGTTTTTGGCATAAAAAAACGTTTTATTTTTGTAGCGCGCAATGTGTGGTTGTGGCGATGCCGCGCGTTTGCATGCGTGCAACGGCCACACAGCTGAGCCAAGGCGGTCGTGTGCGTTTGATATTCGTTGCGTTTTTGTAACTTCAAATGCATAATTTGTTAGGAAAAATTGAAATTTTTGATAATGTTTGTATGATGGAAGAAAGTTTAGTATTATGACTTGGAAATCGATTTTGGAAAAAACTAAAAACAAAATGTGTACTTTGACCTTCAATATCTCCAAAACCAATGATTTCCCAGGTATGGTTTGTACGAAAAAAGTGATCCCAATGATGGGTAGAATACGTGGTTTACGTTATGGTTAAGGATCTTTTTACACCCGATATATCGCGGCACGAAAACGTAAAAGAGTTTTTTTTTTATCTGCCGATACTAAATACCGTCCATGTGCGCAAATATGTCCGTGTGGTGCCGGACGTAAAGAATAGCACTACCCCATCTCTTACCGTGGGTGTCATAAAAGGTGACTAAAGGATTCACTAAAAAATTGGCAGCAGCGTTCTCTGAGTACATTAACAACCATACTGCGATCGCCAACCCGCCTGCCAAGCGTGGCGATTATGGCAAACCCCCCCAATATTGTTTGAGGGAGGCCTATGTCCAGCAGTGGACGTCATTCGGCTGAATGATGATGATACTAAATACTATACTAACTACTTATACTACACTTACATCATGACTACTAGCAAACACAGCACTAGAGGCGACCCCTAGTTGGACTCGGACCTCGGTTTAGGGCATTGCTGGTGGAGATTGGGAGGAAAACAGCTTGATAAGGGCTGAATAATTGGTGTGAGGCGACAGTGTTTCGAGACCTTTCGCAGAGATTGCCGCCATGTGCCGGATACAAGACGCGACATGTGTCGCAACTTGAGCCCTAGCAAAATATTGCGACACATGTATCGCCACATGTCCCTGATAAGCCGACCACGAATTACTATGAACAGAGAAAGAAAGAATGAAAGAAAATTATTTATTTTGGACTCACACAGGCAGTTACAGAAACAAAAACAAAATAAAAGAAAGAATAAAAATTTATACCTGCATTTACGACATTTAAAAAAAACAAAACGTCGCAGCGCTGGTTTAGTTATGAAGGTGTTCGCCGAACACACTGTTCGGTAGTGGTACGCACGTGCAAACAATGTGTTCGATATTTTGTGTTCGCGATGTTCGTGTTCGCTCGTGCGTACACGGCTTTACCAAACAGTGTACTCGGCGAACACGTTCATAGTAATTCGTGTTCGATATTTGTGTTCGATCATGCGTACACGGCTATACAAGCACGCGTATAACGTCCGCCTGGCTAGCTACCACCCTCACATTAAAGTCCGGCGCCAAGCAGTTTACCATGTTCCGTCTTGTGTATGTGAGAGCCAGAGGGGTATAGGGTAATCCTTCTATATCTCTGTTACTTGGATTCGTGTGCTCCATCTTAGACCCTGTCTGCGTTTAACATCAGGTGCGATTAGGGTCAAATGCGACCAAGTCATATAATAAAAAAAACATGTACAGTCAGCTACACTAATTGGTTAACCCCTCAAGAAGGATAACCCCCTTTAAGGATTGTTCTGTAAACGTTTTTAAAGCTAAGGTAACTGCATTACTTTTGGGCAAATGTTACTACTCAGTGAAAAACTTTTAAATGACATGAATTTATCCAGATTATGATTGTTTTTAATTGCAAATTTACCATGTAACACTTATGTACCTGACTATAATATTATTAATTGACTTCACTTTAATTTCTGTTTTGTTTTGTTAACATTGTTTTGATTTTATTAATATTTTAATCTATGTAATAATTTGCACGCCGTAAGGTAGACTGTAGCCGATCTCATTAATTTTTGTACAACATCATATACCTGTACCTGCATTCAAAGCAAATAAAGATTTTATTCTGATTCTGAAGAACAAACTTGTTCGTGAGAGGGGTAACTAGTTGGTGCAGCTGACTGTACACTGTGTGAACGCGGCGTGAGTATGTTTGAAACATTTTTGCCAACAAAATTTATTCCCATTTCAAGACCTAATACATCGTCATTACCGGGAACGCTATAGTGTTCCACTTTTCCCCACGTTACCCTTCCATTACTCTATTATGATGAGCGAATGTTTTGTCGTTTGCACGCCTCTCTGCCTGAATTATGCTGTTTTGTTATATTTTTCATTAAAAATATTTTTTTAAGTTGACATTTCGATAAACCGCGTTTCTTAACGGTTCGGTTAACCAGGCTTTGTGTTGGACTGTGGAGGCATTTATTTTTGTTGTACAATTTGTGTTGGTATTTTAATTTTAAATGGGTGGATAGGGAGACGTTATTAAAGATAAAGAATCTTATAAGTATTCGTCTCAACTCAAAACTCATTTATTCAAAATAGACTTGAATTACTTAGTACTTTTTGAAGGTCAATTTTACAAAAGACAGCTCCCAAAAACGCCCATCCTTCATCGCTTCTAAAAGACTGATTTGTAAAAAGCCCGTTTAAATTATTTTGTACTAAAGATGGCCGAAATCGTTTTTTATACACTTATTTATTAAGTATCCTTAATTTGTACAATTTTAGTATCTACCTATGTATATAAAAATGAATTCCTATTTCCCTTGGTCACGGCATCACGCGTGAGCGGCTGGACCGATTTCGCAAATTTTTTTTGCTGTTGTTTTCGTAATTGTCAGGAGAAGGTTCTTATGAAAGAAAATTTTAATATTTAAAAAAAAAACGAAAGTATCTCAGTATGTCCATATTCTTCATTTGTTTACCGCATGCATGAAAATGGTTGTAACCTTTTGTTACTATTTTGATTTTGTTTCTGAAGGTAGGTAGTAAGTAGGAAAAAGTGCATTGCAACGCAGGCCGAGTACAGTAGTCTACCATAAATAAAATAGACTTCAGTTGCGGTATAAAACCCCCGATCCACGTATTATTGCGTGACGTATCTCCTGTTCCTGATCCCCTATCCCAGCTAAGTCGGATTATGGCAGATAAGCAACGGATACCGACCGTAAGGCTTTCGTTCGTTCGTTGTTTCAAAGGGTTTTGGTAAATCACGCCTGAGCCCTCCGCTTGATGGGAGACTGTGGAAGTGCCGATCAATGCTGCTAATAAAATCGATGGGATGACTCTGTAACACTTGTGGAAAATAAAAAGGAGGGTGAAAGATACAAGGAAAGATTTGTAGGGTTTTATGATAGTGTGATAATATGAGGTTAGTTGTAATTCGACGTTAGTGCGTATGCACAGAGAAAGCGGGTTCTATGTTCTATGTTAATAGATGTGGTTTCCGCACTTAGTTCTTTAAGTGGACCATTGTACGTGGGCCATGGCGGCCATCATTCCAGCCAGCCCACCTCCTTCCAGAAGCAAATTAGGGCTCTCAGTCCGCTCAGAACATTTGCGAGTGATTTCGGTGCACCAAGGTTTTTTTCTCGTATTCGGGTGACCCCTGTGCATTCCAGGAGCACGTGTGCGACCGTTTCTTCGGCCCCCATACATGCTCTGCACAGAGGGCTGTCCGTTATCCCTATCGTGTGGAAGTGTTTGTTTAGTGAGCAGTGTCCGGTTATCGTTCCAGTCACCATTCGCAGGCTGCTCCTGTCCAGGCGCAGCAGGCACCTTGTCAGTCTGCCATCCATGGGTGGCATGGCCTCCTTGGACTGCCTGCAGCCTAGGGCTGAAGTCCACCAGGTCTGTGCCTGTGTGTGGGTAAACTCCTGGAGCCACCTACGTAGTTGGTTAAGGGGGATGGGTACTATAGGTTCAGGCCCAAAGGCCACCGTTCCAGATCCCCTCCTGCCCGCGCCCTCCTGGCGCCGATCTGTCAGCGCTTGTTTCGCTGGCCGCGCAGTTAGTCCGCGCAGTTAGTCGGCGCAGGTAGTCTCTATACTGTGTGGCGAACCAGCGCCGACAAGCTCCAAACGTCGCCGACAAGTTCCGACCTGCTCCAATCAGCGCTGGTTGGCCGTCATTTGTTGCTGTATTTACAAGGGAATAAGACGTATTTTTGTTAAAAAAATGCCAGCCCCTGCTTCTACCCGCTTCCTTTATGTAGCGGTTACCTGCACGGACCAGCACCGATAAGCGCTGGTAGGTCGGCGCTGGTTACCAGCTTCCTTTGTGTATACGCCCTAAGACAGCAATGGGTTGATTATGATTTATACATACACACAGTAAACAGGGTTACAGCACTATTTATTTCGATTTTTAAACCTTTAACCGGTAGAGGCCCGACCGACGATCCGGATCGTCAGTGCCATCGTTTATCTATTGTGTCGTCGGGCGGGCTTCTACTGGTTAATCTCGCAATCTATTGCCGCACTTAAACCTCTCCCAAACTACGCCACAATTCCGTTTTCCGGCACCCGCAACAAGTCCACTTGTTTAATATTAAAGCAAGGCCAATTTCATTCATTTTACTTTATAATTCTCCAGCAATGTTTCCGGAACGAAACATTCTTTCAAATTAAATACAAAACGAGAAGCTTTTAACACTCCATAGGCTTAAGACTTCAAGTTCCAAAGTCGGCGACTTTTAAAGTCTTGTCAAAATATTTCGTTGGCTGACACTATGAGACTTTGAGCTGACAAAGTTGGGCAAGTTTTATTGTTGTATTTATGACCGTTGTTTATTCATTGTTACGTGTTTTAATGTTCCTAAATCTGGGAATCTGTAAGTTTGTCCTCGTTTTATTTGAGTTAGATATGCAGGAGATATTTATGATTGTATAGAAAAGATATAAAAGAGTCAACAAACAATATAAGAATAAGCTATTTGCGAACTTTTTGGTGATATATTAGAGAACAATTTTTATTATTTCGTTCCAAATAAATAAGAACTATGTTTTCTAATGCAGTTCTGTATTGTATACCAAACAATGCAAGTTTTAACTTGATGCAAAAGTTGGAAACTAAAGGTACAAGTCCGAGACGGGCTGCAAACTGCAGACTGCAACCGCAGACCGCAAGTCACATTGGTTTGTATGAACCAGTAGTGTCGCTTGTCTGCTGCTGTCATCTGCGGTTGCAGTTTGCGGTCGCCGTTGGAATACTACCTTTAAGGTGTGCACCTTAAAGGTGTTCTTCGGCTAGCGAGTTGCGGTCTGCGGATGCAGTCAGTTTGCAGCCCGTCTCGGACTTGTACCTTAATGTAGATCTGTGTATTCCATAGATTAAATAGGGTGTGTCCAAATTCGCGTAATTCGCGTGCTTTCATTCATTCACGTGTGCCATCGAAATGTTCTATCAGAAAATATATTTTTTTTGCATTTTTTTTTTACCCTTTCACGCGGTAAAAAAACGATGGCTGACCACGACCGCAACAAAAAAGAATCTTTTATTTTTATTTTAATCAAGCTTAATCCCGCGTGGAGTTAATCTATACCAGTAGGTCATGTGGTTTTAAGGAATTACACGAATTCGTTAACACCCTGTATATTCACCGTGGGCCCGAGGTACCCGAAAGATTTTAACCGTCGATTCCGTTGCCTAATTGGAGAAGAAAAGCTAGGATATAGTTTGTTGATTATAGCTTAATTTTCGAAATATTCATTATATACGGATATTCACAAATCGAAAAATATCTATGGTAACAAGTCCTATGAACGCGGCGTTGCGACTTTTGTCATATCATACCCCTCTCGCCGTATGTCTTATTTGTTGGGGAGGGTTGTGAAGTGAGAAGTTTCTTATCCACTCACACGATAATTTATAAATGTTGCCATTTCAACCTAAAGTATTGTTTACAAGGAAGTACTAAAGTTAATTGATTTAGGTATAAAGTTCAGAAAAAAAAAGGCTGTGTTGGACTTTTGTTGATATAACATTTGACTCATAATTCCATCAGAAAGGCGTGGTTAAAATCTTTCGGGTACCCCAGGCCCCATTGTATAAAGTGTTGTGTTATTATTGAAGATCATTTATAAAAATGGGGTACATTAAAAGAGCGTCCATGAGTGACGATACTTAAGTACGTCCGGCGCACCCTGGGCAGTCAGCCTCGCTATCAACCTTGCTGACTGGCTAATGCTTTCACCACGGCATCAGCTATTCTCGTAAAGCACGAGAGAAGAAGAATATTCATAAAATTGTTGACTTCATGTAAATGGAGAATGCAGTAGAATCCAGAAAAGCCCCTTGGTCACTGTGATCCAAAAAGACCAGCATTCCAGAACCACCCATAGTCGGCTGGCTATGGGCGTATACATAAAGGAAGTAGGTAACCAGCGCCGACCTACCAGCGCTTATCGGTACTGGTCCGTGCAGGTAACCGCTACATAAAGGAAGCGGGTAGAAGCAGGGGCTGACATTTTTAAGCAAAAATACGCCTTGTTCCCTTGCAAATACAGCAACAAATGACGGCCTAATTCTAGTAAAATAAATCTTGATAAATCACAACCGAACAAAGGCCGAACCGTTCATTCAGACAGTTCTCAATTTCAAAAGCTATCAAATTATTTGACACAAAAAACAAAATCAATCATTTTGAAAGTTTTCGAAAACAAAAACTGACTGGCGGTTGTAGTTCGATTGCGTTTGGTAACAATTTATTTTAGGAGAATTGGGCACCAGCATTGCTCAGCAGTTGCGCTTGCGACCACTAGACCGACGAGGCAGTCTTTGCACACTTGTCTTTAAAACATAACTTTGGCTTAGCGATGCTCTACAACTATTTTGTTCGCCAATATAATTACTTTCTCCATCATCTGCCTAGCCTTTTCCCAACTATGTTGGGGTCGGCTTCCAGTCGAACCGTTTGCAGCTGAATATCAGTATTTTACATGGAGCGACTGCCTATCAGACCTCCACAACCCAGTAACTGGGTAATACGATACTCTTGGTAAGACTGGTTGTCAGACTTTCTGGCTTCTGACCAACAGTAACGACTATCAAAGATCTACAAATAACAGCCGGGACCAACGGCTTTACGTGCTTTCCAAGGCACGGAGGAAACTCGCTATGGTAAATGGTCACCCATCCACAGACCAACCTCGGCAAGCGTGGCTTAACCCGGAAGATCGGTCTATGCGGCTGTAATTGTTTAGCCACGAGCTCCTCAATATAATGACTTTCTCCAAAGTACTAAAAAGATTTTCACATAACAAGATTCCTAGAACACCTAAAATATAAAAGATAGATAGAGATACTTTATTGTACACAAGAAATAAAACAGAAGGTATACACGTAATTAAGAACAGTACAAATGGCGGTCTTATCGCTTAAAGCAATTTCTTCCAGACAACCATTGGATGGAAAGAATTGTCAAGAAAAATATAATAATAATTATAAAGGACAGCTTGCAGCGTACAAATATAAAAAACATAATAAAAATCGGAAATCAACTAAATACTTATCTAAGTATTAATTAATACATATTATATCACAAATATATACATATTTTATTGTTTACTAGCTGACCTGACGTTGTCCTATAATACTAAAAACTTATAGAAAAAATTCGGGAAAAAAACACTTTTTACCGAATTTTCCAATTTTCCAGCCAACTTTTTAATTTTCTTTCCATAAAAACCTAATTAGAAATATTACGCACAAAAAAAATGCCAAATCGGTCCAGCCGTTCTCAAGTGATGCGCTTACCAACGAACAGCATTTAATTTATTTAGATAGATAGAAGATTTGATAATGTTTATTATTTGTCCAAAAGCCATCTGCCACTTGCCGTTTCTTAGAACAAATAACAAATATTACTGAAAAAGATTTCTTATTAAATAACATAAGTGTATGAGATCCCTATGAGATCTATTCAAGTGCTCAAGATAAAACTTGGCAGACAGTATGAAATGTTTAATACTCATTTTATTACAAACTTTTTATTTATTAAAGTTGAACATCAGTAAATGACAGTACACAGTAAGGAAGGGTGACTACTCAACGTTAAGCTATGCTATGCTAACTTTCTAGTGCTATGATTTTTTAGGGTTCCGTACCCAAAGGGTAAAACGGGATCCTATTACTCCGCCATCCGTCCGTCCGTCTGTCACCAGGCTGTATCTCATGAACCGTGATAGTTAGATAGTTGAAATTTTCACAGATGATGTATTTCTGTTGCCGCTATAACAGCAAATACTGAAAAATAGAATAAAATAAATATTTAAGGGGGCTCCCATACAACAAACGTGATTTTTTTGCCGTTTTTATAGATAATGGTACTGAACACTTCGTGCGCGAGTCCAACTCGCACTTGGCCGGTTTTTTACAAACAACTGAGCTGCGTTAGTACCTGAGAGCCAATTCGACTAACAAAATTGTTGTCAAACGCAAACGAACAACATAACCGTCAGTCAGTTTTTTTACGAAAACTGTCAGAACGAATGGTTTTGATTTTTGTGTCAAAAAATTTGACAGCTTTTGAAAACCAAATCTTTCTGAATGAATGGTTTGGCCTTGGTTCAGTTGCGATTTATCGAGATACCCGTCAGCTGACGTAATTAAATAAGCGATCGGCGCTCACGTCTGGCTCCCATGCTCCACCTTTCACTGCATCAGCTGACGACCTTTCCACCAACATAGAGCCAGCTGACGTTTTTATTTATTCAAAGTAGCATTTAAACTATCATCTGACACATTTTCAAGTGAGAGGAAAACACTGAACGAAAAATTTTTTTTTGCATGTTCTTGTAGCCAGCTGACGTATAATCCACCACGGTACGGCCAGCTGACTTTTTTTATCTTCGAATAATTGCGTTAACTATCATTTAACAAATTTTCAGTCGGGAGGAAATGACTGAAAACATTTTTTTTTTTACGTGATTGATGGGCTGCCGCTGCCCAACCCACCCACGGAGCGGCAGCTGACGTTCACCATGCTGCATAATACAACTCTCTGAAGCATTTCACGAGTTATCGCTTGAGGGGAAATGATTGTCAATTTTTTTTTTTGTTTTTTTTTACTTTGCCCCGCACTCAAATTTCTCTTGTATCGTGGGTGCGTTTACAGACACAAATCTCACAAACAAACGCCCAGACCCGAAACAACCATCTGTAGGCCATACAAATTTTTGTTCCGTGTGGGAATCGAACCCACGACCCGTAGCGCAGAAGCCAATCGCTTAGCCACTGCACCAAACGTGTCGTGAAATATTATCCGGCTCATGTACTATTACCTCACGTGTTGTCGTTTAATTTTAAACAAAGCTCAGCGCAACTTTTGAGTTGCGAGACAGCACCAGCACATTATCGCGTTATCTCCTGCTATGTTTTAAACAAAGCGCAGCTCAGCACGTTTTGTTTGTTTCCTCTTTACAATCTAAGAAGAGCGAATTGACTAAATAGAGCATGGCATAGCACAGCGTAGCATAGCCCAATGTTGATTAGTCACCCTAATGGCCGCTTGCACAAGGACTCGTTAAATACATTTAGTGCGAAACATATTTAAAATGTCATCGTATTTCAGTCAATTGTTTGAAGTTGACAGACACAGAATGTTCTTATTATGTTTAGAGTTAATTATATTTAGTAAGTTGTCGTGCAAGTGGGCCTTAATTAGAGTTTTAATTTTATAAATGAATATTTTGAGTTTTGTAAAAAGAGAAAGATCACACTAAATATTCATAAAAAATCAAATAATTTGTGAAATGATTTTGAGTTTAGGTCGAAACAATCTTAACTTATTCAATTTTGTCGTAACCGCATAAATAGTTAATTTTTGTTGATCCTATTAGGAGCTATTGTATTAAAAATTGACAAATATAAAAAAGTAATCGTTACATTTAACAGTCAAAGTAACCTCTAACCATAACATTTGACTAATGCACGTCTGCACTAAACTTTTACAACGCCTAAATTCATGCCTAACTCTCTAGGATGCACTGAGCCATAAAAATGCGTTGCACCAACCTTAAGCGGCTGCCTAAATGCTTACCACATGCCCTAACTTTACGACACAGATTTTCCGAGTCTTAGTGCTAAGCTACTGCTTACCAAGTGTCAAAACAGCAAAACGTTAAAGAGTAGGAATTTTGGGTTGTGGACACATGTCTATGGTGCGGCACCGGCCACCGTGTAACGGCACGGCGCCGCTACCGGGAGATGGCGCGGCGTCGCTCGTGCCGCAGCACGGTGCCGTGTACAGTGCACCGCGCGTTAGTTTATGTTTTGCTGTTGCTTAGCTCGCACGTGTTAATAAAAATGGCTGAAAATTTAGATGTCGACTTATTAATTTCACTATTGGAAACACGTCCCGACGTATAATTGCTGCCGTGTGCCGACGCGGTGCAAATGTTCAAATTTTTATCTTTATAATCCTCGTTTGTCTTGTCCCAGAAAACGGGACGTGCTTCCACTAGGCGAACTAAGCAAAAACTAACGTGCGGTGCACCGTACATGGTACCGTGCTGCGGCAAGACGCCTCGCCGTCTCCCAGTAGCGGCGCCGTGCCGTTACACGGTGGCCGGTGCCGCACCGTAGATATGTGTCCACTACCTTAGCTATTATTATTATTTCTCCTGCTCTATCTCGTATAACTATAACTCTCTTGCTTATTCACTCTTCCATTCAGTCACGTAGGAGTAACTTTAGGAAATCTAGTTGGAGCATATGAATTCGATATTTAGGATTGACTTAGTTTAAAAATGTCTCTGCTACGCTCTGACTTAGTCGAGTTTAGTGCAGACGGATAAGCATAACGGATTCATCGGAAAATTTAGCGAAAATAGGCTCGCCGCCTATTATTACATGGGACTAAATACAAGAGGCGAAACGTGGGTGTACAGACTACTGTAATAGGAGAACACCTCTGCTTACTTCTTCGGGGATTATAGGCATGAGTATAATATGTATGTCACAGAGCGCGAGCGTTATAACTGTGAAATGTCAAGCATCATTGTTTTTTTGTTAATCCTTATTTTGAAATTATTGCTAAACACACTACTTCACTGTTTAGTTGTGGCGCGATGACAATATATCGATGTCACCCGATAACAGATGTGGGTTATTCGTTTTAGGACGAACAGGCTGATGAAGCATTCTGTGTCGAACGATCGTAGAAGTCTAACCTGTATTATTTGACTAGTTTGTCCTTCTTATACTATGATCTTGTTTGAATTATATTGTGCTGTGACCTAGCTCATGTAACTAACAAATAATCTGATTACAAGTACTCTCAGTGGTCGAGAGTCTATGTTGGTTTTATTTACCATGCCCACATTGCCCCTGATAAGCAGATATTGGTTTGAACTGTAATGCTATAATCACTGCTACTAAATTCTCTAACCGATTGTCTGCGACATGTACCTATGTATGTACATGTGACCCGGTTGCGTCCCGCGTGTCGTCCCAGGACGACACCGTCATTGTTTATCTATTGTGTCTATAATTATGGTGATTGAGAAGTTAAGTACCGAAAAAGGAGCTCGTGGATGGTGGATGAATTCAATTTGGGAGTTTTGTATAAAATACATTTTAGTAAGATTTTTTTCGAATTTTATCTGGCAGCTATACTGTCAAGGATATTTTCTGGTAAAAGAAAATATTATTCACGCCAAAAAACACTTTTTCAACTACAAAGTTACCAGGAAACTATATTTAAGAAGCTGTATTGAAAGAACTTATCGTTGGAGAGGCTCGTGGCCAATTAACAATCGCGCGGAACATATGATTTGCAAGGTCACGGTCAGTCCGTGGATGAGTGACAGTTCGATACACATCAAGACCCCTCCGTGTCTCGGAGAACACGTTAAACCGTCGGTCCTGAGTGTCATACGAATACCTATGACAGTCGTTACGGGTAATCAGAAGCCCACAAGTCTGACAACCGATCTAACCTTAGGATACATGCATTGCCCAGCAACTAAGTTGCGGAGGTCTGACAGCAGTCACTCCGTATAAAGCATTGCTATTCAACCGCATCTGTTAAGACTGGAAGATGACCCTTACATAGGGAAAAGGCTGAGCAGGTTTGTAATACGTCTATAATGAACTGCAAACTATCCTACATAATTCTCCCTATGCAATTCCCAGCCAAGAAGTGTCTGCGATTGTCATCTAAA
Source organism: Amphipyra tragopoginis (assembly GCA_905220435.1). Lineage (NCBI taxonomy): Eukaryota > Metazoa > Arthropoda > Insecta > Lepidoptera > Noctuidae > Amphipyra > Amphipyra tragopoginis. Next base: position 27,712,758 of record HG991994.1, read on the forward strand.
GTCACTAAACGGGTAGCACAACACACATTGTGTGGTCTAACTTTGCCAAAAGGGCCCAACTCATTCACGGTTTAACTTTGTAACTGCAGATAAACAGTCGTAAACGAAGTATAATTAAGTAGGGTGAAGTATTTTCAACACAGCGTTATATATACTCTATTTAATAACGTTAGACAAATAAGACTAAGTTTTAGTAAGGAAATGTATAGAAATAAGCAGCTTGTTTGCTCCCAGCAGGGATTTAACACGGTCAGAGCCGGACTTAGAGGAGAATTTAGTAGTTGCAATGGATCACGTGATTTGTTGGGAATATAATTGTACTAGCTTTTGCCCACGGCTTAAAAAACTCATAACACACCACTCAAGTTTTTATAATAATAGAATTTAATCATTATTCGAAAGACACGTGGCGCCATCTATCAACGTTATTGTTGTTTTCCTCGGGATCAGTACTTTTTTCGGGATGAAATGTACCTTATGTCCATTTCTGTACACCTGACAACGTATATGCTTTGATTCAGTGGTTTAGGCGTGAAAAGGTAACAAACAAACAAACTTACTTTCGCATTTATAATATTAGTTAGGATTTACTCACGTGCATTTTTCGGGATTGCCCGACTAGTTTCGGACCCCATCGGAGCCCAGCTAAACACGCAACGAGATCAAGTTGAACAGTTAGTATTCATAATCATAGTTTGTAATTAGTTACAGGATGAAATATATCTACCGAAATGGGGAGGGGGCGCCAGAAAAAGGTGGTTTTAGGAGTCCGACATAACCCTCCGTCCTCTCCAGGCGAAAGGTATTGATGAGGAAAATATATATGAGAGGGAATGGCTCTGTCCAGAAGTACACGACATAATGTATTTAGGTACATTCTTACATGTATTTCTTACTAGCGACCTGCCCCGGCTTCGCATGGTTGCAATGCATTATACAAATAAACCTTCCTCTTGAATCACTCTATCTATTAAAAACAACTGCATCAAAATCCGTTGCGTAGTTTTAAAGATCTAAGCACACATAGGGACAGACAGCGGGAAGCGACTTTGTTTTATACTATGTAGTGATTTTCATTTGCCTTGTCATTATTTATCTTTACCCACAACATTAAAATACCACATTAAATTTTATAAACACAATGTTACGAAAATTTTATACCAAAAACTTTCAAGAAAATAATAATATTCAGTTTTAATTAAGTGACTTAATTACGTACGAGGCAAACCCCTCACACAGAGGGTAGAAAATTTCGCCAAGTTCCACTTCATAATAATGTAGAATGTTGAATAAATGAAAAGTTTTTGTAGTTCCGACCATTTGGGAATTTCTGGGAGGCAAGTCATTCGTTGAGTTGGTTTTAGAACATAATTTTTATTTATTAACTTTTAGTTTCGACTCTAATTGGATTTATATGACTGTTACATGGTCCCACTGTGTCTTCGTGAGCTAGTTTTATAATATACTTACATTCTCGTTATTTATAAGGTGCTTTTTACAATACTTTCTTAGTCATGGTCTACTTTGCCAAATAAAATAAACATAATTATTAAGAAGCTTTCCGGGCTTTCAGGAAGTCGCTTTCCCCATTAAGATTTTACGAAATTTGACTTTCCCGATCCCGATCTATTACCAGGAGCGCATAAATGTTAGAAAGCATCAATTTGTTAAACAAAAGACCAATATGGTATAGATTCCTTGAAACAAATTGATGTCGAAATAAAATGTTATTTTTACATTATCGGTAGTTAAAGCACAGTAGATGTACATAATTATGTATAAGCTAAAGCATAAATATATTCTTTGGTTCAAGTGACAACAGTTAGTGAAAACGTTTAGTTATAAACCAATATCATTCAACGCACATATTCATATTGACAGATGCCGAGTTGATTGTGTTTGGAACCACATTTACTGATTGTAGTTGTATTTGCGTGGTCGTTAGTATTGAACTTTCATGGTACCCTGGTACTTACTGATAATTAGTGTTTAAAAAATCGGCGATAGGTCTCTTTATTTTGATTTATTTATTATGATTTTAGAATAATTTTAAAGAAGGAAGCAGCGTCATGGCACAATACAATAAACAGTGCATAAATCAATTCTGAAAAAAATATTATTAAGTTCATGTCGGACACGCGACTATGGGGACCTTGCTACAGTACAGGAACAAAGAGTATAACGTTAAAAATAAGAAGAAAGATAAAAATTATACCAAAAACCCTGGTAGAATTGAAAATTTCTACAAAATAATCATTGTTGGCGGCCGTTCCTGAAACCACAAGACAAGCGGCAGACAGCTGTAAATAATAAAAAGGTTTTGAATTTCGTCATAAAAATAATTATCCAGCCTGTAATTGTCCCACTGCGGTGCAAAGGCTCTCTTGTTACTGGGCTTGGTGATTTCAGACTATTGGGTCCAGGTTTCCTCCGGATGTTTTTTCATCATCGAAAGTCTTCCTATTGCTCAAGAAGCGGGTACGTTAACCTTTATTGAATTTAGTACTTAAATTAATATTAAATTAACAGTGTAATTACTCCAAAAGTTACAAAGATTGTGGAAGAAGTATGTGTGCTTAAGCCCATTTGTATGTATAGATGTTTCCGCACTGTCTGCAGAACTACTGAACCGATTGTATCAAATGAGGCGGCTGCCGATTCGATTAAGTGACGCGCAACGACCTCGTTTGTAGGTTATATTTTTCCAAGGAGGAAATTCGGTTTTCTGGTAGAAATACCTTTTATTAATGTTATGGATTTGTTTGAAACAACCATACAATTTTTTATTATAAGGAGTTCTAAAATATTTTCTTAAAGATTTCAGTCTTGTACCTACAAGGTTAATCGGAAAGCGGGTACTTATCCGAAAGGGTGTTATAATACCAATAATAATGGATAACTTTTGTTCACAACTTTTCCCAAAACTCAATAATTCAGGAGAAATAGCACATCAAAGATCTCAAAAAAAAAGAAGCTAAAACTATCAGTCCTGAGCTATGATCAATTGATCAGCTGTGTTTAAATTTTAGGTCATATTTTGAAGTCACAGATTAGATGCTCTATTTTATGAATTCGTAACTAAAGCAGGAATGAAGAATTATTGAAAAAACTAAAATAAAAATATTTTTTTCATGGAAATAAATGATCGAATTTTGAAATTTTAACCTTCGCTTTATAACAGTCATCAGTGATACTTTCAGTGTCTTTATGACGTAACTCGTTATCGTAAGGCGATATGAACACTACTAACGTGGCTTTATCTAGCGATAGATAGCACTCCTACAGCTTCATTATATCCTAGTAACCAGCATGTTAACGTTGAAAATTAATTTCACTATTTTCTATGAGTTTTCTCAAGATAGAGGAGCAGTTATTATTGAGGGGCTCGTGGCTAATTAACAACCGCGCAGATCATACGATTTGTAAGGTTAAGCTACGCTTGCTGCATTCAGTCTGTGGATGGGTAACCGTTCGTTATACTCCGAGGCCTCTCCGTCTCTCGTAAGATTTTTGCTAGAGTGTGTTTCACTTAAGAAGTCTCTTCGGCGCCATGTTGGCACCACTGATTTTGCGTCCGAAACAATAAGGAATCAGTGTTGCCAACATAACGTAGAAGTGACTTCTTTCGTGACACGCACTCTACCTACGACTGTTTCTAAAGTCCTGGTAGCTGCTGCTGCCCATGTACTAGAGTCCCAAAAAGAAATGACACCTCGAACTGAATAAATGACAGAGAATCCGAAAGACATTCGATACCTATATTGCTCGAGGCTTAGATGACATTCGATATTGGTTAAATATTTGCTGACCATTCTCCTCTAGACATGAGTCACCGCTTTTGATAATAATCACTATATTATTTTTGCCCTTTGAGCGCCTGAAAGTTCTCTCATAATTATACTTTCGTTTATTTGAAAGATCGTGTTGACTTTCGCGAGGTGAAAAACCACTTACTTTTTAAATGAATAGGTAGGTTAAGACGCGATTAAAGTTTTAACAACAAAATTTATTACAGAAACCGTTTCCATCACGCCTTTTTCATATGAATAGGATCGACAAAAGCAACAGAACACCATATACTACGATCCCTACGTATATTCTGCCTAGCCTTTTCCCACTATGGCAAGGTCAGCTTCCAGTCTGATACCAGACGCGGCTGAATACCAGTATTTTAGACAGAGCGACTGCCATCAGACCTCAACAACCCAGTTGCTGGGCAATGCCGATATCCTAAGGCAATATTTTAGACTTTCGAGCTTCTGACTACTCGTAACGACTCAAACTCAAAACTCGTTTATTCAAATTAGACTAGAATTACCTAGTTCATTTTGAACGTCAATTTTACATAAGACTGCCCCCAAAAGCGCCCAACCTTCACCGCTTCCTAGTGTTTATGTTGTGAAGAAGAAACGGCGCAACAAATTCCCTAGCAACACAGTTCAGTCTGTCAAGTGAATAAATAAATGAGTCTATACCACGGGTCTATACACAAAAAACTGTCATAGGTATTCGTATGGCTCCCGGTACCGACAGTTTAACATGCTCTCCAAGGCACGGAGGGGTCTCGATGTGTATCGAATGGTCACCCATCCCCAAAATTGTATGATCGGCGCGGTTGTTAACTAGCCACGAGCCCCTCAATAATATCTGCTCATCTACCTTGAGAAAACTCGTAGAAAATTGTGAAATTAATTTTCAAAAATTTGTATGGCCTACAGATGGTTGTTTCGGGTCTGGGCGTTTGTTTGTGAGATTTGTGTCTGTAAACGCACCCACGATACAAGAGAAATCTTAGTGTGGGGCAACGTTTCATTAAACAAAAAAAAAAAAAAAAAAAAAAAAAAGTTAATATGCTGGTTACTAGGATATAATGAAGCTGTAGGAGTGCTATCTACCGCTAGATAAAGCCCCGTTAGTAGTGTTCATATCGCCTTACAATAACGAGTTACGTCATAGATTTAATATATTGTGTGATGTGATCCGCGCGGTTGATAATTTAGCCACGAACCCGTCTCCTATCCCTACATAAGTATAATCATGCATATTTTAAAACATGCGCTTATTCGTATAAAACTTACATTGAACCGACGTAACAATTCCAAACTCCGGAAGTTTCGTAAAAGAAAAATACCTTGACTTGCCTGGAAAATTCACGGACAGTCGCCGCGCTAACTATGACTCAACCAATGAGAACTTTTATAGGAAATTCTTTATGATAACGGCTATAAGTCTCAGTTTATGGTGGCCCTATCATATTATTCCCCCTCTAACCTATTGTCACGCTTAGCGGGTTAAGGGTGGCTTGAGGAGTTAACCCTTAACAAGCATGTGCACATAAAATCAGAATCTAGCAAGAAGCAGTTTAGCAGGAGTGTACTTACATAAGAATATTAAGGAAAACACTTTTAACCATACAATAATATATTTTATAATAGTTACAAAATTAGACTAGTTTACAGGGCGTGGTTCTTTAGACAATACGATACGAGGAGTCCAGGGTCTTCAGGTGTAGTAGATAGTACTTAACTAGCGGCTGCTGAGGCGCGTGAGAGGACGAAGTACGAAGAAGCAGCTTGCCGGCCCTTTTATAGGCGCACATCGCTAGTCGCCACCACTGCCACCGTCACACTATATCATTTAATCCCGTCACCATCCTAGCAGTATCACTTATTCCAATTTATCTGAGGTTAGCGCAACATACTTTTAGATTTCGTGTGCCTTCAAGGATTCCTCGTAAGCCAATAACGCCACTATGTCCATCGCTCCGACGAACGGTCTTGGGTGCTCGTTCCCCTGTCGCGAGGTTAAGCAAGACAATTGATGAATGTAGCGATCTAATCGACTTGCACTTTGACTCACAATAGGTACAGTTTAAAAGCGAAGACTCTGGAAATTCTAGATAAGGATAACTTGACTTATTTTAAAAAAATTTTTCGGTGTCTTGATCCAGATTTAAGAATATGTACCTAATAATTTAGATAGTAGTAGTTGATACATTTTTAGACAGTTTTTTTTTTTTTTTGTACTTAAAACTTTTGTTTTGCTGAGTTTACCTGTAAGTGATTGTACACTGTTGTTTATCTGTTTTTGCTTGTTTCTTATGTCCATAACCAGTGTAAACAATTGTTAGTAAACCAATAAAAATAAACAATAAAATAATTAAATAAAAACAACTTTTTCTTCCATATCCCATCAGCCGTCGTCTCAGTATTCAATGTCTTCCTTGCCGTAATTTAAAAACACTTCTACAATCCTTCCATGTTTTGTTATAGCTATTCACATTAAATTATAGCCTCTCAGATTTCAAACAATACATTCTAGCCTCACTTAAATAGAAGCTTACAAACTTAACAAGTACCAGTTCCCAGTAATCCTTTTTCCGTGAAAATTCAAAGAATTAGTCTTAAAAAGAGAACATTGTAAGTCTTTCGTGGAAGTCAATTAAATCTGTCTGAAGTTATCGCGTTCTTCGCGAGCTCACCCCACTTTGATTTGTGAATATTAATACCCGCATAACGAATGTCAGAAGTCTAAACTTTTGTCATTAAGGCTACGATTTCCCGTCTTTAACTTTAAAGAGAGTGTATTAACATTTTAATATTCTGCTTTGTAAAAAGTGTGGTAGTCATGTGGAAAGGATTGTTAAAGACATAGGTATATTATAGCGCTGATCATCATTATAATCATCATCATCATGACTGCCTCGTTAGTCTAGTGGTCGCAAGCACGACTGCTGAGCGTGAGGTCTTGTGTTTGATCCTCAGGTCGGACAAAGTGTTACTCGTATTGGGTTTTTCTCAGTAACGGCCCGGAGTCCAGATTTGTGCCCGGTTATTTTATTTTTCTGTTTTAAGTGGCATAAATACCTAATACACAAACATGCAATTACAGCAATCCCGGGTAATTTGCTGTTATCCATTGAAGACTTCTATTGTCAATCCCTGAGGGTCTTCATCATATATTCACAAAATTTTAAAAAAAAATTACTAATCCGTCTATACATACCTACTATATGATGGAGTTATGACCGAATATAAACAAAAAAAAAAACATCCGAACTGAGAACCTCCTCCTTTTTGAAGTCGGTTAAAAAACCACAGAATAATAATAGCACTACACACCAGTGGCGTAGGGTGAATTTTCTTAAAAGGGAAGCCGGACCAAAAAATGCTTACCTTGCTCAAGTGTGATGCGTGAATTCCAGTAACTACTCGTTTCGAAAGGGAAGCCGATAGGAATCGAGTTGTATGGAGCCTTCGCCACTGCTACACACAGAAACCTTTCTCCCGAACTAATGCGTCAAATACCAGAAGAATGGGCTCTGCGCATGCTCAATTTCGCTTCCTCTTAGTGACCAACGCCATGAATCTGCGATGGCTTTCATTGTTTATCTGTTGTGTCTATGTTTCCAGTAATTGGTCAGTGTTAGGAGAGAACTCGTTCCCTCAGATTGTAAAGCGGCGCGTGCATGTTTTCATTCCTAAACTGTGGAACGAAAGAGGTAGCAAATAAAAAAATGCGTTAGGAGGGAGCATACAGAGTACCTAAGTGTCGCACTTGACGTTCTGTGGTTTCTAGCTTGGGGGATCTCAAGTGAAGACTTTCAAAACCTTTCCATTTGAAAAAGAGAGATGATGGTATGACAATTTTTTGGTAAATCTTTGTAAATGGGAGTGCCTCCGCTGCCAGCGCCGGTTGCCATTACGAGTGCCGGCGCCGGTTACCAAACTGGCTGCCGGTGCCGCGCCGACTACATACACTGTTTTTATACACCTTCAAGACCTCTTCAAACTCTTCATGAGAAGATTATTCGTCACCCACTTTAATTTTACAATAAAAACAAATGATAAACTTAAGGGGATGTTTGTAAGGTTGTTTGGGTTTCCAAAGCAGAGTCGACGGAGCCCCGCTGTGCAGGGCTCCTATTTCTGTCTGCAAGGTTTAAAGGAACCTCGGGGTGCCCCAAATTATAGAGCTCGCTTCGCTCGCTCTTGAAATTAGTCAGTTGGAAGACAAGGTACAGTGTTTGGCCCAAAATCTAACCTACCTTTCAACTAACATACCTACCAAACAACTTATTACCTCCGCCGGTGTCCATTTTGGGTGCCGGCAGCCGATGTTTTTAATCTCGGCTAACAGAGTTTATTGAAATCAGTAATTTTTACTCTTATTTCTTCAGACTAGATAGAAACACAAATTTAAATAATCATAAACTATTCAGGACAGCAAATATCAGAACTTTTTATGAAAATTAAGTGCCTTTTATTGAAATAAATAAAATATATTAAAACCACAACTATTTATCCATGTTCGCTAGGCCTTAACAAAGAGATTTCAATTTAAGTAAAGCAATCCAATTTCACACGGCCATGGATATAAATGGGTGTAATTTTATACCGCGGATGTAAGCCTTAAAGTTAACGGCTGTTAGTTATGACGACCTGGTAGATCCTGACGGATTTTTTATTAGTTTTTATTGAAGATTGCACGAAAGATTAATTTTATTGAACTTTAGGGCAGATTTTTCAATCATCAGATAACTTTTAACTGAGGAATAATAAATAAGGCTGTTTGACATATTTTCTAAAGTTCGTTTCAAAATCCCCGAGACAAAATTGACAGGCGCAAATGTGAAACTTGTTAATTTTAGGATTTTTTTTTTCAAATTTGACGTTTCTCGCATGTCAATTCAGTCTCAGGGATTTTGAAACGAACTATAAACAAAAGCCGATGACATACTAATTCCTTAGATAAAAAATATCTAATGATTTGAAAATAACCTAACACGTTTTTTTCTTATTTGTCGATACGCTCGCGTTTGACCACTATCTCGCCTGATGGTAAGCGATGATGTGGTCGACGGTGAAGCATAATTGCCTAGAAGTAACCTATTCACTCTTGACTTAAAGGCCCCAAGGTTGTAACTATCAGGAAACACAGACTCCAGAATGAAAGTGTTCGCAAAACGCTTTGTACGTATGAGTGGGATGTCCACCATGTACCGATGGCGCATTACCGTACGTCTTGTAGTCCGATGATAGAAAAGGCCAGGGGGCTTACCATGACGTCTTAAGAAAACGTTCAAATGCCAGCCAGTCAATATCCGTTCAAAAGTAATCCTGCTTCTGAATCGCTAAAAATCGTACCATGACAAAACAAAACATAACATGACATGACAAAAGGTGAACGACTATTCAACCAAGTTGAACGGATAAGCTTGTACATGGTACGAAAAGTCTATGCAAAAAAAACAGGTGAACGGATTTCGTAAACGTCAACGTAGCAGGCCTGCCGCAGGCCTGCTCTAACGATGTCATAGTACAAAAAAGCAGGGCAGTTCAACTTCCAGGCAACTTCTGCCCTGCTTTAAGAGGTCATAGTAAGCCCCCTGGCCTTGTATTCCCCGAAAAATTGGGTAGACGTGTAGTACACCCTCATTTCGGCCTTGGTTTAAGTCCCATGTAATAGGGGGCGAGCCTATTGCCATCAACCGGGCACAGATCCAGACTCCGAGCTGCTACTGAGAAATTCCACACGGAAGAACCCAATAACTCTTAGCCCGAACTGGGGATCGAACCTAAGACCTCACGCTCAGCAGTCGCGCTTGCGACCACTAGAGCAACGACGCAGTCATTTAAAAAATGTAAATTGAAAATTGCTGTAAGTAAATTTTATTTTTCGGTATCTTTCTGATAGGTCACTACAACAAATAAGACAAACCAACTAGTTCATCTTAAATCATTTTATTTCAAAAAAAGTTGTTCTACATCAAGATTTGAATATCTATTGCTCTTTTTCTACACAAAAGATTAACTAATCCAGAGATCCAAAAATGTCTGTTCATTTTAATAAAGCATAAAAGATACAGACATAAAATAATCTAAACATTTTCCAAAAACCAGTAAAATTCCAAATGACCGTGTCACATTCTACACTCGCCTGTAAAATACTTTGTTGAAGGTAAATAATTGAACGCTATACTGTTGAACATTGGGGTATTTTATACAGCCTGTGCCTGTCTGTAGCCTGTCAACGACATCCGAGAGGCATCCAAACCGACGGGCATAGAACGTAACGTTGTGTGTCGATGTATTTTATTTGATAATATGTTTGTTGAAGAAGTTCAATGATTTTATCACGAATTTTCAGTATCTATACTTGGGAGCAAATAAATCGAGCCACGTCTATTTTTCACGTAGGTATAATTGTTATTATTTGTGGTATTATGACACAGATCAATTCTAAACATTTACCGCCTAAAAGGTTATTTGATAACCTTTACAATGAGGGTAGTTTTTTGTATTTTGAATTATATAATTCATGAAACCAAAACTAATAACCAAGACACGTGAAAAAAGGAGTGGCTCGATTTCTTTGCTCTCAAGTATATTTCTGAATTCGGATTGAAAGGTGCCGGTGAAATTACAGGCATAACAGACTTTTCAACTGCGTTTTTTGGGTAGGCAACGCATCAGCAATCCCCTTTGGGTTCTTGGTGACTCAGAGGTTAGTCAGAAAGGGGGTACTAATCCACGGGCAATTTTTTTAACACTGATGACTGTTTTAAAGTCTCAAGTACTGTAATTATAGACACAATAGATAAACAATGGCACTGACGAACCGGTTTGTCGGTCGGGCCGCTAGCGGTGAAAGTGTTAAAATTATTTCAAAATTGGATAATTTTATTTCCATAAAAACGACTTTAATTTTTTGATTTTACAAAAGTTCTTCATCCACGCCTAAGTTACGAATTCAGAAAATGAAGCTTTGAATCCATGACCTCAAATATGACCTACAATGTAAACACAGCTAAATAGATAGCTGAGGATAGATAGATTTTAGCATATTTTTATGAAATCTTTGAAACAGCTGTCTTAAATTATTGATTTTTGAGGAAAGTTGTAGAACAACAGTTATTCATTATTATGGCTACTTTAACACCCTTTCGGATCAGTACTCCCTTTGGGCCGTTGATTTGTTTGCCAACCGATAATATGAAAAAAAACAACGACATGACTTTGTAAATGAGTCAAAAAAATGAGCACCCTACTTATTTATCGCTTGACCGAAAAAACCAGTACAAACAAAAATAAAAGATTAAACACACCATTTACGCGCTATCTTTACACAAGTCGGGCACGTCACTTAACGGATTGGATTAACGTTACGTCAAGCGCCCCGATACACCTGTTGGCTGCACAGCAGTTCCACGCAATGTACTCCAATATTATCTCCGTCTGTTTCTGTCGCCCTGGTAACCGTAATAAGGTTCAGCCTGCAAACATAGCCTTTAGAGGAATATTTTACTAGAGGAGGGTTTTGTTTCGAAGTATGTAGGGTGTCTTTATGTTAGCCTAGTACTTTTGGTGTGTGAGTCAGCCCACGCACGCCTTTGCAAGAAATATTTTAGGTTTCCTAGGAATGTTAGGACGGATTCTACGTACGCTCTATTTATGGACAGACATCTTGAATTTCATTCTTGATAATAATAACATAACATAACCAACCATCACGCCTTTTGCCCGAAGAGTTGGGCAGAGGTGTATTTATAGTACACCCTGATTTTGGCCGTTATGTTTAAGTCCCATGTTAGCGAGCCTATTGCCGTCAACCGGGCACAAATCCAGACTCTGAGCTGCTTCTGAGAAATTCCACACGGAAAAACTCAATAACACTTTGCCCGACCTGCCAGGACCTCACTTTCAGCAGTCGCGCTTGCATCATCCAAATAATAATATTACATTTTGATACAGAGTATAAATGCAGCTACTATAATAAACATTACTCAATTTGACAGTGAATATCTGCCATAACGTATAAAAAATGACATTTATACACATTACGATAGTTGTGCCGCGAACTTCCACTTTTCCAACGAGTATGACTGATGTATTCATATTTCCCCTTGTACACGTAAATGGCTTTTTGCGAACACCATCGTTCATCATACATCATAAGCCTGACAAATAAAAGTGTATAAAATTGTCAAATGTAATTCGTTTTCGCTGTATTTCAAAGGTTTGAAAAAGCGATTAACCCATCTTGTTTAATTAATTGGAAACGTTTTGAAAAAGTTTTATGTTCCAGGAAAGAATTTGAGGTTTCTGATACGGTTTTGTTCTGTAATAGAAAATCGTATCCGTGAAGATCCATCGAATCTGTCCCTAAGTCATGGACTCCTAGTACTTCGAAATTGGTATTGGTTGAGATGAAATTTCACGGAAGGATGGTTGTTCGTATCCTGACATACATTATTTATGGACCCTAACTAAAACTGATCGAAATACGAAAAGCAAACCATGTTTTTTTTTTAGTACTCAAGTTAGAGACTTCACCGCTCGATACATTAATGGCAATGATGTAAGTTACCAGGGGCCCAATCCTCCTAAAATAAATTGTTGCCAAACGCAATCGAACTACAACCGTCAGTCAGTTTTTGTTTTCGAAAACTTTCAAAATGATTGATTTTGTTTTTTGTGTCAAACAATTCGACAGCTTTTGAAATTGAGAACTGTCTGAATGAACGGTTCGGCCTTGGTTCGGTTGTGATTTATCAAGATTTATTTTAGGAGAATTAGGCCCCTGGGGCCCTATACAATAATGGAATGGTCACTGTCTGATAGACTAGCACTTGAACACTTGCCTCCCATGCTCGATAGTTCTATACCGGCCCGCTCCTCTTTTCGAATTCATGTGCGGATCAGAATTTGATTATCACTACAGTGAAGAAAAACATAGTGAGAAAACCCGTACAAACCGGCATCACCTGTTTTAGAGGGCTCTTTATGGCAGTTGTTCCACGTCCGGCGAGGAAGCGACTAACTATCGGCTATTTTCTCGCTCAAGAAACGTACAATAGATATACATTCCGTGTAAACACAAGAGATGCATATATTAATAGTTAATCGCTGACTGTTCACACTGCCGGCGAGGACTCGTTCCACTAGTTTGTCGCTGAGCCACAAGAGCTATCAAAGATAATACTCGCTCAGCGATGCTCGCTTGGCGGTCAGAACTCACGCCGAGAGACCAGCCAGCGGTCATTTGCGAGTGGTGCGAGTAATCGCCCGTCGCACTTGCACACTCGCTTATAGCCCAGCGACAAAACTATCGGAACTACACACTCGCTTCTCGCTGCTCGCCAATTCGTTCGTGGTGGGACAAGTGCCTTAAGTTGTCGATGTTGTTGTAAAGTCCGCCAACTCGCACCAAGCCAGCGTAGTTGCCTAAGGCCTAAATAAACCCTTTATATTCCGGAAAGAGGCCTCAACTCAGCAGAGGGACTGCAAAGGGGTGATTATACTATGATTATGCTAATGACGTCAAAATCATCATCATCATCATTCAGCCGAAAGACGTCCACTGCTAACGATATAATGCCTCCTCCAAGCATCAACATCGGTCGCATCCAGCAGATTCCTGCGACCTTCAGCTCATCCGTCCACCTTATGAGGAGCCTACCCACGCGCCCTCCGGTACGCGGTCGCCACTCCTTTCGGCCCCATCGGCCATTCGTTCTGCGAGCAGTGTACCCAGCCCACTGCCACTTAAGTTTGGCAATTTTTCAGGCTATGTCGGTTAGTTAGCCTACGGATCTCATCATTTCTGATATGATCTCTAAATTGATGAATTCTTCATCACCTATAGCGTGATGGATGTAAAGAGAGAGGATGCATCACAATGAGCGTGGAACATTCTAGAAGTTACGACTCAGCCTATTTATAATCATCTTGTAGCACCAGAAAGTCCATCTGAATACTGAAACAAGAAACGTGATTACAACTACCCCGGAGGCTGGCTGCCGACGAAATGTGTAAATAGCGTTCCCGCTTAAAGTTCCAGCGCACACCGGTCCTAGCCAGTTTAAACTAGTTGTAAATGTTAGGGGCACTGTTGCGAAACAAAAGTTTGTACTAAAAATTATCGTTGTTACATACAATTGTTGTTCTTTTACTTCGTTTCTAGGGAAATGTTGGGTATTCTACATTTTCTCTCGAAGAATACTGGCCGTCGATATAAACGCATGGATGCATGTGTATTTAGACTAGAAATAGTTTTTAACAGCAACTTATCAACGCGCTATGCCAAAACGTACGAAAAAATATTTGGCTCCAGGGATTTCGAGTTTCGTGCAATCACTATCAGAAAAATACGTTTTGGAGCAAATTACGAAATTGTTAAATGTTTTCAAAAGTGTGGAAATGATGGTCTGACCTAAGCATGCCATAAAACGCAAGCTTAGATATATTTACAATCTAAGTTAACTGCAGAAACGGGTGGACATACTTGGCCTTACGGGGTAAGAAAAACGACCAAAGCAGAACTAGATCGTACATAAGTATAAGTTATATTACATTACACTCACTCCTGTAATCCCCGAAGGTGTAAGCAGAGTTGTTATCTTATTACAGGATCTGTACACCCAGTTTTCGCCTCTGGTTTTTAGTCCCATGTTGTCCCAAGTTGCGTCTGGTGAGCCTATTATCATTTTCCTGACACGACTATGGTGCCAGCTTCGTCGCCTCTTATTTATTTATATACTCTTTATTGTACAGCAAAATAAAAATGCAAGTACAATAACGGTCTATAGGTACTAGGTACAATGGGCGGCCTTATCGCACTCGGCGATTTCTTTCAGGCAACCCTAGACCGACGACTCTCTTGCCTAGAAACAGAGGGGAATTTAGTCTTAATCAGTCCCCCACGGACTATAAGATCTCAAGACTCAAGATCGTACATCAAACCAATGTACGAGTATCAGAAAGTATATCTATATAAATAAAAAGAAAAGTCCTGACTGACTGACTGACTCATCAACGCCCAGCCTAAACCCTTGGACCTAGAATGCTGAAATTTTGCACAGAGGCTCCCTTTATAATGTAGACAAGGAATAAGGGAGAATTTTTCGAAATTCAACCCCTTAGGGAGTTGAATAGGGGATGAATGTTTGTATGGAAAATCGTCACTTAACGGGTTAAAAATTTCACGCAAGCAAAGCTGCGGACAAAATCTACTAATTGATATTTGAAGATCTAAAAATAACTTCGTACAACTAAATAGATTAATAAATATTAGCCTGTAACTGTCCCACAGTTGGGCAAAGGCCTCTTCTCATACAAAGAATGAACGAGCATTAAACACCACGCTTGGCAACTGCGTGTTGGCGATTTGAGACCTAAGTCCAGGTTTCTTCACGATGGTTTCCTTACCGTATGTCAGTGGCGTCTGAGATTAACTAAGAAATTACATTTGACACAGAAAAAGTCACACTAGTACATGCGTTGCTGGGGTTTGAACCCGCAACCACGACATTTTTCGTACAATTAAAGAAATAAATAAATACGTACTTTCATATATTAAAATATACAAAATGTCTGAAACTGAAGCTCCATATGATAGCGCATGCAATAGCGGATGCCTTAATACTAGTTCGAGTCTTATGGCAATCAATATTGCATGCGCTTGACGCAAGTGGAATTGAAAGTTGAAAGCGCAAGATGAACATGAAAGCGCACTGGTGTAGACAAACCATTAAACTTCTATCTACATTTAACAAAAGAAATAGTGTTCTATCATTTTTTTCTCCAAATCCTTGTAATAAATACGGTTGGTGCGAGACATAGGGTTTTCCATTGCGGTTCATAATTCGGTCACGGATCCCCAGACGACACGTACTACCACTCGACACAATTATGACCTGCTACGTGACGCCCTTGTAAGCCGCAGATATACTAACCTATATAAATAAAAAGAATGAAAATAGGACTAAATCAGCAGAAGATATAGTACAATACAACGAACGAATACAAAAGCGAATGGAAAAAAATAGATTAAAAATAAAAGAAAAACCAACATACCTAAGTAATTACCATATTATAAAATTAACAGTTTCAGAAGTCGGTGCTAATCCACGCTGAACCAAATTGAAGGCACTGACTTCTGAAACTGTTAACTTTATAATAAGGTAATTATTTTACTCTTTTTGAAGTCGGATTTTCTTTTATTTTGAAAGTAATTTTATTTTTCTATTTTAAGTGGCATAAACAATACATAAACATGCAATTACGGCAATCCCGGGTAATTTGCTGTTATCCATTGAAGAGTTACATTATCAAAACTTTAAATTAAAAGGTACCACCACTTAAGAACCCTTTCAAACAAAAGAAGAATTTTCCAAATCGGTCCAGGCGTCTTTGAGTAATCGGGGAAAATACATAAAAAAAGATTCCGACGAATTGAGATCCTCTTCCTTTTGTTGAAGTCGCTTAAAAATAAAGTTAAACAACACTGTTATCTTGGTACAGAATAGTTACAGTAAAGGGACAAATGTCCCATGACAAGTGTCCCCAGCGATGTCCGGTGTTGTTGCCGGACATCGCGAGACATAAATCTGGCAACCTCGCGCGACTTGTACGCATGAAAATGTTGCAGAAAGACGACGTTGAGTGATGACTGTTGACGTCTCATGATGTCGCAGGCTCACAGGTGACAAATATCGCGGGACATTTGTTACCTGTGAACCTGCAAATTATTATCAGATTGTAGCATAAATTGGATACCGGATGACCGTGACGTTGAATACCTGAGTTGTAATTGACAACCCCTTTGGGTTATCCTGCAAACAGTTTACTGTGATGTAGATAGTTCAGCAAAAACATACATATAGCCGCATATATCCGTCTCCAAGGACCAATGAAAGAGCGGGGTCCGAGTAGTCAGACTACCATCAGAGTAGTCAGAAGCCTGAAAACGTCTGAGTACTGGCTTGATTTGAGGACTGGGAACTAATAAACAAAGGATAGTATTTAAACGATCGAATATAAATTCAAAGTAAGGGTGTCAAAAATACTGATTGTGGCGTACTGAAATACTAAGTGGGCGAAAGACTGAGGGCGAACACAAATATTGAAAACGGCGACTTGAAATTACGAATTTGAGGTACTAGTTATTCAGAACGATCAGCATAATAATTCTTAAGCGAACTAATTTCATTCACATTATTGTTGTATGTTTGTAAGGTTGTTTGGGTTTCCAAAGGAGCGTCGACGGAGCCCCGCTGGGCGGGGCTCCTATTTCTGTCTGCAGGGTTTAAAGTAACCTAACACGAAGTGGATGACGGTCATCCCCTTCGAACCTAACCTATCCGTGTCGGGGTAAGGAAATGTATATTCAGTTTAGTATTCGCCCACTCAGTATTTTAATTATCGCCAGTTAAGTTAATTTTTCGCAAATATATTTTAATGCTGCTCGGTTTAGTATTAAAGTATCTCATTAACAGTCTTCCATAAATTATTTATTCGCCCGATTAATAATTCCCCATAAACAAAGCTGGAAAAAGTTTTTCATTTTATGTGCCTCTCCTACTTCTAACGCTTACGACCGAAATAAATGCTACTACTACGATCTTTACATACTCCTTTTGCTTCGTCCACGATTTATGAACATCTTGTCATATACGCACGCCGGTTAAGAATACCAATCACTTGTCCTTTTTGAAGAACATCCTAACTTCCTAACTATAATATGCGAAAGTAAGTTTGTTACCTTTTCACGCCTAAACCACTAAACCGATCATCCTGAAATGTTGCATATACGTTGTCAGGTGTACAGAAACGGACATAGGGTACCATTCATCCCGAAAAAAGAACTGTTCCCGAGGAAAACAATAATAACGCTCATAGATGGCACCACGTGTCTTTCGAACAATGATTGAATTATATTATTATAGAAACTTTAGTATTGTGTAGTTGATTGTTAAATTCTAAATTAACGCGAGCGAAGCCGCGGGCAAAAACTAGTCACCAATAACATCGATGTATGACGTATATCCTTCTACGGCGTCCTCTGCCGGCGTGTCCACTGAGGCGGGTGCGCCTTATTTTCTTTTGTTAATCGCCGTTCACTCATTCTCTCAACATGATATGTTCCTTTAAATTTTTGTCACTACATCATCTTTTAAACCGCAACGTTGTCAAAAGCATCACAATTAGCTGTTTTCTGTCAAAGAATGAAATTCTCATCCCTTCAACGCTCATTCACTTCCTCAGTCGCAATCTCCTATATCTTCGACCAGTGTCCGTAGCACGTGGTAACTGGCATCCGAGTGAACTGTCCGCGTTATTAAAGTCAGCGATATGTGATAACGACACCATCGGTGGCAGTTACCGCGTTATTATGTGAACGCAAGACTACATGCTGTATTTTATAATTTTCTTATACGACAACAGAAAGTACGACAAACAGAGACGTGTATAAAGAAAGTGTGCTTTTATGCAATTGAAATGTTTTGTCATCGTGGTTTTTTTCTTCTCCGCTAGAATGAAATGTTAATGGGGAAAAAACCAGCATGTCGACGAATTGATGATAATTTTTTTGTTGTTATTAGCAAACAGATAGAGTAAAAACAAAATAGACTAAGAAACAAAGATCAGAGTATAATATGATTAAAAACTAGCCGTGCCTTAGCGGCTCCGCCAGCGTAAAAAGTTTTTTTTTTACTATTTCTGAAACCTTTGCGCAAGTGCCAACAACAAGTGTACAAAGTTTCATCGCAATCGGATGATCGATGCGCGAACGCATACAGTACGAAACAAACAATTTTGTATGAAATGGTCGTGTCGTGTGTGATTCAAGGATAATCGCTGAATATTCGGAAAAACGTTGAAGAAACTTATTGAAGGTTTGGTTGGAAAACAAAATAACTAACGTTGGTTGGGCTTTTCGTGAGGTTTTCTCCCAAATTAAAATGGCAAAATACCACTTTTATACCAGGCAAACATATCTAAGAAGCGTTCATCTTCGACCTTAGTATACCACCAAACTGAACTAATTCAAATAGCAAAACAGGTACTTTTTATTTGTGCCAGGCATGCATATTCTAAGAAGCGGTTCCATCTTCGATCTAGTATACCACCAAAAACTTTACCAAAGCTACCAACTGACGTCACACCATCACGTCACAAAGAGAGCCCCTTACTTACAATGTGACCCAGCGATATCTCGACAGCTCAACGACTCTGAATGGTACTTCCGGAAATATACTAATAAATAGATACGTTTAATGTCGGCTAGGGTGAAAAGCTTTACCTTTGCTCATGGGAAATGAGACATTATTAGGAGAGAAAAAAGTTGTTGAGTGGGATACACCAGTTGCGATTTGTTTCATGATAGTCGAGATTTAAATAAAAAAACCTTAAAAAAGTAAAAACCGACTTAAGTTAAATAATTATCATTTAATAAAACTACCAGTTTCAGAAGTCGTGCATTCAATTTGTTTCAGCGTAGAACACCGACTTCTGAAACTGGTAGTTCTATTATATGATAATTATTTAACTCCGTTTAGTTTTTTTTGAAGTCGGTTTTTACTTTTTTAAAGTTTTTATACTTTTTAGTGCCACAAATTACAATTGTGTACAAATTCTCTGACCAGCACTACAACTAGAACGTCGTCTACATACGATTTGTGTATTTTTTTTTTGTTTTTGTTGATTTTTTCAAAAAGTGCTACAAAAAAAAAACATTCAGACGAATTGAGAACCTCCTCCTTTTTGAAGTCGGTTAAAAATAGTTTTTTATTGTCTGTTACATTTTTTTTTTTAACTAAATTTTTATGCTTGTATTGTCTAATTAACGCGATGCAGATTGGATCCGGAGAGCGATGAACCAGGTCTGTTGATGCAGCGGAAATGTCTACTACATCAAATATTCGACTCCAACGGGCTGAGTTGGTCCTTACAAACTTTCGACTAAACAGTACGGTAGTTCACTAATCCATCCGCCAAACGAACATTTTCCTGTATCCACAACGATTAAGGTAGCTGTTATAACTAACCAATCAAAAGTGAGTTTTTAGCGATTTCTGACGGTTCTCGTCGGTACTCCAACCTCAGTTGGTCCAGAAGAGTCTTTTGATCCTAATGGGAAATAGGATCGATTGGCAGCATAAAAATGTTTTGTGAAAACTGCCCTTTTTCTCTCTGACTGTACATTTTTATTAAAATCTGTAAATGCAGACAGAAACTATTCCAAACAAAAGTCAGGGGTTACACGAAAACAACAAACAGTCGATACCAAACGCACGTGGAGTGCAGTGCGGTGCGGCGCGAAGCGAAGCGAACGCGATCAGTTGGCTTGATCTTTTCGCGCGAACTGGATGCGGTGCCGTTCAGTGCTACTGAATGAAAGCGCGCGGCGGCGCGCGGCGGGCGGTTCGCGAGCTCGTAGGATAAAGCCGCCGCTTCGCACCGCATCGCATTGAATTCACGTGTCACCGCATCGGATCGCTTCGCAATTCGCGTCGCTTTGAACCGCCTACGTAAGACGCCGTGTTAGAACGTTTTCCGGTAGCTACAACGGTGAAGGTAGTTGCCCTTCATGCCATGTCTTAAATTACCACCCCCATGAATCATGTATCATCTTAAGGTTTTTAAAAATGATTCTATCTATTGACTTATCATTACCAGTTTGATTAAAATGGTTCGTGAGCCCTTAGACTCTACATTTATTTTCATTCCGAAGCGACATGGAAACCGATACCAATACCACAATTCAATATCATAAACCTAATTTTACGGATGATATCACAATTTACAAGTAACCGTCAAGATTTATAGTGAAAACGCCGAAGGGCTGGCATTATTGAAGGAATACCTACTTCTAAGAAATACGTTCAGTTCATTACGTACCGCTGAAAAGAGAACATTTACATACTTTCTATTTATGTAACTGAATGATACAATTTCTGTGCCTAATAATATGAAACATTTTGTTCCTATATTTTGTAGGAACATTCTTCGAACAGTTTAATTATGCGTAGTCGTCATAACTTTGCTTTTTCTTCCCAATCGTTTCTGTGCATCGACCCCTTCAAAATACTGTTACCCTAGTCCATATCTATACGTACCATACATGATGATCCCGTCGCTCGCCATCTTATTAGGATATTTTACTGTCCAATCATTTGTCAGTCATGAGATCCTGGTGAATGAAGCACGTAGTGTCGGTGCTTTAAACCTAATCCCCTTATTACAAAAGATGGTTTAAACCAAGGCTTAAGGTAAACCCAGGTTTAAAATATACCCATCACTTTCTTATGTCATATAACAAAAAGAGACAGGGCTATTTTAAAACTTAGGTTTTTCTTAGACCATCTTTTATAATAAGGGGGGGAATATGACCTTGATTTTAACCCCCCTTAAAAAGATTGTAATAATTAAACACTGATTAAATTATTATACCTGTATGCCTGTCCTTGTCATTTGTATGCCAATGAATAGAAATGGCAATAGACTTAAAAGCCATTTTAGTAAAACCTTCAACGATCGTTTATGAATAAGGTTGTAACTGTTTTATTTATTTCTTTCATAGAATAACAAACATAGATAGGTATCCAAAAATCACACACAGGAAAACAAAGGAAAATAATCCGAAAACTAACATTGAACCACAAAATCTCTGACACCGCATCACAAACGGCAGTCAACATTTTTTCAACAGAGCAACGGTGTCCTCCATAAAACGAATCATATGAAATTCTCTAAGAAAATAAAACCTGCGAGGCACGCTATCTTTATCCCTTTTATGACAGAGCGGGAAGAACGAAAAAAATACAATATTTCTTTCATGAAATGACTGTGCCCTCAAATCGTTGAAGAGGAAAAATACAAGTTTCATATGAAAAAAATGTATATTTCATTATAGTAGGAACGTTCTCGATGTTATAGTTTAGTGCTAGTATATTAAAAAGCAAGGGACTAGACGGTTACTTGTCGTCAATATGAATTTGTAGGCAATATGAGCGAGTTTTCCCTTTGCGCTTGTGCTTAAATGAAAAGATGTTTTATTATGTAGGGTATAAATTGGAACTCAAATGGGATGAGAAAAACAATCTTAAGATGCTTGACGTTGAAAGGCAGACTTCTAAATTCAGGCTTCATTCAGGGTCTTTTCAGGAGTTGTATGTCATTTTAGTATGCAAATGTGCACACGTAGGCCAGTAATAATAAACAGCACCCATTTGAGAGATCCCTCTTACTTTGAGGTGAGTTGAGACGAGTTTAAAAAAAAATGGTATTTGTACGAAATTCCCCTTGCCTCTCTCTATCAGTTTTTTCTCCTCTTGTGGAGCCCTCAAATGAAAGCTGTTTATTTATTACAGCGCCGATACAGGCGACTTACCAGGAAAACATAAATTACACTAAGGTTACTAAACACTAATCTCATATCGTCAGGTAAAATACAATCGCATCGAAAAATGTTAAGTATGAGAATAATTTTAACACAAAGGCGAGAACTAAAAGAAGTATCAGCTGTGTGGAGTACAGTTGGTTTAACGCGAACTGCGATAGTTTTAGCTTGTTACATTTAGTTCCGCATTGGCGCTAGCGGTGAGCGGCGCGGGTGTTACAACTCCAACTGTGATTGTATGGAATTGTGGGATTGTACGAACCATGTGCAAAAGAAATTGATTAATATAATTAAGTTGTTTTTTTTAATTGTAATCGCCTCTAAGCGGTCGTTGAACTGCATGAAACCAAAACAAAGTTTGTTAGAGCAAATGTTATTTTATGAGCCTCTTGTAATTTTTACCATACCGTCTGTGGCACGAAGCGGATCAGGGGTGGTCTATTCATTGCCAGGAAATCGCACGAACAACAACCATTATTTTAAGTTTAATCTGTAGTTTTTATTCTTATGTTTTAACAGAAAGGACTGCTGTTTCTGACAACAAGTTTATCTATGTCATAGTCCTGTCAATTTGCAACTGGGTTTAAATAATAGGAAATAGTTCCTCGCCTATGTCTAACCGCTGTAATCTATTTCCTTCAGTTGACAAGTTAATAATAACATGTCACTAGCTCTGTATTGTTGAGTTAGTTACAGTCACGCCGTTCGTGATGGCACTACTCGCTACAAAGAGCAATCTTGAAGCAATTCTACTGCCTTAATTGTTTAAAATCGCAATCGAGCTGAACTACGGCGCGGTTTGACTGTTATCTCGATAAGAAAAAAATCGAATACAGAGGTTGAAATGCGGTACGATCGCGATTTTAAATAATTTTGTTAGTGAGTTGGCCTCCAGATTCAGAACGATTTAATTAGTCAGTTATAGAATGATTCGGTAAGCTATCTCTTTTTCTCTCGTTACTAGAATCATGGACGGAACGAGATAACAAACACTATCGGTTGACAACCGCTTGTCGAAAAGGTTCTAATTCGGGAGGCTGATCCCATAAACGTGCATTGCTGAACATGTGACTCCTCTTGGCGGCTACAATAGATGTTCATAGAGGATATTGCCATAATCACCACGCTGAGTAGATAAATTGGTAATCCTTATATTACCACGCGTTTGGGGTAATTCGCCTTTTACAACATGGTAGCCTACTTCAAATACGGACAAAAGGGAAATCAGCTTAAAAATATCACACATTTTCAATAAAATCACCAAGCTAAAACGTAGTTAATTCTCACTATAATATTCGCTCCTCCCTTAACTCTTTGGCCACGGCTAGTCCTCATTCGCGAGCTACACTCAATCACAAGTTGAACTCGAACCCAGTTCGGAACGTGCACAATTATCTACTAACTAACCAACTAACGAGAAAGTTAACCAGCACTTAAACAGCCACTTCGCCCCCGGCTTTTTGTTTACGATAGTACTCTCCTACTTCTCGTGTAAGTTCTATAACTTCTATAACACGACTTCAATTTGATTTGTATGCATCTGTAAACTACTTAGGTTTGCTGTTATCCTAGTACTAAGTTTGGTTGGAGTCAGATCAAGTGCTGTTAAATAGACTGCAAAGAAGGAATTAAGAGAATTTTGTTTTAAAAAAAAACTGCACGGCGCCCTTCATAATATTTTGGTAGGTATATTACACAGTGGCCCCAGGGGCCTAATTCTCCTAAAATAAATTGTTGCCAAACGCAATCGAGCCACAACCGTCATTCAGTCAGTTTTTGTTTTCGAAAACTTTCAAAATGATTGATTTTGTTTTTTGTGTCAAGCAATTTGATAGGTAGTTTTTGAAATTGAGAACTGTCTGAATGAACGGTTCGGCCTTGGTTCCGTTGTGATTTATCAAGATTTGTTTTAGGAGAATTGGGCCCCAGGTACCCGAAAGATTTTATTTAACCTTCGATTCCGATGCCTAATTGGAGAAGAAAAGCTAGGATATAGTTTGTTGAATAAAGCTTAATTTTCGAAATATTTATTATTTACGGAAATTCACAAATCGAAAAATATCTACGGTAACAAGTCCTATGAACGCGGCGTTGCGACTTTTGTCATACCATAGTCTCGCCGTATGTCTTATTTGTCGGGGAAGGTTGTGAAATGAGAAGTTTCTTAGTCACTCACACGATAATTTATAAATGTTGCCAGTTCAACCTAAGGTATTGTTTACAAGGAAGTACTAAAGTTAATTGATTTATTAAGTACCGAAAAACGAAACATTTGACTCATAATACCATCAGAAAGGCGTGGTTAAAATCTTTCGGGTTCCCTCGGGCCCCCGGTGTATATACTTCCCAAGTATTATCCCTCAGTTGGCTAAATACGTGAAATTACGGTACATAAACAGATGATACATGTTTCCGCGTGACATCATTCCGTAAAGTTCGACACAGAAGGAACTTGGGGCTAGTTTCCCCTTCGGAGTGCCTTAAAAGCTTCTGACTTACCTTCACTACTAATGTTACTTGTGACATAGTTGCGAACTATAGTTTTAATGCTTTTCCTAGAAATGTAGGCAGGTGAGCGAGCAAATAAGTTTATTGCACACTTCACTTAGGCCCTTTTTACATTAAGATACTTACAGACTACTAGCACAGTCTACATCTTACTCCTTACAGTCGGTCAACGTAGAACATTGTCGCAGAGCAATCGTGCGGGGGGTTGCGGGGTGAAGGGAGCGGAGGTTATGTCCCGAGTAGCCATACTGCATACTTGGGACATAACCTCCGCCCCTACATAATTTTGACATTTCATAAGACCTATCAAATGTATGGGCGTTGACCCACTGTATGTAGTAAGTAGATACACTGTGCTACTAGTATCATACGCGAGTCTCAAAGATGAGTCGCCGAGGAGTATCTCACATACATTTGTAAGGTGATTCGCACACTTCGCTACCGGTATCCTACGCGTCTGCGCGTCTGCTACATAATCTCGCGATACCCGTCGTGTCGGTCGTCCGCGCGTCGCGTCTCCTACGCATCTCTACGTATCATCGCGGCGGAACAGTGTTCAAGGAATCGAAAAATATCCATGTCTGTTCAACGTTTATGTTTCTGGTAATGTAAGGATGAACCCAGTATTTTCTATTGTTTCTATTTCTGTAATAAAGATACACTGCAAGTGTTTCTTCGTCACTATAAATAATCACTCGACATAATTATAAAAACAACGTCCTAGCGGTGTGTGATGCAAATGACGAAATCTTTGTTTTTAGTAGCATAATGTACGAATCTCGAGGAGCTCGTGGCTAAATAATTACAGCCGCATAGACCGATCTTCCGGGTTAAGCCACGCTTGCCGAGGTTGGTCTGTGGATGGGTGACCATTTACCATAGCGAGTTTCCTCCGTGCCTCGGAAAGCACGTAAAGCCGTTGGTCCCGGCTGTCATTTGTAGATCTTTGACTGTCGTTACTGTTGGTCAGAAGCCAGAAAGTCTGACAACCAGTCTTACCAATAGTATCGTATTACCCAGTTACTGGGTTGTGGAGGTCTGATAGGCAGTCGCTCCATGTAAAATACTGATATTCAGCTGCATCCGGTTCGACTGGAAGCCGACCCCAACATAGTTGGGAAAAGGCTAGGCAGATGATGATTAACTGCAACTACATTGCAACTAAACTTCTTAAGTTAGGCGAATCTAGGGGCCTACTCCCTAAGTCCGTCAACGAAGTTGGTCGCCCGTCCGAAAGTAGCCCGAAACGTAGGAGTGAACAAAACAAGCGTCAAGTTCAACTTTTCGGACGGGCAAAAACATCGGTAGAAGGGACAAATGTCAAATCGTGTTGTCATTCATTCTTAGCTCAGGCCCCGAAATAATCGTATGTCCGTCGGTGATAGGGAGTAGGAAACGCTCGTAACTAAGGCCGAGATCACGGACTTCGGGAGTAGACCCATTGAACCCTTTTTCGGGGAGGAGTGTTTATTAACTTACCTAAATCGCCATTAACTAATTATGACTTTTTAGATTTTTATTTTAAAATTATATGTTTAAGTTATTTGACCATCCGAAAAGAAAGAAACTTTCAGAGTTGACTCTTTATTTTGTTTAACTTTGTCCCTCTCTTTCTCGCGTCGGCACGAGCCATACTAGAATAGCTCATGCCGTGGTGAAAAGATTAGCAAGATTGGTAGCGGGTTTGACTGCCCAGGGTGCGCCGGACGTACTTAAGTATCGTCACTCGTTCGTCTCTTTTAATGCACCCTAAATAATGGTTTCATTTTGTAACAATTTCATCCGACATCAGTAACGTTGACATACATTACAAATACAATTCAATTTCGCTGAATCGACACTTATCCTTTTCATGATCCAGCAATAGCTGACACAGAATAAAACAGTTGCAGTCAACATTGTATCAAATGTAACTCAATGCAAGGAGCTCATTACCAAGGCTCTCATTCACAGAGTATTGGAAATTTCACGCATCGCCAGCCAATAGACGGGATTCAATAATAATGTTGGTTTTATTAACCACTAGGGAATACTGCAAAGCTTGTATAATCAAAACAGTTTTTAGTACGACTGTATACACAGGAAATAGTTCAATTATTTGTTTAAATATCTAGTACTTAGACCAGCTTGCAATGTTTATCACTTTGCGTTTATAGGACCCTGGTACTTTCTATTTACCTTGATAAGTTTTTCACTTATTTTTAATATTAATTTATGACAGTTTAACAATACTCCAAAATAATGTTATTTTAATTTATTTAATTTCAGATTCCCTCGTTGGCCTAGTAGTCGCAAGCGCGACTGCTGAGCGTGAGGTTCTGGGTTCGATGCCCAGGTCGGGCAAAGTGATAATGGGTTTTTCCGTGTGGAATTTCTCAGTAGCAGCCCAGAGTCTGGATTTGTGCCCGATCGATGGCAATAGGCTCCCCTTACATGGGACGTGTAAATCACTGATTTTCTCACTTGATTAAATAAATTACATAAAACATTTTTCTCTCGAGTTTGTTAATGTTTAGTCTCTTTAAAACAATATACCGATGAAAAGAAACAAGGGTAATTCTTCTAACAAAATTGATAATGTCTAATAAAAAAAACTTGCTAATAAATCCTGCTCGAATATTCGTCAAGTGAAAGGCTTGAACAAAAATATCGATAGAACACGACACCAAGAACACTATTCTTAAAATTCATATTATTTTAAACATAAGAAAATTTCAATTACGATACCCTTAGATCGATATTTGCCACTTATCGGGTGCTACGCCGTCGTGTCCCGGCATACTAATACAAACTGATACCTAGTGGTTTAAAAGAACCTTTCACAAGCACTTCTACCGTGAATATTTTAACGTCACTAATTGGTTTACATTGCTTCCCCCGACCATATTGGCCCCATTTAATTGATGATCGATTTTTTCGTGTAAACAACGTATATCGGACGATTTATATGAGCTGGCCGGGATGGCTGCACTATGAATTTGGTAACCTTTAGCATTTTACTGTTATGTTTTCCTGGTATATACTCAGCAAATAAATTAAGTTTACCACTGGTATAACACCATAACAGGCTTTTGTAATAAAAATAAAATAAAGAGATTAGTTATTAGATACACGCTTAATTAAATTATTGAACGTTAATTGTTACGCATGAAGGATCATTTTCGCATCCTTTAACATATTGCAATTATTACGTATTCTAACGTTTAAACTCTAACCTCCGGTTTCTGAATTGAGAATTTGACGTTGAGAACGTCTCAAACTCTACTTAAGTATTACTTAAACATTTTTTTGTTTCTGAATTAAGTTTTCTTAAACTGTAATCAAAATTTGAGTATTTTACTCAATTTTGACAAATAGCGTGCTTATCGCATACTCAGGATCGTTATTTGCGTTTCACAACTAAAAAAATCGCGTTTGACAATGCTCAAAGCATTCTCAACGTAAAGATAAGCAGTTGAAAGTTGAGCGACCGTATTCGGCTACTCAAACTGTAATCATTTAGGTATTTACGTGAAAAGAGTGGTATTGTATTTTAATGATTGTTGATATCACGGTTGTTCCCGATGCCGGTGGACTACCTACTACTTTTTATATTTTTAAATTTTTAAATGTTTTTTTGGCTTTAGATAGAAATATTTTGTTGAATGAATAAACGGAATGTAAATATTATTATTTTTTATTTAAACTGTGGTACATTTTCATAACATTAAATAGGAAACAATCTTATAACAGCTAGTGCAAAGGCGCTTAATGACATTACTCCTAATTTACACTTATATTTTAGTAGAAATCACAGAAATTCATAATAATTATTGTAACTTAAAATAAACAGGTACAGTTTTATTTAGCAATCGGTTACATTTAAAAAACACGGCTATTCGTAATAATTGAGGTAATATAAAATAAATTACACTTTTATCGTGAATTTTGTACTAAATTCTGGACGTATTCTACGTTTGGACAAGAATTCGAACAGAAGAAGCATGGAAAAGGCTGGCATAAAAAAGTAGTTGGACAAGGCTGAAAAGGAATTGATGTCGTAGGCAATGTACCTTCTACATCAAATCCTTTTGATGTAGAAGGTGTCTACATCAAATCCTTTTATGCTACTTCCAACAGCTTTTTTAAAATTCGTATCTCCAATTCATGCTTCTTCTGTTCGAATCAAAATTTTTGCATCTAATTTTTTTCTGGTAGTATGTTAATTCAATTTTTTTCTTAAAATAAATTTTCTTTAAAGCTTCTGCTGAATACTTAATGAGTGATATGTTATCTATTTATTTTTTTCGTTGAGGCACTCGTATTGGTTTTATTTTAGGTTCTGGGTTAGACTCTGGTACTGACTTTTCGGGAATTTCTTCATTTTTTTCTCCTGGAAAATGAAAGTTGTAGTAAATATTATTCACATTATTACACATTGTTTGTTTGTTTGTTGTTTGATGCTTTTATAAAAATGTTTCAACATAGTTTCGTGTCTAGGGCTTGACGTGCAGAGGCTGTTATATTCTATAGAGAAAGCCTTCCAGGCTTCTTGTTTTTTTTTTAATGTAGTATGCCTCTTTCCGTTTCCATTCTATAATACTTTGATATCTGGAGCAAACATAATAACACGCATCTAGATAAGTACATAACTACATTCGTGAAAAATAATTATGATCATCATCATCATTCAGCCGAAAGACGTCCACTGCTGGATATAGGCCTCCCCCTGCTCATCGCCACATCGACCGGTCCTGTGCTTCTCGCATCCAGCGGATTCCCACGACCTTCACCAGGTCATCGGTCCATCTTGTGGGAGGCCTTGACCAGGGCTAGTAGAGCCGCCGGGGACTGAGGCCTTTGTGCTGTTGATAAATAGCGGAACATAATAGATTAATTGTACTTACTTTGCTATTATTGAAAGAACATTTTCTTTCTCCTCGAGAGTATAGTTCGGCGATCTCTTTTTTTTATCCATTATTTAAATATGTACTTTATCTACACTCAAAATATAAAGAATAGAAAAGAATAGAAATGTAATTTATGTAAATGAAAGGTTATGTTTATTTTCACAGTTTGACAGTTTGACTTTCACGATCCGTTTCATACTTCAAAATATAAGATAAATATTTTTTTAAAATGGCATAATATGCATTAGAAACTTTAAGCACTGGAATATGTTAAACTTTAATGACGTACTGTAACAATAACTAACTGTTTAAATCTGTATCAAATTTATAATTCATAATATTATGCAATATTATGAATTTTCGAAAAGTACCGGTTTTTGTATATATATCGGAACGTGACAGCTTTGGCTGGAAATACTTAAATGGTACTTAGGTAAATGATCAGTTGATGGCGGTTTGACGAAATTTGATTCTGACTAGTGAAACGTAAAAAACTTAAGGGCATACTTAAATATTTGAGAATAATCAGTTGAGATTTGCTACTTTTCTCAATTCAGAAACTGGGTGTAAGTTAGTTAAGAGTTTGAAAACGTGCTAATTATTGCAAGTACCTACAATAACGTATCGTATACTAAAGTTAAAAGTATATAAAGGAATGTCTGTGCTTTTCTCCTCCCACGAAAATAAATAAAGAAACTTTCTGTCTGTCGAAGAAAGTCCTGACAGAAGCAAATTAGATATGAGTGACTTTGAAAGTCTTAAATGTACGCTAAAGTGTCCATGGTTGAGTGTATTTGATTTACAGTTAAAATATAAAGGAGAATGCCCATTTTTCTTCTGACCGTCGTTGCGCATCAAAAATGTTTGTATGGTGGCATAAATCGGACATAAAAGAGGGGTGATGTCGTACTTTCATAGGAAATAAAAATTATCAATTTATTTTGTGGGGTTTTTGATGTTCTTTCATTTTCAGTTCAATTTTGAGGTTAGTTTTGTAACAAAACTTTCACCAAAAAAATCAACCCTTTACTATAATATGATTTGAACTCACATAAGACAACAGAAAACAGATTCAAGAAATCAATGAATGATCCCAAATAAATAATATTTCATAGGTAGGTCATGCTGAAAGTAGGTTTGTACGCACGGCTACAGATCAAGCTATACATTTCCAGTAAGTTGATCTCGCATTGTATAGGATTTCCTTACAGTGAGAGGTCAGTGTAAACTGGAAATGTATAGCTTGATGTGTAGCCGTGTGTACCTATAGGAAGTAGAAAATAAAAATGCTTGAATAGAGCAACGAAATAGTTTTATTGGTCAATAATATAATATTCAAAAAATGTGTCGTTTAAAAACGGAGCCGACGGCTCAACAGACCTAAATCGAGCCCAACTTAAATACCACAAAATCTTTGGTGATTTACTGCACACAGGACACGGACCGTAGTCGTAAAAACATTCTACACAATCCACACCACCAGCACAGGAACAGTAGAATGGTCTTCAAAAGAGTTCTTAATCGTGCAGGAATCTGAAGACGCGACTGGACACGGACTCAACGCAATGATAAGTTACTTATTAGCACAACAAACTCAACAATTATCAAATAAAAACAACACGATGCTTTGTTTGTTAGACAAATTGACAGTGACACTTTTGATAGCTCACCTTTCACAATTTTTTTTTTCATAATTTTTTTCATGACCATAGATAGATGCAAGTCTCCTTTCACATTGGCCGTGACAGTGTTACCAACAGTTAATCTAAATCACCCTGATCGTATGTGATTTGTCAACTAAAAAAGATTTAATTAGTAAAGTAATATTATTTAAAGATGTTAATTAAAAAAAACTATTTTAATTCTGTTAAATAATAATATTAATAAGGAGGAAAAATGACGTAGTTGAAATTATTTTTAAAACTCAGTTTTTCCACAGGCTATCCCATACGATCGATTATGGGGAGGTTTTTAAAATTGGCAACACTACTTTCACTAATAGACGCCATTTTAAAAGTATGCAATAAAATCCAATAAATAACCAATTAAATACAAAATATTAAATGCCACATACGATTTCGACCGAATGAACTAAGAGAAGTTAGTAAAATATTTTATAATTTATGAATATATTTTTAGAGCCATACTCTTTTACTTTAAAGCGATACTGTGTTTGGTCAATCTCCTTTAATGTCACTGCTGCGGTTATCTGTCCAAAAACAGCGAAGTTTATTTTAAAAACCTCGTTTATTTTACTGAATGAGATTTTAAGTTAATCGGACTGTCGGATCTCGATTCCCCAAAGCGGTGCGTTTTAATTAAACAAAAATACGAACAATTTATATAAGTACACAAAAAATGTGACCAAATAAAGTTATATCTTTAATAGAGTTTCAAACTTTGTGCGCTTCTGTAAGTTCTTTATGTTTTGGTAAACTTCTAAATCCCTGTTCTTATTTAGTTCTGTAATAAGAAGAAGAAAATATTTGCAACAAAAAATAACAAAGACCAAACAGGATGGGGAGGAATTTAAACTGGGTGATGAAATGCAGCTGTCACTAACTGGCAATTTATGGTAGCCTGGTATTTCAACTTTGTAACTGGGCTTCTACACTTTAAAGTTTTGACGACGTGTTGTGAAAATTCGCTACTAATAAATACATTTTCTGGAAAGATCTGGAAGTTATTGGAGTGATAAATTCATCGATATGAGAAAAATCACGCTGAGTGAACTTTATGGATTCTCTCTCTTCCTCCCTCCATGGTATTTACTTTCGTTCTAAGTTCAAATTATAAGTAAATTTTGCTTTGTTCTTTTTTGGATCTGAAATTCACTCTAAAAATACGGGATTTCATTATTCACGCTAAACATTAAATTTTATTTTTATGTGCACTATTATAGAGTATAGTTAGCTATTATTAGCAGGCTTACATTCTTATTTAGCTGAATGCTCATAGTAGTAAGACTTTACGAACGAAGTTAAATGGTTTTAATAGAACTTTCATCTTATGTGTGGCCACGAAAGAACAGTTGCGTTGCCAATCTCGGGGACTTAGTTGGAAAGTCTCATGTGCCTATAATTTCACCGGTACCCTTCAAACTCAAACTCCTACCGATATTTCAGCCTTCATCCAGCTGCCTCCCCCTCCCCAATCCGCCGCCAGCAACGCCCTGAGCCGAGGTCCGAGTCCCCCTAGAGATCGCCCTTAGTGCTGTTGTTGCTAGTAGTCATGATGTTAGTAGTTTGCTTAAGTTAAGTATTTTACTTCTCTCCCATTGGCTGGAGACCATTCAGGTCTCGCCAATAACTGCCCGGTTACGTAGAAACGATCCGCAAGAACCACCTATCTACAAATAGAGCAATACTCTCTAACCTTATTTTTACTTTACACGAAAACCGAGACCCCAACAAGATTTTCATCAGAACTGCCTGAATATGTGTTTTTTTTAGTGAATCTCCAAGTTACACCTTAGTTTATGTAGCGTTAAGTTCCCTAAAAAAGTGTGAAATGCCTGAGATGTGCTATGCAGGGATTGTCTAATACACGGAAACTGACCGAGAGGACCGTCTCAAGCCTCAAGGTGTCTATTCCCGTCAACTGTTATGCATAGAAAACTACTGAAACGAAATTAAAATTTATGAAAAAAAAAAAAACTTTTGTAAAAATTATGTCAATCGATTCTCCTAGTGATTCTGAACAAACTAGTTTCATCTGCCTAGCCTTTTTCCCAACTATGTTGGGGTCGGCTTCCAGTCGAACCGGATGCAGCTGAATATCAGTATTTTACATGGAGCGACTGCCCATCAGACCTCCACAACCCAGTAACTGGGTAATACGATACTCTTGGTAAGACTGGTTGTCAGACTTTCTGGCTTCTGACCAACAGTAACGACTGTCAAAGATCTACAAATGACAGCCGGGACCAACGGCTTTACGTGCTTTCCGAGGCACGGAGGAAACTCGCTATGGTAAATGGTCACCCATCCACAGACCAACCTCGGCAAGCGTGGCTTAACCCGGAAGATCGGTCTGTGCGGCTGTAATTATTTAGCCACGAGCTCCTCAACAAACTAGTTTCAGGTTTAGTAAATACTAAAACTAAGCTTGTATATTATACTATAATATTTTACGATACGTTTGGTGCAGTGGCTAAGCGATTGGCTTCTGCGCTACGGGTCGTGCGTTAAATTTCCACACTGAACAAAATTTTATGGCCTACAGATAGTTGTTCCGAGTCTGGGCGTTTGTGCACGTGACGATTTGTGTCTGAGCACGCACGCACGATACTGGAGAAATCCTAGTCAGGGGCAAACTTTAAAAAAAAAACTCTAACACAGCAATACTGCTTGGCGGTAGAAATAGTAGTTAGTGGTAGTACTTCCCCGGAAGAACTCTGTCTCATAGAGCTCTACTTCTGAAATTGGAACCGAATAATGCGTCTACACTATTTGGATAGCTAAACGCTATTTCTCCGGCCACACGACACATCTCTGTATCTGTAGCGTGCTAGCGGGCCCCTTGAGAGAGTAATATGATTATTATATTGCAAGTTACGTTCGGGGGTCATTGGGTCAAACGTGACGGACTTTCAGCACGCAGTTTATTGAGCAATTTAACATTACATAAAGTGAAATCACATCATCAGATGGGATCACAGAAATCTAAATAAAAACTTTCGTGAGACACATTCATATTTTTGTTTAGTTATGGTTTACTCACGTGCGTTTTTCGGGATTGCCCGACTAGTTTCGGATCCAAACGGAGACCTTAATCATGAGCTGAACACGCGGCGAGGTCGCGAGTCGAACTCGAACTTGCACGGAAAATGCACGTGTGTAAACCGTAACTAATCATAAATCTATACTAATATTATAAAGAGGTAGAATTTGTTTGTTTGTTTGTATGTAGGAGGTAATCTCCGAAACTACTCATCCGATTTCAAAAATTCTTTAACCAATAGGAAGCTACGTTATCCCTGAGTGCTATAGGCTATATTTTAGTATCAAAAAATTAGGGATCCTTATATAAATTACAATAATGTAACCCAAGGTATCAAAAATTGGCTTAGAAACTTTAGTAGAGTGTTAAGAGTTTTTTTTTTACTATAAATTAACGCGAGTGAAGCCGCGGGCAAAAGCTAGTCTCTAAATAATAAGACAATATTTATATTTCTATATTTTTTTTCTGTTTCGTTGGTCTAGTGGTCGCAAGCGCGGCTGCTGCGCGTGAGGTCCTGTTTTCGATTCCCAGATCGGAAAAAATATTTTCCATGTGGAATTTTTCAGTAGCAGCCCGGAGTCTGGATTTGTGGCCTGGTTGATGGCTCTCAATTCTTTCTCAGTTCTCAATTCTTGTAGCAATTCTGTTGTAACACAATTCAATTACTTTACTGATTTTTGTAAACTGCGTCAATTTAACGATGTTTGTAACAAATATGGCGGCATCTTGGATTTTGTCTTATCAAATCTTAACTCGGACGAAATAAGTGTGAAATCAGATGTTGAACCTCTTGTACCGATGGATGCTTATCACCCTCCCCTAGAAATAATGCTGCAATTGTCTAGAAGCGAAGTAATCAGTGATCGACCATCTTTAACACAAAACCGTTGCTTAAGTTCCGAGTTTAATTATCGCAAGGCAGATTTTCACGGGCTATATATGGATATCGCAAAAATAGACTGGACTGACTTATTAGACCAGAAGGACGTTAACACAGCTGTCGAAACCTTCTACAACAAACTATATAAGGTAATTAATGATAAAGTTCCAAAAAAAAAACAAAAGTCTTTTCTTAGCAAATATAAATACCCAACATGGTACAATAGTGAAATTATACGGTTTATAAAATTAAAATATTTCAACTTGGTAAAATATAAATTACATGGGCTAGAATTCAACAGAGAAATGTTTAAGTATTATAGAACAAAAGTAAAGGACCTTATTAGTATAGCTTTTAAAAATCATATAAAACTGATGGAACAAAATATCAGTTGTGACCCAAAAACATTCTGGAAATACGTGAAGGATAAGCGGAAAAATAGAGAACAAAATAAACAATTTGTCTATAACAGCAAAACGGTAGAGGGACAAGCAGCTGCTGATGCATTTGCAGAATACTTCAGTTCAGTTTTTCATAGCAATCCTCCACAGTTAGATCCCGAGGCAGCCGACCGGGACGCCACTGACAAAGGAAACATGACGTTGGTCAGTGTCTGTCATGTTAACATTTCAGAATTGCGTCGAGCAGTCCGCCGGCTCAGAGCAACAGCTGCATATGGACCTGACGATGTACCAGCGTTCATGTTGAAGGATTGTTTATCCGTGCTAGAGGAGCCACTTCTGTATGTATATAATCTGTCGCTTCGGCATAATATATATCCTGAAAGGTGGAAGATTTCCCGGGTTACCCCAGTACCTAAGAATGGATTGTCAACTGACATCACAAACTACAGACCAATTGCAGTATTATCAGTTTTTGGCAAGGTCTTTGAATCAATAATCAATGGTTGCATCTCTCGGCAGATCAGTGGTTGTTTAGATAACTCGCAACATGGGTTTCGTCAAGCGCGCTCTACCCTAACCAACCATATTAACTTTGTTGATTATGTGAGTACCAAGATGACCACGGGCTGTCAAGTGGATGCAGCCTTTTTTGATTTTAAGAAGGCTTTTGATCTTGTCGACAACGATGTACTTCTAGTGAAGTTTTCGTCTCTTGGGTTCTGTCCACAACTTGTAAGATTCATGGCAGATTATCTGAGGGACCGGAAACAGTATGTCAGAATTGCCAAATATCAGTCTCAAGAATATTATACAAGATCCGGCGTGAGTCAGGGAAGTACCTTGGGACCAACACAATTCCTGATAATGGTAAACGATTTGCCAAGAGTTCTCAAAAAGGCGGAGTGTTTAATGTTTGCCGACGACCTAAAAATATTTTTGTCTGTCACTGGGGCTGAAGATTGTGAGGCTTTGCAGAGCGACATTGATGCGGTGGTTGATTGGAGCAGAGAAAATAAACTTTATTTCAATCCAAGCAAATGTAGAACGATTACTTTCTCGCGGGTTCGCTCACCAATAACAACGACATACGAGTTAGCGGGGGTGGCACTTGAACGTGTCACTACAATACGTGATCTAGGACTAACTCTTGATAGTAAATTAACTTTCCGCGAACATATCATCAAAACTTCTAGGGACGCAAATAAATCTCTTGGCTTTATTATTAGAACTGCCGCTCAGTTTCGGGATGTCAGGGTTTTAAAACTTTTATATAACGCATACGTCCGAAGTAAATTAGAATATAACGCAACGGTGTGGGATCCACATGAAAAAAAATATGCTCTAATGGTAGAGAAGATCCAGAAAAAATTCACTCGGCATATATATAAAAGAACGTATGGGTATTATCCATTTTTATATCCTTCCTTGTTTGTGACGGGGATGGTCGGTTATGATACGTTACAACTGAGGCGTAAACTTACGCATATTATGCAATACATTTTACTGCTGGGCCATAAGATAGACAGTCCATCGGTACGAGAACATGTTAACCTGTATGTGCCGGACCAGTATATGCGTGCCACTGGACGAAGGCGGCACCGACTACTAGCTCACCCTATCACCTGGCGCTCACCTCATTCCAGCAAGAGCCCAACTGCCAAAGCAATTGCTTTATTAAATGAATTTGTTGATAACTGCCCGGATGCCGACATATTTTCTGATAATAGTAATGTATTAAAAAATAAAATATTATTGTTTCTTAGCAAAAACTACAATGTGTAATGCTTTGATCTATAATTTTAATTGTGGAGATTTTTGTACTTTTTCTACTCTCTTTAGCATGTAAGCGTTTTGGTGTTTAGACTGTAAGCTTATATTGTTGTAAATGAATAAATAAATAAATAAATAAATGGCAATAGGCTCGCTGTTACTTATGATTTAAACGTAACTGCGAAATGAGGGTGTACTATACACCTCTGCCCATCTTTGAGGAATACAGGTGTGTGTTATGTTATTTAGATTTCTTTGAATACGTCAAATACCCTGTATTTTTCTCTCATCCCTTCCAGAAACACCATCATACTAAAGCTTTGTCCCTCGCTAAGGAAAATGAACGTAAAATAAAACATTCTACTAACTATAGCACCGTATC
The DNA here is from genome assembly GCA_905220435.1 of Amphipyra tragopoginis. Lineage (NCBI taxonomy): Eukaryota > Metazoa > Arthropoda > Insecta > Lepidoptera > Noctuidae > Amphipyra > Amphipyra tragopoginis. Next base: position 27,750,498 of record HG991994.1, read on the forward strand.
TTGGCTGTTAGCTGTATAACAACAGCCCTGTATCTCTTTTATTACGCATCATATTTCACGGTAACCGGATAGCCGTCGTTATGTTGGCAGCAGCATAGTGCCATATTTACGCCACGTCATCTGATTAAGTTGGTAAATCGAGCTGAACCTGATTGATGGATGACGGCATCGTTAATTATAGGGATGATCTTGTTGCCAAAAAATGAAATTGGTAAACCTTTTCAAGAAATTGCTGGGATTTTTGTAGGTATTATTAGATTTCGATGTGTTTATTCACTGAAGAAAATAACGTTGTATATACCCTGAGAAAATGTATTTAAAAAAAAAGTAAAAACATCTTTGAAAAAAAAAAACCTTTTTTCAGGGTTCCGTACCAGTATGGATAAAAAGGAACTCTTGATTATGGTGCGATTTCGTCCGTCCGTTCGTCATATTGCAAGTAAAAGAATTGAAAAAATATTTTTAATTTCATTACAATAAGGACCGAAGTCAGGGTGGTTGAAATTTTGAAAATAGGTAACCTAGGTTAATAATTGTAGTATGATATAAAAGGGCTTTATTTCCACATTACAAAGCATATTTTTATTTACGTTTATGTCGCATAGTTTTTGATTCATGATGAAAAATGTATGTAAAAATACCATCCGCTCCCCCATATATTATATTATAAATATTTCGAACATTTATTTAATGCGCCGTTCATTCCGCCTGCGCGGTGCGCCGTCGCTCAGGACGCACACTAAGAGCGATTACGCACTGTATCCGATCCGAATCCGTGAAAATACGGATATAAAAAACTCGGACCGACTTCGGATATTGCTTTACGCACTGCATCCGATCCGAATCCGTGAAAGTACCGATCTAGAGTAAAAATCTCGGACCGAATTCGGATGTTGCTTACGCACTATTCCGATCTCTGATTCAAATTCAAATAATTCAGTACTACGGCTACTTCGATCCGTCAATTATTTGTTCTTCCGAATTAGAAACTCACGGATGACGGATAGAAATCGAATGACGGATGCCGGATGTAGTGCGTAAGCTACCATACAAATAGTTCTATGGCTACTTCGGTCCGTCAATTGTTCTTCCGAATTAACTCACGGATGACGAATAGAAATCGGATGACGGATGCCGGATGTAGTGCGTAAACTACCATACAAATAGTTCTATGGCTACTTCGGAACGTATTTTCACGGATTCGGATCGGATGCAGTGCGTAACCGCTGTTACGGTTGACGTATCAGGGGGCCTACTCCCTAAGTCCGTCAACGAAGTTAATCGCCCGTCCAAAAGTAGCCCAAAACGTAGGAGTGAACAAAACAAGTGTCAAGTTCAACTTTTCGGACGGGCAAAAACACATCGGTAGTAAGGACAACTGTCAAATTGTGTTGTCATTCATTCTTAGTTCGGGCCCCGAAATAATCGTATGTCCGTAGGTGATAGGGATTAGGAAACGCTCGTAACTAAGGCCGAAACCACGACTTCGTGCTTAGGGAGTAGACCCCCAGCATCGGTGGCCGCATTGCTTTATGACAACGACCTAATAACTTACGGTACAGTACCAGGCGAACATAACATCACACAGCAGATATTAAACAATAAAGCTTATAGCAGAAAATAGCAAATAACGATAACGAACTATGTAGCAAAGCAACATATTTGCATCCGGCGCCATCCGCCGCAAACAAAAGGAGCGAGTTAAATGCTCCTTGAATTATTGCTATCCTGGTATGCAGGGCAAATTAGGACATTGTGGTACTATGTCACAAGATACACGAGGCTATAAAACTGTAACATGAGTTCTTAGATTTCCTTTAAACATGTGCTTAAAGAACAAAGGCAAACTCTATATATGTATAACTAATATTATAAATGCGAAAGTAACTCTGTCTATCTGTGGCGCTTTCACGCCTAAACCGCTGAACCGATTTTGATGAAACTTGGTACAAAGATAGTCTAGAACCTGGAGAAGGACATAGGCTTTATCCCGAAAAATACGGAATACGCGATAGACGACAACCACGCGGGCGAAGCCGCGAGCGACCTCTAGTTAATTATTAATCTTAGAAATGAGTGTTTTTCAAATTGAAACCACAAAGCTGCGTTTACTTTGTTGTGGCCTCGCCTATCATCTAGCTAGCGGTTTATACACATTTCCAGGACCTGGGGCCCTATTCCCCAAAAATAAATTGTTGCCAAACGCAATCGAACCACAACCGTCAGTCAGTTTTTGTTTTCGAAAACTTTCAAAATGATTGATTTTGTTTTTTTGTCAAACAATTTGATAGCTTTTGAAATTGAGAACTGTCTGAATGAACGGTTCGGCCTTGGTTCGGTTGTAATTTATCAAGATTTATTTTAGGAGTTTAGGCCCCTGTTGTGTAAGTGCGTTAGTTCAAAATTATATAAAGTTACTGCTCATCACCCACACTCATTAGCATGATAATCTAATTTGTACCCTATAACCTCACCCGCTCTTTAACGGACATTTTTTGCCTTATCTAAATCTGGGGCCTAATTCTCCTAAAATAAATCTTGATAAATCACAACCGAACCAAGGCCGAACCGTTCATTCAGACAGTTCTCAATTTCAAAAGCTGTCGAATTGTTTGACACAAAAAACAAAATCAATCATTTTGAAAGTTTTCGAAAACAAAAACTGACTGACGGTTTTGGTTCGATTGCGTTTGGCAACAATTTATTTTAGGAGAATTGGGCCCCTGTTCAGTAGTATTGGCGTGAAGCTTAAACATACAAACAGACAGAAATTTTAAAAACTTCTGTTTCGGCATCGGTATCGTTCCTAGTACACGTAACAATTTATTAGTTTCAATATAATTTAATGTAAAAAAAAAACGAATTTGTTCACGATTTTCATTACAAAATAAAACTAGTTTAAAAACTCCCGACAGCTTTATAATTGGTTAGGTTCATAATATCGTCTGAATAAATTGTATAGCGCTCGAGTTAGCAAAATGTCTGGTTTGAAAAAAGTCTATTAATAGATAAAACGCGTTAGTAACAAATGGTCTTGTTTATAAAAATGGCATTTTTAGGAGCTACGTAGCAGACAGACAAAGGATTCAAACCTATACAGCATGTAAGGGTAAACACCGTTATCACTCAAACCATGGGTAGTTGACGTGAACACAAAAACATAGGACCGAGTAAAAAAAAAATAGTATACACGCACGAGAAATGAGCGGCACGGCGGCGCTACGACGCGGCATACGGCATAGGTACACGCACTCGCTAGCGAGACAGCTGACTGACTGGGGTAGCGAACTGTGCGGGGCCGTGCGTCGGGCCACGCGGCGAGTTCCCCGCGCGGTCCCGTAGCTTGTTGCCCCCGCGCGTAAAGTGAAATGCTTTCGTGGAAAAATGAAAATTTAAAAAAAAAGTTTGTTATTTTTCATTGATTTTACGTTCTATAAATGAAACCAAACCACTGGTTTCAAGGATAACAGTGATTACCCTTACAGCCTGTATATAACACTCCTCTTTTTACGTGGTTAAATTTATAAATTTTGACATAAATCAGACAAAGTCTGCAATTACAGAACCCTGGCTTCGAAGCAATAACAAACAAATAACTTAAATCAAGTGTTCCGTCACGCGACGAACGTTAGCCAAAATAGTAATAAATTCAGATTAAGTGAGCAGAGTCCCCGGGGGCAAACGCCGTAATGATATATAACATTGGTGTAACATACAAAGTTGGCGAGACGACCGTTGAGAACGCGGACTTAAATTCTTATAAATCATGATTCCCTGGTACTTCCATTTTAAAGCGGCAATAACTCTTGGATGTATCGTACAGGAAAAGCATTGAGGACAACTTTCTATCAAGCAAAGAATTTATCTGGGTTCTCCAAGCTTACTTAAATTCATTGAAGCAGACAAGACTGGATCAAAGTTCTGGCCATCTAGTGCGTCTGTCTTAAGGGTGAGACAATACCTGAATCCCTCCGTTGTGGCAAGCGGGCCTACAATATCGACATGAACAAGCTCGAAACTATCACATTTCGAGAATTGCTGAATATGTGAAACTGTGTGTACAGTTTCTAAACAATTGGGTATCATAGATATCTTCTAAGATTTCTGCATTTTAATTTATGATATGTACCTATACAGAACTGAACTGTACAGCAGGGAAACAGACACTGAGAAGCTACTGAGCAGTTCAAATTCCGTCTGCACGATCAACGTGCAGCTAGCATGCAGTCGGCGTGCAGTTGTTGGCTCTACACGCCGACTGCAGTCGGTCGACGGTTTCGATACAGTTACACCAACTGCACCGAAACTGTAATTTTGCAGCTAGCTTGCAGTCCAAATGCAGCTCGCCTAAAAAGACCCTCAATTTTGTACAAGTTAGAAAATATACAGTATCCTTGTGTCGGGAAACGGTACTTAAATAATCCTACGCAAAATGTATTTATAAATAATTATTATATCGTAAAGCCAATCTGCATATCAATCACTTTACTCGAAACTTTGAAAGTGGGTTCCTTTTTTGCAAGTCGGTTAAAATAATTCCAGATATGAGTTAAAGTGTATGAAAATACGATATTCGGATCACGTACGAGAGTAATTTACGAGGCTGACGGGCGCATCGCGAAAAACATCAAGAGGAAACTGTGGAAAACATCATGTTATGTAGTATGTAGATGTATTTGTGTATTTACATAGCACTATACTACCTATCTATTGTTTTAGAGTAAACTAAATTCTTTTTAATGAGAGGTAATATTAGATAGGCACATAATATATGAAAGAAAATGAATAAGTATTTAAAATTTGCTATTGTGAAGTTAGTCCGGTCAAAGTAGACATTTCAAAGTGCAAAAATTCGCATAGAGCTGAAAATTGGTACGAATGTTCGGAACACCATTATAAATGAAATGTAGTGTCCGACCGAAGGTTCGGTTTCGGTTTCGGTTTCGGCCAGTTTCGGCCAAAAAATCTTGTTTCGGCTACAGTTTCGGTTTCGGCCAAAAATCAGCCGAAAGTTCGGCTACGCCGAAACTCAATGTTCGTGAATTGTCACGTGTCTTCCGGCTAACTTCGGTTGAGTTCGGGACTCGTGTGTGGTTGCCAGCTGAGTTCGCCGGTCGGTGTGCGGCGTGGTTGTGTTGTATTTGTGATTTTGTTTGTTGATTTTTGACAAAGTTTACCGAATTTAGTACAATTTATTGTAATTTTTGTTGATACTGATAATTAGGTAAATAATTCTTTAACTACCAACTATCAAATACAAGATCTCAATGTCAATAAATAATAAATTAATCTTTACGACATTCAACACAAATACTAAATTAAGAAGCCTGTACTTTACGTTTATGTGTTGATTTCTGACAAAAAGTCTAAGATTGTTTTTGATGTTATATTGTTAATATAGTATACCATAAATGAATAACTATTTTCGTTACATATTTCCAATATTGTCTTTCATTTCATTTAACACGAGAAAACTGTCTCTATATGTATAAAAAAGATACTAGATTTCATTATACAAGGTGGGGCAAAAGTTATAACCCGATGTTCATCATCATCATCATCATCATTCAGCCGAAAGACGTCCACTGCCGGACATAGGCCTCCCCCAAGCATCGCCACATCGACCGGTCCTGTGCTTCTCGCATTCAGCGATTTCCCGCGACCTTTACCAGATCATCGGTCCACCTTGTGGGAGGCCTACCCATGCTGCGTCTTCCGGTACGCGGTCGCCACTCCAGAACTTTTCGGCCTCATCGGCCATCCGTTCTGCGAGCAATGTGCCCCGCTCACTGCCACTTAAGTTTGGAAATTCTTCGAGCTATGTCGGTTTCCTTGGTTCTCCTGCGGATCTCATCATTTCTGATATGATCACGCAGGGTAACTCCGAGCATAGCCCTCTCCATTGCCCTTTGGGTGACCTTGAGCCTTCTTATGAGGCCCATTGTGAGCGTGTTTCAGTGCCGTATGTAATCACTGGCAACACGCACTGGTCAAAGACTTTCGTCTTGAGACACTCCTGTTGGAACCACATGTCCTCCAGTCCCAATTCATTCAACTGAGGAAGGAAAAAGTCGTTGATCATAGATCTGTAGCGCTCACCGTCCACAGTAACGGAAGCGCCAGTGAGGTTCTCGAAAAAAAAAATGGAAAATTCCATAAAACAAGCCCGTATCCGTTCGATCCGGTCATCAATTCGGCGGCCACTTGACCGATATCATTTTCTCGACTTGATGGAAAAAAAAATCTAATACATTAAATAAACATAATCCACAAGTACAGGGTGTTAACGAATTCGTGTAATTCCTTAAAACCACATGATCCACTACTGATGTAGACACGCCGCGAACAGGATTTAGCTTGATTAAAAATAAAAATATTAAATTATTATTTTTTCATGCGGCTTTGTTACCGATCGTATCTAAACCACCTAATAAGGATTCAGTAAAAAAATATGAATTATTTTTTTTGCAAAAAAATTGTTTTATTTTTGTGAACATTTCGATGCCACGCATAAATTAATGTAAGCAGGGTAACATGGCTGGCAGGCACGACTAACGCGATATCGCTCTTTGCAGTCAGATAACTCAAGGGTCTAAAATGATTCAGAAATAGAAAACCAAGTTTTTTTTTTTGTTGTTTTTCAAAAATTCCCCTTTTGGGTTAATCTGTGTAACCAGTAGCTCACGTGGTTTGAAGGAATTACACGAATTCGTTAACACCCTGTAGAACCAAACATTTTCATTCCTAAAAAACATTACAGCAAAACAACATTGGGTGATTACTTTTGCCGCACCTTGTACAATAGAATAACATTTTTTACATGTCTAAAAAAGGTTCGGTTTCGGTTTCGGTTTCGGCCGAAACTGAGACCGGCGCCGAAGATTCGGTTTCGGTTTCTGTTTCGGCTAAAAATCCTGTTTCGGTCGGACACTAATGAAATGTAAAAAGTCCCCATAGATACCAAATAAAAAAAAATTCAAGGTCAAAGTTCGCAAATATAGGTTTTTTGCGTTTTTTGGCTAAACGGTAAGTTTTATGATAAAAATAGATCAGCCAAAAATTGTAGATTATGCAATTATCTATAAAAATTGTTTATGCAATTTTTCTCCTGTACGTCACCGTTTCTGAGATAATTATTATAGTTGAAAAAGTTGTATTATTCATAATATGCACACGTTTCCTAATGTATACTTGGCGCGGTTTTTTTTAACGTGGTTTCCCCGATAAGCTTATTCCACAATCTATTGTGATCCTGTTTAATTCAATACTATTTAAAAATATGTAAAAATTGGTACTTCAAATAAGCCCAACTATCGCCCTGTTTCGTTTGATCCACGATTTTTGACCCACCCTGTATAAGTTGCGGTAACCACTTTCCATCAGGTGAACCGAAGGACTGTTTGCCAAACTACACATTCATCACATTAAAAGTCCGGCGTCAAGCAGTTTACTGTGTTCCATCGTGTGTATGTGAGAGCCAGAGGAGTATAGAGGAATCCCTCTATATCTCTGTTACTTGGATTCATGCGCTCCATCATCTTAGGGTCAGCTCACACCGAGACGCGACGCGACGCGACGCGACGCGACGATACTGGAAGAAGCCCGTGATTACGCGCTGCGCCGCGCGCCGCCGCGATACGCATCGCAAAGTCGCGAGGCGCATCGTAAAATCTACGGCAACACGACGCCTCGCTGCGCAGCGAGACGCCGCGCGGCGCAGCGGAATGTGTTTACATTCGCCACGTGCTTCCGCCCCGGCCCGCGTCCACCCTCAAATTCACCATGAATTCTTCTATTTCTCCATAAATTATGCACCCAAATACTCCTGTGTGATGTCTTCCTTTTAATTTTATTTTTGTATTCTTCTTGCTCTGCCTCTTCTGCAAGAAGTCCGATTATTACAAGATCCCAGTCAATCATTATAATTTCACTCGAGCACTCGACCGAACTGCATCAACTCTACACGAAGTCTGGACGGAAATAGTACAAACAAGTTGCCACGGCGGCCTCGACTGCGCCTCGCGGCGCATCGCGGCGTCGCGCGGCGTTGAGAGGCGCAGCGCCGCTCTTGCACGCCGCGCATACCGCTACGTCGCGATGCGTCGCGCTACGCCGCGAGGCGTCGCGCTACGCCGCGAGGCGTCACGAGGCGCAGCGCTGCGTGGTGCAACGTATTCTGAATTCTCACAATGAAATGTGTATCTTTTCGTGTAGAAAATAAAGTTGTATTTTGAGTCGCTCTTTTAAAGTATGCGCGCAGCGTCGCGTCGCGTCGCGTCTCGGTGTGAGCTGACCCTTAGGCCCTGTCTGCGCTCACCACCAGGTGCGATTAGGGTCAAATGTTACCAAATGGTAAAAATAAAATAAAGTGTTGAGAGAGATCGCTGCAAGTAACATATAGTGTGGCGCCACACCATGCCGAAATTACGCGACCGAATTTCGGCGTCTATGTTTTTATATAGGTAAAACGCGACGTATTTTCAGCCTGGTGTGTCTCGGGTAATTTAAAAAGCATTGCAGGCATAATCATGCCGAACTGCGGTCGGTTCGGTCTTCGGCATAGTGTGTTTAGCCATTGAAGTAATAAATACTACGGTTTAGACACATACACGAGCCCGAGAAACGGAATCATGATCATCAATAATGAGGAACAGACTGGAAAATAAAGAAGTGGGTACTAGGAACTAATGGCGTTAAGAAGGAAGTTTTTCAGGAAGAACTGAACACTTCACAAAGCTACGAAAACGTCTTCACGGCTGACGAAGATTTATTAAGATTTAAATAATCCATCCGATGATCATTTAAATGAACGATGGCGACAATTATAAGGCTACAGTCAAACGGGATTAGCAAGAAATTAGCAATGCGTAAATTGTGTATATTTATTGCTTTATTTACTCAAGGCTATGGATGTAGCATCGAAATCGTCGGCCATTACTCAGATGGGCTTAACTCGCTGAATTTTAACTCGGATTTAGTTTAAAGGCTCGTTTGTGTACCCATTGTATGCCAGTCGCTTAAGCAAGTAGCTCGTAGTGCGTGTAAAAGTTGTAATTTATGTTGTTTCAATTTGTAAGGACGGTTTAATAACAAATACTGGTTATAAGGGTGTGTTGTGTAGATACCTATAATGACTTAGGTACATGTCTAAGAATACGCAGTGCGCATAGCGCGCCACATTTTACGAGGCGCATATGCTTTCATTGATGTATCTACATATCAAATAACTAATGAATATTCTTCGTTTTTTTATTCTTAAAGGACAAGTGTGTCCAAGCCTCCCATTATAAAACTTATAAAGGTATTGTCCAAAAGTTTCTAGCATAAGCAGCAGTGCCTGGACATTGATGTGCCACCCAGTCATTCAAAATCATCTGTATAGGCCGTCATTAATCTAACGATATCGTAATAATGGGTGGACAAATGGAAATCAAATGGATGGACCAAAGACCTAAACAAAGCAGCTGGTTTAGATTGGAAACGTGGTAATGAGAACCAGGTGTTATGTTACAATTCAGGAGAGATTATATCCAGTAGTGGACAGCGAGAGACTATATTGACTGACAGGATTATTAAGGAATTCAGATACTTGCCATCCCACATAACAATAAGTAAAAACTTTTATCCAGTCCACTTAACACCCCTTCCTATAGACCAGATATTTTTACCATATTTTACAATAGTCTTGCACCTACCTGGGACGGTCCATGACTGTACTCCAATAGTGCAGCCGTAGATAGTCCCCGGTTGGTGCCCCATCCCATTTTAGATTAAAGTTCTCAAAGGGGCTTCTGCGCGTTGGAGCTGTCCCCCCCGTATGCCTTCCAAAGGACCGGACATCTTCCGCACCGAAGATGAGCCGTGATTCTTAAGAGTAAGAACTTGAACTAGTTACTCGACTGCTCTAAGCCAGCCGCCTAAACGAGGCATCAAGACAAAACCCTGGCTTCGGTATTTACGATTTAAAATAAATGGTAGGGATTGGCGGGTAAGGCCTTGTACACCAAAGACGGCTTGCTTCAACCTACGGGATGGCATGACAGCGACAGATTACTGTTCCATGCAATTTCTGCTTGTCGCTTTATACTTATTTGTATTGTTATTGTTACCTTTCATCCGATACAAAACGATTCTTCTAATAAACTGTTTTTTAACTACATAACATCACGCTTGTATTCCCCGAACGGGTGGGCAGAGATGTTTAGTACACCCTCACTTCGGCGTTATGTTTGAGCCTTTTGCCATCAACCGAGCACAAATCCAGACTCCGGGCTGCTACCGAGAAATCCCATCTGGAGACCCAATAACACTTTGCCCGACCTGGAGATCGAACCCAGGACCTCACGCTCTGGGGTCTTACTATGACCTCTTAAAGCAGGGCAGAAGTTGCCTGGAAGTTGAACTGCCCTGCTTTTTTGTACTATGCCATCGTTAGAGCAGGCCTGCGGCAAGCCTGCTACGTTGACGTTTACGAAATCCGTTCACCTTTTTTTTTTGTATAGACTTTTCGTACCATGAATAAGCATAACCATTCAACTTGGTTCAATAGTCGTTCACCTAATACTGTCATGGTACGATTTTTAGCGATTCAGAAGCAGGCCTGCTTTTGAACGGAAGTTGACTGGCTGGCATTTGAACTTTTTCTTAAGAGGACGCGCCAACTTTCAATTCCTCTTGCGTCAAGCGCATGCAATATTGATTGCCATAAGACGCATACAAGCTGTATGCGTCTTATGGCAGCATATCCACCATATCGTCTACACCGGTGCGCCTCGGTCAGTCGTCAGTCGACATACAATAGTCGGAATAGCGTGCGCTAGGGGCATGCGCTTTTGTCGAACTAGTATTAAGGCATGCGCTATGGCGCTTCACGCATGCTTCAGACGAAGACGCAAGATGAACGTGAAAGCGCACTGGTGTAGACATAGCTTTTGAGAGCTACGATGCTAAAGACAAAGGCGTCTAAAAACTTATAAAAACCCTTTGTTAGCGTGGGATTAAAAAAATACTGTATTAATAATATTATTAAACCTAGGTATAGATGTTTTATATCTATGCTGACAGACGGGTGCCAGCGGTGTTCGTCATAAAACGCGTCTGCGTTCTGGGGGTCTACTACGAAGTTTCGGTTGACTTCGTAAAAAAAAAGACTAGAATTACTTAGTTCTTTACGTCAATGTTACAAAAGACAGTCCACAAAAAAACCCTCCCTTCGCCGCTTCCTAGTGTTTAAGCGATCACGAAAGTGTTTTGAATCCGACAATCTATTCAAATTTTTCGTGTCGACATTTTGTTTTTCGTTTACCATACTCCCAAATGTTAATTGACCTTTAATAGTTCTTTGTTTCACGATACTTTGATCGTATTTATTGTTATATAATTACTAGCTTTACCCGGCATGCGTTTCAATGCACTTTTTCCTACTTACTACTTACCTACTAACTACCTTCAGAAACAAAATCAAAATAGTAACAAAAATTTAAAACCATTTTCATGCATGCAGTAAACAAATAAAGAATAAGGACATACTGAGGTAATTTGTTTTTTTTTAAATACCAAAATTTTCTTTCATAAGAACCTTCTCCTGACAATTACGAAAACAACAAAAAAAAAATTTGCAAAATCGGTCCTGCCGCTTACGCGTGATGCCGTGACCAAGGGAAATAGGGATTCATTTTTATATAAATAGATAGATAGGTACTGTCAGTATGTCAGAAGCATAAATTGTGAGGTGAAAGAAGTGTCTCTAAATGCTGTATTTTTTTTATTTATTAAATTATATCATTATTATTGTAATGTATTTATCTTTAATTATTGTAATTGGGTCTAGACAGTTTTAAGGTAAAATAAATAAATAAAGTTCGATGTACGTCGCTGTTTCGTTTCGATCAGAAACATCGAGGTTTGTTTTTCGTAGTAGGCCCCCTGCGTCGTAACAAGTTGAATGAACCACAGACTGATAGAATTGCAACGCATTGCACGTTCTAAAACTTATTCCTCTGTCTGTGAATAACTTAGTTGTGTTAATTTAATAAAGTCAGATAACATTAAAGTTAATTACGTTTTCGTCTGAATCTAATAGTTTTTGATTGTTCAGGCGATAAAATAATCCCCCAGCTTTTTACAAGAAAGTATACTAATTTAGGTTCTTTCCAAAATAACTAGCCGATGTCAGCTATCCTGATCTTGCTGAAGTGCAGCTAGATAAGCTTGAGCAACTCCAAAACTTTTGCATCAGATTCATATTTGGTTTACGCAAATGTGATCATATTTCAGAATGTCGCATTAAGCTCAACTGGCTGCAGCCAATCCGCCTTCGCTGGAATGCTCGTATCTTATCATTGCTTTACAGTGTTCTATTCAATCCTGCAACCCCCTCTTATCTCAAAGAACGTTTTAAGTTCATTCATGACACTCATACTAGAGACTTAAGATCATCGGAAGATTTGACTTTCGATGTCCTCGCGTTCTACCAAATTCTATGACAAATCGTTCACAGTCTAGGCTGTACGTTTGTGGAATGTGTTGCCGATGCTAGTAAGACAAGCTCAGTCACCGGATTCTTTTAAAAAATTAGTTAAAGATCATTTATTTCTTCTCTCAACACATTTCTACGTATTTCTTCATAATTTTAATACCTCATCAACCTACCTTGTTTTTCTTATCACATAATTATATGACATATTTATGTATACAATATATATGTATAATTTTATATGTAAGTATTATGTCTATGTATTGCGTGTAGTATATATTTTGCAGCAGTACACCACGGACTACCCCCTCTATCTTATTCACTGTCTTCCTGTTCATCCAAAGGTTGTCTGGTAGATATCGCTATCAGCGATAAGACCGCCATTGTACCCTTCAATATATGATATTGTATAAGAGCTGTGTTACAATTTTGGTGTACAATAAAGTATATTCTATTCTAGATGCGACTGAATTATTTACAGTACACAGGGTGTATGAAGACCCATCACATAGCCGAAATCTACGCACTCTGTACATCAAACTAAATTACATTGACCAAAAGTAATAGCTGGGAAACGACTTTTATTTTTTGGCATAAAAAAATGCTTTTCTATGTAGCGCGCAATGTGTGGTTGTGGCGATGCCGCGCGTTTGCATGCGTGCAGCGGCCACACAGCTGAGCCAAGGTGGTGTCGTGTGCGTTTGATATTCATTGCGTTTTTGTAACTTCAAATGCGTAGTTTGTTAGGAAATTTGAAATTTTTGATAATGTTTGTTTGGAAGAAAGTTTAGTATTATGACTTGGAATTCGTCTTTGGAACAAACTAAAAAAAAAAATATATATACTTTGACCTTCAATATCTCCAAAACCAATGATTTCCCAGGTATGGCCTAGTAGAAAAAAATGATCCCAATGATGGGTAGAATAAGTGGTTTTCGTTATCGTTAAGGGTCTTTTTACACCCGATATAGGTATTTAGCTCAGCACGACTGCTGTCTGATACTCGCAACTGAACAAAGTATCTGCTTGCTGACTTACCTTATTAGGTAGAGTGCCGTAAATATTGCGGTGCCAGCGATGCCGTGGCACAGGGTACAGACCCTAAGTACCTAGTCCCACTGGTGGGACGGCACGGGAAAGCATTTTTTAAGCTCAAAAAATTGTAAACCTTATTAATACATATAGGACTAGTAATTACAGTACCGCGGGATATTTCGGCATGTCGTGGCACGAAAAAGCATCCCGCGATAAGCTAAGCAAATAGAAGTGCTAAGAGTATTAAAACAAGGTATAAAATTATTTGAATTTAAAAATCCATTGCCGTGCCGTCCCAACAGTGGGCGCAGGGCCTAAGGGGATGCAAAAATCTTGGTCATTCCTGCGTTAAAGCTGTTTAGAAGGCGGAGTAACAGAAACTCACACTGGGCGCACAAAAAGCTAGATGAAGCTAGTAACAGCACTTCTTTATTATACTATGAACCTACCTAGGCTAGACAGTTCATTGATTTTGACATTGAATGAACGACACCACCAAACGATACCCCCAGGGGTGTGGTTGCCAAAAAGGATTTGTTAACGACACCACCGTAATGTTGGGATGCCACAATTGGTAATAATATAATATGCGAGTTTGTTATATACACACGCGTTGCTGCTCTGAAGGGCAACAACACCATTCATTAGTGGTGTCGTTAACAATGAACGGGCTAGACTAGTTCTAAAGCCCGATTGTCACACGCATTAGTTAAGTAGGCGAACTAACTTGCCGAATGGACGAGTCAAGTAAAAAAAAACCGGCGAAGTGCGAGTCGGACTCGCGCACGAAGGGTTGCGTACCATTATCTATAAAAACAGCAAAAAAAGAAACACGTTTTTTGTATGGGAGCCCCTTAAATATTTATCTTATTCTGTTTTTTAGTATTTGTTGTTATAGCGGCAACAGAAATACATCACCTCTGAAAATTTCAACTATCTATCTATCACGGGTCATGAGATACAGCGTGGTGACAGATGGACAGACGGACGGACAGCAGTCTTAGTAATAGGGTCCCGTTTTACCCTTTGGGTATGGAACCCTAAAAATATCGTAACATCACGCCTGTATTCCCTGAAGGGGTGAGCGAGGTGTATACACCTGAAAATGTGCTATATTACAACCTCAATTCGCCATTATGTTTAAGTCCCATGTAATAGGGGGCGCGCCTATTGTCATCAACCAGGCACAAATCTAGACTCCGGGCTGCTACTGACAAATTCCAGACGGAAGAACCCAATAAAACTTTGCTCAGTTGTCGCGCTTGCGTTACAGAAGAGGTAAAAAATTTCATTGGAAGTATATTGGCGAGTTAAGTTCAGTACTTGTTGAAGTAAGATCATTAAAACGGCTAGATAACTCGCTGCTAATTAGATAACTAATGTGTGTGGCTTAAGAGTTATTTTCTGTTTTGGGCGTTTGGGCTTCTGACTTTCAGTGACGACGGTTATTTAATCACCATCCCCGTACCAATAGCTAAATTCACTATGGAAAATCACGCTATCGGAAAAAAATTAAACCGTCGTGTAGGCTGCATAAAATATCGAAACAGAATAATGAAACAAGCAATTTTTCATTAAATTAATATTTAATTAAAACTTCATAATAAAATAACTGTATTTACAAAATATCAACAAATTGTACTTATGATTAAATTCAATATATAGGTAATTAAGTATATACAGTGGGCAAAAGAGATAGGTATACAGGCAACCTGTAGTCCAGCCATTTTTTTTTTTTATAAAAGGTGAATTTTCGGTTTGAAAAAAATATTTCTCAAAAGAACAACATAGTTCACTCAAATATGAAAAAGTTTAACAAAACATATTAATATTCTAAGTATTATAAAAAGTCTTTCGATCTATCGAAGTTAAGTACAAAATAAATTATTTCTTAATTTAATTATTGGTTAGCCAAATAAAACATTAACCAGTTTTTTTTTTAATGTTAACACATAAAGAGTCTTTAATATCTTTCAGTACTTTATTATAAAGGTGAGCTCCTTCGAACTATATTGTTTTCCTTCAGTACAAGGTGACCTTTGAACTTTCGAACGCGAAACATTCATTTTGCTTTAAACCAAATAAGTTAATAACAGAGTTTTGCATATTATGTTGAGTAATTTTGTCAGCGATTGCTTGAGGATGTTTTGTGCTTAAAAACTTGTAACACTCACATTTTATTAAAACGGATGTACACGATATCACTCACTCACAGATGGCTGTTGTCTGCATAGTGCATAGACGTTCGTTGTTAGCCTGCAAACCTAACTCTTTTGGTATGTGTACTTTTGGACAGCGATAACATTTAACTGAAACAGCTTATGAGCATAGTAAGGCGAAGCTGTATTCTACAACTTATTCATGTGTATTATACCGTCTTCGACGAATTTATTCGACTTCGAATTCGACGTAGATAGTTTCACCCCTTGTCAAATTATAGGGGGTGAACGGTCCACATTTATTGAGCTTCTACTTTTAGTAAATACGTACTTTCAAAAATCTTTGCTTTTTACCAGCCTTCGAAATAAGCGATAGAAATTCTCGATCAAACGTTATTCTTATAAGAATTAGAATCAGATTCTATATAGATACTTATAATAGTAATTATAATGATTATACTTTATCACATTCAGTATCACTTACAATTAATATTTTGTATTATTTACAAAACAAAATGGAATGTAGACTTCGTCTCTCAGACAAACTTAAGACACAAAAGGCTTGAATATTTTTGACGACACGATTGGTTTGGCTTTCTGCGCTACGGGTCGCGGGTTCGACTCCCGTGCGGAACAAATATTTGTATGGCCTATAGATCACAGTTCCGGGTCTGGGTGTTTGCGCATGTGAGATTTGTGTCTGTAAACGCACCAACGATAAAAAAGAAGAAACGTTGCCGTTTTAAAAAAAATATCCAAATTTCATACTTTAAACACAATTATAGAGCCGTCACACGACACAAAATTTAAATGAATACATACATGTCAAATAACTGATACCACAAAAAAACGGAATGCACCAGCCCGAAGCTAGTCCCGAGTTGCAATGAGGCCGCTTGGGACACAAAAAGTGTTGTGTTAAAACGCTCGTGTTGATTGGCTATATAGAATGACATATAGGCTATAGTGTAAGTACGTTATATAACCGTCAACATCCGGATCACTGGAGTCTTGATAAAAGTTTTCCTAACGGGTAATTTGAATATCTGTAAAAGAAACAACATGTTATCAGTACATACTTTTTTGATCAGTACCAGACAGTCCAAAACCCGTAGATGTGTGCTTATATACTCTTAATTCTAATTTTATACAAATTAGACTCATTTTAGCAATGAAATATATAGAAATAAGCAACATGTTTGCATCCAACAAGGATTCAACACAGTATTATGCTTTTATGAACCTTAACGTTCAATCAATATGAGCTAAAATTCTACTTGAAGAAATAGGTTAAATGATAGGTATTCGTGCCTTGACAGGCCACTTTTGTCCAATGTTATATGAAATGTAGTATAGTTACTTCAGAGGTCAAATGGCAGTCGCTCCGTGTAACTGAGGCCTCGGCAAACGTGGAGAGCGGCGAAGACAGAAACGCAACCAACGTTCAAGACAATGTCATTAACATATCTGACGCCGCGTACTGCGCACGATACGCAACGCAAAATACGCTTAAGTGTGGCTGTAGCCGCTAAAAATACGCCGCTTAATTTTGTTAAATTGCTAACTGCTCGAGCAGTTAAGGTAAAGATATCAATGGCAGCTTCAAGCTGTAGACTCTGACTGCAAGAGCGGTCCGTGTATGTTTATCACTGGCTAACTGCTCGAGCTGCCCGTGTATGGCCGGCCTAAGAGGATGGACAGCAGCGTCCACTAACAACAACGAACTGCAATTACCAATCTGTCTGCCAATCGTGGTGATGGGAATTTCACCTTGTATTCATATTCATTTATTTTGCATTCCATATTGTAAAAAAGATGTTACAAAGGGCTTATAGCTAGGTACATAAATATGGAACCTGTAAGGGCACAGCAAGGCAGGAGACTGGGAGAGGGCTTTAATTTTAATAACAAGTTGATATACAAAAGTAATAATTTTTAATTAAAAAAAACTATTTAGTGACCTTATTAATTTAAAATTTGTCATTTAGGTATTCAATAGTATAATAGCATTTATGTAATAAAAATTGTTGTAATTTATTTATGAATGAATTAAATTTTTGTACATTTTTAATTATTTCAGGTAATTTATTATTCTGTACCGCCCATTGAGAGACGCATGTTCTGGATTGTACGTCTACGAGCTTATGTGATGGTTCCGCACATTAATGGAACATCTCATAGCACGAACAGTGCAGACCGTGAATAATTATCCCGGCCGCAGGTTGTCACAAAATTTCTGACGCATGCGCGGAGACCCTCTGCTCCTACATTTTGTACTAGAGCCAGCAGCAGGCTGCCGGATCCGACAAATTCTGACAGTATACAGGAGGGTGGATTTAAGAAATTAGACGAATTCGTTTACACCCTGTATAACGGCCGCTGTCGACGCTAGCCGTTACCACACATTTCAACACTAACTTAGTCGCTCGTCGCTTACCGCTCCCACACTTACCGAGGCCTTACCTAGCTGTATCGCACTGAATGTAGACCCAACATACTTGGGATGGACTAGGATGATGATGATAGTGGAATATCTCCTACAGCCGGGATACGCTCAGCGGGACGTCAGTCTGTCCGTTGCAACTACTTTGAGGAACTGAAAAAAGTGATGGGATGTCATGAGGATACTTTATTTGAGGACTTAGACCCTTACAGTACACGCATTAAGATGAATTGACAGTAATTTAGAAAGAGAAGAAAGTTTACCGAAGAACCATCTCTATAAATTGCGTCACAGGGTACAAAATAACAGTGGAAAGATTATAAAAATTGCTAGTTTAACATGTCATGTTGCTGCTTATACTCTACTTAACGAAAGATGAGTCCTGATATAGCGGTCATTTCGTAAATTATAGTCGTAAGAAAACTGCTATCGAAAAAACGTAAACGACATCATCAAAAACCGTAAAGTAGCTATATTATACACGTTTTCTCTTTAAAAATATTTAATATTCTTTGTATGGTAACGTTTAGTAGAAAAACCCCAGGATTTCACCTTACGTTGAAAAGGGTATACAATACGTCTGTTCCATTTTAAAACTTAGTAAGGGACACTTTTTGCAAAAATCGTTTTATTGCATAATCTTGCTAACCTAGAAAGTCTATACCAAATACAAAAACACCAGCGTTGAAAACTCACATAATAAGCAGATATCTTCAAGCATCGATACTTAGTAAGTGCCATTCACTGCCTCTGATCATTTTAAAACCTAGTAAGTCACTTTAACCACATGGTTTTACCTAACGTAAATACTTTTAAAAGGCTGACCGATTTAAGGTTTCTGCGCTCTCCCGTAAAATTTAGTTTTAAGCCCTTACTAGGTTTTGAAATGGGACAGCCGAATATGTCACGTTCAACAGTTTCAACACCAGACGTTGTCAAAGTGTGTTTTTTTACGTCATGTAGATTTAAAGTTAATCTAAATCACCACAGACCAACAGTGAAGGAAAAAAATCTGTAAAAAACTGAACCTAATGGTCTGAAATCTCCAACACTCGTCGACTAAGCGTGGAAATCAATGTTCTTTCCACCTCTGTACGAAAAAAGGGCTTCGCTCTGTGGGAAAATTACAGGCAAAGATAACTAGTTTAAATCTATTTACCTAATACATGTTGATCAATACTGGGACCGTCCACGAAGTGGCTCTGGAACCCTCGGTGCAGATCCTCCAACAAGTTCTGATGACTCTCCTTAAAGTTCCACAGGAGGAACCTATTTCCCTCCTTCTCTAGATCTAGTATCACAGATATTAAGTTCTGGAAAGGAAAAGATAAGATTAAAAGTTTATTAACCACACGTAAATTAAGGAACGATATATGTGTGAAATTTTGATAATTTGTGTATTGATATTTTACGGTTCGATTGAGTGATTAGCTTTCTGAGATACGAATGAATGATGACTGACTGAATGAATGTATGGTGGATAAATAATGAATGAATGATGAATGTATGATGAATGAATGGTAAATGAATGATGTATTAATAAATGATGAATGAATAATGAATGAAAGGTGAATGACTAATTAATGAATGATGAATGAATAATGAATGAATGATGAAGGAATTATGAATAATAAATGAACACAACTACGAGGATCGGTTATCAATACTTAATCTTATGTTTACCTCAGCGACTCCAAGGTCGATGGCATACAGTTGTCTGGCATCGAGGATCACCAGCGTTGTGTAAATAGGCACGTGACGACGAATTTTTTGCTGAATGTGTTGAGAACTTGCGAAGGAAAGCGAGCCCGTTAGAGTGATCGACACGCAGTCCTGGTTGCCCACCTGTGGACAACGATCTGGGATGAATACGGGAAATATAGAGGGTGTAAAAATACATTGAAGATTTTACCGATTGATAGCATCAAGTCTACAAACAGGAAAAATCTAACATTTCAAAGAAGTCTTAATAAAACTTTTTTTTCTCAAATTCGTTCTGTTTTTCGGAGTGCGTATAGAGTTACCAAGCAGCACTTTGGTATGAGTTAATAAATGAGACATAATGCTTGACATAATGAATGAATATTTCAAGCATCAACTGTGCTTCACGTATCTGCCGTTTCAATGAACACAGTACACAAGTAAACGCTGGCCCCCTTATTACAAAAGATGGTCTAAGAAAAACCTATGTTTTGATATAGTCCCGTCTTTTTTTGTTATATGACATAAGAAAGTGATGGGTATATTTTAAAGCTGAGTTTACCTTAGTCTTTGTTTAAACCATCTTTTGTAATAAGGGGGTGGGAGTTTGATGCCCAGCATATGTTGAGTTGGTGACCCTTTGGGCATGGACATGTTCAATAGCATAATATGTGTATGTTTTTATTATTTATGCTGTAATTATGTCCGTGGCTGAGTTTTTTTTTTTCTTTCTGGGGCCTAATTCTCCTAAAATAAATCTTGATAAATCACAACCGAACCAAGGCCGAACCGTCCATTCAGACAGTTCTCAATTTCAGAAGCTATCAAATTGTTTGACACAAAAAACAAAATCAATTATTTTGAAAGTTTTCGAAAACAAAAACTGACTGACGGTTGTGGTTCGATTGCGTTTGGCAACAAACAATTTATTTTAGGAGAATTGGGCCCCTGATCGCTCTTCGACCTGCGCTCCTTTTTACCATCGCGAAAAAAAGGACTAACACTATGAAAGCGAACAAGATCTCTCTCAAGGAATAATTCTGTGCTCGTTGAATATTTTCGCTTTTATTGATGGGTGTAAGTTACCTTAAAGGCCTGCGCATGTACGGGCGGTCGCGCTGCGCTGGCGAGTGCTCGCGCGGCGTCCGCGGCCGCTCCGCACAGGATGCCGTACTCCAGCCCCACGCACGCTCCTGTCACTACCGTCAGCAGGTACACCAGTAGCTCTATCTCTGGAACGGAGAACATATCTGTCACAACGGGCGCGCTATATCACTTGTAACAAGCTTTATACCAATAATAATACCGTCTGAACACATAAGAATACTTTACCTTTTTGTTTTGTTTTTACAGCGTGCGTTAACTCACAAATACGACGCGCAAGACCAACGAATACTACGACTTAAAATTTACGATTGTTGTGTATTAGTAAGTATAAAACACGTAACTCGTAAGTTATTGCAAAGGATTGCTGAAATGATATAGGATAAGGCAGATTAATTCAATAAACGCTGATTTTAGTTTTCGTCACTTATGACCTCACAGAGCTCACGTAGGTCATTTAATAGCCTGGATCCAAACCAGGAATATAATACGATAGTCTTTTATTAACAAAAATCACAATCTCAACAATGTTACAATATTTAAAAACATTTAGACTGCCTCGTTAGTCGTTAGTCTAGTGGGCGCAAGCGCGACTGTATGCGTGAGGTCCTAGGTTAAATCCCTAAGTTGGGGCAAAGTGTTAGTAAGTTTTTCCGTGTGGAATTTCTCAGTAGCAGCCCGGAAACTGGATTTGTGCCCAGTTGATGGCTCACCCCAATTACATGAGACTAACATAATGGCGAAATGAGAGTGTTCTATACACCTCTGCCCAACGCTTCGGGGAATACAGACGTGAGATGCTATGTTATATTTATAAAAGTTCACACTCACTGCTATTCCTCCACAGCCTCTTCACAATAGTAAGGTCCATGAGCGAGAACATGGCGATCATGATGATGCCGGCCAGCGTCGCGCGCGGGATGAAGTAGAACGCGTCTGCTAGCAGAGTCACTGCTAACAGGACTAACATCGCTGAAACAAAGAGTTCGGTTAACGATAAAGTCCTTTGAAGCACAAATACCTAGTCACTAAGAACAGAAACACCGGCAAAGAGAATAAGACCTAAAAGTGGCAGAGACAAAGAGACAAGCGAGACGCGAGACAGAGAACGAGGACCGAAACCGAAGACTCAGACCAAAGACCGAAACCGAGACCAAAACCGAACATGGAAACCACTACTTAACTTTAGGATTTTACGTCGCGGTCTCTTGTCTCGATCTCGCACGCGACCTGAACACTACGAAAGCCTTAAGTTAAGTAGCGACTTTGGTCTCCGGTCTGTCTCGTGTCTCGGTCGCACGAACAGCCAATTGAATTTTTGCATAAACATTGATGCTGTCGTTAATGTCAGTGTACGATGCACAATAGATACCAGGTTAGTCAGAAAGGGGGTACTAATCCGAAAGGGTGTTAAAGTAACCATAATAATGAGTAACTTTTATTCTACCACTTTCCCCAAAAGTCAATAGTAGGTATATAAGAGAAAAAGCTGTTCAAAAATTACATAAAAAATTTGCTAAAATCTATCTATCCTCTGCTATGATCAGCTGTGTTTACATTTTACGTCATATTTGGGGTCACGAATTAGAAGCTCTATTTTCTGAATTCGTAACTAAAGCAGGGATAAAGATTTTTTGAAAATACTAAAATATAAATTATTTTACATGGAAATAAAAAATATCGAATTCTGAAATTTTAACATTTGCTTCAAAACCGTAATCAAGTGATACTTTAAGTGGTCTGCGGATTAGTACCCCCTTTCCGACTAACCTTGTATATCTTTCAATCTGAACTATCGAATTTCATTTCTACAGCAAAAGAGCGTATGGTCTAGCAATTGACTATACGGTCAGGTTATCGCAGTTCATTGTGAAAATGAAACGCCTCCTGCTAAAATGAAGATGAATACGGAGAACGGGTAAGTAAGTGGGTTGGTGAGAAGACAGCCCGTTCTCCTACATCGGTAATACCTTTGTCCAACGGCGTAGAAAATGGAAGTTGGGGAACTGGATAGTTTTTTTTTTTTTTTCTTTATTTATTTGGAACTTTTGAACACAGTTCATGTCAGTTCCATCATAAACCTAATCTTAAACAATATCACACAAAAAAAACAAATATGTAGATAATCACAATTTACAAGCATACTATCTTTAAAAACTAACTAACGCATAAATCATCATAGCCTCGCGCGACATAGGTCTTGCTAGAAATTTATGAAATACACCTAAGTCTAACCTATTTATATTTAGTTCCTTAATTATTTCATCCCTTGTAGTTTCATTCCTGACACACTCCACTAAAAGGTGTTGCACATCCTCAATCTTTCCGCAAATCTCGCAGTTTGGTGAATTCACTTTTTTCATGAGATACGCAAAAGCCTTCAGCGGCATGTGTCCGGAACGAACCCTATGAGCAGTTACTAAAGTACTACGCCTAATTACAAAACTAGCAAACCATGGGATACGAGGAGGCTCATTTTGTATAATTTTGTACCATATTCCTTTTGATTGGGACAGTTCATTAAAATGTTCTTTCCAATTATTATAACAATAATCCTTATATTTTTTCAGTATTTCCGAATAAATGGGCAAAATAAAAATTTCCAGACCCGATATAGCCGCCATTTTCGCTAACCTATCTGCCTCCTCATTTCCCCTCAGGCCAATATGTGACGGGATCCACTGCAACACTATGTTGATGTTACCAATAAGAAGTGAGTGGATCTTACTTAGCACAGCATAGGCAATCGATACACCTCTGTGCCCAGAGGCGCATCGTGCCAAATGCTGGAGAGCGCTTTTGCTGTCGGTGAATATCACTATATTTGTATGCTGCAACGTATCGACGTAACTCAACGCTTCTGAGATCGCTAATAACTCCGCCGTCATTATAGACACCGGGGATACTATCTTAAAACACTCACTTCTCTTAGTAACTGGATCATAGTAAGCTGCGCCCATCGTGGTGCTCTTTGAACCATCGGTGTACAATTTATACCATCGGCCATATTTTTTATTCAATTCTATTAAAGTACAATTTCTTAAAGAGTTAATTTCGTAATACACTTTAGGTTTTATAACACTTTGTAAATTAATTTTAATTGCATTATTAATTGCAATAGAACTACACCAAACATTTAATTTATACATGTCTAAAGGGCAAGATGAATAAAGTCTTTCTTCTTGAATAGAATTAAAAGTACTCATTAATAAAGGTTTCTTCTTGTTTAACCAGTATCTGTTTGTTGAAAGAGCACCAAGCCTGTACAATAATTTACTTGTGACACCATTGGACCAAGATTTAGTTTTTAAACTATACTTAAACGCTAAATACATCCGTCTAACATGTAGTGGAGGCAAACATAATTCACTCTCCATTACATGTATGGGAGTAGTTTTTATAAAACCACCTATTGTTCTCATAGCTTGGTTTTGGATCTTATCTATTTTGTACACTCGTGATTTTATACTATTATCATATAGAAAAGATCCATAATCTATACGACTTCTTACCAAAGCTATGTATAAGCGCCTTAAATGTACAGGATGAGTTCCCCAACCCGATCCAGCCAAAACTTTGATGACATTTAACATTTTTTGACACCTTTCATTGAGTTCGTTAATGTGCCTGCCCCATCGAAGAGTAGTGTCTAACCACATACCTAAGTATTTAATATTGTCGGCTGCTACTAAAGGCTCATCATTTACAAATAACTGAACTTGCTGTCTTCTAAATCCCCTACTAAACAAACAAAATTGAGATTTAGATGTTGATAACCCTAAACCTATATCGAGTAATATATTAACAATATTATTTAAGGAAAGTTGCATGTAAGTGACACTGTCATTTATCTTTTTACAGCTAACCAATATCGCAAAGTCATCAGCGTATTGACATATTTGTACATTGTTATTAATATTATTTTTTGCAATCTCATAGGTTACAATATTAAAAAGTAACGGCGAAATCGGGTCTCCCTGTGCTAGTCCGCGATTAGTCCATCTAACGATATCATTCTTTTCGCCCGATTCATCTTTAATAATTAAATGCCTTTCTTTCAGAAATTCCCATAAATAATTGCATATTATGCTTCCTACCTCTAGTTTATCTAATGTTTGAACAACACTGTCAATTAAAACGTTATTATAAGCATTCTCAATGTCTAGAAAACATGCTAAAGTTGGAATGTTATTGGTAAAACCTATCTGTATACTAGTGACTAATTGAGTAAGAGAATCCAAACACGAACGTCCTCTCCGAAAGCCCGTTGTGCTAGAAGACAAGATCATATTACGCTCGACGAACCATTCTAACCTTTTATTTAACATTAAGTGGAATATTTTGCATAGACAAGATATTAGAGATATTGGTCTTAACTTTGGATTTGAGTGGGAAGTACTACCTATTTTTGGAATTGCAATAATTTTAATGTCACGCCACTCAATAGGAACATAGCTAGAGTTAAATATTTGATTGTAAATACGAAGTAAAAAAGTTTTACCAACAGTAGGAAGATTAAAAATCATGGAATACGTTACAGCATCATCTCCAGGAGCTGTGTCTTTTTTCTTAATGCACGCTTCTAACTCTTGGTAGGTAAACTCGGATTCTAGCAATACATTATTTGAGGTAAATATGGGTTTGGAAGACTGAACTGTATCAGGAGCTAAATTATGCAATAATTGTTCTCTCCTATCAATTGAAACGTAAAACTTATCGCGTCTGTAGCCTTTGATCCACCTCATTCTGCTCCACATTTCAGAAGAAGACACTTTTCCATTAATAGATGTACAAAACGCTTGCCAACTATCTGCCTTAGCTTGTCGTATTTCTTGTTGGGCCTTTAAAGTTTTGTTTTCTAACACAACTAGATTTCCAGGGGTAGGGTTTCGCCTAAACTGACTCAGCGCGAGTCTTCTCTCTGCTACGATTTTAGACAGATTCGAATTCCAATAAGGCTTCGGCTTGAAGTTTTTCTGGGGATCATCACACATTTTAATTGATGGAATGTTTATATCTGCTGATTTATTAATTATTAAAATGAAAGTTTTGTACATTTGTTGTGTGTTATAAGTACAAGTAGGTAACTCTGAAAATGACTGTTCGATATCTTTAGAATAAGCTAGCCAATTAGCCTTTTTAAAATTCCTCTTTTTAATAAAATGTAACGACTCCTGATAGTTTATTTTAGTTTTTATCATCAAGTGGTCACTTCCTAAGTTCTCATTTAATACTCTCCAATTACAACGAATTGCTATATCGGTTGAAGTAAAAGTAATATCAGGAGATGTTTGCTGTAACACATTACTCACAAATTTTACTCTGGTTGCACTGCCATCATTAATAGGTATATAGCCATATTCCAATGAAGCGTCCATGATTTGATTCCCTCTAGTATCATTCTTGTACGACCAATTGGAATGATGTCCGTTGAAATCTCCTGCTATTAGGGTTTTGCACGTATACAGTGAAAATAATTCCTCCCAATCACTTTGTCTAGTTTGTATAGAGGAGGGACAATAAATAGAAATAATATTTTCTAGGTATGTACAATTCAGAATTTTTACATGTAACATTTCTATGCCAGTATTATTGATTCTAGTAGACTTTAGTTCAGATTTGATTGATTTATGTATAATTACTGCTACACCTCCATACCCATCGTGTCTGTCTTTTCTGTAAATATTATATTGCGATATGTTCAAACGACTGCCCTCCTCTAACCATGACTCACAGATAATCGCGATATGTATTTGGTCTTTAATCAAAAGTGTCTCAAATTCTGTCAGTTTTGGTCTTATACTCTGTGAATTCCACTGCAAAATGTTAATACAAAAATTCTGTATTCTATTATTATCCATTACAGCTAAAAAACAAATTATTAAATAGTTCTCCATCTTTTATAATTTCAACTATATACTTATATATTTCTTCAAAAATTATGTTACAAAAACATTTTACCTTTTCCTCAAAACTCGCATTAGACGTTATAATTCCTTTTAACTTTTGCATTAATTTCAAAAATATCAATTTAAGTCTGTTCTCCTTTTTTCCTTCTTCATTTTTATCTTGTACTAGATGTTGAGATACGTGTTTATCATTCCCTTCATTAGTTAAAATTTATATTTCTTTGTTTTGTTTCGACGTTGACTTTTTCTTATTCTTCTTTCTTTGTATTGTCTGTCCATTCTGTTCAAAAACTTCATCATATGATAACATTTCACATTCTTCCTCGTTTGTTTCCTGATCCATACAAATAGTAGATAAGTTAGTCTGTAGTACTTCTCTGTAACTTTTCGGTCGAGAAGAAGTTGTGTGTTCCGATACATTAAAAGATCTTTGTTTATGTACACTGATTTTATCTGCAGACTTTTTATCGCTTAAAAATATCAACAACGCTTTTCTGTATGAGCAAGTTTCTTTGCACATAATATCGCGAATCTCCTTTTCTTTTTGAAACATAGGACAACTTTTGTCGAAGGACATGTGAGGGCCATCACAATTTAGGCATTTAAATAACTTCGTCTCACAATTATCGTGGCTTTGACCACATTTGGGACATAGGACTTTTTTTCTCGGACAATACTTTCTTATATGTCCATATTTCCAACACCCAGAACATTGCGAGACTGGGAACGTATATGATTCGACTTTAAATCTGCAACCGTATCCGTAGACATACGGTGGTAAAGTTGCTCCCTTAAAACATATCCTGATAGTCTCACTATCAACCCAGCCGCCCTCGTCATTTCGTCGTCTAAGGCGTATTATAGAAATAATCTCAGCATCACATTCTAACACATTTTTTAATTCTTCTATATCAGTTTCCAAATCCATTTGTTTAACCATTCCATACGATATATTCAAATCAAATGTCATTTGACATCTTAATCCCAAATCCAATATTTCGTTACAGTTCAACAGGATATTCGCTTTTTCTTGTGAATCAAATAAAACCAAGACTTTAAAATTGCTTTTATATTTAATTCTTTGTACATCAAGTATGTTACATTTTCTCAAAATTTTTGCTAGGGCAATTTGTTTTGGTATTGGCTCTTTTGCGGTGATACATACTTCATATTTATTAGTATTTTCTAATGTGCCACTAACCGTCACAATTTCCGAGTCACCATTTTTAGACGAAGACCGATTTAATCGTTTCGCCTTTCTATTTATAGTAGTAAATCCTTCATCATCTATGTCTCTGTCACATCCGTTACTCTCATTTCTCACTCTCTTACTTCTATGTACATCCATTTGCAAACTATTTCCAGACATATTCAAAGTATCCTCATCTCGTTGCGTAATCGCAAAATCGGATTCCTCTTCACTGCAATCGTTCAATAACTGTTCAATAACACTCATAATAATATAAACAATAGGCCGGCCGGCTACGCTCGGCGGCGGCTACGGTCGTCGTAGTTCTTATCTCAAACCGGTTTTTAGCGTTAATTTGTACACACGACTAATTAGCTCGAGGCGCAAATTGTCACTCAACTGGATAGTTATCATACCATCCGTCAGTATTCAGCGCATCATTGAGTAACAAAGTTGAAAGCGTTTAACTGAATTTCCTCGTCACGACCGTATGTGATGATAATTTTAGCCTGTAGGTAGTAAACGGGTACCTTTGAAGAAGCATCCAGCGGGTGTGACGACGCCACTAGCGTGGTTGAGTGCCGTGCGAGTGAACGAGCCAGTAGCTGGCATGCTCTGCGCGAACGATGATACTAAGTTGCATATACCGATGGCTAACATCTCCTGTGTGGCGTCCACTGTTTTGCTGCCAGCTGGAAACAGAATAATTTTGGTGATGACTCCTTGGAAAACTAAATGGCAGGGCGTTTTTTTTTTACCTATCTATCACGGCATGTCCCGTACATAGATTTGTACAGTAAATAAGGAATAATAGAGAAATTGGAATGGCGTTATTATAATTGCTCGTTGCTGCTCAAAGAATAGCTTTAGATATTTAAAAATGTTTAAAACCCTGCAGTAAAACATAATTTATTTTACGATTCCTAACTTATCATCGGGCTAATTTCATTGGGTTGATTATTAGTATGACATGTTCAAAAATTAGTTCAATTTCAAATGATTTTATTAGGAATATTTTATTTTATTCCGAGGTTCTAAAAATGTTTATTTTTGTGTACAAATCCTGTCATCATTCTTTGTGTTGAGCGATATAAAGAGGAACTTAAGAGAACACGGGGAAGCTCAAAAATGAGAGCCATTTATTGAAACGGGTCTTAACTGGCAGCTCTCACATGAGATCGGTCTATTTTAACCTGAAACCCTGACTATTCAGATCATAACAGCAGACAATGAATCACTACAAACAAAAAAAACATCACTCACCAAACGCCTTAGCAATCGCAATGCTCTCAAGTATAGCCACCAGCGGCATAACGAGTCCTTCCCCACCGAACACCGACATCATGTCCTCGAAGTTAAGTGTCTCATTGTTGACCACCGTTTTGAACGGCGGCGGACCGAACGTTGGCAGACCGCCGTGGATCGTACCTAGAAGTAGATAATGTATGTTTATTTCAGGAAAACGACTATTACTGATAAATAAATGGTTCAATGTGAGTGTTCCCATTCCATATTGGGAAGGGGATGACGTCAGAATATTATGGAGCAAAATTTAATAATACCAGCACGGGACAGCCGGCTTGCATAAACGGAAGGAAGATTATATTATATCCAGCAGTGGGATAGGTAATTTATTTCTAAGTGCAAAATACTGAAGTGTGCCTGTGACGTCACCCATAATGCAACATAGTATCAGAATGTTACTAGGAATGCAGCATTTCATAGGTATTGTACCTTACGTCATCACGATGAGCGCATTGTGTGCTCGCTCGCAATTTTATATCTTTCTCTCTCTCTTTATCTCTCTTTCTTCTTCTATTTACTGCTAGATTTTTTTCTTCTTGTGAGACATCTATGCGTCTCGCTCGATCTTGATCTCGATTTTCAGCTATCCTTGTCCACCATTCATCTATATTCTACCTATAGTATTTTTACAAGATTTCATGTGCATCATGGCAATATTACCAGGATCGTAGCGACTTCGGAGAGTTGTGCGGAACCTCGTGAACATGACGAGTGGGTAGCATACTCACACTATCTACGCAAAAATGTTACTAGGAGACCAATAATAATAAGCGGTGACGAGGCAAAATGCGGGTACGGATGAATGGATACGGGAATGGCAGCTGTATTTACGACGAAGCTGCGTAGGCGTTGCGGTTGCGAGCTTGTGCCACTAGGATTATTATGTAAATAGTACTAGAAGCGCAGCAAGGCGATGATGTCCTCGTGCGTCGAGCACGAATTACAAGTATCGCCGCTACGAACACGACCCATTGCACCACGTACATGACAATGTTACTAGGAAAGCAACAACCACAGAAGGTGTACCAACCGGAGCGAAGGGCGTCAGTCCACGCAAATCAAACACGACAAGCGCACTGGTATTAGGAGCACAGTGAAAATGTAGCTTACTCACCGGTAAGGGCAAATGGAGCGAGTCCTTGCCAGTCGAGCACGTATGCGACTATAGCTGCAGCGAACACGACGAGCGCGTTGCGTGCCCGAACTACGTTGAGCCAGCAGCTTGCGAGCCGCGCTTTACATGGAGGTGTGGCTTCCGTCGTTTTTATTGTAGCACGCTATAAATACCAACAAAAAATTATAATCATTGTCTTGTCATACTCACGAACTTCTGACTCGATTTTAGCACCCTTGCAAGCTGTTTATTTTGAAAACGAGTACAGAATTAGATACATGAATCCATTGACATAAAAACACATGAAACGTGTATATGTCATGGGCGGGCGCATTTCATATGACTTCCATATGACCGCTACAATGAACGGTCAAATGGGAAAATGGAATAATTACCACAATTGGCAGAAGGATTGGTGATAGCAATTTGTTGTCGTTAGCAGACAAGACGACGCTGCTGATTAAGAATAAAAATATTTACTGCAGGTGCCTCTCCAATTACTGAAGGTTGGCCATCAATTCCGAATATTTCTCCTCGCCCTTTTCGAGATGGAACAGCTCAGCAGGACTCGTGACTCCGGTCCACTGGCGAATATTGATGCTAGCAAGAGAAGCGTACCAAATCCAGCTTTCAAGTGTTCTCCTTGTGACAGGGCCAGCGCGGTAGACTATCAAGCCAGAGCATGGTAAACTAAGGCCTAAACCCTTCTCATTCCGAGAAGAGATCCCTGCCCAGCAGTGGGCCAGTAATGGGCTGATTATGCTCCACCGGTGTCGTACCGGGTGGCACACCGATTTGCTGCCGCTATTGTTTATCTATTGTGTCTATGTTTACGGTGATTGAGAGATTGATGCTATTATGCTATTTGCGATGTAGTCTTCCGCTGTCCAATGAGGTTATTAAACACCCACATGTGCAAAAACCACCAGACTTTTGAGTAGATATAATTACAGAGGGTTGGTTTAACGGTCATCAAACCATCACCTCCTTGCGTAGCGACAGAGAGAGCTACCTATTATTTTAGAAATGACACTTAGGAACGCTATAGTAGGTTGATATTACAATGTGTAAAGGAATATTAGTCTCTCGGACGACATGTATTCTTTAACTAGGTCCTATCTAACTGACACTTTAACACGTCATTAAGGTGGCAATTTTAACTAAACATTTATAAAAACGTAGACTCACCTTCAGTAACAGTAAAGCTATGATGGTGCTGATGCCCAACACTGTATCCCACAGCTGTACCGTCTTTAGGTTTTTGAAGAAGTTTATCACAGCTTCGAAGAACGTATCACCTGATGATCCTGAGAAAATGTATAAAACGCTTATTACACTACTCTGCGAGTGCTTGTAATTGGTCTAATTATAATAAATGTTTTGACTTTATGAAGACTAAGTATTTATTATAGTTAGACCAATAAAATTTTCATTTAATAGTTAGCTTATAATCCACCCTATGTTTTTGCAAAAAGAAAAAAACATTCTGTATATCTGGGATGTTATGAAGCTCCGTATCCGTAACCGACACTATCGGATATCCGAAGTAAAAATCTATCCGAAACTGTAACCGAATCTGATATAAAAGATTCGAATAATTTCGGATAGGGGCGGATTCTAAATGAGACACTTATGACAGGTTTTCGCCCGGCAGAGCCGAGACAAAAGCCGTGCGCGTCACTTGTCTCTTAAAAATGAGTAACTAAATCACTCAGGCTAATTGTTTTTTTTCTGTGATTGTAGTAACTACCAAATGATAACCTAGAAATAAAGTTAAATCATTCCCTATTTGTATTTTCCATTTACAATTCCTTAAAAATCTAATATCCGTAACTGAAACTATCCGTAACCGTGTCCGAAACTGATATCATATTATTCATATATCCGTATCCATATCCGGACCCGTAATTTCATATCCCTGCTGTATATTGCATCAATCGACAGTGTAAGTAACACACAAACATTCCTGCAAAGGAATGTTGTGTGACAAATCTATTATATTCTAAAGTAATGGTGTCTATACAATTATGATGTAGATTTCAATTGTTTCATCGAATAGTCATTATTTTCATTACTCGTGATATGTCTCGACATCTCATTCATCTTTCGTTCGTTTCTATATCAATTATGATTGAAAGCTTGTTAGGATCTGTCTGGGAACACTATAAAAATATCGTTTGATAAACAGCTATTGCTTGTTTGCAAACCAGCAAATAACGTATCGAAAGTCTGTACAAAAACCACAAACGTTACATTACAATCCTTATCACAATATCTACCTCTAGATGTTCAGCTCAAGTGGTAGTTGAAAACGTGTCAATACTTGACAAACAACGTGTGGCGGTAACGTGATTACTTTTGAATTAAATAGAAAGTCCTCCAATGTAACTGAAATGACCTTACCCTTACATAATCAGCCCACTACTGTCCCACTGCTGGGCACAGGATGGCCAGAAGGTTCTGAGTTCGAACACAAGTTGCACTTCAGACTTTCCGAATTCATGTGCGGATTAGAATTTGACTGTGACTTGCGTTAATGGTGAGGGAAAACATCGTGAAGAAACCACATAACCAGCACACCTGAGGAGGCTAAAAGAATATGATCTTGATTGAGTATGTGGTCTGCCAAGCTGGACCGGGACAGCGTGATGGACTAAGTCAACCCTTCTACTCTGAGGAGACGCATGTGCCCAGCAGTGGAGTAGTAATAGGATGGTTAGGCCGCCAGAAGACGCCATTACCTCATCCAAGGTCGTCACTGAAAATCAGCGCTATTGCATGTTGGGAAAATTAGACCCAATGCTGCCACAACACAACATTATGCTGAATGATGAGATGACCCATTCTTTTCTTTTTTCTTTCTTTCTTTTTTACGTAACTGTTACACCTTTTGGCATTATGGTATATAGTGTCGATTTGCATGCTGAATAAATTGATTTCCTTTCTTTCTTTTTATTATGATGATACTTAATTCTTAAGACAATGGTCAATCAAGGTAGCTTTTTTCATAGTCCATAATCAACAAAGCGAGGAATTATTTCAAGAGTATTAATTAGGATTAGGTACATAAATATATTATATATTATATAAATAAATATATTATATATATTTTAGCCAGTCAGCAAGGTTGGTAGCGGGGCTGACTGCCCAGGGTGCGCCGGACATACTTACGTATCGTCACTCGTTTAGGCTCTTTTCATGCACCCCAAATCAAGATAAGACGAGATGATTAATTTTCTGGCTTTTGTACGCGGAAATCCAGAGACAGAGCATCCTTAGAGATACCCGAATCACCTACATGTATGTTCCGCGAATTTTAGTATTTTTGGAGGTATGATTTCTTTTCACGTTTTATTAACCAAACTATTTTTTGGGACACGGTGACGAAAGCTAGCAGGATTTCTTAATTTATTGATGGGTGCGTTCACAAACATAAACCTCACTTGCAATAGCATTCAGGAACTTGCGAGCTTAGCTCAGAAAGCAAATCCCTGCAATTCAGAACCTTTTCAAGAAAGATTTGTCGTCCGATTCGGTTTGTTTTCTCGTTCTGTCTACGATTCTTGTAACGAGGGAAAAAGAGATGGCTTACCAAATCGTTCGACAACTGGCTAATTAAATCGTTTTGAAGAGGGCTGATCGAATCAATACAGGTTGAAAAGTTTATATCAATTGTGACCTCTCTTGTAACAAAGGATGCATGCAAAGGATGAATTGGAGTTCGATCAACCCTACGGCTGCTTTTCCACCAGGGATATGTTCTACGGATGTGTTTCAAGCCCGCCAATAGGATCGTTTTATTTTACTAAGCTTGACACATGTTTCTTTTGTTTTTACATGTGGAGTAACCAGGTGTGGTGTCCTCCAACCAAAGGGAGGATCCTCCAACCAGGCGGAGTCTTATGCCTGGCGGGCTACTGCCCAACGGTTAACGTTGGGTCTGCGTCTTAAAATAATAACGCCTAGAAGGATAGTCTCATACACGATCCCTGCAAAAAACTGAAGCAACATTCGTAATTATGTGTGAGTGAGCGGCATGTAATTACGGAGACTGACACGCACACAGACGTAAAAAAAATGTTGCTCGAAAATATAATTTCCCCCAAATTCGGGGAAAAATTGTATGTATTTGGGCCATAGCATAGATTGCATATAAAAATGTTACGTACGTAACTTAAGTAATGAATCTATTTTTTTCATTAATAAAAATACTGTTACAAGTACATACTTATCGTAATACTTTATAAAAGTTTTAGTGTTGTTTTTAACTAAACTCGTAATTATATGTACTTAGAATAATTTATTAATTTGTGAGTCTATGTCGCGTATCTATTTAAACTAGTTTAATGTATATGCGACAAACCTTCGCAAATTATGATAATTTTTTAAATATTTCAAAATCGTCACCCTACAATTTTAAGCCGGGTCTGCTGTGACAATGTGTTTGTTATTTCTAACATATAAACACGTTTTTCTACAATAAAATGGGCATCAAATACAGTAGATTCCAAGTGTTAGTCTAGTGTCTACTGTATTATGGGTAATTTTTCTTTACAACTGGCAACACTTCGTTGTAATAAATTAGGTTAAGAAAATTTTGATTTGGAGATCGATTGACGTAAAAATAATGGATTTAATATTAGTATCAATTTGTGAAATGCAATGTAATTTTTTATGTTTTCCGGATGTGCTATAGCATCTTTTATACTCAACAAATTGTCGTTTTGAATTATTTCTTGGGAGCTGTGTTCAACAGAGCGTGACATTGAGTACTGACGGCTCGATTCGCTAACTTTGCCGTATCCGGCATAGTTTGAGTTGCTTCACTTTTGGTGCTCGTACTAGGTTTCTAGGCGTTATTATTCTAAGGTCTGCGTGTTAAATCATGATACCGCGATGTAGGAACTGTCATTGCGTCAATTATGAGAGTTGTCGATGTAGTCGTCTACACCACCGGTGTGTTGCGTAATTTGCATGTGGTGTGATAAATGCCGCCACATACACACTATTGTCTACATTTCTTG
Source organism: Amphipyra tragopoginis (assembly GCA_905220435.1). Classification (NCBI taxonomy): domain Eukaryota; kingdom Metazoa; phylum Arthropoda; class Insecta; order Lepidoptera; family Noctuidae; genus Amphipyra; species Amphipyra tragopoginis. Next base: position 27,785,956 of record HG991994.1, read on the forward strand.
TTCTAAATTCTCCTCTCACAGGTCTGCTGGCAGACATTTCTTTAAGAAATAAGCAGTGCCTTTATACACTATGGTCCTGATTAACAAGTTATCTTTTATAAAGTGTTGTGTGTACATAAATTATTAAATCGTTAGATTTAATACATCGACATTAGATACATCGTTAGGCAATAATATCGCGAACAGCGCTCGGGCGCCGGCCGCGGCCAAGACGGCGCGAGCGAGAGCACCCGGGCCGCCGCGGCCGCCGCCGTGCGAGCCCCCCACGCGCCGCGTCGTCGCAGCGACGATACCCGCGTCCGTGCCGGGGCCCGCGCCATCGCAGCCGGGGCCTGACATCAACTACGCGTCGGCGGCTAGGAGACCAGCGAATTCTCAGGAGGATGGACAGAGCAATAGCCAGTGGATAGAAGTTACAAGTAAAAAGAGAAGTAAACCGATAATAAAAGGTGGCAATTCGTCAGTTACATTGTTAAAAGCGGTTGAACGGAAAAAGTATTTACATATTTGGAGATTAGATAAAACTACTACGGAAGATATATTAAAAGAGCATATTATAGGAATACTGGGCAATGAGTCGGAAATTTCTATTGAAAAGTTAAGACCTAAGAGTGAGCGGGATTATGCATCGTTTAAGATTGGCGTTACTGTAACTGACTTTGACAGGCTTTGCGACCCGGAATCGTGGCCATTAAATGTAGAAATATGTGAATGGATTAATTGGTTTCGTCGACCAACCAAACCAAACCAAATACAAACATAATATTTTGAAATATTATAATATATTATACCAGAACGTGAGAGGAATTAGGACAAAAACTAGCCAATTTTTATCATTGCTGGAATCCTCAGGGTGTGACTTGTTTGCAATCACAGAAACCGGTCTCAATGCAGCGATTAAAGATTCGGAGTTTGTCGTGCCAGGATATCAAATATTGCGATGCGATCGCGCTGACGGCCGCAAACAAGGGGGAGCACTTTTAGTGGCCACACCGCGATTTGAATTGCGGCGAGTGGCGATCCCAGGCAACGTTAACGTAGACGATCACAAGTTTGAATTAGTGTGTGCTAGTGTGTATAGAGGTAAACGGTTTCTATTTACGTGTTGTACGGTATATATTCCTCCGCAGACGGACGAGAATGAGTATATGGTGTTGTTTAAAATTTTGGAAAATATATGTGTAAAGTATAAAAATAAGTTAGTAGTTCTAGGTGATTTTAATTTGTATTCCTGTAATAGTAACATTGTTAACTATTTTGAATATTTTATGGCATTCTGTGAATTCGTTCAGTGTAACGAGATACCGAACTGTAGTGGGAGGCAGTTGGACCACGTGCTGGGTGCGCGCGGCGCTGACGTCAGCGTGCGCGGCGCGGACGAGGCGCTGCAGCCCGTTGACGCCTACCACCCCGCGCTGCACGTGCGCCTCGCACTCACTGCCCGCCCCGCGCTCCGCGAGCACTCTGTGCACGACTATACTCCTGAGTCGAACGTGCGACACCCGTATGCGCAATCGATATGTCGCGAAAAATGGAATTTCAACAAAACCGATTTTAATACTCTCTATCAATCTTTGAGTGAAATAGACTGGACTGATTTATATTGTTGTACGGAGCCGGACGTTATATTAAATTTATTTTATGATAAAATCTATGAGATCTTTAGTATGTATGTGCCCCTAAAAAAGACCGGTTCGAGGAGCAGTAGGAACGTTTACCCAGTATGGTATACGAGTGCGATCATTAGGGACATACAACTCAAATATGCGCTACATAAAAAATATAAATCTAGTAGGTCGAGCGAGGACTACGAAGCGTTTTCTCGGTGCAGGGCGAGGGTTAAATCCGAGACCGCCCGAGCTCACGACGAATACCGGAACCGCGTCCAAAGTCACCTGGCAAAAGAACCGCGAGCATTTTGGAATTTCATTAGGTCTAAAACCGGAAACTCGTCCAATCGCAAAATAATAAAAGACGGTAAAGTATTGTCCGAGTTTGAGTGTGCGGGAGAGTTCGCCCGGTACTTCGAGTCTGTGTACAACCGGGAGCCGGCCACGCTGAGCGTGGAGGCGGCCAGCGCTGACACAGAGCGCGTGGCGGAGGCGCCGGGCGCGCGCGTGCATCTCGAGCGCTTACGCGCCGCCGACGTGCGCCGCGCGCTCGTGCGCTGTCCGCCCAAGCGCTCAGCGGGGCCTGACGGGATACCGGCGTTTGTGTTTAGGGACTGTGGGGCAGTATTAGTCGAGCCGTTACTTCATCTGTTTAACATCTGTATAGAGACCGCGACGTTCCCGGAACGCTGGAAACTTACTCGTGTGGTGCCAGTACCGAAGGGCAGGGGAGGGACGGCGCCCACTGACTACAGACCTGTGGCGATCTTGTGTACTCCGGCAAAGATATTTGAGGCGGCCGTCCACGGTTGTCTTTATCCGCAGGTGAGCGCTCAGTTGTCCGACGCTCAGCACGGGTTCCGACCTGGGCGAGGGACGACTGGGAACTTACTGGATCTGATGACAAATCTGGTACCCGTGGTGGATGCTGGGCTGCAGGTGGATGTCGCTTACTTTGATTTCCGAAAGGCGTTCGACACAGTCGACAATGACATCTTACTGGCCAAGCTGGCCGGTATGGGGTGCACCCCACATACGTTAACATTCTTCGCCTGTTACTTTCGGGACAGATGTCAATACGTCGACTGTGGCGGACATCTTTCGGATCCCTACCCAACAAGATCTGGGGTGAGTCAGGGGAGTAATTTAGGGCCTCTTTTATTCATTTTGACAATAAACGACTTACCGAAGGTAGCCAACAAGTCTACGCCCTTACTTTTCGCGGATAACCTAAAAATGGTTCATAAAATTGAGCATAACGCAGACCACGCCACACTACAGCGAGATATAGATAGCATAGTAAGTTGGAGCTTAAAAAATAGACTTTTTTTTAATGTGACTAAGTGTTCCGTGCTGTCTTTCAGTCGCGCACGAACCCCGAGCCATTACCAATACCTTATGGACGGGGCGCCGGTACAGCGTGTGACAGAGATACGGGACTTAGGTGTACGCTTCACTGCTTATCTACAATTTCGCCAGCATATCACTGATGTGTGCAAGAAAGCTTACCGGAATCTGGGACTAATATTGCGCCAAGCAAACAACTTCACGAACATAGGAGCTTTGAAAGCACTGTACGAGGCACTCGTGAAGAGTCACCTGGAGTGTAATGCCGTAATATGGTCACCACACGAGGAGAAGTACAAACTGATGCTGGAACGTATCCAGAACAAATTTGTAAGGTTCGTGTATTTGAAGCAGTATGGGGTATACCCAGGCTATCCGCTCCTGTACCCTACTCTATTTGTTCTGGGTATGGTGGGGTATTACAGGCTCGAAGTAAGAAGGGAGGTAGCTCTCACCGTCTACCTATTTAAATTAATCCGCGGAAAAATCCATAATCCGAACGTGTTGGAGGTACTCCAGCTGTGCGTCCCGGACGAGTACGTGGGGCGGCGGCGGCGGCCGGAGCTGCTGGCCGTGCCGCGTGCGCGTACATGCCTGCTGCAGCGCGCACCGCTCACGCGTGCGCTGCGTGCGCTCAACACTATGGCTCATAGAATAGATCTCTTTTCGTGTACATTGAACGAATTCACACGGGTCGCTTATTGTGTAATTTGTTTAGGTTAGTTTATTATTTATGTTACAATTTTTGTTTTAGTTTTTAATATTTATGTACATAGGCTATTGCATTAGGTAATAAGTACCTGTAATGATAGTTTTATGTTTATACGAAATAAATAAATAAATAAATAAATGTATCAATGTACCAATTATACTCAGTGTTAACTCATCGTTTGGAATGTTTCATTTCCCTTAAAGTCCCGTCCTTATATGGCGACCCTGCCACTTGAGCGGACATTTGTTAATCATGTGCGCATTTCGTATATATCGTTCTCAGAGCGAGTGTCATCGAGTTGAAAACCAATTGAAGGAATATCAAAATGTGTCAATCAAAAGTGCAGAATGAAGAGGTTTTCTTAAACCAGAATAGTGCCTTGGGAGGCCACAATTCAGCCACGGTGGAGGAGTTCAAATTTCATATATCCACAATTAGCATTGTGCTTATGATCATATGTACGCTGTTGTTTCTCGGAGTTGCCTATATTTTGTACAGGCTGTACAAAAGGTGCCATCAGTCTTGGATGAGGGAACAATTGACGCGACACATCTTGCGACGATCAACTAATCGAGCCAGGAATTGCCGAGATCCTCAGGTTGCATGTGACGTGTGCAAGTATCGATCTTGCGACACCAACAAGGACATTCCGGAAAAGTAGAAATTGATGGGTATCTACGATTTACATCATACGACTGCAAGTGTGTGTAAGTGAATTCGTGTATGCGTGCATAAGTGTCTATCAACGGTAATTGCAATAATCCTACTCTTCACTGTAATGAACTGTAATGTATGAACATTTATTACACCTAAATAGCGAGCTTAACAAGATAAAAACATATTTAGTGAAAATTGGGCCTAGTAGGCGACAGGGTGAAATTGTATTGAGGAAAATTAAAGAAGCTGATAATTTAGTAAGTCTCTGTAACTCTAGTTTGGAAAATATAGAACAATTGAAATCAAGCTTAAAGGAAGATGATTGTTTAAAAATTGATCAGTTGGTTACATCTTTTTTTAGTTCATATGACAGTATATTAAATTTATGTACTATTCCATCTACAGAGAAGAGCCCTAATAAGCTAGACAACATGGCTAAGTTTGAATTAAAAATCGCTTTGAGCTTATTACCAGTTTTAACTGATGACGAGACAAGTGTAAAGCAACTTATTGACGGGATAGAATACTATCAATCTGAGCTCGCTCAAGAAGGTCAGACTAAACTTATAAACTTTGTTTTAAAGAGTCGTCTTTCACAGGCGGCTAAGCTGAAACTAAATAATAAATATGATAGTGTGGATAGTCTGATTAAAGCGATCAAAACCCAATTGCTGCCTAAAAAGTCAGCAACGGCTTTGCAGCATAAATTACTAAACCTTAGGCAAAACGATCTTTCCGTGAACGAGTTCGGCAAGCAAATCACAGATTTGTTTGTAAACCTGACGATTACTCAATCCGAAGGAAATGAGGCCAGCTATAGTGTATTGAAGCCTTTAAATGAAAAACAGGCAATAAAAAGTTTTGCTGACGGATTGAGAAATCGTCGGCTAAGCACCATAATAGCGGCAAGAAATTTTTCATGTTTGAGCGATGCTGTTCAGGCGGCAATAGACGAAGAGGTTTCATCCCCGTCGACGTCAGCTGATATTTTGACCATGCGTCGTAATAATTACAATAACTCTTATCAATACAGGAATTACAGAGGTCAATACAGGAATTTCAGAGGTGAGTCATCAGGACGAGGACAAGTTCGAACGCAGTCTCAGGACGAGTCTCCACCCCAAGACAACAACTCGAGAGGCGATCAAGGCAGGGGCCGTGATCGTGTGTCTAGATCATCTCGAGGAACCAGAGGTAGGACCTTCTATAATCAAACAAAGAATTCTCAATTGCAGCAGCAGCAAATGCATATTTTGGCAGACTCAGATTCGCGAGAAAGTCAGATACAGTCTGAAGAGCCCGAAATACCCGACAAGTTTTTTCGTGAATAATAATAATACAATTATGTCATGTAATAGCTTATGTCATATTAAATTAAACTTAGACAGGAATGGTTATTCGCACTCGTGGCTAATTGATACCGGTGCATCAATTTCAGCTATCAAACATGTCCATGTACTCAAACAAAATATTCCAATCCAAATCGGGAAGACTGTTGTAAATGGTATCGGTGGCAAAGTTGAGGCCATCGGATATGTTTATCTTAATCTATATACGGGTGATCAGATTTTAAATAATAAATTCTTCGTATTCGAATCATTGCCATGTAAGGCTAGCGGCATATTGGGCCAAGATTTTTTGCATAAATATAAATCGGTTTTGAATTTTGATAAAAATATGTTACAACTGCGGAATAATGATATTAAAGTAGACTTACCTATAAATCTAGAGCACAACGCATTAACTATACCTGCGAGATCAGAGTCAATTCATTTGATTAAAACCAACATTTCACAGGAATGTGTTGTTTGCGCATCCGAGTTAAAAGAAGGATTGTATTTAGCAAGTACATTAGTAACTCCGATAAACGGGAGAATACCTGTGCGAGTTTTGAATACTACTGAAACTGATGTATATTTACAGGATCTACAACCAACGATACTTTTAGCAAAGGATTACAATATTTGTACATACGAAAAGCCTATTCAAAACGCGGAAAGGGTAAAAGCGCTTTTCAAATTATTTAATTTAGATCATTTAAATTCGGAGGAACAACAAAGTATTAAAAACATATGTGCAAAATACAATGACATATTTTATCTAAAAGGGGACAAATTAACTACGACAAAGATATACAGACATTCGATAGCCTTAAAACCAAACGTTGTGCCGTTGTATTCAAAACCTTATAGACTCCCACATTCCCAAAAAAGAGAAATAAAAGAGCAAATAGATAACATGCTTGAACAAGGCATTATAGAACCCTGCAACAGTGAATGGTCAAGCCCTGTTCTCTTGGTGCCTAAAAAGTCGGATTTAAATGGATTGAAAAAATGGCGTCTTGTTATAGATTATCGAAAATTAAATAATTGTATACAGGATGACAAATTTCCACTGCCGAATATAAACGAAATATTAGATTCCTTGTCTGGTTGTATGTATTTTACACATTTAGATCTAAACCAGGGATTTTATAATGTTGACCTTGAACCTGCCAGTAGAAAATTTACAGCTTTTTGTTCGGGACAGTTTCAATTGACTAGAATGCCCATGGGACTTAAGACCAGCCCTAGTTCGTTTTCGCGAATGATGACCATGGCCATGGCTGGTCTTTGTTACGAGAAATGTTTATGTTATCAAGACGATCTTATTGTTATAGGCCGAAATCTAACGGAGCATAACAAAAATTTAATCGAAGTGTTAGAAAGACTACGCAAAGTCAATTTAAAATTAAATCCTTCAAAATGCGATTTCTTAAAAAAAGAGTTGCTTTATTTGGGCCATATTGTATCAGAAAACGGGGTACTTCCAGATCCAGAAAAAATAAAAGCAGTACAGAACTATCCCGTGCCTCAAAACTCAGGTGAAGTAAAACGTTTTGTGGCTTTAGCGAATTATTACAGAAAATTTATCCCCAAATTTGCCGAAATAGCTTATAACTTGAATTTATTGTGTAGGAAAAATAAAACTTTTATTTGGGATGATAATTGTCAGAAATCGTTCGAAGCTCTTAAGAAATGCATGACAACACCCCCCGTTCTACAATATCCTGACTTCTCGAGTGCAAATAAGTTTATTGTACAGACTGATGCATCAGGTTACGCGATAGGGGCTATTTTATCTAATTCCGACGGCCGTCCAGTTGCCTACGCCAGCAGAAGCCTAAACAAAGCCGAACGGAATTATCCAACGATTGAAAAGGAACTTTTGGCTATCGTATGGGCTGTGAAACATTTTAGACCATACTTATACGGTCGTACTTTCAAAATCATTACTGATCACAAGCCGTTAGTATACCTGTTTAGTCAGAAAGATCCTTCGAGCAGGTTACTTAAGTTTAGATTATGCCTAGAGGAGTATGACTATGTAATTGAATACGTAAAAGGTGAAGAGAACGTGGCCGCAGACGCGCTATCTCGCATTACCGTGACCTCACAAGAATTGAAAGAAATTAGTGAGTGTTTATGCGTTATGACACGTGCGCAACGTAAAAGATTAGAATCCAATTGTACTACTGATAGTCAAAATGATATGTACAAGGACAACTTGCCAAATCAGCCGAAATTAGTGGAGTCCAATGTTAAACCAAGCAATGCAGTTGAACTAAGGTTTATAGACAAGAAGTCTTTGGATACGCTACAAAAGAAAGATAGAATTAGTTATGCGAATGATGTTTTTCTTTACGACAGTAAACAATTGATGCTATTTATAAATCCATCTGCTCAATCGCAATTGACACCAGCTGCATTTGTGAGAGAGATGTGTAAATTTTGTGAAAAAAATAATATAAATCAGATATATTTGATGAAAAACAAGAATAATACAATATTCATAGAAAATTAACTAATGAGATCAAAAACACTACGAATTATCAGGGGCCTAGTGTTTGCATTTTGAAGGATGTAGAGAGAGTTGAAAATAAGGATGACAGGAGAGTCATACTGAATGACTTCCATCTTTTGCCCACAAGCGGTCATGCGGGCATTAGACGTATGTTAAACAACATTAAAAAGTATTACTTCTGGCCGGGACTTGAAACAGATGTTACTAATTTCGTAAAAAAATGCTCAAAGTGTCAAAAGCAGAAGTATACGGTTATTGTAAAAGAACCTATGGTTATTACATCTACGGCTCATTCTACATTTGAGAAAATCTATCTGGACTTAGTGGGACCACTCGATAGGGACTACTATAATTATACGTATATTCTAACACTTCAATGTGAACTGTCAAAATATGTATGTGCTTTTCCGCTTGTAACTAAAACATCAACAGAAACGGCACGAGCTTTTGTCAACAACTTTATTCTACAGCACGGAGTACCGCGGGAGATAGCTACTGACCGAGGCTCCGAGTTTATGTCTGACACATTTAAGGAGGTATGTAAGCTTCTTCATATTTCTAAATTAAATTCAACAGCGTATCACCATCAAAGTATTGGGGCGTTGGAAAACTCCCACAAGAGTTTAGGACATTTTTTAAGAATACACGTAGAAGAGAATCCAGAATCGTGGAGCACTTGGTTACCATTCTGGTGTTTCGCATACAACACAACAGTTCATACGTCGACTAAATTCACGCCATTTGAACTTGTTTATGGAAAGACATGCAATATGCCTAGCAATCTTGCCAAAACTGTAGAACCCCTATATAATTATGATAATTATCCACTTGAGCTCAAATATCGGTTACAGGTCTCACTATCAGAAGCACGGAAAAATTTAATAAAAAGTAAATTAGAAAGGAAACTTAAGTATGATGAACACATTAGGCCCACAAACTATAAAAAGGGCGATAGTATATTGATAAAAAGTGAAACTGGTAATAAACTCACAAACCTTTATACGGGACCATATAAGGTCATTCAAGACTTATCACCAAATGTTGAGGTGAATATAAATGGGAAATCAGATATAATCCATAAGAATCGAACGAAGTTGTATCATGTATGATTATAACGTAAGTAGGCAAAGGTAACTATTGTAAAATAACCCGATGTTTTGAATTGTAACGATGACATCAAAGCGCATGCACTTAGGTTGCACTGGATAGTTATTAGTACTTACTCGTATTCAAGTCTATGTTATTGTTTAATTTATACTCACATGAATGAATTCATAAAATCAATAAGTGACATGCGTTTCGTATTAATTTGATTTAGTTAAGCACTATGTACTATAATATATAAACATGTATAATCATTGTAATGTTCAGCAAAGTGTAAAAAAAAAAAACCTTATAACTATTTTTATTTTTTTTCTAATACCGTGGGAGGTGTGGCGTAGTATGTAAGTGTACTATGTTCTGCTTGTGTGAGTGCATATAAGATGTATCAATGTACCAATTATACTCAGTGTTAACTCATCGTTTGGAATGTTTCATTTCCCTTAAAGTCCCGTCCTTATAACGTGATTCATTGTTATGGGTACTTTAATACCCTTTCAGATTAGTACCCTCTTTCTCAATAACATTGTAAACACAAATAACAAAAAAAAAAACACAATCACACAGAAAAGTCGACATTTTTCCGGGTGACTCGTAGTTTTTGAAGCATTCATGGCCTCAATGAAGGGTGACGTTTACGAAAGTGTGCGAATTTAGTCGTCCATGATGTAATGAAATCGTTGAGCGCAACACGTGTGTTGCCGACTCATTGCTGCGGTTACCTGCCGTGTGTACGTAACCTTATTTATTCACAGGGCTGTTAAATTATCTACAAGGTTAGACCGAAAGGGGTAACTGATCCGTGGGCTACATAAACTCTCAATCACCGTAATTATAGACACAATAGATAAGACAATTAAGTGTCGTCCTGGGACGACGGGCGGTAAGCAACCGGTTAAAGTATCACAAATGACTGTTTTAAAGCAAGTGTTATCTAAAATTCGATAATTTTAATTTCCATGCAAAATTATTCTAATTTTAGTTTTTCCAAAAATTCTGCATCCCTACTTTAGTTACGAATTCAGAAAATGAAGCTTCTAATTCGTCACCCCAATTACGACCGTAAATGTAAACACAGCTGATCATAGCTAAGGATAGATAGATTTTTATGAAATCCTTGAGCAGTTATTTCTCTTAAACTATTGACATACATACATCGCTGCTTAAATTCAAAGGGGCCATAAGTCTAAAAGTCATTTTTTTACAGGAGAGCTCATCAAAGTTTTGGCCGTGGTATTTGTTTTTTTATTAAAAAAATATTTGTTCTATACCTATGTGTTATATATCATCGGATGTATATTTTAAGCCTCTATTGCTCTATAATTTCATTTTTGCTATAAATTTTACCCAGTTAAGTAAAATATCACATAAGTCCCTTTTGCTTATAAAAAATGACCATAATGTTTATGAATGTAATTAATAAAAAGCCACAAATCATAGTAAAAACAAGTTTTATTAGATGTTTTTCATCATTTTTTAGTGCAATGTGTTAAGAATACGCAATTATAACTAAATGATAGCAATACCTAGCAATAACATTCTATAAAATCAACATTTAAACAATAAAAAAAAAAAACAAAGCAATTAATATAGCTATTTCACGGTTTTTGATGCTGTTGTTGTCATTTTTTCGATACCGGTCTTACGGCTATCGTTTATGAAATAACCGAGCTGTCAGGACTCATGTTTCGTTGAACAGAGTAAAAGTCATCACAATAATCTCTCTTAAGCAAAACTTTTAACGTTAACTAACACTTTAAATTATTCCTCTACTAAAATCAGTCTGTATCAATCAGTCTTAAAAGTACCCTGGTTTAAATAAGTATACTTACTTAATTATCATTTAAAACTATGATCATAATTAAGATTAGCATAAAAAGTTTCGTAATACTTTGGGATCACATTCTTTTCAATCAGGTTTAAAATGCCTTGTTTTTTCGCTTCAGCAACTTGTAACTTATTGGCATAGAGTTTTTTTATAGTTCGCGGACCAGTTTCGGGTGCATTTTGCCTTCTTTTTAATGTAGTTACTTGGGCATACTCTGCGTCTTCGTATGAAGTCTTATATAAAAACATGTTCTTATGCTCTTGATCAGTTTTAATGACTTTAAGATCTGCCCATTTCACCTTGTATCCATCTTCATTGGTGGTATAGTTGCCAACAGCCAGAGATTTCAAATTCAACTAATTCTCATGTGTGAGTTCCTTTACAGTACAAGGTGTTCTTTTCTTCTTTGCGGTTTAATCAAAGTTATGTACTGGTCAGGTACATAAATTGGCGAAGATTTTAATGCTCTTGTGATATTCCTCTGAATGACGGAGTGAACAGCATCCCCCTCATTATGGGTGTGCCCCTTAATTAAAAATTTATGAGTTATGCTCCTAAGTTTCTGAAACTCATTTATGGCGTGCTGATACATTGCCAACATAAATTTATTTTTCTGTTGACCACAGCAATTGTCGCTATAAAAAACAACGTCAAAATCTTCACTTGTTTTATCGTGCAAACTCTTTAAGTACATAAGTACGCATGAATCTATTTCGTTAGCGCCGCGGCCTCCTTCTCCTTCGTGCCACACAAAACATGTAGTGTTTTTAGTACCAAGCTCAGTAATAGTAATAGTAAAATTCAAAAGATTCAGCTTTGGGACGTATCAGAAGCTTGATACTTCACCTTGTGGACAGGGTATTACCACTTTTAAATCACAGACTGCGACTTGTAGTTTTTGCCTTAGAATAATAATTTTGCCTACACTTTCCTTGTCTTTCTCTTTTTCTAATCTTACCAGACATTTTTCTTTAAGGTGCTCATCTATAAATTAAGAAACAATGTTGTAAGCTTGAAGCATATGTTAATAATTTGATTGAAACTCTAATTATTATAATTTTTGATTTAATTTTGAAACATAAAAACAACCTAAACAAATAATGCATATTTGCTTTAATAAAAACTATCATATTCACCTTAATCTTAAGTGCAAAACAGAAGCATTCCAAATACTGCACTTTTTTTTTCGTAAAATAATAATAAAACTCATTTCATTTAAATTCAAAACGAACGCATTACAAAACACGGCACTTTTGCTGATAAAATAATGTTACACTTACATGTATTTTAAATTCAATACGGTCGTATTCCAAAATGTGGCACTTTTCAATATTAATATAAATTTTATTTAATAAAAATTTTAAATGAAACTGAGGTATTTTTGGAAATGTGGCCCTTTTTTACAAAGAATACGTGTGGTCAGGCAGAATGCCGGGTCACAACTGACAAAATGGCCGCTTTGACCTGAAATTAGCCACCAAAGTGTAAAAATGCAAAGAGGGCAGTAGTGTGATTGGACTATTATTAATGCGAAAATACTGGGTGTCTTTTTCGCATATAAAAATATAAACAGAATTGAAACGATTTTTGCAATAAAAAGGATTTTTAGTTATTTTGATTTGTGGCCCTTTTGAATTTAAGCAGCGACATTTCAGCGATTCATTTTTATTTGTATAGATTAATATCAGCATGATCAGCACCATAATTTCTGCAGTGTGCACAGCTTTTTAGCATGCGGAATTTCAGCAGATTATACGCTGTGGAATGTACAGCTTTCCTAAAACGAAAAGTATAAGAAACAGCCCTACGAGTAACCGCCAAAGATGTATGTCTCCATTCATTGCCGCATGACTAATGTACCGTAATGCTGCGGCACACATTTTTGTAGCACGCGTGAGCAACAGCTATTGATGAGCTGAAGGTGGAACGTTCAATTTCTGGTGCTCGTCGTTTATTTTTATAATATTGGAAGCAATGAGCTAAGCTTTGTGGTGTAAACATGAACCAGTTGTTATCTACTACAATATAGGATCAATGTGTATTTCTTCGAATTATGCCATTTCACTTATATCAATTGACGTAGGTACTTATAAAAATTGTGTTGCGGAATTTGTTCGAAAGAGTTACCGCGGCCCTGGAACGCAAAGGGCATTAGGAGGAACACGGATGGGTTTTAGTCAGTAAGAGTCTGATACTCCCTTCCGCTCCGCCCAGAGCGGAAGAAGTCATTTGATGATTTCCAATCCTTAAATTGTAGAGGCAATAAAAACATAGTTTGCTGATCGGCGACGTGACTCTCGGGTACTCGACAAGGCTTCCAGCGTATCTGTTTTAGAAAACTAGACCCTCAACATGATTTCGAAAGACGAAGACGAATATGGTGCTGAAAAGATGCGAGCATCAAGATGTTAGCATAGACAATAATCGATTAAATAGTACAATATTGATGTTGACGTTTGACAGAATCGATTTAATTAAAAAAAAATACAAACCACAAATCATGGATTCATTCGTTCGTTGGATTGCGGGTATTACATTTTCTGGTACAGACGTCGAAGGTGGTCTCGAGTAACATTAGATTATTGTGAAAGGTTATGTAGACTGAATAAACTGATTTAATAGTATTTGAGGTGTTATTTTTATCAAGTCAGAAGAGTGATAGTTTATCTACGTGCCTGATGCTGCGGTTTCCTGGACCAAGGAAGTTTAAAGGTCAGAATTTATTGTATCAACTGGCTATCATGTGGATAATAACGACTAATGGTTGCTATGAAGGCACTTAAAGACACATTTATTAGCAGTTCTAAGCAACATTGACTTTTGTGAAGATAGTGTTTTGTTTTTCAGTGTTTATTTCGTATTTAAATTATTAAATCAATGTCTCAATAAAACTATTAAGTAATACAAGAGTTTAAACAACTGTATATAGATTTAATTTAAGATAATATAAAATTAAATCTACCTACAGCAGTGATAGTTATAATTTGAAATAGATATCATTTGAAATCGTTGTATTTAGAGACTGTAATTATTAAATTAAGGTTAAAGCATGATTAATGGTTGATGTATTTTAGATTTTTTTTCATAAATTGTCCGTTTTTTTGGTGTACCCACATTTCGTATTGTCGGTTTTTTTTGGTGTACCCACATTTTGTATTGTTGATTTATTGGTGTACCCACATTTTCTATTGTCTTTTGTTTGTGTACCTGCATTTTGTATTATAATAATTTATTTTTATTTTGAATCACTTAAAATTGCTGCTTTACGATAATGGGCAATTCCAAACGTAGGCGACGTGATTCAATCGAATCTAGTACCTCTAATGCAACCACCAGTGATAGTGATGATCACCAGCATAGGTCACAACATCATAATAAGAGACGACGCCGTAATAGCAAACGCAATTATAGTCACAAAAAGCGAAATAATAAACATGCACGTTCTGAACGCAAGTCCTCTCGGAAAAATGTTAATCGTGAATCAACTAAAACTCCTCCGTTGACTTCATCACAATTTCGTGTAAGGGATAACCCCGTTACTGTGAATAACCAATCTAATGTTGTTTTACCAAATAGCAGTAGTACAGAAGTTAATGTTCCCATGGTAAATAATCCCGTCGGTAATTCTGCGTCATTAATAACCCCTAATTTCTGGGCACAAAATAATTTTCCTGTTACTTTTAGTGTAGTCCCTGAATTTGATCCAAGTGAAAATAGTCAAACAATAGAACATTGGATAAACAAGGTTAGTGAATGTGCGCAGATTTACTCTTGGAACGATCGTCAAATATGTCATTATGCACTTCCCAAATTAACTGGTTTAGCCAAGAAGTGGTACCAGGGGTTACCTTCAGTTCTATATACTTGGGAAGAATGGACCTCTAAATTAAAATTAGCTTTTCCCTCTAACGAAAATTATGGGGACCTATTGACATCAATGCTTAAGCTTCGATGTAGATAGACTTGGTCAATCTTTAGAGCACTATTATTACGATAAAATGGCACTCATAAATAAATGCGAGATAAGCAGCACTAAAGCAGTTGGCTGTCTTATACACAGGGTTGACGATAAGTTCGTACGCATGGGAGCGGGTGCTTGTATGTTCAATGAACCGGAACAGGTTCTCAATTATTTGCGTACTGTATCCCAACATGAGAACCATTCAACAGCCACTAATATACGTAACCGGAATATTACACAGTTTAGACAGCCGAATAGGATTATGAATGAGACAACGAAAAGCAATATTACAGATACGATTAAATGCTTTAATTGCAATGAAATGGGGCACATTAGTTTGATATGTAACAAACCCATTAGGAAGTGTAATTTTTGCTTCAAACTAGGACATGACACTAAAGATTGTCGCAAAAAGAATAGTAGTAACAGTGATGATAAAAGTAAAAGTAATAACGGCACAGAAGAAAATAAAACAGTTTTGTGTATTACTAGTAACGAATCCGACAACGAGAAATATTATAAGGATGTTAAAGTGAACGATATTATTTTGAGAGGATACGTTGATTTAGGGAGTAAGTGTTCACTCATAAGAGAATCTGAAGCTAAGCTCATAGGTATTGATTGGGACGTCAACGATTTGCCAGTTTTACAGGGATTCGGCAATTCAATTGTTAAACCAATAGGACGATTAACATTTATTTTAGAAATCGGTACAGTTAAAGCTGAGACAGAAGTTTTAGTTGTAGAAGATCATTATTTGCGGACGTCAATTTTAGTGGGGCAGTCTTTCACGGAAAAACCGAACGTAATACTTTTAAAAACAACAGATGAATTGATTTTCATGCAAACTCCAGATCTATATGATAATGAATTGAAGGTTAAAGTTTATGCCGAAAAGGATACAATCATTCTACCTAAAACTACAGCGCCGATTGATTCTATTGCTGATGATGAATATACTGGGGAGTTATATGTACAGTACAATCTCCGAATTTTACCTAATAATGAACATGTTATTTTATCTGGACTTTTTGGATTCAAAAGAGGTAAAGGTTTCATAATGTTGACAAATTTATCATCAAGCGATTTGAAAGTTAATAAAGGGTCTTTATTAGCTAGAGGCCAAAAATACAAAGAGGTAAATACTGAATATGTAGGTATAACAACAGAAACTAAAAATTATGAACCATTACCTTTATCAGAAGTAAAAATTAGTACAGAGATGACACATCAGCAAAAGGATCAACTGTTTGCTTTATTAAAAAGTTATAGGGATTGTTTTGCCTTAAATTTAACTGAGTTAGGTAAAACAGCTCTTACCAAAATGGACATTATATTAACTGATGACCGACCTGTCGTATATAATCCATATAGGATTTCCCAGAGTGAGCGCGATCATCTTAATAAAATTATTGAAGATTTGTTGACTAATGGCATCATTCGCGAAAGCACGTCAGATTATTCTAGTCCCGTTATTTTAGTAAATAAAAAAAACGGCGATAAACGCCTGTGTATTGATTACAGATCCTTAAATAGAAAAACGCTTAAAGATAAATATCCACTGCCCCGCATTGAAGATCAATTAGATAGATTAGGTGGTAACAAATTTTTTATAAGCCTGGACCTCACTTCGGGGTACTATCAAGTACCAATGGATGAGGCCAGTAAACGATTCACCGCGTTTGTTACACCCGATGGTTTATATGAGTTTGAACGAATGCCTTTTGGACTTGCTAACGCTCCTAGTGTTTTTCAGCGTACAATCAATACTATGCTCAAAGGCAAGCAAAATTTGGCATTAGCATACATGGATGATCTATTAGTGACATCACGATCAATTGAGGAGGGTTTAGATAAGTTAGAAAAGGTATTACAATTATTAAGGTCAGCTCATCTAACATTAAATCTAAAGAAGTGCGAATTCTTTCAGACTCGTATTAATTATTTGGGTTATGAGATTGGTTCGGATGGAATACGTCCTGGGGGTGCAAAAATTCAAGCCGTATCAGAATTTCCTTTACCTAAAAGCGTTCATGAGGTTCGTCAGTTTGTGGGCCTTACAAGTTATTTTCGACGGTTTATTCAGAATTTTTCTATGATAGCAAAACCTTTGACGAGTTTAACGAAGAAAAATGCAGTCTGGTCTTTTGACGAACCTCAAAAGAACGCATTCAATGAGTTGAAAACTAAATTGATCACAAGACCCGTTTTAGCCTTATATGATCCGCAGGCAGAATTAGAAATTCACACTGATGCTAGCAAAATTGGTATAGGAGCAATCTTAATGCAACATCAAAATTCTGAAGTTTTACACCCTATAGCGTATTATAGTCGCCAGACAACTTCAGATGAAAGCAAATTACATTCCTACGAGTTAGAGACGTTGGCGGTGGTTTGTGCTTTGAACAGATTTAGAGTTTACGTCTTAGGTAAAACTTTTAAAATTATCACTGATTGTGCTGCTATACGCAGCACAATGACAAAAAGGGATTTAATACCGAGAGTAGCGCGATGGTATATATTGATGCAGGAATATGATTTTATTGTAGAGCATCGAGAAGGAACCAAAATGGGTCATGTTGACGCACTGTCACGTAACCCAAGTAGTTCTGAATCCCAAGAAATTATTGAAGTTGTTGATATTTTAGCGATAGATGACGATGCGTGGATACGTACAGTGCAAGACCAGGATTCAGAAATACAAAGAATAATAAGTGTCTTAAATGATTTAAATACCAAAGACATAGTTGAGATTCATAAGAACTATACTGTTAAAAATGGTCGATTATACAGAGTAATACACGATAAAAATGATGATATTAATTTGAAATGGGTTGTTCCAAAATCAGTGAGATGGCAAATAGTGCGTATGAATCACGACGATGTCGGTCACTTTGGATTTGACAAGACTTATAGTAGGGTCAGTCAAATTTATTGGTTTAAGAAAATGAGGCGTTTTATTAAAAAATATTGCAGTTCGTGTTTAAATTGTGCACATAATAAAGTGCCTGCAGGAGCTAAAGAGGGAGAGCTTCATCCCATACCAAAGATTAATAAACCTTTTGATACACTTCATACGGATCACTGCGGTCCTTTTCCTGTTAGTAAAAAGAAAAATTGTCATATATTAGTCATTATTGATGCCTTCACCAAGTTTATATACATAAAACCAGTTAAGAATGTTAAGAGCAGCACTAGTATTCAGATATTCAAAGAATACTTTTCTCTATTTGGAGTACCACGCCGTATAATATCTGATCGCGGTACTAGTTTCACTAGTAAAGAATTTTCTGATTTTGTCAGTGAAAAAGGCATTAAGCATATTTTAAATGCGGTTGCTTCTCCTAGGGCAAACGGGCAGGTTGAGAGGTACAACCGGACTATAATCGATGCATTGACGACCACTAATCACAACAAACCAGAAAATGAATGGGATTTGCGTATACCCCAAATACAGTGGTCTTTAAATAATACTTTAAACAAAGGGACTGGTCGTACGCCGTCTGAAATGTTATTTGGTGTTCAAACAACCGGTATTTCGGATAGTTTTATGAACTCTGTAGTATCAGAATCCCATACCCCGCTAGATCGTGATGAAATTAGGACAGACACGGAATTAAAGATACAATTAAGCCAAGAAAAACAGAAAGAGCGTTTTGATAAGTCGCATAAAGCACCAACTCAATATAAAGTAGGTGATTTAGTTCGTGTCGAAAAAGATATTCGCACTGAACCTGGACACAGTCGTAAATTATTACCTAAATGTTTAGGGCCATTTAGAATAGCTAAAATTATTGGCAAGGATCGTTACGAAATTGAGGACACTCCTATTACCAGGAAAGAAGGCTGCAAACCTTATAGATCGGTTTTTGCTGTTGACAAATTACACCCTTGGCTTGTTTTTAATCATGATGCAATATCAAGTGATTCAGAGTAGAGGATACTGTTTTGTTATAGCAATAATGATTGTGTTTCTCTACAATAATAGTGAATGTAATCAGTTGAATAATGATTTATTTACAAGTGAATTATGTAATAGAGATCTTTTTGTAGTTGTAAATTATTAGAATGAGTTAAGTACAAGTTACGTTAAAATTATAATATTTAAAATGAGACCAAATAGTGATAGTTATGGATTTATAGAGAATTATATTAATCATAGAGGTTGTATATTAGTGCATGAAAGTATTACTGAAGAATTATTTACTATTTATTATAAGACAAAAACTATGCTCGAAGTCGACTTTATTTACAAATGAATTAAATCAAACCGGTTTATTGGAATGTATTTATAAATGTATAAATATAAAGTGATTTGTAGCAATATATATATAGCTATAACAGATGTTTGAGATTATAAATAAGTGAGAGCATTTATAAGAGAGCACTTATTAATGAAATTAGTTGAAATAGTGAGTTGTTACAGGTATCTGTAATCAATGATTTGTTGCAATAGTGAGTCACTACAGGTGAAAGTACCTGTAGTAGATGAAAAGTTTAAAAGAGAGAGTCGCTACAGGTGAGAGTGCCTGTAGTCGATGTTAGTTTTAAGAGAGAGAGTCGCTACAGGTGAGAGTGCCTGTATTCGATGTTAGTTTTAAGAGAGAGAGTCGCTACAGGTGAGAGTGCCTGTAGTCGATGTTAGTTTTAAGAGAGAGAGTCGCTACAGGTGAGAGTGCCTGTAGTCGATGTTAGTTTTAAGAGAGAGAGTCGCTACAGGTGAGAGTGCCTGTAGTCGATGTTAGTTTTAAGAGAGAGAGTCGCTACAGGTGAGAGTGCCTGTAGTCGATGTTAGTTTTAAGAGAGAGAGTCGCTACAGGTGAGAGTGCCTGTAGTCGATGTTAGTTTTAAGAGAGAGAGTCGCTACAGGTGAGAGTGCCTGTAGTCGATGTTAGTTTTAAGAGTGAGTCGCTACAGGTGAGAGTGCCTGTAGTCGATGTTAGTTTTAAGAGTGAGTCGCTACAGGTGAGAGTGCCTGTAGTCGATGTTAGTTTTAAGAGTGAGTCGCTACAGGTGAGAGTGCCTGTAGTCGATGTTTATAATTAAGAGTTAGTTATTAATCAAAATACATTTTGTTTATCATGTTTGGTCTGTAGATAATTTGTAGTTAATCTTACTTGAAAAACGCGAGGCCGCGTTTGACGTCAGGATTAGCCGAATGTTAGCATAGACAATAATCGATTAAATAGTACAATATTGATGTTGACGTTTGACAGAATCGATTTAATTAAAAAAAAATACAAACCACAAATCATGGATTCATTCGTTCGTTGGATTGCGGGTATTACATTTTCTGGTACAGACGTCGAAGGTGGTCTCGAGTAACATTAGATTATTGTGAAAGGTTATGTAGACTGAATAAACTGATTTAATAGTATTTGAGGTGTTATTTTTATCAAAGACGTGGTTCGACGTGGTTCCCGATGACGAGGTAGATCCTAAAAGTTGATGATACCTACTTTGTTTTTGTTGCCTCCAATCCCTACATATAAATAACATTATATTAATTACACAATATAACGTTCAAGAACAACTGAACTAAGATGATTTCAGAATTACAAAAACTATGGATAGGGTCATATAAAACAGCTTTAGTTGCAATAGAAATTGAACTATGTAGAATAAGCTATGTCTACACCAGTGAGCTTGTATGTTCATCTTGCGTCTTCGTCTGAAGCATGCGTGAAGCGCCACAGCGCATGCAATAGCGCATGCCTTAATACTAGTTCGACAAAAGCGCATGCCCCTAGCGCATGCTAATCCGTCTATTGTATGTCGACTGCGACTGACCGAGGCGCACCGGTGTAGACGATAAGCTGCATGCGTCATAAGGTAATCAATATTGCATGCGCTTGACGCAAGAGGAGCACGGGTGTAGACATACCATAAGCAGACCAAGGAGATACCTCCTCACTTACAAAACGTATAATCAACCCTCCGTGTCTTCATACCAGCTCCTCAGATTAATGTGACGTAACTTTTTTGAAACAATCACGAGATTTCGTAAGCTATTCATGAGCTGCTAAACAACGGTTGGTTGCATACGAGAGAAAAGTATTTGTAAATTTTAAAACAGGAGTTTATTTGAAGGTATAGATCTTTGTCGTGCTTTTATCGTGAACCCGTCTTCGAATGTGAAAATTCCAGTAAAACACTTGAAGTAGTTCGTGAGCGGTGCATACGACGAAGCCCGCGATCCGGATCGTATTGTAGTGGAAATTGAATAAATGCAGCAGTGAAAACTTTAAATAGATGGAAAAATCCTCTAAATATTATCATGATTCCATAACAGTTCCATAAGAGTAGTAGAGATCCTTGTGAAAGAGAAAGGCTACCTCCGAGGAAGTACTACCTCCATAGCTATTTTTTCAGCGAAGCAATATTGCCGTGTTCCGTTTTCAAGAGTACTTTGTCTATAAGGTTGGCAACGTATAACCAATACTCTTGGTGTTGTAGGTGTATATCAGATGGGCCGTCGTCGTCTTGTTTGCCAACTATTAAATAAATAGTAAGTCATGATTTCATACAAAGTCACTATTGGTTTTTTAACTGCGCATAAAACCAAATCATCATCACTCATGCCTGAAAGCTTAAGGCGAGTACACATTACAACATTTGCTTGTAACAAAACATTGAGGTTCTTGTTCAATTTTCGGTTTATTATACTGTACACATTAGAGCAACTCGATGTTCTGTTACGAAGAAAGAAACAATGTTAAATGATTTGTTGTCGACTTCAGCTTCAAAACCCATTTGTTCAAAATAGTGAATTGAATGAAAGTCAGTGTTACAAAAGACAGCCCCCAAGAACGCCCGCCCTCCAGCATCTCAGACTTACGAACTCGTACAGTTAATTACAGAAGTAACATGAAAAAAAGAAAACAAAAATAAAACATCCTGCAATGAGGCGAAAAAGGTCCCTGTCTCAGCTTAAAGCTGCGACATTAAAAAGAAAAAAAACTGTACAAGTAAAGGTTCTAATGTGCACTGACCCTGCTATTAAATACTTTCTACTATATCTAACCATGCGCAAATCTGAAACAGTACACACCATATTTTTTTTTTAAAAGAACTCTCCTTATTTCATTTAAAATAACGCACAGCTAAATAAAGCGTGCACATAAGCCCGCCTAAACCTATTCACGTCTACACGTCACATGATGACGTGACTGTCGCACGGAATATTATAATACAGCACTTTGTGTCAGACGTGATTGTGTACCAACCAGTAACGAGCCATGCTGTAGCTGAACAAACGAAATGTTGACTCAAACGGCAGGTTCTTTCACGGCTTCGTACTGTAAACTCCAACATTTTAACGTAAGGCGATTTTGAAGAGTATTAAATTGATACTTCCGAGTCCCATTAGGGATCGCTTTTAGTGCCGTTGTTGCTTGTAGTAATGATGTTAGTGTAGTGTACTGACTGGAGACTCTTCAGTACCCCAAGTGTGAATTTTTTTCGTTAACTACTGTAGTTATAGTTAGAAATGTCGTGGTGGCCCGGAGGTTACAGACCCGCTTGTTAAGCACCGGGTTGCGGGTTCAAACCCAGGCATGTACCAATGTGACTTTTTCAATGTCATATGTACTTTCTTAGTTAATCTAAGACGCCACTGACATACGGTGAAGGAAAACATCGTGAGGAAACCTGGACTTTAATGTTCTGAAATCGCCAACCCGCAGTGAGCAAGCGTGGTGATCAATGCTCGTTCCTTCTCTGTATGAGAAGAGGCCTTTGCCCAGCAGTGGGACAGTTACAGGCTAATATTTATTTATTTATTATTATATTATTATACTGTAGTTGCGTCACGCTAAAAATGTATGATTTTTCTTATTTATTTATTTTCTTTAAAAAACGTTGCCCCACACTAAGATTTCTCTTGTATCGTGGGTGCGTTTACAGACACAAATCTCACAAACAAACGCCCAGACCCGAAAAAACCATCTGTAGGCCATACAAATTTTTGTTCCGTATGGGAATTGAACCCACGACCCGTAGCGCAAAAGCCAATCACTTAGCCACTGCACCAAACGTGCCATCACATATGAAAATTTAGACAGCGGCTAGAGGCGCGGCGTTCAATTTACGCGCGAGTATTAGTATCGAACGCCACGCCTAGAGCCACTGTCTACATTTTCATACATTTTTAGCGTGACGCAACTACAGTAGTACTTAAACGAAAAAAACTCAAATGATGGAATCTGGCGTTACTTTGCGGAAATCCATGACATGAACATTGTTCAGCGGAATTAAAGCTAGATATTCTATTTGCATATTTGTAAGAAAAAAACTCACACTTGGGGTACAGGTCTCGCCAATAACTGCCCGATTACGTAAAAATCGGGCAGTTATTAGCGAGCGTTAAATCTTTTGCACTGCTGTAGATAGTCGGCAAATCAAGCAAACAAAAAAAGTTGATAGGCTAGTATTTTCCCAGCCATGCGTAAAGAAATCGCTATGAATCTAGTTTTTTTTTTTTATCTTGTCCTCCTTTGACGCTAGTCACACCTGATGGTAAACGCAGACAGAGTCTAAGATGGAGCACACGAATCCAAGTAACAGAGATGTAGTGATTCCCCTATACCCCTCTGTCTCTCACATACATACGACGGAACACAGTAAATTGCTTGGCTTGACTTTAATGTGAGGGTGGTAGCTAGCCAGGCGGACCGTATAGATCCTACCACCAAGCGTGCTGTATTTTGTTGAATCTTACAACACACGTCTATTTCCGCGTGCGGTGAGGAAGTTGCCTGTTCTCACACGGGGAGAGGAGTGTGAAGGTGTGCTTTCGTTGAGGAGTACGCACTGCAGCGCTGCTGAAGCGACATGTTTCTACTAGACAATCACACTGCTGCAGGCGTAACATTACCACTATAGACAATATTTGTCGATAGAAGAATAGAAAAAATGACATACCGGGTGTAAGGGACGGTGTACCGAAAACTGAAACAGTGAATTCAGCCTATTACCATATACTTATTATTCTGAATTGAAAATAAGTGGAAATTTTGGTCGGAATTTTCCGACTTTTCCGATTTTTCTTTTCACAAATTTTACATTTCTCTGCTGTAAAATAAGCAATCCTATTAGGACACACAGCACGTTGCAAAAATAAAATGTATTTTTTCATAAATCGGAAAATTACAAAGATTTCGTTGATATTTTCAACGGATTTTCAATTCAATATAATGAACTAAATTCACTGTGTCAATTTTTGGTAACTTGTCCTTTACACTCAGTTTATCTACCTGACAAAACACTTATTAAAATACAATAAAACATAGGCAAATTAGCAATTTCCAGGGAATTCGGAAAATTCCAAGAGAAAAACCACTTATTTTCAGAATACGAGTAATGGGCTGAATTCACTGTTTCAGTTTTCGGTACACCGTCCCTTACACCCAGTATAGTAACATATGATCAATGAAAATTACGATAAAAAAATGCACATAGGTACATAAAATGCATACAAGTAAAAAAGTCATACGCCTATGTCACATTTTACTATTCAAATTTATTACTCAAATTCAATCCCTACATCAAAATATCAATATGCCAAAACGAATTGTTAGTTCGAATATTTTTTCCTATACAATAAACATACATAATTTACATGTTGAGCGGATCGCGTAAATCTGAAATAGTGTACAACAATCAGTCACAACATTCGACATATTACCAACGAATCACATCGGCAAAAAGTTGAAAAATCGTTCGCAAACTTTTTTACAAATCTACATGTAAACTATCGTATTTTACAGCTCCGTGATTTTGTTTGTGATAAATGGTGATTTGCAAATATGCTGCGCTTTGTTAGCTAACGTTATTTTCATGATAAAACTCGTAACTAAAATGTTGCGGAAAATAAATGTTTCATGAATTGTTTATGTAACAACTTCGAGTATATTTTTAACTGTTATCTAAGTTAAAAGCATTTTGAATAATTGATCGTACCAAGAGGACTAAAAGCTAAGCACGTGAAATGTTTAATTAAATTTTATACACATAAGTGTTAAAAAGTCTGATTAAAAACTCAAGGACGAAAAACTAGTATTTTAGTAAAAAAACTAACTTTAAAACTGTACACTCGACGTAGCATAAATTAATTCATGCATTTTAGGCCATCTATCTTGCTATAGCATAAAAAGCGTTGACATATGCACGTACGCTTTCAACATGTCAACGCACATATTTTATAATAAAACCTAATTGGTGTCAGCGAGCGCCAAATAATATAAAAGCTTGCATCCATTAGTTCTACCGTTATTAAACTACACGCATGATATTTTTGGCTGGCTGTTTTAAGTGCCGTATAGTGCTGGCTACGAAACAAACATTATTGTTCCACAAATAAATTAGTTCCTGTGGACATTGCAGTAACTGATGCCAACTTTATCAGTTTTATTTTAGGTTCTTGAATTTGAATTGTCAATGTACCTGTGCGAAAAATATCCCCTTATGGATCATTCTTCTTCTTTTCATCTCTCAATCAATCCATCCATCTTTTCTTTGGTCTCCCTCTTCCCCTCCATGCATCAACATTTATTTTCATCACTCTCTTACGGCCAGTTTCTTCATCAAAAGTAACAGTCAAAGTCAAAGTAACGGTAAAATTTGTTTCTTCACACTGTAAGAAACAAATTTTACCGTTACTTTGACTTGGGCTGTAACTTTTGACGAATAAACTGGCCGATAGTCACATACTTTTCGACCCTCGTGATCAGTTGCTTGTATCAAGATAACCGGTTCCCTTTCAACTTTTCTGCAATTTTTTTTTCTTTCTATCTTTTTGACAGTGTTCTTTCTTTTTTGGTAAAAATTAATTCAGCAACCTATGGGAGATTTTTTGTATACTATCTATATTCTATCCGTAATACCGATTTAATAAGCACTTGCTGCGAAAATGTTGTTTTTTTTTAGAATTACATGAAATGTGTTTATGCCTAGCTACGAACTAAGATAAGCCGAGTTAAGAAGAGTTAGGTACGCTATTATAAAATTATTACCACACAGCAAATTTATATAATTTGTACGCTAGTTAGTTGCGTTCACGCTATTTCATAATATACGAAACACTACTTACATCTTATAAAGCTGAAGTATGTTATGCCCAAGAGAACATATATTAAAATGAAGTCTAGTTTGGCTCGGCAGGACGCTCGCCAAATGACGCGGTATAAAACAGTACATTATTTTTGCAGTAATTTGACAATACGCGCACCACAGCAGAGTAGTTTGCCAGAACGCATTCGCTTCGTTTTGATATATGATTTTTGAGCTGATTTGAGCTCGAAAATTGTATGCTAAACATTCCAGGCTTGACGATGAGCTTCTTCACTACATAGTATACATATAAAACAAAGTCGCTTCCCGCTGTCTGTCTGTCCCTATGTATGCTTAGATCTTTAAAACTGCGCAACGGATTTTGATGCGGTTTTTTTTAATAGATGGAGTAATTCAAGAGGAAGGTTTATTTATATATCAGCATTGCACCCGTTCGAAGCCGGGGCGGGTCGCTAGTTTTTTATATTATTATGATGAAAGACACGATCATGCTGGACGCCTGAAAGATAGCTGTCATCCACCAATGAATATCCACGATACCAGAGAAGTCGCTGACGCGTTGCCGCTCTCTTCTTGATTATTTTATGTTTTTTTTTATTGTTTATGCTGTTGTTGTGTCCTTGGTTGAATAAAATTAACTTTTGTTAAAATTAAACTTTAACTTTTGTGCGCTCCCACGTTCTTCGTCAGGTGTCAAGGTATTTTACGTTGGTAGGAGACGAACCGCAGAAGGCGAGTCGCTCCAATAAATAAAAAAAGCGTATTACAAAAATTTATAGTTAACACTGTTACAATTCATTTGACAAAATCTCTAAATATTATTAGTATAGAAAACTGACTTATTTGTCGAGCGTCGCATGTACCTACCTGCCGGCGGATACAGTCAGTACCATAGACGAGTGTTCCGCAAAGTGTGTGCCGCGGGCCGCGGCACTCTGGTGTACCGTGGTCGATAATTGGTGTGCCGCGGAAAAATGGCAAATTTTGTCAGAAAGGTATGAAGACATAATACCTACCTACACCCTTGCACCCTTGGTGCACCGAAATCACTCGCAAATGTTCTGAGCGGACTGAGAGCCCATATCTGCTTCTGGAAGGAGGTGGGCTGGCTGGAATGATGACCGCCATGGCCCACGTACAATGGTCCACTTAAAGGACTAAGTGCGGAAACCACATCTCCTAACATAGAACATACCTACAATACCCTACACTACACTACACAGCGGTCGAGCGGTCCTATGGTGTACCTCTAAAATTTCCAAATTGTATAGGTGTACCTTGAACTACAATGTCTGGACTTTAAAAGAGACCTTGACCTCTGAGTTTGTTTCGGCTTTTCTTCTCAGGACTAGTCAGACAGGAAATGCCGGCGCCATCTAGTCTTAAAAAAAACGCAAAATTGACTTATAAAAGTGTCTGTAACAGAATTATTTACAGAAATAATCATTTATCATTTGATACCACGCGCCGCGCTCTTTGGCCAGGTTAATACTGTCAATGATAATTTGTTACTACTAAAATCAAAAATAGTAATTAACAATATCAACGGCATTTTTACATTGGCATTAAAACTGCGGCGTTGTGGAACCGCCATAAGGAGATAGAAGCACCGTCCACCTTTAAGGAGGAGGAGAGTAATTAAGAGATCGGATATCATGTATGACAATGAACGTTCTGAAATGATAGGCAGAAAATGATAGTAAATTGATACAATATTAACAAATGCCGCAACATTCCTACTCGATTTATTGGAACATTTTCCTTAGATCACCTGTTTATGGGAGATATAAATCTCCTCGCTACGTTTGATTTATTTCCCGCCGCACATTCGTGTAGGCGTAGGGTTTGATATTTTTAGTACTTCTATATTTTACCGCTAAACAAAATGAC
Source organism: Amphipyra tragopoginis (assembly GCA_905220435.1). Lineage (NCBI taxonomy): Eukaryota > Metazoa > Arthropoda > Insecta > Lepidoptera > Noctuidae > Amphipyra > Amphipyra tragopoginis. The sequence goes on from HG991994.1 coordinate 27,813,975, forward strand.
AAGTGTGACTTTGCTGAGGCTTTGTTTTAGAGGTATATTTTGTGCATAGCCCTTAGAATAAAAGTAACAGGTATGAATGAATAGTTTGTAATGAATGTTATCTTCCAATATTTTGGATATTTTCAGTGTAAGGCCTCTTGTTCACACACGTTTTTTCGCCGTAAAAACCTACTGTTAATTAGCCGTGTGTAGGCACGGTCATCAGTGTTGTATGGACTACTATAGAAGTTTGTTGACGGACACGGCGGCCCAACGGCACGCCTCCGCCACCGTATGCACCGTGGCTGCTCCTCTTTTGCGCACGGTTGGATTTACATTAGTGTTCTATGACAGTCTATGAGAGTTTGTTAACGGCACCGGACGTTTTCGCCACGGGCAATAATTGCATGACAGCTTTCCAACGCTGATTTAGTGTTACAAAATGGATATGAATCAGTTTCGGCTCGTGGTTTGCCGTGTCGTGTACAAGCTCACTCGATTTTTCTACGGCGCGGCTAATATGCCGTACGGTTAAGAAACCGTGCCGTGAACAAGAGGCCTGACTGCCTGGTTGTTCTAGAGCTATGTCTACACCAGTGCGCTTTCACGTTCATCTTGCTTCTTCGTCTGAAGCATGCGTGAAGCGCCATAGCGCATGCAATAGCGCATGCCTTAATACTAGTTCGACAAAAGCGCATGCCCCTAGCGCACGCTAATCCGTCTATTGTATGTCGACTGACAACTGACCGAGGCGCACCGGTGTAGACGATAAGCTGCATGCGTCTTATGACAATCAATATTGCATGCGCTTGACGCAAGAGGAATTGAATGTTGAAAGCGCAAGATGAACATGAAAAGCGCACGGGTGTAGACACACGCGGGTGGTCGCAAGCGCGATGTGCTGGATTCGATCCCCAGGTCGGGCAAAGTGCTATTGGGTTTTAATTACATATTTCAACAATGGACATGGTCATACAAATAACAAATCCACCCAAACATTAAATACCGAAACTCGTTTACCGTAATAGTCATTGATTCAATAATTATAATTATTATATTCTATGTGAAGAGCCTACTAATGTGTTATCTATATATGCCATTCAATTACGAATATAATGGACTTAATGTATGCATGACGGCTATTTCAATCTACTAAAATATTATTATATCACCGATAAATTTAACGCTAATGTGTCCATAGTAACGTATAATTTCCATAATGTAGGTACGTTATTCAAATTAATTACTAAGCAAACTAATTAGTGTCATTATCTCTAAAGTGCCTCTGCATGTTGGACCCATATCCTCACGTAAGGCTGCCAATACATCGGATTTTAAAAGGTAGAATAAGTGCGTAATGGCTCTTATGTCAGGGCCACACTTACGCCTAGCGCCATAAATTGACGCATTAAGTGCCAAAGATACAAGGGATTTGTGCAATTGCATGCGTTAATCGACGCTCGTGGGAGGAGGTCGTGGCTAAATAATTACAGCAGCATAGACCGATCTTCCGGGTTAAGCCACGCTTGCCGAGGTTGGTCTGTGGATGGGTGACCATTTACCATAGCGAGTTTCCTCCGTGCCTCGGAAAGCATGTAAAGCCGTTGGTCCCGGCTGTCATTTGTAGATCTTTGACAGTCGTTACTGTTGGTCAGAAGCCAGAAAGTTTGACAACCAGTCTTACCAAGAGTATCGTATTTTCCAGTTACTGGGTTGTGGAGGTCTGATAGGCAGTCGCTCCATGTAAAATACTGATATTCAGCTGCATCCGGTTCGACTGGAAGCCGACCCCAACATACTTGGGAAAAGGCTAGGCAGATGATGCATGCGTTAATTGATGGCGTTAGGTGTTAGTGTGGCCCCAGCATTAAAGCCATTACGCACTGTCGACTGGTCGCCGGAGACTTGGTCGACGGCGACTGTGACTTTCTATAGTTTAAATAGGTGTTTACGCACTTGGTCGCCGGTCGCCAGGGCGACTTAGCGACTCGCCGCGCAGTGGTGACGCATAAGCGACTGCTGGTCGCCGGCGACCAATAGGAGCACAGGTTCAAATGGAAGCGTTCACACTCACACCACGAGCAACTATTGAGACGACCGGACGTCGCACACAAAAATGGCTCAGGCTTTCGATACGGAGAAATTAATATTAGAAATACAATTTCGAAAAGCTATTTAGGATTTATCCAGTGACCAATATTCCAACCGGGATACCCAATATTCTCTTGCATTTCTTTTTTTTCTCTCTTTATCTATATTTATAAAAATGAATCCCTATTTCCCTTGGTCACGGCATCATGCGTGAGCGGCTGGACCGATTTCGCTAATTTTAAATATGAAAATAAGTGGAAATTTTGGTCGGAATTTTCCGACTTTTCCGATTTTTCTTTTCACAAATTTTACATTTCTCTGCTGTAAAATAAGCAATCCTATTAGGACACACAGCACGTTGCAAAAATAAAATGTATTTTTTCATAAATCGGAAAATTACAAAGATTTCGTTGATATTTTCAACGGATTTTCAATTCAATATAATGAACTAAATTCACTGTGTCAATTTTTGGTAACTTGTCCTTTACACTCAGTTTATCTACCTGACAAAACACTTATTAAAATACAATAAAACATAGGCAAATTAGCAATTTCCAGGGAATTCGGAAAATTCCAAGAGAAAAACCACTTATTTTCAGAATACGAGTAATGGGCTGAATTCACTGTTTCAGTTTTCGGTACACCGTCCCTTACACCCAGTATAGTAACATATGATCAATGAAAATTACGATAAAAAAATGCACATAGGTACATAAAATGCATACAAGTAAAAAAGTCATACGCCTATGTCACATTTTACTATTCAAATTTATTACTCAAATTCAATCCCTACATCAAAATATCAATATGCCAAAACGAATTGTTAGTTCGAATATTTTTTCCTATACAATAAACATACATAATTTACATGTTGAGCGGATCGCGTAAATCTGAAATAGTGTACAACAATCAGTCACAACATTCGACATATTACCAACGAATCACATCGGCAAAAAGTTGAAAAATCGTTCGCAAACTTTTTTACAAATCTACATGTAAACTATCGTATTTTACAGCTCCGTGATTTTGTTTGTGATAAATGGTGATTTGCAAATATGCTGCGCTTTGTTAGCTAACGTTATTTTCATGATAAAACTCGTAACTAAAATGTTGCGGAAAATAAATGTTTCATGAATTGTTTATGTAACAACTTCGAGTATATTTTTAACTGTTATCTAAGTTAAAAGCATTTTGAATAATTGATCGTACCAAGAGGACTAAAAGCTAAGCACGTGAAATGTTTAATTAAATTTTATACACATAAGTGTTAAAAAGTCTGATTAAAAACTCAAGGACGAAAAACTAGTATTTTAGTAAAAAAACTAACTTTAAAACTGTACACTCGACGTAGCATAAATTAATTCATGCATTTTAGGCCATCTATCTTGCTATAGCATAAAAAGCGTTGACATATGCACGTACGCTTTCAACATGTCAACGCACATATTTTATAATAAAACCTAATTGGTGTCAGCGAGCGCCAAATAATATAAAAGCTTGCATCCATTAGTTCTACCGTTATTAAACTACACGCATGATATTTTTGGCTGGCTGTTTTAAGTGCCGTATAGTGCTGGCTACGAAACAAACATTATTGTTCCACAAATAAATTAGTTCCTGTGGACATTGCAGTAACTGATGCCAACTTTATCAGTTTTATTTTAGGTTCTTGAATTTGAATTGTCAATGTACCTGTGCGAAAAATATCCCCTTATGGATCATTCTTCTTCTTTTCATCTCTCAATCAATCCATCCATCTTTTCTTTGGTCTCCCTCTTCCCCTCCATGCATCAACATTTATTTTCATCACTCTCTTACGGCCAGTTTCTTCATCAAAAGTAACAGTCAAAGTCAAAGTAACGGTAAAATTTGTTTCTTCACACTGTAAGAAACAAATTTTACCGTTACTTTGACTTGGGCTGTAACTTTTGACGAATAAACTGGCCGATAGTCACATACTTTTCGACCCTCGTGATCAGTTGCTTGTATCAAGATAACCGGTTCCCTTTCAACTTTTCTGCAATTTTTTTTTCTTTCTATCTTTTTGACAGTGTTCTTTCTTTTTTGGTAAAAATTAATTCAGCAACCTATGGGAGATTTTTTGTATACTATCTATATTCTATCCGTAATACCGATTTAATAAGCACTTGCTGCGAAAATGTTGTTTTTTTTTAGAATTACATGAAATGTGTTTATGCCTAGCTACGAACTAAGATAAGCCGAGTTAAGAAGAGTTAGGTACGCTATTATAAAATTATTACCACACAGCAAATTTATATAATTTGTACGCTAGTTAGTTGCGTTCACGCTATTTCATAATATACGAAACACTACTTACATCTTATAAAGCTGAAGTATGTTATGCCCAAGAGAACATATATTAAAATGAAGTCTAGTTTGGCTCGGCAGGACGCTCGCCAAATGACGCGGTATAAAACAGTACATTATTTTTGCAGTAATTTGACAATACGCGCACCACAGCAGAGTAGTTTGCCAGAACGCATTCGCTTCGTTTTGATATATGATTTTTGAGCTGATTTGAGCTCGAAAATTGTATGCTAAACATTCCAGGCTTGACGATGAGCTTCTTCACTACATAGTATACATATAAAACAAAGTCGCTTCCCGCTGTCTGTCTGTCCCTATGTATGCTTAGATCTTTAAAACTGCGCAACGGATTTTGATGCGGTTTTTTTTAATAGATGGAGTAATTCAAGAGGAAGGTTTATTTATATATCAGCATTGCACCCGTTCGAAGCCGGGGCGGGTCGCTAGTTTTTTATATTATTATGATGAAAGACACGATCATGCTGGACGCCTGAAAGATAGCTGTCATCCACCAATGAATATCCACGATACCAGAGAAGTCGCTGACGCGTTGCCGCTCTCTTCTTGATTATTTTATGTTTTTTTTTATTGTTTATGCTGTTGTTGTGTCCTTGGTTGAATAAAATTAACTTTTGTTAAAATTAAACTTTAACTTTTGTGCGCTCCCACGTTCTTCGTCAGGTGTCAAGGTATTTTACGTTGGTAGGAGACGAACCGCAGAAGGCGAGTCGCTCCAATAAATAAAAAAAGCGTATTACAAAAATTTATAGTTAACACTGTTACAATTCATTTGACAAAATCTCTAAATATTATTAGTATAGAAAACTGACTTATTTGTCGAGCGTCGCATGTACCTACCTGCCGGCGGATACAGTCAGTACCATAGACGAGTGTTCCGCAAAGTGTGTGCCGCGGGCCGCGGCACTCTGGTGTACCGTGGTCGATAATTGGTGTGCCGCGGAAAAATGGCAAATTTTGTCAGAAAGGTATGAAGACATAATACCTACCTACACCCTTGCACCCTTGGTGCACCGAAATCACTCGCAAATGTTCTGAGCGGACTGAGAGCCCATATCTGCTTCTGGAAGGAGGTGGGCTGGCTGGAATGATGACCGCCATGGCCCACGTACAATGGTCCACTTAAAGGACTAAGTGCGGAAACCACATCTCCTAACATAGAACATACCTACAATACCCTACACTACACTACACAGCGGTCGAGCGGTCCTATGGTGTACCTCTAAAATTTCCAAATTGTATAGGTGTACCTTGAACTACAATGTCTGGACTTTAAAAGAGACCTTGACCTCTGAGTTTGTTTCGGCTTTTCTTCTCAGGACTAGTCAGACAGGAAATGCCGGCGCCATCTAGTCTTAAAAAAAACGCAAAATTGACTTATAAAAGTGTCTGTAACAGAATTATTTACAGAAATAATCATTTATCATTTGATACCACGCGCCGCGCTCTTTGGCCAGGTTAATACTGTCAATGATAATTTGTTACTACTAAAATCAAAAATAGTAATTAACAATATCAACGGCATTTTTACATTGGCATTAAAACTGCGGCGTTGTGGAACCGCCATAAGGAGATAGAAGCACCGTCCACCTTTAAGGAGGAGGAGAGTAATTAAGAGATCGGATATCATGTATGACAATGAACGTTCTGAAATGATAGGCAGAAAATGATAGTAAATTGATACAATATTAACAAATGCCGCAACATTCCTACTCGATTTATTGGAACATTTTCCTTAGATCACCTGTTTATGGGAGATATAAATCTCCTCGCTACGTTTGATTTATTTCCCGCCGCACATTCGTGTAGGCGTAGGGTTTGATATTTTTAGTACTTCTATATTTTACCGCTAAACAAAATGACAAGTGTGACTTTGCTGAGGCTTTGTTTTAGAGGTATATTTTGTGCATAGCCCTTAGAATAAAAGTAACAGGTATGAATGAATAGTTTGTAATGAATGTTATCTTCCAATATTTTGGATATTTTCAGTGTAAGGCCTCTTGTTCACACACGTTTTTTCGCCGTAAAAACCTACTGTTAATTAGCCGTGTGTAGGCACGGTCATCAGTGTTGTATGGACTACTATAGAAGTTTGTTGACGGACACGGCGGCCCAACGGCACGCCTCCGCCACCGTATGCACCGTGGCTGCTCCTCTTTTGCGCACGGTTGGATTTACATTAGTGTTCTATGACAGTCTATGAGAGTTTGTTAACGGCACCGGACGTTTTCGCCACGGGCAATTATTGCATGACAGCTTTCCAACGCTGATTTAGTGTTACAAAATGGATATGAATCAGTTTCGGCTCGTGGTTTGCCGTGTCGTGTACAAGCTCACTCGATTTTTCTACGGCGCGGCTAATATGCCGTACGGTTAAGAAACCGTGCCGTGAACAAGAGGCCTGACTGCCTGGTTGTTCTAGAGCTATGTCTACACCAGTGCGCTTTCACGTTCATCTTGCTTCTTCGTCTGAAGCATGCGTGAAGCGCCATAGCGCATGCAATAGCGCATGCCTTAATACTAGTTCGACAAAAGCGCATGCCCCTAGCGCACGCTAATCCGTCTATTGTATGTCGACTGACAACTGACCGAGGCGCACCGGTGTAGACGATAAGCTGCATGCGTCTTATGACAATCAATATTGCATGCGCTTGACGCAAGAGGAATTGAATGTTGAAAGCGCAAGATGAACATGAAAAGCGCACGGGTGTAGACACACGCGGGTGGTCGCAAGCGCGATGTGCTGGATTCGATCCCCAGGTCGGGCAAAGTGCTATTGGGTTTTAATTACATATTTCAACAATGGACATGGTCATACAAATAACAAATCCACCCAAACATTAAATACCGAAACTCGTTTACCGTAATAGTCATTGATTCAATAATTATAATTATTATATTCTATGTGAAGAGCCTACTAATGTGTTATCTATATATGCCATTCAATTACGAATATAATGGACTTAATGTATGCATGACGGCTATTTCAATCTACTAAAATATTATTATATCACCGATAAATTTAACGCTAATGTGTCCATAGTAACGTATAATTTCCATAATGTAGGTACGTTATTCAAATTAATTACTAAGCAAACTAATTAGTGTCATTATCTCTAAAGTGCCTCTGCATGTTGGACCCATATCCTCACGTAAGGCTGCCAATACATCGGATTTTAAAAGGTAGAATAAGTGCGTAATGGCTCTTATGTCAGGGCCACACTTACGCCTAGCGCCATAAATTGACGCATTAAGTGCCAAAGATACAAGGGATTTGTGCAATTGCATGCGTTAATCGACGCTCGTGGGAGGAGGTCGTGGCTAAATAATTACAGCAGCATAGACCGATCTTCCGGGTTAAGCCACGCTTGCCGAGGTTGGTCTGTGGATGGGTGACCATTTACCATAGCGAGTTTCCTCCGTGCCTCGGAAAGCATGTAAAGCCGTTGGTCCCGGCTGTCATTTGTAGATCTTTGACAGTCGTTACTGTTGGTCAGAAGCCAGAAAGTTTGACAACCAGTCTTACCAAGAGTATCGTATTTTCCAGTTACTGGGTTGTGGAGGTCTGATAGGCAGTCGCTCCATGTAAAATACTGATATTCAGCTGCATCCGGTTCGACTGGAAGCCGACCCCAACATACTTGGGAAAAGGCTAGGCAGATGATGCATGCGTTAATTGATGGCGTTAGGTGTTAGTGTGGCCCCAGCATTAAAGCCATTACGCACTGTCGACTGGTCGCCGGAGACTTGGTCGACGGCGACTGTGACTTTCTATAGTTTAAATAGGTGTTTACGCACTTGGTCGCCGGTCGCCAGGGCGACTTAGCGACTCGCCGCGCAGTGGTGACGCATAAGCGACTGCTGGTCGCCGGCGACCAATAGGAGCACAGGTTCAAATGGAAGCGTTCACACTCACACCACGAGCAACTATTGAGACGACCGGACGTCGCACACAAAAATGGCTCAGGCTTTCGATACGGAGAAATTAATATTAGAAATACAATTTCGAAAAGCTATTTAGGATTTATCCAGTGACCAATATTCCAACCGGGATACCCAATATTCTCTTGCATTTCTTTTTTTTCTCTCTTTATCTATATTTATAAAAATGAATCCCTATTTCCCTTGGTCACGGCATCATGCGTGAGCGGCTGGACCGATTTCGCTAATTTTTTTTTGTTCTGTTCCATTTTGTCCGGAGGTTCTTATGAAAGAAAATTTTGATACTTAAAAAAAAACTAAATTATCTCAATACGCCCATGTAGATAGTAGGTAGGTAGTAAGTAGGAAAAACTGCATTGCAACGCATGCCGGGTACAGCTAGTAATTAATAATTAGTAACGCTATTATAGCAGCTTCTTCGACGTCCATTCTGCACGAATGTACAAGAAACACTACGCTCGGCTTGGTCTTCTGGCTCTAGTTACCTATGTTTTGGTCGCCGAGAGACCAAGTCTCCGGCGACCAGTCGACAGTGCGTAATGGCTCTTCATCATGATGATGTCACGCTTAGCGGGTTAAGGGTGGCTTGAGGAGTCAACCCTTAACGAGCATGTGCACATAAAATCAGAATCTAGCAAGAAGCAGAAGCATTTTAGCAGGAGTGTACTTACATAAGAATATTAAGGAAAACACTTTAAACTATACAATATATACAGGATGTTAACGAATTCGTGTAATTTCTTAAAACCACATGATCTACTACTGGTGTAGACAGGCCCCGCACGGGATGAAGCTTGATTAAAAATAAAAAAATCTTTTTTTTTATGCGGCTTTGTTACAATAGTATCTAAACCATCTAATATGGATTCAGTAAAATTTTGTTTTTTTTTATTTGCAAATTTTTTTTTTTTTTTTTGTCAACATTTCGATGCCACAAATAAATTAATGAAAGTACGGTGACACGGCTGGCAGGAACGACTAACGCGATAGCGCTCTTTGCAGTCAGATAACTCAAGGCTCTAAAAAGACTCCGAAATTGAAAACCAAAAAATTATTTTTAATTATTTTTTGGTTGATTTTCGAAAATTCCCATTTAGGGTTAATCTGTGTCACCAGTAGATCACGCGGTTTGAAGGAATTACACGATTTCGTTAAAACCCTGTATATTATAATAGTTACAAAATTAGACTAGTTTACAGGGCGTGGTTCTTAGACAATACGATACGAGGAGTCCAGGGTCTTCCGGTGTAGGTGTAGTACTTAACTAGCGGCTGCTGGGGCGCGAGAGAGGACGAAGTTTTTTTTTTTCTATTGGACTGCTGTAGGTCGTTCTAGGGGACGGTTTGTACGTAACCGGACAGTTATTGGCGAGACCTGAAGGGTCTCCAGCCAATGGGGGGGGGGGGGGGGGGAAGTAAAATACTTAACCTAAGCTAACTACTTGTACTGCACTAACATCATGACTACCTGCAACAACAGCACTAAGGGCGACCCCTTTTTTTTTTTTTTTTTTTTTCGTGGGAAGATCCGCATGGATACCCATCGCCTTGGGAAGGCGAAGGGTTATGCCGGACTCTTACCGGCTAAAAACCCACGTTGTTCCTTCTCCCGACCCTTGGCCGGGGTCGCGGGATTCGCAGCTGCATGCGCCGCAACCCCGGCAGGCCTCGGTCCGCCAGCCCCTGGCGGACCTCTCCTTCTGTGGGGCCTTGCCCCACGTCCTCCTGAGAGGCGCGCACGGAACACATGCGCGCCGCCTTCTCGGGCCTGTTACTGGTCGGGCGACGGGTCCCCTAACCCGTCGCCCGCAGGCCACACACTAGGGTGGCCGGAGATCGTCGCGCGCCCTCCGGCGGCGCCCGGTGCGTCTGGCGCGGGAAGGGAGAGTTGCTGCCGCCTCTCTCTCCCTCTCCGCTCCCTCCTTGGTCGCCATCACCACCTCGCAAAAGGAGGCGACGGCTTCCCACGCACTCTCGCTCCCGACCATGGACAGAACCACGGCCGGAAGCGAGAGGTCACCACCGACTGCCGCGACCAGTTCGCGGCGCTGCGTCGCCCACGCAGGGCACGCCTGCAGCGTGTGCAGCGCCGTGTCCTCAGGGCAGTCGACGCAGTGGTGACATCCGGGCGTCTGCTCACGGCCTATGCGACACAGGTACTTCCCGAAACATCCATGTCCCGAGAGCACCTGCGTCAGCCGGAAGCTGAGGGCGCCATGCCGCCTCTCCAGCCACTCCTCCATAACGGGTCTTACCGCCGCTATTGCGGCGTGCCCTAAGGGCGACCCCTAGTGGGACTCGGACCTCGGCTTAGGGCGTTGCTGGGTGGGACTTAGGGGGGGGAGACAGCTTGATGAGAGCTGAATTATCGGTGTGACTGCGGAGTCTGAAGAGACGACCGGCTCTACGACGGGAGAGCTCGGTGGATCGTGACCGGCGGCGGTGGAGAGGGCGAAGTGCAGCGTGCCGGCCCTTTTATAGGCGCACCCCGCTAGTCGCCACCACTGCCACCGTCACAATGACATCACGCCCGCATTCCCCGAAGGGTTGGGCAGAGGTGTATAGTACACCTTCATTTCACCCTTATATTTAAGTCCCATGTAATAGGGGGCGAGCCTATTGCCATAAACCCAGCACAAATCCAGACTCCAGACTGAGAAATTCCACACGGAAAAACCCAATAACACTTTGCCCGACCCAGGACCTCTCGGGCTCAGCAGTCGCGCTTACGACCACTAAGTATAAACGAGGTAGTAAATTGTTTTCAAATTGTTATGTCCGTTAAACAAACAACAAAAATGAAAAAAAAAAAAACTAGTTACACAATATTCTTTAAGCACACACTCGAAACGCTCCAGACACTGTAGAAAAAAGAATACCCAAGCAACTGCAATTAACAACCACTTTTTAATACAAAAAGTTGATTGCCATCTCATTCACTCGTGCAAAACTTCGAACGTGTGACAGAGACAGGCAAAACATTGTCGGCTCACATCTGCGTCCCCACTTACAGTTTTTCCTGCATTTTTCCCACCTACAGGGTTTTTTATGCTAGTATGTCGGTTATGAGGTGTTCTGGTTAAGACTATAACGTTAGATGCCATTTAAATTATCAGAAATAAGCTATTATAACAGAATAATGAATGATCAATGAATGGTGAATGAATGATCAACGAATGGTGAATGAATGATGAATGGATGATGAACGAATGATGAATGAATGATGAATGTATGATGAATGAATGATGAACGAATAATGAATGAATGATGAATGAATGATGAACGAATGATGAATGAATGATAAATTAATGATGAATGATGTATCGTTAGTGAATGAATGATGATGTTTAAGTCCCATGTAATAGGGGGCGAGCCTATTGCCATCAACCGGGTACAAATCCAGTCTCCAGACTGTTACTGAGAAATTCCACATGATAAAACCCAATATCACTTTGGCCGACCTAGGGATTGAGCCCAAGTTCTCACGCTCAACAGTCACGCTTGCGACCACTAAACCAACGAGACAGTCATAACATAATTAGCCTAAAACTTTCTGAGATCTGATACTTTGTAAAGCCAGAAATAATTGATAGGCGTCAAAAAACTATAGGTAAATCAATTTTGTCAATCCAAATGTAATTTCTTATTAGATTACTTTAAGACGTAAAAAATATCATGACACAGGGCAGAGTGTCAACCCAAGTTTAAAAAAGAAAAGGGTGACACACGAAGGTATTTAAAATAGTATCCCGTGTGGGTACGGGCTAGAATATAAAACCTTCTTCACCGCACGCTGGCAATAGAAGCGTATTGTAAGATTCAACAAAACCCAGCACGCTTGGTGGTAGGATCTATACGGTCCGCCTGGCTAGCTACCACCCTCACATTTAAATCCAGCGCCAAGCAATTTACTGTGTTCCGTCGTGTGTATGTGAGAACCAGAGGTGTATAAAGGAATCCCTCTATATATCTCCGTTACTTGGATTCGTGTGTTACATCTTAGACCTTGTCTGCGCTTACGCGACTAAGTCAAATAATAAAAAAAAAACAAACAGAACAATTAAAGAGTAATTGCGAGGATCTACGTGAAAATTGACATAATTATAATGACAGATATCTTCACCAAAATATACTTGTAAAGTACTTAACCCCATAGTAATATGCCATTCTCCATTTACTGAAAGTCACAATAAAATTTATCACCAGCTCTAAAATATATATCTTTACTACACAAAAGCTCTTCTATCTACCAATTTCCAAAGGGAAAATTATGTCTTGAAAAGATCTCAATCGAACAGATTTAATGCCATGTTATCAAGATAAATGTAAAATAATGGATTTTTCCGGTTGTCTCCCTTGCGATTTATTTTCCCTTCATTTAGAGCCTGTTTTTAGTTGTATATGTACTTAGATTAAGATCGTGAGTCTTTATTTAATTTAAACTTAGTTTAAGTACCTACAACTACGCATTAAAATTATGTTTTAAATTAGGTTCTTCGTTAAATTTCAATTAGTCTTTAATTATTCTGCTGAAAATACTGAAAACTAAACGAGGTAAGCTTCTTAATGAAAATGAAGAATAAACTACAGACACCTAATTTTCATTACAAACCTTTGAAACAAAGTGTTAACATTAATATAATAATCAACTAATTTAAGTACTAACATTAAAATTAAGGTTAGGTTATGCACGACAACTAACTAAATACAATTAACGCTAATCATAATTAAAACTTAATTCTATCACCATCAATCATTTGACAATGATAAGCGCTAATAATTGTTTTTAGTCGTGCAAGCTACTCTAATTTTATTAATATCTCGTTCACACCGGGCACATATATCGCGCCACGACAACGCAAAAAAGTTTTTTTTTTTAATCTTCCTGTACTTACTTATACTACACTTACATCATGACTACTAGCAAACACAGCACTAAAGGCGACCCCTAGTTGGAACCCGGACCTCAGTTTAGGGCGTTGCTGTCAGGAGATAAGGAGGAAAACAGCTTGATAAGGGCTAAATAATCGGTGTGAGACAGTGTTTCGGGACCTTTCGCAGAGATTGCCATGTGCCGGATACAAGACGCGACATGTGTCGCAACTTGAGCCCTAGCAAAATATTGCGACGAACATCGCGAACACGAGTATCGAACACGTTACGTTGTTTACATGTGCATACCATTAAGCCGGGTACGCACGAACAATCGCAAACACGAATATTGAACACATTATTTGCTCGTGCGTACACACGGCTACACTTCAAGCTATACAAAACCAGTATAAGCTGACCGTTACTTGTGCGAAAAGATTATACAAAGCGACGCCAAGATAAACTGGTTTTGTATAGCTTGATGTGTAGCCGTGTGTACCACTATCGAACAGTGTATTCGGCAAACACCTTCATAGTAATTCGTGTTCGATGTTCGTGTTCGATCGTGCGTACACGGCTATACAAGCACGCTTAGTGTTAGGACCTATAACGTCCGCCTGGCTAGCTACCACCCTCAAATTAAAGTCCCGGTGCCAAGCAGTTTACTGTGTTCCGTCGTGTGTATGTGAGAGCCAGAGGGGTATAGGGGAATGCCTCTATATGTCTGTTACTTGGATTCGTGTGCTACATCTTAAGTACGATTTCCACCAACCGGGCCACGCAGGAGGGCAGCGCAGCGCGTTGCAGCGGATGCTCGAGCACGCGCCAGTAGCTGACCGCGTCCGCCTGACGGCTACAATCTGCTGGAATCCTGGCGTGCTCGTGTATCCGCTATCGCAGTCAGTTTCTACCTGCGTTGTGGCCGAGCGGAGCTGACTGGACGCGACGACAGCCGAGCGCCACCGTCCACGTACGCGAGGAGCCGACCGGCTGCCGCGGCATCCGAGCGCAGCCGTCCGGCTACCGCGGCATACGCGCGGATCTAACCGAGTTCCAAGCAGTGTAAATTCCACGCAAACATGAAACTTAACTATTGTATAGAAGCCTGAATTTCCTTTAGCACTGTGTGAAATGCGCTCCGGCGCGCTCTGGCGCGGCCCGTTTGGTGGAAATCGTACATTAGTCCCTGTCTGCGCTTACCATCAGATGAGATTAGGCATAAAATAAAGTCATATAATAAAAAAACATGTACAGTCAGCTGCACTACTTGGTTACCTCCCACAAGAACAAACTTGTTCGTGAGAGGGGTAACCAGTTGGTGCAGCTGACTGTACACTATATGAACGCGGCGTGAGTATGTTTGAAACATTTTTGCGAATAAAATGTATTCGCATTTCAAGACCTAATACATCGTCATTACCGGGAACGCTGTAGTGTTCCACTTTTCCCCACGTTACCCTTCCATTACTCTATTATGATGAGCGAATGTTTTGTCGTTTGCACGCCTCTCTGCCTGAATTATGCTGTTTTGTTATATTTTTCATTAAAAATATTTTTTTAAGTTGACATTTCGATAAACCGCGTTTCTTAACGGTTCGGTTAACCAGGCTTTGTGACTGTGGAGGCATTTATTTTTGTTGTACAATTTGTGTTGGTATTTTAATTTTAAATGGATTGGTAGGGGCGTTATTAAAGATAAAGAATCTTATAAGTATTCGTCTCAACTCAAAACTCATTTATTTAAAATAGAGTTGAATTACTTAGTACTTTTTGAAGGTCAATGTTACAAAAGACAAAAACGCCCCCTTCGTCGCTTCTAAAAGACTGATTTGTAAAAAGCCCGTTTAAATAATTTTTACACCTACTAAAGATGGCCGAAATCGTTTTTTACATACTTTTTTTATTAATTATCCTCATTGGTATAATTTTATCATCTATGCATATAAAAATTAATTCCTATTTCCCTTGGTCACGGCATCACGCGTGAGCGGCTGGAACGATTTCGCTAATTTTTTTTTGTTGTGTTCGTAATTGTTCGGAGAAGGTTCTTATGAAAGAAAATTTTAATATTAAAAAAAAACGAAAGTATCTCAGTATGTCCATATTCTTCATTTTTGTTTACCGCATGCATGAAAATGGTTTTAACTTTTTGTTACTATTTTGATTTTGTTTCTGAAGGTAGGTAGTAGGTAGGTAGTAAGTAGGAAAAAGTGCATTGCAACGCACGCCGGGTACAACTAGTTTACTATAAATAAAATAGACTTCAGTTGCGGTGTAAAACCCCCTATCCACGTATTATTGCGTGACGTATCTTCTGTTCCTGATCCCCTATCCCAGCTAAAGCGGATTATGGCAGATAAGCAACGGATACCGACCGTAAGGCTTTCGTTCGTTCGTTGTTTCAAAGGGTTTTGGTAAATCACGCCTGAGCCCTCCGCTTGATGGGAGACTGTGGAAGTGCCGATCAATGCTGCTAATAAAATCGATGGAATGACTCTGTAACATTTGTGGAGAATAAAAAGGAGGGTGAAAGATACAAGGAAAGATTTGTAGGGTTTTATGATAGCGTTATAATATGAGGTTAGTTGTAATTCGACGCTAGTGCGTATACACGGAGAAAGTGGGTTCTATGTTCTATGTTAGGAGATGTGGTTTCCGCACTTAGTCCTTTAAGTGGACCATTGTACATGGGCCATGGCGGCCATCATTCCAGCCAGTCCACCTCCTTCCAGAAGCAGATTAGGGCTCTCAGTCCGCTCAAAACATTTGCGAGTGATTTCGGTGCACCAAGGGTTTTTTCTCGTATTCGGGTGACCCCTGTGCATTCCAGGAGCACGTGTGCGACCGTTTCTTCGGCCTCCATACATGCTCTGCACAGAGGGCTGTCCGGTATGCCTATCGTGTGGAAGTGTTTGTTTAGTGAGCAGTGTCCGGTTATCGTTCCAGTCACCATTCGCAGGCTGCTCCTGTCCAGGCGCAGCAGGCGCCTTGTCAGTTTGCCATCCATGAGTATCATGGCCTCCTTGGATTGCCTGCAGCTTAGGGCTGAAGTCCACCAGTTCTGTGCCTGTGTGTGAGTAAACTCCTGGAGCCACCTACGTAGTTGGTTGAAGGGGATGGGTACTATAGGTTCAGGCCCAAAGGCCACTGTGCCAGATCCCCTCCTGCCCAGTAGAAAGCGGGTTGCCGACGCCGATCTGTCAGCGCTTGTCGGTGCTGGTCTGCGCAGTTAGTCCGCGCAGTTAGTTAAGTCTCTATACTGTATGGCGAACCAGCGCCGACAAGCTCCAAATCTCGCCGACAAGTTCCGACCTGCTCCGATCAGCGCTGGTTGGCCGTCATTTGTTGCTGTATTTGCAAGGGAATAAGGCGTATTTTTGTTAAAAAATGCCAGCCCCAGCTTCTAGCCGCTTCCTTTATGTAGCGGTTACCTGCACTGACCAGTACCGATAAGCGCTGGTAGGTCGGCGCTGGTTACCAGCTTCCTTTGTGTATACGCCCTAAGACAGCAATGGGTTGTTTATGATTTATACATACACACAGTAAACAGGGTTACAGCTCTGTTTATTTCGATTTTAAAGTCTTTAATCTCGCAATCTATTGCCGCACTTAAGCCTCTCCCAAACTACGCCACAATTCCGTTTTCCGCCACCCGCAACAAGTCCACTTGTTTGATATTAAAGCAAGGCCAATTTCATTCATTTTACTTTGTAATTCTCCAGCAATGTTTCCGGAACGAAACATTCTTTCAATTTAAATACAAAACGAGAAGCTTTTAACACTCCATAGGCTTAGACTTCAAGTTCCAAAGTCGGCGACTTTTAAAGTCTTGTCAAAATATTTCGTTGGCTGACACTATGAGACTTTGGGCTGACAAAGTTGGGCAAGTTTTATTGTTGTATTTATGACCGTTGTTTATTCATTGTTACGTGTTTTAATGTCCCTAAATCTGGGAATCTGTAAGTTTGTCCTCGTTTTATTTGAGTTAGATATGCAGGAGATATTTATGATTGTATAGAAAAGATATAAAAGAGTCAACAAACAATATAAGAATAAGCTATTTGCGAACTTTTTGGTGATACATTAGAGTACAATTTTTATTATTTCGTTCCAAATAAATAAGAACTATGTTTTCTAATGCAGTTCTGTATTATATAGCAAACAATGCAAGTTTTAGCTTGTTGCAAAAGTTGGAAACTAAAGGTACAAGTCCGAGACCGGACTGCAAACTGCAGACTGCAATCGCAGACCGCAAGTTACATTGGTTTGTATGAACCAGTAGTGTCGCTTGTCTGCTGCTGTCATCTGCTTTTGCAGTTTGCGGTCTCCGTTGGAATACTACCTTTAAGGTGTGCACCTTAAAGGTGATACTTGGCTAGCGAGTTGCGGTCTGCGGATGCAGTCAGTTTGCAGCCCGTCTCGGACTTGTATCTTAATGTAGATCTGTGTACTCCATAGATTAGGAGGATAAGATGTGTCCAAATTCGCGTAATTCGCGTGTTTTCATTCATTTACGCGTGCCATCGAAATGTTCTATCACAAAATATATTTTTTTAGCATTTTTTATTTTTACCCTTTCATGCGGTTGAAAAAACGATGGCTGACCCGGACCGCAACAAAAAAGAATCTTTTATTTTTTATTTTTGATCAAGCTAAATCCCGTGTGGGATTAATTTTTTTTTTTTTTTTTTTTTTTTTTTTTATTTGTCACAGAGACACACATATAATTATTGTAAAAAAAAAGAATTAAAATAATAAAATAAAATGGTCAACTGCGACAAAAAGGTGACCACTCAGCATTATGCTGTGCTATGGCGTAGACCACAAACACAGCGCTGATTTTCAGTGATCACCTGTATGACGTGCGGATATTAAGCCAGTTATAAGACTTATATATAATACTTAAGTAATTAAAATAAAATAAATTATAATTATACCCCTTCTAAAAATAATAAAACAACAAATTATAAAATAAAAATTAAAATTAAAACATAAAACACCCTACACACACATACCACCATCAGTTTACATTTACTTATATTATTTTTAATTTTAAATACGAAATATTTATTTAGGTTAATTTATTTTAATTTTAAACACCTACCGGCAAAATCTAAAAAAGTAAACAAAAGCCTACTGACCTACTTTCTGCGCCCCGCTTTTGTCTCTTTTCCGCACCGACATAGGTAGCTGTGGTGTGGTGTTTGGTTGTGTGTCATTTCGCCGGCGCTGCGCGTGAGTCACAGTGGTGTGATCGTGTGACTGGAGCGTTGCATAATTTAGGTAAAAAAATAACTGGAATTGCTCGCGTGATTTCGCCGTGTAGGTGCTTTGTTAAGGCTATGAATTGGTGGAATGTAAGTATGTACGGTGTCTATTTACAACTAAAAACGACATGAACTATCATTAGCACAACTTAACAACTTATTTATTGTTTTAGACAAAAAATATACAAATGGCAAACCTTATTGGCGATATGGTACTTATACAAAATTTAACTAAACTACATACCTAACTATGCTATAAGCCGCGCCGCCTCAAGCCGCTTGGAGTAGGATGTGCCTTGCCCATCGATCATAAACATAACGTGAGTACTTACCTGTTTTCATTGATCCTCTATATTATTATATTGTTCATCTGTAGAACAATTTTTGCTCTGTTTTTTGTTTTTCGAAAAGGTACTTTTTAAAATGGCATTTAAAATTTGCCTGCGTTTTCAGGGATCGCATTGGAGGTGGCAAATCGTTCCAGCAGCGTGTGGCGGCGTACTTGAAACATCCCCTAAAGGCTGTGGTTTTATAATGAGGCATCGAGAGCGGGTTGGACGTAGAACGAGTGGAGTAGCCGTAGTGATCCTGCCTCCAGCTTATCTTTTTAAATAGGTATTCCGGTTTGTGCGTATTTATGATTCCAAACAATAAGCTTGCTAAATGTAGCTTCCTTCTGGCGTTCATTTTTAATATATTATGTTGATTTAAATATGGTGTGACGTGATTCCTCCGCGGTATACAAAAGCAAAATCGGGCACACGCATTTTGCACTCGTTGGATTAAACGTTCTGTACGGGACAGGAGACAGGGCCCGTATACAGCGTCGCAATAGTTTAATTTTGATAGTACTACGCTATCCACCAATCTCTTTCTTAATGCGACACTAAGTAGATCTCTCACCCTGTACAGAACCTTCAATCTGTAGAAACAATTTTTAACCACACCGTTTATGTGATCTTCAAATCGAAGCCCCGGGTCGGTAATAAGCCCTAAGTTACATGCTCTTTCTACTCTTTGTATGCTCTCCCCCATAATTTTAACGTCGGGTTTTGCAGAAAGTATATTGTTAATTTGATTTCTGCTCCCCATAATCATAAATTTTGACTTTTGAGGGTTCAGTACTAGGCCGTTGCTCATAGACCACGAAGAGATTCTATCCAGTTCCGCGTTTAGGATATTTACGGCAGATGCGGTGTTACGGGCATTAAAAGAGACATATAGCTGTGTATCATCCGCGTATATGTGGTATTTGCAGTCCCGAATACATCCAGATAGGTCTGCACTATATAATATATAAAGTAACGGTCCCAGCAGCGATCCCTGTGGGACTCCTCTGGATATCAACCGTGAGAGAGAAATTTTCGTCGAACCGTCTTTTTTCCGAACCTCAACTTGCTGCGATCTGCCCGTTAGGTAGCTCTCAAACCAACGTATTGTTTGACTATCAAATCCGTAATATGCAAGTTTAGATAATAATAGGGAAATATTAATTGAATCGAATGCCCGTGAGTAATCTAGCAATGTCAAAATCGATCCCTCTCCAGAATCCCGGGCTTCAAGGATGTTACCTACAACGTCTGCTAAGGCTGTTGTGGTCCCGCGACCCTTTCTGAATCCCGACTGCAGATTCGGTAGCATTCCATTAGTTTCGAGGAAATCGATGACCTGCAGGTAAACTACTCTTTCCAACACCTTGGACAAGCAGGGTAATATGCTAATAGGACGAAGATCCTTATATGTTTGTGGATCAGAGTTTTTCGGAAGTGGCCTTACGATTGAATTACGCCATAACTCGGGAAATGTGTTCGAGGTTAAAGATCTGTTTACTAATTCAGTTATTGCCGTTAAAGATTGTGGAAGGGTAAGATCTAACATATCTTTCGATATCCTGTCTATCCCTTGCGCATTCGTGGATATGTTAGTTAAAATTTTTAGTACTGATTTTGAATCTGTTGGTTTTAATTGAAATTCAGCTGCTCCGTAACGATTAAATTCAAAAAAGGTTAGCTGCGAAATGGTAACATGTGGATCGCCCGGAACATCCAGAAATGCTGAATTTATCCCGTCGGGGTCGTCGAACTGTTCCGGTAGCACATGATAATCCTTGATCTCTGGAAGGACATGCTTTTTTAAATTATACCATAATAATTTTGAATCATTTAGATTATCATTAATATATTTAGTGAAAAACGCTTTCTTTTCATTTAGTAATCCAGTTGTTGCCTGGTGCTTTAAATCCAAATAATATTGTCTGTGTACATCTTGTTTGGTCTGACGATACCGACGGCAAGCACAATCCCTCAACTTAAACATTAATTTTATATTGTCCGTTATCCAAGGTGTTGGCTGAGTTTTAAAAAGCCTAGTTTTTAACGGTGCGTGTGTATCAAAAAGCCAAGTTATGTATGAATTGAAGGAATGTACCATATCATTAACGTCCTGTAGTTCACAGATTGAGTTCCATGGAATTGCCTCCAGATCCCTCCTGAAATCATCAACTGATATACCCCTAATCGGACGATATGTCACCAATTTACGTGCCGGTTTTTCTTTCTTAAAAACGATTTCGCATGTGACAAACGAGTGATGGCCGAGTTCTGTTATATGGTCCACATCAACGCCCCGGTACTGTGCATCTGTACATATCACGTCAATAAGGGTAGCACTGTCTCCTACAAAGTGCGTCGGACTAGATACAATTTGGTTCATGTTAAAATAATGCAAAAATTCCTCGAGTTTTTTGGTTTTAAAATTATTTGTATCCAGAATATTTACATTTAAATCTCCCAGTAATATTACATTATCATACGGAGCCAACGCGCACATGCTGTCTGTGATTGCATCAAAAAAATCATTTAAATCTAGCCAAGGAGGACGGTATACAGTTCCTATTAACAACTTTTTTGTTTTTGCTGTAATATTCATCCACATTTGCTCCACCTGTGGATGATGGGGGTGAGCTCTAACTCGAGTACTAGTTCCGGTTTTAATGTAAAAAGCGACGCCCCCTCCGCGCCCTTCGCGGACAGTTTCCGGCCGCGGTATATGTCGCAGCTGATATCCAGGAACTGCTGGAGCTCGGCCTTCCTCCCCCCTACGCAACCACGTCTCATTGATAGCCATAATGTCAACTGAATGGTGGTTCATAGCAATAATAAACTCATCATGATTTGTTGATAGTGAACCCGCATTCAGTAGCCCAAACTTAATGTGCTTATTACATGGCATTGGTATTTCTATTTACAATTAGCCTATACGTACGACTACAACACACATCAGACAAGCATAATACGAATAACACGAAGTAATAAAAATTTAGGTATGTATAAATGGATAATACACCAGTATCGAAGCTAAGACGTTCAAAGCCAAACAAAAATAACAATACAATAATAAAATGTCCATTCAAAGTAGCAAACACAAAAATTATCTTTGACGAAAAAAATAACACAACAGAAATAAACATAAAACACAGATTAATTACAAACAAACACGTATTAATTTTGGGGAGATTTGTTTGTGTCTGGACCAAAAACTCGGAGCAAGTCTGTATCATTTCGAATAAGACTTGCTTTATCGCCGGGCTTATGGCGGGCGAGTATGTGGCCATGCTTTGTCCACACGAACTGCCAGCCGAGACGTTGACCAGCCTCCCGCGTTCGACGAAATAACTGACGGTTTAGTTTGGTCAGACGTTCGTTTAGATAAAATCGTTTTGGAGCACCGGGCATGTTTAGATCTGTGGTGTTAGCTCCACGGCGCACTCTCGCGGCGCGCATCAATTCGTCGCGCAAGTCGCGGCGCGCAAGGCGCACGACAATGGGGCGCGGGCGAGTCTCCACAGCGCCCGCGGCGCTCGTAGCATTCACCTGCCTGATACCGACGCGGTCCACGCTCACCAAATCGCGCTCCTCGATCTGCACGCCCAACTTTGTCGCAATTAGCTTAATTGTGTGATTGAGATTCTCACCACTAGCTTCAGGCAAATTCGAAATCTCCAAATCGTTCGACATTAATTGTTGGTCCCTATCATTAAGCTCATTTCTCAGCTGTGCGACCTCCTCCGAAACGTTCATGGGGTTCGCTACCGTTACTTTATGTTCGAGAGCGCCCATTCTAGCATCCATGCCATCTAGACGCTCCCTACACTCGTCCACTGAACACTTTAGCTGGTCCCTATCTACTTGGAGGTGACATAAATCCGCACGAATACTATTAAATTCTTCGCGCATAGATAGTAGCTCCGCACGTAGCTCCTCTTTAAACATTTGACGTAGCTCGTCTTTAAGAGTAAGTAGCATGGCAGGTATATCGGGGGAGTTATTTTGGACATCACCCGACATGCTGGAGTTCGTCATACTTGTGTCCATGGACTTATCAGGCGCATGGTTCCCTGACGGTGTTAAGTTTGGCTTACCCAAGGTATTATTTTTACACTCTGGGCATCTCCAGGTGGGGGTAATGGACCCTGACAGTGATATTAAACCGCACACTCGGTGATAAAGTGCATTGCACTTATTGCATTTAGCGGCCTCTAGCGGCGATATAAACTTTGCGCATCCACCACACTTCGCTGCCGGCATGTTGATGCGTACAGTTGTTACACTACGAACTGGGTGCGATTGTTTGCGATCGATCTTGCTATTTGGTACTCTGAAGTTTCGACAGATGGCGTTGTTCTAAGGATTTGTGTTTATGGTAAATAGTGGGAATTCCAATGGTGTAACAACACCATAAAACGCTGCACTACTTAAGGACTGAATACGCACACATCGGGTACACTTCAAAAACTGTTTATTTTGTATATATGTAAATACTAGTTTACTTTCTTTTGTACTTAGGGTAGTTTTTAAGCACTTTAGTTTTTAAGTTTATTATTTTGATCTTTTTAATCTTTAAACATCACTGATACACTGTAAAACGATATGTGTCGTCTATCGTACTGTATGCTAAACTTTTATGAATATATACTTTAAAAACAAGTCCTTATTTTATTTTAAAATGATACTAATACTGACACGGCTTACACTAGCTTAACGTCCGTGACGTCACTCCCGTCCGTGACGTTAATCTATACCAGTAGGTCATGTGGTTTTAAGGAATTACACGAATTCGTTTACATCCTGTATATTCACCGTGGGCCCGAGGTAACCGAAAGATTTTAAGCATCGATTCCGTTGCCTAATTGGAGAAGAAAAACTAGGATATAGTTCGTTGAATAAAGCTTAATTTTCGAAATATTTAACGAGGGTAGTTCACCCACTGGGGGTACCTCGTCATCAGAGTCCAAGATCGACACGGTATAGGTAGGAAATAATAGTCTCAACACTGATTATAGTCCTCTATTTATTCACTCTCGATAGCAAAATAATAAGATCTCAAATGATCAAACCGATGGAAACTGATTAAAGTACGGAAACGCGGTAAGTTCGGTGCAGGCTGGCAAAACGACCTCTCGCCCTCGTGTCTCACTCCAAAGTAACTTCTCTCAAATCAAATGCATCCAATGTCAAAAAGAATAACAGCTGACAGCCGACAGCCGACAACTGACAGCTTGCTGACAACCGTCAAACAAGACGTGCCACGCCCCGCACCGACCTCACCCAAGCACACTGCTTGACGTTTCCGACAAACGATAATAGATGGCGTTGTACTACAATAATAATAATCAATAGTGATTCTAATAGTTGCGCCTCTGTGTTGATTCTGCGACATATTCATTATTTACGGAAATTAACAAATCGAAAAATATCTATGGTAACAAGTCCTATGAACGCGGCGTTGTGACTTTTGTCATACCATACCCCTCTCGCCGTATGTCTTATTTGTCGGGGAGGGTTGTGAAGTGAGAAGTTTCTTATCCACTCACACGATAATTTATAAATGTTGCCATTTCAACCTAAAGTATTGTTTACAAGGAAGTACTAAAGTTAATTGATTTAGGTATTAAGTTCAGAAAAACAAAAAAAAAACCCGAATTGGACTTTCGTTGATATAACATTTGACTCATAATACCATCAGAAAGGCGTGCTTAAAATCTTTCGGGTACCTCAGGCCCCATTGTATAAAGTTTTGTGTTATTATTGAAGATCATTTATAAAAATGGGGTACATTAAAAGAGCGTCCATGAGTGACGGTGCTTAAGTACCTACGTCCGGCGCACCCTGGGCAGTCAGCCCCGCTACCAACCTTGCTGACTGGCTAACCTTTTCACCACGGCATGAGTTGTTCTCGTAAAGCACGAGAGAAGAAGTACCCGATTTAAATGTTGTGCTGTCCACAACATATGGGTCAATCCGCTTGAGTGCTGAGTTATTGCCGATCGCCGTATTAGCTGGCCGATGGACGAACTCGCTTAGCACCCCAAATCAATCGGAATATAATGCGTTGATCTCACTTACCCTCGTTTGGTCCGATAGGAGCCGACTATGTTGCTGGTCACCGCCGCCGTTACACCAATTATGTTTTCTCCGATTAGGTATTTGTTTTAAGAAAAGACGATGACGATGTGACATTTCAAACGTAACGTATGTGACAGTAGCAACCGACTAGTGGCGCCAGCGAGCGAGACGATCGCCGGCGTGCGTATTCGAAGCCGAAAGTGGGAGCGAGACAACGCATCGTATTTCCAAAAGGAAATACCTTCTGATTGGCTTAGGACGCCGTGACGTGAACACACATCAACCAGCCACGGGCGTCCAGCAATGAACCCAGCACACGGCGCGCGATTTAAAATTATAATTTAAATCGAGTACGAAACAAGAATATTCATAAAAATTGACGACTTCATGTAAATGGAGAATGCAGTAGAATCCAGAGACCCCTTGGTCACTGCGACCCAAAGACCAGTAGTCCAGCACCACCCATAGCCACCTGGCTATGGGCGTATACATAAAGGAAGTAAGTAACCAGCGCCGACCTACCAGCGCTTATCTGGTCTGTGCAGGTAACCGCTACATAAAGTAAGCGGGTAGAAGCAGGGGCTGGCATTTTTTAACAAAAGTACGCCTTGTTCCCTTGCAAATACAGCAACAAATGACGGCCTACCAGGGGCCTAATTCTCTTAAAATAAATCTTGATAAATCACAACCGAACCAAGGCCGAACCGTTCATTCAGACAGTTCTCAATTTCAAAAGCTATCAAATTGTTTGACACAAAAAACAAAATCAATCATTTTGAAAGTTTTCGAAAACAAAAACTGACTGACGGTTGTGGTTCGATTGCGTTTGGCAACAATTTATTTTAGGAGAATTGGGCCCCAGCATTGCTCAGCAGTCGCGCTTGCGACCACTAGACCGACGAGGCAGTCTTTGCACACTTGTCTTTTTAAAACATAACTTTGGCTCAGCGATGCTCTACAACTATTCTGTTCGCCAATATAATTACTTTCTCCTTCATCTGCCTAGCCTTTTCCCAACTATGTTGGGGTCGGCTTCCAGTCGAACCGGATGCAGCTGAATATCAGTATTTTACATGGAGCGACTGCCTATCAGACCTCCACAACCCAGTAACTGGGTAATACGATACTCTTGGTAAGACTGGTTGTCAGACTTTCTGGCTTCTGACCAACAGTAACGACTGTCAAAGATCTACAAATGACAGCCGGGACCAACGGCTTTACGTGCTTTCCGAGGCACGGAGGAAACTCGCTATGGTAAATGGTCACCCATCCACAGACCAACCTCGGCAAGCGTGGCTTAACCCGGAAGATCGGTCTATGCGGCTGTAATTATTTAGCCACGAGCTCCTTAATATAATTACTTTCTCCAAAGTACTAAAAAGATTTTCACATAACAAGATTCCTAGAACACCTAAAATATAAAAGATAGATAGATATACTTTATTGTACACAAGAAATAAAACAGAAGGTATACACATAATTAAGAACAGTACAAATGGCGGTCTTATCGCTTAAAGCAATTTCTTCCAGACAACCATTGCATCGAAAGAAGTGTTAAGAAAAATATAATAATACGTATAAAGGACAACTTACAGCGTACAAATATATAAAATAATAAAAATCAGAAATCAACTAAATACTTATCTAAGTATTAATTAATACATATTATAACACAAACATATACATATTTTATTGTATACTAGCTGACCTGACGTTGTCCTACAATACTAAAAACTTATAGAAAAAAATCGGGTATAAACAATTTTTCCCGAATTTGCCAATTTTCCGGCCAACTTTTTCAATTTTTCTTTCCATAAAAACCTAATTCGGAATATTACGCACATTAAAAAAAACTAAATCGGTCCAGCCGTTCAAGTGATGCGCTTACCAACGAACAGCATTTAATTAATTTAGATAGATTGAAGATTTGATAATGTTTATTATTAGTCCAAAAGTCATCTGCCACTTGCCGTTTCTTAGAACAAATAACAAATATTACTGAAAAAGATTTCTTATTAAATAACATAAGTGTATGAGATCCCTATGAGATCTATTCAAGTGCTCAAGATAAAACTTGGCAGACGTTTTGAAATGTTTAATACTCATTTTATTACAAACTTTTTATTTATTAAAGTTAAACATTAGTAAATGACAGTTGACAGTAAAGAAGGGTAACTACTCAACGTTAAGCTATGCTGTGCTTACCTATGCTAACTTTCTAGTCCTATGTTTTTTAGGATTCCGTACCCAAAGGGTAAAACGGGATCCTATTACTAAGACTCCGCCATCCGTCCGTCCGTCTGTCACCAGGATGTATTTCATGAACCGTGATAGTTAGATAGTTGAAATTTTCACAGATGATGTATTTCTGTTGCCGCTATAACAACTTATATACTGAAAAATAGAATAAAATAAATATTTAAGGGGGCTCCCATACAACAAACGTGATTTTTTGCCGTTTTTATAGATAATGGTACGGAACACTTCGTGCGCGAGTCCGACTCGCACTTGGCCGGTTTTTTACAAACAACTAAGCTGCGTAAGTACCTGAGAGCCAATTCGACTAACAAAATTGTTGTCAAACGCAAACGAACAACATAACCGTCAGTCAGTTTTTTTACGAAAACTGTCAGAACGATTGGTTTTGTTTTTTGTGTCAAAAAATTTGACAGCTTTTGAAAACCAAACCTTTCTGAATGAATGGTTTGGCTTTGGTTCAGTTGCGATTTATCGAGATACCCGTCAGCTGACGTAATTAAATAAGCGATCGGCGCTCACGTCTGGCTCCCATGCTCCACCTTTCACTGCATCAGCTGACGACCTTTCCACCAACATAGAGCCAGCTGACGTTTTTATTTATTCAAAGTAGCATTTAAACTATCATCTAATACATTTTCAAGTGAGAGGAAATCACTGAACGAAAAATTTTTTTTTTGCATGTTTGTTTAGCCAGCTGACGTATAATCCACCACGGTATGGCCAGCTGACTTTTTTTATCTTCGAATAATTGCGTTAACTATCATTGAACAAATTTTCAGTCGGGAGGAAATGACTGAAAACATTTTTATTTTACGTGATTGATGGGCTGCCGCTGCCCAACCCACCCACGGAGCGGCAGCTTTTTTTTTTTTTTTTTTTTTTTTGTGGGGGAATCCTCATGGACTATCCCCCGTCTGGGGAAGACGGGGGGGTGTGCCGGACTCTTACCGGCTAAAACCACCACGATGTTCCATCACTTGACCGTGGGCCGGGGTCGCGGGATTCGCAGCTGCATGCACCGCAACCCCGGCAGGCCTCGGTCCGCCAGCCCCTGGCGGACCTCTCCTTTGTGGGGCCTTGCCCCACGTCCTGCTGAGAGGCGCGCGTGGAACACGTCGCGCCGCCTACTCGGGCCTGTTACTGATCGAGCGGTGGGTCCCCTAACCCAGCGCCCGCAGGCCACACACTAGGGTGGCTGGAGGTCGTCGCGCGGCCTCCGCCGCCCGGTGCGTCTGGCACGGAGCGGCAGCTGACGTTCACCATGCTGCATAATACAACTCTCTGAAGCATTTCACGAGTTATCGCTTGGGGGGAAACGATTGACAAATTTTTTTTTTTTTTTTTTATACTTTGCCCCGCACTCGGATTTCTCTTGTATCGTGGGTGCGTTTACAGACACAAATCTCACAAACAAACGCCCAGACCCGAAACAACCATCTGTAGGCCATACAAATTTTTGTTCCGTGTGGGAATCGAACCCACGACCCGTAGCGCAGAAGCCAATCGCTTAGCCACTGCACCAAACGTGTCGTCAAATATTATCCGGCTCATGTACTATTACCTCACGTGTTGTCGTTTAATTTTAAACAAAGCTCAGCGCAACTTTTGAGTTGCGAGACAGCACCAGCACATTATCGCGTTATCTCCTGCTATGTTTTAAACACAGCGCAGCTCAGCACGTTTTGTTTGTTTCCTCTTTATAATCTAAGAGGAGCGAATTGACTAAATAGAGCATAGTATAGCACAGCGTAGCATAGCTCAATGTTGATTAGTCACCCTAATGGCCGCTTGTACAAGGACTCGTTAAATACATTTAGTGCGAAACATATTTAAAATGTCATTGTGTTTCAGTCAATTGTTTGAAGTTGGTAGAGACAGAATGATGTTCTTATTATGTTTAGAGTTAATTGTATTTAGTAAGTTGTCGTGCAAGTGAGCCTTAATTAGAGTTTTAATTTTATAAATGAATATTTTGAGTTTTGTAAAAAGAGAAATATCACACTAAATATTCATAAAAAAATAAAATTATTTGTGAAATTATGTTGAGTTTAGGTCGAAACAATAACTTATTCAATTTTGTCGTAACCGTATAAATAGTAAATTTTTGTTGATCCTACTGTGAGCTATTGTATTAAAAATTGACAAGTATAAAAAAGTAATCATTACATTTAACAGTCAAAGTAACCTCTAACCATAACATTTGACCAATGCACGTCTGCATTAAACTTTTACAACGCCTAAGTTCATGCCTAACTCTCTAGGATGCACTGAGCCATAAAAATGCGTTGCACCAACCTTAAGCGGCTGCCTAAATGCTTAGCACATGCCCTAACTTTACGACACAGATTTTCCGAGTCTTAGTGCTAAGCTACTGCTTACCAAGTGTCAAAACAGCAAAACGTTAAAGAGTAGGAATTTTGGGTTGTGGACATGTCTATGGTGCGGCACCGGCCGCCGTGTAACGGCACGGGGCGCCGCTACCGGGAGACGGCATGGCGTCGTGCCGCAGCACAGTGCCGTGTACAGTGCACTGCGCGTTAGTTTCTGTTTTGCTGTTGCTTAGCTCGCACGTGTTAATAAAACTGGCTGACAATTTAGATGTCGACTTATTAATTTCACTATTGGAAACACGTCCCGACGTATAATTGCTGCCGTGTGCCGACGCGGTGCAAATGTTCAAATTTTTATCTTTATAATCCTCGTTTGTCTTGTCCCAGAGAACGGGACGTGCTTCCACTAGGCGAACTAAGCAAAAACTAACGTGCGGTGCACCGTACATGGTACCGTGCTGCGGCAAGACGCCTCGCCGTCTCCCAGTAGCGGCGCCGTGCCGTTACACGGTGGCCGGTGCCGCACCGTAGATATGTGTCCACTACCTTAGCTATTATTATTATTTCTCCTGCTCTATCTCGTATCTTGCTTATTCACTCTTCCATTCACTCACGTAGAAGTAACTTTAGGAAATCTAGTTGGAGCATATGAAGTCGATATTTAGGATTGACTTGGTTTAAAAATGTCTCTGCTACGCTCTGACTTAGTCGAGTTTAGTGCAGACGAATAAATATAACGGATTCATCGGAAAATTTACCGAAAATAGGCTCGCCGCCTATTATTATTACATGGGACTAAATACAAGAGGCGAAACGTGGGTGTACAGACTACTGTAATAGGAGAACACCTCTGCTTACTTCTTCGGGGATTATAGGCATGAGTATAATATGTATGTCACAGAGCGCGAGCGTTATAACTGTGAAATGTCAAGCATCATTGTTTTTTTGTTAATCCTTATTTTGAAATTATTGCTAAACACACTACTTCACTGTTTAGTTGTGGCGCGATGACATATATCGATGTCACCCGATAACAGATGTGGGTTATTCGTTTTAGGACGAACAGGCTGATGAAGCATTCTGTGTCGAACGATCGTAGAAGTCTAACCTGTATTATTTGACTAGTTTGTCCTTCTTATACGAGTACTATGATCTTGTTTGAATTATATTGTGCTGTGACCTAGCTCATGTAACTAACAAATAATCTGATTACAAGTACTCTCAGTGGTCGAGAGTCTATGTTGGTTTTATTTACCATGCCCACATTGCCCCTGATAAGCAGATATTGTTTTGAACTGTAATGCTATAATCACTGCTACTAAATTCTCTAACCGAATGTCTGCGACATGTATGTATGTACATGTGACCCGGTTGCGTCCCGCGTGTCGTCCCAGGACGACACCGTCATTGTTTACTCGTATCTATTGTGTCTATAATTATGGTGATTGAGAAGTTAAGTACCGAAAAAGGAGCTCGTGGATGGTGGATGAATTAAATTTGGGAGTTTTGTATAAAATACATTTTAGCAAGATTTTTTTCAAATTTTATCTGGCAGCTATACTGTCAAGGATATTTTCTGGTAAAAGAAAATATTATTCACGCCAAAAAACACTTTTTCAACTACAAAGTTACCAGGAAACTATATATTTAAGAAGCTGTATTTAAAGAACTTATCGTTGGAGAGGCTCGTGGCCAATTAACAATCGCGCGGAACATAATTATGATTTGCAAGGTCACGGTCAGTCCGTGGATGAGTGACAGTTCGATACACATCAAGACCCCTCCGTGTCTCGGAGAGCACGTTAAACCGTCGGTCCTGAGTGTCATACGAATACCTGTGACAGTCGTTACTGGTAATCAGAAGCCCACAAGTCTGACAACCCATCTAACCTTAGGATACATGCATTGCCCAGCAACTAAGTTGCGGAGGTCTGACAGCAGTCACTCCGTATAAAACATTGCTATTCAACCGCATCTGTTAAGACTGGAAGATGACTCTTACATAGGGAAAAGGCTGAGCAGGTTTCTAATACGTCTATAATGAAGTGCAAACTATCCTACATCATTCTCCCTATGCAATTCCCAGCCAAGAAGTGTCTACGATTGTCATCTAAAGTCACTAAACGGGTAGCCAACACACATTGTGTGGTCTAACTTTGCCAAAAGGGCCCGACTCATTCGAGGTTTAACTTTGTAACTGCAGATAAACAGTCGTAAACGAAGTATAATTAAGTAGGGTGAAGTATTTTCAGCACAGCGTTATATATACTCTATTTAATAACGTTATACAAATAAGACTAAGTTTTAGTAAGGAAATGTATAGAAATAAGCAGCTTGTTTGCTCCCAGCAGGGATTTAACACGGTCAGAGCCGGACTTAGAGGGGAATTTAGTAGTTGCAATGGATCACGTGATTTGTTGGGAATATAATTGTACTAGCTTTTGCCCACGGCTTAAAAAAACTCATAACACACCACTCAAGTTTTTATAATAATATAGTTCATCATGATTCGAAAGACACGTGGCGCCATCTATGAACGTTATTGTTGTTTTTTCTCGGGATCAGTACTTTTTTTCGGGATGAAATGTACCTTATGTCCATTTCTGTACACCTGACAACGTATATGCAAAATTTCAGGATGATCGGTTCAGTTGTTCAGGCGTGAAAAGGTAACAAACAAACAAACTTACTTTCGCATTTATTAGTTAGGATTTACTCACGTGCATTTTTCGGGATTGCCCGACTAGTTTCGGACCCCAACGGAGCCCAGCTAAACACGCAACGAGGTCAAGTTGACCAGTTAGTATTCATAATCATACTTTGTAATTAGTTACAGGATGAAATATATCTACCGAAATGGGGATGGGGCGCTAGAGAAAGGTTGTTTTAGGAGTTCGACATAACCATCCTCCATCCTCTCCAGGCGAAAGGTATTCATGAGGAAAATAGGATGATGCATTTCGTTGTTAATACATGACACACAAAGAATGAGAGGGAATGGCTCTGTCCAAAAGTACACGGCATAATGTATCTAGGTACATTCTTACATGTATTTCTTACTAGCGACCCGCCCCGATTTCGCATGGGTGCAATGTATTATACATATAAACCTTCCTCTAGAATCACTCTATCTATTAAAAACAACTGCATCAAAATCCGTTGCATAGTTTTAAAGATCTAAGCACACATAGGGACACACAGCGGGAAGCGACTTTGTTTTATACCATGTAGTGATTTTCATTTGCCTGTACATTATTTATCTTTACCCACAACATTAAAAATACCACATTAAAATTTTATAAACACAATTTTACGAAAATTTTATACTGAAAACTTTCAAGAAAATAATAATATTCAGTTTTAATTAAGTGACTTAATTACGTACGAGGCAAACCCCTCACACAGAGGGTAGAAAATTTCGCCAAGTTCCACTTCATAATAATGTAGAATGTTGAATAAATGAAAAGTTTTTGTAGTTCCGACCATTTGGGAATTTCTGGGAGGCAAGTCATTCGTTGAGTTGGTTTTAGAACATAATTTTTATTTATTAACTTTTAGTTTCGACTCTAATTGGATTTATATGACTGTTACATGGTCCCACTGTGTCTTCATGAGCTAGTTTTATAATATACTTACATTCTCGTTATTTATAAGGTGCTTTTTACAATACTTTCTTAGTCATGGTCTACTTTGCCAAATAAAATAAACATAATTATTAAGAAGCTTTCCGGGCTTTCAGGAAGTCGCTTTCCCCATTAAAATTTTACGAAATTTGACTTTCCCGATCCCGATCTATTACCAGGAGCGCATGAATGTTAGAAAGTATCAATTTGTTAAACAAAAGACCAATATGGTATAGGTTCCTTGAAACAAATTGATGTCGAAATAAAATGTTATTTTTACATTATCGGTAGTTCAAGCACAGTAGATGTACATATAAACTCTTTTGCAAAAAAACGGGCACTTTCGATTTTTTTCTCTACTTCAATGAAGAAGAACAAGAAATAGGTTTTATTAATTTGACGATGTATTGGCACATAAATAAATAAACCGAACAGAATGAAAGCTTCCTAACAGAGTTCAAAATTTTTACCTACTTTCATAGGGCTGTCTACTATTTCACGACCGTAAGTTACTGTAAGTTAAGTACCTACCTATCTAATAGAAAAGGCCAAATGAAATCTTACTAAGACGGCCTACAAATACTTCGGCACTATTCTACAAACCTACTAAAACAAAAGTTACAAAACAAATAATACGCCAACATAATTACTTACAAATAATAATTCTTATGGGAAAGCCGTCATCTTAGTTATTTTGGATATTATCTACTCGTAACTAAATATTCTGTAATAAGCATTAAACATGTGTAGGTATAAGTAGATATAATTAACTGACAAGATCCTTTGGAACACAAAATAAGAAGTCTCCTCGTTTTTCCAACCATTATTTGTACACATACACACAGTACAACAGTTTGGCATCTTTAAAAACAATTAAAATAAAACGTCCGCGTCTCGTACCGCTGCCGCTGCCGCTGTGACACCCCTTAACTTTGTCCGCGTACTGAGCCGCCTCAAACCGGTTTGTACCCGAGCTGGCGCACTCCCCGCGCGCCTTGTCGGTGACAGTCACGCACACATAAGCTGTGCGTGTAGTAGTGTACCTACGCACAGCGTTTAGTATGAAGCTTTCATTCTGCTCGGTTTATTTATTCATGTGGTATTGGCATGTTATTTGAAGCATCCTGGCAAGATTCTTTACGTTCCAAATTTAAAATTTGAAATTAATAAAAGAAAAATAATGATTATTGTGGATTATTCTAAAATTGCTTTACTAATGGCGCGAATTGCTGAAACGATTTTTAACTGATTACGATATTTTAAAACTTTTTGGATATTGTCTGCAAATTAAACAATTTAATCTTTCTTTTTACATTAAATACCACTTTTTGATATGAGTGATAAAGCGTTATGGGCCGGTAAAATTATAGCCCTATTGAAGATGGTTGTTCGCAAACTTACGTGTCTCAGCGGCTAAATGTGAGTCGTTCAACTGTCCAGAGGACTTGGCAACGGTATCAAGAGACCGGTTCGGTCAAAAGAAGACCCGGTTCGGGAAGAAAACGATGCATAGATCCAAGAGATGACCGCTTTTTGGTGAGTCAGGCGTTGCGGAATCGTAAGGCGTCAAGTATGGACCTGAAGAAGAGCCTTAAAGAAGTAAGAGGAGTAGAAGTTAGCTTGTGGACGGTCAGGAGGAGGCTTTTGGCTGCCAATATCAGGAGTTACCGCCCAGCTCGGGGCCCTAAATTACTCCGTGAGCACCGTATTGCTCGACTTCAGTTTGCTCGGAACTGTGCTTCATGGACTCTGGAGGACTGGAATAAAGTATTGTTTTCTGATTAAGCTAGAATCTCTTTGTGTGGAGAGGACCGATGCCGGCGAGTGCTGCGAAGACCACGGGAACGCTATGCGGAAGTGTGTTTCGAAGAAATCACTCCTTATGGCGGAGGCTCCGTTATGTTTTGGGCAGCAATTAATTCGACGGAGCGTACGGAGTTAGTTTTCATAGAAAATGGAACATTAAATACACACCGGTACATAATGGAAGTCCTAATTCCATATGCACAACCCACATTGACTGCACTTGGGGAAGATTCCATTTTTATGGACGACAATGCTCGCTCGCACCGTTCTGGCGACGTGGAAGCGTACATGCAAGAAGTTGGGATCCGTCGTTTAGATTGGCCAGCTCGAAGTCCTGACCTCAATCCAATTGAGCATGTCTGGGATGTTCTAAAGAGACGGGTAAGATCAGTGCAACCTGCTCCACAAAACATCACGGAGCTAAAAAGAATCATTGCAGAAGAGTGGGAACGTATTCCTCAAAACGTTATTAAAACATCGTGGAAAGCATGCCCAGAAGGATTCAAACTGTGATTTTGGCAAGAGGAGGTCACACTCGTTATTAGGTTTTTACATTTGTAACTTTATTTAATTAAAAAAAGTAAAAAAAAAATCTTGTCTTTATTGCCGACCACTTCTTATTGTTTGGGCGTGTACATCGGTTTTA
This sequence comes from Amphipyra tragopoginis, assembly GCA_905220435.1. Lineage (NCBI taxonomy): Eukaryota > Metazoa > Arthropoda > Insecta > Lepidoptera > Noctuidae > Amphipyra > Amphipyra tragopoginis. The sequence continues at coordinate 27,849,539 of HG991994.1, forward strand.
AAGAATCCATCGTTTTTTTTTTCTTTTAATTGCCCGAATTCACTTCACGCGCATTAATTGACACGATTGTAAGTATACAGACTACGTCAAAGAAATAAATTTCATTTAATTAACTCAAATCGACCTTAGAACGTAAAGAACAATGGTCACTTTGGACTAGAAATTGTTCCCGAGATGAAACTGTCACCAATATATTAGTGCATTGTAGTGTATTTATTGGATATCTTCGTTTATTTTTAAAAGATGGGGAAATATAGATAATCTTATTTTAAAAATACTATTTTATTTATCAGAACGCTGTATAAAATATCTAACTTCGAACGCATCCGTAATTACTTACATTACTAGAGAAGTCCATACTTTTTCTAGTCTATTATGATTTTATTTCATAAATCGAAATAAAATCCCAGGCAATGTCAACCGTATAAACTCACATCTATATTATACTAAGCTTAGCCACTAATAGAATTTGATGTTACTTCGTGGTAAATTGTTTTAATAAAGCCGTGAATTAGATAAAAAACTAATGATTTTACATCTAAAAATCGATACTGTCATAAACCGATTGATTACGTCCCTCCCTATTCTTGACAAGTAAAAATAAATTGACGGTTTTCTGTAGCTAGCTACTATTAACTAATCTGTGGTTTTCTGCGCTGACCGTGTCCATGGTAACCATGTCGTTGTAGTTTCGGCGACGACTGTGTTCTCCTCGCTTATTGTTACAATATTCTTTGGTGTTCTGTGCGATTTTATATTATTTTCCCTTTTTTTTATATTTTTGCATTGCTTACAGACTCCGATTGATCTTCTACTCTTGTTGACTTGGCATTCGTTTAATGGACTTGGAATTGCATCATGTTTTGAATCTGTTAATGGAAGTGGCAAAATATCTTGTCTCTCCGACCTTTTAAAAATATATTGAAGGCTGTACTTATTTATATTTATGTAGGCGAATGAAACGACATTATGTTTCATCAAGTTACGTTTTGTTAGATTTTACTAGTCCAAGCATGTTAGCCGAGTGATCATTGTTCTTTCCTTAGGTGCCCGTTTTTTTTGCAAAAGAGTGTATATAAGCTAAAGCATAAATATATTCTTTAGTTCAAGTGACAACAGTTAGTGAAAACGTTTGGTTATAAACCAATATCATTCAACGCACATATTCGTATTGACAGATGCCGAGTTGATTGTGTTTGGAACCACATTTATTGATTGTAGTTGTATTTGCGTGGTCGTTAGTATTGAATTTTCATGGTACCCTGGTACTTACTGATAATTAGTGTTTAAAAATCGGCGATAGGTCTCTTTATTTTTTTGATTTATGATTTTAGAATAATTTTAAAGAAGTAAGCAGCTAAAGAGTACTTATTACTTCTATGGCAGATATAAAGTCATGGCACAATAAAAAACCCTGGTACAATTGAAAATTTCTACAAAATAATCGTTGTTGGCGGCCGTTCCTGAAACCACAAGACAAGCGGCAGACAGCTGCAAATAATAAAAAGATTTTGAATTTCGTCATAAAAATAATACCAGCCTGTAATTGTCCCACTGCAGTGCAAAGGCTCTCTTGTTACTGGGCTTGGTGATTTCAGACTATTGGGTCCAAGTTTCCTCCGGATGATTTTTCATCATCGAAAGTCTTCCTATTGTTCAAGAAGCGGGTACGTTAACCTTTATTGAATTTAGTACTTAAATTAATATTAAATTAACAGTGTTTACTCCAAAAGTTACAAAGATTGTGGAAGAAGTATGTGTGCTTAAGCCCATTTGTATGTATAGATGTTTCCGCACTGTCAGCAGAACTACTGAACCGATTGTATCAAATGAGGCGGCTGCCGATTCGATTAAGTGACGCGCAACGATCTCGTTTGTAGGTTATATTGTTCCAAGGAGGAAATTCGGTTTTCTGTTAGAAATACCTTTTATCAATGTTATGGATTTGTTTGAAACAACCATACATTTTTTTATTATAAGGAGTTCTAAAATATTTTCTTAAAGATTTCAGTCTTGTACAAGGTTAATCGGAAAGCGGGTACTTATCCGAAAGGTGTTATAGTACCAATAATAATGGATAACTTTTGTTGACAACTTTTCCCAAAACTCAATAATTCAGGAGAAATAGCACATCAAAGATCTCAAAAAAAAAACGCTAAAACTATCAGTCCTGAGCTATGATCAATTGATCAGCTGTGTTTAAATTTTAGGTCATATTTTGAAGTCAAAGATTAGATGCTCTATTTTATGAATTCGTAACTAAAGCAGGAATGAAGAATTTTTGAAAAAACTAAAATCAAATATTTTTTCATGGAAATAAATGATCGAATTTTGAAATTTTAACCTTCGCTTTAAAACAGTCATCAGTGATACTTTCAGTGTCTTTATGACGTAACTCGTTATCGTAAGGCGATATGAACACTACTAACGTGGCTTTATCTAGCGATAGATAGCACTCCTACAGCTTCATTATATCCTAGTAACCAGCATGTTAACGTTGAAAATTAATTTCACTATCAAGGTAGAGGAGCAGTTATTATTGAGGGGCTCGTAGCTAATTAACAACCGCGCGGATCATACGATTTGTAAGGTTAAGCTACGCTTGCTGCATTCAGTCTGTGGATGGTTAACCGTTCGTTATACTCCGAGGCCTCTCCGTCTCTCGTAAGATTTTTGCTAGAGTGTTTTTCACTTAAGAAGTCTCTTCGGCGCCATGTTGGCACCACTGATTTTGCGTCCGAAACAATCACTGACCTATAAAACAATAAAGAATCAGTGTTGCCAACATAACGTAGAAGGGACTTCTTTCGTGAAACGCACTCCACCTACGACTGTTTCTAAAGTCCTGGTAGCTGTTGCTGCCCATGTACTAGAGTCCCAAAAAGAAATGACACCTCGAACTGAATAAATGACAGAGAATCCGAAAAACATTCGATACCATATTGCTCGAGGCTTACATGACATTCGATATTGGATAAATATTTGCTGACCATTCTCCTCCAGACGCGAGTCTCCGCTTTTGATAATAATCACTATATTATTGCCCTTTGAACGCCTGAAAGTTCTCTCATAATTAAACTTTCTTTTATTTGAAAGATCGTGTTGACTTTTGCGAGGTGAAAAACCACTTACTTTTTAAATGAATTAGCTTAAGACGCGATTAAGGTTTTAACAACAAAGTTTATTACAGAAACCGTTTCCATCACGCCTTTTTCATATGAATAGGACAGACAAGAGCAACAGAACACCATATACTACGATCCCTACGTATGTTCTGCCTAGCCTTTTCCCACTATGGCAAGGTCAGCTTCCAGTCTGATACCAGATGCGGCTGAATACCAGTATTTTAGACAGAGCGACTGCCATCAGAGCTCCACAACCCAGTTACTGGGCAATGCCAATAACCTTTTCTTTTTTTTCGGGTTGGTAATTCTCATGGATGTCCTCCGCCCTGGGGCGGGCAGAGGGGTCTGTCAGACTCTTACTGACTAAAACCACCCTGGTGTTCCATCTCACACCTGCGCCGGGGGTCACGGGAACTAACGATACTTCCGCAACCCCCGGCTGGTGCGCCACCGCGAGCCTCCTCGGGAATGCCAATATCCTAAGGCAAGATTTTAGACTTTCGGGCTTCTGACTACCCGTAACAACTCAAACTCAAAACTCGTTTATTCAATAGACTAGAATTACTTAGTTCATTTTGAACGTCAATTTTACATAAGACTGCCCCCAATATACCTAAACACAGTTCAGTCTGTCACGTGAATAAATAAATGAGTCTTTACATAAAAACTGTCATAGGTATTCGTATGGCTCCCGGTACCGACAGTTTAAAGGTGTGTACGGACTAAGCGTTCCTGCGTACGCGTAACCGACTACGCGTACCAATGTACTCGCTGTCCGTACACACCTTATCATGCTCTCCAAGGCACGGAGGGGTCTCGATGTGTATCTAATGGTCACCCATCCACGGACTGACCGCGGCAAGCTTTAAAATTGTATGATCGGCGCGGTTGTTAACTAGCCACGAGCCCCTCAATAATATCTGCTCCCTCTACCTTGAGAAAACTCGTAGAAAATAGTGAAATTAATTTTCAAAGTTAACATGCTGGTTACTAGGATATAATGAAGCTGTAGGAGTGCTATCTACCGCTAGATAAAGCCCCGTTAGTAGTGTTCATATCGCCTTACGATAACGAGTTACGTCATAGATTTAATATATTGTGTGATGTGATCCACGCGGTTGATAATTTAGCCACGAACCCGTCTCCTGTCCCTACATAAGTATATCAACATGTTTTAAATCATGCGCGTCTTATTCGTATAAAACTTACATTGAACCGACGTAACAATTCCAAACTCCGGAAGTTTCGTAAAAGAAAAATACCTTGACTTGCCTGGAAAATTCACGGACAACCGCCGCGCTAACTATGACTCAACCAATGAGAACTTTTATAGGAAATTCTTTATGATAACGGCTATAAGTCTCAGTTAATAGTGACCCTATCATATTATTCCCTCTCTAACCTATATCATTTAAAATGTCACCATCCTAGCAGGATCGCTTATTCCAATTTATCTGAGGTTAGTGCAGCATGCTTTTAGATTTCGTGTGCCTTCAAGGATTCCTCGTAAGCCAATAACGCCACTCTGTCCACCGCTCCGACGAACGGTCTTGGGTGCTCGTTCCCCTGTCGCGAGGTTAAGCAAGACAATTAATGAATGTAGCGATCTAATCGACTTGCACTTTGACTTAGGTACTATAGGTACAGTTTAAAAGTGTAGACTGGAAAATGTCGATAAGGATTAACTTGACTTATTTTGAATTTTTTTTTCGGTGTCTTGATCCAAATTTAAGAATATGTAATAATTTAGATAGTAGTAGTTGGTTTTTTAGATAGTTTTCTTTTTTTTTGTTGTACGTATAACTTTCGTTTTGCATGCTGTGTTTACCTGTAAGTGATTGTACACTGTTGTTTATCTGTTTTTGCTTGTTTCCTATGTCCATAACCAGTGTAAACAATTGTTAGTAAGTCAATAAAAATAGAATAAATAATAATAATGTGGATGGATGGAGAGGAAGAGGGAGGCCAAAGAAAAGATGGATGGATTGTGTGAAGAATGATATGAAAGAGAAGGGAGTCAGTGATATCATGACGGGTGACAGGACGGAATGGAAGAAGAAAACGTGTTGCGCCGACCCCAAGTAACATGGGATAAGGGCAGGAAGAAGAAGAAGAAATGAATAAAAATTACTTTTTCTTCCATATCCCATCAGCCGTTGTCTCAGTATTCAATGTCTTCCTTGCCGTAATTTAAAAACACTTTTACTTCATCCATGTTTTGTTATAGCTATTCACATTAAATCCTACCCTCTCAGATTTCAAACAATACATTCTAGTCTCGCTTAAATAGAAGCTTACAAACTTAACAAGTACCAGTTCCCAGTAATTCATTTTCCGTGAAAATTCAAAGAATTAGTCTTAAAAAAGAGAACATTGTAAGTCTTTCGTGGAAGTCAATTAAATCCGTCTGAAGTTATCGCGTTCTTCGCGAGCTCACCCCACTTTGATTTGTGAATATTAATACCCGCATAACGAATGTCAGAAGTCTAAACTTTTGTCATTAAGGCTACGATTCCCCGTCTTTAACTTTAAAGAGAGTGTATTAACATTTTAATATTCTGCTTTGTAAAAAGTGTGGTAGTCATGTGGAAAGGATTGTTAAAGACATATTATAGCGCTGATCATCATTATAATCATCATCATGACTGTCTCGTTGGTCTAGTGGTCGCAAGCACGACTGCTGAGCGTGAGGTCTTGTGTTTGATCCTCAGGTCGGACAAAGTGTTACTCGTATTGGGTTTTTCTCAGTAACGGCCCGGAGTCCAGATTTGTGCCCGGTTATTTTATTTTTCTGTTTTAAGTGGCATAAATACCTAATACACAAACATGCAATTACAGCAATCCCGGGTAATTTGCTGTTATCCATTGAAGAGTTCTATTGTCAATCTCCGAGGGTCTTCATCAGATATTCAGAAAATTAAAAAAAAAAATTACTAATCCGTCTATACATATATGATGGATTTATGACCGAATATAAACAAAAAAAAAACATCCGAATTGAGAACCTCCTCCTTTTTGAAGTCGGTTAAAAAACCACAGAATAATAATAGCACTACACACCAGTGGCGTAGGGTGAATTTTCTTAAAAGGGAAGCCGGACCAAAAAATGCTTACCTTGCTCAAGTGTGATGCGTAAATTCCAGTAACTACTCGTTTCGAAAGGGAAGCCGATAGGAATCGAGTTGTATGGAGCCTTCGCCACTGCTACACACAGAAACTTTTCTCCCGAACTAATGCGTCAAATACCAGAAGAATGGGCTCTGCGCATGCTCAATTTCGCTTCCTCTTAATGACCAACGCCATGAATCTGCCATGTTGTGTCTATGTTTCCAGTAATTGGTCAGTGTTAGGAGAGAACTCGTTCCCTCAGATTGTAAAGCGGCGCGTGCATGTTTTCATTCCTAAACTGTGGAACGAAAGAGGTAGCATTTAAAAAAATGCGTTAGGAGGGAGCATACAGAGTACCTAAGTATCGCACTTGACGTTCTGTGGTTTCTAGAGCTTGGGGGATCCCAAGTGAAGACTTTCAAAACCTTTCCATTTGAAAAAGAGAGATGATGGTATGACAATTTTTTTGGCAAATCTTTGTAAATGGGAGTGCCTCCGCTGCCAGCGCCGGTTGCCATTACGAGTGTCGGCGCCGGTTACCAAACTGGCTGCCGGTGCCGCGCCGACTACATACACTGTTTTTATACACCTTCAAGACCTCTTCAAACTCTTCATGAGACGATTATTCGTCACCCACTTTAATTTTCACAATAAAAACAAATGAAAAACTTAAGGGGATGTTTGTAAGGTTGTTTGGGTTTCCAAAGCAGAGTCGACGGAACCCCGCTGAGCAGGGCTCCTATTTCTGTCTGCAAGGTTTAAAGGAACCTCGGGGTGCCCCAAATTACAGAGCTCGCTTCGCTTGCTCTTGAAATTAGTCAGTTGGAAGACAAGGTACAGTGTTTGGCCCAAAATCTAACCTACCCTTCAACTAACATACCTACCAAATAACTTATTACCTCCGCCGGTGTCCATTTTGGGTGCGCTATTTTAGCGGAGGCACCCCCCTTTATAAATATACCTACCTTTTTCAACGTAAGGTGAGTCTTGGGGTTTTTCTACAAAATATTACCATAGAAAGAATATCAAACATTAAAAAACATGGATTTTATAGCTATTTTACGGTTTTTCGATAGCAGTTCCTTTACTGTTACAATTTACGAATAGACCGCTGTGTCAGGACACATTTTTCGTTAAACAGAGTACTTATAATGATATCATCAGTAATTTATACTCTTATTTCTTAATACTTGATAGAAACACAAACTTAAATAATCATAAACTATTCAGGACAGCAAATATCAGAACTTTTTTTAAAAACTAAGTGCCTTTTGTTGAAATAAATAAAATGCAATATTAAAACCACAACTATTTGTCCATATTCGCTAGGCCTTAACAAAGAGATTTCAATTTAAGTAAAGCAATCCAATTTCACACGGCCATGGATATAAATGGGTGTAATTTTATACCGCGGATGTAAGCCTTAAAGTTAACGGCTGTTAGTTATGACGACCTGGTAGATCCTGACGGATTTTTTATTAGTTTTTATTGAAGATTGCACGAGAGAATTTTATTAAACTTTAGGGCAAATTTTTCAATAGTCAGATAACTTTTAACTGAGGAATAAATATGATGGCTTGACTTATTCCTCAGATAAAGGATATCTGACGATTAGAAAATCGCCCCCCCTTAAAGGATTAAAAAATAACAAAACATCACGCATGCATTCCCCGAAGGGTTGGACCGAGATATACAAGGTTAGTCGGAAAGGGGGTTACTAATCCGAAAGGGTGTTAAAGTACCTTGGTGAGAAATTCCACACAGAAAAACCTAATAACACTTAGCCTTAGATCTAACCTAGGACCCCACGCCCAGCAGTCGCGCTTGCGACCACTAGAGCAACGACGCAGTCATTTGAAAAATGTTAATTGAAAATTGCTGTAAGTAAATTTTATCTTTCGGTATCTTTCTGATAGAATAGAATAGTAGTTATTTATTTGCACAGAAAGCAGGTACAAGTTTCAGATGTTAAGTTTAAAATGATCCGTATAATAACTACCTTAACTAAGGCATGCAAACAGTTTAAGCTTTAATAATAAAACACACTCAATAAAATTATAATTATCACATTCAATCGAATCAATACAACTTTACCATTCAATAAAGTATATTATATAGAATTCAGTAAATAATTTGAAATAGGAAAATCTGATAGGTCACTACAATAAATAAGACAAACCAACTGGTTCATCTTAAATCATTTTATTTCAAAAAAAGTTGTTCTACATCAAGATTTGAATATCTATAGCCCTGTTTCTTCACAAAAGATTAAAAATCTTTATCATTAATCCAGCAACAGACATTTTTTAATATAGCATAAAAGATACAGACATAGAAGAAGCTAAACATTTTCCAAAAACCAGTAAAATTCTAAATGACCGTGTCACATTCTACACTCGGCTGTAAAATACTTTGTTGAAGGTAAATAATTGAACGCTATACTGTTGAACATTGGGGTATTTTATACAGCCTGTGCCTGTCTGTAGCCTGTCGACGACATCCGAGAGGCATCCGAATCGACGGGCATAGAACGTAACGTTGTGTTTCGATGTATTTTATTTGATAATATGTTTGTTGAACAAGTTCAGTGATTTTATCAGGAATTTTCAATACCTATTTCTGAATTCGGACTGAGAGGTGCCGGTGAAGTTACAGGCATATCATCAGACTTTTCAACTGCGTCTCTAGGGTTGGCAACGCATCAGCAATCCCGCTTTGGGTTGTACTTGTTGGTGTATACAAGGTTAGTCGGAAAGGGGGGGGGGGGGGTACTAATCCACGGCCAATTTCTTTAACACTGATGACAGTTTTGAAGAAAGAGTTAAAGATAATTTTATTTCCATAAAAAACGAGTTTTATTATTTACCTAACCGACTTCAAAAAGAAGGAGGTTCTCAATTCGTCTAGAAAATGTAGCTTCTAATCCGGGACCCCAAATGTGACGTAACAATGTTAACACAACTAAAGATAGCTCATGATAGATAGATTTTAGCATATTTTTTATGAAATCTTTGAAACTACTAGGTATTGTCTTAAACTACCTACTTATTGATTTTTGGGGAAAGTTGTGAAACGAAGGTTATTCATAAATATGGCTACTTTAACACCCTTTCGGATTAGTACCCCCTTTCCGATTAACCTTGTATAGGCGAATGTAGCCACTTATCATCAGATGGGCCGTTGACTTGTTTCCCAACCGATAATATAAAGAAAAACAACGACATGCCTTTGTAAATGAGTCAAACAAAATGAGAACCCTATCCCTCGACCGAAAAAACCAGTACAAACAAAAATAAAAGATTAAACACACCGTTTACGCGCTATCTTTACACAAGTCGGGCACGTCACTTAACGGATTGGATTAACGTTACGTCAAGCGCCCCGATACACCTGTTGGCTGCACAGCAGTTCCACGCAATGTACTCCAATATTATCTCTGTCTGTTTCTGTCGCCCTGGTAACCGTAATAAGGTTCAGCCTGCAAACATAGCCTTTACAGGAATATTTTACTAGAGGAGGGTTTTGTTTCGAAGTATGTAGGGTGTGTTTATGTTAGCCTAGTACTTTTGGTGTGTGAGTCAGCCCACGCACGCCTTTGCAAGAAATATTTTAGGTTCCCTAGGAATGTAGGGCGGTTTCTACGTACGCTCTATTTATGGACAGACATTTTAACATAACATAACCAACCATCATCACGCCTTTATTGCCCGAAGAGTTAGGCAGAGTTGTAGTAAGTACCTACACCCTGATTTTGGCCGTTATGTTTAAGTCCCATTTTAGCGAGCCTATTGCCGTCCACCCGGCACAAATCCAGATTCTGAGCTGCTACTGAGAAATTCCACACGGAAAAATTCAATAACACTTTGCCCGACCTGCCAGGACCTCACTTTCAGCAGTCGCGCTTGCATCATCCAAATAGTAGTATTACATTTTGATACAGAGTATAAATGCAGCTTCTATATTAAACATTACTCAATTTGACAGTGAATATCTGCCATAACGTATAAAAAATGACATTTATACACATTACGATAGTTGTGCCGCGAACTTCCACTTTTCCAACGAGTATGACTGATGTATTCATATTTCCCCTTGTACACGTAAATGGCTTTTTGCGAACACCATCGTTCATCATACATCATAAGCCTGACAAATAAAAATGTATAAAATTGTCAAATGTAATTCGTTTTCGCTGTATTTCAAAGGTTTGAAAAAGCGATTAACCCATAGCTTGTTTAATTAATTGGAAACGTGATCAGTTTTGAAAAAGTTTTATGTTCTAGGAAAGAATTTGAGGTTTCTGATACGGTTTTGTTCTGTAATAGAAAATCGTATCCGTGAAGATCCATCGAATCTGTCCCTAAGTCATGGACTCCTAGTACTTCGAAATTGCTATTGGTTCAGATGAAATTTCACGGAAGGATGGTTGTTCGTATCCTGACATACATTATTTATGGACCCTAACTAAAACTGATCGAAATACGAAAAGCAAACCATGTTTTTTTTCAGTACTCAATATAAAAACTTCACTGCTCGATACATTAATGGCAATGATGTAAGTTACCAGTATATAATAATGGAATGGTCACTGTCTGATAGTCTTAGCATTTGAACACTTGACGGAAGCTCGACGAGAGTTCGATACCGGCCCGCACCTCTTTTCGAATTCATGTGCGGATCAGAATTTGATTATCGCTACAGTGAAGAAAAACATAGTGAAAAAACCCGTACAAACCGGCATCACCTGTTTTAGAGGGCTCTATAAAGCTGTCGATGTTGTTGTAAAGTCCGCCAACTCTCACAAAGCCAGCGTAGTTGCCTAAGGCCTAAATAAACCCTTTATATTCCGGAAAGAGGCCCCAAATCAGCAGAGGGACTGCAAAGGGGTGATTATACTATGATTATGCTAATGACGTCAAAATCATCATCATCATTCAGCCGAAAGACGTCCACTGCTAAGGATATAATGCCTCCTCCAAGCATCAACATCGGTCGCATCCAGCGGATTCCTGCGACCTTCATCAGCTCATCAGTCCACCTTATGAGGAGCCTAAACACGCTGCGCCCTCCAGTATGCGGTTGCCACTCCTTTCGGTCCCATCGGCCATTCGTTCTGCGAGCAGTGTACCCAGCCCACTGCCACTCAAGTTTGGCAATTTTTCAGGCTATGTCGGTTAGTTAGCCTACGGATCTCATCATTTCTGATATGATCTCTAAATTGATGAATTCTTCATCACCTATAACGTAATGGATGTAAAGAGAGAGGATGCATTCCAATGAGCGTGGAACATTCTAGAAGTTACGACTCAGCCTATTTATAATCATCTTGTAGCACCAGAAAGTCCATCTGAATACTGAAACAAGAAACGTGATTACAACTACCCCGGACGCTGGCTGCCGACGAAATGTGTAAATAGCGTTCCCGCTTAAAGTTCCAGCGCACACCGGTCCTAGCCAGTTTAAACTAGTTGTAAATGTTAGGGGCACTGTTGCGAAACAAAAGTTTGTACTAAAAATTATCGTTGTTACATACAATTGTTGTTCTTTTACTTCGTTTCTAGGGAAATGTTGAGTATTCTACATTTTCTCTCGAAGAATACTGGTCGTCGATATAAACGCATGGATGCATGTGTATTTAGACTAGAACAAGTTTTTAGCAACAATTTTTCAACGCGCTATGCCAAAACGTACGAAAAAATATATGGCTCCAGGGATTTCGAGTTTCATGCAATCAATATCAGAAAAATTGGTTTAGCAATTTACGAAATTGTTAAATGTTTTTAAAAGTGTGGAAATGATGGTCAGACCCAAGCATGCCATAAAACGCAAGCTTAGATATATTTACAATGTAAGTTAACTGCTTATAAGGGTGGACATCTATAAAATAATAATGATAATGATACATATATATTTTTATATATAGTAACTATACTATACAGGGTGGAAAAAATCAATGGGCCCTGAAGGGAAACCACTTTAAATCCTTAAGATAGATTATTTCACTTGAAGGAAACATTCCTTTATTTTTAAAAAGAAACTAAACTGCATTCACAGATTTCTCGTCAAGTTTACCTAAACCGGGAATCGAACCATCTAAAAATTCAAAAAATTAAACACTCGCTATTTTATTCTACTAATCGGTAGGATTATTGTCAAATGGAACGTTCTATGTTTAAATTTTTCGTCAGAACGCCTCGTCTAAAGCCTGGCGTCGACTACAGCCGAAACGCGTCGAATCGAGTCGAGTCGCATTTGTTCCGTGTGAGACGAAACGGGCAGTAATCGCAAGTCGTTAAAATAGAAATTCACTTGACAAGCGATGTGCGCGAGTTATGCGAGTCGGCGCGTCTCGGCTCGTCGCTGATCGACGCAGTTTTATAGTAAATGTATAGGAGGCGAATTATTGCGATTCTATTCGACTCGACTCGGCGAGCCTAGTGGACGCCAGCTTTAAGAAAGAAATGTGCATAGAATTATTATTACCAATTACACGATTGTCTTATCTAAGTCTTCAACAAGGTACTTAGAGATAAATTAGCAAGCTTCATGGAATGTCTTCGGAGGTAGTTAAAAAAAAGTGTCTTTTACTTGTTAAAAGTAAACAGTTCTAGTCTAAGTAATGTTGATTAAAGCCCTTGTGTGACTAAATATTCGATTTCATGGATATCTTGTACGACAGACGAGTGTAAGACCTAATGTTTCTTGGAGCAATTTTATCTTTCACATTGACTGTATCGACTAGTGAAATAAAATAGCGAGTATTTATTTTTTGAATTTTTAGCTGGTTCGATTCCCGGTTTAGGTAAACTTGTCGAGAAATCTGTGAATGCAGTTTTGTTTCATTTTAAAAATAAAGGAATGTTTCCTTCAAGTAAAATAATCTATCTTAAGGATTTAAAGTGGTTTCCCTTCAGGGCCCATTGATTTTTTCCACCCTGTATATAAAAAAACTTTTTTTAGTATTTGTTGTTATAGCAGCGGCAACAAAAATACATCATCTGTGAAAATTTCAACTGTCTAACTATAACGGTTCATGGGATACAGCCTGGTGACAGACGGACGGACGGACAGCGGTGTCTTAGTAATAGGGTCCCGTTTTTCCCTTTGGGTGAGGAACCCTAAAAACGACCGAGGAAGAACTAGATCGTACATAAGTACAAGTTATATTACATTACTCACGCCTGTAATCCTAGAAGGTGTAAGCGGAGTTGTTATCTTATTACAGGATCTGTACACCCAGTTTTCGTCTCTGGTTTTTAGTCCTATGTTGTCCCAAGTTGCGTCTGGTGAGCCTAGGTGCCTGGGTGCCAGCTTGGTCGCCTCTTATTTATTTATATACTCTTTATTGTACGGCAAAATGAAAATGCAAGTACAATAACGGTCTATAGGTTGTAATGTAACAGACGGCCCTAGGATCTCCTGAGAGCACGTCTGCTACACCAGTTGTAAGGAATGTGACGTTATCAGTGAATCCTACCTATCTATCCCTAGTCGGGCAAATAAGGAAACACTTAACACACAACAATTTTATAATACGATAAGTAACAATATAAAGAAACAGTCAGTAAATCCGGGAGTCACACTCAAATGAACTGTAGCTATTGGAACACACAATCAAGTTTTACAGTTGGTAAAGCGAGCACGAAAAATGAGGTGAAGGGTGGTTAATACGTAGCCCGTCAACCAGACGGAGTGCCTGTAGCGCAGCAGCACCTCAGCGCCGGAGGCCCAGCAATGGCCCACTCGGCGGGAAGCTGGCAGTTCAGCAAGCAGCAATGCCGGAGGCCCAACAATGGCCTACTCGGCGGGGAGCTGGTAGCTCAGCAAGCAGCATAGAAGAGGCAGAGGCCCGGTAATCGTCCACTCGGCGGAGTCCTAGCAATTCCGCCGTCCGGCAGACCGTCCGCACCCTTTCGTTCCTTGTGAGTCCTTCCAAAAACAGCTTGCATTTTACTTTTCGCATTTTTAAAATTTGAACGAGTGTGTTCCAAATAAGTGGCCTGTGATAGAGAAAGAGGTTTAATTGTAAAAGGTAAAAAGGAGGTGAAATGTGTGAAGTGAATGATGATGATAAAGGTGTGATCCTACATTACCCCAAAAACCCGGAAAAAAAAAATTTTTTACTTAGAAAAACATTTTTTTCAACCTATAAATTTTGAGGTGAGGAATATATTACCTTGACACATACATTCATCATTCTGTCAAAACAATCAAGCACTCACACTTACAGAGGGAGGGGATATGGCTCACGACTACTTTGAGATCAATGGCGCATACTCCACAAGGATATATTTGAGATAATGAAGGCTTATTTTTAGGGTGTCATAACCCGCACCGCTTAGAAAACCCAAAGAAAGATAATAGATAATGAAGGCTTATTTTTAGGGTGTCATTACCCGCACCGCATAGAAGAGAATAGATAATAGATAAATAATAGATAATGAAGGCTTATTTTTAGGGTGTCATTACCCGCACCGCTTAGAAGAGAATATAGTAGATAAGGAGGGAAAGATAGTAAAGAGAAAAAAAAAAGAATGGGGATGATAGTCACGTGATGTAAAAAAAAGCCAAATAGTTCCCAATAATGAAATGAAATGAGATGATTACAGTACAGTATTATAAAAAAAAAAACAACATAGAAAAACAGAATATACAATTTAAAAACATAACGAATTAATAAAAAATACAAATGACAGATGGGAAGTACAAATGGTACAGATTATGTGCTGCATTCTTGTATGTAAGTAAGACGACTTGAAAGTTAAAAAAAAATTGCAAGTAAATAGTAAGCAAGTAGACCCAAGTTTATAAAATAATTTTATCTAACTCGTTTCATCGCGAGTAGTGATGAATGTTAGTAGTACTAGTAGTGTAGTAGTAGTAGTAGAGTAGTTAGTAATTACTAGTAGAGTAGTTAGTAATTACTAGTAGTGTAGTTAGTAATTACTAGTAGTGTGGTTAGTAATTACTAGTAGTAGTAGAGTAGTTAGTAATTACTAGTAGTAGTAGTGTAGTTAGTAATTACTAGTAGTAGTAGAGTAGTTAGTAATTACTAGTAGTAGTAGAGTAGTTAGTATGTAATAGGCTTCAGCTTTCAAGTTCTGAAAGCTTGCATGAACGTATACTACGAGGATACTCTCCTGCAGCACGTCGTAAAGTCTACCAAACCCCGTCTTATCAGTGACCACGAATGGTTTTAAAAACACTTCAAAGAGAAGAATGGTTGTAGATTACGCATGGGTAATCTGTAAAGCTTTGGTTTCCTAGGAAAGCGGTGTCGTCATATAGCGGCCGTAATATTACGGACGCAAAAAGGCGGCCGTCTTTACGGTAACGACACGTGGAAAGTTCCACGGCCGTTTTAACACACAATCAGTCATTTTTTTAAAACAAACGTCAAACGAAAAGTATTCAAGATAGAAAATAGACGACCTTGACTTAGCTTTAGTAATTTACTTGGAGGATGAACTATCATCAGAAGAGGAAAATAGTCGTAAGGCGGAAGACGATTTATTCAAATCAAAAAATATTCAAATAAAATTTCGTCGTCCTCGCTGCTCCAAGAGTTGGAACTCATTTTGTACGTTGTTCCGGTAAAAAAAACATAAATACGTATTAAAAATAGCTTCACCGCTACCAAGGAAACGTTCACGAAACTATCTGACACCGACAAGACGGCCGTCATGCAAATGGCGGCACCGCTTTTTGACGTTACGGTGTCAGTTACCGCTCTCTAGGAAACCGCGCCATTTTGTTTACATAGACAACGTTCTAGTGACGTCATTCACCGCTGTATTACGGCCGCTTTATGACGGCACCGCTATCCTAGGAAACCAAAGCTTAAGTGATGTTTGTGTGTGGGGATGTAGTCTAATGTTGTAAGAGTACTGTAGAGTGTACTACGTTCGGAGTAATGTTTGGAGTATATTGTAAGTTCACGGAGAGTCGAAAAATATTCGTACTTGTGCAAGTAAGTTTTAGATTTTAGAAAATAATCTTTAAGAAAGAAGATTTAATTCCAACATAAAAGATCGAAAGAGTTCGCAATTAACCATAAAGTTATCAAACTCAAAAGAAAAATAAATACGTCAATATAATATGACAAATTTATGTTGACGTATTATATGTCAATATCCTAAAATAAATAATATTGAATTATTTTATAGGAAAATAATTCAGTATTTTATTTCCGTAAAACGTTAAATTAAACGCACGAATCGTAAGTATGAAGGAAACATGTAGGTAAGATAACAGTTCTACACAGAAATAAAACCACACAAATTTTATTCCTAATAGTGAGTAACAGCAGGGATAGAAGAATTTATTTTTCTTCGAATATTGCGGTAGACGCAATCTAAGTAGACTAGCTAAGCTACAACTTGGGTTTACTACAACCAACCAACAAGGTAGAAAGCATAATCATCTACAGCAAAAATATTAAGTCACCTTACAGGATAGCAAGATGAAACGTAGAACGTAGGGTACGGAGGCTCACCAGAATGCAACACAATATCTCTGAAAAGACAAATAAATATTAACAGAGGGTTAGGAAAGAGGGAAAAGAGTATAAATAGAGATAATAGAGGCCGAATGGATAACCAAAACTATACAATTCGTAGCTGAATTATTTTAGAATTTAGAGAAAGAGGGAGGGGTTCAGACAAAGTTGGGCGCCAAACTGTAATGTAACAGACGGCCCTAGGATCTCCTGAGAGCACGTCTGCTACACCAGTTGTAAGGAATGTGACGTTATCAGTGAATCCTACCTATCTATCCCTAGTCGGGCAAATAAGGAAACACTTAACACACAACAATTTTATAATACGATAAGTAACAATATAAAGAAACAGTCAGTAAATCCGGGAGTCACACTCAAATGAACTGTAGCTATTGGAACACACAATCAAGTTTTACAGTTGGTAAAGCGAGCACGAAAAATGAGGTGAAGGGTGGTTAATACGTAGCCCGTCAACCAGACGGAGTGCCTGTAGCGCAGCAGCACCTCAGCGCCGGAGGCCCAGCAATGGCCCACTCGGCGGGAAGCTGGCAGTTCAGCAAGCAGCAATGCCGGAGGCCCAACAATGGCCTACTCGGCGGGGAGCTGGTAGCTCAGCAAGCAGCATAGAAGAGGCAGAGGCCCGGTAATCGTCCACTCGGCGGAGTCCTAGCAATTCCGCCGTCCGGCAGACCGTCCGCACCCTTTCGTTCCTTGTGAGTCCTTCCAAAAACAGCTTGCATTTTACTTTTCGCATTTTTAAAATTTGAACGAGTGTGTTCCAAATAAGTGGCCTGTGATAGAGAAAGAGGTTTAATTGTAAAAGGTAAAAAGGAGGTGAAATGTGTGAAGTGAATGATGATGATAAAGGTGTGATCCTACAAGGTACTAGGTACAATGGGCGGCCTTATCGCACCCGACGATTTCTTCCAAGCAACCCTAGACCGACGACTCTCTTGCCTAGAGACAGAGGGGAATTTAGTCTTAATCAGTCCCCCACGGACTAGAAGATCTCAAGACTCAAGATCGTACATCAAACCAATGAATCGGAAACTATATCTCTATAAATAAAAAGAAAAGTCCTGACTGACTGACTGACTCATCAACGCCCAGCCCAAACCCTTGGACCTAGAATGCTGAAATGCACAGAGGCTCCTTTTATAATGTAGACAAGGAATAAGGAAGGATTTTTTGAAATTCAACCCCTGAGTTAAATAGGGGATGAAAGTTTGTATGGAAAATTGTCATTTAACGGGTTCAAAATTTCACGCAAGCAAAGCTGCGGACAAAATCTAGTAATTGATATTTGAAGATCTAAAAATAACTTTGTACGACTAAATAGATTAATAAATATTAGCCTGTAACTGTCCCACTGCAGGGCAAAGGCCTCTTCTCATACAAAGAATGAATGAGTATTAAACACCACGCTTGCCAACTGCGTGTTGGCGATTTGAGACTTACGTCCAGGGGCCCAATTCTCCTAAAATAAATTGTTGCCAAACGCAATCGAACCACAACCGTCAGTCAGTTTTTGTTTTCGAATACTTTCAAAATGATTGATTTTGATTTTTGTGTCAAACAATTCGACAGCTTTTGAAATTGAGAACTGTCTGAATGAACGGTTCGGCCTTGGTTCGGTTGTGATTTATTATCAAGATTTATTTTAGGAGATTTAGGCCCCAGGTTTCCTCACGATATTTTCCTTCACCGTATGTCAGTGGCATCTAAGATTAACTAAGAAAGTACATTTGACATAAAAAAAGACTCATTGGTACATGCTATGCCATTTTTTCGTGCAACTAAAGAAATAAATTAATACGTACGTTCAGAAAAATAACAAATCCTTAAACTTCTATCTACGTTTAACAAAAGAAATAGTGTTCTATCATTTTTTTCTCCAAATCTTTGTAATAAATACGGTTGGTGCGAGACATAGGGTTTTCCATTGCGGTTCATAATTCGGTCACGGATCCCCAGACGACACGTACTACCACTCGACACAATTATGACCTGCTACGTGACGCCCTTGTAGGCCGCAGATATACTAACCTATATAAATAAAAAGAATGAAAATAGACTAAATCAGCAGAAGATATAGTACAATACAACGCACGAATACAAAAGCGAATGGAATAAAATTACTTTAAAAATAAAAGAAAAACCGACTTACCTAAATAATTACCATATTACAAAATTAACAGGGGCCCAATTCTCCTAAAATAAATGTTGAAAAATCACAACCGAACCAAGGCCGAACCGTTCATTCAGACAGTTCTCAATTTCAAAAGCTGTCTTATTGTTTGACACGTAAAACAAAATCAATCATTTTGAAAGTTTTCGAAAACAAAAACTGACTGGCGGTTGTGGTTCGATTGCGTTTGGCAACAATTTATTTTAGGAGAATTGGGCCCCAGTTTCAGAAGTCGGCGCTAATCCACGCTGAACCAAATTGAAGCCACTGACTTCTGAAACTGTTAACTTATATTAAGGTAATTATTTTACTCTTTTTGAAGTCGGTTTTTCTTTTATTTTGAAAGTAATTTTATTTTTCTATTTTAAGTGGCATAAACAATACATAAACTTGCAATTACAGCAATCTCGGGTAATTTGCTGTTATCCATTGAAGAGTTCCATTGTCAATCTCCGAGGGTCTTCATCAGATCTTCACCAAATTTTAAATTAGATGGGATCACCTAGGAAGAACAAAAGAAGAATTTTCCAAATCGGTCCAGGCGTCTTTGAGTATTCAGGGAACATACATAAAAAAAAGATTCCGACGAATTGAGAACCTCCTCCTTTTTTTGAAGTTTGTTAAAAATAAAGTTACAGCGCTGCTAACTCTACAGAATAGTTACAGCAAAGGGACAAATGTCCCGTGACAAGTGTCCCCAGCGATGTCCGGTGTCGTTGCCGGACATCGCGAGACATAAATCTGGCAACATCGCGCGACTTGTCATACCATGAAAATTTTGCAGAAAGGCTACGTTGAGTGATGACTGTCGACGTCTCATGATGTCGCAGGCTCGCAGGTGACGAATATCCCGGGACATTTGTCACCTGTGAGCCTGCAAATTATTATAAGATTGTAGCATAAATTGGATACCGGATGACCGTGACGTTGAATACCTGAGTTGTAATTGACAACCCCTTTGGGTTATCCTGCAAACAGTTTACTGTGATGTAGATAGTTCAGCAAAAACATACATATAGCCGCATATATCCGTCTCCAAGGACCAATGAAAGAGCGGGGTCCGAGTAGTCAGACTACCGTCAGAGTAGTCAGAAGCCTGAAAACGTCTGAGTACGGGCTTGATTTGAGGACTGGGAACTAATAAACAAAGGATAGTATTTAAACGATCGAATATAAATTCAAAGTAAGGGTGTCAAAAATACTGATTGTGGCGTACTGAAATACTAAGTGGGCGAAAGACTGAGGGCGAACACAAATATTGAAAACGGCGCCGACTTGAAATTACGAATTTGAGGTACTAGTTATTCAGAACGATCAGCATAATAATTCTTAAGCGAACTAATTTCATTCACATTATTGTTGTATGTTTGTAAGGTTGTTTGGGTTTCCAAAGGAGCGTCGACGGAGCCCCGCTGGGCGGGGCTCCTATTTCTGTCTGCAGGGTTTAAAGTAACCTAACACGAAGTGGATGACGGGGTCTTCGTTCGCTCGCTTCGCTCGCTCACTCTAGCCCCCGTCATCCCCTTCGAACCTAACCTATCCGTGTCGGGGTAAGGAAATGTATATTCAGTTTAGTATTCGCCCACTCAGTATTTTTTTCGCCCACTCAGTATTTTAATTATCGCCAGTTAAGTTAATTTTTCGCAAATATATTTTAATGCCGCTCGGTTTAGTATTAAAGTATCTCATTAACAGTCTTCCATAAATTATTTATTCGCCCGATTAATAATTCCCCATAAACAAAGCTGGAAAAAGTTTTTCATTTTATGTGCCTCTCCTACTTCTAACGCTTACGACCGAAATAAATGCTACTACTACGATCTTTACATACTTCTTTTGCTTCGTCCACGATTTATGAACATCTTGTCATATACGCACGCCGGTTAAGAATACCAATCACTTGTCCTTTTTGAAGAACATCCTAACTTCCTAACTATAATATGCGAAAGTAAGTTTGTTACCTTTTCACGCCTAAACCACTGACCCGATCATCCTGAAATTTTGCATATACGTTGTCAGGTGTACAGAAACGGACATAGGGTACCGTTCATCCCGAAAAAAAGAACTGTTCCCGAGGAAAACAATAATAACGTTCATAGATGGCACCACGTGTCTTTCGAATCATGATTGAATTATATTAATAAAGAAACTTTAGTATTGTGTTAAGAGTTGATTGTTAAATTCTAAATAAACGCGAGCGAAGCCGCGGGCAAAAACTAGTCACCAATAACATCGATGTATGACGTATATCCTTCTACGGCGTCCTCTGCCGGCGTGTCCACTGACACCCGCCTTATTTTCTTTTGTTAATCACCGTTCACTCATTCTCTCAACATGATATATTCCTTTAAGTTTTTGTCACTACATCATCTTTTAAACCGCAACGTTGTCAAATGCATCACAATTAGCTGCGTTCTTCCAAAGAATAAAATCGTTCCCTTCAAAGCTCATTCGCTTCCTCAGTCGCAATCTCCTATATCTTCGACCAGTGTCCGTAGCACGTGGTAACTGGCATCCGAGTGAACTGTCCGCGTTATTAAAGTCAGCGATATGTGATAACGACACCATCGGTGGCAGTTACCGCGTTATTATGTGAACGCAAGACTACATGCTGTATTTTATAATTTTCTTATAGGACAAACAGAGACGTGTATAAAGAAAGTGTGCTTTTATGCAATTGAAATGTTTTGTCATCGTGGTTTTCTTCTTCTCTGCTAGAATGAGACGTTAATGGGCAAATTGCCCAAACCAGCACGCATAGTCGACGAATTGATGATACTTTATTTGTTGTTACTAGCAAACAGATAGAGTAAAAACAAAATAGACTAAGAAACAAAGATCAGAAGTACATTATGATTGAAAACTAGCCGTGCCCTAGAGGCTCCGCCCGCGTAAAAAGTATATTTTTACTATTTCTGAAACCTTTGCGCAAGTTACAACAATAAGTGTACAAAGTTTCATCTCAATCGGATGAACGATGCGCGAACGCATAGAGTATGAAACAAACAAACAGTTTTGTATGAAATGGTCGTGTCGTGTCGTAGCATCTCCCTAAAAAGTAACATTTTTATTCAAGGATAATCACTGAATATTCGGAAAAACGTTGAGATGAAGAAACCTTAAGGTTTGGTTGGAAAACATTCTTAAAAATAACTAACGTTGGATAAAGCCGTAGCCTTTTCGTGGGGTTTTCTCCCAAATTAAAATGGCAAAATACCACTTTTATACCAGGCATACATATCTAAGAAGCGTTTTCATCTTCGACCTATATCCACCAATAACTGAACTAATTCAAAAAGCAAAACAGGTACTTTTATTTGTACCAGGCATGCATATCTAAGAAGCGGTTTCATCTTCGATCTAGTATCACCAAAAACTGTACTAAAGTCACTACCCACTGACGTCACACCATCACGTCACAAAGAGAGCCCCTTACTTACAATGACAGTTGCAAGGGGACCCAGCGATATCTCGACAGCTCAACGACTCTGAATGGTACTTCCGGAAATCTTATATATAAAGAGACTGGTACTGACTGACATTTCATTCATCAACGCAGAGCCTAAACCACTAAAGCTAGAAATATGAAATTTGAACAGTAGGTTCCTTACATGATGGAAACATCCACTAAGAAGGGATTTCTCGAAATTCAACCCCTAAGGGGGTGAAAAGGGTGATTAACGTTTGTATGCAAGTCCGTCATTTTTGAAGTAAGAAGCATGAAATTAAGTATTAAGATTTCTGGTTAGGAGTAAATGTCCACGTGTTTGAGCGTTTTTGGAAATTCAACCCCTAAGGGGGTGAAATAAGTGTTGTAAGTTTGTATGAGAAATCTGGTAATTTTGAAGTAAGAAGCATGGAATTCAATATTTAGGTTACTGGTCAGAAATAAACGTACACGTGTTTCAGGGTTTTTGGAAATTCAATCCCTAAGGGGGTGAAACAAGTGTTGTAACTTTGTATGAGAAATCTGGTACTTTTGAAGTAAGAAGCATGGAATTAAGTATTTCGGCGTCTGGTTAGAAATAAATATACACCTATTTGAGCGTTTTTGGAAATTATACCCCTAAGGGGTGAAATAGAGGATAAAAGTTTATATGAAGTTAAAAGCATGAAATCGAATAATAGACTTTCTGCCTAGGTATAAATACACGTTTTTGAACGTTTTTGTAAATTCTACCCCTAGGGGGTTGAAATTGGAGGTGAAAGTTTTCTTGAAGTTAAAAGCATGAAATTAAATAATAGGGTTTCGGATTAATGATAAATGACCGTGTGTGAGCGTTTTTGTAAATTAAACCCCTAAGGGGGTAAAATAGCGGATGTAAGTTTGTATAAGAAGTCTGGTACTCTTGAAGTAAGAAGCATAAAACATACACGTGTTTCAGGGTTTTTGAAAAATCTATCCCTAGAGGGTGAAATAGAGGATGAAAGTTTTTTCATTGTTGACACTTGCGCGAGAGTTTCTGGCATAATATGTATCATCACCGTAATATAGGAGTAGGTGCGCGAGTCGTATCGGATGGTTTGAAATAACAATTCACACCGTTCATCCGATTGAGTTGAAACTTTGTGTAGTTGTTGTTACTCACGCAAAAGTTTCTGACATAGTACCTTCAACGTATAATAGGTGGCGCGCGAGTCGTATTGGAATTGGATAATTGTTTGTCTTCTTCTATTAAAAAGAGAAAGGTACTAACTGAAAAATGATATTTGGAAAGTCGGTTCCTTTTGTAACGTAAGCATCCACTAAGAAGGGATTTCTCGAAATTTAACACTAAGGGGGTGAAAAGGGTGATTAACGTTTGTATGCAAGTCCGTCATTATTGAAGTAAGAAGCATGAAAGTAAACGTTAAGGTTTCTGGTTAGAAATTAATGTACATGCATTTGACCGTTTTTGTAAATTCAACTCTCAAGGGGGTGAAATAAGAGTTAAAAGTTTGTATGAGGAATCTGATACTTTTGAAGTAAGAAGCATGAAATTAAATAATAACGTTCCTGATTAGATATAAATGTACACAGGTTTGAGTGCTTTCGGAAATTCAACCCCTAAAGGGGTAAAATTTGGTAGTTTTGAAGTAAGAAGCATGGAATTAAATATTTAGACTTTTGA
Source organism: Amphipyra tragopoginis (assembly GCA_905220435.1). Taxonomy (NCBI): domain Eukaryota; kingdom Metazoa; phylum Arthropoda; class Insecta; order Lepidoptera; family Noctuidae; genus Amphipyra; species Amphipyra tragopoginis. The sequence goes on from HG991994.1 coordinate 27,873,569, forward strand.
AGAGAAATAAATATAGACGTGTTTGAGGGTTTTTGGAAATTATACTACTAAGGGGTGAAATACGGGATGAAAGATTTATGTACTGAAGTTAAAAAGAGCATGCATTAAAATAATAAGGTTTCTGCTGGGAAATAAACATACACGTGTTTGATGTTTTTTGGAAATTCTACCTATATGAGGGTGAAATAATAAGTGTTGAAAGTTTGTTTGAGAAATGTGCTACTTTTGAAGTAAGAAGCATGTAATTAAATATTTAGGCTTCTGGTTAGAAGTAAACATACACGTTTGAGGGTTTTTGGACATTCTTCCCCTAAGGGATAAAATAAGGGATGAAAGTTTTTTCGTAGTTAAAAGCATGACATCAAATAATTGGGTTTCTGGTTAGAAATAAATGTACATAAATGTTTGAGCGTTTTTACAAATTCAACCTTTAAGGAGGTGAAATAAGGGTTGCAAGTTTTTATGAAAAATCTGGTACTTTTGAAGTAACAAAGGGAGAAACTGACTGACTGGCTGACAGATCTATCAACGCAAAGCTTAATCCGCTGGGGTTAGAAACTTGAAATGTTCGAAGTAGGTACCTTGAATAACGTTGGCATTCATTAAGGAAAGGTTTTTGGAAATTTCACCCCTTAGTTGTGAAATGGATTGTTAACGTTTGTATGAAAACCCTTATTCCATGGGTAACCCCATAAACTTAAAATTTGTAGAAACACTGTTTAAAATAAATACTAAAAGACGGACTTTTTTGATTTAAAACCTACATTTAAAACGGGGCTTAAAGAGGGTTTAAAATTACACGCAAGCGAAGCTGCGGGCAACAGCTAGTATACTAATAAACAGATACGTTTAATGTCGGCTAGGGTGAAAAGCTTTACCTTTGCTCATGGGAAATGAGACATTATTAGGAGAGAAAAAAGTTGTTGAGTGGGATATACCAGCTGCGATTTGTTTCGTGATAGTCGAGATATAAAAAGTAGTTTTTTTGTTGTCTGTTACTTACATATTTTTTTTCTAACTAAATTTTGATGCTTGTATTGTCTAATCAACGCGATGCAGCGTTGTGCGGAGCAGTTAAGACCTTTACAAATTGGATCCGGAGAGCGATGAATCATGTCTGTCGATGTACACGTGCACACGATGTGTTAGGAAATGTCTACTACATCCAATATTCGACTCCAACGGGCTGAGTTGGCCCTTACAGGCTTTCGAATAAACAGTACGGTAGTTCACTAATCCATCCGCCAAGCGCACATTTTCCTGAAGCCACAACGATTAAGGTAGCTGTTATAACTAACCAATCACAAGTGAGTTTTTAGCGATTTCTGACGGTTCTCGTCGGTACTCCAACCTCAGTTGGTCCAGAAGAGTCTTTTGATCCTAATGGGAAATAGGATCGATTGGCATCATAAAAATGTTTTGTAAAAACTGCCCTTTTTCTCGCTGACTGGACATTTTTATCAAAATCTGTAAATGCAGACAGAAACTATTCCAAACAAAAGTCAGGGGTTGTCTTCTAACCCGGCATCCTACGTGAGCGATCTAGAAGCGACGCGAAGCGGCGCGGCGCGACGCGAAAACAACAAACAGTCGATAGAGTGCAGTGCGGCGCGGCGCGAAGCGAAGCGAACGCGATCAGTTGGCTTGATATTTTCGCGCGAACCTGGATGCGGTGCCGTACAGTGCTACTGAATAACGGGGGCGCGCGGCGGGCGGTTCGCGAGCTCGTAGGACAAAGCCGCCGCTTCGCACCGCATCGCATTGAATTCGCGTGTCACCGCATCGGATCGCTTCGCAATTCGCGTCGCTTTGAACCGCCTACGTAAGACGCCGTGTTAGAACGTTTTCCGGTAGCTACAACGGTGAAGGTAGCTGACCTTCATGCCATGTCTTAAATTACCACCCTCATGAATCATGTATCATCTTAAGGTTTTTAAAAATGATTCTATCTATTGACTTATCATTACCAGTTTGATTAAAATGGTTCGTGAGCCCTTAGACTCTACATTTATTTTCATTCCGAAGCGACATGGAAACCGATACCAATACCACAATTCAATATCATAAACCTAATTTTACGGATGATATCACAATTTACAAGTAGCCGTCTAGATTTATAGTGAAAACGCCGAAGGGCTGGCATTATTGAAGGAATACCTACTTCTAAGAAATACGTTCAGTTCATTACGTACCGCTGAAAAGAGAACATTTACATACTTTCTATTTATGTAACTGAATGATACAATTTCTGTGCCTAATAATATGGAACATTTTGTTCCTATATTTTGTAGGAACATTCTTCGAACAGTTTAATTATGCGTAGTCGTCATAATTTTGCTTTTTCTTCCCAATCGTTTCTGTGCATCGACCCCTTCAAAATGCTGTTACCCTAGTCCATATCTATACGTACCATACATGATGATCCCGTCGCTCGCCATCTTATTAGGATATTTCACTGTCCAATCATTTGTCAGTCATGAGATCCTGGTGAATGAAGCAGTAGTGTCGGTGCTTTAAACCTAATCCCCCTTATTACAAAAGATGGTTTAAACCAAGGCTTAAGGTAAACCCAGGTTTAAAATATACCCATCACTTTCTTATGTCATATAACAAAAAGAGACAGGGCTATCTTAAAACTTAGGTTTTTCTTAGACCATCTTTTATAATAAGGGGGAATATGACCTTGATTTTAACCCCCCTTAAAAAGATTGTAATAATTAAACACTGATTAAATTATTATACCTGTCCTTGTCATTTGTATGCCAATGAATAGAAATGGCAATAGACTTAAAAGCCATTTTAGTTAAACAACCTTCAACGATCGTTTATGAATAAGCGTAACTGTTTTATTTATTTCTTTGATAGAATGACAACCATAGATACGTATCCAAAAATCACACACAGGAAAACAAAGGAAAATAATCCGAAAACTAACATTGAACCACAAAATCTCTGACACCGCATCACAAACGGCAGTCAACATTTTTTCAACAGAGCAACGGTGTCCTCCATAAAACGAATCATATGAAATTCTCTAAGAAAATAAAACCTGCGAGGCACGCTATCTTTATCCCTTTTATGACAGAGCGGGCAGAACGAAAAAAATACAATATTTCTTTCATGAAATGACTGTGCCCCTCAAATCGTTGAAGAGGAAAAATACAAGTTTTCATATGACAAAAATGTATATTTCATTATAGTAGGAACGTTCTCGATGTTATAGTTTAGTGCTAGTATATTAAAAAGCAAGGGACTAGACGGTTACTTGTCGTCAATATGAATGTGTAGGCAATATGAGCGAGTTTTCCCTTTGCGCTTGTACTTAAATGAAAAGATGTTTTATTATGTAGGGTATAAATTGGAACTCAAATGAGATGAGAAAAACAATCTAAGATTCTTGACGTTGCAGACTTCTAAATTCAGGTTTCAGTGCCTTTTCAGGGATTAAGTATATGTCATTATAGTATTCAAATGTGTATACGTAGGCCAGTAATTAATAAACAGCACACATTTAAGAGATGCCTCTTACCTACGTGTCGTTTTGACATGAGTTGAGATGAGTTTAAAAAAAGATGGTCTTTGTATGATATTCTCCTGGCTCATTAGCTTTCTCCTCTTGTGACCCTCACATAAAAGCTGTTTTGGTATGTCTACACCCGTGCGCTTTCATGTTCATCTTGCGCTTTCAACATTCAATTCCTCTTGCGTCAAGCGCATGCAATATTGATTGCCATAAGACGCATGCAGCTTATCGTCTATACCGGTGCGCCTCGGTCAGTTGTCAGTCGAGTCGACATACAATAGACGGATCAGCGTGCGCTAGCATGTGCTTTTGTCGAACTAGTATTAAAGTATGCGCTATTGCATACGCTGTGGCGCTTCACGCATGCTTCAGACGAAGACGCAAGATGAACATGAAAGCGCACTGGTGTAGTTTATTTATAGAGCGCCGATACAGGCGACTTACCAGGAAAACATAAATTACACAAAGGTTACTAAACACTAATCTCATATCGTCAGGTAAAATACAATCGCATCGAAAAATGTTAAGTATGAGAATAATTTTAACACAAAGGCGAGAACTAAAAGAAGTATCAGCTGTGTGGAGTACAGTTGGTTTAACGCGAACTGCGATAGTTTTAGCTTGTTACATTTAGTTCCGCATTGGCGCTAGCGGTGAGCGGCGCGGGTGTTACAACTCCGACTGTGATTGTACATCTGGAATTGTGGGATTGTAGGAACCATGTGCAAAAGAAATTGATTAATATAATTAAGTAGTTTATTTTAATCGTAATCGCTTCTAAGCGGTCGTTGAACTGCATGAAACCAAAACAAAGTTTGTTAGAGCAAATATTATTTTATTACCCATAGTCTTGTAATTTTTTCCTTATCGTCTGTGGCACGAAGCGGGGAAAGCGTGGTCTATTCATTGATAGGAAATCGCACGAACAACAACCATTATTTTAAGTTTAACGGTAACGCCCCGCCGTCCTCCCAGGACGACACCTGCCATTGTTTATCTATTGTGTCTATAATTACAGCACTTGAGTAATTAATCTGTAGTTTTTATTCTTATGTTTTAACAGAAAGGACTTCTGTTTCTGACAACAAGTTTATCTATGTCATAGTCCAGTCAATTTTCAGCTGGGTTTAAATAATAGGAAATAGTTCCTCGCCTATGTCTAACCGCTGTAATCTATTTCCTTCAGTTGACAAGTTAATAATAACATGTCACTAGCTCTGTATTGTTGAGTTAGTTACAGTCACGCCGTTCCTGATGGCACTACTAGAGGTTCTACTCGCTACAAAGAGGAATCTTGAGGCCAATTCAAATACAAACATTGTTTAAAAATCGCAATCTAACCGCAGGAGAACAACGGCCGTTTGACCGTTTTCTCTAAAATAAAAAAAGTCCAATAACGTGGTTGAGCGTTATTTAAAATCTCTATTCGATAGAGATTTTAAATAATAATGTTAGTCAATTGGCCTCCGATCCCGTAAACGTGGTGGCTACAATGGACGGTCATAGAGGATATTACTCTATTTTTTTTTCTTTTTAAAAAACTTTGCCCCACACTAAGATTTCTCTTGTATCGTGGGTGCGTTTACAGACACAAATCTCACATACACAAACGCCCAGACCCAAAACAACCATCTGTAGACCATACAAATTTTTGTTCCATGTGGGAATCGAACCCACGACCCTTAGCGCAGAAGCCAATCGCTTAGCCACTGCCCAAACGTGTCGTCAAAACGTCGTGTTGTTAGTCAGTTGGCCTCCTGATCCCGTAAACGTGGTGACTACAATGAACGTCATAGAAGATATTACTCTAATCACCGCGCTTGATGGAGAAATTGGTGATCGCAATATTTCCACGCGTTTGAGATAATTCGCCTTTTACAACATGCTAGGCTACTTTAAACACGGCATAACGGGAAATCAGCTCAAAAATATTAAACATGTTCACTAAAACCACCAAGCTAAAACGTAGTTAATTCTCACTATAATATTCGCTCCTCCCTTAACTCTTTGGCCACGGCTAGTCCTCATTCGCGAGCTACACTCAATCACAAGTTGAACTCGAACCCAGTTCGGAACGTGCACAATTATCTACTAACTAACCAACTAACGAGAAAGTTAACCAGCACTTAAACAGCCACTTCGCCCCCGGCTTTTTGTTTACGATAGTACTCTCCTACTTCTCGTGTAAGTTCTATAACTTCTATAACACGACTTCAATTTGATTTGTATGCATCTGTAAACTACTTAGGTTTGCTGTTATCCTAGTACTAAGTTTGGTTGGAGTCAGATCAAGTGCTGTTAAAATAGACTTACAAAGGGAATTAAGAGAATTCGGTTTTAAAAAAAACTGCACGGCTCCCTTCATAATATTTTGGCACATGAGTGATTTTGGTATGCACAGTGGCCCCAAGTACCCGAAAGATTTTATTTAACCTTCGATTCCGATGCGTAATTGGAGAAGAAAAGCTAGGATAGTTTGTTGAATAAAGCTTAATTTTCGAAATATGAATTCATTATTTACGGAAATTCACAAATCGAAAAATATCTAGGTAACAAGTCCTATGAACGCGGCGTTGCGACTTTTGTCATACCATACCCCTCTCGCCGTATGTCTTATTTGTCGGGGAAGGTTGTGAAGTGAGAAGTTTCTTATCCACTCACACGATAATTTATAAATGTTGCCAGTTCAACCTAAGGTATTATTTACAAAGAAGTACTAAAATTAATTGATTTATTAAGTACCGAAAAACGAAACATTTGACTCATAATACCATCAGAAAGGCGTCGTTAAAATCTTTCAGGTACCTCGGGCCCACGGGTATATACTTCCCAAGTATGATCCCTCAGTTGGCTAAATACGTGAAACTACGGTACATAAACAGATGATACATGTTTCCGCGTGACATCATTCCGTAAAGTTCGACACAGAAGGAACTTGGGGCTAGTTTCCCCTTCGGAGTGCCTTAAAAGCTTCTGACTTACCTTCACTACTAATGTTACTTGTGACATAGTTGCGAACTATAGTTTTAATGCTTTTTCCTAGAAATGTAGGCAGGTGAGCGAGCAAATAAGTTTATTGCACACTTCACTTAGGCCCTTCTTAAATTACGATACTTACAGACTACTAGCACAGTCTACCTATATCTTACTCCTTACAGTCGGTCAACGTAGAACATTGTCGCAGAGCAATCGTGCGGGGGGTTGCGGGGTGAAGGGGCGGAGCTTATGTCCCGAGTAGCCATACTGCATACTCGGGACATAAATTCCAGGGCTCACACTTTTTGATTTCGAATTTGATTGATATCGTTCATAGAAATTATATTAATTTATTAATAGTATGTATATGTTGTATGTACCTATTACGAGAATTTTACTATAAAGTCTGTTTACTAATCCAAGATGGCGGCATACATACATTTTCAAATGATTGTTCGTGGGAAGTCATTTCCACGGTTTCCGGGGTCACTGATGCCGAAAATAACTACAAAATCCAAATCCAAGATGGCGGCTATGAAAATGTTCACCTAATCATCATGGGTTTTAATGTCATGGTTTTCGGGGTCACTGATGCCGAAAATAACGTCAAAATCCAAATCCAAGATGGTGGCCATGAAAATTTTCATCTAATCATCATGGGTGTCAATTTCATGGTTTTCGGGGTCACTGATGCCGAAAATAACGTCAAAATCCAAATCCAAGATGGCGGCCATGAAAATTAGTAAAGTAGTCGTCATGGGTGTCAAATCCAAGGTTTTCTGGGGTGCGGATGCCGAAAATGAAGTCAAAATCGAAATCCAAGATGGCGGCAATAAAAATGTCAAATTAGTCGTCATGGGTGTCATTTTCATGGTTTTCGGGGGTACTGATGCCGAAAATGAGGTCAAAATCCATTTCCAAGATGGCGGCTTTTAAAATTTCAATTTAACCTTCATGGGTGTCATTTCCATGGTTTTCGGGGATGCTGGTGACGAAAATGAAGTCAAAATCTGTATTCAAAATGGTTGCCATGAAAATTTTCAAATTAGCCGTGATGGGTGTCAAGTCCATGTTTTTCTGGGACGCTGATTACAAAAACGAGATCCATTCTCAAACACCAAGATAGGGACCACGTTTTACCTGGCAAATTACATTTAACTGGTAAATTTTTTTGACCGCCATATATTGTCGAGGAATACTTAGGCTTTATTTCCAGCATCAGCACCCACGAAAACCATAGAAGTAATATCCATGAATAATAAGTAATTTTCTATGGCTCCTTCTTGGATTTGGGAATCATTTATTACTCTTACCTACCCTCGCAAGAGTTAGCCACTGCGACTGTAACCTCGACAAAATTTGTAGTTTTAAATATTGTTAGAAAATTCCAGGATAAGATGGCGAACTTGCTGCTACATACAAAGGTATTTTGCATTATTTTGTCAGTCGTCAAAATTACGCATGCGTGGTTTTCTTTTTGCGTGTCACTGTTTCTACGTTACTTAATTTGGACGTTTGTTTGACAGTTTGTGTAATTTGTTTTATGTGACAACCCTATGACAAGTGTTACCAATTTTGACATTTCATAGGACCTGTCAAATGTATGGGCGTTGACCCACTGTATGTAGTAAGTAGGTACACTGTGCTACTAGTATCATACGCGAGTCGCAAAGATGAGTCGCCGCGGAGTATCTCATATACATTTGTATGGTGATTCGCACACTTCGCTACTATCCTACGCGTCTGCTACTTGTCTCGCGATACCCGTCGTGTCGGTTGACCGCCGCACTATGGAAAATATAGGTGCTTTGCTGATTAAAAATACTTTTTTTGAATGATGCAAATTAGACATAATCTTGGTCTTATTTTTTAGATAAAGAGTCATTCTTTCATATTTAAATGGTTTTTCAATAACTTGTCATGTAAAATATTGCGTAAAAACGTTAATTTCCGACACTTAAAAATTTCTGTTAATTATACCTTGAAAATCATAGACTTACAGAGTTGAATTTTGGTTATTTCTTTAAAGAACCTCATATAGTGTTACATATCATTCGAAAGCTTGTTTATTACAGATTTAAAAACAATAGTTTTTATTTAATTATGTGAAGTAATATTTTTGCTATAAATATTTTCGTCAAAGATGGGAAAAAATTAAATTCTTAAATTTCGTCGAGACTTTTGACTGTTAGCTACACTTGCCTACATTCTGAATTTGGTATTAATACGTTCATTGGATACCTAATAATATTTTAGTAAAGAATCAGCTGCGCATTTTTGCGCGTCTAGTAGTTATGAAGTAATAGGTATCTGGCAGAGGTGCCAAAATGCATAATTGTGGCAAATTGATAGTTCAAAGTTTTTTTTATCGTTGGTTAAATATCTGTGGTTTTAATATACATTATCGGCGTAAATATGATTTTGCACACGTTCTACGTGAGAATAAAGAAATATATGATAAAATTCGGTACACGGTGCACACTAAACTCATTTGATTTTCCTTTATAAAGTGAAGCACAATTTTTTTTTCATTATATTAATTATTTGCAATCCGCAATTACTAAGTTACTATTTATAACTATAACAATGAACTAATTCAGTTGCTCGAGACGTGAAATAATACTTTTCTATATTGAAAACGATAAGACTGAAGACCCGCTCTGTCTACGTTTTTACGTGAAAATCGTCGTTCCATCTGAATATATTGAATTTATTGTTTGTGCCATCCAGAAAAAAATATTACTGCAGTCCGCTATCTAAAGCTAAGTGTACCTATATTTTACTTAGTAATAAAAATTTAAATAAAAATTTTGTAAAATGTGTCAAAATATATTTTATTTTTAATTTATTCTGTATTATTTAGTTGTCTTGAAATTTAAAAAGAATTAAAATATCATATTGAAGTCAAACTCATTCATTTGTATAAAGTTTTTACGGATTCCTAAAATAAAGTGCGAGTAAAACCACGACTTACCACTAGTTCATATTAAAAGTACTACTGGTAAAATTCTTATACTATGTTCTATATGTGTGCAAAATTTGAAGTTACTATGACTGAAAATAAAAAAGTTACAGATTTTTAATCAGCAAAGCACCTATATTTTCCATAGTGCGCCGTCGCGTCTCCTACGCATCTCTACGTATCATCGCGGCGGAACTAAAGGCGGAAAAAGTGTTCAAGGAATAGAAAAATATCCATGTCTGTTCAACGTTTATGTTTCTGGTAATGTAAGGATGAACCCAGTATTTTCTATTGTTTCTATTTCGTCTTCTATTTCTGTAATAAAGATACACTGCAAGTGCTTCTTCGTCACTGGAAACACTCGACATAATTATTAAAAAAACGTCCTAGCGGTCTGTGATGCTAACGATGAAATTTTCTTTGTTTTTAGTAGCATAATGTACGAATCTCGAGTAGCGAACATGTATTCTATTGGCATGCGACTGAAGTATCGTCTCTTGCGAGTATCGTAATGTATTTATTTATTGATTTACACGGCTTCGGAAACCAATTACATAAATCAAAGTTTGTAATAAGTACAAACATAAAACATAAACTTATAACAACAATTAAATACTATTGTTCTCACAAAAATGTAGACACACAGCCATTAAATTTCCGAATTTGTTAGCGAATAGATCGCAGTCCGGGTTGGCTTCCACGAGCTTATTTAGTGCGGTCAACAAGCGCGGTACGGGAGATGCAGCACGGGCTGCAGTCAGACACGAAGGCACGTCTAGCAGTCGATGTTTTCTGCTACGGAGATAATTAATTATTCGGTGTGTAGAGTCGAATCAGCTCATTATGTATGTCAGGAGCATCCGTCATACCATCACATAATATTATGAGTATTATGACGATCCTTATGAAGGGCCTTATCCAATGCAAAGTAGGAGTGGGTTGTAACAAGTAAAATCACGTATCTGTTACGCCTGTTCCTGTTACACGTAAATAGCAGTTCCAAAAACCTGTTACGAAATAACAGTCTATTATTTCATACTATGGGGGAACACACTATTGTGTGTTATCTGTTCCCACAGATAACAACGTATAACCTGTTTTCTGTAACAATAGGACTTCTCTTTCTAACAAGGTATTAAACCTATGCGAGAAAAGGGAAGAGCTTGTGACGGCTGTAACAGGGTGTCACAGAGTAACAGTAACATGTTTTATCTTATTCTAACTAAGGTTACTGTCATAAGCATGAATAGAGAAAAGCTTGTGACTGTCACTTAAGGGATTTTGTTAGCTCGTGGAACTGGAACTGCTTTTTCAGTTTGTTTGTCACAGTTACAGTCTGTTATCATAAGATACCTGTTTTATGTATCTGTTACGATAAAATACGCCTCACTCCTAATGCAAAGGCTAGGTTCCCAATGCTGGTCTAGCCTGTCAAACAATAATCGTAGGCGTAGCCAACATAGGCTAATTCACGTAATTTAATGACGAGCCGATCAAGTTGCAGTGACGCTGTAGCGCGAGCGTATCTGACAGCGATCGCGCCTATTAAGAGAATACGAAAATCGTTGTTTTGTTAGAAACTTAACTGCAACTATACTGCAACGAAACTTCTTAAACAGGAGAATCAGATCCCTGATTTCGGGGAGAAGTATTATAACTAACCTAAATCGCCATTAACTTAATGATTTTTTAGATTCTTATTTTTAGAATAAACTAGCTGACCCGGCGAACTTCGTACCGCCTAACAGACAATGAATGTCGTGTTACCTTTTAGCTGAATTTAATTTAGGCTTTTATGAACGTAATACAATGAATACAAAAGAAATATTAAGTTTATAATTTATTATGATAATACAGAAAGAGGATGAAAATTCAATAAAAATATAAAAATCAAGTACTTCAACCGGTGGGTGGCTAGCTGACCCGGTGAATCAAGTACGTGCTAAGTAGTTACTAAGGCATTTTAAGGTGAGAAAGGTGGGACAATATTAGCTGAGTTATATTATTATTCCATTAGTTTGACTCAGTGAACTTCTAGCCCCGACTTACTCGTCCTACCTTTCTCACCGTATGATGCCTTAGTACTAACACGTAACATCACTCGATTACTGTATGGCGTATCGTAGTGTACGGCATTTGTATCTTCAACTGACTTATGACGCCCTAGAACTTACTTCAAAACACATAAAATCACACTCCATCATTGTACAGGAACACGAAGCAAATTTGCTTCGTGTACAGGAAGCCATGGTAAGTACGTACAATTTTTTTTTATGAATTTTCAATATAATAATTTTGTTAATCTGCTATTCCGGGCGGAGACAACTCCAACAAATCTAACATCATGAGAATCGGTCCAGCAGTTCTCGAGTTATAAGTGTTTAGACTGATGTACAAGTTATTTGACCATCCGAAAATAAATGCACTTTCAGAGTGGACGCTTTAATTGTTTAGTTTTGTCTCTTTTTCTCATGTTGGCACGAACTACTGTAGAATATAGCTCATGCAGTGGTGATGAGATTAAACAGTCAGCAAGATTGGTAGGGGGGCTGCTCAGAGTGCGCCGGACGTACTTAAGTCATCGTCACTCGTCGAGGCCCTTTAAATACACCCTAAATAATGGTTTCATTTTGTAACAATTTCATCCGACATCAGTAACGTTGACACACATTACAAATACAATTCAATTTCGCTGAATCGACACTTATCCTTTTCATGATCCAGCAATAGCTGACACAGAATAAAACAGTTGCAGTCAACATTGTATCAAATGTAACTCAATGCAAGGAGCTCATTACCAAGGCTCTCATTCACAGAGTATTGGAAATTTCACGCATCGCCAGCCAATAGACGGGATTCAATAATAATGTTGGTTTTATTAACCACTAGGGAATACTGCAAAGCTTGTATAATCAAAACAGTTTTTAATACGACTGTATCCACAGGAAATAGCTCAATTATTTGTTTAAATATCTAGTACTTAGACCAGCTAGCAATGTTTATCACTTTGCGTTTATAGGACCCTGGTACTTTCTATTTACCTTACTAAGTTTTTCACTTATTTTTAATATTAACCAGTTTAACAATACTCCAAAATAATGTTATTTTAATTCATTTAATTTCAGATTCCCTCGTTGGCCTAGTAGTCGCAAGCGCGACTGCTGAGCGTGAGGTTCTGGGTTCGATGCCCAGGTCGGGCAAAGTGATAATGGGTTTTTCCGTGTGGAATTTCTCAGTACCAGCCCGGAGTCTGGATTTGTGCCCGATCGATGGCAATAGGCTCTATTACATGGGACGTGTAAATCACTGATTTTCTCACTTGATTAAATAAATTACTTAAAATATTTTTCCCCCGAGTTTGTTAATGTTTAGTCTCTTTAAAACAATATACCGATGAAAAGAAACGAGGGTAATTCTTCTAACAAAATTGATAATGTCTAATAAAAAAAACTGGCGGCCTTAATAAATCCTGCTCGAATATTCGTCAAGCAAAAGGCTTGAACAAAAATATCGATAGAACACGACACCAAGAACACTATTCTTAAAATTCATATTATTTTAAACATAAGAAAATTTCAATTACGATACCCATAAATCGATATTTGCCACTTATCGGGTGCTACGCCGTCGTGTCCCGGCATACTAATACAAACTGATACCTAGTGGTTTAAAAGAACCTTTCACAAGCACTTCTACCGTGAATATTTTAACGTCACTAATTGGTTTACATTGCTTCCCCCGACCATATTGGCCCCATTTAATTGATGATCGTGTTTTTTCGTGTAAACAACGTACATCGGACAATGGCTGCACTATGAATTTGGTAACCTTTAGCATTTAATGTTATGTTTTCCTGGTATATACGCAGCAAATCAAAGTAACTTTACCTACATGGCAACACCACGATACAGGCGTGTTTGTACAAGGTTAGATTTAAGTTATATACGATTACTTAAATTACGCATGAAGGATCATTTTCGCATTCTTTAACATATTGCAATTATTACGTACTTATAACTAAGTTCGTTAGAGTTTGAAAACGTGCTAATTATTGCAAGTACCTACAATAAATAACGTATCGTTATAGTTAAAAGTATATAAAGGAATGTCTGAGCTTTTCTCCTCCCACGAAAATAAATAAAGAAACTTTCTGTCTGTCGAAGAAAGTCCTGACAGAAGCAAATTAGATTTGAGTGACTTTGAAAGTCTTAAATGTACGCTAAAGTGTCCATGGTTGAGTGTATTTGATTTACAGTTAAAATATAAATTTAATGTCACTGCTGCGGTTATCTGTCCAAAAACAGCGAAGTTTATTTTAAAAACCTCGTTTATTTTACTGAATGAGATTTTAAGTTAATCGGACTGTCGGATCTCGATTCCCCAAAGCGGTGCGTTTTAATTAAACAAAAATACGAACAATTTATATAAGTACACAAAAAATGTGACCAAATAAAGTTATATCTTTAATAGAGTTTCAAACTTTGTGCGCTTCTGTAAGTTCTTTATGTTTTGGTAAACTTCTAAATCCCTGTTCTTATTTAGTTCTGTAATAAGAAGAAGAAAATATTTGCAACAAAAAATAACAAAGACCAAATAGGATGGGGAGGAATTTAAACTGGGTGATGAAATGCAGCTGTCACTAACTGGCAATTTATGGTAGCCTGGTATTTCAACTTTGTAACTGGGCTTCTACACTTTAAAGTTTTGACGACGTGTTGTGAAAATTCGCTACTAATTAATAAATACATTTTCTGGAAAGATCTGGAAGTTATTGGAGTGATAAAGTCATCGATATGAGAAAAATCACGCTGAGTGAACTTTATGGATTCTCTCTCTTCCTCCCTCCATGGTATTTACTTTCGTTCTAAGTTCAAATTATAAGTAAATTTTGCTTTGTTCTTTTTTGGATCTGAAATTCACTCTAAAAATACGGGATTTCATTATTCACGCTAAACATTAAATTTTATTTTTATGTGCACTATTATAGAGTATAGTTAGCTATTATTAGCAGGCTTACATTCTTATTTAGCTGAATGCTCATAGTAGTAAGACTTTACGAACGAAGTTAAATGGTTTTAATAGAACTTTCATCTTATGTGTGGCCACGAAAGAACAGTTGCGTTGCCAATCTCGGGGACTTAGTTGGAAAGTCTCATGTGCCTATAATTTCACCGGTACCCTTCAAACTCAAACTCCTACCGATATTTCAGCCTTCATCCAGCTGCCTCCCCCTCCCCAATCCGCCGCCAGCAACGCCCTGAGCCGAGGTCCGAGTCCCCCTAGAGATCGCCCTTAGTGCTGTTGTTGCTAGTAGTCATGATGTTAGTAGTTTGCTTAAGTTAAGTATTTTACTTCTCTCCCATTGGCTGGAGACCATTCAGGTCTCGCCAATAACTGCCCGGTTACGTAGAAACGATCCGCAAGAACCACCTATCTACAAATAGAGCAATACTCTCTAACCTTATTTTTACTTTACACGAAAACCGAGTCCCCAACAAGATTTTCATCAGAACTGCCTGAATATGTGTTTTTTTTAGTGAATCTCCAAGTTACACCTTAGTTTATGTAGCGTTAAGTTCCCTAAAAAAGTGTGAAATGCCTGAGATGTGCTATGCAGGGATTGTCTAATACACGGAAACTGACCGAGAGGACCGTCTCAAGCCTCAAGGTGTCTATTCCCGTCAACTGTTATGCATAGAAAACTACTGAAACGAAATTAAAATTTATGAAAAAAAAAAAAACTTTTGTAAAAATTGTGTCAATCGATTCTCCTAGTGATTCTGAACAAACTAGTTTCATCTGCCTAGCCTTTTTCCCAACTATGTTGGGGTCGGCTTCCAGTCGAACCGGATGCAGCTGAATATCAGTATTTTACATGGAGCGACTGCCTATCAGACCTCCACAACCCAGTAACTGGGTAATACGATACTCTTGGTAAGACTGGTTGTCAGACTTTCTGGCTTCTGACCAACAGTAACGACTGTTAAAGATCTACAAATGACAGCCGGGGCCAACGGCTTTACGTGCTTTCCGAGGCACGGAGGAAACTCGCTATGGTAAATGGTCACCCATCCACAGACCAACCTCGGCAAGCGTGGCTTAACCCGGAAGATCGGTCTGTGCGGCTGTAATTATTTAGCCACGAGCTCCTCAACAAACTAGTTTCAGGTTTAGTAAATACTAAAACTAAGCTTGTATATTATACTATAATATTTTACGACACGTTTGGTGCAGTGGCTAAGCGATTGGCTTCTGCGCTACGGGTCGTGCGTTCAATTTCCACACTGAACAAAATTTTATGGCCTACAGATAGTTGTTCCGAGTCTGGGCGTTTGTGCACGTGACGGTTTGTGTCTGAGCACGCACCCACGATACTGGAGAAATCCTAGTCAGGGGCAAACTTTAAAAAAAAAACTCTAACACAGCAATACTGCTTGGCGGTAGAAATAGTAGTTAGTGGTAGTAATTCCCCGGAAGAACTCTGTCTCATAGAGCTCTACTACTGAAATATGGAAACGAATAATGCCGCTACACTATTTGAATAGCTAAACGCTATTTCTCCGGCCACACGACACATCTCTGTATCTGTAGCGTGCTAGCGGGCCCCTTGAGAGTAAGTAATATGATTATTATATTGCAAGTTACGTTCAGGGGTCATTGGGTCAAACGTGACGGACTTTCAGCACGCAGTTTATTGAGTAATTTAACATTATACTGAGTGAAATCAGATCATCAGATGGGATCACAGAAATCTAAATAATAACTTTCGTGAGACACATTCATATTTGTGATTAGTTACGGTTTACTCACGTGCGTTTTTCGGGATTGCCCGACTAGTTTCGGACCCAAACCACATTAATAAATAAACCGAGCAGAATGAAAGCTTCATACTAAACGCCGTGCGTAGGTACACTACTACACGCACAGCTTATGTGTGCGTGACTGTCACCGACATGGCGCGCGGGGAGTGCGCCGGCGCCCGCTCGGGTACAAACCAGTTTGAGGCGGCTCAGTAAGCGGACAAAGTTTAGGGGTGTCACAGCGGCAGCGGCAGTGGTACGAGACGCGGACGTTTTATTTTAATTGTTTTTAAAGATGCCAAACTGTTGTACTATGTGTGTGTGTACAAATAATGGCAGGGAAAAACAAGGAGACTTCTTATTTTGTATATCCAAAGGATCTTGTCAGTTAATTATATCTACTTATCCTACACATGTTTAATGCTTATTACAGAATATTTAGTTACGAGTAGATAATATCCAAAATAACTAAGATGACGATAAGGCTTTCCCATAAGAATTATTATTTGTAAGTAATTATTTTGGCGTATTATTTGTTTTAGTAGGTTTGTAGAATAGTACCAAAGTATTTGTAGGTCGTCTTAGTAAGATTTCATTTGGCCTTTTCTATTAGATAGGTAGGTAAGTACTAAACTTAACTTACGGTCGTGAAATAGTAGACAGCCCTATGAAAGTAGGTAAGAATTTTGAACTCTGTTAGGAAGCTTTCATTCTGTTCGGTTTATTTATTCATGTGCCCAAACGAAGCCCTTAATCATGAGCTGAACACGCGGCGAAGTCGCGACTCGAACTCGAACTTGCACGGAAAATGCACGTGAGTAAACCGTAACTAATCATAAATCTATATCTATACTAATATTATAAAGAGGTAGAATTTGTTTGTTTGTTTGGTTGTATGTAGGAGGTAATCTCCGAAACTACTCATCCGATTTCAAAAATTCTTTAACCAATAGGAAGCTACGTTATCCCTGAGTGCTATAGGCTATATTTTAGTATCAAAAAATTAGGGATCCTTATATAAATTACAATAATGTAACCCAAGGTATCAAAAATTGGCATAGAAACTTTAGTAGAGTGTTAAGAGTTTTTTTTTTACTATAAATTAACGCGAGCGAAGCCGCGGGCAAAAGCTAGTCTCTAAATAATAAGACAATATTTATATTTGTATTGATTTTTTCTGTTTCGTTGGTCTAGTGGTCGCAAGCGCGGCTGCTGCGCATGAGGTCTTGGGTTCGATTCCCAGATCGGACAAAATGTTTTCCATGTGGAATTTTTCAGTAGCAGCCCGGAGTCTGGATTTGTGGCCCGGTTGATGGCAATAGGCTCGCTGTTACTTATGATTTAAACGTAACTGCGAAATGAGTGTGTACTATACACCTCTGCCCATCTTTGAGGAATACAGGTGTGATGTTATGTTATTTAGATTTCTTTGAATACGTCAAATACCCTGTATTTTGCTCTCATCCCTTCCAGAAACACCATCATACTAAAGCTTTGTCCCTCGCTAAGGAAAATGAACGTAAAATAAAACATTCTACTAACTATAGCACCGTATCTTGGCTGTTAGCTGTATAACAACAGCCCTGTATCTCTTTTATTACGCATCATATTTCACGGTAACCGGATAGCCGTCGTTATGTTGGCAGCAGCATAGTGCCATATTTACGCCACGTCATCTGATTAAGTTGGTAAATCGAGCTGAACCTGATTGATGGATGACGGCATCGTTAATTATAGGGATGATCTTGTTGCCAAAAAATGAAATTGGTAAACCTTTTCAAGAAATTGCTGGGATTTTTGTAGGTATTATTAGGTTTCGATGTGTTTATTCCCTGAAGAAAATAACGTTGTATATACCCTGAGAAAATGTATTTAAAAAAAAAGTAAAAACATCTTTGAAAAAAAAAACAACCTTTTTTCAGGGTTCCGTACCAGTATGGATAAAAAGGAACTCTGGATTATGGTGCGATTTCGTCCGTCCGTTCGTCATATTGCAAGTAAAAGAATTGAAAAAATATTTTTATTTTCATTACAATAAGGACCGAAGTGGGGGTGGTTGAAATTTTGAAAATAGGTAACCTAGGTTAATAATTGTAGTATGATATAAAAGGGCTTTATTTCCACATTACAAAGCATATTTTTATTTACGTTTATGTCGCATAGTTTTTGATTCATGATGAAAAATGTATGTAAAAATACCATCCGCTCCCCCATATATTATATTATAAATATTTCGAACATTTATTTAATGCGCCGTTCATTCCGCCTGCGCGGTGCGCCGTCGCTCAGGACGCACACTAAGAGCGATTACGCACTGTATCCGATCCGAATCCGTGAAAATACGGATATAAAAAACTCGGACCGACTTCGGATATTGCTTTACGCACTGCATCCGATCCGAATCCGTGAAAGTACCGATCTAGAGTAAAAATCTCGGACCGAATTCGGATGTTGCTTACGCACTATTCCGATCTCTGATTCAAATTCAAATAATTCAGTACTACGGCTACTTCGATCCGTCAATTATTTGTTCTTCCGAATTAGAAACTCACGGATGACGGATAGAAATCGAATGACGGATGCCGGATGTAGTTCGTAAGCTACCATACAAATAGTTCTATGGCTACTTCGGTCCGTCAATTGTTCTTCCGAATTAGAAACTCACGGATGACGGATAGAAATCGGATGACGGATGCCGGATGTAGTGCGTAAACTACCATACAAATAGTTCTATGGCTACTTCGGAACGTATTTTCACGGATTCGGATCGGATGCAGTGCGTAACCGCTGTTACGGTTGCCGCATCAGGGGGCCTACTCCCTAAGTCCGTCAACGAAGTTAATCGCCCGTCCAAAAGTAGCCCAAAACGTAGGAGTGAACAAAACAAGTGTCAAGTTCAACTTTTGGGACGGGCAAAAACGCATCGGTAGTAAGGACAACTGTCAAATTGTGTTGTCATTCATTCTTAGTTCGGGCCCCGAAATAATCGTATGTCCGTAGGTTAGGGAGTAGGAAACGCTCGTAACTAAGGCCGAAACCACGGACTTCGTGCTTAGGGAGTAGACCCCCAGCATCGGTGGCCGCATTGCTTTATGACAACGACCTAATAACTTACGGTACAGTACCAGGCGACCATAACATCACACAGCAGATATTAAACAAGAAAGCTTATAGCAGAAAATAGCAAATAACGATAACGAACTATGTAGCAAAGCAACATATTTGCATCCGGCGCCATCCGCCG
This sequence comes from Amphipyra tragopoginis, assembly GCA_905220435.1. Taxonomy (NCBI): domain Eukaryota; kingdom Metazoa; phylum Arthropoda; class Insecta; order Lepidoptera; family Noctuidae; genus Amphipyra; species Amphipyra tragopoginis. The sequence goes on from HG991994.1 coordinate 27,893,074, forward strand.
CAAACAAAAGGAGCGAGTTAAATGCTCCTTGAATTATTGCTATCCTGGTATGCAGTGCAAATTAGGACATTGTGGTACTATGTTACAAGATACACGAGGCTATAAAACTGTAACATGAGTTCTTAGATTTCCTTTAAACATGTGCTTATAGAACAAATGTAAACTCGATATCCCTACTAATATTATACAAGCTTAGTTTTAGTATATACTAAACCTGAAACTAGTTTGTTCAGAATCATTAGGAGAATCGATTGACATATTTTTTACACCACATTTTTTTTCCATAATTTAAATTTCGTTTCAGTAGGTTTCTACCCATAACAGTTGACGGGAATAAACATCTTGAGGCTTGAGATGGGCCGCTCGGTCAGTTTCCGTGTATTAGACAACCCCTGCATACCACATCTCAGGCATTTCACACTTTACTAGGGAACTTATCGCGACATAAACTACGGTGTAACTTGAAGATTTATTAAAAAAAAACACATATTCAGGCAGTTCTGATGAAAATCTTGTTGGGGTGTCTCGGTTTTTGTATATACTAAAAATAACGTTGTATATTCGAAAGTAACTCTGTATGTCTGTGGCGCTTTCACGCCTAAACCACTGAATCGATTTTGATGAAACTTGGTACACAGTTAGTCTGAAACCTGGAGAAGGATATAGGCTACTTTTATCCCGAAAAATACGAAATACGCGATAGATGACATACACGCGGGCGAAGCCACGAGCGACCTCTCTAGTTAATTATAAATCTTAGAAATGAGTGTTTTTCAAACTGAAACCACCAAGCTGCGTTTACTTAGTTATGGCCTCGCCAATCATCTAGCTAGCGGTTTATACACATTTCCAGGACTTGGGGCCCAATTCTCCTAAAATAAATTGTTGCCAAACGCAATCGAACCACAACCGTCAGTCAGTTTTTGTTTTCGAAAACTTTCAAAATGATTGATTTTGTTTTTTTGTCAAACAATTTGATAGCTTTTGAAATTGAGAACTGTCTGAATGAACGGTTCGGCCTTGGTTCGGTTGTGATTTATCAAGATTTATTTTAGGAGAATTAGGCCCCTGTTGTGTAAGTGCGTTAGTTTAAAATTATATAAAGTTACTGCTCATCACCCACAGTCATTAGCGTGATAATTTAATTTGTACCCTATAACCTCACCCGCTCTTTAACGGACATTTTTGCGATAACTAAGGGCCTGTCCACATCTCCACGTCACGACGTCGTCAAACTGGAACGGTGCAGTAACACGGCACGGTGCGTTGACATAACGTGCAAATTTACGTTACCGTATCGTAAAAACGCACGTCAGGATCATTGTTAGATTTATCGTTGACCATGTATATCCTGAATTTTAATAAGAGAAACAGTAAGGTATGGTTTTAAAACATAGGAGCACATAGACGGCGACGAACTCGCGGGCGTGGAGAGCGCGGGCGGAGCGCATATACGTGTGCGCTTACAGCTAGAGGCGGAACGTGTTACGATACGGTAACGTAAATTTGCACGTTATGTCAACGCACCGTGCCGCGTTACCGCAACGTTCCACGTTGACGACGTCATGACGTGGAGATGTGGACAGGCCCTAAATCTGTTTAGTAGTATTGGCGTGAAGCTCAAACATACAAACAGACAGAAATTCTAAAAACTTCTGTTTCGGCATCGGTATCGTTCCTAGTACACGTAACAATTTATTTGTTTCAATATTATTTAATGTAAAAAAAAAACGAAATTGTTCACGATTTTCATTATAAAATAAAACTAGTTTAAAAACTCCCGACAGCTTTATAATTGGTTAGGTTCATATCGTCTGAATAAATTGTATAGCGCCCGAGTTAGCAAAATGTCTGGTTTGAAAAAAGTCTATTAATGGATAAAACGCGTTAGTAGCAAATGATCTTGTTTATAAAAATTTAATGTTTAGGAGCTACGTAGCAGACAGACAAAGGATTCAAGCATACCCCTTTTTGCGTAGGAGGTTAAATAATAGTTATTTGTTATACAAGAGTGCAAAGTTACTTTTTCACCGCGTGATCAATTTTGATGACCGAGCAAGCGAAGATATTAAATTTGAATCACGAGCGCAGCGAGTGATTCAAAAATTAGAATCCTGAGCGGTAGCGAAGGAATCAAAAGAGCACGAGGTGAAAAATCTTTGCACTCAGTGCAACACGTAACTTTTCATCCCACCTCAGCGAGGAAATTACTTAATGTAAAAAAAATAAACTTCCTCGTCGCTAGAATCACTCATTTTAGGTTTTTCACTTGTTTTCAATTTTCTTAATTTTAACCAAAGGTTTTAACAATAAGACGTGAAAAGAAATAGGCGCGCGTAAAGCAAATTAAAAAAAAGAAATACACCAAGAAGGTTCTGAGTCTGAGTTTTAACAAATTAAAAAAGGTTGTATGATAAATTCGGCACCATGGAGGTAGAAGTAAATAGGTTTAATGAAGTTTTGAATTCACAAACTTGGTGCACACGATGTTCTAAATTCAATTTACTTTATCCTCTAGCGGATAAAAACGGCTTGTGCACTTAGATATCGAAGAGCAAAAATACTCTTTCCGAGAGATGGGGGGATGAAAATACATTTTGACATAAATCAGACAAAGTCTGCAATTACAGAACCCTGGCTTCGAAGCAATAACAAACAAATAACTTAAATCAAGTGTTCCGTCACGCGACGAACGTTAGCCAAAATAGTAATAAATTCAGATTAAGTGAGCAGAGTCCCCCGGGGCAAACGCCGTAATGATATATAACATTGGTGTAACATACAAAGTTGGCGAGACGACCGTTGAGAACGCGGACTTAAATTCTTATAAATCATGATTCCCTGGTACTTCCATTTTAAAGCGGCAATAACTCTTGGATGTATCGTACAGGAAAAGCATTGAGACAACTTTCTATCAAGCAAAGAATTTATCTGGGTTCTCCGAGCTTACTTAAATTCATTCAAACAAAGACTGGAGATCAAAAGTGCGTCTGTCTTAAGGGTGAGACAATACCTGAATCCCTCCGTTGTGACAAGCGGGCCTACTATATCGACATGAACATGCTCGAAACTATCACACTTCGAGAATTGCTGAATATGTGAAACTGTGTGTACAGTTTCTAAACAATTGGGTATCATAGATATCTTCTAAGATTTCTGCATTTTAATTTATGATATGTACCTATACAGAACTGAACTGTACAGCAGGGAAACAGACACTGAGAAGCTACTGAGCAGTTCAAATTCCGTCTGCACGATCAACGTGCAGCTAGCATGCAGTCGGCGTGCAGTTGTTGGCTCTGCACGCCGACTGCAGTCGGTCAACGGTTTCGATTCAGTTACACCAACTGCACCGAAACTGTAATTTTGCAGCTAGCTTGCAGTCCAAATGCAGCTCGCCTGAAAAGACCCTCAATTTTGTACAAGTTCGAAAATATACAGTATCCCTGTGTCGGGAAACGGAAAATAATCCTACGCAAAATGTATTTATAAATAATTATTATATCGTAAAGCCAATCTACATATCAATCACTTTACTCGAAACATTGAAAGTGGGTTCCTTTTTTGCAAGTCGGTTAAAATAATTCCAGATATGAGTTAAAGTGTATGGAAATACGATATTCGGATCACGTACGAGAGTAATTTACGAGGCTGACGGGCGCATCGCGAAAAACATCAAGAGGAAACTGTGGAAAACATCATGTTATGTAGTATGTAGATGTATTTGTGTTACATAGCACTATACTACCTATCTATTGTTTTAGAATAAACTAAATTCTTTTTAGTGAGCGGTAATATTAGATAGGCACATAATATATGAAAGAAAATGAATAAGTATTTAAAAATTGCTATTGTGAAGTTAGTCCGGTCAAAGTAGACATTTCAAAGTGCAAAAATTCGCATAGAGCTGAAAACTGGTACGAATGTTCGGAACACCATTATAAATGAAATGTAAAAAGTCCACATAGATACCAAAAAAAAAAAATTCAAAGTTCGCAAATATAGGTTTTTTGCGTTTTTTGGCCAAACGGGTAAGTTTTATGATAAAAATAGATCAGCCAAAAATTGTAGATTATGCAATTATCTATAAAAATTGTTTATACAATTTTTCTCCTGTACGTCACCGTTTCTGAGATAATTATTATAGTTGAAAAAGTTGTATTATTCATAATATGCACAGTTTCCTAATGTATACTAGGCGCGTTTTTTTTTGACGTGGTTTCCCCGATAAGCTTATTCCACAATCTATTGTGATCCTGTTTAATTCAATACTATTTAAAAATATGTAAAAACTGGTACTTCAAATAACCCCAACTATCGCCCTGTTTCGTTTGATCCACGATTTTTGACCCACCCTGTATAAGTTGCGGTAACCACTTTCCATCAGGTGAACCGAAGGACTGTTTGCCAAACTACACATTCATCACATTACCTATAAGTTCCGGCGCCAAGCAGTTTACTGTGTTCCATCGTGTGTATGTGAGAGCCAGAGGAGTATAGAGGAATCCCTCTATATCTTTGTTACTTGGATTCATATGCTCCATCATCTTAGGCCCTGTCTGCGCTCACCACCAGGTGCGATTAGGGTCAAATGTTACCAAATGGTAAAAATAAAATAAACTGTTGAGAGAGATCGCTGCAAGTAACATATAGTGTGGCGCCTCACCATGCCGAAATTACGCGACCAAATTTCGGCGTCTATGTTTTTATATAGGTAAAACGCGACGTATTTTCAGCCTGGTGGTTTCAACCCGAGACACGGGTAATTTAAAAAGCATTGCAGGCATAATCATGCCGAACTGCGGTCGGTTCGGTCTTCGGCATAGTGTGTTTAGCCATAGAAGTAATAAGTACTACGGTTTAGACACATACACGAGCCCGAGAAACGGAATCATGATCATCAATAATGAGGAACAGACTGGAAAATAAAGAAGTAGGTACTAGGAACTAATGGCGTTAAGAAGGAAGTTTTTCAGGAAGAACTGAACACGTCACAAAGCTACGAAAACGTCTTCACGGCTGACGAAGATTTATTAAGATTTAAATAATCCATCCGATGATCATTTAAATGAACGATGGCGACAATTATAAGGCTACAGTCAAACGGGATTAGCAAGAAATTAGCAATGCGTAAATTGTGTATATTTATCGCTTTATTTACTCAAGGCTATGGATGTAGCATCGAAATCGTCGGCCATTACTCAGATGGGCTTAACTCGCTGAATTTTAACTCGGATTTAGTTTAAAGGCTCGTTTGTCACACCGTTGTATGCCAGTCGCTCGTGCAAGTAGCTCGTAGTTTGTGTAAAACTTGTAATTTATGTTTTTTCAGTTTGTAAGGACAGTTTAATAAAAAAACACTGATTGTAAGGGTGTGTTGTATAGGTAACTACAATGACCTCTGGTGAATGGTGTACCACATTTTACGAGGTGCATTATGCTTTCGTAATGCACCTCGACACTACTCCATGCCTTGAAGAGCACGTTAAGCTGTCTGTCCCTGGTGCCATACGAATACCTATGACAGACGGGTAGTCAGAAGCCCGAGAGTCTGACAACCGGTCTAATTTTAGAATATCGGCATTGCCCAGTAACTGGGTTGTGGAATATTCTCTGTTTCTTTATTCTTCAAGGACCAGTGTGTGTAAGCCTCCTATTATAAAACTTATAAAGGTACTGTCCAAATTTAAAAGTTTCTAGCTAAAGCAGCTTAGCCTGCTGATGTGTCACCCAGTCATTCAATCAATAATCTTTATAGATCGTCATGATGAGACGCCCTTAAAATAGACGGATCAAAGACCTAAATAAAGCAGCTAGTATAGATTAGAAGCGTGATAAGGAGAACCAGGTGTTATGTCACAAATCCCGAGAGGCGATGTCCAAGCAGTGGCTGCAAGAGACTAAATTGATTGCCAGATTAATATGTAATTTAGATACTAGCCATCCCACATTACAATAAATAAGGTGCAGGCCACACAGAAGAGACGTCGGGCGAAGATCAGGCGAGGACACGTAGCAATAAGGCGCAGAAGACGAGGCGTCGCACAGTGGGCCCATACTGAAAATTAATGGACATAGGCAACAAAGTTCCAATATCGATGCGATTTTTTTTTGTAAGACGTGTTATGATATTCCTGACAACTTTTGTTCTTGTAATTTCTTCTAAAGTTGATAGTTTGTCTTGAAAAAAAAGTATTAGATTTTTTTGTATGGAGCGAATCACGTTTAATTTTTTTTCTTCAATTGTACTAATATGTTGGGTGTGTGGCGTGAGTATATGATAGCTAGGGTCATTCTCTATCCACGATAAAAAAATAATCAGCGCCGGTCATCTGCGGCAGCGCGAGTAATCATTCGGTAAAAAAAAATGTTTAGTAAGATTTTTTTTGCCATATAAAATAAATTGAAAGTATATTTTTTGTCTCATTTGGCTGTTTTGACCTTCTTTTTCGTTAAATAATAGTTTTAATAGCGCATTGGTACTTATAGTAGTACTAGTAATTCTGGTAAAGATTTAGTTATTATTGCATGTAATCGGTAGCACCTGCATTGTGATTGATGACTCATTTGTTTGTGCGCTCGGCTAAGCGCATTACAAACGCATTCATATCTAGTAAAATCCTCTCCACAGTGTGGTCCAATATCGCTTGCAATTTAATGTGAGCTCCTTTTTCGGTTATCTCCATACTCTCTTGTGGTGGGTAACATCTTTTCTTGGTATTTACAAGTTTTGGATAAGATGGAAAGGCAGCACAGTTTTTTCTTTCAGAAATTGTCGAAAAGCTAAGTACTTCCATTTCGAGAGCGCAACTGATGTATAAAGAGCTAAACACTTATCTTCAGAGACAGTACTTCAGCTCTGCTTTTTGAATAGTCGCTCGTCTACTTCGGATAGCGTATCTGGATTACTGGAAAGATATTCGACCACTTTTGCCAGATTTGTTTTGCCGTTGTCTTTCAATTTTGTTATGTACCAGTGCTGCAACTCTTCCTCGGAATTTTCTTCTACTCTGGAAGTAGAACGTCTTTTTTTTTGCTTATTACTTAACTCTTCGAATGGTTTTCTGTGCTCCTTTTCTGTAGATGTTCCCGCTTCCCCAGTACATACTGCAAGAGCAGGAACATGGGAATCTATATCCACAGGCTCAGATAAGGCTGCGTCCGAAAAGCCCATCTCACTTCTCAGGTCAACAGCAACAGTCCCCGATCTCATGAAGTCTAGCAAAATTGTACCCGTCTTTAAATCAGGCTGCTTAAATAACGCATCTAATTATAGGCCAATATCTGTACTACCAGCCTTGAGTAAAATCTTTGAAAAATTAATATTAAATCAAATGTTAGTACATTTCAACAAAAACGCGATATTACACGTCAAACAGTTTGGATTTACGAAGGGACGATCTACGGAAGACGCTGGTTCCACTCTAATCAAAACAGTACTGGGAGCTTGGGAAGAGGCACACGATGCTGTCGGGGTATTCTGTGATCTCTCTAAAGCATTTGACTGCGTGGACCACCGCACGCTAATTCTGAAATTAAAGTACTATGGAATTCGGGATAGATCTATTGATCTTGTAAATTCATACTTGTCGAATCGGAAACAAAGAGTGGCTATTGATAAAGCCACTTCTGCAGGCTCACTAGTTAAAATGGGAGTGCCTCAGGGATCGATTCTAGGCCCATTTCTGTTTCTTGTCTATATAAATGACCTTCCACACATCATAAATGATACAATGTGTAACATAGTCTTATTTGCTGACGATACATCACTTATATTTAAAGTCAATAGGAAGGATAGGGATCTTGTAGAACCCAATCATACTCTTAATCTAATATCTAATTGGTTTTCTACTAATAATCTTCTTCTAAATGCAAAAAAAAACCAAATGTCTTAGGTTTTCTACACTAAATGTATCGCATATTGGTGCAAATGTAAAACTTGATGGGAAAGTTTTAGATCTGGTTCCCTCAACGACCTTTCTGGGTGTAACAGTAGACTCTAAACTGCAATGGGGGCCCCATATACAGGCACTTGCAGGTAAACTGAGCTCTGCTGCTTATGCCGTTAGGAAAATAAGACAGATGACAGATGTGCCTACGGCTAGGTTAGTGTATTTTGCTTACTTTCACAGCATTATGTCCTATGGCATTTTACTGTGGGGATCGGCTGCTGATGTTGAAACTATTTTTATATTACAGAAAAGAGCAGTCCGAGCTATTTATAATCTAGGCTGCCGTGAGTCGCTCCGTGAAATATTCAAAGAGATAAATATACTAACTTTACCATCCTTATATATATTTAGTAGCATTATGTACATTCGGAAAAACATTGCCCAGTATAATAAGAAGAGTGACAACCACAACCTTAATACTCGCAATAAAGACAAGCTAGCAGTACCTGGTTTTAGACTTAGGAAAACTAGTAAGTCGTTTATGGGAAACAGTGTTAGATGCTACAATAAAATTCCATCTAGTGTCACTGATTTACCAGATACAAAGTTTAAATTATATATCAAGCGCGTACTAATGTCTAAAGCATATTATAGCCTAAATCAGTACATCGTAGATAAAGATGTCTGGCATACGATTCCCTCCTGCACACTGCGACCCTCTGGCACCGTCTAACAGAACAAACGGACATTATTCAAATGCTTACTTATTGTAATTATTTTTTGTTTTATTGACTCAATAAGTAAGTCATTTTATCTTATGTTTTAATCTAATGTTTCCAATTTTGATTGTTTTTTTTTTCTCTTTGACATTTCATTTAATTTATTTATTGCTAGTATTTGCTTATATTAGTTTGACATTGAATTGCAATTATTAATTATCAATTATTAATATTATTCTGTTAATACCTACGCAAGGCTGTAAAATGTGAGGACCATGCAGCATCTAGTGTTACACTTTCATTCTTAATATTTGACTGCCTATTGTCTATCGGTATGAGTCTGTCATGCTCACTGAAATGTCTTGCTGATGGTGGCGTTGTGCATCGGGTCGTTGAGTTCCCTGCAACATGGTTGAGCTGAGCGACGCCGATGTATGCGTCATGCTCGTGAACGGGTGCTGTCTGCTGGGACTGGTCAGCTCGTAACTGCTATGGCAATCGTTTTAAAAGGCTAACTTTCTCATTACTTTTCATGTTGTTAACCACATGTACATTAATCTGCGTTGTTCTTACATTACTACAATGAAAATTGTCAAACCATTTACTTTTTTTTAAAAGAGTGTCTATGGAGTTTCTTGCCGGTTCTTCTCCAAAGGACCTACTACTTGGAACCGAGCCCCTAGTGTTGACCTTTTGAAAGCACCAGGGATCTGGTCTACTTGAAATAAAAACTATTTGACTTTGACTTTGACTTTGAACACTGTCACAAACATGACAGTTGATGTTTTTTTCCAACCACTTGCGATTACTTAAACGATTCATAAAACTTTTTGATTTCTACTTGACTCTATCCACTTTTTATTTAGATTTACACAAAAAAGTCGACAGAACTCCTTGATTCGGTTCTTGTCTTCTTCAGAAACTTCGGTAGTCAAGACAGAAATGATACTTTCATATATACCGCCACTTCTTAATTTCACAAAAAGATCTAGTTTGGTACAAAATCCAGCCGTAGTTATGTCAATATAAAATAAAAGTATTTCACTGTTTTCACAAATAAGCGACAAGAGCGAAACTAGATCGCCTTTTTTTTTCTATTGGCCTGCTGTTGGTCGTCCTAGGGGACCATTTCTACTAAACCGGGCAGTTATTGGCGAGACCTGAAGGATCTCTAGCCAATGGGAGGGGGGGGAGTAAAATACTTAACCTAAGCTAACTACTTGTACTACACTAACATCATAACTACCTGCAACAACAGCACTAAGGGCGACCCTTAGTGGGACTCGGACCACCGCTTAGGGCGTTGCTGGCGGGGACTTAGGGGGGGGGGGCAGCTTGAAGAGGGCTGAATTACCGGTGTGATAGATGGATCTAATGAATATCTTTATATTTATAGTCAGTGTTAATTACTCAAGTAGTGGACATAACAGTGAGTGAAAATTATTCAGCCAATCAGAGACGAGCATTTTTCGATGACTCATTAGTTATGCGCTTAGCCGAGCGCACAAACAAATCAGTCATCAATCACAATGCAGGTGCTACCGATAACATGCAATAATAACTAAATCTCTACCAGAATTACTAGTACTACTATAAGTACCTATGCGCTATTAAAACTATATATTCAACTAAAAAGAAGGTCAAAACAGCCAAATGAGACAAAAAATAAACTTTCAATTTAATTTAAATGGCAAAAAAAATCTTACTAAACATTTTTTTTTTTACCGAATTTATATTTGTATATAATTACTCGCGCTGCCGCAGATGGCCGGCGCTGATTTTTTTATCGTGGATAGAGAATGACCCTAGCTATCATATACTCACGCCACACACCCAACATATTAGTACAATTGAAGAAAAAAAAATTAAACGTGATTCGCTCCATACAAAAAAATCTAATACTTTTTTTTCAAGACAAACTATCAACTTTAGAAGAAATTACAAGAACAAAAGTTGTCAGGAATATCATAACACGTCATATAAAAAAAAATCGCATCGATATTGGAACTTTGTTGCCTATGTTCACTAATTTTCAGTATGGGCCCACTGTGCGTCGTGTCCGCGCACCTAAAAACTTGAACTAGTTACTCGACTGTTCGAAGCCAGCCGCCTAAACGAGGCATCAAGACAAAACCCTGGCTTCGGTATTTACGATTTAAAATAAATGGTAGGGATTGGCGGGTAAGGCCTTGTACACCAAAGACGGCTTGCTTCAACCTACGAGATGGCATGACAGCGACAGATTACTGTTCCATACAATTTCTACTTGTCGCTTTATACATTGTATTGTTATTGTTACCTTTCATCCGATACAAAATGATTCTTCTAATAAACTGTTTTTTATCTACATAGCATAATATCATGCTTGTATTCCCCGAAGGGGTGGGCAGAGATGTTTAGTACACTCTCACTTCAGCGTTATGTTTGAGCCTTTTGCCATCAACCGGGCACAAATCCAGATTCCGGACTGCTACCGAGAAATCCCATCGAAGACCCAATAACACTTTGCCCGACCTGGGGATCGAACCCCGAACCTCCCGCTCAGCTTTGACGACACGTTTGGTGCAGTGGCTAAGCGATTGGCTGCTGCGCTACGGGTCGTGGGTTCGATTCCCACACGGAACAAAAATTTGTATGGCCTACAAATGGTTGTTTCGGGTCTGGGCGTTTGTTTGTGAGATTTGTGTCTGTAAACGCGCCCACGATACAACAGAAATCTTAGTGTGCGGCAACGTTTTTTAAAAAATAAGAAAAAAAAAATAAGCTGTCGCGCTTGCGACCACTAAACCAATAAGACAGCTTTTTAAATCCTAACTAATATTATAAATGCGAAAGTAAGTTTGTTTGTTTGAAATTTTAAATATACGTTGTCAGGTGTACAGAAACGGACACGGTACCTTTCATCCCGAAAAAAGTACTGTTCCCTAAGAAAACAACAATTATGATAAATAATAGATGGCGCCACGTGTCTTTCGAATCATGATTAAATTATTAAGAAGCTTTAGTAGTAGCAAGTTTTTTTTTTTATATAAATTAAAACGAGCGAAGCCGCTGGCAATAGCTAGTATTGCTATAAAAAAAACTTGCAAGCGATGCAAAAAAAACGCATTGAAATTGGTTGATCCGTTTGGGAGCTACGATGCTACAGACAAAGGCGTCTAAAAACTTATAAAAACCCTTTGTTAGCGTGGGATTAAAAAAATACTGTATTAATAATATGATTAAACCTAGGTATAGATGTTTTATATCTATGCTGATAGACGGGTGCCAGCGGTGTTCGTCATAAAACGCGTCTGCGTTCTGGGGGTCTACTCCGAAAATCGAACTACTTACGAAGTTTCGACTAACTTCGTAACTCTTAACTCATTTATTCAAAATAGACTAGAATTACTTAGTTTTTTAAGTCAATGTTACAAAAAACAGTCCACAAAAAATCCCTCCCTTCGCCGCTTCCTAGTGTTTAAGCTGATAACCATGAAAGTGTTTAGAATCCGACAAACTATTCAAATTTTTCGTGTCGACATTTTGTTTTTTGTTTACCATACTCCCAAATGTTAATTGACCTTTAATAGTTCTTTGTTTGACGATACTTTGATCGTATATGCGGCATGCGTTGCAATGCACTTTTTCCTACTTACTAAGTACCTACTACTTACCTACTACGTACCTTCAGAAATAAAATCAAAATAGTAACAAAAAGTTAAAACCATTTTCATGCATGCGGTAAACAAATGAAGAATAAGGACATACTGAGATAATTTGTTTTTTTAAATACCAACATTTTCTTTCATAAAGAACCTTCTCCTGACAATTACGAAAACAACGAAAAAAAATATTTGCAAAATCGATCCAGCCGCTCACGCGTGATGCCGTGACCAAGGGAAAATGGATTCATTTTTATATAGATAGATCAATGCTCGTTCCTTCTCTGTATGAGAAGAGGCCTTTGCCCAGCAGTGGGATAGTTACAGGCTAATACACAGAAGATAGATAGATAGGTACTGTCAGTATGTCAAAAGCATAATTGTGAGGTGAAAGAGGTGTCTCTAAATGCTGTATTTTTTTTCTTTATTAAATTGTACTTATCTTAATTATTATTGTAATGTCTTTATCTTTAATTATTGTAATTGGTTCTAGACCGTTTTAAGGTAAAATAAATAATTCATCGCTGTTTCGTTTCGGTCCGAAACTCCGACGTTTGTTTTTCGTAGTAGGCCCCCTGCGTCGTAACAAGTTGAATGAACCACAGACTGATAGAATTGCAACGCATTGCACGTTCTAAAACTTATTCCTCTGTCTGTGAATAACTTAGTTGTGTTAATTTAATAAAGTCAGATAACATTATAGTTAATTACATTTTCGTCTGAATCTAATAGTTTTTGATTGTTCAGGCGATAAAATAATCCCCCAGCTTTTTACAAGAAATTATACTAATTTAGGTTCTTTCCAAAATAACTAGCCGATGTCAGCTATCCTGATCTTACTGAAGTGCAGCTAGATAAGCTTGAGCGACTCCCAAACTTTTGCATCAGATTCATATTTGGTTTACGCAAATATGATTATATTTCAGAATTTCGCTTTAAGCTCAAGTGACTGCCAATCCGCCTTCGCCGGAATGCTCATATCTTATCATTGCTTTACAATGTTCTGTTCAATCCTACAACCCCCTTTTATCTCAAAGAACGTTTTAAGTTCCTTCATGACATTCATACTAGAGACTTAAGATCATCGGAGGTTTGAGACTTTCGATGTCCTCGCGTTCTACCAAATTCTATGACAAATCGTTCACAGTCCAGACTGTACGTTTGTGGAATGCGTTGCCGATGCCAGTAAGACAAGCTCAGTCACTAGATTCTTTAAACAATTAGTTAAAGATAATTTCTTCTCTCAACACATTTCTATTTCTTCATGATTTTAATACCTCATCATCAACCTACCTTGTTTTTCCTTATCACATAATTATACATATATCTTATGTATACAATGATGTATAATTATATGTAAGTATTATGTCTATGTAATGTGTGTAGTATATATTTTGCAGCAGTACACCACGGACTACCCCCTCTATCTTATTAATTAAAGACGTGAGTGGATGAAGGTGATACGTTACATTTTCAAGAATTTTAGTTTTTCTTGCCAAATGAAGGTATTTTCTCCAAATGCATCGAGAAACTCTCTATTTTGAGCATTGTTTGGAAAATATTAGGTACCTATTACGTGTACATTACCTTCTTCCAGTCACAACTTCAATTACCAAACGTTTAACGCTCTATTACTCGAATTCTTGAAAATGTAACATATCACCTTCATCCACTCACGCCTTCAATTTGTCTTCCTGTTCATCCAAAGGTTGTCTGGTAGATATAGCTATCAGCGATAAGACCGCCATTGTATGTACCCTTCAATATTTCTAACACAGCTCTTAAACAATATCATATTATGATATTGTATAAGAGGCCGTGCCGTCCCGACAGTGGGCGCAGGCCCTAAGGGGATGCAAAAATCTTGGTAATTCTTTGGAAACTCACACAGGGCGCACAAAATGTTAGATGAAGCTACCTAGCATGGACCTACCTAGGCTAGACCAGTTCTAAGGCCCGATTGTCTGCATTAATTAAGTAGGCCAATTAACTTGCCGATTAGAGAGTTAGGTAAAAAATATCATAACATCACGCCTCCTACAGGCGTGTTATGATATTTTATTCCCTGAAGGGTTGAACGAGGTGTACAAATATAGGTACCTAAAAATGTAATATAGTACACCCTCAATTCGCCGTTATGTTTAAGTCCCATGTAATACTGGGCTAGTCTATTGCCATCAACCGGGCACAAATCCAGGGGGCCAATTCTACTAATAGAAACTTTTATCAGTTGCAACTTAATCGTTTATTCAGATAGTTTTCGTTTACAAAAACTATCAAATTGTTTGACAACAAAAACAAAACCAAACATTTTGACAGTTTACGTCAACGAAAACTGTCTGAATTAACGATTCAATTGCCATTGATAAAAGTTTCTGTTAGTAGAATTGGCCCCCTGACTACGGGCGGCTACTGACAATTTCCACAAGGAAGAACCCAATAAAACTTTGCTCAGCTGTCGCGTTAAAAAAAGAGGTAAAAATTTCGTTGGAATTAGGTATATTGGTGAATTAAGTTCAGTACCTACTTGTAGAAGTAAAATCACTAAAACGGCTAGATAACTCGCTACTAATTAGGTAACTAATGTGTGTTAATCGGGCTTAAGACTTCTTTTCTCTTTTGGGTGTTTGGGCTTCTGATTTTCAGTGACGACGGGTTGATCGCCATACCCATGAAGCAAGCCATACCTCACACCAGTAGTGTCATTCTGTAAGAAACCCACCTCAATCTCGACGGTTAGCTCGATATCCATAATGTCACAGTATAGATAATTGAAGCAAATAACACACAGATAATCGACAGTATAATCAATAACGCGTAGTTTTGTTATCCACGCTGTGTCACAACAAGTGTCTTTTAATTGACAGTCGCGATCGAGGTGAGATTCTTACAGAATTGCACAGCTGTAGTAGTATTAACTAAGGAAAATCACGCTATCAAAAAAAAGCGTGTAAGCTGCATAAAATATCGAAATAGAATAACGAAACAAGCAATTTTTCATTAAATTAATATTTAATTAAAACTTCATAATAAAATAACTGTATTTACAAAATATCAACAAATTGTACTTATGATTAAATTCAATAATAATTAAGTATATACAGTGAGTGGGCAAAAGAGATAGGTATACAGGCAACTGTAATCCAGCCATTATTTTTTGTCTAAAAGGTGAACAAATTTTGGTTTGAAAAAAATGTTTCTCAAAAAAACATAGGTACATAGTTCACTCAAATAAGAAAAAGTTTACAAAACATGTTAATATTCTAAGTATTATAAAAATGTCTTTCGATCTAAGTATAGAAGTTAAGTACAAAATAAATTATTTCTAATTTAATTATTGGTTAGCCAAATAAAACATTAACCAGTTTTTTAAAATGTTAACATAGGTGAGCTCCCTCAAACTATACTGTTTTCTTTCAGTACAAGGTGACCTTTGAACTTTTGATCGTGAAACATTCATTTTGCTTTGAATCAAATATACAAAATTTAATGACTAGACTATACGTACATTTATATTTTAACAGAGTTTTGCATATTATGTTGAGTAATTTTGTCAGCGATTGCTTGAGCGTTTTTTGTGCTTAAAAACTTGTAACACTCACATTTTATTAAAACGGATGTACACAATATCACTAAGTGATGCGCCATTCGCTTGTGGTCGTAATTCGACCACAAGCGAATATACCACAATTATTTTACCTGCTTTAAACGGCAAAATACGCCCCTTTTTTGAAGACATCTGAGGCACTGTACCTTTATTTTACCAGCCTTAAAAGCAGGTAAAATAATCCACAACCACTAGCGAATGGTGTTGTGGATGGCTGTTGTCTGCATGGTGCATAGATGTTCGTTGTTAGCCTGCAAACCTAACTCTTTTGCTATGTGTACTTTTGGACAGCGATACCATTTAGAGCCAAAATACACGTCCGACACTTGCCTCCGATAGTCGGTTCCGATAGTCTGACCAGACTATCTGAAGGCCTCCGCATCATACAATTGTTTGAACATGAATTACACGTACGACCAGACTATCGGATGTCAGAATCAAATAAAACCAAAAAAAATCGGACACGAGAATCGTACGTGTATTTCATGAATACGATCAGATAGTCGAATCCGGCTCCCGGAAGCAAGTATCGGACGTGTATTTTGGCACTTAACTGAAACAGCTCATGAGCATAGTAAGGCGAAGCTGTATTCTACAACTTATCCATGTGTATTATACCGTCTTCGACGAATTTATTCGACTTCGTAAATAAACTTTAGTAAATAAGTAGGTACTTTCAAAAATCTTTGCATTTTGCCCGCCTTCGAAATAAGCGATAGAAATCCTCGATCAAACGATATTCTTATAAGAATTAGAATCAGATTCTATATAGATACTTATATAGTAATTATAATGATTATACTTTATCACATTCAGTATCACTTACAATTAATATTTTGTATTATTTACAAAATAAAATGGAATGTAGACTTCGTCTCTCAGACAAACTTAAGACACAATAGCACAGTAGACATATAAGCTAAAGCAGTACCTCAACTTACTATAATTTCAAGAATTGAAACACTCACACAGACACGCTCTGTATACTGAGTAGTTTTT
Organism: Amphipyra tragopoginis; assembly: GCA_905220435.1. Classification (NCBI taxonomy): domain Eukaryota; kingdom Metazoa; phylum Arthropoda; class Insecta; order Lepidoptera; family Noctuidae; genus Amphipyra; species Amphipyra tragopoginis. Next base: position 27,909,935 of record HG991994.1, read on the forward strand.
TGTTTTTAAAAATACCTTATTTGTTGCAGTGCGTGTCTGTGTGAGTGTGTCAAATCAGACGATTGTATGTAGTTGAAGTACTGTTTTAGCTTATATGTCTACTGTGACAATAGGCTTGAATATTTTTGACGACACGATTGGTTTGGCTTTCTGCGCTACGGGTCGCGGGTTCGAATCCCGTATGGAACAAATATTTGTATGCCCTCCAGATCACAGTTCCGGGTCTGGGTGTTTGTGCATTTGAGATTTGTGTCTGTAAACGCACCAACAATACAACAGAAAATAAGTAGCCGTTTTAAAAAAATATTCAATATTCATACTTTAAACACAATTATAGGGTCGTCACACGACACAAAATTTAAATGAATACATAAATGTCAAATAACTGATATCACAAAAAAAAGGAATGCACCAGTCCCAAGCTAGTCCCGAGTTGCTATGAGGCCGCTTGGGATACAATAATTGTTCTGATAAAACGCTCGTGTTGATTGGCTATATAGAATGATATAAACTATAATGTAAGTATATGTAACACTTAAATATCCGGATCACTGGAGTCTTGATAGAAGCTTTCTTATCGGGTGATTTGAATATCTGTAAAAGAAACGACGTGTTATGAGTACATACTTTCCATTGATCAGAGTTTCGGACAGTCCATAATTCGTAGATGTATGCTAATATACTGTTTACTCTAAAATTAGCCAAATAAGACTCATTTTAGCGATAACGTGTTTAGAAATTAGCAATATGTTCGCATCCAACAAGGATTCAACACAGTATTATGTTTTTATGAACCTTAACGGTCAACCAAAATGAGCTGAAACTATACTTGAAGAAATGGTTCAAAAGATATTTGTGACTTGGTGGCCCAGTTTTGTCTAATGTTATATGAAATATAGTATAGTTACGTCAGAGGTCAGATGGCAGTCGCTCCGTGTAACTGAGGCCTCGGCAAGCGTGGAGAGCGGTGACGACCGAAACGCGGCCACGTTCAGGAGAATTTCATAAACTTTAATTGCTATGTCAATCCTAAAAGGCAAAGTTGTCTATTTGTTACTCTTACGTGAGTTTATTTCTTACATTAACTTTCATTATTCTCATACTACTGTCATGGAATTGTCATGATCTACCTTGTTACAAAGAGTATTCATGGAGTTTCTTGCCGGCTTTTCTCCATGCAACCTACCTTTTGGAACCGTGCACCTAGTTTTGACGTTGTTTTGACTTTGTATTTCATTTCAGTTACGATCAAAAGAATAGGCCATGCTGTCGCGTCGTTCATGTATCATAAAAGGCAATTTAGGATAGGTACGGTCAACAACAAAAGTAGCTGAACATTTGAGTCTTTAAATTTTGCATTAATTAGATAACTAATTGATAGAAAACAAAAACTTTCAGACATACTTAGAGCCGTATCTAGCAGCTCTAGGTATCTATTAAAGTTTTTGTTTTAAAACAATTAGTTTTCTAATTAATGCTAAGTTTAAAAACTCAAATGTTCAGCTACTTCTGTTGCTGACCGTACCTAAAGATGGGCAGCAGTGTAATCCGTCCGTTTCATACATTTAAACAACATTGATTATTTTGAATGGAACATCAGACTTTTTTTTTACGAATTCAGAGTTTGCCCCATAGTGAAATTTGTACAGAACGATGGCAAACTTCATGGTTTTCGGATGTACTATGCGAGCCAAATAAGAATAGTACTGTCAAGACGCCATTTTGTTCAGCAATACTCGCGAACTTCATTACCAAAGCGTAAGGTGTGCAAAAAAAATGAACAAAGAAAAATTATACTGTTTAATTATTTTTTGTTCACTTTTTTGTTATTTCTAATAAATTTTACGTCAAATTAATTACGCGCGTATACACGGAAGCGTAGCTAACGGCACACTGGTACTAGCTTCTTAGTTGCGTAGCAAAATGGCGACATATTAGGGTGACCAGTAGCATTTCGTGAAGTCAACTATATGTTGGTTCATTTTTTTTATAAAAATCCTGTTTCCATATATCATTCATTTATCCAAAATTATCATTTATGGAATTCAAGAAATAAAAATTTATAAAAATGAATAAATATAATGAAATCTATGAATAAAAAAATAAAAAATATTTATTTTTCACAGTATTTTTATGCTGGCAGTACTAACTTGACAGCTATCGTGTGAAGTTGGCAGCAAGCGCGATCCTATTCTTATTTGGCTCGCATAGTAAAGTGACTAACCAGTCGCGCTATATAACGGCCGCTGTTTACGATGACCGCTACCACACATTTAATTTTGTCAACACTAACTTTGTCACTCATCGCTTACCGCTCCCACACTTACCGAGGCCTTACCTAGCTGTGTCGCACTGGATATAGACCCAACATACTTGGGATGGACTAGGATGATGATGATAGTGGAGTGTCTCCTACAGCCGGGACACGCTCAGCGGGACGTCAGTCTGTCCGTTGCAACTACTTTGAGGAACTGAAAAAAGGGATGGGATTTAAAAAAGACATTTTGCAAGCGAAATTTTTGGAGATTTCGTCAAATTATACACAACTAAGACCCTTATAGGGTGAATTGACAGTCATATAGAAAGAGAAGACAGTTTACCGATAAACTATATATTTAAACTAGCTTTCGCCCGCAGCTTCGCTTGCGTGAAATTTTGAACCCGTTAAGTGACGATTTTCCATACAAACTTTCATCCCCTATTTAACTCCCTTAAGGGTTGAATTTCGAAAAATCCCTTCTTAGTGGATGCCTACGTTACAAAAGGAAGGCTGTGCGTTGATAGATCAGTCAGTCAGTCAGCTTCTCATTTTATATGTATAGATTGCACCATAAGGTTCAAAATAACACAGAGGAAAGATTACATAAATCCCTAGATAAACATGACATGTTGCTTCTTATACTCTGTTCAACGAAAGATGATTCATGACAGGAAACTGCTATCGAAAAAAACGTAAACGACATCATCAAAAACCGTAAAGTAGCTATATTATACACGTTTTCTCTTTAAAAATATTTAATATTCTTTGTATGGGTTACGTTTAGTAGAAAAACCCCAGGATTTACCTTAAGGGATCGTCCATTAATCACGTGAGGCTTGAAAGGGGGGGGAGGGGGTTCGGAAAAAGTCACGAAATATCACAAGGGGGAAGGGGGGGGGTATGGTGAGTTATCACGTGTATTAATTTTTTTCGTTGAGCGCGCAATTTCTATACCGAAAACTGGCGCGTGACCTTGACTCGTAGTTCAATGCCAGGTAACGATTTCTGCAACCTGAATGTCTACCTAGACATTTTATCACAGTGCTAATTTTCCAGAATTAAATTATATTATACCTGTATTTAAAGATAATATTCCGCCAAAAAAATACACGTGATTTTGGGTAGGGGAGGGGGGTTAGTCTAAAACCTCACCACGTATCACCAGGGGGGGGGAGTGGGGCTAAAAAGTTGCTAAAAACATCACGTGATTAATGGACAACCCCTAAGTTGAAAAGGGTATACAATATGTCATGTTCAACAGTTTCAACACCAGACGTTGTCAATGTGTGTTTCTTTAAGTACGTCATGTACATTTAAAGTTAATCTAAATCACCACAGACCAACAGTGAAGGAAAAAAATCTATGAAAAACTGAACCTAATGGTCTGAAATCTCTAACACTCGTCGACTAAGCGTGGAGATCAATGTTCTTTCCGCCTCTGTACGAAAAAAGGCCTTTGCCCTGTGGGACAATTACAGGCAAAGATAATGTTATCGGTAGCGGGTAGCACTGGGCAATGTTGACAAAAGAAGGTAGTCGCCGATATGGATCAACGCACCCGAGGTTATAAAGGCGGTGGTCATTCGACGAAGCGGGAGCATTCTGTGTAGATCTGCTGAAAAAGTCTGACCTTTTATATCCTGTCTAGCTTGTCCTTATATTATGATCTTTTAATAATTGTGTAAAGTATTATATTGTGATCTAGTCCATGTTACTAATACCTACTAACTCAAATACACTTGTACTCTCAGTGGTGGAGAGTCACATTACATTTACCTTGCTCGCAATCCTGACATACTGATATTAGCTATAACTGTAATGAAAGAACCCTGAACGATTATGTTGTTGTGTCTTTTATAATAACTAGTTAAAATCTATTTACCTAATACATGTTGATCAATACTGGGTCCGTCCACGAAGTGGCTCTGGAACCCTCGGTGCAGATCCTCAAACAAGTTCTGATGGCTCTCCTTAAAGTTCCACAGGAGGAACCTATTTCCCTCCTTCTCTAGGTCTAGTATCACAGATATTAAGTTCTGAAAGGAAAATATGAGATTAGAAGTTTATTTATCACAATAATTAATTCTTCTGTACAATTTTAGTAAATAAAGGAACAATATGTTTGTAAAATGTTGATAATTTGTGTAATATTCTATGGTTTGATTGAGCGATTGACTTTCTGCGTTACAAATGAATGATGATTGAATGAATGATGGATAAATAATGAATGAATGAATGATTGAACAATGAAGAATTAATGGTGGATGAATGGATGATGTATGAATGAACGATGAATGAATGACTGAAGAATGAATGAATGGTGAATGAATTATTGAATAATGGATGAATGAACGGTGAATGAATGATCTTTTAATTGCAAAAAATAAAAAATTGACATTGTCATTTAATGATGAATGGAATAATAAATGAATAATGAAATAATGATGAATGAATGATAAACGAATGATAAATGAACACAACTACGAGGACTGGTCAGGAATATTAATCTTATGTTTACCTCAGCGACTCCAAGGTCGATGGCATACAGTTGTCTGGCATCGAGGATCACCAGCGTTGTGTATGTGGGCACATGACGACGAATCTTTTGTTGAATGTGTTGAGAACTCGCGAAGGAAAGCGAGCCCGTTAGAGTGATCGACACGCAGTCCTGGTTGCCCACCTGTGGACAACGAAGTGGGATGAGCACGGGAAATATAGAGAGTGTAAAAAAATACATTTAAGATTTTACCGATTGATAGTATCAAGTCTACAAACAGGAAAAATCTAACATTTCAAAGAAGTCTTAATAAAACTTTTTTTTCTCAAATTCGTTGTTTTTCGGAGTGCGTATAGAGTTACCAAGCAGCACTTTGGTATGAGTTAATAAATATGACGTAATGCTTGACATAATGAATGAATATTCCAAGCATCAACTGTGCTTCATGTATCTGCCGTTTCAATGAACACAGTACACAAGTAAACGCTGGCCCCCTTATTACAAAAGATGGTGTAAGAAAAACCTATGTTTTGATATAGTCCCGTCTTTTTTTGTTATATGACATAAGAAAGTGATGGGTATATTTTAAATCTGGGTTTACCTTAGTCTTGGTTTAAAACATCTTTTGTAATAAGGGGTTGGGAGTTTCACGCCAATCATAATTATGTTGAGTTGGTGACCCTTTGGGCATGGACATGTTCAATAGCATAATATGTGTATGTTTTTATTATTTATGCTGTAATTATGTCCGTGGCTGAGTTTTTTTTTTCTTTCTGGGGCCTAATTCTCCTAAAATAAATCTTGATAAATCACAACCGAACCAAGGCCGAACCGTCCATTCAGACAGTTCTCAATTTCAGAAGCTATCAAATTGTTTGACACAAAAAACAAAATCAATTATTTTAAAAGTTTTCGAAAACAAAAACTGACTGACGGTTGTGGTTCGATTGCGTTTGGCAACAAACAATTTATTTTAGGAGAATTGGGCCCCTGATCGCTCTTCGACCTTCGCTCCTTTTTATTATGGCGAAAAAAAATACTAATACTACGAAAGCGAATAAGATCTCTCTCAAGGAATAATTCTGCGCTCGTTGAATATTTTCGGTTTTCTTGATGGGTGTAAGCACAGAACAGATAAAAGACGTTAGAAGGGCCTTGTGGGCGGGGCAGGCGCGCCGCACATATGAGCAAACGCTCATATGTCCACCGAAATTTGTTTTACCGGTCAACAGTCGCGATCTTATTGTGACAGCGTACGGAGATCCGCGATAAAAAAGAATTATGCCGTCTTGCATTATTATAACGTGACGGAAAAGAAGCTAGTTGAATAGTGTAGCCAGAGAAGGGATTTCTTTTCACCGGCATGTCCAAAAACCTTATAATAACAGTAATATTTGTAATTATTGCAATAGTATTATGTGATTTGTAGAAAAAACGATACAATCGCACACAGATGCAAAATTATACATTGCTTGCAATACATGGGTACCATCTTGTACTACGTGAGCGACAGCGCAATGTATTGCGTTCAATGTGAAAGTCGAGTGCAGCGAGCAATTGTTTTAATACAGCGAAATCCATACGTATCGATAGTGTTGTACCAAGTTGTAAACAATATCGGTATTAAATATGTGTGTATATCTACAAATGATTATTATCAGTAATATTATAATTAAAATAACTTTGTTTATTGCCACGAATTATATTTTAAATTTTATTTTTAGGTTTCCAACAGGTCCAGACAAAAGAAAACTGGATTGAGACAACTGGTAGAATTGAGTGGATACCTATTAAATGTAGCACAATTTGTTCTTAACATTTTGCAGAAAATTATGCAATTAAAATTCACAGGGTTATTCAAATTAAATTAATTAAATTATATTATATTAATACGCCTACGGGAAAACATTAAATATGGCCGTGAAATTCAAAATTTCTTTAGTTTTTTGCAAATTATAGCTTTTATTTACGTTTATACTATTCAAAATGCGATTTGCGTCGGTAACGGTTATTCAATAATATATTCAATATTCAAAAGTCGTAAGTATAGCTACTTTTCTAGATTTACGATGCTCGAAAATAGAATCGTTTCCGAAAAAAACATGTTTTAGAGCATTACGATGATGATTCATAATAATTGACATGATTTTATTGATTATTTTTAGCAAACTTAGTATCGTTACGGGTGCAAACAACATAATTATGACGTAAAACAGACCTGCAATTAGCAAAAAACTAAAGAAAATTTGAATTTCACGGCTATATCGGATGTTCCCCCTTAATTTGACATTATTATTTATACAGGGTGGAATCGTTAAGTGTCAACAGACGATTTTTTCGGCAATTTAAGAGATATTTAAAAAGTTAAGGCTATTATCAAAACTAGACTACATGGAGAGTAAAATACAGGGTGTCCAGTGGCAGATTTCAAAGTTTGAACAAACGTAGTTTCTGAACGCAACGCGTGAGAGGGATGCGAGGGGCGTCGTTGAAAGCGCAAGCGCTGCGGATTTTTTAATAGCCATAGAACGGTGAAATAGAGAGCACCACGCTTTTGTCGTCGAGGCGTACATTTCGAGTGGTTTTTCGCTATCTGAAGCACGCCGTCGATTTAATAATCGTTAAGTATTCGTCAATTACGTGATGGATCATCGATCAACTCATTCAGTCATGGGGAGTAAAGTTCAGAGCTACAGGATCAACATTAAATAAAGCCAGAGCAGGACATATACCAACGGTAGCCACGGACGAAAATGTTGAACGTGTTACGGATTCTGCTAATTTCTTTGAAAATCAACGTGGCCTAACTGTAACTGTGAATTCGGAGAGATGCACTGAGATGATCAATGATTTTTTTAACCTGGAACTACAGAATAGTCCATACTTCAACCGAAACACATGATTCCAGCAGGACGAGGCCTCAGCTCATACTGCTAATGTGTCCATGAATGCAGTGCGGCAGTTATTTCCAGAAAAAAACATTTCCCGAAACGGTATCCTACCGTAGCCACCTAGGTCACCAGATTTAAGCCCATTTGACTTTTTCTTATGGGGATACTTAAAATCCGTGGTTTACAAAACAATTCCGAGCAATGTGACACAACTTAAAGAAAATATTCGAGCCGAAGTCAGCAGGATTCCCCAGTCGCTCTGTAAACGCGTTTTCAAAAACATGCGTGCTAGACTCGAAGAGTGTGTGAGACTCGATGGCCGTCATTTGGAGAACGTGGTTTTTAAAAAATTAAATCCGCATTTGTTGTTTTTAAACTACAATAAACATACTTTGTATTAGAGGTGTAGTTTTTTTTATACAATTTTTCAAACTTTGAAATCTGCCACTGGACACCCTGTATTATAAATAACTTTAGGAAAAAGAAAAGTCAGATATTGAAAATTTAGTTTTTCGCTCCGTCCATACATTTAGTATGAGAATTTCTTTCAACTGATCGTACCAATCATAACTACGTAATCTCTCTCTTCCTTACTGTTAATATGACGACGGAGTTAGCCTCAATCGACTTCGGTCTATCTTAGTCATATCTGTAATAAACCTTCATATCACCAAATTCCTGAGCACTACATAAATCTAACCCAGGATTTCGAACAGAAAACAGACAGATTTTGTAGTTCCAGATTGCCTACGTAATGCGATAGCCAATTATTTTCATGTCTAATAAATAATAATAATATTGCAACCAGTTTGTTCAACTAATAAAAATATTAATAGTTCAATAACAATGTTCCATAATACACGGCGCTAAATACCGTCACGAAGAACTTGTGGCTGTATAACAGAACTCCTCTGCCTACGCTTTAAGGGAATAGGCATTAGGTCTATTTTTTTTTATTAATTAAATAAAAAACTATAAGAACAACATTTTTTTGAATTTAGAACTCAAAGATAACTCCGTCGTTTTTTTAGTAACTTGTTATTTTTATTTTCAGCCAGATCAATTGATTATAAGTTGAAATAAAAAATGATGCCGACTTTGTCAATAGGTACAAGAAAGAAAGGTTATCCTTTTTTATTGAGTTATTATTAATCCAGTGATTCAGTAAACAATTCAGCTCGAAAATAAAATGCAAAAAAACTATAAGCTTCTTGAATATCTCATGAACAAAAATGTCATACTGGCTGAATGAACGGAAGTAGGTTGTAAAATCAAAATTCTCGATACATGGCGGTTATTTTCCTAAAAATATTTATGTTATTTTAGTTACTAGGCGGCCTAGTTTTGATATTAGCCATAAGTTCTGAAATATTTCTTAAACTGACTGAATAATCGCCTGTTGACACTTAACGTTTCCACCCTGTATGTGTAGAGAAAGTTCACACTATTCGTACCCCGTTCGAGGGTCTCAAAATTAGAGCGAAAAATTGCAAAACTTAAAGTAACAAAATTACAGTAATTTGATCGATATATGTAATCGACCTTTTGGTCGCCGTAACATGTATGAGAAATAAATTTGAATTTATGCGTATGTGAGTGTACGTCGAACGCAGTATTTGCGTTAGTGTGACAACTAATAGCAAACTCGAAATCTATGTGCGTGTGGTTTATTTGTGTGCGTAATGCGCGTACGTATTGGGCTCTTGCTTGTAGTAGGGTTAAAGAGTGGGAGAAAAGCGGCGACACGCGTTCTAATACAAATCAGGAACTATTTCCTTTCTAACCTCTTTATCTGTTCTGTGGGTGTAAGTTACCTTGAAGGCCTGCGCATGTACGGGCGGCCGCGCGGCGCTGGCGAGTGCTCGCGCGGCGTCCGCCACCGCTCCGCACAGGATGCCGTACTCCAGCCCCACGCACGCTCCCGTCACTACTGTCAGCAAGTACACCAGTAGCTCTATCTCTGAAACGGAGAACAATTTGGTCAGAACGGGTGCGCTATATTACAGGTAACAAGCAACCAACAATCATATCGCATAATACATAAGAATACTATTGCTTTTGGTTTTAATAGCGCGAATAAACTCATGAACACGACGCGCAAGACCTACGAAAACCGCGCAAAACATTATGAAGATAATGCGCACATTTCATTTCAGTGCCAGCTAAGATTTGGAGACATATTCCCATTCACTAGCCTCTAGTTTCTTCTAACTATTAACAAATTGCATTTTCCGTGGCGAGAAAGCAACTAAACTACCGTCAACAAGAAATGTAAGCAGTTGAAGTTTGACATATTTGATTCTAGTATGCAGTCCAGTCAGACGGGTGCTTAGTTTGGCATTTTTGTGGATTATTCTTATCTCTTCTTCGCTTGTTGTCTTTTTTTCGTGTTTTTAAACCCTGTATCCACCACACATTTTGTTGTACTCAATTTAATAGCGTGAATTTGCGTTTTGGCATAATGCAAGTATTAAAAAACGCCTGCTTTGTCATTGCATGCCATTGGTCTTAATGTAAATAAATTAATTAATTAATTTCTCCCAGAAATCGCAGTCCTTAAAATCCAATTTACGACTATGATGGGGATAAAACTCATATCTCGTAACTTTTAGCAAAAGATTGGTCTATTGAAAAGATTGAAAGATTGACTTTCTCACAAAGCTCACGAAGGGCACTTAAATGGTTAAGGCAAAAGTCACACCAGAGGTATAAAACGATGGTCTATTGTTAACAGAAATTGTGTCTCAACAATGTTACAACATTTAAAAACACTTGATATATTTGGACTGCCTCATTGGTCTAGTGATCGCAAGCACGACTGCTGAGCGTGAGGTCCTAGGTTAAATCCCTAAGTTAGGCAAAGTGTAAAGGCCTCTACACGCCAACTAGCCGACGGGTTATGCCGGCGGGTTATTGCGGCCAACTAACGCGAACAACATAACGCAAAACAAGCCCGGCGGCATAACCCGCCGGGTAAAGCCGCCGGGCTGGCGGTTTTAGTGTGTAGAGGCCTTTAGTAAGTTTTTCCGCGTTGAATTTCTCAGTAGCAGCCCGGAAACTGGATTTGTGCCCGGTTGATGGCTCACCCCAATTACATGGGTACGATCCCCAGGTAGGGCAGTGTTATTAGGCAGTGTTATCAGTGTGAAACATGGAGTCTGGATTTGTACCCAGTTGATGGCAATAGGCTTGCCTCTTATTACATGGGACTTTAACATAATGGCGAAATGAGGGTGTTCTATACACCTGCCCAACCCTTCGGGGAATACAGACGTGAGATGTTATGTTATATTTATAAAAGTTCACACTCACTGCTATTCCGCCACAGCCTTTTCACTATAGTAAGGTCCATGAGTGAGAACATGGCGACCATGATGATGCCGGCCAGCGTCGCGCGCGGGATGAAGTAGAACGCGTCCGCCAGTAGAGTCACTGCCAGCAGCACTAACATCGCTGCAACAAATAATTCGGTTATAACGATAAAATAGTTGCCTTTTAAAGCAGAAGTAGGTAGGTACTAGAACAATAAAATTTAAAAAACCCGACGCAAAAAAACCGAACATTTAAAAAGTCAAAAATAATACCTATCGTTGAACCATCAACTTCGATTGAGTAACACCTATGTATATTTTAATTATAGAAATTGATGGATGGCACGATAAGATTTGCTCGTTGAAATGGCGCTATAATGTCGCGTCGGGGTACCGCTTAAGTAGTCAGACCCTTCATTTACGATCTACGATCCAATTTTTGTTGCAAATCTAATTACATTGAGAGTTAAATTGTTAAGTCTGGGAGCACTCTGAGTTTGTACCTAATCTCTATTTTAGCGACCCGACGCGACATTATACATAATTACTACATTATGGCAGAAACTATAGAACCCACATGCTACGATACGGCTACGGCGGCTACCACTCACGAAAAAGAGTGGAGCGCGTCTTCGTGGATTGAGCGCACTGTAAGTGGGTTAGTAACGACAGCCCGTTCTTCTACATCAGTAACACCTTTGCCCATCACTGATATTGAGATATGTAAGTTGGAGAGGTAGAATCATACCATCCATCAGTCTTCAGAGCATCATCGAGTAGCAAGGTTGAAAGCGTTTTAGTGAATTTGAAGTACATTTCTCCCTAACGTCCTTATGTGGCGAGCATTTTAACCTATTGGTAGTAAACAAGTACCTTTGAAGAAGCATCCAGCGGGTGTGACGACGCCGCTAGCGTGGTTGAGTGCCGTGCGAGTGAACGAGCCAGTAGCTGGCATGCTCTGCGCGAACGATGATACCAAGTTGCATATGCCGATGGCTAACATCTCCTGTGTGGCGTCCACTGTTTTGCTGCCAGCTGGAAACAGAATAATTTTGGTGATGACTTCTTGGAGAACTAAATGGCAAGGCGATTTTTTTTTTTTTTTTCCTATCTATCACGGCGTGTCCCGTACATTGATTTGTACAAAAAATAAGGAATAATAGAGAAATTGGAATGGCGTTATTATAATTGCTCGTTGCTGCTCAAAGAATAGCTTTAGATATTTAAAAATGTTTAAAACCCCGCTGTAAAACATAATTTATTTTACGATTAATAACTTATCATCGGGCTAATTTCATTGGGTTGATTATTAGTATGACACGTTCAGAAATTAGTTCAATTTCAAATGATTATATTAGGAATATTTTATTTTATTCCGAGGTTTTAAAAATGTTTATTTTTGTGTACAAATCCTACCATCATTCTTTGTGTTGAGCGATATAAAAATGGCACTTAAGAGGAAGCTCAAAAATGAGAGCTATTTATTGAAACGGATCTTAACTGGCAGCTCTCACATAAGATCGGTCTATTAATACATGTACCCTGTGATTTTTTTTCGTTAATTATTGTTTTGCGTGGCGTTCAATTTACGCGCGAGTATTAGTATCGAACGCCACGCCTAGAGCCGCTGTCTAAATTTTCATACATTTCTAGCGTGACGCATCTACAGTAGTTAACGAAAAAAACTCACACTTGAGGTTCTGAAGCCCTGACTATTCAGACCGTAACAACAGACAGACTGAACCACGACAAACAAAAAAATAACACTCACCAAACGCCTTAGCAATCGCGATGCTCTCAAGTATAGCCACCAGCGGCATGACGAGTCCTTCTCCGCCGAACACCGACATCATGTCCTCGAAGTTGAGTGTCTCATTGTTGACCACCGTTTTGAACGGCGGCGGACCGAACGTTGGCAGACCGCCGTGGATCGTACCTACGAAATTATAACGTTAATTATTTCAATAAAACGACTATTACAGATAAATGGTTCAATGTGTTCCCATTCCATATTGGGAAGGGGATGACGTCAGAATATTATGGAGCAAAATTTAATAATACCAGCACGGGACAGCCGGCTTGCATAAACGGAAGGAAGATTATATTATATCCAGCAGTCATCATCTGCCTAGCCTTTTCCCAACTATGTTGGGGTCGGCTTCCAGTCGAACCGGATGCAGCTGAATATCAGTATTTTACATGGAGCGACTGCCTATCAGACCTCCACAACCCAGTAACTGGGTAATACGATACTCTTGGTAAGACTGGTTGTCAGACTTTCTGGCTTCTGACCAACAGTAACGACTGTCAAAGATCTACAAATGACAGCCGGGACCAACGGCTTTACGTGCTTTCCGAGGCACGGATATACGACGGAATATTATATCCAGCAGTGAATCGGTAATTAAAATTTCCAAGTGCAAAATACTGAGTGAGACGTGACGTCACCTACCTATAATGCAACATAGTATTAGAATGTTACTAGGAATGCAGCATTTCATGGGTATTGTACGATACGACGAGCGCATTGTGTGCTCGCAATCTTATATCTTTCTCTTTATCTCTCTTTCTTCTTCTATTTACTGCTAGAAATTATTCTTCTTGTGAGAAATCTATGCGTCTCGCTCAATCTCGATCTTTAGCTATCCTTATCTACCATTCATTTATATTCGTCTACCTATAGAACTTTTATAGGATTTCATGTGCATGATGGCAATGTTACCAGGATCGTAGCGACTTCGGAGAGTTGTGCGAGAACCTCGTGAACACGACGAGTGGGTAGCATACTCCTACCTACACAACAATGTTACTAGGAGACCAGTAACAACAAGCAGTGTAATGATAAGCGTTGAGGACGCAAAATGCGGGGATAGATGGGATGAATGCGGGAATGGCAGCTGTATTCACACACGAAGGCGTTGCGATCTTGTGCCACAAGGATTATTATGTCACTAGTACCAGGAGCGCAGAAATTAAAGGTGATGTCCACGTCGAACACAGATACAATATCACAACTGCGAACACGACCAGTACCATGTACATGACAATGTTACAGAAGGTGTACCAACCGGAGGGAAGAGCGTCAGTCCTCGCAAAATCAGGGACGAACGCAAGTATCGTAACCGCGAACACGACAAGCACACTGTTACTAGGAGTACAGTAAAAACATGTAGTGTACTCACCGGTAAGGGCAAATGGAGCGAGTCCTTGCCAGTCGAGCACATACGCGACTATAGCTGCAGCGAACACGACGAGCGCATTGCGTGCTCGAACCACGTTAAGCCAGCAGCTTGCGAGCCGCGCTTTACATGGAGGTGTAGCTTCCGTCGTTTTGATTGTAGCACGCTGCAAATACCAACACAAATTAATTTTCATCATTTCATAAACATACATTCCGTAAATATCTTCACCTTCCGTAAATATTCCCTGCTAAACTTCAGCCTCCAAATTACCGCTTTAATGAACGGGCAAATGAGAATTGACATAATCATCAAGAGAAGAGGACTCTGCTGATTAATGAATCAAAATGTGTTTTGTAGAAAGTGAAGCGCACTAAATCCAGCTTTCAAGTGTTCTCCTTGCGACAGGGCCAGGGTGGTAGACTACCACGCAAAAGCATAGTAGACTAAGGCTTCTAAACCCTTTTCATTCTGAGAAGAAATCCGGGCCCAGCATTGGGCCATTACTGGCTATTATGCTCTTTACGATGTAGCCTTCCGCTGTCCAAAGAGGTTATTAAGCACCCGCATCCGCAAAAACCACCCGACTTTTGAATAGATATAAATCCAGAAGGTTAGTTTAACGGGCATCAAACCACGTTCCGTGGCGACAGCGAGAGTAACCTATTATTTTAAAAATGGCACTTAGGAGCGCTAATAGTAGGTTGATATTACAATGTGCAACGGAATATCAGTCTCTCGGACAGCATGTATTCTTTAACTAGGTCCTATCTAGCTGACACTTTAGCACTTCATTAAAGAGTGCCACTAATAAATATTGATACACGTCTTAAAAGAGTGGCATTAATAAATATTAATTACAATAAAAACTTACTTTCAGTAAAAGCAAAGCAATGATGGTGCTGATGCCCAGCACTGTATCCCACAGCTGTACCGTCTTTAGGTTTTTGAAGAAGTTAATCACAGCTTCGAAGAACGTATCACCTGATGATCCTGAGAAAAGGTACAAAAGGCTTATACACTACTCTGTGAGTGCCTGTAAATGGTCTAATTGTAATGTTTTGACTTTATGAAGACAAAGTAGGTATGTATTATAATTAGACCAATTAAATTTGTATTTAATAGTTAGCTTAGAATCCACCCAATGTTTTTAAAAATAAAAAAACATTCTGTATACCAGGGATGTTATGGAGCTCTGTAACCGTAACCGAAACTATCGGATATCCGAAATCGTAACCGAATTGATATAAAAGTTTCGATTAATTTTGGATAGGGATCGAGTCTAAATGAGACACGTTACGACAGATTTTCGCCCGGCCGAGCCTAGAGAATAGCCGCGCGCGTCCGCTGTCCCATAAAAATGAGTAACTAAATCACTCATAAGGCTAATTGTTTTTTTTCTGTTATTGTATTAACTACCAAATGATAACCTAGAAATAAAGTCAAATCATTCCCTATTTGTATTTTTTTCCATTTACAATTCCTAAAAATCTAATATCCGTACTTAACTGAAACTATCTGAAACTATTTTTGTATCATAACTTTCGTGAGACACATTCATATTTATGATTAACTAGCTGTACCCGCATGCGTTGCAATGCACTTTTTCCTACTTACTACCTACCTACTACCTACCTACCTACTACCTACCTACTACCTACCTACTACCTACCTACTACCTACCTACTACCTACCTACTACCTACCTACTACCTACCTACTACCTACCTACTACCTACCTACTACCTACCTACTACCTACCTACTACCTACCTACTACCTACCTACTACCTACCTACTACCTACCTACTACCTACCTACTACCTACCTACTACCTACCTACTACCTACCTACTACCTACCTACTACCTACCTACTACCTACCTACTACCTACCTACTACCTACCTACTACCTACCTACTACCTACCTACTACCTACCTACTACCTACCTACTACCTACCTACTACCTACCTACTACCTACCTACTACCTACCTACTACCTACCTACTACCTACCTACTACCTACCTACTACCTACCTACTACCTACCTACTACCTACCTACTACCTACCTACTACCTACCTACTACCTACCTACTACCTACCTACTACCTACCTACTACCTACCTACTACCTACCTACTACCTACCTACTACCTACCTACTACCTACCTACTACCTACCTACTACCTACCTACTACCTACCTACTACCTACCTACTACCTACCTACTACCTACCTACTACCTACCTACTACCTACCTACTACCTACCTACTACCTACCTACTACCTACCTACTACCTACCTACTACCTACCTACTACCTACCTACTACCTACCTACTACCTACCTACTACCTACCTACTACCTACCTACTACCTACCTACTACCTACCTACTACCTACCTACTACCTACCTACTACCTACCTACTACCTACCTACTACCTACCTACTACCTACCTACTACCTACCTACTACCTACCTACTACCTACCTACTACCTACCTACTACCTACCTACTACCTACCTACTACCTACCTACTACCTACCTACTACCTACCTACTACCTACCTACTACCTACCTACTACCTACCTACTACCTACCTACTACCTACCTACTACCTACCTACTACCTACCTACTACCTACCTACTACCTACCTACTACCTACCTACTACCTACCTACTACCTACCTACTACCTACCTACTACCTACCTACTACCTACCTACTACCTACCTACGTTAGGAACACACCTACATTGCTTAGACAACAGTGAGTGCTTGTAATTTAATATGAACTTTATACCATAGCAATAAAGCTCAAATTGACTACGTTTTAGTTAGAAATCATTTGTATGGGAAAAAGAAAAGGGCTATTTTTAGGGTTTTTCCAGCAATAATTCTAATTTTTCTCGCCGTAAAAACCATCCTTCAACTTCAACGAACATTTTAAAAAAAGATTTGGCCAAATTGGTCCAGGCGTTGTTGAGTTATGCGCTTACCAACACATTTTGCGATTCATTTTTATATATAAGATTACGGCTTACTCACGTGCATTTTTCGGGATTGCCCGACTAGTTTCGGACCCAAACGGAGCCCTTAATCATGAGCTGATCACGCGGCGAGGTCGCGAGTCGAACTCGACTAATCTAAATAAACTAGTCGGGCATTCCCGAAAAATGCACGTGAGTAAACCGTAATTAATCATAAATATATCTGAAATTATCCGTAACCGTGTCCGAAACTGATATCATATTATTCATATATCCGTATCCGTATCCAGACCCGTAATTTCATATCCCTGCTGTATATTGCACCAATCGACAATGTAGGTAACACACAAACATTCCTGCAAAGGAATGTTTGTGTGACAAATCTATTATATTCTAATATAATGGTGTCTATACTATTATAATGTAGATTTCAATTGTTTCATCGAATAGTCATTACTTTCATTATTCGTGATATGTCTCGACATCTCATTCCTCATTCGTTCGTTTCTATCTCAATTATGATTGAGAGCTTGTTAGGATCTGTCTGGGAACACTAAAAATATCGTTTGATAAACAGTTATTGCTTGTTTGCAAACCAGAAAATAACGTATCGACAGAGTCTGCACGTTCCATTAAAGTCCTTATCACAATATCTACCTCTAGATGTTTAGCTCAAGTGGTAGTTGAAAACGTGTCAATACTTGACAAACAACGTGTTGCTGTAACGTGATTACTTTTGAATCAAAATGAAAGCCCTCCAATGTAACTGAAACGACCTTACGTAATCAGCCCATTATTGTCCCACAGCTTGCGGTCCACTGGGCTCAGACCTCTTTTCAAAATGGCCAGGAGGGTCTAAGTTTGAACTCGGGTTACACACTTACACCTAGGCTTGCCAACCGTCCGGCGAAGCCGGGACGTCCCGTTTCTAGAGCTTTAATGGATGCGTCCCGCTAAAGCCGTGTGCGGGACGCCAATTGTCCCGTTTTATCGTTACTACGGCTAAACCTCCGGGAAGAAGTCGGAATTTAGTGAACGCACGTTTTGTTTAGCTAGAAGAGTGTCGATCGCGACCGCGAGTCTCGCGTCGAACGAACGAAAAAATAATTTCTAATTGTATTTTTCGCCTCCCTTTATTTTGACAGTTGCGTCCCGCTTTTTTTGCCACGTCCCTCATTTTGGTTGATAGTCCCGGTTAATTCATACATAAAGGTTGGCAAGCCTAGTTACACCTCAGAATTTCCGAATTCATGTGCGGATTAGAATTTGACTATGACTTGCGTTAATGGTGAGGGAAAACATCGTGAAGAAACCACAAAACCAGCACACCTGAGGGAGCCAAAAGAATATTCTTGATTGTGTGCGTAGTCTGGTCTCTTCCTGGACCAGGCTAGGGTGGTGGACTAAATCATAAACCCTTCTACTCTGAGAAGAGGCCAGAGGCCAGCAGTGAGACAGTAATAGCACAGTCTTACTCCTTACAGTCGGTCAAGGTAAAACATTGTCGCAGAGCAATCGTGCGGGAGGTTGCGGGGTGAAGGGGGCGGAGGTTATGTCCCGAGTAGCCATACTGCATACTTGGGACATAACCTCCGCCCCTACATAATTTTGACATTTCATAGGACCTGTCAAATGTATGGGCGTTGACCCACTGTATGTATTAAGTAGGTACACTGTGGTAATAGTATGATTAGGCCGCCGGAAGACGCCATTGCGTCACCCACTGAAAATTAGCGCTGTTGGTGTTGCATGTTGGGAAAATTAGACCCAATGCTGCCACAACACAGCATTAGACCCGGTATCCACCAAAGCGAAGAGGAGAGGAGATGTCTCGATCAACTAATAGGATTGCGTTATTTTCAAATCACTCCGCTTAGCTTCAACTCAAAACGAAATCCTATTGGTTGTTTACGAGACATCTCCTCTCCTCTCCGCTTTGGTGGATACAGGGCCTTATGTTTAGTGATGATTCACATGCGAATGCGATGGATTTCTTTATTTTTAGTCTACTAATAGTTAAATTTAAGGTATAATAAACACGGTGTTTTATTTTTATTTACGTAACTGTTGCACCTTTTGGGATTATGATATGTAGTGAGTCGATTTGCATTCTGAATAAATTGATTTCCTTTCTTTCTTTCTATTATGGTGATACTTAATTCTTAAGACAATAAATAGCCCATCAAGGTTTTTTTTTCATAGTCCATAATCAACAAAGCGAGGAATTATTTCAAGAGTATTAATTAGGATTACATAAATATCCTATCCAATTTGTTGCTCAGCCAATGAAAATTTAAGTGGAACAATTAAGAACAGATTCCATATTTTTCCTTATTCCTAGATCTTTGTGAAAATTAATCTGACCATGAACTTTTTTATTTTAATAATATCGTGATCGGGAAACCGATTTCTGCAAGGTAGTTTTATGAGGAATCAAGATCTTCTTCTTCTATCGTGTCGGCACGAGCTATACGAGAATAGCTCATGCCGTGGTGAAAAGATTAGCCAGTCAGCAAGGTTGGTGGCGGGGCTGACTGCCCAGGTTGCGCCGGACATACTTACGTATCGTCACTCGTTTAGGCTCTTTTCATGCACCGCAAATCAAGATAAGACGAGATGATTAATTTTCTGGCTTTGTACGCGGAAATCCAGAGACAGAGCATCTTTAGAGATACCCGAATCACCTACATGTATGTTCCGCGAATTTTGAAGGATGAATTGGAGTTCGATCAACCTTAAGGCTGCTTTTCCACACAAATATGTGCTACGGATGTGTTTCAAGCCGACCAATAAGATCGCTTTATTTTACTAACCTTGACACATGTTTGATAATCAAGCGATAGTATTGGTGGATTTCACACACAACCGTGGCAAACATCTCTTGTGGAAAAGTAGCCTAAGGATTGAGCGCAACTGGGCCACTAACGGTCGTTTTCAATAACCTATCTATCGGCGGTTTCGCCTACTAGAGATAGAAATTTGACATAAGCTCCATAGAAGTAATGTCAAAGAAGAACGGTCATTTGTGACCCAGACCCGACACGAAAGAGACATATCTCAAATTTTATTTTATTTTATGCATAGCTAAATTATATATTTTTTATATTCGAAATCAATGGCTAACACCAAAATATTGCCTTATGTTTTTGTTCAGGCGATATACATTTTTTAATACCTATTTACATACAAAAACTTAATGACGATACAATAATTATGGAATTATCCAGGTGAACTGGTGATGGAGCTGGATTATGTAATTTTTAAACTTCTAGTATAAAATTCGAGTTAGGGTTTATTAAAATAATCTTAATCGGTGATTCATTGCAGATTAGCGATTACGATATCATTAAGAAGCTGGCTGGATAGTGGAATATTTTGGTAGCTAGGTGCTAAACACACCGAGTTTGAGCTTATCAATTTTAACTCTACTTCAGTACCGTTTGTGAAACAAAAATAAAACCGTTATTGCTACTCAATAACAAAAAAAAATGTCTGAACAAAATCAAATGGCAATATATAGGTGTTAGCCACTGATATTCAGAATAGTGTTAATTTATTTTTGTTATGTTTCATATAACAAAACAACTGAGATAAGTTCCTTTTGTGTCGGGCCTGGGTAAATTTCCTATGGGCCGTGACCCTTCTCCTTTCTATCTGTAGTAAGGCAAACCGTCGATTGAAGGATATTGAAAATGGCGGTAAGTTGCTCGAGACACAGCTGATCACCATTTGTCTTTAGTTGCAGGCCATACACCGAATGATGAAGCGTAGTTCAGACTACGCTATATTATACATATAGCATAAGCAAATATTGTATAGCACAACGATATCGCTCAGCATACATTTAAATAGACACGTTTAGGTACACAACGCTATGCTATACAGTGTGTTAACGAATTCGTGTAATTCCTTCAAACCACATGATCTATTAATGGTATAGATTAACCCCGCACGGGATTTAGATTGATTAAAAATAAAAATAAACTTTTTTTTTCCCAAATATATTTTTTTGTGATAGAAAATTTGGATGCCATGCATAAATGAATGAAGGCACGGCGACACAGCTGACGGGCACGAATAGCGCGATATCACTCCACGCATTCAGTTAACTTGGGACGCTAAAATTACTCAGATATGGAATACCATGGTTCATTTTCGTTCAGGTTCGTCAAGTACATAAAGTGCTTGGCATTAAGCTGATCTGGACACCTTTTTGGTTCAGCCGTGAGACACATACCCAAGACTTTTTTTTTTATTTTATTTATATCACATTTTTCACATGTTGTGTCTCTTTGTGCTGTGTCCAAATAAATGATTCTTTATCTTTATCATTATTTTTTTTAACTTTTTTTTTGTTGATTCTGAAAAAAACCTATGCAGGGTCAATCAGTGTCACCAGTAGATCTCGCGGTTTGAAGGAATTACACGAATTCGTTAACACCCTGTAGAGCAGTGGTCGTCACACTTTTCTGGTCAAGGGCCTTAAAGAACAATGTGAGGTATCACTGCGGGCCGCACATTTATGGATTGGGTAGTTGACACCACCAATCAATTAACATATTTTTTGTGAGCTATCAAAACGCGATTGCCCCATTGATGTTGTATGGCAAGTTTTGATAATCGTTGTCTACGAAAATTGTTTTGCTATGTCGCGGGCCGCACAAATAACTGCCGAAGGCCGCATGCGGCCCGCGGGCCGCTGTTTGACGACCACTGCTACAGATTATTGGCTTGCTGTACAAGATAAACTTGAGCGATTCTCAGAGCTATATCTTACGATTCTCCGGTCCCCGCCCCGCCTCACTTCTACCCCGTCCATCGCCCGACGGATCACCGTTAAATAACTTGCCATACATAGTAGACCAGCTTGCGAATAGCGTATATTGTGAACGATTGTCATGTATAGCTTATGTCTAAAGATCGCATATTCGGATGCATATTCACCTAAACTTGCGATGTTGGCTCTTATGGAATGAGCTTTTGTATCGAAAACATCCTGCGGTTCCGGGACAATTATTTTAATTTATGTTTTTTTTTGGTTTATCTAATACACACTACTCCTTTTCTTACACTCTACATAGGTACACACATATATGCATCGGAGGTTAAACAATTATGCAATCCAAAAATCCTGAGTTTTTTTTTTAATAAATCATTATAAGAAGCCACGACACTCGACTAGTTATGCATTCCCAGTGTTCGTGGGACGGCGGGTTTTTTTTTACAAAATGCACCGAATATCCGATCCCTACTTATGACGCAATATGCTTTACTATATAGAGAAATGGTATATCGTAGTCTGAACTGCGCTTAACTGCAGCTACAAACAAAAGCGGTCATCGGTGTGTGCGGTCAACTTAAAATTCGTTGTATTTACCTGATATCCTGAACAACGACTTGAGTTGCGACGCGCTTATCTGTAGCGCGGCTGCTGTCGTGAAACCGCTGATAACAGGCGTCGATATGAAGTCTAGCAGAAAACCTAGAAAAAAACAATACTTTTTAGATCCTAAAACATCATAGTTGTCAAACTGCAGCGCGCAGACCTGCTTAGCGGCCAAGCTATCTAGAACACATAAACTGAATTTGCTTATGATGAAATAAAATATTTTGAAAATGTAGCTATAGGCTACTCAGTACCCAGCTTAAACAAAAACCACGGATGAACGCATATTTCGAGCGTTTACGCACTGCATCCGATCCCGATCCGTGAAAATACGGATACATAAAACTCGAACCGAATTCGGATATTGCTTTTCGCACTGCATCCGCTCCGAATTCGTGAAAATATGGATCTAGAGTCTAAAAATCTCGGTCCGAATTCGGATATTGCTTACGCACTAATCCGATCTCTGATCCAAATCCAAGCAATTCAGGGGCCATCTTTGGCATATGTCCGATTTGAATCCGAAGTAATGCGAAAGCGTTCATACAAACAGTAATAAGGCTATTTCGGTCCGTCATTATTTCTTCCGAATTAAAGACTCACGGATGACGGAGAGGAATCGGATGACGGAAGTCGGATCCAGTGCGTAACCGTTCTTACACAGGACATGGGACTATAATAGTGAGGAAATCTTATTTCTTGGTACCCCCGAGTTTAAATATAACCATAAAGCAACTATTCTAGTTTATTTATACTTATATGCCTTAATAAACATAGTTTCTCAACAAAAACGTCGAGCGCCAGAAGTTCAGTGTCTTGCATAGGTACATTTGCATAACACTTTCTCTTCACGTAACAGGGCGACAGATGCCGAAGGAGTTATTTACATGCGATAGCTATGCTAATCAAGAAATTTGAATACACCTGCTACTATTAGATACGGAGAACTACATCGATGTGTAGACTACTGTTCCAAACAAAACATATGTGTACAGTGTACAGTTTTTTGCTGACTCGATGGCTTGCACCAGACGTGCGACATTTTATAGTTTGTCTGTTTATCTGTTTGAGCTTCACGTCAATACTACTGAACAAATTTCAAATTTGGCAAAAAAATCCGTTAAAGAGCGGGTCAGGTTATAGGGTACAAATTATCACGCTATTGGGTGTGGGTGATGCATGATGATGCAGTGGATGAGCAGTAACCTTAATGGAAATAAATGTGATTAGATTAAAAAATGGAGTACATAATATACATTGTTAAGTTGTTACAACACAATGTTGTTCCACACGGACGGAGTCGCGGGCACAGTTAGTTTCAAATATAACTTGCACTAATGTACACGTAGTGCCGGTATCGTGTTGCGCTGTGTGGTGTCGCGTAGCCTTCCGCGGAAACAACGATACACGACACCCTTCTGCCAATATTTCTCTTTTAGGAAGGTCTCCAGATGTTGACTTGCAACACGCACGTCAAACGATTTAAAGTTTATATTATGGCCCAACGTCTTGACCCTCAAGGTACATTTGGTCTTGCTACAGATAAACTCCACGAACTCGTCAACCTTCGCAAAGTTATGAAGATGGAACACGTATAGGTAACTGCATCGAGGGTATTGCGGGACGCAGCAGCATATTGGATCCTGTCAATGCGGTAGCGCATTGATTACGAGAAGTTTGCTTCCGTTTTCGTTTTCCCTCCACCATTATGAAGCCGTCTTCGCCCGCTTTTCCCCAATTAAGGGATTGATGTACGATGAGCACGATATTCTGAACTCTGCTCTTTTTCGCCCCTATGTCTGCGGTGGTCTTCTGCTTTGGCCACTCATGTTCAACGAGAGGTGTCGACGTACTTATTCCTGACGTCACCTCAGCAACGGCAGAGGCGAGACGGGTCGGGCTAGGGGGGGAGGGGAGGTAGTGCATCGCTCCTTGTAACGTCGGCCAGTGGAGAGTCCGATTTCGCTGACTTGCAACTCGGCGGCAATGCATTGTGTGTTCCACGATGCATGTTTACGTATATGTACGCATGTTTAAGTACGTGTAATAGGCTCATTATGTATGTTCACTGTCCAAACTAGCTAGCTACCACCCTCATATTAAACTCCGGCGCCAAGTAGTTTACTGTGTTCCGTCGTGTGTATGTGAGAGCCAGGGGGGTATAGGGGAATCTCTCTATATCTGTTACTAGGATTCGTTTGCTCCATTTTAGACCCTGTCTAGGTGCAACTAGGGTCAAACGAGACCAAGTCAAATAATAAAAATTTAGAATTTAAAAAACCCTCAACGCAAATAACAAAACAGCTGATGATCCTGAAACGGCTGAACGACCGCTAGAAAACCAGCTTTAAAATGAAAAAACCGCACCTAAATCAATTCATCCGTTTAAGATCTATAGTGCCACAGACAGACACACAGTCAGACACACATAGCGGTCAAACTTATAACACCCCTCTTTGTGCGTCGGGGGTTAAAAAAACACTTTGTTGAATTAAAACACATTTTATTAGACACAGCGCGTCTATAAAACTTTGTTTTTTGTTACGGAAATTCAGAACTTGTTTCAATTGAGGAGTGTTTATAGATAATCGATCAAGTTTTTTTTAACCATTAATTTAACAAGTTAAAAAAATTTGTGAACCTAATTAATTGGCAGGCAATTTGGCCAAACATCGTTTCTAAAAATAGCAAGTGTTTTTTTTGCTTTGAGTTGTTCTTAAGCTTGTGTTCACCATCATTAATTCTCTGGTTAAACATCCGTTTACTCTAAAAAAAGAATTCGAGTTTTAGGCAAACGGTTGATTAAACAGAGAATAGGATAATTGACTAGTATTTTTTATTTCAAATCTTGAAACTATTATACAAATAATTAGCAACAGTGAAATAACCAATGAAATCACTACATAGTCTAATAAAACAAAGTCGCTTCCCGCTGTCTGTCCCTATGTATGCTTAAATCTTTAAAACTACGCAACGGATTTTGATGCGGTTTTTTTTATAGATAGAGTGATTCGAGAGGAAGGTTTTAAGCTATAAAACGTACACGTGCGAAGCCGGGGCGGGTCGCTGATATTTAATAAAACGCCCAAGTTATAAACGATTTAAAATTGTTCACAAGACAGAGACAACACTACTATCATATGACGTCATACCTTAAAAACTTCATACTAACTTGACATCACTTCGTACAATATCCGTTTCGCGTGACAAGGACAGATAATGCCTCCTCAACAAACTTCGAAAGCGGGTGATCCTCTATTTTTTCATCGATTTTTTCACATACCGTGTTTTTTCTATTATTTCTATAAATAATAGTTAATTGTTGTACATTTTTAATAGTAGTCAAATATCCTATCAGTATTGGTGAACACCATCCATAGTAGCGATCTTTTAGGCATCGTTCACACCAAACGTATTGTCCGCCGCCGACTGTGAGTATGCACACTGTCACAACGCACTACGTAATAGCGTATAGGTAGTCAGTTCGGTGTGAACAAGAAGTTAAATATACATAATTATATTGAAAAGCGATAAACTGCGTAACGCGTGCTCACAGTCAGCGGCGGACAATACGTTTGGTGTGAACGATGCCTTAGTGTCTAAACACACTATGCCGAAGGTACGCGACCGAAATTCGGCATGATTACGCCTGCAATGCTATTTGAATTACTGACGACACATTATGCCGAAATTACGTTGCGTTATAGCGTACAGCCGAACATTGGTCGAGCGTAAGTTCAGCGACAATTCGGCGGCAACGTATTCTGTACAGCACACATTATACGCGACCAAAGTTCGGTTAGATTGCCGACGAAGATCCGGGGCAGGGAGCAGCGGGAGGCAGGCATACCCGCGCGCCGCGTGTCTGCCCACAAGTTTACGCAACTGAATTTCTGCCGCGTAAGTTCGGCACTTATGGTATGTCATATCAGCCGAATACGTCGGAACGTAAAATCAGCCGCGAAACTTCGGTCGCGTACCTTCGGCATAGTGTGATTGGACACTTAAGCCCACGTTTAGAACAACATGGTTGTGGTATATGATGCGAGATTGCGACAGTAATAAAATATTGACAAAGCCCTTGCAAATACTATAGGGCACTTGACTTAAATAACTTATCCGGGTGATAAAGAGTTGATAAATTCAACTTGAACTAGTTCTTTAGTGGGTCATTTTAACAGTTGTTTCAGTTACAAATTGATCTGAGGATCTACTCCGTAAAACGAGCTTCAAGTTTCGGATCGAAACGAAACAACGAACTTAAAAACTTCAAAGTGACTTGACATATCCGTTTCGCGTGACAAGGACAGAAAATGCCTCCTCAAAAATTTCGAAAGCCTGTATCTCCTCTATTTTTTCATAGATTATATTTATTTCTTCACATACCGATTTCTGTTTATACTTTCTATAAAATAATACTAAATCGTTGGACATTTTGAATAGTAGTCAAACACCCTATTAAAATTGGTGAACACTAGCCTCAAACGCAGTTCAGACTACGCTATAATATACCTATAGCTTATATGGAAAATACTGTATATAGCACAGCGATATCGCTCAGCATACATTTTATATATGAACACGTTCACACAACGCTGTACTAGATACCCTATTATGCATTGAAACGTCTTTAAAAATCTCTATTTACAAACAAGAGGGTACCAGGACAACATAACAATAAAGCGAGTGCCCTGTATCTATGTAGTATCTTTCTAATCATATCTTTACATTAATAATATGCCAGCAGGTCTGTCGAAAAGCTCCTCTTATTAGAATCTGCGTCAATACCGTTTATCACTCTGTAAAACTCCTTAAAAAAACTTCTACTCACCTAACTGTAGTATTCCAAGGAGTAAGATAACACATCCCGATAGAAAAGCGGCCAAGTACGCGAAGTCAGCTGACTTGGCGACGTACTTGGCGAGCAGAGCGGCCAAGATGGCGGTGGGGCCTACTGTGACGTCTTTACAGCTGCCGAACAGCATGTACATGAGGCCAGGGAATATGCTGGAGTACAGGCCTACCTGGAACAGAAATATAAATGTTTTTAGGTCTTCATGTATAGGTATACATATCCAGTATAAGCTGACCTCACATTGTATGGAAAGCCCATACAGTGCGAGATCAGTTTATACTGGAAATTTATGTACGTGCGTACGAGTCATACTTGGGGAATGGTTAGCGACATATCGTCAGTGAAGTTCTAACAGTGCGGAAGTCAAAAATGGCTACTTTAAAAGAGAGTGAAAAAACTGTTTAAAACGAGGAGCGTAACTACGCTGAACGCAATATTGTTCTTAATTATCATTGGTCTGACTGCCCAGGGTGCGCCAGACATACTTAAGTATCGTCACTCGTGGAGGCTATTTTCATGCACACTCTTTGATAAATTTAAACCTTTGAAAATCCTAATAATCTTTTTCATTTCAAGTAAAATTGTGGCTTTCCCCGTGTTGTCTGTTTTTGTCACAAAATGACTTACACACTGTTAGAACTTCACTGACGATATCTTGCGTTTTTGTCTCAAGAAACTTATTGAACACCGCTGATGGAATCAACTGCCAAAATTAAAATACGTTCAGTGAGCATCAAATATACCTATCGGGACGAACAGACTGTTCATAATTACCTAAACAACTAAAGAAATTAAACTTTACACGACAGTTGTCGTGTATTGTGTTCATTCTGAATCACCCCTTATACCATTGAGATATAGTTTAATTTTCTTAGTAGTTCGGATCATTTTGAACAGTTTATATTTCAAGTATTCACGACACGGTTGTCGCAGTAGCTGAGGCTTTCAGAGCCGCGAGTCGCAGGTTCGATCTCTGCACGGGACAAGTTTTTATACGACCAACAGATAACTGTTCCGGGTCTAGGAAGTATCATGTGAGATTTCGTTACATTTCTTTCTCAACCTCGTATCTGTAAAGTCTTAGTTTAATAGGAACGATATAAAACTGTTTTACGTCATATTTATTTTATATTTTTAAAGAAAATAATTGTTAAATTACTTAAATAACGCTTGAATGAATATATTGTAATTTTTTCTTTTCATAAACAATGAATGAATAGTGAGAATTTTAGATAATTAACAATTACGAGTTTACACAGCATTTTTCAGATGCGAAGTTGAGAAAGAAATGTAACAATTTGTGTCTGTAAACGCTACTTACGATTCTAGAACAATTCTAGAAGCTTTAGGGCTAAGTGAGGTTGGAGCCTTTACTGATGTTGTTACTCGAAAACCTTAAATCTCTAAAAATGTCTCTGTCTTGGTAAGACAATATGCATGGCTCAACTTGAAAATAAAAAGCGAAGATGGTTATTTCAAGTAATTGTGACAATAGCCGTTAATAAAAAAATAAAATATATTCACCTGTGGAGGTAAACCAGCTACCATGGCATAAGCGATGCCCTGAGGTATAGAGGTCAAACCCACTGTGATACCTGCAAAAAATAATAACATTTATTTAGGCCTTTTCAAGGAAAATTTATATTTTACCCTAAGTACCTACACACGTAGAAAACGGGTTGCCGGCGCCGATCTGCCAACGCTTGTCGGTGCTGGTCCGCGCAGTTAGTCGGCGCAGGTAGTCTATACTGTGTGGCGAACCAGCGCCGACAAGCTCCGAACGTCGCCGACAAGTTCCGACATGCTCCGATCAGCGTTGGCAAACAGTCATTTGTTGCTGTACTTGCGAGGGAATAACGCGTATTTTTGTTTGTACAGCCAGCTACTGCTTCTACCCGCTTCCTTTATGTAGCGGTCACCTGTACGGACCAGTAGGTACCGATAAGCGCTGGTAGGTCGGCGCTGAATACCTGTATAAGGGCGTACCTATACATAAAGGATTATAGCGTCAAAAGCCGGAAGCTGAGGGCGCCATGCCGCCTCTTCAGCCACTCCTCCATTACGGGTCTTACCGTCGCTAATACGGCGTGCCCTGCGCCGGGTTGCGCAAGTCGTTCCCTCCACTCAGCCACTAAGATCTGGCGGACCTCACTCCGCTCACGGGATAGAACCCTACCTTAACTAACTTTAATAGGAGGGAAACGACTCAGGTAGTTTTTTTTACGAGATTATTTTTCTACCTGTACAGATTTGGCAATGACGGAGAAGTATATGTCGTTTTCCTTCTTGTACAAAGTCAAGGGAAGGATAATTTCTTTTCCTGTATTAAGACAAATCTATTTTTATTGCGGTGAAGCAAAAAAGCCGTTGGAGGCTATCTGCGCTGTTAAACAGTAAAGAGATAACAAAAAATATAGAAAAAAACGAAACCAAGGTAAGTGACGTCCTCTACACGTATTCTACACAGAATTATTTTGTGTAACACACAAAAGGTGCTACGATAATTCAATTTTGAGAAAATTCACACAGGTAACATAAATCGGTGGGCCTAGCACGAATGTTGTGACGTATGGTAACGTAAACGTAGATAACGTTAACGCGAGTGAATTTTGAATCGAAAATACAACTATTCTATAGCATTTTAGTTTAAATTTATGAGACAGCCACAATTTGTATCATACATAGATATGAATAAAGTTTTCAATTCGATTAAATATTATGTGCGAAATGAGTATTTCCAATTCAAAATTCACTCGCGTTAACGTTAGGTACGTTTACGTTACCATACGTCATAACATTCGTGCTAGGCCTACTGGAAACAAAATGTAAAAGCTACCGAAATGTTTTAAGTATTATTCAAGAACAGACAAGACCCCATTTTGAACTTGATGCCTTCAATTTGATTCAGCGTGGATAAGCACAGACTTAGGAAACTGTAAATTTTATATATTAACTATTTTATTTGTTTCTTTGAAGTCGGTTTTGATATAATTTAGGAGCCATTACGCACTGTCGACTGGTCGCTGGAGACTTGGTCTCTCGGCGACCAAAACATAAGCATAGTCGCCCGGGCGACCGCCGACCAAGTGCGTAAACACCCATTTAAACTATAGAAAGTCACAGTCGCCGTCGACCAAGTCTCCGGCGACCAATCGACAGTGCGTAATGGCTCTTAGACCCAACATAACATTATGGAGACTTTCTTAAAGGAAGAATTTTGGCCGAAAGGTGTCGTGTACCGACGTTTCCGCGAAAGATTACGTCCACGCAGCGAAACACGACGCCGCGCCGTCGCCGATACGTGTAAATTAGTTATTTAGATAATGTTGTGAATGTAGATGTTATGTATTAGTTTATAAAATTATTAATGCTCTGCCTAGCCTTTTCCTTGCGGCGCTGAATACCAGTATTAAACACGGAGCTACTGCCATCAAACCTCCGCAACCCAGTTACTGCGCAATGCCGATATCTTAAGGTTAGACCGGTTGTCAGACTTTCAGGCTTCTGACTCATCATCTGCCTAGCCTTTTCCCAACTATGTTGGGGTCGGCTTCCAGTCGAACCTGATGCAGCTGAATATCAGTATTTTACATGGAGCGACTGCCTATCAGACCTCCACAACCCAGTAACTGGGTAATACGATACTCTTGGTAAGACTGATTGGCAGACTTCCAGGCTTCTGACTACCGTAAAGACTGTCATAGGTATTCTTATGACACCTAGGAACGAATATTTAACGTGCTCTCCGAGGCACGGAGGTGTAATGATGGTCACCCATCCACGGACTAACCGCGACAAGCGCAGCTTAACCTCGCAAATTATATGATCCGCGCGGTTATTAATTATTATTGTATGTATGTATGTGTAGGTATCTATGAGCCTTAAGTGCCTGAAATAAATAAATAAAAATAATTGAAAAATACATAACGCTTGATTGTTTTTTGTTGTTTATGCTTCATTGTTGCACTCGGTTTATGTCGCTTTGGAGATCATTATTAGTGGTACAGTCAGCAACGAAAGTCCATGAACAGATACTAATTTACAAAACACCTAAACACTAAAACGGACCATAAATCACTTACCAGAATAGAGTACAGAATAAGGTTATCATTTCAATGTTTCAAAAACGCTAAGCATTAATATGTTATAAGTCGCTAAACATCATTACAGCATAAGTCGATTACTATCATTTTACCGTAAGTCGCTAAACATCATTACAGCGTAAGTCGGTTACTATCATTTTATCGTAAGTCGCTAAATATGTTATGCGCGAGTTTTTTAACTTGATAATGCATGAGTTGTTGAATCTCATAATTGAATACAAGATAGGTACTACAGAATTACCTTTTTTGCGCAATTACGAAGCTGATCAATTTAATTTGCTGTCAAATCTTATGTCAACGAATGTGATTGGTTGACCTAACATCGTTCTGATTTATTTCACAATTAAACAGTTGTGATCATGTGGTTTTTAAGGTATATGCTGTTATTTTATAGTAAAGCCTACAAATTAGTGATGTTAGGCCGTGGCCCCATGTCCACGGTGCGGCGCCGCGCCGCAACACGGCGCCGCGCACGGTGCCGTTTACGGCGACACGGCGCCACGTACGGCGCCGTGCGAGGCGACACGGCGTGGTGTACGGTGCACCGCACGTTAGTTCCGTGGCTGGCGTAAATGTGACATGTCTAAAATTGCAATTTTTCAGGGCGACCATTTTAAAGTTTTAACCTCTTCTGGTAAACCGGTAAATTAGTTTAACGTATGTATTTTAGTTGTTTTAAAATATACAGGATGTTAACGAATTCGTGTAATTCCTTAAAACCATATGATCTGCTACTGCTATAGATTTTCCCGGCATGGAAATAAGGCAGATTTAAAAAAAAACTTTTTTTTTCATGCTGTACCTATGGCTAAGTGATCGAATCTAAACCACAGGATTCAGTAAAATACAAATGTAAATGACGTCAACGTCAAAATCCAAGATGGCGGCTGTGAAATTTTACAAGATAAGCATCATTGGTGTCGTTTCCGTGGTTTTCGGGGGGGGGGTGCTGATGACGAAAATGAGGTCAACGTCAAAATCCAAGATGGCGGCTGTGAAATTTTACAAGTTAAGCATCATGGCAAAACCGAACGCACGTATAATATGCTACTGTTCGTACTGCTAGTGGGTCTCTGTAGCAGTATGGATTCGACCTTTTGCCAGTGTTATCGCTGCAAGGTGTACAGTGTCCTGTGACATTATTAAGATTAAAATGCAGGCATTGCAATTAAAGGCAGGCGGTGAGCTACTAAAAAATGTAACGCGTATGGCTTTCTATACCAGCGCACGCATTAGCGGTTCTTTTTAAAATGACTTTTAAAACGTATCGTGCTAGATTTTGGCTAAAGACTTGTATATTCGATGCGATTCGATGATAACTGGCTACTAAAATCAGGCTACAGTGCATGTTCATAGATAAGCTGTATGGCGCTTTTAGCATTTGAAAAAAAAGGGGTGCATGAAAAGAGCCTCCACGAGTGACGATACTTCGGTACGTCCGGCGCACCCAGGGCAGTCAGCCTCGTTACCATCCTTGCTGACTGGCTAATTTTTTCACCACGGCATGAGCTATTCTTGTATAGCTCGTGCCGACACGATAGAAAAAGAAGCATTTGAAAACCGCTTGCGTAAAATCATATAGCAACTCAGTGCGTGCTTAGTCGGACTGATTTTACATCGTCAGATATCTCTTAACCGAGTAATTAAATTGACGTTTAACAGATTTTGTACTTTTTAGAGCACGGTTATCAATCCGAAACATGGTTAAAATGAACCGAGGTATTTTATAGGTATTTATTACGAATTCAATTCCTGAAGATATACTAGAAAATGTAGCAAATTAAAATGTCAGTTTCATTCAAACTGATTGTTTCGAATTTAATGGCTTTCGCGTGGAATAAATACTCGTTTCAATTTCCATAAGATGTTTTCCTATAACTTGACTATCAGATTATATTATAAACAAAAGACACGTCAATGACGTCACGCACGAAATGAAAGGGATATAGCTATATGAAGAAAAAGAAAAAATGCTGTATTGACACAATAGTACACATTGTATCTATTTTTGAACTTTTAATTTATGACTCTAAGTACAATCAAATACAATTCATTTTACGTTGCCATCCTGATTTTCTGAATAACGTGTTGCTTAGTTACCTTTGAATGTTTAGCTTGACCTTTAGTTTGTAAATAAATATTTGACATTTTGGCTGCTCAGATATATTTGGAGATTATGATGCTCAAAACAATTTGAACAGTTTTGTTGCATAGCTGTTTTTGGTATCTTGAATGTGTTCAATTATTTGGACACCTGAGTTGCTCATCTACTTCTGAAACTATCTATAAAAACGGCAAAAAAATCACGTTTGTTGTATGGGAGCCCCCTTAATTATTTATTTTATTCTGTTTTTTAGTATTTGTTGTTATAACGGCAACAGAAATACATTTTTGTGAAAATTTCAACTGTATAACTATCACGGTTCATGAAATACAGCCTGGTGACAGACGGACGGACGGACAGCGGAGTCTTAGTAATAGGGTCCCGTTTTACCCTTTGGGTACGGAACCCTAACAGGATCGCATGTAAACATATCGTAAACTCGTAATTGTTTTTTAAATATTGTGATATTACTGTCTAATATATTTTTATGTTCTGTGTTTTATTATGTATGAGATGCCTACACATTATTGATATTTGTTTTATACTAGGATAAGCTAGGAATAAATAAATATTGTCCTTGTTTTTA
This sequence comes from Amphipyra tragopoginis, assembly GCA_905220435.1. Lineage (NCBI taxonomy): Eukaryota > Metazoa > Arthropoda > Insecta > Lepidoptera > Noctuidae > Amphipyra > Amphipyra tragopoginis. Next base: position 27,944,091 of record HG991994.1, read on the forward strand.
ATTTCAATATGTATTAATATTCGTTTATATACCTACGTTATAAAAATAAAAACAATCCACATTTAAAAATATAAAAAAATAGTAGCCCATCGGCACGCGGCATCGGAAATAGGGTCCAAGCTACCGGCGGGGCTCCAGAGAGAGAAACTTCCTAACAAAATGCGCCGTGTCCAGAAGTACCGCTTTCTGAATCAAACCCTTGATTCAGCTGCCTATTAATAGTATTTAAATTATATTTAATTTATATTCTGAACTAGTAGCTGTGTTTATTCGGCAATGTTTTGATTATAAAAATACGGTGCGCTGCGCTTCGCCAGATAGTGGCTTGGAGCAAACGGGTTTAACGAACAGGAAATATAGGAAATTAGCTATGCTCAGCGACTTTTGTATTTATTACAGATCATACAATTTTGTCGGTAGTAATGTACAGCAATTAATGGTTTAACCGAGTTCAGCGACTTTTGTGATTCAATTATGACAAGTAGTTTTATAATTTACTTTAGTCAGTAACTTATGATAAATAATAATGATTACAAAATATTGGAAATAAATTATGTTCAACGACTTCTGTTGCTGACTGTACAAGACAGTCGGGGCTCGGAATAGTCTGTAGACGACTTCCGTTCCTGGCGGGGTGTTGTGCTCGGTAGAGCAGCGTCGTGCTGCGATCTGTTGAGAACTACAACTGGCGAGGCGTAAGCTGAGCTTTGCATACGTGTGAGTACACATAGAATCGATTGCCAAAAAGCAGTATAAACTGGTTTAAACCAAGCGAAGGACGCGTCTGCATTCATTCTCACACAAATGCAAAGCTCAGCTTAGGCCTCGCGGACGGCACCCTTTTTAATATCCAGTACCAATTTTAAATCGTCCGCGTACAGAAGGCATTTAGCATACTTGACTAAATTGACGAGATCGTTAATCACAAAGAGAAAGAGTATTGGGCCAAGAACTGATCCTTGACTCACACCAGCCCCGCGATTCAGAACCTTTTCGGTAAGCAATTGTCACCCGATACGGTTTTTTATCTCGTTCCGTCCCCGGTTCTCGTAGCGAGAGAAAAAGAGATAGATAAGATAACCGACTCGTTGGACAACTAATCGAATCGTTCTGAATAAGGTGACTGTACAGCAGTGGCGTAGGGTGAAGTTTCTTAAAAGGGAAGCCGGACCAAAAAATGCTTACCTTGCTCAAGTATGATGCGTTATTTCCAGTAACTACTCGTTTCGAAAGGGAAGCCGATAGGAATCGAGTTGTATGGAGCCTTCGCCACTGCTGTACAGGTATGCTACGACTCCGAAAGATAAAAGGGGATTTACACGGGTCGATTTTCGCCGCACGGCTACGCCGCACGGCGAAAATCGACCGTCTAAATGACAATTCGACTAGGCCGCAAGTGACTAAAATCGTAAACCACAAAGTTGGGTGCCATCCGACTTTTAGCGTGCGGCGACAAGCCGCATGCGGCGGCCGCGGCGGGTGACTAAAATCGACCGTGTAAATGGTCAGTTGCAGGCGATCGCCCACCGCATGAGATGTGTTTTGCGCTGTGTTGTTCCGTTAGAAATGAACAAGTCGCATGCGATTTTTGTCGACCGGTGTAAATGGGGTGGCGATTCGATTTTTACAAGCGATGCGACTGGTGACTTGCCGCACGGCTAAAATCGACCCGTGTAAATAGGTGTAAATCAATGAGCAACCAATGCCCAAGAACCGTGAAATTAAAGACAAAATACAAAGCGACAAAAACAGTGTAATCTAAGTATTGTATAGGAACGAGATTATGTTTAAGTGTTTTCTAACACATAGCTAGGCCTTGAATTATTTAATTAACCATCAGAATAATACACTGTAGCTACAGCCACTCAGTTACGGCTCATAAATTGTTTTAAATTGCGTTTACTTTTAGAGAACTTGGTACAATTCCATAACACAACTTTGATAAGAGCCTACAGAAATTCCAAATTGATTTACTAGACGACGGAGACCTAATTCGGAAAGCGATAGTCCTATGATCAGGGGGCCTGCTCGGAAAATTGAACTACGAAGTTCCGGCTGACGGATCGCACGTTTTCTAACCACGAAACTGTTTTGAATCCGATGATTGATTCGATTGTCATGATTTGACATTATCTCTTTCGTTCACCCTCGCAAATATTAATTGACATTTAATAGTTCGTTGTTTGACAACACTGACCGTATATTTATGTCGTATGAAAACGAAGGTGGCAATCTCACCTTTAGCAACTTTTGAGCAAACGAAAAACTGAAAAATTAAGCAACTCTGCCCTAATGGAAGATTGTCGTCTTTGGAACTAAATCGAGATTTTGTGTCGCTTTAGCAAAGAATATGGTCATGTTTGATTATGATAATATGTCAAACAAGCAGTTTATTTTGAATATTTTTGTTTATTCTGCATCTTTTTTTTTTAACTCAAAAGTGCCAAAAAGTGCGATTGTCACCTATCCGACTCATTTATAAGTTCGATGTGTGTCCTTATTTCGTTTCGATCCGAAACTTTGACATTTGTTTTTCCGAGTAGACTGGTTCGGATCTCAATCCGTAATTGATTATTCGTCACAGCTTATCTACATCCGATTTGAAGGAGACTGACCCAAAACAGGACACACTAGGGCTGAGATCTATAGATCCAACTTGGACTTAGCTTAGACTTTGCTCAGACTTTACTCACGCAATACTTTGCTAAGTGTATGCTTAGCATAATCTTAGATTTGGAATTTATAGACGTATCACGTTGAGACTATGCTGAGCATAGGCTAAGCATACGCTAAGACGGTCGATGTCAAAATACAAGTTATTGTTTCGTTTCAAGCATTACATTCTTGATTTTTCTTTATAAATGTTTAACAATAATAACATGTAAATAATCTAGAACTACGCTCATATTTCTTCTATGTATTATTATTATAAGAATAAGCAGAAATTGACATGCTTAAAAGTGTTTTTTTTTTTTTTTTTATAAACGAACACAATATTATATTCATTGAAACGGATCGCATCGTTTTGACATCTGCAATTTGTCGAAAAAAAGTAACTTTTAATTCATTTTTATACATTTTAAACTTAGAAAAACTTGTTTTATGTGATGTTATACTACCTAATTGTTTTTATCTTAACTAATTCAGAATTAGTTATCAACATCAAGGAAATCTTCCCTAATCTGGTATTACTGAGTTGAGTCTGGTCACTTTATAATACTAAAAAATTAAAAAGTTGTGTAAATATAATGATGGTAAGGTAAGAGCTAATATGCTGGCTCGTAGGTTCGCGCGTTGTACTACGGAAGTAAAAGTTACGTTGTTTAGGGCATTTTGCCAATCGTTTTACACGTGCAGCCTATGGGTCAAACATACGAAAAAGTCGTACGACACCCTGCGTGTTCTCTACAACAATGCCTTCAGGGCGCTGATGAAGCTGCCTCGCTACTGTAGCGCATCAGGTATGTTTGCGGGCGCAACTATAGATGGATTTGCGGCAATTATTCGTAAGAGAGTTGTGTCCCTGATGCGCCGCATACGAGGCAGTTCCAACCGCTACCTTCAGCTGTTCGCATGGAGGATGGATCTGGAACTGGATTGCCCAATAATGCGATACTGGTCCAGGCTGCATGTTGAGCACTCCGGATCCAAACCTAAATTTAGACTAAGATGAATGATAATGTAATATAATATAATGTAATAATTTATCGAATATTTGTAATTTTATAATGTGTGCATATGGACTGGTTCTGAAATAAAATAATGTATTGTATGTAAAGTAAATTACGGACCATTATTTTTTGTTAGGATAATAGTAACCTAAGTATTTGCTAAGTCGTCGATTTTGTGAACTTAGACTTTGCTAAGCATTTGCTAAGCACGCACTCAGATGAATTCAAAGACGGCTCTATAAATACTGACTTTGTCATAAGTCTAAAGTAAAGTCTGAGCAAAGTCCAAGTTGGGTCTATAGATCTCAGCATAGGACAAACTATCATATTTACTAATCTCAGTTCACAGATAAGCCGCTTTCAAGGTGTCTGTGGACTGGTAGACTCCGTCAGCCCCAAGATTCAGAACATTTCGATAAGTCAGTTATCGAACTATCCGGTAAGGTATCTCTTTTTCTCTCATTACGAGAACGTAGACGGAACGAGATAGCAAACAAAATCTGACGACAACTGCTATCGAAAAGGTTCTCAATCGGAAGATTTAACCGCTTCGTACCAGGTAGGCATACCTAATAAGCAAAGAGGTGGATTTAAATACGTTCAATTACCCTTTATAAAATTACGATCACGCGGCTAGATAAGATAACATCTACCTATTCCATTCAGAGATTATCTAGAAATCCCAGATGTGCTCGGTTTACAACTTTAGTTAGTTAACATGATAAACAGACAATTAAAATTCTAAGTGCACAGGATATTACGGTTATTAGTAAGCAGTTAAGTAGTTAATGGGTTGATTGTGGCCACTTGTCTAAATCATTAGTTAAAACAACTACTGCAGTGATAGCCTACATGCGGCAGGAGGGTCTTCGAACCCAGCCCGCACCTCTGAGTTTTTGAATTCATGTGCGGATAAGAATTTCATGTCACTTGCGTTAACGGTAGAGGAAAAAATCGTGAGGAACGACATTGATGGGCTGATTAAGTATGTATGTATAGATATAAAACACCTTCTGCGATTCAATGGTTTGTAATACAAGAGTAACATTTTTTTTAAACATATCATTTTCTCGGGGTTTTTTTAAGAAGCAGCAGAGATGATGTTTGGAAGCAGGGCTGCTGAGCGTAACGTCGTCCTGATATCGATTGTCAGGTCGGGCTGCGTTATTGGGTTTCCAATGGGGGTAGGAAGAAACTGTAGAACCCCACATGCTACGATCCTTACATACTCCTTTCGCTTCGTCCTCGTTCAAATATCTTGTCATCTCGCACGCCGGTTAAGAGCACGTACCTGTCCTTTTTGAAGAACATTACCAATATATCGAGGTATGTCTTTCTAGGTCGTCCTTTACACTGACATCCGCCTTATCAATTTCTTTTGTTAATCGCCGTTCACTCGTTCTCTCAACATGAACAAACCACCGAAGCATATTGGTTTTCCTGTTAGAAAATTCTCAGTACAAGTAGTCCCGAGTTTGGCATTACACCCGGTAGTTCGGCTTCTATTTTATTAGCCTCGTAGAAAGTTAAATCACACAAAAAATATATTTAATGCACTGTGATATAGTACCTTTCAAGTAACAACAAAAACCTTGGCAAAAACCGGGATTAGCAACACCAAAAACACAAAAACAAAAGAAGGAGAACAGAAAAGAAATGCAAAAATAACTCCAAAAATCGGATACACAAATGAAGCGACCGTACGAGTATTAATTGAGCAAGGAAACATTTGCACTGGTTATTCAACGTTATGCCATTGTAGAACAGGTTTATTTGTCGGTCAGGTGGACGAACTCGAGCATTTAGGTAGCATAAGGCAAGGACCAGCCGCGCTGGTTCTTGTTTGTCCTTGTCCAGAATCTCAAATCCATTTTTTGCGCTTTCTGACTGAGCAAGTTTTCGCAGCGTTTTTATTCAAGTTATTTGGGCTCGCGTGAGCATTGCTCTGTTTTTGCTCACTCGCTGATTATGCCCCCTCCCCTTGCTCCCCCAATACTCTCTACGCAACATGCATAAATTAAATAATTTTCGTTTTATTTTGAAATATCACTCAATACTAACTGCAGAACCCTCGTTTTTCCGGTAATCTGATCAGATTTATATCTCTATGGTGACCGAATGTGCATGCTAAATTAAACATACTGTGAGAATGTTGGCATGGCACCAGCGCAGGCGCATCGGCGTTATAAAACAAATGCCAAGTGATACAGACATTTTGATTATATCTTAGCTCTTCATATAAGGAAAAAGACATTCGATTATTTTACTTAAAACTTGTTTGGTGTAAAGTTTACAAATTCGGGATAGATTTTGTTTTAAAATAACGTTGGTAGGATGTAATGCTATAATGTTATGTTGTTTTTATTTACATGGTCATTGAAGGCGCTGCCGAGCCATTTATTTATAATGGGTATAAACCAGATACAATCTTAATAGACCTTCACAAATTAATCTGAAATTGTTATAGCAATTTATCGAGTTATTCTCTTTTTTTCATTCATTACAGAAGAAAATCATTATAGCCAGCATAATCTTACTATTATTCTTATATAAAATTGATTGATTTATCGACTGGATATCTAAATTCCACACATTACTAACTTGCTGGTAAGATTCCAAACTCAATAAAACTTAGCTGGAAAGTCATTGAACCCAGGACGTGACGTTCGCCAATTTAACCGCAATAAAATGAGTTTGAGAATCGTTTAGCAGCCCTCAGAAGGTACCAGGATCAAATGAACGCTAGAAGGTGCATTATCATACGCAATGACATCGTAGAATATAATAATTTGGTTAATTTGTTACCTATCTATCGATTTAGCAGCCTCCTCCTTTTATGAAAGTTTGGATGCCATCGGTTGTAGCTACCAGGATCATATAAATATTAGAAGATAACCTCTATCGCAAATATTCAAAAAAACATTAACAAAAATTACGGTCGTCGTTAACCTCATCCCAAAGTTAAGAATAGAATTATTTAAAACTCCAATTACGATAATGAAAACTCAAACTACCTACCTCTGCCGTCGAACAATAAGACAAGAATAAAAACAATTTGTAACTTAACTACGTATGCTGTGAACAACCCAGAAGAACAATGACTTGTTAAAAAAAAGTTAAGGTAATTCGAATATTCACCTAGCATCGCAAAAGATCGCAACGCAGGATGGACTCGAAAACTGACTTGGACATGTCCGGGATTTCGCGATTGCCACCAGTTTAAAATACCAGGATCACATAAACATAAGAAAGTATATCTCACCCGGTGTAAGGGCACCGTGGAATGCAAATCCGGGGCAGTCTTCTCTCTCTTTCTAGATTAATACTGCAAAGCTTAAATGCTATAATACCAGGGTCACATAAACAGTAGAAAGGATATCTCACCCGCAATGGCATCTCGCAGTAAATACTCTAAGCTGTATTTGGGAAGCCATATCGTGATGGGCAGCCTTCTCTTCCATGACTCCACGCTGCAGAGCTTGGACGCCGTCCGTCGTAGTCTGCTATGCGGGACATTACCTGTACATAGAAAACAGAATGAAGAATACTTAAATATAGCTCGAGATTATCTAATAATTGCCTTCTACGTAACGTTATTATAATCAGTGTAATTATAGTTCCTGTACAGCCAAGGCCAATGGTGCATTTCTAATGTTATTTACTTACATAAATAATACATTGATAGACAAAACAAGACCATCTTGTACACACACGGGTAAAGCAATGCACCCTGAATGACTTAATGTACACTGTGGGTAAATAATAACTGTAATATAACATAAAATCACGCCTGTATTCCCGACAAGGGAAAAGCCAATTTTAAAGTATTTGTAAAAAAACATTTTAAAAGTTTTTCCATCCACTGTGGTCTTTGAGGGATCTCCTTGTATGTCATGTTATCCTTGTATATGTAGGTATTACTCTCATTTCGCCGTTGTTTAAGTCCCATGTAATAAATAGATAGGGGGCGAGCCTATCACCATCAACCGGGCACAAAACTCCGGGCTGCTACTGAGATATTCCACACGGAAAAACCCAATAACGCTTTTGCCCGACCTGGGGATCGAACCCAGAACCCCCACGCTCAGCATACGCGCTAGCGACCACTAAACCAACGAGAATAATGTAGCTGGTACAATACAAACACTGTATTAAATTGTATGCAGTATTTGCATCGATCGGTACTGATCAAATAATATGAGAAAAAGTGTATCAACCGCTTATCACTTACGCGTATTGAAAAAGCAAACAGAAAAACACATTGAAAGAAAATGGATTAACAACAGACCTATTTGCTGTCTTTTATATCAGCTGTAATAAAAATCAGAGCAAAGTACAAACTACAAGATTTTCCGGTACATATGCGACGAGGCCATCATTATCTTAAGCGGATTGTGGGAGAATTAACCATGAGTGTGGATTCTGCAGCAATAAAAACTAATTCTATTTTAATCCAAAGTTTAACGCTTAAGTGTAAAATTATTATCTTTTTATTGGTGACAGATACCGATAGTTTAGTATGAATCAATTGGTAAAAAAAATACACCGAAATATTAGGCTAAAACTTTTTTGGAACCCTCTCAGTTAAGCAGGTTTCCTCACGATGTTTTCCTTCAACGCAAGTAATAATCAAAATTATGATCCGCACATGAATTCGAAAAGTCAGAGGTGTGCGCAGAACTCTCGAGCTATCGAACTCAGACCCCTCCTTTATGGAAGGCAAGCGATTAACCGCTAGGCTATCATTGCCTTACCAAATAATGTGTAATTAATTTGTTTGGGAAAACCTAGCCGGAATGTGAAGTCGTTAGGTATAAAACAATGGTGTGATTTGAATAGCGACGTGAAGTGGTTACAAGTAGTGTGTTTTCTAGTTTGCTAACAATATCAAAATACTTACAGATTACTACTAACATTAATGTGAAAACTACAATTACGAATGAAGTATTCAAGTACCAATATGAAATGCAAGAAGTAATAATTAAAATTAAAAAAATACCACTGGGTTTAAAAAAAACACAAAAGAAAGACTATGGAAAATACCTGGTTACAATAGGCTTTTACCAGGAACACATGACATACAAGGAGATGATCCCTAAAGACCAAAAGTAGGTGGATGAACTTTTAAATGTTTTTACAGAAAATAGCTTCCGGTTAGTGGGCTAATACCAGGAAAACATGATATACAAGGAGGTCTCTCAAATACCAAGTGGATGGACAAACTTTTAGGGTCAAAATACACGTCCGATAGTTGCTTCCGGGAGCCGGTTTACGATTCTGACATCCGATCCGATAGTCTGATCGTACGTGTAATTCATTTTCAAACAAATGTATGACGCGGAGGCCTTCAGATAGTCTGATCAGACTATCGGAGGCAAGTATCGGACGTGTATTTGGGCTCTTATATGGGTATAAATATTTTTTAAATAGGTAAAAATTACCTGCTACTTTGATTGAACTTTCCCATTGAAGAGAATTTATTGAAGCTTCTATGAGCAGGTTCAGCAGAATCACCGTATCGTATACCTATCGTAGATTGTAAGACAATGGAGAACAGAAAATTACTAGGAAAATATAAAACTAAATCGTTCTATTTCGCATTGTGTACAAGTTGCTGATACGTGACATGGCGAGAAATACTTAGAACTGATTAACATTAGTTTGCTATGCTTTTTACTGACACAAATCTGCCAACGTAGGTCGTCGTGATACATGTAGAATTTGTAATAAGAGACCTTTGTATCTTTTTTGGCCTACTTAGCTAGAGGATTCTTCCCAAAATCATGTTTCCCCAATGATTGACAAAAAGATTTCAAACCAGGAACTCAGAAGTTTTCGAAGTCATTATGCGGATCAAAATTTCATTTTCAACGGTGACGGAAACCATTGAAAGGGCTCCAAAAAGTTCTCGATGGTGTGTAGTTGGCCAACAAGCACCAGGCTAGTGTGGTGGACTAAGGCCTAAACTCTTCTCATTCTGAGAAGGATGCCCAGCAGTGGGACAGTTTGCTGATTATGCTTATGCTTACTCGGAAATTGAGGTAACAAACACACGATCGGATCCTCTTATAAGACCGTATCAACGAGTTTGATTTCTTATGATATTTTCAATAGATTTAAATTGTATTGTTCCGAATATTCAATGATAAAATTAAAGAAAGTAAGTAAACTCTACACTCGCATTTCCATCGAACCGAGTTTTCACCGATTACATTCATAATTTCCCAATCTTTTTATTACAAGAAATACCTAAGTATACAGAAACATTAAAATCACACATACCAATAACTTCAATCATTTTCACACAAAACTAAACACAAATAAAACTGTAACAATCGCGCGTTACATTTCGTTGTCCAACTTTACAACTTACAAAGTCGTAACAATACGATAATCGTAATTATGTTACGCGAACTATACAACCACCTGCTTTGAATTCTCAAAACATACTAAGGCGTTACGCATCGCGTCTTGGCGATCCAACGATTGCTTCTTCCAAATGTTGGCCAGCCAATGCCAATAGACATTCAACGCTCTACTGCTTCCTACTTTAACGTACCACTTGTTTGCAAGTGCAGCGATTGATAGCATGCTACATTAGGAGATGTTGGACGACCAAATACGCCAACACCACGGCCACATAGCGTGAGATTTTTTGGGTATTTGTTTGTTTACTATTTCAATTACTTTTATCAATGGAGATTGCTCTATTGATAATCCATTTATATCTATTGAGATGACAATCAAATTTTAGTAACAGGTCGCGTCAAGGAACGATTATACTACTGTTTCGAAGTGGGACAATAATACACATTATTTGTGTAATTAATGACCAAGATGGGAAGTGTACTTTTCAAAAGGCTACATATCAGTACTTCAGATATTTCCAGCGGCTTACAAAAACAAAATATATTTATAGTAGACTACTAGCCGTTGGGATTTTGCACACTTCAACAATGACGAACTTCCGTAAAAATTTTCATCCCCTTTTTTTATGTCGTGGGATACGTCCTCGTGGAACCCTCCGCCCGGGGAGGGCGAAGGGTTATGCCGGACTCTTACCGGCTAAGAACCCACGGTGTTCCTTCTCCTGACCTTCGGGCCGGGGTCGCGGGATCCGCAGATGCATGCACCGCAACCCCGGCAGACCTCGGCCCGCCATCTCCTGGCGGAACTATCCTTCTGTGGGGCCTTGCCCCATATTCTCCTGAGAGGCGCGCGCGGAACACGGCGCGCCCCCTTCTCGAGTCTGTTACTGGTCGGGCGATGGGTAAACTTTTATCCCCTATTTAACCCCTTAGGGGATGAATTTTCAAATATTTTTTCTTGGTTCTAACCAACGTTACCTATATGTATAAAGAACTCCTGTGGAAAATTTCATGCTTCTAGACCAGGGATGCACAGACTTATTACGACTAGGGGCCACTCGGACAGAGCATGAGTTAAAGGCGGGCCACCACAATAAAAAACAACCAAAAAGTAAAACCATATGTAGTTTACTGAAAAAATACTCAATCAATTTATTGCATTTCATAATGTAGACTTAGGTGGTAACTTAAAAAAAATGTGATCATTATGGACCCTGTCGGGCACAGCAAACATAGTAGGAGAGAGGAAGCTTATTATACAAAATATTAATATAAATATTTCTATCTATTTTAATTTCCTTACAAGGAAGTTTGGCATTAAGAATCCCACCGGTTTAAGCTGTGCGTTGTCTAACAGTCAGTGTTAAAGTTTTATTAAGTAAAAGATTGGGTACATCTACAAAAGCCTACAGCTAGTGTTTACAAACGCGAGTGCATAAGCATAATCATAACATTACTGTCCCACTGTTGGGCATGGAACTATTCTAAGGATGAGAAGGAAGAGAAGGAAGTTCTTAGTCCACCAGACTGACCTATTGCGGGTTGGCGGACTACACCACCATCGAGAACACTTTTGAAGTCATGTTTTCTCGCCATGCTTTCCAGCACCGTTAACACATTCAGTGCCGGGAGCTCTCCTCTGTAGTCTCTCTGTAGCATTCGTGATGCCGGGTGCCCTCGTGGAGGGCTCAATTTAAATGTGGGTTTGTCTTGGAAAATTCACCGTCATGAAACAAGCAAACGCCTATTTTACGACGCAGTAGCGTATTTTTCACAGTTTTTAACCTAATGCCAGGAACCCTCGAGGGTTCACTCTTAGCGCAAACGTAATGCCGAGGACCCTCCTGGAAGGTCCACTAGCAATACGTATGGCGGCGTGGCGTATGAGCTCTATGAAAAGTGAGGTCGACTCGAATGTGTTCGCGCAAGTGATAATCAAATTCTGATCAGCCCATGAATTCGAAAAGTCAGAGATGCGGGCCGGGATCGAGCTCAGACCCGCATGGTAGGCAATCGTTCCACCGATAAGCTGTCACTGCTTTTCAAACTAGGCTGGCAGTAAAAGCCCTACCAAAGGTTCGAGTTTCGCTGACAATTCTAAAACCTGGTTTTTCAGAGTTACTGAAGAGGGCACTGCTTACATCGCCTTTGGAGAGGCTAGACTGGGTGGAACGTGAATTGTGATAGGCTAGTCGCATCTAATGGTAAACGCGGACAGGGTCTACGATGGAACAGAGGGTTTCCCTACACCCCTTTGGCTCTCACATACACACGACGGAACATGTAAACTGGTTGGTAAACTTTAATGTGAGGGGGATCCTACCATCAAGAGTGCAGAGTTTTGTTGAATCTTACAACACGCATCTATTCCCAGGAATCTATTCCTAGGAAGTTTTGTATTGTAGCCTGTCACACGGGAACGTAGCTGTTGGTGGCCTCAATGCAACTGTCCCTATCTCTTTGGGGAATATACAGGCGATGTACCTAATGCAATTTTTCTGAACTTCTAATCAACACAGAATTCTTTACGTTGTATGTATAATTACTTCTGGTTTTATTAATAGTTTACACGCGCGCTAAACCTGTTTTATACATGCTTGCAATTATAATCGGATTTAATTACTTCAAACATGGTGTTAAAATACTATAAAATATTTGAGGTTTTTGAACGATAAGATTAGTATTGTCAAAGGCTAGTCTGATGATGACGTGATTTTGAATCATAGTAGGTACATATTTCTTCTATGTTTTGAATATTCTTTTATTTCAAATGGAAACAAATCAATATCGTTATCAAATTACTGCGTTTCTTCAGGTACTCAACCTAGGTACTTAGAATTACCAACATTCTTCTCATGTTACTGATAGTAATGTATTCAGAACTAATAAATACAAACGCAATAAAAGGAATATAAATGATCTTGCTTTTTTCTGACTTTAGTGTCCAAGGCGAATGTTAACGCCACTACTGCTAGATAACATGACCTACGATGATGCCGAGACGTTGACACTGATGCCTGCTGTACACTGACGCCGAGACAACCCGAGACTTACGTCTACTACTTATGCTGTCCTCAGCTATTTGAAGTAAAAGTTAAGAATAGAGGTAGCGGCTCGGGCTGCCTCGGCGAGAATGTACAACCGGCATAAAAGTTGGACTAGTCCACAAATTCCAAGTCGCTCAGCTAGCTATGTTCTAAGTTTCTTTGAAAGATAAGATTCGCAATGGAATTATCCAGAAACGAAGCAGATACACCGATGTATCTTGCAGAATTTGCAAGCCGAACTGCCGTGTCTCGAAGGACCAATAGCTGTTGCTCGAGACTAATCCTTGAGCGGAGACCGCGAATCGAAACGCAGCGAAGGGCGTACACAGACTGATGGACTGACGACCTGATGAAGGTAACAGGGGTGGACAGGAGCCGGAAAGCGAAGGAACGAGTACCTATTGCGGCACAACCATCGAGAGATCTATGGGCTATGTCTCTATAGTATTTCTCCTGTATTGTGGGTACGTTACGTTTACAGACACAAATGAGTCGTATAAAAGCAAAGGCAGCAACATCGACTTTTACTGAAAAGGCAGTTGACTTTTTTGTTTGTTTACGTTGCATGCAGCAACTTTTAGTTATAATAAGTTACAATCATAGATAACTAATGATGTTAGAATCAGATATTGTAAAACAGAATTCCTTATAAAGCCTACATTTACCAAAACAAGGTATTACATTTAGGATGTTGCTATTTTTGCATCTAATGTGTGGATATTGCTGCTTTTGCGCCATTTTTAATTCGATGTTGCTGGTTTAGCACTAGAGAGCAAAATACACAGAACCACCATTGATTCATATAGTGACACCTGATTGGTCAAAGAAGGAAGTTGGTGTCTATGCCGCAATTTCCCCTCAATTTAGAGCGTCTGCTTTGTATAGAATGGTGCTGATTTTGTTACGATTTTAAAATACTTTCAAGTAAAGTTGACGGAATAATCATACTGCATTAAAAATTGCCAAAATAAAAAAATGGGATGTTGCTGCCTTTGCTTTTATTTGACTCAAATCTTCACAAGCACAAACACTAAGACCCGGAACAACTATCTGCAGGTAATACAAATATTCGTTCCGGGCGGGAATTAAACCCAAAACCCGTAACGCAGAAGCTAATCGCTGAGCCACTGCACCAAACGCATCGTCAAATACTAGTGTGGTTTTATTAAAACCTTAAGATAAGATTGAACAGATTTGAGTAAATCAGTTCTGAGGGTTATCTCCTTGGAACAAATTATACAGTATTTACATTTAAGTTTTAAGGTAACAAATTAATTTAAAAGACAAACATTTAATAAATTGCGTACATCAAATATTACAGACACATTTTGTAAAAAGGTTAAGAAACACTTCGTTGCAGTGGAGCAGCGCGGCTACTTATTATTTAGAGGAAAATGTATAAGATACCACGTGGCACCGAAACTGCGGTAATTTCATCTATCTCTCTATCTATATAAATAAAAAGAAAAGTCCTGACTGACTCATCAATGCCAAGCCCAAAACCTTGGACCTAGAAAGCTGAAATTTGGCACAGAAGTTCCCTTTATAATGTAGACAAGGAACAAGGAAGGATTTTTTGAAATTCAACCCCTAATGGAGTTAAGTAGGGGATGAAAGTTTGTATGGAAAATCGTCACTTATCGGGTTTAAAATTTCACGTAAGCGAAGCTGCGGGCAAAAGCTAGTATTTAATAAACATTATAGGGTGTTAAAAGATGTACTTTTAGAATTTAGTGAGATTACTCTGTAGGTATTAGGAAAATTTTACAACTTTCGTAAAACAACTTTTCGAAATTCGCATATTTTTCTATATTTTTAATCAAAAAATAATATTTCTCCAATAGGCATGTTGATGCAAATCTAATTAGTCCACCAGTTAGAGTTTTGAAAAATAATGGACACGTATTTTTTCTTTTCTTAAATCTATGAATATTTGGAAAGATAAAACGCATCAAAACTCGAGAGTGGGGGCTTGTGACGTCAGACAGAAGCAAGTAAAAATTGTACTTGCTTTTGACGTTTTACCAATTTTAAAAGTGTCGTATCTTCGTCAATTTTGGTTTACGTAACAAAAGAAAAAATCCGGGTCAAATATTTTTTGATAATCTAACTGACGGACTAATTAATTTTTTTCAGTCAAATACCATATTGTATGGAAAGTGATAAAAAAAATCGCGAGTTTAGAAAACTAGTTCTACGAAAGTTTTTCAATTTCCGATATCAAGTAACCCCACAAAAATTCTTAGAATTAACTTTTTAACAGCCTGTATGGCTCGCGGCGATTCTGCCCATCTGCAGTGCAGCCCCGTCTAGTGCGGTCTTACCTTAACTTTTTCTACAAAATCATGCTTCATGACATTTTTTAAACTTTGCTCAGCAATGTCATGGTTTATCTACATAATAATCAACTAGACAGATTGCGAGACAGACAAACAGATTTAAACAATAAAATATAAGATTACAAAGCATAGAATAATCACTTTATTGTTAGTTTAGAAATTACAAGGATAAGATTTTAGTGCTATTAATTACTTTAGGATTTATTTATATTGTTTGTTGGTTTTGTCTATGAATACATATTTTTCTTACAGCTAAAGTGGTCATAATAAGGCTAGAGGCTAGAGGCTTAGAAGGAGACAATTTGTATTATTACTGCCTCTTTGGTCTTGTGGTTGCAAGCGTGACTGTTGAACGTGAGGTCTTGGGTTCAATCCCTAGGTTGGGCAATGCGTTATTGGGATTTTCAGTGCGGAATTTCTCAGTACCTAGCAGCCCGTCTGAGTGTCAGATTCAGAGGGCCTACTCCCTAAGTCCGTCAACGAAAGTAGCCCGAAACATAGGAGTGAACAAAACAAGTGTCAAGTTCAACTTTTCGGATGGGCAAAAACACATCGGTAGTAGGGACAACTGTCAAATCGTGTTGTCATTCATTCTTAGTTCAGGCCCCGAAATAATCGTATGTCCGTAGGTGATAGGGAGTAGGAAACGCTCGTAACTAACGCCGAAACCACGGACTTCGTGCTTAGGGAGTAGACCCCCTGGTCTTGTGCCCAGTTGATGTCAATAGGCTCGCCCCTTCCCGTCTGAGAGTCAGAGTCTGGTCTTGTGCCCAGTTGATGTCAATAGGCTCGCCCCCTTCCCGTCTGAGAGTCAGAGTCTGGTCTTGTGCCCAGTTGATGTCAATAGGCTCGCCCCCTTCCCGTCTGAGAGTCAGAGTCTGGTCTTGTGCCCAGTTGATGTCAATAGGCTCGCCCCCTTCCCGTCTGAGAGTCAGAGTCTGGTCTTGTGCCCAGTTGATGGCAATAGGCTCGCCCTTTATTACATGGGTCTTAAACATAAAGGCGAAATGAAGGTGTTCTAAGCACCTCTGCCCAACCCTTCACGGAATACAGGCGTGATATTGATAATTGGTGTTAATGTAAGTGTTCTCCATAAAAAGCTTAACCGTAAGGTATAAAACAGAAAAAAAAACCTCTGGGCAGATTTGCATGTTAAATATTTTTGAGAATTAAATAAAAGTAAAAACTGACTTGATAAAAACTAAAAAAAAAGAGTGAAATAATTAGCATAATATAAAATTAACAGTTCCAAAAGTCGGTGGCTTTTATTTGTTTCAGTGTACAATTGCACGGACTTCTGAAACTGTTGGTTTTATATTATGCTAATTATTTCACTGTTTTTTTAGTTTTTTTTTTCTTTCTCTTTTACTTTTATTTAAAGTTTTTTATTCAATACGTTTTAGTGCCATAAATTACACGGTTTAAGTAAGAGTACAAATTTAAATGACATGTTGCGGGATTTTTTCCAGCAACTAGGTAGTTTTCTTTAAGAATAGGTAATTATAATTGTCATGTCCTTACAAATACTATAATCTTTTTTGTTCTTGGCTAATGTTTCTGTGATGACAGTTAAAACAGAGTTTACAAATCCTCATCAAAACTTTTGCTGAAGGGAACAAGCCAAAACGTCATCTAATTATTGTAATTGGTATTATACCGTTTTAACTAACTATAAATAAATAAGTATATGTTTTGTTTTGTTTTTGTTGATTTTTTCAAAAAGCGCTGAATCAATTTCGATAAATTTTATATGGGACCACCTCTGAAGTATGGCCTACCAATCAAAAAAATTAATCATCAAAATCCATTCATAATTAGCGGAGATATCGCGTAACAAACACACAAGAAAAACACGAATTGAGAACCGCCTTCTTTTTGAAGTCAGTTAAAAATATAATTTGTCAGCTGGATATGCCCCGTGAGTGGTAAAATATGGTTGCATGGAAGTCTGTTTTTTTTTAAAGTTTACAATATTTTAAAACCTCAAGCATGGTAATTATAGACACAATAGATAAAACAATTAAGTGTCGTCCTGGGACAACAGGCGGTACGCAACTGGTTAAATACAAAATTGTCTACTTCTCTATAGCGGTCTATAAGTGCATGTCTTTGTTTACAAATGTTTGATAATCTAATGTTATTTAGTGTATTGGTTGTAATGTATAACTGTACTAAATAATAAATTAATCAAAATGGGCTGATATATTTAACCGCACCCTCATATTCTTCAAAATATTAATAAACCCAAATTTATTACACTTAAAGTAAACATGAACTGCGATTACTGACACTGTCATTAGATCCTCAAGTGCAGGTAACAGAGGCCAGAGTAGGAGGACTAGGAGAGGTAACAGAGTGGGCCATTGTTTTTGGAGAGACACCGCACATCCAATACGGCCGATGTATCTTGGCGAGTCTGAAGTTAGTTGATTAGCTGCGCAGTAGACAATTTCGTTTATAAAAGATTCATTGCACAGCCAAACAACTAAGTTCAGACTCGCCAAGTTAATTCGGCCGTATTGTACACTGAAGATCTAAGCCATCTTCAAATCCCCCTTTGTGGAGATTGTCTTCTGACCGTCATTATATTGATAATAAACATACACTGCTTTACATGGGCCTCCCAATGACCTCTATAATTAACATTTAAAGGGGAAATTGACATAGTCTCGCTTAGCAGACATTACGGTGTTCACAGTTTATTGTTAAGCATTAGCAGAACGGAGGAAGCTGCGGCCTTCTGCTAATTATCTTGACATAACCCTACGTAACCTCCCCCTTATACATATAGTGTTGATTGAGACAATTAACGATTATATTAAAATAATACACGAATTAGGTTATATTCAATTCGTTCTTTACATGCGAACTTGTTAAACAGATTTGCAATTTAAAATAGATAGTCTACCCTTTACAAAGCGGTAAAAGTGTATAAAGCCGCAATTAAATTAAATAAACATGGATAATCTACATTTCAAGTGTAATGTTTACTTTACGTACCCAACAGCGGTGTCCGAGGGTCATCAGCATCCATTTTCAGTCTATTAGAGGATCCCTGTGCACGTGATACCCGCACATTTATGTCATTTGAACAATGTTATCTATTACAAATGATAGAATTACGTTGTACCTACATTATTACATATTATTACTTTGTTATTGTTTACTAATTATATTGATTCGAACGCTATTGACATTACATTTGACATTGACAACTCAATGACATTAACAAACATGTGACCAATGTCAGATTTTGCGTTTGGATATTCATCTAAGCAATCTGATAACAATAATTTGTAATATGTCCTTATGTTAGGTAATATGCTCTAAGAAAGGACTTTATATACGTAGTACTTATTACTTCTATGGCTCTAAGCCATAAGTCCACTGTAATATCTATAAATGTCTTATAAATGTGTACTACAATTTGAACAAAAAAAAAACAATAGTAATTATTAATATCCTGGAAATAAAAATCTTTCTGCTTTTTTTGAATAGCTGATACAAACTGTTGCTATAACCTGTGTTCTTATTTCGTTTAAAATATTGATCACTGTGTGTATCGATGAAATGTTTGCTGAGGCTGAGAGAGCATTACTTAAAATTGTATGAGATATGAGCTAATTTCACACGTTTTTTTGTATATTTTGGTTTTTAAGATCGTAAGAACTCCTAACCCTTATTAAATTTATTAATTAATAAGTTTAACAAAACATTTAACATCATTGCTAACAAAAAATCAAATAATTTATTTTGCACAAAACACCTGCAAAAGTTGACTTTTCAATAACTTTAAAGATATAGGTACTTATTGCCAATCTATATGTATAAGTACTTAATTTGTTTGTGTCTGTAGATGCAATTTATTGATAACCCAACGAACGAGAACCAATGTAATTTGCCTAATTATAGGTAGGTACCTACTAATTAATCAAAACATCAGCTATTTAGCATGCAATGATCTGTAAGTGGGTCGTACGTGAGGCCTGATTCCTGGACGTAGATAACCCAGTGTACCGACTGTAACCGGTTACATACTAATTAATACTAGGTTCTTTTGATCGCTAGTTGACAATATGTTGGTTCATTTATTATGCGCTTTTTGGTAAGAAAGTCATTAAATAGTAGGTACAGTCAGCATGCTGACTGCTGACATGCGTGATATTGCCAGAGTTCATAGTAGTAAGCCCTCAAAGGCCGTGAAACTTTCCACACTGATCAGCAATAACTATTTATTACTATTGAGAAGAGAAGACCTTACAATTTTAGTAACTCGTTAACTGTCTAAACACTGTTTTTTTATTCACGTAGGTTTGGTAACCTAAAAAAGGCTGAGTGGCTCACAGCATCTAGGAGGGGTGGTTACAAGGTTTAATGGACATACATACCTAACCTTAAAAATAAATAAATATTTTAATTGAAAACGCCTAAACTTTTTATCAGCGCAAACCGCGTGAAAATGTAATTGTAATCGCTTTGATTGAGCTGAAAGCAGGCAACTAAGTTTTTAATTCTCAATTTAATGTTTCTTTATCGATATGAAAAAAAACTCGTGTCTCAGCTGAGCAAATCCCATGGTTACTACATTTTGATGCCGTAAATGTTATTATTATGGAATAACACTTTTTAAACGAGTATTCTGCTACATCGTGACATCGTACGACGAGCCACATCAGCTAACTCATAGTGCTACATGACGACCGCGACCGCTCTGACAAGAGCGTAGCGAATAAGAAGATTCTGCTACAGAGCTATCTTTCAAATAGCCACGTATTTATGGACTAATTGCACAACAGCTAAGCTGCGATAGAAAAGCGCCAAATACACGAGCAAGGTTCGTTAAGGAAGTTGACTTCTGCAATCGAATTTCAACTGTGGACACACCCGCACCAAGTCTTCTGGGAGTTTAACGAACTAGCGAGCATGTTTTTCTCCTTTTTTCTATTAGATGGTTAGATTTATTAGACAGATCTCTAGCGCCATCTCTTACCCACTCTCGTAATAATATTAAAACATTCCTGTTCTAAGAGCTCATGGTAACCCCCCTGAAGGGTCTCCAGCCGATGGGGGGAAGTAAAATACGTAACCCAAGCTAACTACCTACATACTTACAGGGTGAAATTGTAAACACTCGACAAAACGAAATGGGAGATTATACTCATCACTACGAACAACTTTTACTATGGGACCAAACCGGAAATCGCGAGAAAAAACAGATGTTCCCTACATTTATATTCGCATAACATAACTCGTCAAAATGTGGGGAACAGCAGATTTTTTTTTTCGCGATTTCCCGTTTTGTCCCATAGTAAAAGTTGTTCATAGTGATGAGTACAATCGCCCATTTGGGTTTGTCGAGTGTTTACAATTTCAACCTGTATATTACACTAACATCATGACTATTAGCAACAGCACTAAAGGCGACCCCTACCTAGTGGGATTCGGACCTCGGCTTAGGACGTAGCTGGCTGGAGATTGGGGGGAAGACAGCTTGATGAGGGCTGAATTATCGGTGATACTAAGCGAGCATCTTGCTGCAATAACTTGCGCCATTTAAATTGCTGAAGCATAAGTGCAGAGCATAAGTGACCTATTGCATATTTTGACAAACGATAGTTTTGTGTCAATATTATTTTGTTATCAAGACTATAAATTGACTATAATTGTTACGTATGATTATCGATGACGTCAATTAATTGACGTAATATGTGTCATAATTGTATCCCCACATACCCTACACCATACAACACAAACACAACAAACTAATAACAACATACTGTACATCTCGCCGCAGTCAAGAACCGCCAGATAAATAAGTCCGCAATAGCCGAGCATCTTCTGGAGGCCGGTTCCAATCACTGGATAGAATTACATTGTCCGAAAATCCTCTCCACCAATCGTCACTATTATCCCAGAATGGTAAGTACGTGAAGCGATTGAAATTAAGAAGTAGATAGGTACAAGAATTTCAATCGGGAAAATGGATACAAACTATCAACATCATGGAATCCGGTCAACAGCAAGTGTTATCGTCGACGGGACGGTTTAGGCGAGTGTAAAGACGTCGTTAGTGTGGTGTGTAAAGATCGAGTGAGGGTAGATGAAAATATCCTTGCTTTACGAAGATGACAACTGCTCCGCCGCGCCGGCTCAGTCTACCCGTGACCACGGCCGGTGCAATTCGGCCGAAACGTCGGGTTAAAAGGTATTTTGTGCCTCTTAAAGTTTGTTACGCGAGTAGACTCGATCTATATTTTTAAAATGTGTACAAATCGCGAAAGTTTAAAAACATACTGTGATTATTTATCCCGTATGGGACGGGCTAGAATATAAAACTTCCTCACCATACCACAGAATAGATAATAGACCACACGCTCGGAATAGACGCGTGTTGTAAGATTCAACAAAACTCAGCACGCGACTTGGTAGGATCTATACGGTCCGCCAGGCTAGCTATCACCTAAACATTAGTGTCCAAACACACTATGCCGAATATACGTGACCGAAGTTCCGCGGCTAATTTTATGTTCCGACGTATTCGGCTGATATGACACACCATAAGTGCCGAACTTACGCGGCAGAAATTCAATTGCACAAACTTGTGGGCGGACATGCGCTGCGGGGCGCGAGCATGCCTGCCTCCCGCCGCTACCCGCCACGGATCTTCGTCGGCAATCTAACTTCGGTCGCGTATAATGTGTGCTCTACAGAGTACGTTGCCGCCGAATTGTCGCTGAACTTACGCCCGACCGAAGTTCGGCTGTACGCTATAACGCGACGTAATTTCGGCATAATGTGTCGTTAGTATTTCAAATAGCATTAAATAATCGTAATAAGAGTAATCATGCAGAACTTCGGTCGCGTATCTTCGGCGTAGTATGTTTAGACACTTAAATCGTCGTGTGTATGTGAGAGCCAGAGGAGTATAGGATAATCCCTCCATTCCTGTTATATCTCTGTTGTGAAGCGATATTGTGCTTGTAGAGTATTGTCAATTCATTCAAAGCCACATTGACAAAGAGGCTTCATTGTCACTTATTGATGAAATCACCTGTTGACAACATAAAAAAATAATTCATACTTTGAACCAAATTTTTGACACCAAACCTATGCAGTAAACATCAATGACCCCATTTCACCGTACTTAATATCACAATCTACGTCACTTATAGTAACAAACAAGCCGTGTAAGATGTCAACACTTGTTATGTAAAGTATTTGTTTGTCAGCTTAGAAGAAACTATCTCGAGAATAAAGGAGCACCTAGAATACCTATATTTAGTAGTAGTATCCAAGAGTAGCGGAACTCCTCGTAAAAGGTAGTACGTCCGGGGAAGTCCAATGTAGGAACACTTTTTCATCATCATCCCCATACGTCATTCCACCTTCTTTTTTAGGGTTCAGACTCCGCTGTCCGTCCGTCCGTCTGTCACCAGGCTGTATCTCATGAACCGTGAAGACAGTTGAAATTTTCACAGATGAGGTACCTATTTCTGTTGCCGCTATAACAACAAATACTAAAAAACAGAATAAAATAAATACTTAAGGGAGCTCCCATAAAACAAACGTATTTTTTTTGCCGTTTTTATAGATAATGGTACGGAACCAAAGTACGGAACCCTTTGAGCGCGAGTCCCACTCGCACTTGGCCGGTTTTTAATTATCTTGTGAGTGGATTAGAAAACTTCTCACTTCACGAACCTCCCCGACAAAACACGTTATACGGCGAGTGGAGTATGGTAGGTATGACAAAAGTCGCAACGCCGCGTTCATAGGGCTAACCTTAGATTATCTTTCGACTTGTGAATTTCCATAAGTAATGATCTCGAAAGTTAAGCTACTTGTACTATTTATTCTGTGGTTAAGCTTTATTCGACAAACGATATGCTTACTTTTCTTCTCCAATTAGGCATCGGAATCGATGGTTAAAATCTTTCGAGTAGGTACCTCGGACCCACCTCTGTGTGTAGGTACTGTATAGGCAGCCTTCCCCAACCGTGGGCTGCGTTGATAAATTGATTGATTGAATGAATCATCTTGACCTATAATGATAATAAAACGGAAAGGAATAAAAATTCCAGACTTGTTATCAAATAAAACAAACAGTTATCGTAATATTTGACATTTCCTTCGAACGATTGGCGCTATGGCTTAGCGATCGGTTTCTGCGCTACGGTACGGATCGATCGCGGGTTCGGTTCCTGCGCGGAACAAATATTATTTTGTATCCTTTATGGGGCCATCCATAAATTACGTCACACGTTAGGGGGGGGGGGGGGGTCCTAAATTCGTGACGTCACATTTCAAAATCTGATGTAGGTATCTAAGTATTAAATGGAAATAAAACTAATTTCGGAACTGCTGTTTTATTTTAATAATTTGTAGATGTGGGGGGGGGGGGCAAAACTCATGAAATTCCTGTGACGTAATTAATGGATGGCGCCTAGACTACAGACAGTAGTTCCTGAACTTTAATTAAATGTCTGTAATGTAAATGCACCACGAATCACGATACCGAAGAAATCCTATATTGAGGGGTTAAAATATTTAAAAGAAAAATTAAATTATTTTAAGATATTAACATTTTGATGTGATTTAGGAGAGGCCTATACCCAGTAATGGCCTACGATAGACTAAGTCGGGGCTAAAGTTGAGACTATAATGCACAATTTTACTGTTTCTTCGTAAAATCCCCCATAAGTAGTAAGTACGCGTAAAATAACTTTAGCCCTCTGAAGTGAGGAACAGAACGCTCGAAGCCTGGTATCAGGGGGTCTACTCCCTAAGCACGAAGTCCGTGGTTTCGGCCTTAGTTACGAGCATTTCCTACTCCCTATCAATCACCTAAGGACATACGATTATTTCGGGGCCCGAATTAAGAATGAATGACAACACGATTTGACAGCTGTCCCTGCTACCGATATGTTTTTGCCCGTCCGAAAATTTGAACTAGACACTTGTTTTGTTCACTCCTACGTTTCGGGCTACTTTCGGGCGGGCGACTAACTTCGTTGACGGACTTAGAGAGTAGGCCCCCAGAGCGTCAAAGTAATTTTACGCATACTGTACATTCGATACTCCCTGTCTCAGCCGCTGTACGCCACTGCCTAAGGCTGAGCAGCCACCAGAGCTGTGTGAGGAAAATGTGCGGTGCGAAAATGTGTAGCGAGGATGTGAAACGGTGTGACCCTATCCACCAGAGCTGTGCGAGGAATGTGTAGAATAGAATAGAATTTTATTTGCGTAAAATGTAGGTACATTACAGATGGAGTAAAATATAAAATATAGACCCAAATACATTTTGCCGCAACGCGACATGCAAATTCCTGACAATATTATACAGAATCATTCAACATTATTAGAATTAATATCAATTTTTGCAATATTTAAAAGTAATTAATTATTTAGAGTAAAATGTCAAATCAATACATTACACAATGAATTTAACACAAACAATATTAATGTCAAAATAATAGAAATCAATAGTTACATTATACATATAGGTATTAGTTATCAATTTATCATTTAGGTATTACCTGTAGGTAAATTCCGATATAGAATAAAAAGACTTTTCTATAAGCCAAAGTTTGAGTCTGATACGAAACTTACCAATACGCATTTTGTAATGTGTTAATGTGTACAAATGAGCGGTGCGAGGATAAGTAGCGGACTTTTTTCGAATATGAGGGAGAATAATACACATTCCTAGCAACACATTTTTAGTAACACATTCCTCGCAACACATCCCTCGCTCGCATTTCTTGCTTGTTTTGTATGAACAAAAACGTCGCACCGCTAAGCCCATATCCACCAGAGCTGCGCAGAGCGAAGCTAGGTAAATGAAGTGATTCTATTGGTGCTTACAAAACACATTCCTCGCTACGCAGCTTAGCACAGCTCTGGTGGATGAGCAGCCTAAAGGTGTGATTTGTGGATTCAATTCGGTATTTTTCAGTTCGTCACCTACCTATCATCAAATTCTTCCGCTATCTCAATTTTATTTACTATCCCGTGGCAATAGTAGTGACGAGTCATATAATTTAGAACATCATTAGACAGACGATATCTTGTAGAGATAAGTGGACGACGACCCTTGAATATTGTTTTTTACACGTTATTAGAATTTAATCAAAATAACTCTAAGGCTGACCACACACGGGGCAATAGTGGCCGGCACACTTTGTGTCCGGAGGCTTGAGCTCCGCAACACACTCTCGATACACTAAGCTGTGTCCACTGTGATCAACGTTCATGTACGGGCGATCAAGACGGTGTACTAAGCCACAGGAGGCCAATACTATCCACTTATCAAATTGTTAAAAATCGCAAGCGAATAAGTTACTTCTAAGCAAGCGCGCACCATCCAAGACCGCATCTTCACTTAGGTACCATCAGGGTGAGATAGTGGTGAGCATATATAATTATAATTAATTTAAAAAAAACGCAGCTCTACCACGACAGTTTCACTATTTTTGACAGCCAAACTGCCGTGGCTTAGCTGCAATTCGATTCCGATTTTAAATAATTTTGTTATAAGAATAATTCGCGACCATGACTATCGCCCGAGCGGCCAATATGATGCAGCGGTGGCTGCAATACATCAAACGGTCGCTACAACTAAAAATGAAGAGTGGTAAATTGTGTCTGGATCAACTTATTAGTGTTCCATCTGTGGCCAGCCTTAAAAGATAAAGCAGTGAACTGTAAAAGGATACAGCATCGACAGTTCGTCTGGAAGCATTTATTAATTGTTATACTAGAGACATAACAAAGATTAATCCTTCACCAGTCTCTTGGTAACTTTCTTTTAACTTTTTTTTTTAGATTGGTTTTCTGGGTTCTACTTTCTTCTTGTTACATAAAACTTACTTATCTACTACATTATTTGAAGCTTCCACTAAATACTTATTTATTACTTTACATCCTGTTATAATTATTGAATCACCTAGCTTCGATCGTATGGCAACCGTGTGTCGTACCTAACAAAATGCTGAGTTGATGGCCCTTTGGTACTAACATTTAATTGTTTTTATTGATGTACCGTTGCATTGAGTTGTTTGTACCAATACATCTATCTTCTTCTTCTACGTATCTACAATAAAAGAATGCTTTTATCCTCAACGAATAACAGGGTTTCGAAAAAGTCTAATACCTAGCTTTGTGAACTTCGTGAAAATTACATTTTGGCTCAATTTACACCGCCGCGGAATGGAATGGAAGCGACGAAATTGTACATAGCATAATGAACTTTATGTAAATTGTATAAAGTAAAAACTAAATACGAGCCAAAAAAGGTCGTGCGTCATCCGGGGAATCCTCGCGACCTTTTTTGGCTCGTATTTAGTTTTTACTTTATACAATTGACAAAGTTCATTATGCTATGCACAATTTCATCGCTTCCAATCCATTTCGCGGCGGTGTAAATTGAGCCTTTGTGTGTGTAAACTCTTAATTTACATAACATAATCCTGCGAGGGGTGCTACTGATCAGAATGAGAAGGGTTTTTAGGTTTAGTCCAAGCTGGCCAGGTGCAGGTTGGCAGTTACACACCATCATAAACATTTTTTCAGCGCTCTTTTCTCAGCTTTGCACTTTTTGCAGGTTTTCCTCACGATGTTTTTCTTCACTGTTAATACAAGTGATAGATAAGCAAATTCTAATCAGCACGTAAATTCCAGGTGCGGGCCGGGATCGAAGTCAAACCCTCCTACATGAAAGGCAACCGTTCGACCGTTAAGCTATCACTTCTAGATTAGCTGAAATTCAAGAAATAAATACCTACTCATATTACCCAACGTCTTATTTATCGATTCATTCTTTATCGCAAAATAACACACATGTTTGTTTTTGTTATTCGACGTGAAGAATTTTCCTATACTTACATTTTATTTTGTAAAGGAATATTCTACTAAGACCTAGACCTACTTACAATACGCATGGCCAATTAATTTTAAATAAAACTAACTTGGTATTATTATCGGATTGTAACCTAATAAACTATTTTTAATACTTATTGCATTATTTTGATTGCCTCATAGGTCTAGCGGTTGCTAGCGCGACTGCTGTGCGTGAGGTCTTGGGTTCGATCCCCAGGTCGGGCAGTGTTATTGGGTTTTTCCGTGTGGAATTTCTCAGTAGCAGCCTGGAGTCTGGATTTGTGCCCGGCTGATAGGTTTGCCCCCTGTTACATGGAACCTGAACATAACGGCGAAATGAGGGTGTACTATACACATCTGCCCACCCTTTTCGGAGAATACAGGCGTAATGTTATGTTATTTTTACGTACTTTTATCGTATTAATTAAAATAAATCTGAACTAAACAAAAAGAGGATCGTATTCTTAGTAAATAAAGATATAAAAATTAACTAAAGTATATACGCATATCACAATTATTATTCCTATGTACAAATAGGTATATCTTGTCGTGAAATACTTCAGCAATTTAATAGTGTAACCATTTTCGATCTTGTATTTCCCCTCGTCGCGTCATAACATCAACACAAACAAAACATTTCCTCCGCTCGCTGCGCGCCTGGTGCAAAGGTTCCGCGTATTACATCAGACACACATGTATCCGAGCTTAGTTACTGCACTCCTATGCGTTCCCAGTACCTTGTTTCATATAGAATGGATCGTTAGCGCTGTTTGGCAAGGAAATATGAAAAGAAATAAAAGAAATACGTCGTCAACAATTAATGAGAATTTACTATTCAAATGAATAGTAAATTCTCATTAATTGAATCTATCTAATTTCTTCGCCTTCCTAGATTAGCAGCTCAGTCCCCAGCTAAAACCGGAGTTAACCGGAATAGCACGAGAAGGATCAATGGTATCTTAATACCAAGGGTCAGCTGTATCTGTACTAAGGTCCAGAAAAGTGACATTAAGGTCAAAGTGGTACTAAGGGTCTTCTTTCATTCAGCCCGCGAAATTGTTTACGGCTTAAATAATATTTCTTAGTAAAGCTAAAATCATGTGTGATCGCAGTACCTGTTTTTTTTCACTATTAGCACACTGGAGGATGCCGTGGCTCATTTTCCTTTTCACGACAACCCTCTCCCCTCTCCCACCATCTTTGCCATGGCCGGAAAATTTATAACAACAGATGACACATCACTCGTACGTTAGTTCATTTTAATCAATTAAGTTCAAAAGATCGCTTTATGATTTTCCACAGTCGCACCAATAAATTCTACTTTCCTTAATATTTATTTTTGTGCACAACTGTCACCGAAAGTCAAATTCGTTCTTGATTTTGTACCTATGCTTTGTTTGTGTTTCATTTTTGTTTTTTTGTACTTATGTGACCCAATTATTTAACTTTATTCATAAATACCTTGATCTAATTATAAAGTCAGGCAGCGTTTCATAATAATCATTAAAAAATAGCCCCCTCTCATTAAAATTAATATGATTATCTTATTTTTAAAGGCCATTTCTTTCTAATGCAAGGCGTTACTATATTACATCAGTCACGGTTTTGGCGCTAGTCAACACTTTTCTACAACATCGGCGAGTTGTGTGCCTTCACTTTACGCATTTATTTACATTTCGATACGCTACCGCTACGTGTAAATAGTTTATTGATTTCATCAGATTATAACAACCTTAAGGAATGTTACATTTTAAATAATAATTTTTCTAAATAGCACGTATTGTAAGTACCTTGTACCTTCCTATATTTGGTATAATTATCGCATTGTTAGAAATCAGTTTATAGAGTATTAAGCGGGACGAATTACAGTGAAAATATGTCGCAGTAATCGTATGTATGCGAGATTCGACAAAATCCATCGGTACACGAAGTCTGCGCCTCAGAACAATTTTACCAACAAGAATTCATTCGAAGTCTGCGCGTGAGAAAATTAGTTCTACTTTGGAAAATTGACACCACTGTGGAACAGACCTAGTTTAACCTAGATAAGGACAGCCATATTGTTTATATTGCTATCTCGCACTCACCGGAAGGTGTCTAATGCAAGGCGCTTGGCGTGTTTCGTCATGCGAGACACCCATTTTAACCAGGCCTCTCACAATTCCCTTCTGTATTCATCGTTTGCAGAAACCCTATAAAATTAGAGCTCGCGGTAAATTTGCTACCAGGCTCGCAACAATGTGAGTTGATCTAGGACAGCCAGATCAAGAGGTTGCCAATAGCTTCGACTCTTTTACGAAATTCCATGTCATCTATACGTCTATGAAGTCCTAGGATTTCATTTATTCGTTTATCTAGTTTTTCCAATAGAATTACACAGAAGAAATACAATAAGTATTGCTAGACGCTACAAAATTTTGGAAAAATGACCAACATATTTATTCATAATTTTCTGGACCCATCATTCATTGATGGAGTGGTTAGTGAGTTACACGAAAAGCATTTACTTATTTGTCTTTCTCAGGTTAACTAAATCATTAAGATGCTCTGTAAAAGGGGTCAAAAATTTGGTAAGGTCAAAGGTAAAATGCAACGGATTCATTAAAATAAATAATTATGATTGTTGAGTAATAAGTTCATAAATGGGTCATGTATTTTCGTGAGTTTGTTTACTATATTCACTATCACTGTCCCAATTACCTATCCAAAGATCACGAATGCAATTAAAAATTTATATTTATTGAAAGTTCACGTTACATTTTAAAACATTTAATAAAAATGAAAAAAAAAACTTTTTTTCATTATTTTTATTGCAAATGTCATCAAAATAAAAGAAAACGCATTATTGATATTATTTTGACGCGGAATGCGTCTGCGCTGATGGCAAATAAAACCGCATTGCGCATGCGTCCACAGCATTTGCTTACCAAACGTTGTCCAGTGAGGTGGTGAACTATACTTACGCGTCACAAAAAGTTTCAGTTATCAACATATTAATAAGTGCATTTTATTTTGTTGATAAACCAGTGATTAAATAAAAGGTAGGTTTTATAATTATTATTTTTCTAATTTTATGTAATTTTAATTTACTAAAATTGGTACTTAAATTAAAAAAATATACATGACAAAAAATAAATTTCTCACATAAATTAAAATTGTTAAATAGTAGCACATACCCTAGGTGTATCAATGGATAGCGTAACGTTCGCCTTTGCACATGCATTTTTGCACAAAACCTACGTTATAAGCAAAAAGCAGTAAAAAGCTTGTCATAATAGCTTATCTTCCACTATAGTTATTGAGATTCGTTCCAACAAATAGATGCAACAGTGACCCTTCGTCCTAGTCATAATCTCCACTACAGTTTTGTAGACAATCAAACAAATAGATAGATAAATAAATAACCCTTACGCCCAGACGATTTTTAACGACCTCCACAATCAGTTGAAACTGTCTATGATTTTCTTTATCATGAAATTCATGCAGAAGAACACATTGGGATACTAGGAGTCCATAAGATCAATAACACTTTATATTTATAGACCACGGAAAATGATAAAAATATAGGTAAATAATGTTGAACGGATTTGGATGAAAATTGCCACACAGTTTGACCATGTTCTGGATTACCTTAGAGGATACTTTTAACCCGGGTACGTGAAGTGGTTTTCCTAGGATGTAAATGAAACCGCAGGCGACAGCTAGTTGCTTTCATACTATAAAAATAGATGAAAATGCTCTATTTCAGTGATTGGTTGGCAACATACCCCATGTGCAGTTTTATCCACCTAAGGCTATATTATTATTGAGGTTTTGTTCAGTCTTCTCTCGTATCAACACGAGTTATACAAAAATAATAAATAGTGAAAAGATTAGCCAGTCAGCAAGGTTGGTAGCAGGGCTGACTGCCCAGGGTGCGCCGGACGTACTGAAGTATCGTCACTCGTGGAGGCTCTTTTCATGCACCCCAAGGTTTTGTTCAGTGAAATTGATGTAAATTGAACAGCGTTACACATGATGAGCGAAGAAAATTGTGTCAGATTTTCTACAATAAGCTTTTCCGGCATTGTTAAGAACTTGACTGCCTCGTTGGTCTAGTCTAGTGATCGCAAGCGCGACTGCTAAGCGTTGAGGTCGTGGTTTCAATCCGTGTGGAATTTTCAGTAGCAGCCCGAAGTCTGGACGCCCGGTTGATGGCAATAGGCTCGCCCCTTATTACATGGGAACATAACGGCGAAATTAAGGTGTAATATACACCTCTGTCCAACTTATAGGGTTATATCAATGGGTTATATAATGTTAGGAATTTCAAGTGAAAAGTGATTGAACATAACTGAGTCGGTGGTCAGAGGATATTTTGTTGCTGACCAAATATTTATTCTTATCGCGTATTATTTAATTACTTACTTTCCTTTTATCATTTCATTAGTTTTCTTTTTTGCTTAACGTTATAAATAAACGATTAGCACAGTTGAAACTCTGCTGTACCCATCAGGTAAAACAAGCGTGATATTATTATGAAGTTCACAAGCCCGGTTAAGTTCCAACTTACACGATAAATCAACTTCTTTCTACCAGGGTCACAGATCAAGCGGGAATTATCTTGAATTGATTTTCTTTATCATTTGACTGATGAATTACTCATACAGGGTGTAAATGAATTCGACGTCAAGCCACAATGGGCCGTGACCTACAAAAAACTCCATGGAACTTTGGCATATTCCAAACGTAACGTAACTAAATTATTTTTATTCTTAAGAATGTGATCCAATCCCTAGCTCAATCGAAAGCAGATTCTTTTCAGATAAGTAATAAAAAGAAAGAGTAAAGAAAACAATTAATTTTGAGAACAGGCGCGCCCAAAGTTGTTACAGGACTTTACAGGACTTTTTAATAAAAAAATCGTCTTTCCCAAAGTTTCATGGGCTTTTTTTGTAGATCATAATAACCCCATTACGGCTTGACGTCAATTTCAAATACATTCTGTATAAGTAATTCACCGGTCAAACGATAAAGAAAATCAAGTTTAAGATAATTCCCGCTTGATCTGTGACCCTGGTACACTAGTACACTACAAATGCATAATATTGGAAGAGACGATAATTTTTATTATTCATAAAAAGACTGGGAACATCCGGGATGTTGTGACAGTCTGACATGTCTCTAAATGAACGCGGATGTCAAAACCCTGTCAAATCCAGTACATTTCACGTTAGTTCTCTATTTTGCCACGTTCATTTACGGACATTTTCAATAACCTATTTGTCAACGGTTTGCCCTACTAGAGATAGAAATTTGACATAAGCACAGAATAGATAATAGTACAGGACATAAGCTCCATATAAATAATGTCAAATTCTTATCTCCAGTAGCGCAAACCGCCGATAGATAGGTATTGAAAACGGCCATTAGACATGTCAGACTGTAAACTTAACTAACCAGCTGTGAACTGTGACAAGCCGAGTTAATTGATTGATAGAATGTTTACAATAACTTACGATTGCATTAGAAAATATTTATATATTTCATTACATTTTCAAGTACTAACATCCGGGAAATTTAACCGTTCGGCGTTGATTAACATTGGAAGTGAAAATGGATATCAAATAGACGTGGAACGATAGGTTAGAATAATAATCTGCATGATAAGCCCACTGCTGGGCACAAGCCTCTTCTCACAATGAGAAGGGCTTAAGCCTGAGCCCACAACGCTGGCCTGGTGCAAGTTGGGGGACTACGCACACCAACACATATTATCAGCTGTAGGGGTGCATGAGAAGAGCCTCCACGAGTGACGATACTTAAGTACGTCCGGCGCACCCTGGGCAGTCAGCCTCGCTACCAACCTTGCTGACTGGCTAATCTTTTCACCACATTATGAGCTATTTTCGTATAGCTCGTGCTGACACGACAGAAGAAGAAGCTGTAGGTCCAAATACTTGTTCCGTGTGGATCGAACCCGCGACCCGTTGCGCAGCAGACAACCGCTACGGCCACTATGGTCCTAAAGGTGTCGTAAAAATATTAAAAGCGGAAAAAAAAGAAATCCCGAGGTAAAACAAACGAATACCTATGGGTAGTATTTTACGCTTTTCAGGATTTTTATAATTGTAATTTTATTTTCCTATTTAAAGTGGCATAAACAAAACAAACATGTTATTACAGCAATCCCAAGCGATTTGCTAACTATCCATTGAAAAGTTTCAGTTTTAATTTCCAAAGTTCTTCATCAGATCTTCACCAAATTTAAATGGTACCTACCACCTCTGGAACCGTTTCGAATTTATATTTTTATTTCGAATATCGCTGAACAAACACACAAAAAAAAACATACACTCCGAATTGAGAACCTTTTTTGGAAGTCAAAAAGGACTGTTCCTGGGTTTTGTGGATGTTAGATTTGTGTCTAATAAACGTAAACGCACCAGTAATAGTACAGACTCATGTTTTTC
This sequence comes from Amphipyra tragopoginis, assembly GCA_905220435.1. Taxonomy (NCBI): domain Eukaryota; kingdom Metazoa; phylum Arthropoda; class Insecta; order Lepidoptera; family Noctuidae; genus Amphipyra; species Amphipyra tragopoginis. The sequence goes on from HG991994.1 coordinate 27,977,845, forward strand.
CATTTCTCGCCATTCATCCTAATTCCCTACAAGTCACTAAAACTGATGAACTGCCCTGCTAATTCGTAACAAATCACTGTTTATAAAGCAAAAGTTAAGTTTAAACGGAGAAACTTTAATGCTTATGACTTGAACGAAGTTGGCAACTTGCGAGCGGCATGTGAAACCAGCTAGGTACGCAGTAGGTTTCACTGACTTACGAAACTTCGTAATCACTGTAGGAGTACATAAATATGAAATGTCAATTATCTCGTAGTACCGCGAGGCCAATGACCTCTCACGGTTACCTAAGATTGTAAATACATTTGAACCTTAGGACCTATTTCGCCAATGGATCAGAGAGCAATAACTTGTGTTTATTACCAAATAGATAAATACCCGAATCTACTCAACTGAGTACGATGAATTGAATTGTTACCCAGTGTCGTAGCTAAGGTCGTGAATGCCCAGGACAAGGATGAAATTGTGCGCCCCCCAAAATAACACGCTAAATAAAAAAGGCATTGCAATGCCGCTTAGAGAAAATAAGTGTGACACTAATTTGCATTTTTAATATCTAAATACGCGATAATCCGAATATTGTGGATATATGTATGTTGTCGTTTCGAAACCCATAATACGTGATTTGAGAGAACCCGAGTTTACCGTACTGACGGGACAAACATCAAATGTTTGACAGCTGGGAACAATTTGTATGGGAAAATAAAATTGTTATTTTTATTATTTTCCTCGCAACTTTTCCTTATTTTCTCACCACTTAAACCTTTCCTGGACTTCCACAAATATTTCAAAACCAAAATTAGCCAAATCGGTCCAGCCGTTCTCGAGTTTTAGCGAGACTAACGAACAGCAATTCATTTTTATATAAATAGATAGATTTGTAGCTGTCAATCTCCAGCAAACAATTCATTTGCATTTCAATCGACATAATATTTTAACGTGAGATCTGCTGCGGATTTTTCAGTTATACCTATGTATTGAGCGGCCTAATTCGCGCCCCCTAGACCCTGTGCCCCTGGCAGCCGCCCTTATGGTCAGTTCCTGATATGAGACTAAACTTGCCTAACTTACCTTATCATGTAGGATAGGGTCGCTTTACTCTATGAATAGTTTTTGATGTGCTTCTTCATCCACGATGTCATTATTTTGTTTGTTAAAATCAATCTGAGATGACTCAGAAGCGTCTTTTAGCTTAAGGCGGCTGTAGATGCGAAAATAACGCCACTTTAAAAAAAAAAAACATTATTTCTTTTGCCACACATTTCTAAAAAATTGTCAAATGTTGTAGATGTTTTAGAACACTAAATAAAAACACTAGATCTTCTGGATTCGGATTTTTAACGATAAGTACCAAAAATAGCCGTTTTTAGCATTATTTACTATAACTTTTCTTCTTAAAAGCTATTTGTATTTATATTTTGTGTTCATTTTTAACACATTTACAACACTTGAACGTACTTTGTTAACCGACTTCAAAAAGGAGGAGGTTCTCAATTCGGTTGTATTTTTTTTTTATTTTTTATTTTTATTTTTTTTTTTATGTTTGTTACCTCATATCTCCGTCATTTATGAACCGATTTGAAAAATTCTTATTTTGTTCGAAAGGGTATCCATTCCGATTGGTCCCATATCAATTTTATTATGATTAGACCATGAACTTCAGAGATATGGAACGGAACTCCTCAACGGATCAAAGCAAAATTCTCAAATTACTAATATTGCTTTGTTTATATTTGTTGTTCGGAACTGACTACTGGAAAAGAGGAGGGGGTGCGTGTCCCCCCCTCCCCCCTTTGGAATGTTTTCATTATATCGTGTAAGGTATCATTTGAAAGGACTTTTTATGCCCGACTACGTCAAAGCCAAAAAGAAGGGTTATGAAGGAGGGGGTTAAAATTATGACACTAAAACGTATTAAATAAAAAATAAACTTTAAAAAAAAAGTAAAAACCGACTTCAAAGAAATACTAAAAGGAGTAAAATAATTACCATAATATAAAATTAACAGTTTCAGAAGTCGGTGCAACTCTACACTGAAGCAAATAGAAGCCACCGACTTCTGAAACTGTTAATTTTATATTATGGTAATTATTTTACTCCTTTTAGTATTTCTTTGAAGTCGGTTTTTACTTTTTTTTTTAAAGTTTATTTTTTGAACGTACGAAGTTAGTTAACAGTTTTTTTTTCTATAGTAGCGCCAATCGCGCCCAGATGCGTTTAATACAGCATCTCAAGTGTTGTCAAACACAAACTTCAGATCAATTTCTCGCATGATGAAAGTGGCGTAATGCAGTCTAAAAGGTCACCCATCGCAGACATGACCGTGGCCTATTTATCATACAACCCCAATAAACATTAATTATATGTATAACATTCATTATTAGAAAGAGGTCACTAGAACTGTAGTATCTTACATAAGGTGATAGTACCTATGTTATCATTAATTAATTATGTACCACACCTACAATACGGCCGACGTATCTTGGCGAGTCTGAAGTTAGCTGATTAGCTGCGCAGTAGACAATTTCGTTTCTAAAAGATTCATTGCGCAGCCAAACAACTAACTTCAGACTCGCCAAGATACGGCGGCCGTATTGTAAGTTAAGCAATGTGTCGCAAGTCGCAACCACGGAATATTAAGTCAACAATTTTACTTTTATAAATTACTAGAGGTCGCCAGCAGCTTCGCCCGCATCTTTTATCGCGTATTCCGCGTTTTTCTCTACTATGATATGCATGTATTATACATACAGGGTGTAAAAAGACCCATCACATAGCCGAAATCTACGCACTCTGTACATCAAACTAAGTTAGAGATAAACTACGATAACATGGCGCGCCCCTCCATTGACACTTCAAGTGAGTAAGAATATTTACAACGTGTCATTCGTTCAATGCACATGTGTGCATTCTGCAACTTAAACAAAAACATGGATCAGTCGCTCGACAGATTTGACGTCGCTAAATAACATTATGGTAACTATGGTACCGCTTGGAGGTTTGTATGGATGACACACGTGCGCCTTGTCGAGCGGTCACTTTAATTATGCACTAGTCGAGCAATGAATCTACTAAATATCAAACATGTCAAATACTGTCAAACACAAACATGGTGACTCGTTGGCATATGCACACACACATTGAAGACAGATGTTGGAGGGGCGCGCCATGTTATCGTAGTTTATCTATACATGGACCAAAAATAATTGCTGGAAACGACTTTTATTTTTTGGCATGAAAAAAATGCTTTTTTTTTGTAGCGCGCAATTTATGGTTGTGGCGATGCCGCGCGTTTTCATGCGTGCAGCGGCCACATAGCCGAGCCAAGGCGGTCGTGTGCGTTTGATATTCATTGCGTTTTTGTAACTTCAAATGCGTAATTTGTTAGGAAAAATTTAAATTTTTGATAATGTTTGTATGGAAGAAAGTTTTGTCTTATGACTAGGAAATCGTTTTTGGAAAAAAACTAAAAAAAAATGTGTACTTTGACCTTCAATATCTACAAAACCAATGATTTCCCACGTATGGTTTGTTCGAAAAAAATGATCCCAATGATGGGTAGAATACGTGGTTTTCGTTATCGTTAAGGGTCTTTTTACACCCGATGTAAACCTTCCTCTTGAATCACTCTATCTATTAAAAAAAACCGCTTCAAAATCCGTTGCGTAGTTTTAAAGATCTAAACATACATAGGGACAGACAGCGGGAAGCGACTTTATTTTATACTATGTAGTGATACTAGTAGCTGTGCTCACAACTTCACCTGTTGTTTCGAAACTCAACGTCAAACCGGGAACAACCAACAGGGATAATTTTTTTTTTCGTTTTTTATTTCCTTTTTCAACTTTGGCATGAACAATTTTTTTTATAAAAATGGAACAATTAAATGTGTTTTAAAAAAAGTATACAACTTTAAAAAATTTTTCTTTTTTTTTCTATCGTGGTATCCCGGAGGTTACATACCGGCTTGTTAAGCACCAAGTTGTGGGTTCAAACCCAGGCATGAACCAATGAGACTTTTTCAATGTCATTTGTACTTTCTTAGTTAATCTAAGACCCCACTGACATACGGTTAAGGAAAACATACAAAAATGCAAATAGAATATCTAGCTTTAATTCCGCTGAACAAGATCGCTAGTTTTGATGCAGTATGCAGCACCATCCTCTTGCCCACAAGTATATGCACATGCAGAAAGAGTGAAAAAATAATGCAACATGCAACCAAACCAATACACGACACGTGTTCCGCCCCTGCACGGGGCATCCTCAGGATACGTTGACTCCTCGACCGCTAGGACACGAATGAGAAAAACATCTTAAGGAAACCTGGACTTAATGGTCTGAAATAGCCAACCCGCAGTGAGCAAGCGTGGTGATCAATGCTCGTTCCTTCTGTGTATGAGAAGAGGCTTTTGCCCTCAGTGGGACAATTACAGGCATTTTTCTTTCTGATCTTTCATTGAATTTTATTTTTCTTTTTCGCCCTTGTCCCTTTTCGCACCTAATGGTAAGCGCAGACAGGGTCTAAGATGGAGCACACGAATCCAAGTAACAGAGATATAGAGAGATTTCCCTATACCCCTCTGGCTCTGACATACACACGACGGAACACAGTAAACTGCTTGGCACCGGACTTTAATGTTCAGGTGGTAGCTAGCCAGGCGGTCCGTATAGATCCTACCACCAAGCGTGCTGGGTTCTGTTGAATCTTACAACACGAGTCTATTCCCAGCCTGCGGTGAGGAAGTTTTATATTCTTACCCGTCCCCACACGGGAATTTCGGACAGCCTGTAAATAGATACAAATAGTTCTTGTTTTCCGTAATGAAAAGTCACTACATAGTATAAAACGAAGTCGCTTCCCGCTGTCTGTCCCTTTGGCTGGAGACCCTTCAGGTCTCGCCAATAACTGCCCGGTTACGTAGAAACCGTCCCCTAGGACGACCTACAGCAGTCAAATAGAGAAAAAAAAAACCTATCTGTCCCTATGTATGCTTAGATCTTTAAAACTACGCAACGGATTTTGATGCGTTTTTTTTTAATAGATAGAGTGATTCAAGAGGAAGGTTTTAAGCTATAAAACGTAAACGTGCGAAGCGGGGCGGGTCGCTAGTAATAAAAAATCGTAAAAATTCGGAAACACAAACATTGCCACGCTAAAGCGCATAACTTATGTTGTAGTACTGTATAATGCAGTTATCAGTCATAATAACTGACGCGAATGCAATACACGGTCTGCCGGTAACCAGATAAAGTCGCCAGTCTTATCTTAAATAGTTTTTGCTGCACACAATTTTCATTGAACTTCCACCCTAGACATCGGACAATACTTGCAAGTTTGTCACAACCGCGTCATCGTCAGTCACAACACAGACTCAGACTACGCTATACTATTTCGCTATATAGTAAAGCATATTGTGTCATAAGCTATAACTATACAAGGTTAGTCAGAAAGGGGGTACTAATCCGAAAGGGTGTTAAAGTACCCATAATAATGAATAACTTTTGTTCTACAAGTTTCCCCAAAAGTCAATGGTTTAAGAGAAATAGCTGTTCAAAAATGACATAAAAAATAGGGTAAAATCTGTCTGTTCGCGGCTATGGTTAACTGTGTTCACATTTTAGGTCATGTTCGGGGTCACGATAAGTCACGAATTAGAAGATCCATTTTCTGAATTTGTAACTAAAGCAGGGGCTGAAGAATTTTTGAAAAAACTAAATTATCGAATTTTGAAATTTTAACATTTGCTTTAAAACCGTAGTCGGCCGCTGCAGCGACTAGGGGGGGGGGGGGGTTCGGCAGGTGCGGAGCAGTGTCTAAGTAACGCTTGGAAATGCGTATGAGATGTTGCCTGATGGTCGGCATTTTTAGATCGAGATGGAGTTGATCGTTGCGCATGAACCACGAGGCAGTCGCGGCTATGCGCAACACTCGATTCTGTGCTATACAAGATTTGCTATATGCTATATGTATATTATAGCGTAGTGTGAACTACGCTTAACTTAGCTAAACGAATGACGGTAGCTACGCGCGTGTTTCGTCATTTGGAAGTAATCCAAACTCATTGGTCATTGATGCCAAGACATTGATCTTGGTAATCATTTTATAATCATTAAGTTCTTTAATTTTCGTTATAGTGATTAAGCTTTTTGACAGCTGAAGGCCCAAACTTCTTGCAGTGTTTTAAGACAGGTAGGTTGCGTATTTAATTCATGTCGAACAAATGTGTTAATTAATGTAGAATAGGAGGAACAGCAGTCCAATTTCTTATGATTAATTAGTACCATAAAATATGGTTTTACACGTGTAGCTGTAATATACACAGATGTACACGAATTCGCGTAATTCCTTCAAACCACATGAGCTGTTAATAGTATAGATTAAACCCGCACGTGATTTAGATTAAAAATAAAAAAAAAAACAAATATTTTTTTTGTGTGACAGAAAATATCGATGCCTTGCATAAATGAATGAAGGCATCGCGACTCGCGACACAGCTGACGGGCACGACTAGCGCGATATCGCACAACGCAGTCAGTTAACTTGAGACGCTAATATTACTCAGTTGCAGAATATCATGGTTCATTTTTTGAAAACTTTTTTTTTGTTGATTCTCGATCACGCGGTTTGAAGGAATTACACGAATTCGTTTACAGCCTGTATATGTTAGTTACAGGGTGTATCCGAATTCGTGTAATTCCACGTATTCAAATCTCGTGATCAACTGGATATCACGAGATTCGAAACCTCGTGATCCACTGGTGATATAGATTGACCCTGCATGGAATTCTACCAGATTCAACACTGATTCAACACACAAAAACAATAGTAAACATGTTGTTCCTAACGTGATTTATTTTAGCGCCCCAAGATAATTGATTGTGCGAAGCGATATTGCGTTAGTCTTGCCCGTCAGCTGTGCTGTGTCGCCGTGCTTCCATTCATTTAAGCATGACTCACGTTACACCGTGCCGTATCAGCACCGGGACCGGGCTGGAGCTCAGCGTCGCATATATTTATTACCGAAGCTAGACCCCCGTCGTTCAGTCCTGGTCATTTAACATCAGTGACCAGCCCGGAAGCGACGGAGATCCTGCTTTGGTACAAAATATATGCGTCGTTGAGCTCCGACCCGGTCCCGTCCTTGACACAGCCACGGCACGTTATAACGTGCGTCATTCTTTATGCGTGCCATCGAAATGTTCTATCTTCTATCACACAAAATTATTATTTTTCGAAAAATACTTCTTGCTTATTTTCTTATTTATACCTTATCAAGTGGTGTATATATGTAATTTTTATATAATAAAAAACTAGCAAAGTCCCGTACATGTTTCTATCGTTTACACCCATATTGGATTGGGGTGCATGAAAAGAGCCTCCACGAGTGACGATACTTCAGTACGTCCGGCGCACCCTGGGCAGTCAGCCTCGCTACCATCCTTGCTGACTGGCTAATCTTTTCACCACGGCATGAGCTATTCTTGTATAGCTCGTGCCGACACGATAGAAAAAAAAACCCATATTGGAAAATAACTCACACGCTTACCTCTATGTCAATGCATTCTATGGAATATCTAGGCATTCTTAGTATTTCTACATTATGACACACAATATAAAAATTATCTTTCCATTAATAGGTAATTAATGCATCGGCAAATCCTTTTATACTTAAATGCAACTGTATTTTATGATTTTATCTGACCTTAGATTACAACTGCTTCCTTCATGCCTTTATTGGATCAATCCAAATAAGAAGTTTCCTTACCTCGGAACTACTTTTTAATCGGAACAATTAATTTACAATATCCGCTTATTTTCCATAAACAAATGTAAACAACAATTTATATTATTAAGTTGATGATCTACTAATGGTATTTTAGAGCAATAGTTTAATGTTATTATTACACTCATTAAATTCCAATGACAGTGTGACAAGACATATTTCACGAATCTTTAATTATCTCCCATTCAAAATTCGACAAAGCCCGTGACACTTGTCACGGCGTGGTAGATACCTTAGAATAAGTACTTACTTATTCTAAGGTAGATACTTACGTGTTCACATAAATAAAATCTGACGGAACTCTGACACTGACGAATAGTGTTGTTGTTTATATATTTAATAGTTTTGAGTTCAACTGAGTTTACGGAATGAATGTTTTATGAATATAAATAAAATTAATTATTATGACGTGTCATGCTAATTAATTTGTCATTATATTTTTTGCACGAAATTGATACGAGTTACCAGGCGTACAGAATGTGATAAGGGTTGTCATATGTCTGTTAGAAGTCTGGTTTGAGTTTAGCGGAAGAAGTTCCAACTGCTCATATAACTTGTAACAGAAAGAAAGCCTTTTCTTGTCTTTTATTCGCGGAAGCATTCTGTATTGCTGTTTCTTTCTGTCTTTAACAGCAACAAAAATACTTTTTCAATTCGATATAGATACTAGGGGCACATGAATCTTTAGAGCCTCACTTTAAGTTTTGTCTCATCTGTTCCAGCAATGGCTCGTGTATGCGTTATCGGAGCAGGCGCGGCGGGTCTGTGCGCTGCTCGTCATCTTCTCGAGGACCCCTGTGTCAGCGAGGTGGATATTCTGGAGCAAGCACCACAGCTCGGAGGCACGTGGGTCTACACTGAGGATGTCGGCTACGACGATTTTGGGCTTCCTATACACACTAGCATGTATAAGAGTTTAAGGTGAGTTTCAGTGGTACTTAAATTCTACATATCGACGGTGAAGTATCAATATCTAATAACTACAAAACCGTCATTTTACAGGAGGCGAAAAAAACCTTTCATTTCTATAGTTATTTGGTATTTTTAAGCAAATATTTCATGAATAAGAACAATTCAAGATCGATAAAATCATAAATAATAACAATTCAACATTGTAAATACAAGCTCTTTCATATTTTACCTACGAATATGGATTAAAGTGAAAATCGCTAAAATGTTAGTTAATAGATATTGATACTTCACCGTCGATATCCGCCCGCTTGTTCCTCGAAAGCGTCTTATGAAATCTTCCTAGGCTTCAAAACGCTGACTTGTTACGACAAAGTAGGTACGTGGCTCAGGTGAGCAGTAGGATGGTTTCAAAAGATACTTCGTGTCATAAGTGCTCAAAAACCATCCTCGAACTCGACACATGAGTAGAGTAGGGTTCCAGAGCACAGCGTCGCGTCAGTACTTACATTGTTAATCGTACCACACCTCAACACAGCGCGCTAGGATGTTTTCATAGGACGCTCCTCGGAAGGTGTACAACGACACCTACAATTGACCAGTCAACTCTCTTAAACATGATGAGCAGCTTATTACTACAACTTACCAGTTCAACCTCAATTAGAAACACCAAAGCTCAACCAGGACACCAAGCCTCGAATTTTTACGCTCGACAGCTGTGATTGTGGTCATAAATTGACTTAAGACGCTAGGCTGTATAATATAGCCAGGGCGGTGAATGTGTGAGCGAATGCCGCGGGAAGCCAAAGGTAGTGGGAGGAACGCCGTGGTTGTTTTAATCGGTAAGAGTCCGACATAACCCTCCCGTCTTCCCCCAAGGGGTGGGTATCACCTATCTGGATCGTATCTATAAGGATTTACCCCATAGTTTATAATCTTTATGACACCAGGGGCCCATGTGATGAAAGTAGGTGCTCTGCAAATCTGCACTCCATATTTTGATACCATTCAACTGAATTTACGAACCGTACCAATGTATGGAGTGCAGGTTTGCAGGAGTAGTTACATCAAATGGGCCACAGGTTGTCAATATAGCTAGCAGGCTGCCTGCCTACGTCACCGGTTTTAGATAATATTTCTACTAAAACATTGTAAACATCGGATTACGACATAGACATAGATTTATTGTTTATCGTTATTTATTCTTCCCCAACGGCACCCATAGCAACAACATCATACCACAGCTTACGAAACGCCCGTATCGAGGGTCACAGGCTATCAGGGCAACATAGTTTGCTGAGAGAGATATTTACGAGCTCGTACATTCTAGAAATGTGTGCTTAGAAACGTGATTAGGTTAGCTTGTTCTATTTTCTATTATCGTGAAAATGTCACAAAATGTACATACCTAAAACCAACTTATGTTCTAATAAAACAGCGAGACAAAATCTAAAAATTACAAGAATATGTTTACAGAGCTAATATCAAAGTGTAATTGATTTATAAAATCAAAAAGAACCCCTCACTCATCTAAAGGAAGTGAAAGACGAGGTGTAAAATTGACGATGCCGGTGATATTACAGGCACATAAAACTTCAACTTTGACTCTATGGTTAGCAATGCATCAGTAATCCTCTTGGAGTTGTAGGTGTTTATATGCGGCGGTAACCACTAGCTTGGATGGGCCATGCTTATCAAGCTATTCATTTCCAGTATAAGCTGATCTCGCATTGCATAGGCTTTCCGGACAATGAGAGGTCAGCTTATACTAGAAATCAGCTTGAATGTAGTCGTGTTTACCAATTACATTTCAAACAAGTCTGAATTTATGTCTATGCTTCTGCCTATCATTTCAACATTACAAAACAGACAGTTATGTTTTGTCATAAGCTATGTTATGGTATTGTACCTATCGTACCTAACACTAACATTCACTTGGTCACATTGTTTACATACCCAATATCCGCTTAAGCATGTCCATAGTATAAAAACATTCTGTTCCGTAAATATTCACACTTATCGAAATTGATTTATGATTCCACGTGGTTCAAGGTAGCGATTACAGGCTCCAGAATGTACAATATCATATTAATTAGCTGTTAATTGTAGTATTATGAAGATAATACGACAAACAAGTTGGGGTCAACAGTTGTGAAGACATTATTGTAAACACTTTGCTAATACGCCAATAATATTGCAATTAATTGATCTAGTTTATACCTGTTATCTCTTGCATACGCATATGGTCCTGGTAACATTAACTGTATAGCCACCGAACTTACGTAATTATCTTGTTCATTTACAATAATTTAGAACAGTCAATTGTTATCTGTAAGCAATATCACAAAATGCATTATCAAGTCATTTGTGGGCCAAAAGTTAACCTGCATTTATTGCACAGGAGCATTATCCTCATCAGCTCTTTCGCAAACCGGCTTATTCCTCTAATAGGCCCGTTTCACAATCGGCGGATAACTTAAGAGTTAATAATTTAATCCCAAATAAATCTGTGAAATAAGTGGCCGTTTGACAGATTTTTAAGGTTTAAAAACCCGTGACCTCTCAATCACCGTATTATAGACACAATAGATAAACAATGGATAAACAAACAGTGACACGCGGGACGCAACCGTAGTGACTTTATTTCACAAAAATACCAGGAGGATATAAAACTGTAGATGTTACTTCTTCAAAACGGAAAGCATCTTCAAAGTTAATTAATGTTCTATTCCAGGACCAATCTTCCTAAAGAAATAATGGGCTTTCCTGACTTCCCGGTACCGGAGAGCGACAAGTCCTACCTGCCAGCTAAAGATATGCTAGCGTTTCTGAAGCTGTATGCGGACAAACATGGCGTCACGGAAAAAATCAAGGTAGATGATAATATTCTTTACTTTAAATACCGCTCAAATGATTAATTAGACTGTATCCAGTAAACCTATCGTAAAATCGCTATGTATTAAACTCTGAAGAAACTATCATGTTTTAAAAACAACCCTTTAGAACAAGGACGCTCAGCTCTCGCAATTAAACAGAAATTTTCTTAACAGTTCAGCCACCACGTGCAGCTAGTCATACCAAAACAAGGTCCCTCTGGAGAGCTGTGGGATGTCACCTTCAAGAGTATGATCACCGGAGTCACGGAGACCAGGGAATACGACTACGTGTTCGTCTGTAACGGCCATTATAATACGCCGTTCATACCACATATACCAGGGCTGAAGGAATTCAAAGGTTAGTCGTGAATTGCCCAGTAAGAAGAAAGCAGATCTATAAAAATATTGTACATACACTTTGAAACTGTCTTTCTGCCCCATGCATAACCCATCTAAGCCTTTCGTCGCACAGATAAAAGATAAAGAAAACCTTTTAAGTTCTTCCTTTATCAATCTAATATTCAGTATTTTGTTTTATTATGTCACAACAATACAATTCTTCCTTTTCTAAAATGCTAACAGACAAAACGATCCGCAGGTGACATAATGCACAGCCACGACTACCGTGTTCCTGATGTCTTCACCGACAAACGCGTCCTGGTCATCGGGGCCGGTCCTTCTGGTATGGATATCGCTTTAGAACTCACCAGCGTATCCAAAAAAGTGATCTTAAGTCACCACTTAAAAGAACATCCCCGGACTGTGTTCCCGGAGAACTTAGTACAAAAACCAGATGTGGAGAGGCTTGAGGGAACCAAAGCTTGCTTCCATGATGGCAGTGAAGAAGATATTGATGTGGTATTCTTATGTACTGGTAAGTGATCTAAATAGGGTCCTATTTTTGACTACAATGTAGATGAAATATTATAGATAACAAAACGTGCCTTTCTTAAGACTACTTTAAACAGAAAGATCATAAATATAGCTTTTTATATTAAGAAAAGTTTTAACCCTTTATAGGGCAGAAACGAAGTACAGGCTTGTAACCACCCCACTAGTCTGACTTAAATGTCAATTGTATCGAAACTATTGTTAGCAAAACGCAGTGACCTTAAACGGACAAATCGCAGCGTACAAACGCGACATTAACATGAATTTAGCCAACATGATCGCCAATGACGCCAAGTAATTGTGGTTTCATATGTGTCTTAACGTAAAATCTGCCCTATACAGGGTTAAATGATAGTCCGGGTTTGGATAACATAATTAAATTATTTGTATTTTCTAGGCTATTTATACAACTTCCCGTTCCTCCACGAGTCATGCGGCATCGTGGTGGAGGACAACTGCGTCGAACCATTGTATAAACACGTGGTCAATATGAAACACCCTACCATGTGCTTCATCGGCGTGCCCTACTACGTGTGTGCGTTCTCCATGTTTGATCTACAGGTAAATATTGTTTTTATTGAGTAAAATGATATTATTTCTAGTATGGTTGAGCATCTATTATGTTATAAACATGACCTATTCCATCATAATCTTCATTATTCGTTTCCATGCAAACATATTATGTTATAGGGGACCTTACAACGCAAATCACAATGGTCTACGAAAGGTGACATAGAGGGTCTAATCCTGAATAGAAAACAACAGAAGAATATTTCGAGGCTCCCAATGTTGACTACCAAAATACCAAGATGAAAGAGCCTTTTTGGTAGTTGCTGTTAGGTTTAGGTTTCTGCAAAAATCGTACCAAAATGTACGAAGAAACTTTCAATGTACCCAGAACGACTGACTTACATCCTCCAATAACGCCTTTACTTGCAATAACAATAAATTTTGACTCAGGTCCGCTACTACGTCCGCTCAATGAACGGCACCTTCAGCCTGCCAACTCCTGAAGAGATGGCTGAGCACTGGGAAGAGGAGAAGCAGGATCGTGCCGCGAGGGGCTACACCAAGCGGCAAGCGCATATGATGGGGCCTGACCAGGTAAACTTGAACGAACCTTTTATTTCACGAGAAGTGTAATTTCATAAGAAACTCACCTCGATTTCGACTGTTACTTCGACACTTATCGTGACTTCGTGACACAGTGTGGATTAGAAAACTACGCACTTGGTTATGCATTATGCAGCCAAAGATTTTATCCAAACTGACATTATCGTTGTCGAATTGACCGTCGAGAATGATGTGAGTTTTTCACAGAATCGTATACAGGACCAAAATCAGGAAAAACCTCCATCTCATTTAACATTTGACATTCACGACAGGTTAAGCCGTCTAGCCTATGTGTGCCATGCGGAGGCTAACTAGATAATAAATTAGCTGGATGGCGAACTCCTGCAATGTAAAAGGGATTGCATCATTGCAACCTTTACTGGATCGTAAAACTAAACCCGAATACGAGCTTAACTTACTAGGATGTGTCTAGTTACTTATACAACGTTATTTTTTTAGTATATACAAAAACCGAGACACCCCAACAAGATTTTCATCAGAACTGCCTGAATATGTGTTTTTTTATAATGAATCTCCAAGTTACACCGTAGTTTATGTCGTGTTAAGTTCCCTAGTAAAGTGTGAAATGCCTGAGATGTGCTATGCAGGGGTTGTCTAATACACGGGAACTGACCGAGCGGACCATCTCAAGCCTCAAGGTGACTATTCCCGTCAACTGTTATGGGTAGACCCTACTGGAAAAAAAATGAAATTTATGAAAAAAAAAATGTGTAAAAAATATGTCAATCGAATCTCCTAGTGATTCTGAACAAACTAGTTTCAGGTTTAGTATATACTAAAACTAAGCTTGTATTGATAACATTACGTAAACTTGGTCCTTAGGAACTATTAAATCACACGGGTTATTTTTGACAATATCGTGTTATAAAAGAGATTTAATTACGGGAAATCAAACGGTATAAGTCTGTTCCTTTGCTTGGCGTTATTAATCAGCATTTGCGAGAGTCAATCGTTCTTCTTCTACAAATTCTTCATCAACATCTAGGCTGACTACTACGTCTCGCTGTCCGAGGAGTCTGGCACTGCTCCCCTGCCGCCCGTCTTCACCAAGGTCCACAACGACAGCAGTCAGAAATTCCTCGATAATCTCACAGAGTATAGAAACGATGTGTACTGTATCTTGGATGATGAGAACTATATCTGTTATTAAGTATTTCATAGACTACAATACTCTTTACTAGGGCTTTCCAAGCCAAGTCCAGCCATTGAAATTTTGTATAAAAGGTAAACAAACCTTTAAACGTATTACATTCATTTTGCTTTGAGAATCTAATATACCGGTCATCGCCGGTAGCTGGCGTGCCCTGCCCCCGCGTACCACGTTTCATCATCATACAAACTATTGAACATATTTTTGTTTTAAGAAAATGTGTAATTTTAATACATTCTTAAAGACATGATTGTTTTTCCATCTAAGGTTTGTTTACTCATTATACAAAATCTTAATGGCAGGGCTATAAGACACATTTTTATTATTATACTACATAATTATTTTAATTACAGTACCTATGACTAAAAGCATTTTGGTGTTATGCATATTATTATCATAAAGAACTAAGTTTAACTACATTTAATAAACATTTAGTGCTTATAAAGTTCACGTAAAGCTTTCATTCATTGTATTTTCACACAATAAATATTGCCTGAACCATTTTGTTTCCTTTGACAATATAAAAGGGTGAACATCTTTCCAATAAGCAATGTAATCACTACATAGTATAAAACAAAGTCGCTTCCCGCTGTCTGTCTGTCCCTTTAAATGCTTAGATCTTTAAAACTACGCGGTTTTTTTAAATAGATAGAGTGATTCAAGAGGAAGGTTTAATGTATAATACATTGTACAAGTGCGAAGCCGGGACGGGTCGCTAGTTTAGCTATAAATCTGATAGATGCATCTAACTCTGAATAAAATAACATCTTAAAAGTATTCTACCATTGAATATTATTCCGTATTTCGTGGTATCTCGTATCTATAAAAGACTATTAAGTATCACTGTACTGCAGTGGCGAAGGCTCCATACAACTCGATTCCTATCGGCTTCCCTTTCGAAATATGGCAAATACTGGTATCTATTATTTTCAATTATCATTTAAACAAATAATTGGTCCGGCTTCCTTTTTAAGAAAGTTCACCCTTCGTCACTGCTGTACTGTCTTATCATTTTCGTTCTAGCATTATTCAGGGTGTATCATTTTAAGCGCCTGGTATAATTTTAGTTTTTCCACGAACTTAGCTTCATACCCAGTATACTTGGGGGAGTACCGTTCCAATATTGCCTGTAATATGTTTTGCGGGAATTGAAAACACAAGCATAGATTTAATATTTATTGTTGAGTTTTATCATTTTTTATCATTATGGTTAGCTTTAAAGCAAAACGATATCTTGCGTCTTATTGCTAATCGAGAGAAACATTATTATATAAAAAAAACAGTGTCAGTATAAATACTTAATAAATACTCATTCCATTTATTCACATAAATAAACTTGTAAAATTAAATTTTTGTTGTTGTCAACGTGTCGTTTTAACTTGTTTTTAGCACATTGCATTGTTTTGATAGATTTGGTTTTCTACTTTATGATGGTTTAGATACTCATCCTCAGTTAAGGGCCAACTTTATTTTTAACATACTTCAGTGTCTTCATGGTTACCCTCCACTCGGTAGGGTGAAAGGAAGAGGCGGAGGGTTATGTCAGACTCTAACCGACTAAAGCCATTACGGTGATCCTCCGAGGGACACAGCCAGGGTCATGGGATTCGCTAGGGCATTCACCGCAACCCTGGCTGGTCTCGGTCCGTCAGCCTTAGGCGGACCCTTCCTCTTGTCTTGTCTTCCTCTTGTGGGGGGCCACATCCTTATGAGTGGTGCGCGCGGAACACGGCGCGCCGCTTTCTCGAGCCTGTTAATGGTGTATACCACCGTAGAAATACATTGTATACCTACTACGTTAATGGATATGCCGCGACATAGTATTCTATAATGCGGTTGTTAACGAACACAAACTTTTGTAAACTGTTTTAATATAAGTACCTATTTGTATTTGTGTATTTGTATACCACGTTTATTTTCGCTACAACCTAGCCGGTTAGGAGAGCATTTCTAGATTGACATAACATAACAAATTCATGCTATTTTCCTCATGTTATGCTGTATTTACCCACTTCATACTACCTTCTGGATTCTCCACCCGTCTCTGACTTGTTCATACGGTGATTTTCTGCCCATAACGATATCAGTTACTCGCCGTGCTATTCAGTGTTTCTGCTTGTTCTAGAATTTTTGGATTCAGGTTTTCCTAAGGCCAACTCCTAAAGTGGTTATACCTACTTACCATTCAAATTAGGTACTTACCTATCTGTTCCTTATTTTTTGTTGTTTATCAGCCATGCATTTTTAGTTGCCCATGGCAACTATCTGATGATTCAACCCACATTCATCTACAACCAAGTAAAAGCTCCTCTGCTTATAATCCAGTTTCACCTAATGATCGCCCTACGCCCTGTGATCTTCCGACCATCCAGCTGATGGTCATCCTTCCCGTGGCTACCACTCTGGAACCGCTTTGCTCCACCTTACGCCAATATTGTATTACTTGCTTCTGTAGGCAAATTCACCTAACTAAAGAAGTTCAGTTGCAGTTCAGTTTCGATCAAAACAACGCTGTTCGTATTCTCTGATGATGATCGGCGATTCATGAAATTACGTGAATTAGCCTACTGACCGGTGACCTGTGGGAAGAGATTGTGTAATCTATCTGTATTTTGGGAATATGCACTGTATCAGTCCTTATTTAAAATTATATTGATTTTCAATAGTGAAAAGTTATCGCATATTTATCACGGGGTGATTAATTAATTCCAAGCAAAATTCTTTGTTTCTTCGTAGGTGCTCAATTCTTGTCGAGTAAGATTATTTTTCTGTATAGGTATTTTGTCACACAACTATGGGTTAAAACACACAACTATGTCCCATATGCTAATACTAGATACATTGATCCTACCGGTTAGAAATAATTCTCAGCAGAGAAACGGGACATTATTTTACACAAGTTTCACCAAAACTACGTAGGTATATTAAAACTTAGTGGATAATAATAACTTACCTGTTTGAAAAGTGACATTATTCCAATAAAAACAAAAGGAAAACATATTTTATTTTACATAAACACAGCAATCAATTATATACAAATACCAGGAGTTCATAAACCGCAAGCGATAACAGAATGTTCAATTAAATATAGTCCGAGCGCTACGTCTTGATACACTCGCCGCTTGTTTGGCACTACTGACTGACTTGCCATTTACTTCAAGAAAGTTTAACTAGTACTGTTGCACTTTAGTTCAGCCTAGTTGGAGGTTATCGAATGTTTGCCTTGGCTCGATCGTTCGCAGCGACTGTCGATACGTCTTCCTTAGTATAATCAAAACAAGGATATGTTTAACTGGCCAACTTTGCCGAGTACTTCCTCTGTAGTGGTCATTTGTTATTGTTTATTATTTCCTTTTGTCGGTCTTTACCTTGTTTGGTTTTACCTATTTAACATTTTTAAACGCATAATTATGCCAGCTATATTATCTGCTATACTGTTTTCTAGTAGATGTCATACAAACATATAGCCCTTTTAGTGGATGGTTATTAGAGGAGCATCTATAAGTAAAGTATTGATATTATAATAGGCGATCGTTCGTTACACATCGAGACGCCTCCGTGCCCCGGAGACCACGTTAAACGGTCGGTCCCGGGTGTCATACGAATATCTATGACAGTCGTTATGGGTAATCAGAAGCCCGAAAGTCTGACAACCGGTCTAACCTTAAGATATCGGGATTGCCCAGTAACTGGGTTGCGGAGGTCTGATGGCAATCGCTCCGTGTAAAGTACGTGTATTCAGCCGCATCTGGTTAGACTGGAATTTGGCAACGTAGTTGGGTAAAGGCTAGACAGATGGAGTAGTGATTATTAACCACCCATCCCAAGCGAATGCTATAAAATGATTATCCGAAAATCGGTAGTTGTTAGATAGAACCTTGTTCAGGTGTAACCGTCAACAAATTGTGTTTAATTTTTTATTAAAATATTGTAATATTTCATTTGTTACAGGAAAAATACTACGCCTCGTTAGCAACAGAAGCTAAAACGAAAACCCTGCCTTCGGTGATGACGAAAATTAGGGATGAGAGCTCGATAAGGTTCCTCCACAACCTGAAGCACTACCGGCAAGACGTCTACAAGATCATTGATGATGACACCTATGAAATTATAAGTAATGGGAAACGGGAAGTTATTTGTTGAGCCTAAAACGGAGAACTAAGCAAATAGGTGTAAGTTAGTTTTAGTCTATAATTACGTTATATTAATACTATTTTCAATAGCTATAACGGCCTGGTATTAACAAAAGCTTGTAAAATATATGGAATGATTTATTTATGAGGTACCTGTTCATTTTCTGCCTCAAGTTGACGATTATGTATTTGTATATTTTAATTTATTTAGTTTGATTTACTGTTATGAACAGACATGTATTAACAATCATTTTACAATTAATAAAGTCTGGTATGGTTACGTGTGTTGTTTCAATAAAACACTTAATTCAGCCAAAAATATTTTATTTAAGCGTATTTATAATCTTTATATTATCAATGCTGATATATTATTAATCTTTAATTCTAATATTTTTATGGCTTTCCCCATTCTATTACATGCTAAGATTGATAGGAATAATTCATAAAATTTACAACAGTCTTATATAGTAGCATGCAATATCGTCCATTTATCGCTCTCTTAAGGCTGTTTTAACTTTTGATGAATTAAACCATTGTGTTAGTATACGTACACTGGGCCGAGCCAAATATCTTTCATCAACAAGTTTGTACTTATTGTAATAATAACTTCGCTTCACATACATTAAGTTTAAAAATAAAAATGTTACTTTACGTTTAATATAAAAATACCACATTTTTCAATATTGTTACCGAAATTCGCACTTTTGTTTTTCTAATATATTTGTCTCAATTTTTGTCACCAATATATAATCTTTTTTGTCAGTATGCAAAATTATATTGAACAAAATTCTTAACTTAAAACAAAACTTACATCTAAAACTATTTATTCGTTAACAAAAGTACGACGCACGCCAAATAATATATACTTAATTGTGATTTAATTTAAAATTAATTGGAGATTTGATAATTGCAAACTCAATTAACTGCCAACTTGCATCATCTTTTGGCCACTTTCTCCGATTAATACCAATCCCCTTGATGTTTGAGTTCACAGTACTTACTACAATACTTCTCTAACATTGCGTTATATTAACGATCTTAAAGGCTGAAAAATTTGCAATATTTTCTTAAAAACTTCATTGGCCAATTCGTACAAAACCTACCCTACAGTCCTACCCTTGGTCGACCTACCTACATCCCTGTCTTTTCAGTCCCTTAAACTTCAAGATATGAATAAAAAGGATCAAAAGTAGGGCTCAAACTTACCCTGTCGAAATAATATAGTTATGAACTAATTAAAATATACATAAAAGTAGATTTTACAGTAAAATGGCAACGTTTTAGGAGTACAAGCAGATGAAATGAAAATTCAGAACGAACCGTAAAGTTACATACCAACTAGTTTTCCAAACTTATTTATATACAATCTTAAGTTACTACGGCGAAACGTAAACGAGTAGCATCAAGCGTCTAGCACCATTTCGATATAAAAGTATACTTCAATTAAAATAAAATTATTAAACGAGAAAATATAAAAAAATCAGTGATAAAAACAATAATATAACAAACAGCTCAAAGAACCTCACAAGACTTTTCCGTTATTTTCCATTATTTCTTTCCGAAATTATTCAAAATGAGACTAATGTGAATCACTGGAAAATTTTGAATACAAGAGGGGACTAGCTGAAAAAGTATTGCATTATAAGATAATAGACATTTATACCAAGGAAAACTACGTATACATACATAAAATCTAATTGAATAATATACATGAAAAATACATCTATACACTGAGATTTCAGCGTTACACGTATAAAAAATAAAATCACATATCATCACCTTCGGTCGCGCCTTAAATGACCAACAGTTCACACAGATCAACCATTGCGCCTCAATAACTCGGCCCACAAACCAGCAAATAATTCAACATTCCAAATGGATACCACTAAATATAACGTAACGAGGGTAACTTTTTAAGATAATTCGAGTTTTATTACGTCAATATAAGTCGTCTCCTAAGGACGGGTGAATGTGAAAAAATTGTCACAATTTGAGCCTCAAAAATCTACATTGTACTTTAAGACCTGTATAGCTACGATCAGTTTAATGGAAGAAACACATTAATATTGCAAAAATCTATTTTAAACACGCTAACACCGAGATAGATAAAATTGTGTACTTTTAAATTAATGCGCCACGATACAGTGACTGTACTGTGACTTTATTAAATAAAACATTAAACGATCAAGATCATTATTGCACTGTGTAAAATGAAACTTGCGATTTTTATTACTTTTTCCCTTTCACTCGATACAATGACGTTGATGTCATGGTACTAGGGTGGCAGATCCGTTTAGGAGGCCGTCTTGTTCGCGAACGGTATGTCTGGTTCCATTCGCAGTGTCTGTGGCGTCGGGTCATAGTTTCCGGCGAGGTAGTAGACGTCATTATTGTCGTATACCGTGCTGTACTTGACCGGGTCATCGCCCATGCGCTCCTTGTACTGCGGGAGCGGCAACACCTCGCATTTGTGAGATATCGTTTGGACATCGTTCTCGTCTGTATGTGGAGATTCAAACAGGCCACCCTGAAAAGGAAATAAAAAGTATTACATTAATATTTCTCATCAACACTTCTTGTGTTTACGTATCTGGAGGTTTGATCCATCCACGGCAAACGCTACAGTCTCTACGGTGCTCATAAACGAGATAATCAGTACATACCGGATAGTGCAGCTGGTCCGTGCAGCCGACAGTCTCCTCAGGGTGGTAGAACCACTTGACGCGCACGGCCATGGCTCCCCGCGCCTCCCACAGCGCCACTATACGTCCGATGTACGGCCGGTCCGGACGACCCGTTGACAGGAATACTGCTGCGTCACCCACCTGATAGAAAGATTAATCGTTTATATTCATAGGTCCTCATAACTAAAGTCGTCATGGGGATCGGATAATGTAAGCTCAGATTTAAAAACAGTTATAGAATCAGTATTTTATATCGGTTGGACTATCAAGACAGCTTCGTAAATCTATTTTAGCTTAAGGTTTGTTGGAGCTAGGGTTACCATCCATCCGGATTTGTCCGGACATGTCCGGACTTCTACACTTTTATCCGGACTTCGTCCGGCTCTTTATTTTGTCCGGATTTTTTTACTTACATGGAATACGAGTAATGAAACTTACATACGTAATATCAAATAAGTCTGTAATCTTTATTAACTTCTCATTCATCTAAAAACAAAATATAAATCTTCTTTAACTATCAACTTAACGAGATCAAACGATAAATCTTCGTATGTTTGCATTTTGTGACTAAAATGTCCGGACTTTTATTGAAATGTCAGGCTTTTTGTCAGGACTTTTCAAATTTCTAAATGGTAACCCTAGTTGGAGCCAAAGGGGTTGGGTAAAAATACAATGAATTAAAAGGCAGACAAACATGAAATTATTCTAATATACAGTAGCTGAATAGTTAATTGATTGACCGTCAAACTTCGTTGGTTTCACGATTAACAATTTCTATCATCTATCTACAAAGTATATGTAGTACTCACGCTGAGCGTCTCCTCTCCCCTCTGTATGGCCCTGTAGAACAGCTTGCGATGGCGCGGGCGCGCAGTGCGCCTGTAGGCAGGTCCGTGCCAGCGCCACAGCGCGCCGCCGGGCAGGAAGGCGGCCATCTTGCTGACGCCGCCGCCGCCACCCTCCGACGATGTCGACGACACTGTGCGACGCTTCGCCTTCTGAAGAATTTAAATAAATTGACATATTTTATCTCATTTTATATTCACAACAAAGAGGCAACCCATTTTTCTCAATACATCAAGAAAATTAAGCAGCAACTTTTTTGTATAATGTCGCAATTTAACGGACGAAGCCAAGTAATCTGCAGATTAACTAGTTTATCTGCACTCTAACTGATTTATGCACATTACCGGTAACGTATACATTAACGAAATACAGCCACCAATAATCAAGGCCAGGCCAACTTTAGATTCTGGCAATTTTTCCTCGCGATCATGGTAGAGGTAAATAAGGCGGCCAAAATGGTAAGATGGTTTTTTTTTTGAAAAAATTAAACAGAGCAACAGCAACACGGCCGCTGTTGGTCACCGATGGCTGATGGCCACGTTGCTCTAAACATTTAAATGTCTTTGGATTGAAATAATACGTAACATTACCGTGAATACGTCATAAAGCAAAAACTATCAAGTAATCTGAAGTTTGTTTCGCGTTGCTCTACTAATTAATAAAACTGTTTGACGCTACTACAGGGGCCTAATTCTCCTATAATAAATCTTGATAAATCACAACCGAACCAAGGCCGAACCGTTCATTCAGACAATTCTCAATTTCAAAAGCTATCAAATTGTTTGACACAAAAAACAAAATCAATCATTTTGAAAGTTTTCGAAAACAAAAACTGACTGACGGTTGTGGTTCGATTGCGTTTGGCAATAATTTATTTTAGGAGAATTGGGCCCCAGTTAAATAATCCTACCAACGTACGCATTATGTCAGAATAAGTACCTTTTTAGCGTCATTCGTAGAAGCCGCAGCCGCAGCCGTGGCAGTTTCTTCTTCTAATCCTATTCCACTATCCTTCAAATTGTCTTTACTCTCTTCTTCTTTCTTCAACGTAAGTTTACCCAAATTGCTAAAGTCTAAAACGGCGTTTTTGACCAAACTCTTTTTGGACAAAACCGCTTTCTTAATCACAGTCTTCATTTTGTCGTCTGGAGACTTCTCCACTGCGATTAAAGTGGAAAGTCTGTCGTTAGAATCGACGGAGTCTTCATTAGATTTGTTCGAGTCAATATAGTCTGAAGAAGACTTGACCCTTTGTTGATCGTCACCAGATGAACTAGAATGTTCCTTGCAGCTTGAGTGATGTCTTTTCCTGTGTTTCCTGTGGTGTTTCTTATGATGTCTCCTGTGTTTACAGTGTTCTTCGCAACATTTGTGTTTCTTCTTTTTCTTCTTCACGTATTCCACTGAGTTGGGATCATCCTCACTAGAATGACGTTTAATTTTGTCTTTTCGATGCTTTTTAAGTTTCTTTCTGTCTTTATGTCGGTCTTCATCTTCTTTTGGCTTTGCTACAGCCTGTTCTGAAGTTGATGCTTTAACTTCATTACTCGCAGTCGTCGTAGCAGCAATAGTCGTAGCAACCACGGCGACTTTCTTCTCTTCTGTGCTGACGGCGCTGACACTGGTATTTCTTCTTCTTTTACCAAGAGTAAACAGCTGGTTTTCATATTCTGGAAAATAAAAGCAAGATTTAAGTAGAAGATAGAACTAAAAGTACCAGGGCATTATAATTTATAGGAGGTTAATTCTTTACTGACCTACAACAGGGTAGTTTGGTTCAAGGAACCTAATATCCTCAATTGCTATTCTGCCCGAGTCTCCGTCGTCGAATTCAACCGCGACGAACTTATCATCGTGAGGGTCTGGAGAAGAGACTGCCACGGTGCCAGGGTACAGGCAACGATACTGTTGAGACCAATACGCACATACTCTGGTACCAGATGGAAGTTCCGTTACAGATGTGGGGCTTACTTCCAAGATCTGAAATCAATGACAAATAAATATTAATTTGTGATGACAAGAAATTATCAAATAATTTTAATATTTCTTATGGAATTAACAACTTACAGCATCCCTCAAAGTTTCTTCTCTTGATAAAATATGTGGTTTGTTCCCTCTTTCTCCATCAAGGGTGATGGCATACACATCGGGTGCCGTCACAGCGCTCAGTTTCCCTGCGTAGAACAACCCGCCCATTGCAGTAAGTACTCGAGGCGAATTATCTAATTTGTCTTCTGTTAGAGTACATTTGGATATCGGCGGCGGTGCAGCCGGCTCTGCAGGTGTTTCTTTCTCCTCATCGCCAGTTCTCTCCTTAGATTTGTGACTCTTTCGTCTCTTTTTAGCACGCCGCCTCTCCTTCTCGCTGTCACTTGAAGCACTGCCGCGTCGCAGTGCAAACTCAAGCTCGGGTATGTCATCCCTCGAATGTTTTCGAGCTAAACGGTCTACTTTCTCCCTGTTCTTCTGTCTGACTTCATTTAGACTCTCCATAGATGAGCTCGCTGATCGGTTAAGGGCCCATTCGGCCTCTTCTGGATCAGAACATGCTTTCATGATCGGTTCAGCTTTCAACTTTGGACGAACTTTGCTTGTCCGGTTGACCTCCTCTCTCGATGGCTCTCCTCTCGTGCATAATATGCCGCCTTTAAGCTTGCCTTTTGCCAAAAGATAGCCTACGAGACTACTCTTGGACTTTGGCTTCTTAGCTACTATTGTCTCGGTGGAATCAGGACTAGAAACCTTTCGTGGCCTGCCGACTTTACGTTTCTTGGATGATCCTCTGTCTGAGTCAGGCGACAATGCCGGAGTGGGCGGTGTCGTAGATGCTGATGAAGTCGGCAAAGCCGGATTTAAGGCTTTTAACTGAGCTTTTCTCTCATCAAACTGTCTCTCCAATGCTAACAGTCTCTCGCGCATGTCTTTTTCTATCGCACTGGCAAGCGCATGAGCTGACCGGACGTTGGTGTTGTGCGTACACGTAACAGAATTACAAGAACACGCGGTTACACGCCTCAGACTTGTCTCCAATTCTCCTCCGCTATTTCTTCCCTCGTCTCGTTCTCTGTCACGTTTGTGTCGACGCATCTTTTCCAGTTTGTGTCGTAATCTTTCTTCTCTGTCTCTACTTCGTATTTTTCTACGTTCGCCACTAGAATCATCTCTATGTCTGTGTTTTTTATTTGTAGAAGAATCAGCTGAACGACTTCTATCGGTGGGACTCAATAAAGGTTCACTTTTTATGAAGGGACGGGACGAAATGTTCATATTTGCTGGAGGGCTTTCCACTACTTCTTCCATGAACCTCTGTTCTGCTAAAGCACATAACAAGCCCAGACCGTCAAGAGAAGGTTTTGCTTGTTCACTGGTGCTGGGATCTGTTGGAGGAAACTCGAATCGCCGGTGAGGTTCTGCTTCAGTTCTTGGTGGAGATTTTGGCGATGTCTTTATTAAAATATTCAGTTTAGTAGGTGTTCTCGTGTCGACGGTCAAAGGTACCGGTTCTAACGTTGGCATACAAGTTCCTGGTGTAGTGCGTTCGAACTGCTCAATGCTGTTTGACAGAAGTTCCAAACCACTCACATCTACTGGTGGTCTGGTGTTTTGTTGAGGGTGCGGAACTGGCGTTGTCCTCGCTGTGTCTATCACCAGATCATTAGACGCACCACTGGAGTTGTCTGAAGTTTCATCTCTCTCTATTGCGTCTATTGCTTTTTCTACAGCCCCGACAACTGAAGTCGCAAGACCCTCCGAAGAAGACTCTTCAGCGCTATCAATAGGCGGAGGTTGTAATAAATGCGTTTGAGTTTGCATCATATTTTCTTCAGGGTAGTGTGCGACCCCAACGCAGGCGACGTCCCTTTCATCATCATCGGCGTTATTCGGTGATTCATCTTCCTCATCGATATGATCAGTTTGGTTTGACGCATCCCTGTGTGCCGGAAGCTCAGGAGCTTCAGGAGGTGGCGTCGGTGGAACGGCCGGTGACGTCGCTTGACTCCGACACGGCTGTTCTGAGTAATCAGGCTGGTAGTATAAATGCGTCGTGATCATCGGCTGCTGAACCGGTTCCGGTGCATAAGTTGGCTGTGGTTTCTCATGCGGCGGTTCTGGTTCGATTTTTATTAAATGTGGCGTGATGAGTGGCTGCATGATTGGCTTCCTTTTGTCTTGTGTGTGTGCTGGATGCGGTTGGGGCTGAGGCGCGGGCGCTAGAGTTACTAGACGCGTAGAATGCGTGTGGGTGTGTTGTAACGTAGCTGTACTGGCAAGGAGGTCGCCTGGTAGCAGTTGTAGATGGTGTGACGGGTGTGGCGCTTGAGGAAGGAGCAGCGGTGCTGACTGGTACGGCATTCCACCCCAGACGACTGCGTGGGGTAGATCAGGGGGTGCTGGCAACAGCAGCAGCGCGCCTGACGTGGGTTCCCGCACCAGCTGGAAGCCGCCCGACATCCCACCGCCCACAGATCCCACGCCACCGACGCCAACTCCGCCGACCATCATGCTCTCCATTGACATTTGAGCTGGAATCAGATAAGATTTTATTGCAAACGAACGTTCGGCAAAGTTGTTCCTGCACGATTCAATATGGCGACATGACGTTTTGATATCTTATGAGTGGGTTTTCTCAGGAAAATTGGTCCTTTGAATTAAATGATAAAGCTGATAATAAAATAAATATGTTTAATTTAGTACGAGCGCATCCTACCTAACGCCTGTTTCTGGATATATCTATCACTTTTATTTATTATTTTTGTGCGTTAAAACATGATAATTTTATTATAATAATTATGCATTTGAATGTCGTAAAAAAACTCAATTTACATACAAGGGGTACTAAGGCAACATAACAATAAAGCGAGTGCTCTGTATCTATGCTGTATCAGTGCCCATGGAGGCACAAATGAATGGAGGGCTAACATGCACATTTCTGAATAATCAAACGCGCCAAAATTGACAGTCATTGGACAACCGCCAACTCATTATACAGCCGACGCTATAATTTGTAATTTGCTGCAGTGATTAGGTGTTAACATAATTTTGTCAAAATTCAAAAATGTTATTATGTTTGGGGATCAAACTGAGGATTTTAACAAAAAGTCAATGTCTAATCGCTGCAGCTAATTAAAGGCTGGCCTTTCGAGCTGTTAATGCGTTTCGTGCAGTGTCTGCAAACATCAGGCGCACGTTCGTATATTACTACGCTATTTGTTTATTTAGTACTCCTTGTACGGCTCATCACTTAGTCACAATAGCGAGGCATGCGAGCCAAGCGCTTAATATTCAGTGGTCGCGCTTCCGCAGACGAGCGGGAATGTTAATGTTTTCGGTGGGAAATAACTCTTTTATGTTGAGTTTCCAATATCGGTTAATTGTATGAAAGAGAAGCCGCGAAATTATCTATTAAACCAGGGGTGGGCAAACTTGGCCAGAAATAAAGCAAGAACTTTTAGAGAGGAATTTAAAAAAAATGTACTTTGTTCTCCAAAACTAACATTTTTTATTTAAATAAAAAAATAAAACCGGCCAGGTGCGAGTCGGACTTGCGCACGAAGGGTTCCGTACCACTATCTATAAAAATGGCAAAACAAGTCACGTTTTTTGTATGGGAGCCCCCTTAAATATTTATTTTATTCTGTTTTTTAGTATTTGTTGGCGGCAACAGAAATACATCATCAGTGAAAATTTCAACTGCCTAACTATCACGGTTCAAGAGATACAGCCTGGTGACAGACGGACGGACAGCGGAGTCTTAGTAATAGGGTCCCGTTTTACCCTTTGATTACGGAACCCTAAAAAGCATTATTTCTGTCAACACACAACATATTGAAATTTCGTACGTACAACATTTTAGTCATATCAACACTAGAGCTTCTGGAATCGAAGTTTTAGCGATAATTACAAAAAACGGCCCTGTTTAGCATTAATTACTAATGCTTCTAACCTAGGATGTCAAATGTTGTTTTTTGGTGTTCGAAATTTTCTACAACGCTTGACTAAAATGTTGTACGTACGAAATTTCAATATGTTGTGTGTTGACAGAAATAATGGTTCTTTTCTGAAGTGGCGCCACTTTCGGTGGGGGAACCAAAATTTTTAGAACCGCTAGTGTTAAATTGCGATAAAAGAAGGAAAAAACTCAATTCCTGCGGGTTTTGTTCCTTGAGACACTCAATTAAAATTATCAGGTAGACCGATCAAAAAATATGACAAGTCGAGCGTATACATAATACCGGCCTATGTATCTACTTGTAATTAATATTTTATCGTTACTCCATACATAATGCGTAACTACTGCTATTTACATAAAATGTGTAAGACTTTAATAGGTACCTGCTTATTGCAGTAGCCATCGTAAAAGTAAACCGAGCAAAAAGTACAGTGGGTAATTATAATTTTAATTATACAGGGCGTCCCACGACTTTGCCACATGGAGGGGAAGTACCTTAAATACTGTAGATAGAAAAATTTACTGAATGAAGACTTCATTTTTATTTTAAAAACAATACGAACTGCATTCAAACAATTTTAAATAATCACCTGTCTGAACCGGGAATCGAACCCGCTAAATGTGAAAACAAAAAAATCTGTAATTTTATTGTACTAATCGAAAGGCCCAGTCAGATACATTTATTTCTTCTACATAACATAGCATCTAAAATAAAAGGAACACCATGAAATTTAACATTTATTTGAAATAATAAGACACGTTTAACTGTGCAACTTACAAACAATTTAATTTATTAAATGCTCAAAATGTGTCTCTTCCTATTTATTGTATACAAATTGTAACTCTTTTTGTAATCTCGCTTACCGTTGATTTATTTATTTTTTCATGCTGAATATTTGAAATAATACTTCGAAATAGTAATAAAGCAGAAAGTAGTACATAAAGTCATTTGTTACTAAGCACGACATAGAGACAATGCTATTCATTATTCTGAACAAAATCTTAAGTTAAATGTTAAATTTCATGGTGTTCCTTTTATTTTAGATGCTATGTTATTGAGAAGAAATAAATGTATCTGACGGGGCCTTTCGATTAGTACAATAAAATTACAGATTTTTTTGTTTTCACATTTAGCGGGTTCGATTCCCGGTTCAGACAGGTGATTATTTAAAATTCTTTGAATGCAGTTCGTATTGTTTTTAAAATAAAAACGAAGTCTTCATTCAGTAAATTTTTCTATCTACAGTATTTAAGGTACTTCCCCTCCATGTGGCAAAGTCGTGGGACGCCCTGTATAATAGCTAGCTTCACGTCCGCGTTAACAAATTTTATAAGTATGTAATTTTTTGACAAAAGCTTTATTGAAAACGCTCAATCTAGAAGTCGCAGACTTGAACCCAAAACCAAGACTAAGGTAAACCCAGGTTTAAAATATACCCATCTCTTTCTTATGTCATATAACAAAAAGAGACGGGGCTATTTTAAAACTTAGGTTTTTCTTAGAGCATCTTTTGTAATAAGGGGGTATATGTTTACCACCCTAAGGTCTATAATCGCTTGCACATTACTTTTTCTTATGGTCGCTCGGTTGCTCGCGAAAAATCTACAGGGCAAAGATATTTTTTTCTAAATTGACAAGGTTAATTTATAGAGGATGTACATGCAAGGTATCATAGAAAATGAAATCAATCTATTTAGTAAATTCAATCCAATCAATTCCACTCTACACAACTTTTGACTACATACATGTATTTAGGAGTTCATAATGTCAAAAAGTGGTTAATAACCTTTTTTGCTATAACAGACGCTTCACTTTAAAAAGTAATACTTATGTAAGTTGATAATGTTGATATGACATCTTAAACCTTATTTCGTACAGTGTGAGAAGGAATCGAATTTGAAATCTGATAAACATTTCCCCCCTAATTACAAAAGATGGTTTAAACCAAGACTAAAGTAAACCCAGGTTTAAAATATACCCATCTCTTTCTTATGTCATATAACAAAAAGAGACGGGGCTATTACAAAATCTAGGTTTTTCTTAGACCATCTTTTGTAATAAAGGGGTTCAAGCTTGAGAGTTTGTGAGATTTGTGTCTGTAAACGCACCCACGATACAAGAGAAATCTTAGTGTGGGGTAACGTTTTTTTAAAAAATTAAGAATTAAGTCCGCACCGTACAACCATAGATGCTGGCAGAGAATTCCTTTTCAAAGTTATCAATAAATACCCCAAGTTCCATGCCGCTGCCGTTGCAGTAATACAAACCATTATCAAAATCGAAACGTAAACCAACCAATAAAAAACAAACAACAAAAAAATCCCATTGATTGCTTTAAATTCATTTCGAAATACACAGCCCTGCTTCGAAACACATCTTAATGACTTGCATTTTACTGTTCCAATTAATCCATTATTCTTTTCACATCCCTACCTAGAGTAAAAGAGATGGCACATACAGCGATCAGGTGCGTTAAAAAGAGATAGCACGAAGCTATTAGCATCGCTTTAATTTTAAACGTTTCTGAAAAGCGGCCGGTTTTTTAAATAGTTTGATTTAGTTTAAATTGAGTGATGTGTTGAATGTGAAATGGTTGGGGCTTTTACCACTTTTACGATGTGAAGTATTTTTTGAAGGCGCCTCTTTTTGGGTTGGTACCTATTTAAATTTAAAGTTTGAAGTCGGACTTTAAATGTTGGATGTTTTATGTTGACAGTTATTCCCCAATAATTGGGATTACCTAGTAATTAATAGTTTTTTTTTGTAATTAGTCTGCAGCCTACACCGTAAGCTTAAATCACATCTTATGTCCTGTAAAGCAATCAAACGAAAAAGATAATAAGTTGAAAAAAAACTGTGGCTACTTTAACCAAACTCAGAGATGAATGAATTGAATAAGTCTTGTTACACAAGTAAAAAGCAAGTTACGAAAGCCGGCAACGTAGGTCCAGTCGGCATCAAATATATCGGGACGAACAGACTGTTCATAATTACCTAAACAAATAAAGAAATTAAACTTTATCTCAATCGGATAAAATTCTTGTCAGATTGACAGTTGTCGTGTACCTACTGCGTTCATTCTAAACCACCTCTTGTATTGAGATATAGTTTAATTTTCTTAGCTGTTCAGGAGGCTTACTATGACCTCTCTGGAAGCTGAACTGCCCTGCTTTTTTGTACTATGTCATCGTTAGAGCAGGCCTGCGCGGCAGGCCTGCTACGTTGACGTTTACGAAATCCGTTCACCTTTTTTTTTGTATAGACTTTTCGTACCATGAACAAGCATTACCGTTCAACTTGGTTCAATAGTCGTTCACCTTTAGTACTGTCATGGTACGATTTTTAACGATTCAGAAGCAGACCTGCCTTTGAACGGAAGTTGACTGGCTGGCATTTGAACGTTTTCATAAGAGGTAATGGTAAACCCCCAGATCATTTTCAACAGTTTGTTCGTTCTGATATTATTTGATGCTAACTGTTCACACGGCTAATTAAGCTATACAAGTCCAGTATAAGCTGACCTCTCATTATACGGAAAGCCTATACAATGCGAGATCAGCTCGTACTGGACATGTATAGGTTGATATGTAGCCACATTCAATACAGCGCAATTCTCCCCCATTTACTTCAAATATTTAAATTATTACCGCAGGCAGATTCGTGGTAGCTGTAAGGTGATGTACCGCACATAGTTGTTACAGTCAAACGTTGAT
The DNA here is from genome assembly GCA_905220435.1 of Amphipyra tragopoginis. NCBI lineage: Eukaryota > Metazoa > Arthropoda > Insecta > Lepidoptera > Noctuidae > Amphipyra > Amphipyra tragopoginis. The sequence continues at coordinate 28,009,919 of HG991994.1, forward strand.
TGATTTTAACTAGGTGATTTTCGCTTCGGTTCGATATCGGCGTCGGGATAAATTGCTACATTTGGACAGGTAATGTAGGCACCACGGTACCAGCCAACACGTTGCTTGTGAAACGTAATGGTTCTAAAGACAACGAATTGATTCTATCCCGGATGAGGACGGGCTAGAATAGGTATAAAACTTCACCTCACGTTGAGAATAGACGCGTGTTGTAAGATTCAACAAAATCCAGCACGCTTGGTGGAGTAGGATCTATACGGTCCACCTGGCTAGCTACCACCTGAACATTAAAATCATGCAGTATACTATGTTTCGTCGTGTGTATGTGAGAGCCAAAGGGAAATAGGGAATCACTTTATATCACCGTTACTTGGATTTGATTTACACCCTGTCTGCGCTTACCATTAGGTGCGATTAGGGCCAAACGCGACCAAGACGAGTGATGAAAAAATGCATTAAATATGGAACATGCAGAATCCATAGAATCAAGTATGTACCGTGTAGGCGGTCGGTCGCGGTCGCGGTCGGCGTTTGCCATTTGATCACTCCATTCTTACTTAATTCGTGGCCGGGACCGTGACTATACGGCGACAGGGGCCTAATTCTCCTAAAATAAATTGTTGCCAAACGCAATCGAACCACAACCGTCAGTCAGTTTGTTTTCGAAAACTTTCAAAATGATTGATTTTGTTTTTAGTGTCAAACAATTCGACAGCTTTTGAAATTGAGAACTGTCTGAATGAACGGTTCGGCCTTGGTTCGGTTGTGATTTATCAAGATTTATTTTAGGAGAATTGGGCCCCAGTTTCGGCTCCGAGACCGATTTGAACCTGAGTCAGGCCTATCACTTCACGGTTTAGCTATAAAAACATGCATACGCACCGTTGAAACTCCGAAGTAAAACACAAAAGAAAACCGAACCGAAAAATAATAACAGCGCGAACGCACAGCGGAATGGGAACTCTGTCGCGTAACATTAAAGCTTAATTTCGTATGCGCGAAACATGTTTTTTTAGGTATTGAACACACACCACACTAACGCCTAATGCTATTAATTGCCGCATTAATTTGCTCAAATTCTCCGGGATTTGAGCAAATGAATGGTTTGGCGTTAGGTGTTAACGTGCCCCTGGCACTGGGGAATGAAGTTTCTGTACGTAGCACGTGGGTGTTATGGAAGGCGACTAATCTATCTCAAGACGATGATAATCTAACTGACGGACTAATATTTTTTTTTTAGTCAAATACCTATTTGACTGAAAAAAATTAATTAGTCCGTCAGTTAGATTATCAAAAAATATTTGACCTGTATTTTTTCTTTTGTTACGTAAACCAAAATTAACGAAGATACGACACTTTTAAAATTGGCAAAACGTCAGAAGCAAGTACAATTTTTACTTGCTTCTGACGTCACAAGCCCCCCCCCCCCCCCCCCCCCACTCTAGAGTTTTGATGCGTCTTATCTTTCCAAATGTTCATAGTATTAACAAAAGAAAAAATACGTGTCCATTATTTTTCAAAACTCTAACTGGCGGAATAATTAGATTTGCAATTTATTGATGCTGTCAACATGCCTATTAGGTGAGTACTGCGATCACCAACCCATCTGCTGAGCGTGGTGTTTCGGGAGCTGCTTTCCCCCGTTCATTGTTGCGGTCAGGGTAGCTATACACATAGTCGGGTCGGCACATTCGGTTCGGCAAGTTCTATTGAAAAACAAAACCTGTTCCCCTCACTGGGAAGCCCATGTTCAGCGGTGGGCTAATATGATGAGACTTCTATCCTTCCTATTAGAAAACGTTCAATAGAACTTCAGTTAATTCGGTGTGTACGACAGTTAACGAGAAGCTAACGTACCTAAGGTATAATCCGCTACTTAAAACATTGTATAAAATAATGTAAACAACCTTTAATCATGAAACATTATTTTGTTTTAAGAGTCTATTAAACACACATTTTCAAATAGCTAGCTAGCAGTGGCGAAGGCTCCATACAACTCGATTCCTATCGGCTTCCCTTTCGAAACGAGTCGTTACTGGAATTCACGCATCACACTTGAGCAAGGTAAGCATTTTTTGGTCCGGCTTCCCTTTTAAGAAAATTCACCCTTCGCTAGAGTATAGAATAGGTAAGCTTTTTAAACACACCTTTCAAATAGCTGGACTATAGGTAAGCTATTATAGCCATAAGTTTTCTGTAGCCAATGATCATTGTCTGTAGACTGTAGCGTGAACATAGCGTGTGTTGAAATAACAGGCTTTCCACAGCGTATCGTATTTGATAAGCACAAAGTTAAGTGCTTATTTTAAGTTATAAAATGGTCATTAACTTAACTTTTATTAGCCTTTTCAAAATTTTACTACAGGTGAGTTTTTCAGTAATGTTTTAATTCGATGTGACGTTATCGGTCGTCTACCTAGAGGTCAACCATTTCTAGAAAGTTAAGTTTGGTAAGGTTAATGTACAGTCGACAGGAAAAGTCGGTGAATATTTTGTAATTTCAAAATTAATTCTGAGTTTATTATCTGTTTTATCATAATACGTAGGTAAGTAATATTCTTTAAAGAAATCATTACCCTATCGTTATTTACAAAAAGAGTCATTGGCAAGTTTAAATCATAAAATAATTTTGATATTGAGCAATCATTAGATACTTATTTTTCTTTCTTTTTGTCTAGGTTTTATTGACGTTTGAATAAAATCAACAATTCACACAATGAATATCAAGCAAACAGCTCAGCCTAGGTAGATACCTAATTCGCCAACACGCAGTGAGCAAGCGCGGTGATCAATGCTCGTTCCTTCTCTGTATGAGAAGAGGACTTTGCCCAGCAGTGGGACAAGTACAGACGCCAGCACATCAAGCTACTACAATCTGTCAAATTTCTTTAATAGATTTTCATCTTTATGGCGAAAGCATTAGGTTCAAGATTGATTGGGAAGATTTGATAGTTTCGAGTAGCTTGACCTGCTGGCGTCTGTACCTATAATACATTTAATTGGCAGCAGTTTGATGTAAAGTGGTTGCCAAGAAAGAAGTCCCGCGCTGCGTTGCTTCACTGATTTTTCGTTATAAAAGCGTCAGAAACAATGAAAAGTCAGTGGTGCCAGCATAGTGCAGAAGGAACTTCTTTAGTGGAACGCACGTTAAGTTGATTGCTTGTCTATCGAAGTGTTTATATCTTTTAAATAGATCAACACTTGGATAGGTAGGTACAGTACCTACCTACAACACAACTAATACCAAAGTTATACCTATCGATGTATTTGATCGAATAACTAATGGCAGTCGCTCATTTTCGAGCCAGTCACACTTATTGCGACAGCGTCAGATCATTTTTCACTGCAGTACCTACTAATAACAATTGAAGTCGCACTCAGTTCGGAAGTAATCGGTTTTACGAAGGTAGCCGGTGCAACTTCTTAGTGTGCTATTAAAAGTACCTACCTACGTCTTCCAAATATAGCCTCATTTCAAAACTTACCTACACGAGTTGTCTATTAGTAGCTGAGTTTATGTATTGGCAATTGTTGTTTGCGTTGATATTATGAATTATTAAGGTATTAGTGCTTTTCCTGTTTACTTTCTGGCTGATCTAATGTTTATCACTCGCTAAATACCTATTAATTATAATTTCCTTATCAGATATGTATCAAAGCCACCAATTACGTTCTCATCAATCATTGTAGCAAGCATTATTTTTTCAACGGTCGCGTGAGGTGTCAAACTCGTGGCGTGCGTTCGAGACGCGGCAAAAATCACCATTACCACACAACTTGTTATTACAAGAAAAACATAAACGCAAAAAAGTCATTCACAACACTAAAAAGATCGAGGCGGCTAAGATGAAGGACTGCCTTTAGAGGTGCGACGGCTTCTTATTGGCCGAGATGCGGAGTAGGCGGAGTCTAGTGGGCGGAGCGATAAATGTTAGGGCTGCACGTAAGTCGACTCCGGTTTATCGATAAATGAGTTTTTATGTTTTTTTATGGTGTTATAATTTACGGCGTGGAAGTGACAGAGTTCCGTTCGTGGGGAACGATTTAGCGGATGGATGCGGGTGAGCGATGGATCCGGACGATGTTTTTTTTGTAGCGTCTCAAGATGTATGACGTCATTCATTTTAAATGGTCAACACGTGAGAAAAATGTGGTGATTACTGTAATGCGATTATTAGTTAACGCGGCGGTTATAATTTTTAAGTGGTTTGTTTAAAACCGGTTAGTGGATTAGGTATCTACTTTTTTTATGCAACTGGAACTGTGACGTTTTTTTTTCTTCATTTTGTTCGCACAATTTGGCTGGCTAACTTTAAAATATTATAAGTTTTTCTCGTTGGCTCATTGCTGTTTGGTAAAATTTTCTGAAAATAACTCTTATTGGTACCTACCTACTTTACGAAAATCTTCAACCAGTTGGTGACTTGATACCTTTTAAATTTTTTTTTTTAGTTGTATCTACTTCTGTCCATTGTCACCTAAAACCTAACCCTCAAAATTCTGATTCAAAATCTAGCCTATAGGTACGATGTAGACGCACTTTAATGAAACTAATTTCAGATTTAGACAACACCTAATTATTGGAGGCATTACAATTAGCAAGTTTATGTGGAAATGGATCACAATACGGACCGAAAACCGATAACGTTTGGTAAAGAAAGGTTGTCAAATAACGACCATGAACTGTATAGCAGTGTGGCAAGCCGTTGAATACAAGTTCTAGGACCATATCTACCGTCACCAAGCAAAGGGGGGCCTCCTAATAAGATAAGGTCACTTCGACAGCCTTCGATCACATGCTGAAGCAAGGAGGCCCAAGAGAGCGCAGTTATAAAAAATAAAAAAAACGTTTAATTTCTGTACCTACACGTCAGACCAATTAAAAAGTGTTTTACCAATTAGAACCTATAAGTCTGAGACCTACACAGGTAGGTGGATATTGCCTTTCACAAACGTAAAGTTAAAATTCAGTTTATCTTGTAAGTACGTTGTTTGTTATTCAAGTGACAAGGAAATTATTAATCATAGCACCTACATATTAATATTTACGTATTTAAATATCTATGGTAGGTACGGGTAATATTTCTCTATTATCCATTAATATGTCGAGGCTAGCCGTTAACTGCAAGTTACTACAGTTTTACTTTGAGTTATAGCATTGATTAGGTATGCAACTGTAACTAGGTATAATTTATTGTAATACGTACCTAGGTCAATATAGGAATGTTACTAAAAAACTATCTACGATAGAAACCGCTAGGTACTTTAGATGAATAATAACACAATTCAAAAAAGCTTATTTTATAGGAGAGCCTTTTCAGATTACATTTTTGAAGAAAAATGGCGCCAAAAATCAAAAGCAAAATGGCAAATGACATTTTGTGATGCCACAGAGATTTCTCGCAAAAAAAAGGGCTATTTTGGATTCCTCTTTCTCCTTGTGTAGTTTGAACATTTTGGATTGTGTGGTTATTCATGCAAAGCAACGAAATAGATTACCTAAAGGCCACAACTCGATCGTACTTACATCGATTTTTCGGAGAACAATGAGAGCAAAACAGTACCTACCATCTGTAGGTAGGTACTGGCCGCGATTACGTCATTGTAACAAAATCTATTGTTGTAACAAATACCTTTGCATGTAATAAGCCGAATATAATAGATTCAAAAGTTTCACTATCATAAAGATAGCCATTCAACATAATAATAACGATAGATACAGAAAATTACTTCGCTATAACCGCTCAATGTAACTCGGAAAGGAAATAAATAGATCGCGCAAAAACTTCCCCATTCACAAGTTCGCAGTAATCAGACAAAAACAAGTCTTCAATGCATTATAATTTCCGTATAACCTTATGTGTATGATAAAGAACTTCGTCAACTTAGCATCTGCTTAGTAAATGTGTTGACAACACTAATAATAGCTCAAACAAAAACAGTCGTTAATAACTTGACGCAGTTATAACTCAATGCCAATAAGGACTAAATGTGAAGGCAAATGAAGAAACAATAAATAATGGAGCGAATGAAGATCTAGATATCGGAGGAATCTTTCGTGCGAATGAGGATCTAGAAATCGTAGGAATCTTTCATGCGTATGAGGATTCAGAAATCAGAAGAATCTTTCGTGCGAATTAGAATCGATAAATCGGAGGAATCTTTCGTGCAAATGAGGATCTAGAAATCGGAGTAATCTTTCGTGCGAATGAGGATTTAGAAATCGGAGGAATCTCTCGTGCGAATAAAGATTAACCTAAAATAACAACGATAGTAAACAGAAAATGGACTAGGCTAGCACAAAATCGAGGATATTGAAAGAAAATAGGTACTGATGGAACTTGGAAGTCTTGCTAAGGGGTGCAATTAACACGTTTCTACTATGATACTCTACGATCCATGAGAGAGTATGCCTCACGATTTGAAGGAATAGATACTATGGAATGATGTCTTTTATCGGAAATCGTGTTAAACAGTTTTTTAAACTTAACAGGGCTTATTCATCTTGTTTATGTATAGAATTTGACGATTAATACGGTTTTAACAAGTGTTAAAACTTTTGCAGTACAACCAATGTTTGCTGCGGGCTACAGCTGCTAAAAGTACCTCGTTTAATGTTAATTGTGCGTCGCAAAAGGTGACTAAAGGATAATTGTAGGCTTGGACAGTTACATTCACCTGTGAATTTAACTACCTACTTACTGCTATCACCGTATCACAAGATCGTTGTGGTATTTTATGTATGGTTAGCACGTAATACCAATTTATTGATTAATTCTGGATTTGATGTGATAAGAAGCGCAAATTACAATGTTGTTAGCGTATTAATACAGGACTCTCAACATGGCGGTCTGGGAGCTGGGTCCGAAAAGGTGATGCTATAGAGTAGATACTTTTGTTTGTTTTTATTTTTATCTGCCTCTCTATTGATATCAAAAGGAGTTCTTTGTTTCTTTAATAGCTGTTTGTTAACCGGTTGCGTACCGCCCGTCGTCCCAGGACGACACTTAACTGTCTTATCTTTTGTGTCTATAATTACGGTGATTGAGAGTTTAAGCTAATTCGGTCTCTAATCTTTTCAATTGCTCATATCAGCACATATCAATAGTGATAAAGTTCTCAAAGGGGCCTCTGCGCGTTGGCCCTGTATCCCCCGTATGCTTTCCAAAGGACCAGACATCTTCTGCAAGGAAGTTGAACCGTGATAAAAAAATGATATGAATGAAATGAAAATGTCAGCTATTGAAAATTTCGAATCGAGTTCTATTCCTCCTTAATCGTTTTTAACACGGGTCTAAGATTCCTTTCGAAGAGTAACATACAGTAACTACGAACAGTTACTGCGAACTTGCGAATTCTGCAATTAGAAACCATATTCAACAAATATCCATAATTCACCACATTAATTCAAACGTAATCCGTCATTCACTAATTAACTTTTGTCACCGAACGTACCTGCCCATTCAAAAACACAATCAGCACAGGCGAGTGCGAAACTCGACGCTTGCGTTTTAATGGCAAAGGGAATTCATTAATTTATACCTAATGATGAGAAAGAGATAAAAAAGTTTGAGGGCCGATGAAAAGGCCCGATGTGGGCCCCGATCGACATAATAAACGCGATCGGGTTACGAAACCGGCCAGTTTTGTGTGCTGTAAACGTGGTTCTGCATAAATTAAATAAAACGTTTTTGAGAAAATTCAATGAAATCGTAAAGTAATTACGTGTGGTATTTTTTATTGGATATTGGATTCAACTAAATAAAAGTATTCACGCGGGTGTAAGTAATCTTCAGACATTGCTCTGTTACCGAAAATCAGAATCGTTTTAAAGCAATTAACACATTATAGAACCATGTAAAACTGTTTTATTTACAAAAGATTTTGTTTCATTAAATGTGTAACCAAAACCCAAGATTAAATCAAATGTTAGATGCTTCTACAGTAAATACGCGTTCATTTCTAAAGTAAAAGTTAGTTAAGTAAGTATTTTTGGCTATTAATTTTCTCTTCTATAAAGACGCCTTCACTGCAATAGGCGCTTCTTGAATAAATGAGAGGCAGGGAGATCATTTCTCAAGTTCTTAGGAGTTTCTAGGTTGTCTTAAAAAGCCTTACATTATGAAGGTAACATTTCTTAATTTCTACGTAAAGCTGATAGGTACCCGAATTCCTAAACCTAATTCTAGTTACGATGCTTAATTTATGACAGGTTAGTAAATTATAAAAAAAATACACACATTTTGGCGTTTTTACGTATTAAAAAGAACAGTAAGCAATAAAGAAAGAAAAATAAAGGAGTAAAAAATAAAAAGGCGCCAAAGTAGCCACGCGCAAACTCGCCGTCATTATAAAACCCGACCGATTTAAGTAGACAGCGTCTTTAACGACGATCCAGCGAAACAGACAACCACCTAACTTGGCCGGTTTACCGAAACCGGTCAACAACGACTATTGACCGGACGAATACAGTTGCAATGCTGCCACCAAAGCAACATGACTGAAGAGGTGGTATATCTAAACGGGCGGGATTCTCGCTCAGAATTAGGCGCCGTTTTTACGTAGACCTATATTCTATCTCGTTTCACTTTTAGGAAAAAGAAAGAGATAGACATAGGTACCGGCTAAAGAATTAGTTTGCCGGTGTTAAATTTTCATTTCTGGCCGGGGTCCGGTGTCGCTGAAACGGCGGTCTCGCAATGCAGTTGGCGCGTAGCTACCAGGGACGCAGACATCAGTAGGAGGTGACTCACCGGGGTAGGGCCAAAGGGGCGCGGGCGGCGCGGCGGCGGGAGGTGCCGGCCACGCCAGCGGGGCGGGGCGCTCGTCGCAGAGCACGTTCGCCACGCCGACCGTCATGGCCGCCTGCGCCGCGTCTGCACAACAACACAGTGACGTGGCGGCTGCAACGCGCGACACGCGTTCAGAACACATGAATTATTACTACACACGTTTTATTAATTACAATACTTCTGTAACCTGTCTTCCTGGTATTCCCATTCTATTTGCTACCGTCATTTTACAAAAAGAAAGATTAATTTAAGTTTCTTTCTGTAACCTATGGGGAATACTGTCAGACTCCGCTAATCTTACGGAAACTAGAATTTGCAATATGATGTTATCAGGTTTCAGGGAATGCTGTAATAATTCCTGGCATCTCACAACAGTACAGGAAAAGGTGTAAGGGCTGATGCTAACTAAGTCTAGTCTAGACCTAATCAGAAACGAAATAGGTTCAGATAGTTTCGCCAGTTTCTCCTTGCATGATCGATTTCGCACATTATTTTGGTATCGTAGTCGATATGTTTCCGGTTTATTTGTCAGTTAATCCATGGACAATTACCTAACCTATGAAACATCGAAGAATAAACAGGGATGAAGGACTAGGCGGAGATAAATACCTCAATTAGTTGGAGCACATCAAGAAGAAGAATTAGATAATTATGTAGATAGTAATAATTAATAGGTAAATGAACCTTTTTGCTCACAATTCTTTCTGTCTCAGTTAACCACGGCTGTGTGAAAGATGACCAATAAAATGAAAAGCGCTGGAAATGATGATAATTTCTGATTTAGGCTCTAATTCTGTTTTGGTATAGGTTGCAGAAATGAAATTGAATTATATGAAAAGACAGTTGTCCCACGTAAACCTGCGTATAGGTAAGTAGATATTTTATATGCAAGATATAATTAACTATGAATAAACATGCAAATGTCCACATGAAACGCACTCGTAAAACTGCTTTCTTATGAAACTATTCAAACGAAGGTAAGCGAATACGGTCAAATTGCGTGCCCGTTTTTTTTTTTTTTTTAACAATACCATCAATAGTATTGCTTAGATACGATATTAATGAAATAATGTCGACAAAATAATTTTAAGTTATTTTCATGGTGATGCAAAGAGGATGAAATCTAATTAATCAATTCATTTATTCACCATAAGTAAAGTAATTTACATCGTGTTAAATGCCCATAAAAAAATGTCTTTATATCTATTTAGCCTATTGACGGCATGTGAAACTGGTAATCACTAACAAAATGTCCAATCTAAAAATAATTCGTAACAATGTCACAAATCTCTTTGCATTGATGTCGTTAAGTAGCAGAAGAAATCTAAACCGGGCCCCCTTGATTCAGAAGGATTCTATAATTCGGTTGTCAACTGATTTGTTATCTACGATTCTCGTAACGAGAAAGAACGAGATGTCAACGAGATGACAAGTTCTTAATTAACAGGCTGTATGTATCTTAATATCTTTTTGCACTCTTGCTTATCCATGTCACTTTCGACATTGGCAGAATTGTCGACATCGGCACTACTTGCCATTTCGAAAAATAGAATAGGTAGAACACAACAGGCTGTATCTGCAAAACTCTGTTTTCTTGAAAAGTTGTGGAGGTCTGATGTCAAGTAGAAATCATCTAAATCATAGATGTGACTAGTTTTACGCTAACAAATGACTTTCCACTACATTCTATCTAGAATGCCTCTGCAGCTTGATTCTTATTGGGATGTACAATATCTTCAAATTAGAATAACTATGACTAGTTTTCAGATTTTCGGGCTTCTGTCTAACCATTATAAAGGCCAGCTTAAGTATCTATTAACAATTCTTGATAATTTAATTCCCATTTAAATGCAAATAGATCGGTCTCTTGCCTAAAAAAATATATATCTTCAAGACTGGTTTGATTTCCGGAGATTATCTACCGATGCAATGAAACCCCGTATCTAGACGATTTATACATATATTTCATTTCATTTTCAAAGTACCGAGATATCAATTATACGATTCTAAATAAAGTATTTATTTTCGATATTAATCAAGATAATCATTACTTTGCCCTTATCGCACTGATTAAGAACACCAAAGGTATTTCTTGCGTCAAAATCGGAGCGTCCAATACATTTTAAATGTTCTATTCGATAGTGGAAATCTACTATTAATGGTAATAAAACGAATGCCTCAAAATCTAACCAAATTATGCAGATGAAATTCTTAGAAGAATCATAGAATCAACATCTTTAACAACCCCGCCCGCGGCGTCCGTCATCCGTGTTAGATTACATGTAAAATAAACTTTTTTAAACCTAATTATATCATTTTCATGATCGATAAAACTGTCATACAGTCAAAATGAAGCAAATAACTTTGAAAGTCAATAATTATCTATACTTTTGAAAATTAATGCAAGCAATACGATGCTCGCGTCAGATTATTTTTATAAAAAATTGTAAAAGCTTAATTGAAGCCAACCCTTCTGCTTCCACGGCGATTAAAGGATTAAATCAGGTGAATGGACACAAGAATTCTCCCCATTGTTAGAATTCTACAGCGGAACAGAGGGGTGTTGTGGTCAACCTGCATTCGCTCAGTGTAATGCTAGAAACTCGCCACATAGAAACAGGATCAGATTATAAACATATCGAAGAGCACACGTTCAGTGTTAATAAGAGATTAATTCGTTAATTTTACAGATATTGTATTGGTAAGTAACAAAATAATAAACGGACATTCAGGAGCAATGAATCCGGATCACCGACGCCGGATACTAAATGTTACAAAGACAAAAAGTCAATGGGCAACATAGTCCTAGTGTCAAAATGTACAAATTGTCTAGTGCCAAAATGTCATTTTGCCCAAATGCCGCTATGATAGAATACATTAAAGCTGTAATGTTCAATTGTACAAATTGCCCAGTGCCAAAATGTCATTTTGCCCAAATGCCGCTATGATAGAACAAATGAAATGACATTTCAATCATCTTTTTCAAGGATACCGGACTTTCAAGAAGTATTTATACTCAAAGAGATTAGATAGAGAAGAGATTTTAATTAGATATCCAGTGCAGAGAATTATGTTGATATCAAGTAGCAGATAGGTGTATGTAGGCTCAGTCGTTAGTGATCGTACCTTCGAAGTCCAGGTTTGCGGGTTCGAATCTTGACTGTGTGACAATTGGACCACGATGCATTTTGGCACAATTGTGTTTTATCTTTTGTACATTTTGACAATCTAACAATTAGACCCTTACGCATTATATCGCAATTATTTTTTGTCATTTGCACATTCATATACATTAAGACATTTGTACATTTTGACACTAGGACTATGTTGCCCATTGACTTTTTGTCTTTGTAACATTTAGTATCCGGCGTCGGATCACCAACATAAACCTTAAAATCTCGGAAACTAAGAATGCTAGCTTATTTAAATAAAATGTATTTTATAGACTATTTAAGAAGTTTTATTTGAGTAGTATAAAATAGTCTTTAAAATATTGCTATCATTATTATTTTCCGAGATATCAAGGTTTATACTGATTGTCCGGATTCATTGCTCCCGAGTGTAACTTAGAATTATGATAAAAGATCGAATGAGAGACTGAAAAACTCACTCTTTCAACACCCATAGTCATCTATTCTTGAATTATCATAATCAAGACTATTATAAATGTAGGTACAAAACCAGAAGATGTCGTATTTCTCTTTTAGCTTCGCGTAAACTCGTTGGCTTTAGCGCGGAGCAACTTAATTTGTCTTGACAAGTCAGATGTAATTCAATTAGATTCAATAGCTAATTTACTTCAATGGATAAACATAATGCAATAAAAGGATTAAGACAAGGATGAGCTACATTTCCCTTACAAACGACATGCTGTGATCAGCGTTACCTACGATAATTTACTGAAAAGCAGTTTATGATAGCCTAGTGGTTGAACGCTTGCTTTTCATGCAGAAAGGTCTGAGTTCGATACAGGGGGCGTACTCCCTAAGTCCGTCAACGAAGTTAGTCGCCCGTCCGAAAGTAGCCCGAAACGTAGAAGTGAACAAAACAATTGTCAAGTTCAACTTTTCGGACGGGCAAAAACACATCGGTACATCGGTAGTAGGGATAACTGTCAAATCGTGCTGTCATTCATTCTTACTTCGGGCCCCGAAATAATCGTATGTCCGTTGGTGATAGGGAGTAGGAAACGCTCGTAACTAAGGCCAAAACCACGGACTTCGTGCTTAGGGAGTAAACCCCCTGGCCCGTACCTCTGACTACGAAATCATCACATGCGTTAACGGTAAAGGAAAACATCGTAGGGAAATCTGCACTCGTAGTCCAAACCGCATAAGGCCAGCGTGTTGGATTAGAAGTCCTCTCCTCATTCTGAAAAGAAGTCGGTGCCCAGCAGTGGGACTCTTATGACGGACTGATATGATGATGATGAATGCATAGTGAACCTAACAAATCTTTGAAAAATACAAATAATGACTCTGAAAATGAATTTTGCAGAAATTCTTTATGTAGAATCAACGTTCCGAATTAATGCCGATTTAAAAAAAGTTTAAATTTTTTGCTAACGCCATTCAAAATTACTTTGCTCCGATATCTAACAATTTAAAATTAACCGTTTCAAATTTAGTCATTAAACATTGCTTCCATTTCGACTAAACTAAATCCCTCCGTAGACCGCCTACCGGACGTCGTCCTACATATCTGTTGTATATGACCGGGCTGCCCAGCTGATCGCAAACCGGTCCGGACCGGTTCCCGACTAATTTATATTGTAATTCATTTGGACTCGTTATTAAACCCAATGGCCCTTAGTGGCTAACAAGTCTTTGTAGGTTCGTTTTCTCAAATAGGCATAGTATTTATTTGTTATGTTGCCTTGGTTCCTGATTCTGTAATTGGTTCTATTTGCCTGTTATTGCTAGCCTGGGACTACTTCTTTTCTTAGGCTCTTCATATCTCAGGATATTTAGTAGCTCCAATGTGTCATTTTGATAACACTTGAGGTGCTGATTAGAAGAATAAAAAAGAGTTGTCATATGTTACAAATTCAGATGACGCGACGTTTACATTTTGACAGTTTTTCTTGGAATGCTACTCCAGACCTTGTGGAAAGTTGTTTAATTATTACAGGCCTTATAGTAAGTAGCCAGCTGGTCGTAAACTGATTGACATTCTAATTAAATGTTCAGGATATGGAATTATGGATGGATGGACGGTGCTGCCCATTTTGGTTATTATAGCTTTATCTCTGTTTACTGCACTTATGGGAGGATATTATGGATCTTCGTTGGAGACTAGGAGACCATAGGTTGAAGAAAATGTATGGCAAACAATTATTCCTTGCCAATTGAAACAAATTGCTTTTGAGGTTGTTAATCCATTGGTAGAACGTTCTTAGTAAGCAAACCATCTGGATCACACAAATGCCTTCTGTTTTACCTATTTAAAAGCGCAGGTGCAATTAATAATTTGATACGATTTAAACTATTCAAAGCATAATCAGGCCATTACTGTCCCACTGCTGGGCATGGACCTATTCTAAGATTCAGAAGGGTTTATACCTTAGTCCACCTCACTGGCCTGGTGGGGTTTGGCGGACTACACACTCCATCGAGTCCTCTTAGGTTTGCAGATTACCTCACGGTGTTTTCCTTCACCTATAACGGCTATAACGCAAGTGATTATCAAATTCTCATCTGCATGCACATGAATTCGAAAAGTCAGAGGTGTGGGCCGGAATTAAACACGGACCATCCTGCTTCGAAGGCAAGCGTTAAACTTATTATTATTACATGTAGTTAAATCTTGTTTATTTATAGTTTCATTAATGCACTTTCATCGGGCTTGTTGACGGTTATTTTTATAAAATCTGAATAAGTTTAAATTCAATATTCCTTATCTGAATTTATTTCTCAGAAATTGTGAATGTGTATTATAAACGGTACCGGTAAACCGGGGTTACTTTCAAATACAGGGGCGACATTGATAGTTACTAAACATTTTGCATTTGGTTAAATATCTGTGTGAAAATGGAACTTGTGCATTTTAATTTAATATTGTAGGGAACGTTGACAGTTTTCCTATTTTACCATTCAGTATAGAGGTGTCTGCGATGTTAGATGGCGATGATAAAAAATATTAAATGACACCCCTGAATATGTAAAAAAAACGAGTTTTAGATTTTTCGATTGGGGCTACTTTGAAATTCAATGATAGAACAGAGATCATCAAAGTAGAAGCTCTACGGTCCAAGTTTGATAAGGAACATTTCTCCTTTTTGCTATCGAAAACTGTGCTCTATAGTTTTTTTTATCTAGTCTATGTGATTTTATATATCTCAGTTAATTGAGTCTACATAAAATATTTTTGATGTAGCAGCTAAAAGCGAAAATAAATAAGATACAAACACATGAAGCTCAAAAAATTGATCAAAGTAACCCCGTTCTACTATAAACTCAGCTATTCCTATATTACTCCCACAGTGTATCGGACTTTTTGACATTAGAAACGAAGTTAAACTTTAAACAACTTAACTGGTAGTTACATAAAAGTCTATCTTCATTATCTTTTCTAACTTCTTTCTTATACATTTTTATTTAATTTTTCGGCTTATCTGTTCCGTTTGTCCAACGTTGAAAGTAACAATTGAAAAACACAATAAAATAAATCGAAAATACTGAACAAAAGAATCCTCACTTATTTTATAAATTTTTATGGAATTCGCTTATTCTACAAAAAACAAAGTAAATAAAATAAAACTACTGCCATTTCTCACAAAACAAATTCCCACAATGAGATGAAATGAAATATCGGAGTGGCAGCGGGGCGAGGAGCCAAAACGAAAATTATGAAAGGAAGCACGTGCTGGTACGTCTGTCGCGCTCAAACGTATAGCGTTGTCCTCGTCTGTCACTCGTCGTACTACAGAGTAGTACAAATAAACTTTGACTCAGTTCTTCGTTCTTCGACACAAAAAATAGTTAGATTTTATAATTGTTTTGACGGTATTATAATAGTAAGTAATTACAAAGTTATTGTGCATTACGTTACATAAATTCAGATTATTGCATTACATTGGATAGATTTATGTACTTAAAAAATAGATAATCGCTGAAAGTTATAAAAAATACCTATCACCTATTAATTAAATAAAATATCCATTAACTTTATCGCGTTAATAATCTTGATACGTAATATCTATGCTTGAATTACACTGTGTATCCTATCAGTTGACCTTCACCGTAACGTCTCTTTCTAACGCTAGCATTCCAAGCGCAAGTGCGTCTCTTTCCCTCCAACGGCTATACTCGCCGCGGCGCTCCGTATAAACTCCTCGAGCTTACTGTGAGCCTAGTATCACGCGCGCTGAAGAAAAGGGTTTATCCGACGCCGAGTGACCCGGATGCAACTAGGATTTTCCGACCAAAGAAACTATTTTGTTTTTCGCGACAAAAACTATATTTTCCAATGGAATAGATCTAATAGAATATTTTGACATTTATTCATGTTTAATTTATACAAAATAAAATACAGCGAGTGTCAAACGGAATTGGCTAAGTTTCGATTTTAGTAGCAAAAATTGCAGCGTTTGTTATTTTCATTATTTTTCACACTAGAAAATCTAGGCCACAGTTAATATCGTCCCTATTCTAGAATTAAAATAGCTGCACGTCGCGTTGCGTGGTCAGCGTAGTGAAGCGTAGCGTAAATAGAATGACGCGACGTCTCTCGTGGTCGCTCGGCTGGGCTACTAGTTGCGAACCGATATCGATAATGAAATGCATCTATTCGTGAGAAAACTTCATCTATGTTCTAATGTGCAATAAAAAGTAACTAAAACTACATCATTATTTTGTGCTTAATTTTAGACAGTTCTGCTATAACTTGCATAATTTAGAAGAAGCTTCTAACAGCCATTATTGTCTCATATGCACTAGGTAATCCCACTATCCTCCGGGATGTTAAGTGGTACGCGAAAGAACAGCTAATAAAAGAAATGTAAACGTAAGTATGTCATAATAGCGTACTGTACCTACATTTGGATATTACGTCAATACTGCAAAAACAAGAGAATATATATGAATGGAATCCGACTCGAAGTTGTGAAGAACGTCAATTAATTAAGTAGGGAGAATTGGGAACCGCTAGACCAAACCGAATTTTGTTTCCAACTAGTTAAAGTTGAAAATGGGTTCGTCAAATTAACTCACATACAAGAAATATTCGGGTTCGAAGAGCAAACTACGAACGGACTCCTACAAAAATCTACCAGGGCAGCATAGAAGGCGGCAAGTGGGTAGTGTAATCGTGTACAAGCGCGCATGATAACTTGTTGTTCCAGTTGGTACAGACAAATCTAGCCTTTAATTTCTAGACCGAAAAGTCCAAATTTACACAACTTGTTTAAAGTTAAAGTTCAGTAAAGTGCACGGTTGTAATAAATAGTGGTGTGCATGATGATTTGATGATTAATATCAGGATATTATATTTTATAAGGACGGGAAAGAAAAAAATATAAGCCGTAATTCGTAAAATAAATACTCAATGTCCACAAAAAAATATCATTTTTTTTATAATCGCATCGTAACAAATTTCATAATGTTGTTCTATAATAATTGTAAGTATAAATGTCTGGAAAGCTATAGGGACCTTCGCCCAGCAGTGAGACAATTTATTAAGGTTAGGTACTTCACAATTATTGCCTTCATTGCATTAAATTGTTGTACTATTTATTTAATATGTAGCAGTATATTTTATGAATTCGTTCCTTATTTTATATTCAAACCAATTGTTTCATGCCTCCCCAATTAGTGATTGTTTAACATAACACTTGTGGGCAAATTATCTTAAATTACAATTATAATACAAATAAATGTCAACATGCACATTTAATAGCAAAGTCAACATTTTTTTATCCAAACAACATGGGCTGGGGCGAGATACGGCACCCTCTCTGCGCAACCCCACGTAGAAGAATATTTCATTGGAATATCAAATTTATTTCCCTATTTTAGGGCATAAAGTAGCGTGACAGAGTAAAAAAGGGGTTCATTTAGTTTATTTGAAAATTTTAGGCATGCATTTACGGAATTGAAAACTTTATGGAAGTGCAAATTTCTATAAATACTGCCGGTTTACAAAGTTAGGATGATTAATGACGAAGTTTTTTATGGCTTAACTATTCAGCGCAAAGGATGAAGGTGCAAAGGGTACATTCGTTTGAGAAATATTAGTAATTTATTCGTTTTGTCTTCGGTTATGTTGAGTTTGCCGTAGGTATAGGTAGACGCACAGGTTTCCAAATACAACTGTACTTATACCTGATGCAAAATACAACACCAGCGACCTATTAATCAAATTCATACCTTTAAATAAATATAATCGCATGAATTATTGGTGTATAATTTATACGATTGCTTAATAATATAGGTAAATACAGCGTTAATGCATAATACTTAGTTTTCCTCGACAATAAATTGTTGTAATCGCCCATTGAGTGGACACATTTGATTACTTGCTCGTTAGAAAATCTCCTTTTATGGTCATTATCCATTAACAGCAGCCGTAAAATAGTAGAACGTGTAGATATCTGCGCGATTGATAATGTGAGGAGTTAATTTTCTATTAAGTAGTTATTTTTATGATTCCATTTTGAGGTAAGTATATGTATTGTTAATCAATTGATCAAGCCATTTGTCATTCATTTCATATTTGCAATATAACATTATTTAAAACTTGAATAATTATACTTAATTACAATTTAATCGAAAGCGTTTTTTTTCAATCATTTAAGCGAGTCGACGAATTGCTATGTTAATCAATGTTACAAGAATCTACCGATAAGTAGTTACTAAGCTAGTAAAAGCCTAAAGATACTTGCCAAAATTCAAAGTCAAGTACTTGCCCAAATTCAGATGCTTGAAACACTAGATAAGTAAGTACTTGAATTTATCCCTAGATTTTAACTTCTTATCGTAAACCTGTAAACTGCTATTCTATCCTAACTTTTAAGTCGCTTTATGTCTCTAATAGTTGTTATTCTAAGGCCTTCTTAATAACTAAATGTTGAAAAAATATTAGGTAGGTACGTTCTTTGCTTTCATAATGATTGGAAGTTCTTTGTTCGTTAGAGCAAGCAAGAATTTGATTAGGATAACATAATTAGACAAGAGCTATTAACCAGTAATTAGCTTCAACTATGATAGATGCGGCAGCATTGAGTTAAATTAGTATTAATCGGTGAGCGTCAGTTTGTTTATTATATCAAACACAATTCGTAACAGTAATTTATTCAGACACCGTGAATTATTTCTCTATTGACCCAAATATGGTCGTTATCAATGTCTCGGCGTTTTCATGCTCAATCATTGAAATGTGTGTGTCTACTTATTTAGACGCTTATTGTTGTAGTGTCGATAAATTAATATTGATTAATTTCAAATAAAAAGTTGAAATCTTGTAACAATTAATACTAAATATTGGCAAAGATTAATAATTTATAATAATAATTTATTTATTCATCAAAAACATTGTAGTACATGATAACAATTTACAGAATCGTTTATAGTGTACAAAGACTACAATAAAATGGTGGGTGAGGTGCTGTATTCCTAGCTAGGTTATTAGATAACCTGTGTTAAGGAGTACAGTGCCGGTCCCCAAGGAAAGAAATAACAATATCGTACACAGTATACATTATAGGATACTATGATGTGCTACTACAAATATTTTGGTATAAAATAACAAGTAAGAAAAAGATTATGCATCAATAAATTAAACAAATCTGTTTTCTTTTTACAAGAACATCACTATTAATTTTGTCTTTGTAAGTGGACTTAGCAAGATTCGCGCAAAACCTTTAATTTCATTTTCATATTAATTAGATACTCTAGGAACAAAATAGTTGATTATTTTCTTTATTACCTAACCGACTTCGAAAAAGAGGTCATCAATTCGTTGCGTATCGTTTTTTTTGTTTTTAATTTTATTGTGTACACGGGTTTCTCCGAGATTTGTGTACTGACTTATTATTTTTTTGTTGGTGCGGAATACTTTCGAGTTTGTCCCACCCTAATTTCATAAAGTTTAGCTGAGTAGGTTTTTTTACAATAATAGTAGTTCGAAAATAAATTACGACGAGCGACGTTCTAGTTGTAGTAGTGGTGGTCCAAGAATTTGTACACAACTGTAGGTAATCGTAATTTGTGGCAATAAAAAAATACAAACTGAAAGGAGTAAAATAATTACCATTACCGTATTATAAAATTTACAGTTTCAGAAGTCGTTGCCTTCAATTTGAGTTTTTTTTTTTAAACACACCTTTACTTTTTTTTAAATTTATTTAGCAATAGGCACCTTTATGTTAACGTCAAGTGCCATGACGTGAAGTTTTATCTTAAAACGTCAAATCAAGACCTGGCGCGCTCCTTCCTTACTCGTTATCACTTTTATCTACCTATTTCTTATCCGTCTCCCGTCGTCTCGACTCTCGTCTCTCGACTCGACGTAACATAGACGGTCGAATAGAAACGTCACGGAATGTACTAGGGGCGCAGTAGCGGGTAGGCGGTATGTGCGATCCGCTCGACAGTCGCCGACTAGGGTCGAGCGAGGGTCGCTGTGCGGGGGGACTGTCTTGTAGCTTCAAGGGTTGTCAACTTAACTTTATTTATTTATTACTGATATTCGTCTTTAAATGCAGTTTCTAAATAATTTACAGTCATAAATCCTTATTAAAAACAACATCGTTAAAATTTCGCAAACCGGTTCAAACTTACTAGATTATTTTATACTTACACTGTATACTAATAAAATTTTATAATTTGGAATCATCGACCTCATGGACTAGTAACCAGCAGTAAATTCTTATTTAATATGGGTATTTTAAATTATAAAGAAGAAATTATCGCTACAACCAAGATAATAAATGTAAGAAGCGCAAAAGTGGATTACTTACTAAACATAGATAGTAAACATATCAACACTATTTCTGCCACAAAATATTGGTGCATAAGGCATAAACTAAGAGAACGAATAGCCGCTGAAATCGCAGAAAATAATGTTATCTGCCAATTGCCATAGCCTGGTCGGTAAAAAACTGTGTAATGTGTCATAAACTGGCGGGCGTTGTCAGCCCTAGCTGGCGGATTGGCGGGAAGCGCGCCAAATGTTTGTGACGGGCGGTCGGGGGCCGAATTGCCACGAACGTGATTAGAAATATTTCACTCGTTGGCTGCAACACGCCAGCCGCTAGCTATGAAGACAACCTCGAGCTCAGAGATTCCTGCCCGGTCCCCTTGATCAGAATGTTTTATACAGATTATTCGTGCCAGCATTATAGATCCCAAAATTAAAACAGGGTAGCTTTGCCGAAACTAACATTAAGTAAATACCTATAAACCCCTACTAAAAATGATCGTGATTACTTATAAATGCGAAAGTAACTCTGTCCCCCTTATTACAAAAGATGGTAAGTATAAGAAAAACCTAGGTTTTAAAATAGCCCCGTCTCTTTTTGTTATATGACATAAGAAAGTGATGGGTATATTTTAAACCTGGTTTACCTTAGTCTTTGTTTAAACCATCTTTTGTAATAAGGCCCTGTATGTCTGTCTGTGACGCTTTCACGCCTACACCGTTGCATTGATTTTGATGAAACTTGACGCAGAGATACCCTGGAACCTGGAGTAGGACATAGACTACCTACTTTTATCCCGAAAAATACGGTACCGGAATACCTACGTGATAAACGACATCCACGCAAGGCCACGAGCGACTTCTACTACTTCCTAAAGTAGTCAAACCTTATTTTAAGGTTAAGTACAGAAAATAATAACACCCCTTCCCATAGACCAAATATTTTTCACCATATTTTACAATAGTCTTGCACCCACCTGGGACGGTCCATGACTGTACTCCAATAGTGCAGCCGTGGATAGTCCCCGGTTGGTGCCCCACCCCATTTTAGATTAAAGTCCTCAAAGGGGCCTCTGCGCGTTGGACCTGTGTCCCCGTGTATGCCTTCCAAAGGACTGGACATCTTCCGCACGGAAGATGAGCCGTGATTCCCAAAGAGATCAAAAGTTTATATTCACCTAACCGTATAAACAAGTCCTATTACAAAATAAATATTATTCCCCATATTTATTATCCAACTAGCTAGTTCGTTACCTGATACTATCGCCAGCTTCTCAGGTGAAATCCTTGAGTAAGTAATACGACCAAGATAATTTATGTTCTCGTATATAAATAATTACTGAATGTTTCTTAGAAGTCATTCGAATTCGTAACACAACCACAAACATGACGTAATTTAAACTTACGTCGCCTTTTGAGTGCTCTCTTATCGTTGCAACAAATGATTCATAACAGCTACTGATATTTAAAAGGAAAAAAAAACAACTATTTAGGCAGCATTGCCATACAACGTGGCAAATAGTAGCAATGCTGCCAGCCTTCTGGGCACGTTACCAATCGACAGCGATGCGGAGGAATATTTTGATGCCCTATTTTAGTTTATAGTTTTATTAGGACATATTTTTCTCTATTTGTATATATTTTATTTGTAATTATGTAAATATTGTATAGATAATGAGATAAAATAATTTAATATGTATATACCTACCCGTAAATAAAGAGTACTATTTAGGTACCTACACTAAAATATGCAAGGTTAGTCAGAAAGGGGGTGAGTACTAATCCGAAAGGGTGTTAAAGTACCCACAATAATGAGTAACTTTTGTTCTACTACTTTCCCCAAAAGTCAATAGTTTAAGAGAAATAGCTGTTCAAAAGTTACATAAAAATATGCTAAAATCTATCTATCCTCAGCTATGATCAGCTGTGTTTACATTTTAGCTCATATTTTAGGGTCACGAATTAGAAGCTGCATTTTCTGAATTCGTAACTAAAGTAGGGACGAAGAATTTTTGAAAAAACTAAAATAATTAGATATTATTATATGGAAATAAATACTATCGAATTTTGAAATTTTAACACTTGCTTTAAAACCGCCATCTTGTATAAGTAGCGGATGAAGGCAACCCTAAATAGAAAAATATGACATTACACAATTTACAAACGCAATAAGTTTACGTATTCCTTACGTATTCGTAGCACTGAAAGTATCAAAATACAATTCATAATGATCGTCACAGTTAGCCCACATGTTTTCGACCACTTGCTGTGTGGCATTTATTTATCTAATCGTTCTCGTATTTTTTGTAAGCCAAACTAAACTTTAATTCGATCATCATAAGGATACATTTAAAATTTCGGTTTAATTTATTTGTGCATCAATCTTACTATAATGAAACGTGTGAGTACTTCTCAAGTTCGTGGTAGCCTGGTACATAAAAGTCAACTTTGTAGTTGCGACATAGAATCGTATCTTGCGGAATGGTGAAACTGAATGACAAACGATCTGCCTGAGGGTTACTAGGGGTGCATTATAAGTATTATAACAATCTAAAGTATTGATTTTTTATTTGAATCTATTTCTAAGAGAAAAACTTGGTTTAATAAAAAATAACACTAGGAACATGAAAGCGATATCATAATTTTATACGATGTTAAAAAACATTAACTATGTGTAACTTAGCGGAACTAACAAAGTAGGTAGGTACCTACGTATTAAATAATGTAATATTTAATTTCCACATTCATTTTATTAATAAGTATCGAATTATAGAAGAAACTTTTTTCAATGCAAATAGTTGCATATTTTTATTCGTATCTGTTTGTGGTTATTGCGCGTTGCGTTTATTTCGTTTGTGTAATGTAAACATTATTCCGCCACAAAATAGGAACATGAAAAGGAAACTTAATTTGGAAATTCGCATGACAAACACACATCGACCACCACGCATATACAGCGTGCGCTAATTCATAAAGGACGAAATAAAATAAAATTTTGATATTTTTTGTTTATTTCATTCATGTACAAGAACGATCGCGAGCTCTGTTACAGTAATAATTGTAAAACTGTGATTAGCATGTAATTGTTGGTCGGAGCCGGTGTGTTTTTGCAGTGTAAATAATTTTGAACGTGATAATATCCGTTCGCTTTCGCGATGTTATCTGGGTAGAACGGGAGCGAGGTCCGTACATATTGCTTCATAAAAATATTGTGCCGTTATTAAGAAGTTAATTTTTATTTTTGATTATAAACTCGATTAGATGGCTACTGATGGAAGTTAAATTATCATTAGTGATAGCGTAACTTTCACAAAAAAAAAAAGCATTCATTAAGGAAGATATTCCTAGTTAATTATTATAACCTAGCAACGTCCTCCTAAGTTCTCTGCTGTTCTTTATCTAAAACTTTTTTTTTTTCTTATAAAAATGTATCAGCAATGTTTGTAAAACGACGCAGAATATTAAAAAATAAATACTTTCTTCTGCTTCTGGTTGTGGAGGGCTGGTTTGAGGTGGCGCAGGAAAAAAATAGATACATGGAGGTACTTGGGTGAGGAATTTTCCCAGCAAAGGGACAGTAGAGGCAGACATAAAAAAAAACACTTTCTACAAATTAATTGTTTACACAATTAACAAATGAAAGTACAAACTAATAAAAATGAGCAAATTAACACAATTAATACGTATTTGAAATACGTATTAATTGTGTCACGGACACCTTCGTCGTAAAAGGGCTAGATAGAAAATGTTAAGTGTAACATAAAATTTAACGATGTAGGTATCTTTTATATTACGTTACGTTACATTACGTTACGCCTTATATTGGGTTACAATTATTTATGTCGCTAGAAGCTTTTATCGGTTTACCTACTCGTTAGCAAGCTGAAGTATATTAAGTACAATGAATATGAATGTACTAAACACAAGGCTTATAAATTAATAACCTACTTATTGACAACTCACCACATGCAATAACTATTGCAGTCGCAGAACGTAATTGTTTGAACTTACAGGATATACTAACCGACGACCGAAAACGATATGTTGCCCTTTTATAAAATCGCCAATAAAATAACTTTTATCTGAATATAGTAATTGAATAAATGTCGCGTAAATAAAAGGTATTGAGAAATACAGCCAATTTTATTATATTATAAAAATAAAACTATGGGTTTATTAAGGCAGTTGCAAACCAAAATAGTAATAAAAGTGATCATAATTTAGTCATTGAATTAACAAACGTCGTTTACGTCGTCAAGTCGACGGCAGGTGTCGGAGTAACGTCCTACATTTATTCACTGTTCAACCCTTTCGTATCGATTTGGTCATGCAATGGCATATTTGTAAGTTTAATTTGATACATTTTTATTATAGTGCCATTTTATTCAGAACGAGGTTGTAAAACAAGCGAATATTGTAAAGATTTTATCAAAATTTATGAATTATACTGTTTTTTTTGTGTGAAAGTAAGCATGCTTTGTCTTTTTTCAACTCAAAATGTTGATAAAATTATGTCTTTATTTTAAAATAAATAAAAGTATGAAATTTACAGTAACGATAATTGATAAACTAAGCTGGACATAGAAATAAAATAAGCTTTCGTTTGCGATAAACCTGATGTGGTTTTTATGTTCAATCAAATGTAATAAACAGCAATAACGGAACTATTCAGTTGTAATAATGAAGTTATTGAATCAGCATATTAGATTTTATACAAGCTTCATTTCGCAGTAAAGTTTACTGCGTGTAAAATATTATTAATATATTCTCTGCACGATTGTCGATACCATCTATGGCAGGCTATTTACAATAATAAGGGCCGCTAGAATATTAAATATTCAGATAATAATTGCAATTTACAGCCAAAACAATGTCTGCCACGTTGTAATTATTGAAAAACCACCTGCTTGCTGAGTTAATTGATTTTTTAATGAACTTAATCAGTAACAAAGTGATTGAAGTTTCTGAAAAATGTTGGTGTAGTCTTAATAATTTATAATTTTGCTTAATAGAGTCGTTACAAAAACAAGAAGTCGCCGCGCCGTTCAAAAAAAGCTCTCATTTATCTTGAAAAACACACAAAATCTCTTAAGTTAAGCTTAATAACTGCGGCCTAATTCTCCTAAAATAAATCTTGATAAATCACAACCGAACCAAGGCCAAACCGTTCATTCAGACAGTTCTCAATTTCAAAAGCTATCAAATTGTTTGACACAAAAAACAAAATCAATCATTTTGAAAGTTTTCGAAAACAAAAACTGACTGACGGTTGTGGTTCGATAGCGTTTGGCAACAATTTATTTTAGGAGAATTGGGCCCCTGAGTATAAAAATATTGTTGAGTGTTCGATTAAATTCAAGTTACTAAACAACTAAAAAATGCAAGAATACCTCGTGGCCGGTTGCAACATAGAACTCGAACATTGCATACGTTACAAACAAGCCCGTAATATCTGATTAGCATATAATTGTCGGATACAGACGCGCTTTTATGCAATAAATCTCCTTTACAAAGACCGACGCACATACATATAATTAAAACTATACATATTAACCATAAATTAAATGTCAGGCTATGGAACTGTGGAGGAAAACCGCACTTACATAGTCATGGCGTTCGACATGATCGGACAAACTATGTAAGTTTTTTATTATAAACAGGGAAAATTATAGCCTGTTATGATGTAACGACTTTATGAAATTCATTTGCGTTTCATGAGGATAGAACCTGTTGGGTACCATGCATTTTTTGTTTTGTAGTACATAATTAAGAACCCTTGTGTAGGCCTTTTCGATATTTTGCATTAAGTCAGTCAGTTCATCAGCCTAGCCTGTTTTTTCTATTATGTAGAACCAGTTACAAGTCTAACTAGAACAGTATAGGTATTAAACGTAGCGTCTGCCATCTGAGATTCGCAAACGCAACTCAATTAATGGCGAAAACCGATATAAGTACTAAGGGTTATACGGGATGCCACAAAGGGTGGGCTTCTGGAAGCACTTAACGCGCTTAGCGAGGTATGTATGAGTTTCAATGTGTGGGAAGAACGGTTACCCGTCCAAAACATGACCAGTATGACCACAGTGACCCTCGCAGATCAATAGATCTGCAGCACGGTAGTAATAGATATCTTCCAGCCAGCCGGCTACGACCTCCTCGTTCATTAAGTTAACGTAAATCACAAGATGAATAATTAAGTTTTAGTCACTAATAAAATACATAATTGCCTGTAAATATGTTTAGTAACAAGTTAAACACTTACAAGTCTTAAAATATTCGTAGACTATCCCTAAAATCGTCAGCGTCAGCGGTAAACAAAACTTCAAACACGCAATGCAAAACGGTTGCTGAACAGAAGCTAAACTGTAATTATGGCGATTCAAATTCCCAAATATGTTATGATTTCCACATCCGATCGATAATGCCTGAGATGTCGATGCCTAACGGCGCCATTCAAAACGGTAGCATGCGATTAATGGTAATTCGGAATTCAAATTAAGATCCCCGAATAAAATTATGTGAAGAAAGAAAGATTTGGCCTGTTAATAACAAGTTTAGAAAAAAGGTTACAATATTTTTGTTGAAAAGATGAAATTAGAATGCTTATCGGATACAAGTATGTATAACTAATTTTTTACATAGACCCAATTAACATTGATTCAGCACATCATGTCTGAGGTGTTAAAGCTATCAGCTAAATATATCCTTGTCTTTATCACGCTAAGTATCATTAAAGTATAGACGCAAGTGTGAGTTATTAACGTACGTATTAATAAAATTCTAATTTTGACATCGTAACAATCTTCAGACTTTAAAGCAAAGCTTCTAAGTTCCATTGCAATAATGTTGCGCCTGATTATTTATGCTTGCACATAAATAATGTACATTAGGTACAACGACTGTTGTTATTTATTCATTGAATGTAGCTATAATTCAAGGTGGTATCAAAAACTGTGCTCGCGTGATCGAAGCGATTCGGCGCGATGCCGCGATAACAGCGCGATTTCATTTCAAACGCGCAATCAATTAAAGTAGACATTTGACTTACGAGTCCGAACGTTCGATTTTGTTTTTATTGGTTTTAGCGGAACGAAATCTTGTCTATGTCGATTTTTTATTCAAACTTGCGAGCAAATAATAACGGAACACGGAAGCCTTTGTAATAAACTACAACAAAAAGTGGAGCAACCTGTAATTTGGTCAATATAACCCAAACAACATTGAGCTTTACTACCATAAAATTTTGCATACTTCTCGACTTGCTTGTTTATTCGGCCTTCTATAAAGTTTAATTTACTTTTTTTTTCATTACCAAGCGCATCATAGTAAATACATAGTGGTACCAGGCTAACAGAGACAGTAAAGAGATTGTTGCGAGCGTCGTCGATGGCGTACTATCGGCACTATCGATATCGTCTGCCAATGACAGTGAAGATAAAAACAAAAACTACGCACACAGGTACATAGATGTTTTAGTTTTTCGTGTGTATTCGTGTGATAAGAAGGAAATGGCAATCTGTGTCTGCAAACTTGACATAGTCTTTATCTGCTGTCTACATAGAAAATAACTTACCGATATCGTGCATGCGTTGTTGGTTGTCTTTTTGAGAGAGCGCTGCAAGAAGACCGGCATCGCCTACTCGTTGTCGGGCGACCGCGATACCGACGGGAATAGAACCTGTGATAAAAATTCAAACCATGAACAAAAAAACTGGGCATGGAATATTTTATGTTTTTGTCATCCTCTTCTTTGTAGGTTTGTAGGTATAATTATCTCCACATTGGAAATTCCAAATTCCTAACACAATATTCGTTCAAAAACCTATCAATGTGTTTATATTTTATATCAAAAGTTTATGCGCTATTTGTTTTGTTGTATAACATTTAAAACATTTTCTACTAAGAGATGAGACAGAATAAAATTATGCCACTGATGAGAGTAGCATTTTCATCGCTGTCTCGCATAAATATGGTACGAATGTACTAGGCTAGCATCACATCGCAGTAGCTTACCGTTGTTTAGCGACGCCGGTATAGCCGGAGGCGGGTGGTCTGGCTTGTTACCAGGCGACGCTTGCTCAAGTTTGACGGCAACCAGTTCTGAAACTTGGACGTGCTGCGGTTCCCGTTTCACCTGCACTTGCACATTTTGTCCCGCAACCCCAAGCCAGGTTACAGGATTTGTTCGACTACAACCACTGTCTGCGTGCATAATCTATTAAAAATAATATTGGTTAATTAAATAATTCTACCGCTTGTTTGCACGAAAAAATAAATGATGCCAAAAAATAAATAAAAAAATCGTTTCTTACAAAATATATAGCAGTATTGATATCCATTTTCGCTACCTTTTTAGGAGAATTTGTGAGGCAAGTGTTGCACGATCGTTTTGCCTGTTCGGTCTTGATTGTGAGCGGCTGCATTACGCCGATGCTGTCCAGCATCTGCCGCTGGTCACCAGGACAACATAAAGAATCAGGAAGACAGGCTTTACCCAGTTTGGCCTCTTCCATCTTGTTGTGGTCCCTGTCCATGAGAAAAAAACTCATTAGCTTTTTGTTAAATACTTTTTTTTTATAAAATAAGGCATTTATTTCTTCACGTGTGAAATAAGGAAGTACCTAACTTCAAATTGCCACCATTAGAAACCAGAAGTTTTCTTGCTTCCAGGTTTCCAAGCAACAGTCAATGATCTAACTATTGTTTTTATGAGAAGAAAATTAATTACTTACATAATAATATGCAAAAAAAGGAATCACATTGTTGTTGTACATCACATAATATTTAATGCATCGATATTATGTTACCAATCCGTTTAAAGTCAACAAAGCAAACTTTGTTTGTTAAATGTTGTACTCGCCTTTATATTGAATATTAAAATTTTCGATTTATAACATAGAAATTGAATGATCAATACTTCGGATTAGCCCAGCCGCGCCCGCTCTATGCGAATTTGCACGACTTTCAATCCTATTTCTAGTATTTGGAAATCCTAAAAACAATTTAACAACAATTCATGTTATAAATTGAAACAGGGCTTCACGTTTCTTCACTCTGTCGGAATCCTACGTCAATCGAGTTTGCAATTTACGTTTGCCTACAAGTCGCAGACGCGCCGTACGTCTTTACGATTCGCCAGTTCTTAAATCACAAAGGTAGGTATGTCATCATCGAAAACTTACTTGTCGGTGACGAGAACCCGCTGCGAGCAGTTGAGCAACTCGAGCTGCAGCGGCGAGTAGGGGGAGTTCGGCGGTGGTGTCGGCACGCCGAAAGTCGACAGCGACGTCGAGAACAAACTCTCCGTCACTGGAACAACTGGATTCATTAACCTTTTGAGTTATGTGAGCTTAGTACATCTTAGTAATTTTAGTGCTTAAGCTAGTCATTACTTAGCTAGTTCTAGAATTTAGGTCTTTCAGCGTTCTTGTAGCACTACGTAAAAACGCAGTCAGTCAACTATCATTTTGTGAAGATTTTAAAATTGGTACCTATTCACATAATTGTACTTAAAATACGTCGAATTTCAAGTTCAGCCAGTTCAATGTAGGTTACTAAATTATTGTTAAGTAAGTATAAGCTGATTGCTAGTTAGTCATCATCCTCCTGCCCTTATCACAACTTATTTGTGGTCTGCGCAGCATGTTATCAAGAAAAACTTCTTCCATACATTTCTATTAGCCGTCATCTCAGTAATCACCCTCTTTCTAGTCATATAATCTTTTACATTATCCATCCATCGTTTCTTTGGTCTTCCTCTACTCTTATAACCATCCACATTCATACTCAAGACTTTTCTCAGGACATGTATAATTTATCAAAATTTAATAAATAAACAAATCGCTGTGTACTGACACTTCGTGAATGATATTAATTCGCTGCTTTAGTAATTTAATCGTGTGAGCGACATTCACGATTTTTAAATAGTATTTAAAATGACTGACTCCGAGTATATTGCTTTTAGCCTTTCAGTCGCCAGCAATCATTAAGTTCTTTGATTTAGTTCTAACTGGTATAACTTCATAATACAATGTATGTCTTGTTACTTATAAAAGAATTACCGTAGAACGGGGCTACTTTAATAAATGTTTTGAGCTTCATGTGTTCATCTTATTTATTTTCGCTTTTAGCTGCTACATCAAAAATATTGTACATAAACTGAATTAACTGAGATATATAAAATCACATAGACTAGATAAAAACACCTACAGAGCATAGTTTTCGATAAAAATACGGAGAAATGTTCCGTATCAAAGTTGGACCGTAGGCTTTTACTTTGATAATCCCTGTTTGTCATTCAGTGTCAAAGTAGCCCCAATTAGGACTCGAAGTTTGTACATAATCAGGGGTGTAATTTAGTATTTTTTATCTTCACCATCTAACATCGCAGACACCTCTATACCGTATGGTAAAATAGGAAAGCTGTCAATGTTGCCTATACAGTTAAATTAAAATGCATAAGTTCCATTTGTACAGAGTTATTATTACCAAATGCTATATTTTTGTAAAAGGCGGCTCTTTGTCTTGAAAGTAACCCCAATTGCTGGTACGCTTATTAGTATAACCAGCAGTGCGAGCACGGTTCTTTAATCGATAAACTTCTCGACTCGATAAAAGTTTAAACATACCGAATTTTATCGAGAGTCGGTAGCACGGAACTTGCCTCGGTATCTTTATCGAGCCTTGTCGACGGCTCTCTTCTCGATAGCTTATCGACTTTTCAAAATGGCAACACCAGATTTAAAAATATCATTCACTCATGTACTTTATTTTATTTACGAAATAATCTTTTCCTGGTTATTTCTCGCGACTGAAAACTATTTCGTTTGTTAGAAATAATGTAAACATTTTTTTTTAATCTTTGTAAGATTGTAAAAAATATTTAAAATATAATTTTAGTGGCATACAGTCTGACAAAAAAGAGTAGAAAAATTGGGGGCACCACTAAACATACATTACTGAATTAAACTTAAATTCGCGTCTCTAAACTCCGCTTGTGGATCCTTTTCATGTCACGATGCGTTCTGCTTTCAACATCTAACAAAATGAATTCTCCATAATCCATTTGTTTTGCAAAAATAGCTTCAAAGAATCTTTATCTACCAATTTTTAACTGACAACAACAATTCGTGATAATTCGAGAAATTTACCAATAAGAACTGTCAAAACTCGACATATTCGATAAGATTTGTCGATTATATCGAGGCCTCGATAAGATGCGATCCGAGCTACCTTTGTCGTTTTATCAATATCTTATGTCAAATTTGACGTTTAGTATAGATAAATTTCTCGAATCGACTCGATAAAAAGAACCGTGCTTGCACTGCAGTAGGTTCAACTTTGCAACGAAAACATTTCTTCACTATCCTTCCTCAAACCACGCAGTCTTTAAAAACACGAACTAAAACCGGCCCAACGACTAACAAAATAAACTAAACGTGAACTCTTAGCGCATTAGCGAACAAAGAATCTATTTCTGTCGAGACCCAAGGGATCTAAGACCTTAATTACTGAGTGTCACTCGACAGCCGGCAACTCCCGCGCACACGTGTTCATATTTGTGTCGCATAAGTACTTGTTATTAAAGTACGTACGATCGTATTTTATCCAAGCATTCGTCACTAATGTATTTGGCAATAACAACATTACCTTAGCTTTGACGAAACTTCGGCAAGAAATTTTAGAATAGATAAAGCCTTACAAAAATCTGAAGTTAAGTTTCCAGACAGTTTTTTTTTCTTACTAGTTCTCGAACTTTTATATTGGCTTCTTACAATTTCATGATATCGAATCGTATTCAAAAAAAAGAAATCGAAGTCGAACGACTGAACTAACCGTGAGTAGAACTAAGTTACCAGGCAAGCATGTTGCTTCAAGAGGAATTTAGCAATTTTATTTATTCCTTTGTAACATCATCATACGACCACTACTGCACACACACGAACTCGTAGATCGGATCAGGATCACTGCAATGACTGACGCAAGGCATGCCATAAACACCGCGGCGAGTGCGAAGGATGATGCTGCCCATGCACCTGACAAGGTAATCCTGTCGCCTGACCCACGAGAATTGCAGGGGTCAGTTGTGTTTTACTTACAGGACTACCAGACGGCCGTATTACAATGAGTTACTAACTGATCTAGAGCTATTTCTTGCATTACCATCATCAACTGAGCATATCGCAGACTACAGCCGGACATACCTCTCCCACGTCCCAAGTATATCGCACCAAGAAATTAAATTAGAGATAGCCGCTGGTGAGTTGGGAAAAGGCTAGGCCGATGAGTCTAACGAAATTCCTATAGAATAATTATGAATATCCCTAGTACGTAGTTCAATAACAGTAACTGTGAGTTGAACTAAATCACCAGGCAAACATGTGGTGCCAGGAGAAAATCAGACATTGTCTTTTTAAGTAGGTACAAAACAAAGTATAGAAAAAATGGAGCAAAATTATATGAAATTATAAGTAATTTTTCAAATGAAGAATATTTCCTAGTAGGTCCACTGTGAGTGGGACCAAATTACCAGGCAAACATATTGTTTCAAGAGATATTAGAATTCTTTACAAGGGCCTCGGCGATGCTTATCAAATTATAAGTTTTGTATCATACAAATAATTTCCGATTGCAAGTTCGTGGTATCAGAGTAGCTATTGTCCGTCCCCGTTTCACGGGTGTCACTCCGGCTCGCGCGCCCCGTTACTAATCGCTTCAATTCGATGCATTGCCGTGATTATAAACGCATGTCTTGCACGAAAAAATATCCTAAACATTTTAATACAAGCATAAAACTTTGGTTCTTTGAACTGAGATTTAGCCACTACCTAAACAATTAGGCAATTATTGGATACCGTTCAGATTATGGGTTTTCGGAAATCTTAATTGACGTCACGAGGCTAGGAAAACAGGAATAGATTCGCAATGGCAATGTCTACTACATGTATTCTGTGTCCCAGCAGACATAGCTTGACCACCGGAGATAAGGATTTTGTTGACGGAAGAGTAGACTGTAGTTTGTCTATTCTTCCGGCGTCAAAACCCTAGTATGCCCTTTTAAAAGCAAGTTGAGTCCTGGGGTTTTTCTACAAAACATTACAAGGAATATCAAATATTAAAAAAAAAACATGGATAATATAGCTGTTTTACAGTTGTTGATGATGTTGTTTACCGTTTTTCGATAGCAGTCTTCTTACGGATACAATTTACGAAATGACCGCAACATCGGGTCAGGACATCAGGACTCACCTTTCGTTGAACATACTACGTCTACGGTGGTCATGCGACGCCTGCAGGAAGCCATTCTATTATTAAATGGTTTAAAATCGCTATCGAACCGCAACTGAAACACGGCCGTCTGACCGTTGTTTTTATAAGAAGAAAAGTCAAACGGGCGCGGATCAGCTGCAGCGCGAATGCGATTTACAAAAAAATTGTTTCCCTAACTTGGTCTCCTGGCCCGTTGGTTGAGCGATATACCGCTTAAGTTCTATGTTTGCCTGTCTTCAACTTTTAATGACATAACATCGGCACTAACAAAGTTGTGGAAGGTCGTTCGTTGATCAACACGGCTTATTTACTCGCCAAAAGTTGAAAAACCTGTCTAATGCGTGTAAGATGGGGATTCGTTCTGTAGATAGTTAGAAAAAACTTAAATCCCGACTCCACACAAATAGCATGAAATCATGGGATATGTCTTGAATCCTTTATCTTAAAATAGTCGGCTCAAGATAAAAACAATTTTGACAGCACAGCCATTTATTTGACTTCAAGATTCAAAATTTTAAAGTTAGAGGCGGACATACGTTTGACGTAACTATGAATGTTCCGTTTTTGGTATTCGGATTTCGAATACAGAACCCCGAAATATGACCGAAGTTTTTACGTAGAACGTTTCATTCTATCTTCAACGCATTTAACAGTTAATCAAACGTTATGGTTTGACACTGTTCGATGTTAATCTCATTACTTATATATTTAATTAACTTTTCTATGCGTTATAAATTATTATAGAGTCAGCTACCTATTAAGTTCTAACAAAGAAATCCCAATAATTGACGTAAAGTTTTATTTAAATTCTCCTAGAATGTTATGCATCCCTGATCAAAATGATCCCTGCCCTCAGGAGCGTTTACACTCCAAACATAATGCTATAATATCAGCTGAGCCACCGGTGAGCCGTCTGTCAGAAACGTCACGTCCAACATATCCTCACGCCTGTCGCTCCGGGCACCGGCAGGCATCACGCGATGTGTAACCCGGTTACGAGAATAACATACGTTCTTTGTTTTGTTTCTGTTAAAATGATGTATGTGGTATGTCCTATGCATTTCTGTTTGCCTGGTAATCCAAGATCAATTTTGCATTGTAACATTGAAAATGAATGGACATGCGCGATGCGTATTAAATAAACTCGAATGGACTTGGATAGTTCAATAGAATTCAAAAATATCTTTTTTTTTGCTTTTTTGTTTTGCTACATTATTAATGTACTTACCTAATATTTTTTTTCGGGATCCACTAGAGGATGGGCAGCAGCGTTCTCTGAGTACCTACTTTAACAACCATACTGCGATCACCAACCCGCCTGCCAAGCGTGGCGATTATGTCAAAACCCCCCAACATGGATAGCACAAAGAGTGGCGATGCTTGGGGGGGCCTACGTTCAGCAGTGGACGTCTTTCGACTGAATGATGATGATGATGATTTAAAAATATGTCTAATTCAAATGAACAAGAATGTAATACAACTAAAATTCTCAAGAATGGTCACTTGAAAAAAGATATGAAAAAACTATTAATACATAACACCTTATTCCGCGAAGGGTCGGCAGAGGTGTATATACACCCTCATTTCGGTGTCATGCTCTCCAGCAGGACCACTCCAAATTTAGAAAATGTAACTAGCAGGAAAAAATGTACAGAAAATGTACTATTTTGTACCCTAATATTAAAAATTGTACTTCTATAGTTTCGTGGTAATCATCGATTCATAGTGGTTCTGCCAGAGAGCATACTCTCCAGCAGGACCACACAGTTTTCTGAAGAATCCGATGTGACTTACAAGCAATGTCTGTCTGTAAAAATTGTACGGAAATTGTACGCCCTGATGGCATAAGAAATTCCCTGAAAATGCTATAAATAAAGTTTGTACGAACAATTCAATTTTTCTCATAACAATTATGAAATCATCTAAGTAGGCAAATTATTATGATTACTACGTTTCCTCTATATACCTGACGCAATGATTATCTGTACAAAAATGTACAGAAAATGTACGTCCTAGTGACATAAGAAATTCCCTGAAAAAGCTATAAATAAAATTTGTACGGACAATTCAATTATTCTCGTAACAATAATGAAATCATCTAAGTAGGTAAATTATTATGACTACTACGTTTCCTTTTTATACCAGAAGCAATGTTTATCTGTAAAAAAATGTACGGAAAATGTACGTCCTAGTGACATAAGAAATTTCTTGAAAAAGCTATAAATAAAATTTGTACAAATACTTTCGAAAGCATCTGTAATCGGGTCTATTTGAAATAAATAAAAATTTACTTCGAATTTGTTGAAGCAACTAGTTCAGATGTACTTTTACGTTGTGCAAAATAGCGGTACATGAGTATTCGCACCATTTTTTGGTTCATCACAGTAATTTTGATTTGACTGTTATGGCGACCTCCACGGTACAACGGAGTCAAACTGGTGTAATCCTTATACATGTTGTTTCTTTTTTAAATTAAATGTACACTTAATAAATGAAGTACAATTGGCGAGGTGTAAGCTGAGCTTGGCATTTGTGTGAGAATGAATGCAGACGCGTCCTGTGCTTGGTTAGACCGGTTTATACTGCTTTTTGGCAATCGATTCTATGTACACTCACACAAATGCAAAGCTCTACGCCTCGCCAATTGTATATAAATTGAAAATGTTGTACACAATAATGTTATTGTGTGCTTTAGTTTTTGTCGAATAAAAATCATATCTAGTATTTTTTTTATTGATTTTCCTACTTATGTGATATTACAATCTTTGTGCATTTTGATACGCAAACAAATAAAAAAAAAACATTTTTTTCTTTTCAACTTCTGTAGATGGTCCTTGCGTACCGTTTCTACGTAACTGGGCAGTTACTGGCGATGCCCGAAGGGTCTCCAGCCTAGGGGAAGTAAAATACTTAAGCTAAGCTAACTACTTATACTACACCAACATCATGACTACTAGCAACAACAGGACTAAGGGCGACCCCTACCTAGTGGGACTCGGACCTCGGCTTAGGTTAGGGGGGAAGACACCTTGATGAGGGCTGAATTATCGGTGCGACTGCGGAGTCTGAATAGACGCCTGGTTCCACGACGGTATACCTCGGTGGATCGTGACCGGAGGCGGTGGGACGTCGCGACGGACCTCGCCAGCGAGGTCGGTAAGCCTGACGGAGGCAGACGCTATTTGACTGCGGAGTCTGAATAGACGCCTGGTTCTACGACGGTATACCTCGGTGGATCGTGACCGGCGGCGGTGGGACGTCGCGACGGACCTCGCCAGCGAGGTCGGTAAGCCTGACGGAGGCAGACGCTATTTAGTATGCTGGTCAATTTACTCGCCTCCTGATTAATTCGTCATAGGGTATTGCATTGAACATTGCTTCAGGTACACAAAGGAAACATATTAGTCATAATAATTTGCCTACTTAGATGATTTCATTATTGTTACGAGAAAAATTGAATTGTCTGTACAAATTTTATTTGTAGCTTTTTCAAGGAATTTCATATGTCACTAGGACGTACATTTTCCGTACATTTTTTTACAGATAAACATTGCTTCAGGTATAAAAAGGAAACGTTGTAGTCATAATAATTTGCTTACTTAGATGATTTCATTATTGTAACGAGAATAATTGACTTGTCCGTACAAATTTTATTTATAGCTTTTTCAGGGAATTTCTTATGTCACTAGGACGTACATTTTCTGTACATTTTTTTACAGATAATCATTGCGTCAGGTATATAGAGGAAACGTAGTAATCATAATAATTTGCCTACTTAGATGATTTCATAATTGTTATGAGAAAAATTGAATTGTTCGTACAAACTTTATTTATAGCATTTTCAGGGAATTTCTTATGCCATCAGGGCGTACAATTTCCGTACAATTTTTACAGATAGACATTGCTTGTAAGTCACATCGGATTCTTCAGAAAACTGTGTGGTCCTGCTGGAGAGTATGCTCTCTGGCAGAACCACTATGAATCGATGATTACCACGAAACTATAGAAGTACAATTTTTAATATTAGGGTACAAAATAGTACATTTTCTGTACATTTTTTCCTGCTAGTTACATTTTCTAAATTTGGAGTGGTCCTGCTGGAGAGCATGACACTCATTTCGCCGTTATTATAATTATTACACTGAATACTCTACATAGTAATTAAAAGGTATCAACATCCTCCAATTAAATGCCGATAACCGAAACAGGGGTGCATTAAAAGAGCCTCCAGAATGACGATACTTAAGTACGTCCGGCGCACCCTGGGCAGTCAGCCCCGCTACCATTGTTGTTCACTGGCTAGTATTTTCACTACATCATGATCTATTCTCGTATAGCTTCGTGCCGACTCGAGACGAAGAAGCGAATACTGCGATCATCAAAAGGTTGCCAAATTCGGTTATCATTATTCTCTGTCACGACGACTATGTTAGAGAGACCGTATTCAACAGATTTACAAATATATACTAGTACAATATCGTGCGACATCGCTACATAGGAGAACATTATCTACCTAAAGTTTCAACGCATTCGTATAACAATAAAGGTTTAAACAAAGGTAGCCTTCATTTTAGAAAACACTGAGTCATTGTCCCCCGTACGAGTAAAACCTACATGTGTAATAGTTAACAATTTAGCAGAACCACGGTTCACGCAGTATGAACTCACCTTTGTGTATCGTGGGTCGGTTACCGGCCTGCGTCGGGAACAGGGAATACAGCGGGAACCGGGCCACACCTGTGAAAGAAATATTTATTTTAACTGCGTTACTTTAGCCCCGGTGTTTGTTTTACAGTAATAATATATATAAATTGAGTAGTACGTAATTAAGGTTAACTACAAATTGAGACAAATAATAGGACCCATACTTAAGTAATTACATTACGTAGGTACTTATTAACTTAATAAAATGTGAAGATGAGAAATAATGTTTAACCATAGCTCAATTGTAGCTGGATTTTTGAACATTTATTTAATATAACACGGCACAAAGTTAAATAAATTCGTTCATTTAGGTGAAAATATAGGTAAAAACTTTGAATAAAAATATTACTGTTTCAGCACTGCGGGTACCAGGCTGACATACCTTGCTGGAGATCAGTGGGCGGGCGGGAGCGGGCGCCCCCCGCCGCCCCGCCCAGCATCGCCTCTCGTGTTGAACCACCTCACCACCTGTGAACACACGCACACATTTAATCACTGCTCATTATAACCACAGTTATTACTTAAAGTGTAGGTAATAAAATAGTGTAATCACTGTTAATCATTTACAAGATAATCAACAGGAGAGAAATAGGTAGATTACGTTCAAACTTTAACTGTACACATACTCATGGATTGAGGTTCAATTTAAAAGTTACGCAAAATAAGTTCCTCTAGAAATGAACAGATTCGTAGATTAGGTACACCAGGAATTAGTGAATTCTTCAATTTATATTGTCGT
The DNA here is from genome assembly GCA_905220435.1 of Amphipyra tragopoginis. Lineage (NCBI taxonomy): Eukaryota > Metazoa > Arthropoda > Insecta > Lepidoptera > Noctuidae > Amphipyra > Amphipyra tragopoginis. The sequence continues at coordinate 28,049,339 of HG991994.1, forward strand.
AACAATTTGTCAAAACAATAAAACGCGAACTTACAGTTTATCGCTTAAAAATTAAGTACAAAAATAATACACAAAAATATATTACTCGAATCAATCGTCCATACATAATTCACGATCGCGTTACTGTAATAATAACTTGAAATATTGTAAACAAACTAATGATAGTGCCTAATTTAGCGCATGCGTCATCATCAGCGAGCGCGGAAAAGAATACAAATTATTTTAAGGAATTCTAGCTTCTTTGACTTCTGTCGCCTTGGTACACCGAATCTTTGTTCACTTTCAAATCTACGAATTTATTGAATCGGACGTGCTTCGGTAATAACTACGTCATTTAAAAATACAAATGCTATTTTTCTTCCTAAATTATAATAATAGTATTTTATTATTTTGTGAATATTAAGTAGTTATTCGAAAGATTTTTTTTTCTAGGTATTTTGAAAGCAGCGTTTTTTTTGTTGTGACACATTCAAATTAATAACATTAATACTAGTAATTTCAGTTCCAAACTACCTGTGTCCCGAAAACCATATAAAATTCAGAAAGGACAAACAACATTTAAAGTTTTGAAGCGAAATTGCAGAGACATGCATCTTTCATCCGCTATAGAATCTATAGAATTGCTGAGATCGCACTCTCCTCCAAGCAGGCGCTAAAACGTTGAGTTAGCTGTGTTAGCAAGACATACGTACGGATACGGATAGGACTACTTATCTATGTAATACAGATACAGTATGACAATAAGGTATTTTAAAAAGTTGAAACATTTCAAAAAAACCTTTTTATTTACTCCATGAAAAACCTAATTTTTAATACCTTTCTTTTGCTTTACTTTAAATATTTCAGTAATTTAATAATGTTCTTGCTTGAGTATACCACAGAATAGATAGTTGTAAAATAAAATTATAACTTTTCTATGGGTATTAATATTAAGTAAGGCACATTTTAAGATGTTTTATTTATTATACACCACATTTTGTTAGTAGCTCGTCGCCATAACCATCAGATCCCGATGCACCAAAATAACAGTAACGACAAGAGGTAGCAATTTGGCGAGGTCGGCCACCGATCGGTATGACGTCATCGATATCGGACAATAACGGAGTGAACAACACTCGTGTTTTTTGTAGCCCTGGTCTCGACGGACCGGCACAAAGAACTATTACGATTATGCAATTTGCAAATCATCGTTGATGGTAAAAACAGCGGCAGCTGTAGTAACAAAGACAGTTTTGTTACTTGTAAAACCGTTACTTTTTCGTGCTACGTACAGAAACCTTACTTCCGAACTAATCCGTCAAAGATCATATCAAAATATGCTTGCTCTGCGTACTTGAAATTGAGCTTCAGTGTTAAGCGAGAACGTTCTTTTTCCATTGTTTATACGGGAGGCGAAGCGGCGCGTTTCATTTATTTCTATTGTTTCATACTTAAACCGCGGAGTGACACTGGGCCGGAAGTATCAGTACCATTTTATTTTGAACCTATTCGTACCATTCCTTATTCAGTCAATCAACTGAGCCTATCGCAGTCAAGATATTGACTTGAATTTAAACTTTATACCGCCATTCAAATATAATCCACCCTTTAGTCATGGACTTATCTGCCTCGTCGTTTTACGCTCGGCCTTGCGTCAAGCCGAACCCTTTTTTTAAACAGAATATCCAAGAGGAAACTTTTTTAAATACCTATTCCTCCATTAGTTTTAAATCAAACAAAAATCCTTTATTCCAAATCAGATATAATAAACTAGGTATACAAAAACGATTTCTGAATTTTCCGCTCAATTTTACACGGTCGCTCGTTAGGCTATAATAAGAGGTGTTTCTCTTAACATTCTTCTACAAAACAAAGTTGTACATTGTGTATAGTTTGGAGGCAATTAAATTATCATTTAATAAGGAGAGACTCGCCTAGCGGAACTAAACCACTTGGACATAGAGTAGCAACAAATGGAGCGATAGTGTGAAGGGCGTGAACTACGTACCAACTCTGCACGACCATTGCATAGGAATATCGGCAATGTATGCCGTACGTTATGCCATCTTATCCTCTTGTGATCTTTTTGCTACAATAGCAGTAAAAAAGAAGTAAAATTGCACTGTGTCTCCTAAACAAGCTGTTAAGATAGTGAAACGGACAATATAACACTTCAGACTTTAATGTCAAGCTATAGTTTCACTACACTAACCTCGTAATATGAACCCCGTTAAAGGAAATCCCAATTTACGTATGTTTTTTCCTGCGTACCTCACAATTTCGCTGAAGAAACAAGCGTGTGAGCACTCCATTTACTAATTAGTTAATCTCTTCATAGGTACTATGGGAACCTAACGGTGTTTGTATGAAATATTACAATTACATTGTTGTAAAATGTTTCCACTAATTACCGTAATAATTGGATATGCCTAAGATGTATTGTTGCACTTATTAGTAGCTAACTGAGGACCCCGCCCATAGTATGTCACGAGGGCATAAAATTACACAAAATTATGAAATATGGAGAATATTGCGGTTCTTAAAACACGGAAACATTGAATCATTTTAGGATTTAAATCATATTATAACTTTCGTAAGATACATTCAGATTTATGATTATCTAGTTATCCCGAAAAATGCACGCGAGTAAACCGTAAGTAATCATAAATATGGATTTATATTATTTGAATTGAATTGAATTAATTCATTATTTGATAATGCAGGCATTCTAACACACTACTTTACGTTTTTTATAACGTAGAAAAGCGCGTAAGAGAAAAAAAATCAATAAGTAAAATCATCGTCAAAATTACGAACAGTGAGAAGAAAATAATGAAACAAGAAACATTTTTATATTATACTCCTACAAATGTTCCGGTCAGTTTCACTTAATCATCCAGAAAATCGCATCCCAAAAACAAAACATCTCTCTTCCCCTTTTCCAAACAACGCTAATAAACTCCACAAGCTTCAATTAACAAAAAAAAACGTTTGTTAACTCGCGAACGTAACAAAAAACGGATCAAAAGAACAAATCATTCGAAATTGTGAAATAAGAAAAACGCGGTGGACGTCCTTCGTTTAACAGACGGACGGTCGGACGAGACGAAAAAAAAATCCAACAAAAAAAACTGGTGTCCTATTAAACAGTGAGAGATGCAGGGAATAAATTATGCTAACCCATTTGAAAAGTTAAGGGCATCGTATAAAAGGCCCGGTATTAGGACCTTCCCGGAATACCGGCACAATTCTCGCAACGGCATTAGAATACCATTTTAGAATAGTTCGTGAAGTTAATTTAAGTGCTCGTGTCTCTGTATAAAGCTGTGTCTGCACTTCATTCGGGGATCAGTCACGTTTGGCGAGTTTCTCAAGTTTAATCTTCGCGAACGGCAATAAAACTAGGTGTTCTCTATTTTTACGCAAGAATTACGTACCATCACCTTCTTATTTGCTTGCAATATCGATGAGGTTCTGTGTCTCGTAATTGGTATTTTGATCTAACCTTCGTAATTTAATTTTTGATTGAATTTCTTCATCGATTTCTGTCAACATTTAAACGAATTCTAGGACAGGTACAGTCGCACCTACAGTTAGGTTTTTACTTATAATAATTTAAACAAAAGAACAAAACCTTGTCGTGAACAAAGTGGGTTCGCAGCTTAACAGATCTTGTCGTCATTTTAAAAGCCTCCCATTTATACAAAGTTCACGCGTGAACGAATTGAATCACGACGAAGATTGTCAGAAATATTCCTAAAGATATTTTCTAATTTCCTGACCGTTGTAAGACTTAAAAACAAAAGTTCTTTGCAATACCGATTCGGTATGATCAAATTTTGGAAGAACTGTAATCTTATTCAGGTATTGTTTTGGTTTGTTTTTGTAAACGAAAACTACAATTAAAGAAACCTGCAAGCTTCCTGCACCTTTTTCTGCTGCAAAAAAATATCTGAATTATCCTACTACTGTCTCTTTACACAAACTATCTTGCGACGATAACAATAATCGAAATCGAAAATTAAAGAATCATAATGGCACCAATCTCTTTTAATTTGAAAACAGGAACCATAATATTGTTATCAATAGCAGCATCTTCATGAATAGCAGCCTAGTTATAATTTGGACAGGCTCGTGTACCCGGTATCGCACGATCAGTTATCTCAAGATCTCCACGCGATCGATCGTAAGATATATCGCGCCTGTGTGGGTTTATTCACTGATGAAGAAATGATATGAAGTGAAATGCATTTTTTCATTAACTTAAACAACTGAAACGAAAGTTCTAGCTGCCTTTGTTATTATTAACATAATTTAGTCTTTTGTGAAGCTTGATATAATTAGAAAACTGGTGTTGCTAAAAAGATATCCACGGTTTGTCTTGGTGGACTGCAACCGTAACCTAACTTTAGGATGTCTGATGGTAGTCGCTCCGTGTAAAATACCGGTATGTAGCTGCATCTGGTTAGACTGGAAACTAACCCCAACATATATGGAAAAAAGTCAAGGCAGAATGGTCTTGGTGGACCGAAATTAGTTCCGTAAGCTGTCATCACGGCGACGCTAAACCCAAGCGTGTAAGATAAATACAGTATATTCAGATGCTACTACAAGCCCTCATATTTCATAACACCTGCAAAACGTCAGGGTGGTCTCTCATACCTCAATTAGACATCATATACGACAAATTAATTTAACAAAATGGGCAATAAACATTTTAGTACTTATACCCGTAATTCATCTCGTGTTTATGTGTGTCAAGACAAAGACAGACAATAGCTTCTAATAAAACAGTGACCAGAGGATGTGGACGGATGCAAATGCGTGAGGTCTAACGCCTTTGGTCTGAGTGTGTCGTTAAATTTTCAACTGCCTATTCTTCAACGACAAAGAAATCTTCACTCTTCACTCACACGATATTGGATTAGTAGCCAGTGTTGCGACTTCGAATTTGAGCGCAATTTTCTTGTCATCTTCATGAAATGAGGTTTTGCTTTTTAGATTTACAAGTGGCAGTAGAATATCAGTTTTAGCTGCGGTGTGATGATTTTCTATGGTATTGCATGTAAGTGCTACTAGTTGTACCGTGTTGCTTGGGTGGTTAAATTATAGAAATGTCTTGTGTGCTTTTATGCTGAGAAGTTAACCTTTTTGTTAATGAATATAAAACTAAATAGGTACATGTCTCTGCACAATTTCTTGGAGAAACAATAGTATGCTTTATTATGGTTATCTACCTGCCCACCAGTAGAAATTCAACCCCCTTGTAGGTATCTATCTAATGGGGTGCATTAAAATAGCTTCCAAGAGAGAAGATATTTAAGTACGTCCGGCGCACCCTTGGCAGTCAGCCCCACTACCAACCTTGCTGACTGGCTAATCTTTTCACCACGGCATGAGCTATTCTCGACATATACGACGCCTACATTAGTAAAAGGTTTAACCTTTGCGAGTAATTACAGAACAACAAGAATGCTAAAACTCCTACCACTAAAACCTAACAAAATTCACACGTAACACTAGAAATACCGTTAGTAAAACATTCCGTACTTACGCTTGCGCAAAAATCAGGGCTCGACGAGTAGTTTCGAAATAAAAGCGGTTTCATTACACACTCACCGAGGGACAAACATAAAGCGAACTCATTTTAATTACAGCCAGCAACGCGGCGATATGCCAGGAATGTGGCCTTTATTACGTAGGGTACCGTAGTGGGCCAACAAAAATTATAAAGACGAAATGGAAGCATTTGCAGCACCCAAAATTATTATTAAATCGACAGTTCTCATTCATTGACGAACAGGAAAATATACGAAAACATTACATAAAGAGAGATACTACGCTCGGGTTCGGAGCAATGAATCCGAGTCACTAACATAAACCTTTATATCTCGGAAACTAAGAACGATAGCTTATTCAAATAAAAAGTATTTTATAGACTATACTATTACTCAAATAAAATTAATAAAACTTCTGATGGATGTCACAATAAAAATGGAATGTCATTGATGTCATGGAAGATGGGTATGGGTAGGCCTCTGGTATGGGACGCAACGTGCGTCAATACCCTTGCGCCATCCCATCTTCCTAGCTCGGCAGGCTGTGCTGGCGCTGCTGCTGCAGCTGCGGAGGCCCTCAACTTTATTAGTAATTACATTTTCGAGCCGTTTGGGGTCGAAACACTCGGGCTGTGGGGTCCGGATGTCCAACTCCTATTCAGAGATATAGCAAAGCGGCTAGTCCACACTTCCCGTGACCCGAAGAATGGCCTCTACTTTGGTCAAAGGATTAGGATTGCCATACAACGTGGCAATGCTGCCAGCCTTCTGGGCACGTTACCAGTCGACAGCGATGCGGAGGAATATTTTGATGCCCTATTTTAGTTTATAGTTTTATTAGGATATATTTTTCTTTTTTTGTATATACTTTTATTTGTAATTATGTAAATATTGTAAGATTAATAAATAAAAGAACTAAGTAAATTCTAGTCTATTTTGAATAAATCAGTTTTGAAGTTATAAAACTTCTTAAATAGTCTATAAAATACTTTTTATTTGAATAAGCTAGCATTCTTACGGGCGATTTCATCAACCTATCAATGTAGTCCGTAACTATTGACCACATTTATGTTCAATAATCTCGTCATTATCACTGTTGTTATGTTGGTGAAATGCAAATTTTATCTAGGTATTGAAAAGTTTAGAGACCGAATTAGCTTAATGAACAGTTAATGACAGGTTGGTGAAACACCCCCTTAGTTTCCGTGGTAACCCGAATTCATTTACTTTTCTTTTTATACAAATGATAAGTCCTTTTCGTAGCTCGAAATTACGAAAGCACTTTTATCGGTCGCTACGAAAACATCCTTTTAGTTTTCCATTGATGTAACCTGACGAAGTTAAAGTTACGATGTTCGAATGAATTGTGCTTATAAACCTTTTAATACTTTACACTTGGGTGGTATGTAGATAGGGTTTATTAATGTATGTATGCGTATTTTGTCACGTACAACCTAAATGACTGAACCAAATTGGCGTACCGTTGAATTCATCTGCATATGCAACGACTAGTTACATTTTGGACACCTATTAGAATCTGTACGTAGATTACAATATTTTTAATCTGCATTTTTTATTTATTCATGTTGTTTTATGTAATATGGACATACTTCCTTTTTGGGTGTTTGACCAGCAGCAGGCTTGTGTCACTCCGGTTTAAATACAAAAGAAAACCGAACCGAATGTAGATTTACCGAAACGAAATGTCATAAGAGCGTGATCGCACAGCGGGATGGGAACTCTCTCGCTTTACACTAAAGCTCAATTTCGCATGCACGGAGCACATTTTTCTCGGTATTTGACGCAATCTTTGGGAAGTGAGGTTTCTGTATTTATTATTTATTCTGTGCCAGTAGAAAACTACAAAACAGGGGCCTAATTCTCCTAAAATAAATCTTGATAAATCACAACCGAACCAAGGCCGAACCGTTCATTCAGACAGTTCTCAATTTCAAAAGCTGTCGAATTGTTTGACACAAAAAACAAAATCAATCATTTTGAAAGTTTTCGAAAACAAAAACTGACTGACGGTTGTGGTTCGATTGCGTTTGGCAACAATTTATTTTAGGAGAATTGGGCCCCTGAATGCTGAATGATAACAATCAATGGTGTTGTTTTTTTATTTCTTCTATAAATAAAAAAGTCTACGAATTAAATAAAATGGACCTACCTTAACCCTTAATTTGGCAAGCCAAAAAATTATAAAAAAATGATTATTTTTTTATATTTTTGTTTTTGTTAGATGTCACTAGACCCAGGAAAAATAATAAAAAAAATCTCGTATGTATAGATTTTGATAAAAGGCATGTTCAATATACTGGACTTTGCCAGGTTTGCTATAAAGTAACTGAAAATATTGATGTACAGTATAATGGACATTGCCGAATTCAGGTCTCGTGTGATTACTTTTAAGAAAAATTAATTATATCAAAATATTGAGTGTAAAGTAAAAAAAAGCATGTGTAAATTAAAAATATTTATTGTTATACAATTTTTTCAATATAAAAATATTTATTTTTAATATCCTGGCTTGCAAACGTATCATTATAATTATATCGTAACATTTCAATGATCAATAATCAGTCAAAAATAAAAATAAACTTTTTTTTAATAATAAAATATTGTAACAAAATACAATTCTAAACTTTTGAGTTTGCGTTTGAACCCGGGCCTTCACTTCCTTACCATATCGCTCTATCTTTCCCACATGGTAAGCATCAGCATCTTAGGTTCTGAGTAAAGTGACTACCTTATTGTTGTACCATTTGACCACTGCCAACTTGTTGTTATATAATCCACTAGCTGACAATAAGATCCTCTACCTATTTTCTTCAAGGATTTGTCACTCACTAGCAATTTTTCACAACCCTTTAGCCTGTTTCGGCGTATGGTACCAATACTGAAAATACCGCAGTTGTCTATAAGAGCATCTGCATCTGCATAGAGTATGAAGTCGTATTCAATGCCCGACATGCGTGCTCTGACAAAATTTTGAAACCCTACTTATATTTCATAGGGTTATATTGCCTCCTATTACCCATCACCCGCCTTTTTGCCTTAAATGATATTGTCTTTTCATCAATGCTGTATCTCATCTCCTCTTCAGTAGCTAAGCAGGTCATCCTCACCTTCTCTACAAAAGGCCTCACTTTGTATTATCGATCTGAATTAGGACAGGAGTTGTAATACAAAATAGATATAACTGAGTATGGCTTCAAACCTTTTCAGAGAGATCAGCTCAGCAATTGGTGGATATTGCGTTAGATAGCAAACTCACAACGCCCATGAGTAGGAAGGAATATAGAAATTAAACCTTGTCTCCTGTAACATATATTGACTGTCCAGTAGTTTACACTGAATATAGATTTGTATTATGAAATATATCTTGAAATACATCAGTAGAAAAGTATTTATAAAAATAATCTATGGGTGCATCCTCAGTAGGCGTGTCAGAAATAAATTAACAGGTGGCACTATTGCTAATAATTTTGAGGCCCGTGATGTTTCTTTGAAGACCTGTAAATATTATCATTATTAGGTAACAAAAAATAAAATGTAACATACATAATACGGATATTAGTCCATAATTCCATATCAAAAGTTCGTGTCTATCTCTTTGGCAAAGTCCAGTATACTCCACATCATTAAATTATACTACATTAGTACGAACTCGGCAATGGGAAATATACTGGACACGCAAGTTTTATAAAGTATAACGCAAAATCTATAAATGATATTACAAATTGTAGTTTATGTCTAGATATTTGGATGTTTTGTGGTATATATTATGAAGAAATTAGTAGTTATAATAGAACAAAAAAACGAATAAATCAAGACTTACCGGGAGCGGTCGCGGCACTTTCATCCTCCCTGACATCGCGGTTACGACTGACCAGCTGAGCGCACGCGCACAATACGAATATTTTTTTATACAATGGTGTAGAATATAAGCAAACTATCTGACGTAAAATAAATAAAATATAGTTAAAAATGTTTGCTCCACATTTTGTCAAAGTCGATGTCCAGTATATTGCCCGTTATCGAATTAAGGGTTAACCTTAGAGTTAAATAAAATGGATGTTAATTTTATTATTGATAGTTAATTTCTATATTAAAATGATTGAGTTTAACTAACCACTAATTATTTTGTATGTGTGCTTATATTATAGCAAAACATAGAGATGGTCTCCATATAATATTTTAAACCTATGATTGTAAATAAATACATTTTGATTCTGATTATGATCCTGAAAAAAATAAGACATTTATACCATAGAGAACCCACTGTTCTACGAAGAAACACGATAAATATTTTAGCGCCGCGTAAAGTGTAAGTATCAGGCGCCCATAAAGACGGAGTAGTCGCGTTATCAGAAGATTATAAAAGTTGTTAGCTCTCAAATATGTGAGGACGCACTGTTAATAAACAGGATAAGGCAAGCGCATTGAACAAACTCTTAAAGTTTACTTAGGAGACTATGCTTGAAGGCAATTTGCCGATATGATGTGCATTAGGGGAGGTCCGTAGTTTCGAAGTTATTTAGAACATATTTGTACCAATAATAAAGGTCCAATTGTACACAGCTAGGTATATCAAGCTATTACATTCCAGTATGAGCTGATCTAGCATTGTATACGCTTTTCGTACAATGAGAGGTCAGATTATACTGGACATGTATAGCTTGTTATGTAGCTTAACAAAATTGTTGCCAGACCGGAAAAAACGACAACTGTCAGTCAGTTTTCATTTACGAAAGCTGTCAAACTGTTTGGGTTTGTTTTTGTTGTCAAACAATTTGACAGTTTTTGTAAAAGAACACTGTCGTATTGAACGCTCGATCAACGTCTCACTGATCAAACGTTTCTCTAAATCCCGGTGCCTATAGCCAAAAACAAGTCGGTTTGCATACAAATAGTAGCATGTTTTATTGCCAAACTCGGCCTATAAATTAGACGACACGTTTGGTGCAGTGGCTAAGCGATTGGCTTCTGCGCTACGGGTCGTGGGTTCGATTCCCACACAGAACAAAAAATTGTATGGCCTACAGATGGTTGTTTCGGGTCTGGGCGTTTGTTTGTGAGATTTGTGTCTGTAAACGCACCCACGATACAAGAGAAATCCAGCCGCAAGCGGCACGCCGCATTGCGGCTGGCCGCTAGTGCGTTTTAACGCTTAGTGTGGGGCACGGATTAAAAAAAAAAAAAAATAGACTAGTAAGCTAATTTTGCGTGCGGGGCTACTAAAAAATGGGAGGGTCTTCCATGCAAAGCTATTGGCATGCGCATGTCTACACCAGTGCAGCTTTCATGTTCATCTTGCGCTTTCGTCTGACGCATGCCTGAAGCGCCATAGCGCATGTCCTAATACTAGTTCGAGTCTTATGGCAATCAATATTGCATGCGCTTGACGCAAGAGAAATTGAAAGTTGAAAGCACAAGATGAACATGAAAGCGCACTGGTGTAGAAATACCATATGAGGTCCTTGCTTTATTCTTCAAGATACCGAGTCTTAATTTTAATCAATAACGCTCTGTTAATCATTGGAATCGGCCATTAGTAGAATTGGCCCTTTGATTCCTAAAGGCTGTTTCACAATCTAACAGTGGGGGTTAACAGTGAAAATAAATATTTTTTGCTGTTACGCGTCATCCTACGTGAGCGATCTACAAGCGACGCGGGGCGACGCGAAAACAACAAACAGTCGATACCTATTGAAGTGGCCTACGTGACCAAACGCACGTGGAGTGCGGTGCGGCGCGGCGCGGCGCGAAGCGAACGCTGTCAGTTGGCTTGATATTTTCACGCGAACTGGATGCGGTGCCGTACAGTGCTACTGAATGAAGGCGGCGCGCGCCGAGCGGTCCGCGAGCTCGTTGGACAAAGCCGCCGCTTCGCACCGCATCGCGTGTCACCGCATCGCATCGCTTCGCAATTCGCGTCGCTTTAAACCGCCTACGTAAGACGTCGCGTTAGACAGATATTCTTAAAGGAAATGGCCAAATCACCATATTTATCTCTCAGGAACAGTTAACCGACGATAGTGAATCCGTTCCTAAGTATCTAAATAGTTTATTCAGATATCTATCATATCACCCTCGTTTATTTTATTGAATAGTCTATCATTTACTGAATATCAACGGTTAAACATTTTGTGTAGCATTTCATATTATTTAATATGTAATGTGAAATTGACCAATTATCGATGACGTCAACATCGGGGATGCACAACGCTCTACCTATATTCTATACATATAATAAAATCGTAACGAAGCAAAAACTACGTTATTTAGAAATATTTTTGAAAATAAAATAAAAACAATTGCTACTTACACGTATTAGGAGTGTTACAGAAGCCGAAACTGCGGTGCGCGCACGGATCTTTCTATCGAGACGATTCAAGAAATGTATCTATTATAAACGTAAACTTTAACATACCTAAGATATAAATAAAACGACACAATAATGTTGTCGTTTGACATAAGATATAGATGTAACGACAGCAGTGTTGTCGTTACATCTATATCTTATGTCAAATTTGACGTTTAGTACACAGGGTGTCAACGAATTCGTGTAATTCCTTCAAACCACGCGATCTACTGATGACACAGATTAACCCTAAATGGGATTTTTTGAGAATAAAGCAAAAAAAAATCAAAAATAAGAGTCATTTTAGAGTCTTGGGTTATCTGACTGCAAAGAGCGATATCGCGTTAGTCGTGCCTGCCAGCCGTGTCCCCGTGCTTTCATTAATTTATGCGTGGCATCGAAATGTTCACAAAAATAAAACATTTTTTTTGCAAAAACCAATTCTTATTTTTTTACTGAATCCTTATTAGGTGGTGGTATCGGTAACAAAGCCGCATGAAAAAAATAGTTTTTTTTTTTTTAATCAAGCTAAATCCCGTGCGAGGCCTGTCTACATTAGTAGTAGATCATGTGGTTTTAAGGAATTACACAAATTCGTTAACACCCTGTAGATACATTTCTCGAATCGACTCGATAAAAAGATCTGTGCTTGCACCGCTGAGCTTTTAAAATTTCTGTCTTTTTGTATGTTTGAGCTTCACGCCAATACTACTATTCTGTGCCAATACTACTGAACAGATTTACTTGGAAGGAAAAAATAACCGTTATAGAGCGGGTCAGGTTACAGATTATCACGATATTGAGTGTAGATGATCAGCAGCACCGACTTCCACGCAGACGAAGTCGCAGACACAGCTAGTCTCGTATAAAATATCATAATACGAAAATCGATTAATTCGGCAATACAAATTGCGGGCGATGTGTCTCCGGGGTTGCAGTTGCTATGCGATGCGACCCCTCGTCCAACCCCCGTGGCACCCCTGTCCAAGCGAAGATTATTTATTTGTTTATATCTCAGAAAACTTCGGAGTATTGTAACGTTATTGTCCTATTGTTTGTTTCTGATCGTTTTGTGATAAAGTCTTTTGAAACTTGGAAACAAAAAATAATTGTTGAATAGTTTAGTTGTTTGTCTGCGTCTGTTAAAAAGTAAGGATGGCCTAGCGGTTAAACGTTTGCCTTTCACGCTGATGATTCTAAGCGAGATGTACGGGCCAGGGGGCATCTCCCTAAGTCCGTCAACGAAGTTAGTTGCCCGTCCGAAAGTAGCCCGAAACGTAGGAGTGAACAAAACAAGTGTCAAGTTTAACTTTTCGGACGGGCAAAAACACATCGGTAGCAGGGACAACTATCAAATCGTGTTGTCATTCATTCTTAGTTCGGGCCCCGAAATAATCGTATGCCCGTAGGTGATAGGGAGTAGGAAACGCTCGTAACTAAGGCCGAAACGTGCTTAGGGAGTAGACCCCCAGGGGCGTACTCCGAAATACGAACGAATGACGAACATCGAACTTATAAATACACGATTAAAGCATTGTCAAACAATGAACTACTAGATGTCAATTAACATTTGGAAGTAGGGTGAACGAAAGACAAAATGTCGAATCGCGAAAATTTAATCGATCGTCGTATCCGAAACAGTTTCATGGTCAGAAAACGTACGATTCGTCAGCCGAAACTTCGTAGTTCGATTTTCGGAGTAGGTACGTCACCTGGCCCGTACCTCAGACTTTTCTATGTGCCGATCAGAATTTGATTATCAGGGAAACATCGTGAGGAAACCTGCACAGTACAGAGGACTCCAAAAAGTTCTCAAAGGTGTGTATAGTCCGCTAACACCAGGCTTGCGTGGTGGACGAAGGTCTTGGCCCTTCTCATTCTGAGAAGATAACCGTGCCCAGCAGTGGGACAGTACTGAGCCGACTACCTATGCCATACACTAACCGTTACAACATGTCGAAAAATTATAGATTGAATGCTAAGTTCTGTCTGTAAAGTTTGATATAAGATTTCTTTTGACTCTGTCACTCGGTTTGCGGAAAATTGTTGTATTCTCGTTGCAATAAAAAAATACTTTATTTAGAAATTTTACCGTTACGTAATTTCTAACCTACTGGGCAATTGCGTAACGTAACGAAGATCAATCATGACAGTTGATGTGTCAATAACAATATTCATTGCGTGGTACTTACTTGTGGAGAAGTTGGATTGTTAATACAAAAGTTGCTATGGAAATTGTTGACCTGTCAAAATGAAAGCCATAGTGATTACGAGTGTGTTGGGCAATTCGAATGCTGATGCCAACTTGAATGATCTGATTGTATCCATGATTCTAAAATGAAAACTACAAAGAAGCTCGTATCAATCAATCATCTTAGTTGGCTCTCGCCGTCAACTGCTGTACACCGCCTCTCCAAAGTTTCACGACTATCGCTACAATCTTAGTTTAAATCTCTGTATCAACTACACTTGTATGGTGTACCTACCTATCAATATAAACTAAGTAACTAATGCCATGCTATACTTATTACGTCATGACCGCCCACGGCTTTGTAGGGTTCTTGGAAATTAAAGTTACGTTGTAAACGAAGCAATTTGGATGGTAGGTTTAGTACCTCCGCATGGATAATGTATTAATTCATTTACGATATTATTAAGAAATACTTAAATTACATTTTTAATTATTGTCATTTAAAAACATCAATACACGACAAAACTGTTGGTTTAAGCCCGAAAGTGTGCGCAGAATTATAAATAGTGCTACGTACAGAAACCTCACTCTAACTAATGCGTAAAAACCTAGAAAAATGTGCTACGCGCATGCTAGATTGAGCTTTAGTGTTAGACGAGAGAGTTACCATTCCGCTGTACTTTCGCGTTCTTTACATTTCAGTTCGGTCTCTCACTGGCATTCGGTTCGGTTTTCTTGTGTATTTCACTCCGGAGTTGCAGCGGCCCGTAGGTAGCTACACTAGCTACAATCGGTCTAGACTTAGGAGAAAAGTAGGTATATCGTTATGGTGTGATAAAATGCCTTCTCCTGCCCCCCGATTCTGCGCCCTGATTTAAAACGTTTCTATAAGTCAGCTATCGGCCGATTCGGATTGTTACTCGTATCTCGTTTTGTTTACGATTCTCGTAAAGAGAGAAAACAGGATAGCAATCAAAATCGTTTAACAACTGGACTTATCGTTAAGTTCTGAATCAAGACTGCCTCGTTTTCCCTAAAATAGATCAGAACTAGCTTTTGCCCGCAGCTTCGCTTGCGTGAAGTTTTGAACAATTTTAAAGACGTTGTAAAGCTATGTTACAATTTTGGTGTACAATAAAGTATATTCTATTCTATTCTAAAGTGACGATTTTCCATACAAACTTTCATACCCTATTTAACTCCCTTAGCGGTTGAATTTCGAAAAATCCTTCCTTATTCCTTGTCTACATTATAAGGGGAACCTCTGTGCAAAATTTCAGCTTTCTAGGTCCAAGGGTTTGGGCTGAGCGTTGATGAGTCAGTCAATCAGTCAGGACTTTTCTTTTTATTTATATAGATGTACGTTCCATGCACGTTCTTATATGATCAGACTATTATCTTTCTACTTGTGTATAGACTGATGCGTGCTTCAAAGCATGTCTATGATAGCCTGTCTGACCTTCTTTTATATATATTCTTCCCATTTTCGTCCAAGTTCGTTGTGGATTCCAAACACGATTTCCACTAGGCGACGAGCGTCATCGCTCAGCGTTATCTATCTTTAGTGAAAGACCGCTGTATATATATCCTGTCGTAGTGTCGTACAGAAGTCACACTGGTGGAAATATGTGACTACGTGGAGCACCCTCAGACATAAACATTCGATAAGAGGATCCGCCCTTTTTAGATACCAACTTTCTTGTAAATCAAGATGTGAGTACGATGAGCTCTTTTAGCTGTAGAAAGAGTATTATACAACAAAGTGGGAATGACGTTATGATATTAAATGATACCACGTATTCCATGATCTCTCTACGGACGTCATCAAGAAATCAATCAAGTATATTCAATAGTTTAGTCATATAGTGCGTTGGGGTAAATCCGGATATGGGATAGATCAAGTCAAAAAAACTCTTTTATTCAAAGAATAGGGAATATGCATGTAACTTTTTTTTTCTCTTAATCAATAAAGCACATTAATATAAACCCAAGAAAAGTATTAAAAGTCAAATGTTACTATTATTTCTTGCTTAAAACAATTATTAAACTCCAACAATTTTCTTCTACAGTTCAAACGTCCTTTATTGTCGCGGTCATAATGTGACGTCATAATCCAACATCCTGCTTTGTTTACATCTCTTTTTTAGCCACAAATCATATAAATTAAATTATTTCTTGTGCTTTATTAAAGCAGAAATCGCACTTACTAACTTAACCTCAGTGAGAAATCAAACAGTTTGCTAAGAAAAGATTATTTAAAGATTTATTCATCTGGATTTTGATGTCACTTCCGGCATTTTCGAAGACGACGCGTTTCGAGATTGCGTTCCATTCCACGAAAAAAACGTAACATAAAACAATGAATTGTAAAATAAGTAATGAGTTAAAAAATGTAAAAAAAAATGCAATTTGTGTCTTGACTCCTGCACAATGTATATCTAAATAATGAAAGAGTTTTGAATTACATGCATATTCTCTATTACCTACTTAGTTCTTTTTGATCGTCAATGTTACAGTTACAATAGACAGAAAAAAAGCCCGCCTTTATGCTGTGAAGAAGAAACGGCGCAACAAACTCCCTAGAAACATATCTGTCTGTCAAGTGAATAAATTAATTGAGTCTTTTTAAAGAAAAACATTTTTTTTTATACAATAATAAAATTATGCAAATTAAGGATACATAAAATAAAAAAGTATAATAAAAAATGTCAAACGTCAAATGGGTTTATCGTGGAATGTGATGATATTTTTAATTGTTGGCAACAACAGAGTCCGACGCCATTTTTCTGCCCCTCATTTCAGTCAAATTCATTTAAATGAATGTATTCCATATTCGGCATTGCCCCAGCAAATCTTACTATTTTTTTTAGTTCTATGCAAAATAAGGGACGCTACTTTCATTAATTGAACTCCAATAATTCGTATAACACCGCTAATTTGTGCATTTGATATGTAACTCCAATGACCGATCAAATCCTACTGCATGACAAATTATGCGAGCCTGGTGTCGGAGCGTCATCATCAGAGGCAGTGTCGCCTCTCTCAATTGTGTCGGCGTTTAACCTCAATTGGTTAATTCACACTTTGCTTAGCGTCAATTAAATATAATTACTTGATTATGGTCGGGGTGGCTTGTCAGTCCTCATATTGTTACACTAGTTTTGCACGTGGCTGCTATTTTCTTTATTTGTACTTACGGCCATGTTCAATAACTTATCCATCGACGGTATGCTCTACTACAGATAGAAATTAGACATTACACTTACGTATAAAAGATTGACATTTTTAAACACTGACTAAATTATGCCTGTTCTTGTCATTTGTATACCTATGAATTGAGGTAGCAATAGACTTAAAAGCCATTTTAGTTAAACAACCTTTAACGATCGTTTTTAAATAAGGGTGTATGTATGTTCTTCTTTGGAGATTATGTCTCTAGTAGGGCAAATCGCCGATAGATAAATAAACGGCTGTTAAGCGTGAATGAATTACATAGAAACGGCTTAAGGCAAAACTTTTTTTTCTCACTCATGGAGCTACTAATACCACCCATACATTAGTACCACGTAAAGGAAGGTATACCAGATACATTACATTTTTTTTTCCTGACTTTACTTTTCTATGAGTATGGAGCTCGATTTTCAGACCACTGTGTGCCGTGCCTGCGCCTTCGGATTTCCATGTAATTCAGGCCTTACCCTATCGCAGTTTTTGCAGTTTTTTTTTTTGTGACTCCCCATCCTTTTGTAGTAATGGTGTAGTGTAATGGGGTAGTGATGGTGGGATTGGATGGCGATGGTAATGAAAGACGAATTATTTTTCTGGACTAACTATATTGAGAATAAAGCGATGATGATGGATACGTAACTTATCGTAAAGTAACAGTATAGGAAAATATTTATTAAAGTATAAGTTAGAATGTGTCAAATTATATAGCGAAGTACATTACGACACAACTTAAAAATCGCATCGGGAAACTTCGTAAAACCGATCACTTCCAAACTGAGTGCGACTTCAAGACCACGAATGTTTATTAGTACTGCAATAAAAAAATATCTTTACGTTGACGCAATAAGTGTGAGTGGCGCGAAAATAAGCGACTACCTAGTAGTTCGATTATGTACAGGTAAAGTTGATTTCAATAATTCACAAAGGTGAAGACGAAAGCAAAGATATCAATGATTCAAATTCCTCCCTAGCCCATAGATACCAGGAGTTATTTCAACCAGTCATCGTCAGTTCCCATTGTCTGGCTATTCCACAAACATTTTAACTGCACTCGAGGAGAAAAGTTACAGTTCAACATTAACGGAATTTATGAGCGTGACTCAGCGGAGCTAAGTATAAGTCAACACAGTCAAAACTTTACGAATACTTCTCAAGTATTTGTTAACTTTGAAACTGTGGTGTAAGTTGAAAGTATAGAAGCAGAGAAAGTAGCAAAAAGTAAAGGAGTTAAGTAACTTTTGGAAGAAAATGAAATCTTAGTCCCACCTATTAAATGAATACACTCTGACTCCGGTTGGTCGAAGCAAGGAAAACCTCTCAGGTGGAGATTTCCGGATAACTCAAACCTGAGGGCCTACTCCCTAAGTCCGTCAACGAAGTTACTCGCCCGTCCGAAAGTAGCCCGAAACATAGGAGTGAACAAAACAAGTGTCAAGTTCAACTTTACGGACGGGCAAAAACACATCGGTAGTAGGGACAGCTGTCGAATCGTGTTGTCATTCATTCTTAGTTCGGGCCCCGAAATAATCGTATGTCCGTAGGTGATAGGGAGTAGGAAACGCTCGTAGCTAAAGCCGAAAACACGGACTTCGTGATTATTGAGTAGACCCACTGGAGTGTAAATGTGGTGCCGTTCCGCAAACTATGGCGCACTTAACATCATGCCCCGCCTGCCCTGTTACCTGTACGCCACAAGAACTAATGGACGCTACGGATAGTGCTAAACTCATTGCTGAGTTCTGGGCCGACACGGTGTAGATTGTCATCGACACGCTAAGAAAAAGAATGAATACAGAAAATCAAAACGATTTTGAATAAAGCTGAACCTTCTTCCTAGCCTTTTGCCAACTATGTTGAGGTCAATTTCAAGAATCTAATCTAGCCAGATGCCGCTGAATGCCAGTATTATACACGGAGTGTCTGCCTTCAGACCTCCGCACCACAGTTACTGGGCAATGTCGATATCCTAACGTTAGACCGGTTGTCAGACTTTCGGGCTTCTAACTACCCTAGCGAGATGCCGCTGAATGCCAGTATAATATAATGTAATACAATATAATATATATAATATAATATATATAATATAATATAGTATGATATAATTATATAATATAATATAATGGAGCGACTGCCATCAGACCTTCGCAACACAGTTACTGGGCAATGCCGATATCCTAACGTTAGATCGGTTATCAGACTTTCTGGCTTTTGACTACTCATAACGACTGCCATAGGTATTCGTATGACACACGGGACCGACGGTTTTACGGAGGGGTCTCTATGTGTAACGAACGGTCATCCATCCAGGGACTGACCGCGGCAAGCGCAGCTTAACCTCACAAATTGTATAATATGCGGGTTTGTTAATTAGCCACGATGCCCTCCTGGATATAACTGAACCAATTTTAAATAAACATGACTAAAGATCGTTGCTAAAATAAGACACGCTTCCAGAAAAACTCATCGAAAGGCAGACAATGATAATACAAACAATTTAGAAGCTAAAATTAGACATAACATTGCACATGGCGAGAAAAATCATGTAACTATTAATACAACTGCACACGGATGCAATAAGAACGAAGAAGATGATGATGATGACGATTTTGATGAATAAGCATACAAAACTTTTTCGAGATAGACCAAAGATTTAAGGAATCTTTCGAAAACTAAATAAAAAGTGTAAAACCTCAACTAGATATCTCGATTCAGACATTCGAAGTCCTTCTGAGTCGACTGTCGACACTCAAAGATAGTAGCGAGAGTAATATTCAGGGATTTAAGTTCAATATCACTCGTTATGTACTACCTAATACCTGTCGATGAGACTGCCGAAGCTTTATATAAAACTTTGAAGGACTAATTTGTTTGCCTAGCTTGTGATTTAGGATGTTTCGCCATGATACCTACATTAGAGAAAGGAAATCGGAGCACGACTGTGCTTGATGATTGTAAGATAAGATCCTAGTTGAAATAAGTATAACTACGAAGAAGTTTCAAATGCCTTAGGGGGTACTTCACGCCCGAGAAGACGTCGCGCAGTGTTCCGTGCGCGCCTCTCAGGAGGACGTGGGGCAAGGCCCCACAGAAGGAGAGGTCCGCCAGGGGCTGGCGGATCGAGGCCTGCCGGGGTCGCGGTGCATGCAGCTGCGAATCCCGCGACCCTGGCCAAGGGTCAGGAGAAGGAAGACCGTGGGTTTTTAGCCGGTAAGAGTCCGGCATAACCCTTCGCCTTCCCCGGGCGAAGGGAAGGATACAAAAACGAGAAAAAAAAGGGAATATTTCACCAACCTATCATTAACAATTCATTAAGCTAATTCGTTCTCTAAACTTTTTAATAATAGCCAACATTTGCATTTCAACACCATGCCAATAGTGATAATGACAAGATTATAATTATTGAACACATTAATTCCATATTTCTAGGTCAATAGTTTACGGACTTCATTATTGATAGGTTGTTGAAAAACCCCCTGAATGTTGCAATTAGGTGACAAATTGCTAACTCCTACTTACTTTGACCCATTTTTCTTAAGTTTGTAAATGGTCTAGCGGTTGCACGCTTGCTTTCTGTGCAAGAGAGTCCGAGGTTAATCCGAGGTTAGCCCGCGCTTCAGAATATTCGAATTCATGTGCAGATCAAAATTGGATTATGATTTGCATTAGCGGTGAAGGAAAACATCGTGAGGAAACTACTTAACCGGTATCGTCCCGCGCGACGATCCGGATCGTCAGTGAATTTGTTTATCTATTGTGTCTATAATTACAGTACTTGATAAGTTAAGAAGTTTCATTAAAATTATTAATTTAACTACAGGTCGCCAGCGGCTTCGCCCGCGTGGTTGTCGTTTATCGCGTATTCCGCGTTTTTCTCTACTATAATATGCATGTATAATACATATAAACCTTTCTCTTGAATCACTCTATCTATTAAAAACAACCGCACCAAAATCCGTTGCGTAGTTTTAAAGATCTAAGCATACATAGGGACAGACAGCGGGAAGCGACTTTGTTTTATACTATGTAGTGATTTTAACAGTATTAAAACGTCTATGTGCTATTTAAATGCGTTCCTTGCGAAGTATGTGCGGTGTAAATTAAATGGGTGTTTCGGCCGGATCGGACGAAACTCAGCGGCCGAAACGCCTACTAAGCCTAACTTTGAATGATAGATTGAGGAATGATGTGATAAGACAAAGTTGCGGTTTAAAATATGATGTAGTGACAAAAATTGACAGCAGTATGCTTCGGTGGTTTGGACATGTTGAAAGATTAAGTGAACGGCGATGAACAAAAGGAATTTATAAGGCGAATGTCAGTGAAAACGCCAGTAGAGGACGCCCTAGAAGGACATACATTGATGTTATTGGTGATGTTCTTCAAAAAGGACAGGTGCGTAGTATTTTCAACCGGCGCGCGTGTATGACAAGATGTATGACCGTAGACGAAGCGAAAGGAGTATGTAAGGATCGTAGCATGTGGCGTTCTACAGTTTCTGCCTACCCCCATGGGAAAAAGGCGTGAGTTTATGTATGTATGTATGTAAAACGTCTATAAAATATTTTTTATTTGAATGAGATATAATTGTTAGTTTCCGAGATATTAAGGTTTATGTTGGTGACCGGATTCATTGCTCCCGAGTGTACACGTAATATGTATTTATGAACTCTGTGACTCATGTGACGACAGTTCCTTGAAGTAATGTGTTGCAATTGTTGTGTTATGAAATACAGAAAGGAATTCTCTCTTGTATACATATTTTCTCACAATAATAAAGGCTTTGACAGCGACTCATCTTAAGTTTGGTTAGGAATTATTTTCTTTAGGCATCAGGCATGGGCAACTTTTGACAAGTTGCGTGTCAAAATTTACTATATTAATGCCAACGCGGGCCATAGCAGGAAATAAAAAAGCTTAATTTATTTATCTTTATACATAAATCTAGGTAATCAAGCAATGGCGATTTTGACGACACGTTTGGTGTAGTGGTTAAGCGATTGGCTTCTGCGCTACGGGTCGTGGGTTCGATTCCCACACGGAACAAAAATTTGTATGGCCTAATATGGTTGTTTCGGGTCTGGGCGTTTGTGTATGTGAGATTTTTGTCTGTAAACGCACCCAAGATACAAGAGAAATCTTAGAGTGGAGTAAAGATTAAAAAAAAAACAAGTTTATTATTTATGTTAAAAGTGTTTTTTTGTTTTGATGTTATTTAAATTTAGTTCTATAGTTACAGAGCCTACCCTTTTGTCGCGCGAAATTTCGAAATGTCGCGGGCCGGTTCAAAAACCGAGACGGGCCGGATGCGGCCCGCGGGCCGTACGTTGCCCATACGTGCTTTAGATGAAGGCAGCGTGCTTGTTCGTTATGGGTTGAATTTTTCTGAACTTTGCATTGAACGAATCCGGTATCGAGCCCCGTTCGTTGGCTAGGTGTTTACGATACATTAGGTAATTGTTAGAAAGCAAAACTTTATAGAAAGGGGGTACTAATCCGCAGGCCACTTATAGTATCACTGATGATGGTTTTAAGGCAAGTGTTAAAATTTCAAAATTCTTAAATTTTTATTTCCATGTAAGTAATTATTTTTATTTTAGTTTTTTCAAAAATTCTTCATTCCTGCTTTAGTTATGAATTCAGAAAATGAAGCTTTCTAATTCGTGAGTATGACCTAAAATGTAAACACATCATATCATAGCTGAGGATAGATAGATTTGAGCGAATTTTTTATTTCATTTTTGAACAGCTACTTCTCTTAAACTATTGCCTTTTGGGGAAAGTGGTAGAACAAAAGTTACTTATTATTATAGGTACTTTAACACCCTTTCGAATTAGTACCCCCTTTCTGACTAACCTTGTATAAACAAAGATAATTAGATAATTCAGTTAATAAGAATTAGGGTTGCAGCTGAAAATCAGCGTTAGGTGGTAGTATCTAGTACTGCCACCTGACATTATACTGAGCTGGTGGCCCTTTTGGCACTTATTTTTTGTTACTTTCATGCCTATTGATTATTGTACGCACGGGTACAGATCAAGCTACACATTTCCAGTATAAGCTGATCTCGCATTGTATAGGATTTCCTTACAATGAGAGGTCAGTGTAAACTGGAAATATATAGCTTGATGTGTAGCCGTGTGTACTATGAGCCAGTAAATGTATTTTTCTTTCAAATACATTTTCTTTTTTTTTTATTAATGTCGTGTATGACTGCGTTAATTTCTACTTTGTATGTATCCTATTCAGTTATATTGGTGAAAGCCAAAGGTAATAAATAACTCGACTTATCTAACAAACAACTTTTATTAATAAAATATTTTCACTCATAAATTCTGGATTTGCCAGTACCAGCCATATTTATTCAGCTTTCACAATAACACAAACATAGGCTCAGAGCGCCATTTCTCTCGATATTGTTATACAAAAATAATAACTAATAGGAACGACGCATGTTATTGAATATTTCACGGCTACAGTCGCACGCGCCGGTTTGAGTAACAATAATATTTATTTATCGCTTTCCCGGAACCGCTGATAACGGTTATCATACAGGGCTACCCACGTGTTGGTATTATTATAACATTTATTTATAATTTATGTAAAAACAATGTAAATAGATTGTGATAGATACTCAAGTGACTTTTTCTTTTGACACGTGTGATTAATCTCTGTGGTTGCTTAGGTCTTAATTGAATACAGGCTGGTTTTTTGTGGTTTTACAAATGTGCGTTCCTAATACAGATTTAATTTAAAGTTCCATTCAAGTGACGAAGATATCAGAAATCGATTATTTTATAAATTGGCTGGTCACTTTTGCCGCATGGCAGACGAACTGGGGCCTAATTCTCCTAAAATAAATTGTTGCCAAACGCAATCGAACCATAACCGTCAGTCAGTTTTTGTATTCGAAAACTTTCAAAATGATTGATTTTGTTTTTTGTGTCAAACAATTTGATAGCTTTTGAAATTGAGAACTGTCTGAATGAACGGTTCGGCCTTGGTTCGGTTGTGATTTATTTTAGGACATAAAATGACCTACACATGACGTCGTGGCAAGCCCAGAAAGTTTTTTTTTTCTATTGGACTTCTGTAGTTTGTCCTTGGCGACCCCTTCTAAGTAACCAGGCAGTTATTAGCGAGACCTGAAGGGTCTCAAGTCAACGAAAGAGTTGGCGGGACGCGTTAGATACTTATTGGAAGGATTAGCCGCAGAAATAATTAAACCGAGAGGAATGGAAATAGAGTAGGGAGGGGAGGCATTTGCCCTGCGGTGGGACAACCAAGACCGAATAATAAAAAATAAAAATAAAACTTTCTCAGCACGGAAATTTCGTTGCGGGAGTCAGATTGCACTAAGCCGGTTTCTCGTAAAGCGACAAATCCATTAGCAACTGTTTTACCGCGTAAGTTATAAAACTCCATTACTCGCTTCGTTCGTTAAACTTGAACAATTGGAGGTGTGTCCACGTTTGAATGTCAGCTGCACAAGTCAAATTGCGCACTTAAACTTGCTACAGATAGTTCAATCCTCGAAGACGCGCCACACTCTTTGTCAACAGTCTACATTGCAAAAGTGTGCATTATAAATTGCTATTGTGTTAGTGTTAGTTGTATCGCCACACAATAGTTAGATGTGTGCACACGCACACTAATATAAGATAATAATAAGAAATGTATACCTGGCGGCTTTTCAGGGGGCCCAGCTAGTGAGCTGGCGAGTCACCGTCTGCCAATGTATTTCAAATTTAAGCTTAAAAGGCAGACGCCGTTTTCTTCCGGCAATAGAAGTTATTCAGCCTACTTAACACCCCTTCCCATAGACCAGATATTTTTCACCATATTTTACAATAGTCTTGCACCCACCTGGGACGGTCCATGACTGTACTCCAATAGTGCAGCCGTGGATAGTCCCCGGTTGGTGCCCCACCCCATTTTAGACTAAAGTTCTCAAAGGGGCCTCCGCGCGTTGGACCTGTGTCCCCGTGTATGCCTCCCAAAGGACCGGACATCTTCCGTACGGAAGATGAGTGATTCAGAAGAGATAGAGATGTATACTAAGGACGTATACATAAAGAAAGTAGGTAACCAGCGCCGACCTACCAGCGTTTATCGGTACAGCGGTGCGAGCACAGATCTTTTTATCTTTTAGAATAGATAAATTTCTCGAATCGACTCGATAAAAGATCCGTGCTCGCACTGCTGGTCCGTGCAGATAACCGCTACATAAAGGAAGCGGGTAGAAGCATGGGCTGGCATTTTTTAAGCAAAAATACGCATTGTTTCTTTGCATATAGAGCAACAAATTACGGCTTACCAGCGCTGATGGGAGCAGGTCGGAACTTGTCGGTGAAGTTTGGAGCTTGTCGGCGCAGGTTCGCCACACAGTATAGGGACTACCTGTGCCGACTAACTGCGCGAACCAGCATCGACAAACGCTGGCAGATCAGCGCCGGCAACCCGCTTTCTACGTGTATACGCACCACGTGGCCACCTCTCACAAAAAGGAGTAGGGCGCGCTTTAGTGGATTGAATGCAGTGGAGTGGATTTGACGCTTTACAAGAAACCGGCTAAGTGCAATCCGACTTCTGCAGCGAAAGTGCCGCGCTAATGCTAAGAAACTTATAAAATAATCGATTTCCGATATTTGCAGAACTTGTATCGCATTGACAGTAATTTTTTGTAGTTGTCAAAATAATTTTCACTTGGAAATGCTTGGTCGTTATTAACCGTAATGGTTAGCCACATTAGAATAATCAGCCCATTACAGCCCACTGCTGGGCAAGAGTCTCTTCTCAGAATGAGAAGTGTTTAGTGTTAATCACCGAAATGTAATCCACCAAAGTAAAACATATTAGCCAACGGAGTTCCCGTCGCGCTAGTTTCTTAGTTCTACCAAAGGTTACTAGGAACTAACTATGGTAAAAGAATGCTGACGTTTGAAGGGGCACAACTTTATAATAAAATACCCTCGCACATAAAAACGTACACTCATTTAATATATTCAAAACTCAATTAGCTAAATTTAATTTGTAATTGCGAATGATAAGTCTCCTCACAAATGAATATATTAGATGCGTATTAAAGAAACGACGAATTGTAATTATTGTTTAAGTTAACCTGTTGTTCTCAAGTAAGTGAATTTGTATTTTTTATTGAGAATAAACTCTTTAAACCAAAACCCAAATGTATCATCATCACCAATAAGCCTAAAGACGTCCACTGCTGGCCATAGGCAGGGATAATTAACTTTGTTACTAACAACTTATACACTTTTAAAGGGAAGAAGTTTACGAAAATCTCATAACATCATCTGCCTAGCCTTTTCCCAACTATGTTGGGGTCGGCTCCCAGTCGAACCGGATGCAGCTGAATATCAGTATTTTACATGGAGCGACTGCCTATCAGACCTCCACAACCCAGTAACTGGGTAATACGATACTCTTGGTAAGACTGGTTGTCAGACTTTCTGGCTTCTGACCAACAGTAACGACTGTCAAAGATCTACAAATGACAGCCGGGACCAACGGCTTTACGTGCTTTCCGAGGCACGGAGGAAACTCGCTATGGTAAATGGTCACCCATCCACAGACCAACCTCGGCAAGCGTGGCTTAACCCGGAAGATAGGTCTATGCGGCTGTAATTATTTAGCCACGAGCTCCTCCGACGAAAATCTCATAACATTCACCCTTAATGGAAAATACACCCTTTAAAGGGTTTTAGATGTAACTTACGACAATTTCGAGGATATAGGTGTATCCTGATGAATCGAATGGTGTTTACCTGAAACAAAAAATAGAACATTTTATAAATTTTGTATTAGCATAACCTAGGGTTGCCAACCCCAAATTTCAAAAACTAAGATTTAAAGTTAGATGATCCAGGTCAATTCAGTTTAAAAACAGGACGCAGTAGTAGTAGTTAAATTATGTAGTGAAAATAGATTAAATAAAATTCAATTAATAGTAATAATAATCACGTTTTTTAATAAAAGAATTTGAATAAAATTATACGTGTTGAAAACGCGAATTTTAAAATACTCCTACCCTCCTGCATGGAAGACAACCGTACAACTATTAGGCTTACAAATATGCAAATAAAATATCTAGCTTTAATTCCGCTGAACAAGATCGCTAGTTTGGATGCAGTATGCAGCACCACCCTCCCGCCCACAAGTACATGCACATGTAGAAAGAGTGAAAAAGTAATGCAACATGCAACTAAACCAATACACGACACGTGTTTCGCCCCTGCACGGGGCATCCTCAGGATAAGTTGACTCCTCGACCGCTAGGACGAGAATATCCTGAGGATGCCCCGTACTGCATCCAAATTAACGATCTTGTTCAGCGGAATTAAAGCTAGATAATAATAATAATAATAACCCCCCTCTGGGAAAGGCGTTACCTCATCATGAGATTAACGTAAAACCGGAGGGAACATTAGACTAGCTTTCTACAACCCCATCATATAATAAAAAATGTATCATGAGGTCTACTGAAAAGCTTACAAACCGCAGGGCAGCTTGTGGCGAGCTGTTGGTGAGTGGCGACACTGCGTACCTTATTGCCTCAGAGAGTCGGTCAGGGCCTCGTCTCCAGTTTGCCTTTATTGGCTGGCTGGAGTGGAACCCCAAGAGTGCCTGCAGGACTCTCAACTCTGGCTTGCCTTTATCGGCCGGCCAGAGGGGGGCCGCCAGAGCTATATGCTCGGGGGTGGAAGTGTCTAATGGCGTAATAGCGGGGAAACCCACTCCGGGTCTTTTAGACCCGCGACGGCGAAACCGGGGCCGCACCTCTCTACACCCCTAGCCGCTCACACGTTTGTTGCCCCCTTTGCCTATGTACTGGCGGCTTTTCAGGGGGCCCAGATAGTGAGCTGGCGAGTCACCGTCTGCCAATATATTTCAAATTTAAACTTGAAAGGCAGACGCCGTTTTCTTCCGGCAATAGAGGTTAACAGATCCACTTAACACCCCTTCCCATAGACCAGATATTTTTCACCACATTTTACAATAGTCTTGCACCCACTTGGGACGGTCCATGACTGTACTCCAATTATAGTGCAGCCGTGGGTAGTCCCCGGTTGGTGCCCCATCCCATTTTAGATTAAAGTTCTCAAAGGGGCCTCTGCGCGTTGGACCTGTGTCCCCGTGTATGCCTTCCAAAGGACCGGACATCCTCCGCAAGAAAGATGAGCCGTGAATTCAGACGAGATACAAATAATAATAATAAAAATCTTTATTGGCACAAAAACAACAAGTAGGTACATGATTCTATTTGCATATTTGTATGTCATGGATTTCCGCAAAGTAACGTCTGATTCCATCATTTAACCACTAGGTTATCATGGCTTAGAGCGTATACATATAGGAAGCAAGTAACCAGCGCCGACCTACCAGCGCTTATCGGTACTGGTCCGTGCAGGTAACCGCTACATAAAGGAAGCGGGTAGAAGCAGGGGCTGGCATTTTTTAACAAAAATACGCCTTATTCCTTTGCAAATACAGCAACAGCGCTGATCGGAGCAGGTCGGAGCAGTTCGGAGCTTGTCGGCGCTTGTTCGCCACACAGTATAGAGACTACCTGCGCCGACTAACTGCGCTGACCAGCACCGACAAGCGCTGACAGATCGGTGCCGGCAACCCGTTTTCTACGTGCGCACTTAGCCACACCACGGTTGATAAAATCGCAATATTCTAAAAACTATCAACAAATTCTCAAAACAGTCGCAGCCCTAATTGATCGTGGTCGTAAAACGGTCAGTTGTGAGCGGACAGCCCTGGTGGTATCGTAATATAATATATTAAGTGAGTCTGATGCGACACTCGAGAACGCGGCTCTCGTATCAGAATATACCACGAATTTTCACTCAAAACTATGGAATAGTAATGAATGGAGTGCTCATTCGAATATTGGTTTCATAAACCTTTAAGCATATTGTAACAGACACGGCTTGGCTGTATATTTACCGCCTATGAATATATTGCCTTTGTGTGCCGTGGTGGCTTGGAAGTTACGGATCTGCTTGTTAAGCACCGGGTTGCAGGTTCAAACCCAGGCAAGTACCAATGTGATATTTTCAACTTCATATATATTTGTTTAGTTAATCTAAGACACTACTGACACACCGTAAAGGAAACTTGGACTTAATGGTCTGAAATCACCAACCCGCAGTGAGTAAGCGTGGTGATCAATGCTCGTTCCTTCTCTGTATGAGAAGAGACCTTTGCCCTGTGGGACAGTTACAGGCTGATATTTATTATGAATATAACACCCCTTCACATGCCATTAGTGTCAACGCGACTAAAGAATGATGATGGGAGAGCTCGTCCTCTAACACCAACATACTGCTATCACCAATCCAAGTTTGCCAATCATGGTGATTACGGCAGTATTTCCTCGCGATAGTTATCGATATGTTCTTCATACTGATAACAGTGGCGAGGAAGCACTGCTCATGTTAATTAGTGATGATTGCTGATGAGTCACGCGATATGCATGAAATTGCTTTCAATGATCGCCTTTACGTCATACGGTGATGTACGTCGGTAAAACGCCCCACAAGAAGAAGTCAAAATTAGATTTATTTATTATTTGACTTGGTCGTATGTCGTATTTGGCCCTAATCGTACCTGAAGGTAAGCGTAGACAGGGTCTAAGATGGAACACACAAATCTAGGTAACAAAGATAAAGAGGGATTCCCACATACCGCTCTGGCATTCACATACACACAACGGAACACAGTAAACTGCTTGGCGCTGGACTTTAATGTGAGGGATTTTAATCTCACACAGGATGAAAGCTAAGTATTTATCGATCGCGGCAGAATTTCGACCGTCAGTTGCGAATTGCTTATCCTGCAGTCGGCTAGCACCGGTCACATTAACGCTCCATTTCTTCATACTCCGTGCTCGCAGCTCACGTTTTACTATAGCTATACGTATTAACAAAAATATCAACTTGCAAGCTTATAATTAATACGAGACGGAACGTTTTGATGGTTATTTGAGTTACTAGGCACTGAATAGGATGCAGTTTTTTTTAATAATCCAATCCATGGCTGTTATACTGTCGATCATCCTATACAGTATGACTGGTTAGCCATTTTAAACTTCTACATCCATCCTTCCGTACCTAGAACTTTTACGACGGGACAAAGTCTGCATTCATAGGAAAGATATCTGCTGTTCCATACAAAACAACCAATATTGCTTAACAAAATGATGGAAGTTTTTTTATGTGACCTTTTTCAGAATTATCAGCAGCAGAGCTATTTGCAGTGAAGTTCATAGTTTTCGGATATAAAGTGAATCCAGTCATGCTGTATACCCCATGTTCCTATAACTATGTGGTTACCATAAAAAACCCTTTTACTATTATTTTTACATAATGTATCTTGTGCGTATATTCTTTCTCTTTACAATTTGTCTCAGTTGTCTGAAATAAACGTATCTATTTTCTTTCTTTTTTTCTTCAGTCTATGTTTCCATTGTCAATATTCCACAACTTGCTGCTAATCTTTTAATTGGCTTCAATCATCATTATAAAGGATTAAGGAGGAAATCATTGCGTTCGGCGCTTCTTATTCCGGAAAGATACTTTCCTATAACCTTTTCAAGGTTTTCGCTTACCATTTGTTGAAACTGATCAAACGCGATATAAATATCCTGAGTAATTGGAGATAAACACGATATCGTGACCTCAAGTCCGTAAAAAAAGCAAGCTCTACTTTACAGTGCACAATTTGCCAGTAGACCTGAAGTTTTATACCAAATAGTTATATCTAAAAGGAGATACAAACTAGACGGAGTACCTCTTATATCTAACTGCGAGCCTAGTACTAGATATAGCTAAGTAGCGGCGAGACACGAGCGAAAGTCCCTCGCTACGCTATAATTCGAATACCTACCTACGCTACTAGGTGTACGGACAGCAGATTAAGTTACTTTGATGTTTCAATTTGCTAATAGAAGCTTATGTTTAAAAAATTGAATGCTCCATTAAGTCACGAAATATTTTACTAGGTACTTTATCTCCTCGTGCAAAATGTTCTTAATGCTCCGAAATCAGACCATGTTTAACCTATCCCAAGTACGCGTACACTTGCAGCTTTAAAGATCTAAAAACATCACTGCTGTAGCGATCAATGTGGCCAGTGACTGGGCCAAAGTAGTGTAGGTTGTACAATGGACACGATAAAAAAAGAAGAATTCACGCGATGAATGTACCCAGTTTTTTGGTTTAAAGATTCTGTTACAACAAAATCGGTTCGAAAAATTTGCCGTGAAAGTGTAATGTGAAAAACAGACATATCAATAAACTCTCTTTAAGTAACATAAAAATATTAGTAGGGATAACAATCACACAAAAATAAATCACCATATACACACCATGTCAGTTGAATCCAATAAAAAGTGCGTTAGCGTTAAAGGTAGTAGTTAGTCGCAACTTGTAGCTAGACATAATCATAATTTACGTGTTTGTTAAACCTCATAATATATTATATTATTCTTGCGAAGACGTAAAACTTAATAGATGTGCTTACGCTAATACACTTGTAACTTATTGGAAACTACTAGAAACGATTACGTTTCTCTTCGATCATAAATGTAGAAAGAAGATTATTCTAAATCGTTTTGACAGTTTTATAGTCACAGTCTTCTTGGAAACCAGTAATACTCCTGTAGTCAGGAATATTGGACAGTAATACGACAATCGTTAATTCGAATCCAGCTTAGCAATTTCATTTTATCACCAGCTTTACTCCATTAAGAGGAACCGTAACAATATTAAGTAACGACTCTTTCTCATTGGACAAATACTTAAGTCGTAAAAATATTTTAAGCATTAAAATAATTTAACGAGAAAAACTCTTTGAACTCGGCAAATTATCTGAAAACGTGTTAAAATAATGCAATTACAGTTTTTATAGAAAAAGTAATGAAATGAAGAGTTTGTGTGCAAACGTTACCGCCTCCCCGCGTAGTTTTTCAGCGCAGTGAGAGTGGAGTGGGATTATACATAATTGTGTGTTTATTTAGGGTTTCCTGCCAGACGCTGCCTGCCTACTGCGCGCCTATGCCGCCCTGGTACTCGCTCACGTAATTATATCTGGTGGGGCTCTCCCCTTGCCGTACGTACGTACGGCACTTTATTATATGTTGTTACGCCTTAGGTAGTGTTTGCTACCTGTCTGGATATTTCCTGGTACTACTCCGCGTAATAACATGTTGTCATTCTGAACAACAGTATGTTAACGTCAGTAGTTTATTCGAAAGTTTTAGATAAAGATATTTAAAGCCTTACATTTATACAAAATAGAACAAATAGATGAATAAAACCTCAGTATTATTTCGTAAGGTCAACAAGACCTACCTCTAATAACTTTTAACTACCACCCATAAGCAACAGAAACTCACTTTAAAACAATACCAAGAAAGTGTAGCAAATTAAAACTTACGGGTCTAAGAACACTGCCTTGCGAAACTCCATCGCCCGTACTAAATGCTCTCGGCTCGGCAATTAATGTAGATGCGATTTGAACTTTCAATTAATTAAAACTATGTGAAATATACCTTCGTTATGTTAGTTGTATAATTTTTGCCATGAATTTGAAGGAAACGAGCTCAATGACTGGGCTTGCCTCAGTCAAATGGCTTTGTTAGTTCCTTTACGACGTAACTTGCTCCTTCAATTCTAATTCGAATAGCTGCGTTAATATTACTTGCATATAGTTAGGTGCATCCCAATAATTTTAATGTTGACTATAAAAATGAAATTGTCAGTCGTTGTTGATTGGATCTACGTATATTAGCATAAGAAGTGTAATACGATTTTATTATAGCTAATAAATAATTTATTGTAAATGCATCAAAATCTTCGGCGGCAGATAACTAAACTGTAATATTTACGGAGTTTGTCAATTTTGTTAATAGAACGAAAACGTATTTCTTTAACAATAGAAAATAGAATGTACATTTTTATTGATAACTGGTTAAAACACAAATCAAACATCTAAATCTTGTAATAAGTTAAATATTCAACGGGCAAAAACAACCGAAATACCTTTGAGGCAGCAAAAAGCATCGCAGGGATTTACATACATAATCAATTTTATTTATTGATTTATATTTTTGATACTTACGCAATATAAAACAATACTTAACGAGCAACTCGTAAACGCTTAATATTCAATTGGTTCCATAATAGTGACAAGTACCGTATTTGTTCGATACATTCTCATTTCAATTCTAATTTAAAAACATGTATAGAATACTAGAAGGCACACGATTTCTCCCGCGTGGATGTCGTATATCTCGTATTCCGTATTTTTCGGGATAAAAGTATGTCCTATGTCCTTCTCCAGGTTCCAGACTATTTCTGTACCAAGTCTCATTAAAATCAGTTCAGCAGTTTAGGCGTGAAAGCGAGACAGACAGAGTTACTTTCGCATTTATAATAT
The DNA here is from genome assembly GCA_905220435.1 of Amphipyra tragopoginis. Classification (NCBI taxonomy): domain Eukaryota; kingdom Metazoa; phylum Arthropoda; class Insecta; order Lepidoptera; family Noctuidae; genus Amphipyra; species Amphipyra tragopoginis. The sequence goes on from HG991994.1 coordinate 28,083,127, forward strand.
TATAGCAGGGATTTGTGTTGCATCAGAATATTAAAGCGATAGCAGTGATAGCCGGTTGTGCGCAAGTTCAATCCCGGGCCGCACCTCAGACTTTACGAATTCATATGCGGATCAGAATTTGATTGTCACTTGTATTAACGGAGAAGGAAAAACATCGTGAGGAAACAGCACACCTGAGACGGCTCCATAAGGTTCTAAATCGTATGTGTAGATGTGTGGTCCGCCAACCCTCACCAGGCCAGCGTAGTGGTCTAAGGCCCAAACCCTTCTCATTCTGAGAGGAGACCCGTGCCCAACATTGGGACAGTAGTGTGCTGAAATTAATGTATAAAAGCGATATGCTGTATGTCTTGTCATAAACAGGTTGTATTCGAATTCGTGTACTTAATTCCTTACATCGCCGTGGTCTACTGGATTATTTAGGATTTAAAAAAAAACTAAAAAACAAAACATTGTGTTCTTAATGTGCTTACACTCATTATAATACAATGCGTTCTTTGTATTTCTTTTTTGTTTCGTTTAAATTGTCCAAATCGAAATTCTAACAATTTAGAGGACCTACATTGAATAGTAGAAAATTTTGAGACATCTAAAAACATGAAACCTAAACATCATTCTTTTTAGTTGCTTATATCCGAAGAGCATCATATAACGCTTCTTACAAGAAAAAACTCATAAGAAAATTACCTACCAACCCTGTTGCATCAAACACATTGATTCCCCCATCCTTATTCATCAATGTTTAACCTCCATGTCCCGTACATTATACGATTTTTAACACGGCGTGTAGCGCGGGCTGCTAATGAAGCAATCTGTCTGTCCCACGTCATTATTCATTATATTGTGCTGGCTGCAAGCCGGGTTTATTCCAATACAATTCTGTCTGATCGTCTGCCGGATTTTAGATAGCGGAAACGGGTTAAATTGTTCTCATTTAATGGTTTCGGAGTAGAATAAAACTGGAGTTTGTTGTAATTTATCTGTCAGTGTGTAATGAAAGCGTGGTTGTGTTTTACAAGTCATTTGGTAAAGGGGATTTTTGAGGCTAAAATAGGCAGTTCTACGTCTTTGATAGCACTTAACGAAGAATACATTACAAAAATACCAAAAAATAAGGAATAAACTTAAAAAATAGACTACGATCCTTTAATGCCTCGTCTAATGGACTGCCTCGTTGGTCTTGTGGTCGCAAACGCCACTACTGAGTGTGAGATCCTGGGTTCGATCCCCATGGCCGGCAAAATGTTAAATTTCCGTGTGGAATTTCTCAGTAGCAGCCCGGGGTCTGGATTTATGCCCGGTTGATGGCAATAGGATCGCCTCCTATATATATATATTGTTGATGGCAATAGGAGACATGGGACTTAAACATAACAGCGAAATAAGGGTGTACAATAATTATAATTATAAATTCGGTAATTTTCATCACATTACAGATGAAAATCTAACAATTGGCGACGTGTCAGAATTTCAAACGATATCCCATCAATTAAATAAAACAGCGATAAGCAATTAAAAAGTCCGATCGAGAGTTCCCTACATTACCAGGAAAGCATAAAACATTAACGATATTAGAAGACGCATCTCATAAGCGCAGCAGGACCGTTCGGGTATGTATACAAAATTTCAACTAAAAACTTAATTCAAATTCATAAGCGTCGCGTTAGGTTAGGACCGGGCGATAACGCGGCCTTCCTAGTCCTTTATAAAAAATATTCAATACTTATTATTCCAGCTATAGAAAAAACTTATCGTGGCGGTGGGAAGTGGGAATAGTGAGCTAGTGATGTGCCGTCGAAGTTGGTTTAGGAATGCATCGATGTCTGTGTATAATATTGTTAATTTTAACAATGGCGTTGATTCGCTGCATTGAATGAGGGTTTGTTGAAAAAACGATGCTTTGTTAAATTCCTTTAATATCGAATTCTTAATAAATATTTAGATATTTTAAAAGACATTAATCCAATGTGTATTTTTCTACTTGAATTCTAATGTAAGTTTGTAAATGTTCAAGAATGCAGTTTCAGTTATGTGCAATACTTATCTAAAATAAATAACTTTAAATAAAAGTAAAAACCGACTTCAAAATAAAATAAAAAGAGTAAAATAATTACAATAATATAGTATTAACAGTTTCAGAAGTCGGTGGCTTTTTTTTTTTCAATGTAGAATTGCACCGACTTCTGAAACATTTTGATTTAAAGTTATTTATTAAATACGTTTTAGTGCCATAAATTACACGGGTTAAGACTACAAATTTAAATGACACGGTTGCGTTATCTTTCTATAACTAGGTAGTTTTCTTTAAGAATAGGTATTAATGTATAATTATCATGACGGCTCCTTACAAATACATACAATCTTCTTTGTTCTAGGCTAATGTTTCTTTGATGACAGTTAAAACAGAGATTGAAAGTCCTCATCAAAACGTTTGTTGAAAGGAACCACAAACCAAAGCGTCATCTAAGTATAATCTTTTTTGTTATTGTTGATTTTTTCAAAAAGCGCTGTATCAATTTCGATAAAATTTAATGGGACTTCCTCAGAAGTATGGCCTACCAAACAAAAAAAGAATTATCAAAATCCATTCATAATTGGCGGAGATATCGCGTAACAAAATATACAAGACGAATTGAGAAGCTCCTTCTTTTTGAGGTCGGTTAAGAAACACATTTTATAAAACAATTTACAATCTTCTCTCGTGAGCTGCACAAGATAGATTATGCCGTGGTGAAAAGATTAGCAAGTCAGCAAGGTTGATAGCGAGGCTGATTGCCTAGGATACGCTGGATGTACTTGAATATCATCTTGGAGGCACATCGAAAAACAAACCAATAACAAAAAAACTATAGTATCGATATTTTATTCAACTTTAAAACGTATCATCACATAATATTCAAACGCATCGGTAGACAAATCGATTTCATTACCGACAACTGTATAAAAAGTGGCCTGATTTACAAATAACAGAGTTGAGAGTATGCAAAAACTGAACTTGCTACGATCATTCAACATTTCTACATCGCTAACCTGTACGACTGGATACATGTGAATTGAAACTGGTTCAAAAATATGCGATCACTGATCTCAGAATTAAAATATTAATTCGAATTACGAAGTTTATGGACACATTCTAAAACGATGCGCTTATTAATTTGCATATTTTAAGGTTTATTAAATTCGGATTATTGGTTAGCTAAGGTAGGAGCTATTTACTTCATAATTTTGCGCATTTTAATTCTTGTGCAGAACTTTAGCACTCATTGTAAACCGGTCTCCCTCTTTTTTTTGTTGTTTTTTTCTTGCCTAACATACTCGTAAATCAAGATTAACCCAAACATACTGACACAAAATAACTTCTTTTTTTAGTTTACTAGCATATCAATACGTATCGTCGTCTTAGAGTGAAAACTTTGGGAATGAGAGGTGTGAACTAGTGAATCGACACTAATATTAATTAGTTTCTGATTTTAGTATTTTGTTTTTCTTGTAGCCCACTAAAATAGGTTGTAAGTTTTTCTGTTACTAACACTATGGACTCAGTGGTCTGAAATAAATGATTTTTATTTATTTATTTTAATTTTAATGCTATTTGGTCATTTATATTTCACCACGACGCGACGTCTATGTACTATACTGCGTATAAAACAGCCGCTCTATGCGAATTTTTTTTGTAGGCACTGAGGTTAAAGCTTTAGTTTGGTATATAACATTGATAATAAATATAAATTGACTAGCTTTTGCCCGCGATTCGTCCTCGTTAAAACCCATAGGAACAGTGCAATGAACAAATGCATTCCCGATGTTTTCACTCTTCTTCTCTCGTGTCAGCACGAGCTATACAAAAATAGCTCATGCCGTAGTGAAAAGATTAGCCAGTCAGCAAGGTTGGTAGCGGGACTGACTGTCCAGGGTGCGCCGGACGTACTGAAGTATCGTCACTCGAGGAGACTCTTTTCGTAGGGAGTGACGTTTTGACGTTTGCGCTAGAGGGAGCCTTGTCGAAGTTTTCACGCAAATAAAATAAAACAAATATAATTAGTGAAAATTAAGTTTATAATAGAGTGACAAACAACTTATTAAATAACATAGAGTGTAGTGAGCTAATACAGTGTAATAGATAATATTTCGAAGTGGTTTTAAGTGTAAAATAAGAATCGTTTTCTGTAGGGGCATATTTATTACCCTCAATAATTTTAAATGCAACGACACCAAAGTTGGTAAACAGCGCCATCTCACATCGTACCATAAAGTTACCACAGAGACCTAATTAGTAACCGCTGCCGGGGACATCTAGCGGCATTCCACAGTGACACCAAGTGACAGGATTTTAAGTTACACTAGCGCCATCTAGCAGAGATTAACGGTTCTTGCGACATTAATCGTTACCTAACTACAATGCCTTTGACCAAGTGTGGTGGTTGCGGAAAATTCTTGTCGCCGGTAGATGCCGCCAGGTGCAGTAAGTGTAACGCAACTTATCATCGTGCGTGCGTTGGAGTTCCTGTAAAGGGGCCTGTGGCTTCCCACTGGCATTGCCCAGAATGCAGGAAGAACGTCCGTAGGGACAACAAAGCCGAAACGCCGGTAAGAGGCAATTCAAATGATGCGCGGAGCAGCGACCAGGCGTTTCCGACGGCGACGCCTGTGATTGTGGCGGCGATGCCTGTGGCTGCGACGGCGACGCCTGCTACAGTGATGGCGACGCCTGTTATGACGACGGCGACGCCTGCTGCGACGATAGCGACGCCTCCGACGGCGGTGGCGACCCCGCCGCAGCGGGCTATCGATTCGCGGACGGCGTCGGCGCGGTCGCCGGTGTTGTTGACGCGATCGCCGGTGTTGTTGACGCGATCGCCGGTACGGGGGACGGCGATGCCGCGGGCGACGACGCCGCCAATGGTCGTATCCGGGGACGGAGGCAGCGAGGACACAGAACCACTGCGGGATATTCAGGACTTCCCGCAGGACGTTGGCTCAGCATTCCAGCTGATCATGGAGGAGCTGCGTACGCTGCGGCAGGAGGTCCTGGAACTCAGGAAAGAGTTGCGTAGGTCCAACGAGTCATCTAATACTCGTATGGACTGCATTGAGGCTAGGCTGGAGGCTTTGGAGGATCGGCCGGTCATTACAGGCTCAGTAGATGGGGTTATTGAGCAACTAAAGCGGGACCTGAACGAAAGAGATCAGGAGCTGATGGCGAACGATATTGTTATTGCCAACCTTCCAGAATCGCAAGCGGAGAGTACGGCGCACCTGGTGGAGTTGATTGCCTCTAAGCTGGGGGTCAAGGTGGAGCAACGCGACATCGTGAGTGCGGAACGGGTCGGCGGCAGACAGATCAAGGCAACTAGTCCTACAGACACTGCAGAGCCCCGCCCACGCGCTCTCATGGTGCGATTAGCGCGCCGTGACCTGCGCGACGCCTTTTTGGACGCCACGCGCGTGCGTCGGGGCGCTACTACGGAGGACCTCGGCTTGACTGGTCCAGCACGACGATTTTTCGTCAACGAGAGGCTGACAAAAACGAATCAGCAGTTGTTTCGCAGTACGCGGGCGGCAGCGGGAGTGCATGGATGGCGTTTCGTCTGGACAAAGCGAGGTCGCATTCTGGTCCGCAAACAACCTGGGGACCCTACTCGCCGTATTAACTCTGTGGATGAAATACAGAAGATTATCGGACCATACACGGATACAGAATGAGGAACTGATTAAGCCGTCGGAATTATTGTTGTTTTATGTTTTAGTTTATAGTATTCTGGGTGAGTATGTTGATGGGGAGTTTGTGCGTCGCATCTGTTTAGATCGGGAACAGAGTGGAAGTGAGAGTGAGTATTGCTATATTGTTATGAGGAACAAAACTATTTACATATGTACACAATTTATCACTATTATGCAACTATCAACAATAAAAATAACAACATTATCTATATACATACTTTATTTAAAAGGAACATACACGAAACATTATTTACGCATAAGAATAGCCTTTATCAATATTACAACAAATACATTTAAAAACAATAATATCTATATACATAATCTACATAAAAGAGACATACCAGAACCATTATTTACACAAAATACACATATTAACAGCTATTACAGAAACTATAGAAAAGGAAGTAAAAGAGAAAAAAGAATAAATGATTGGAATTAAATGCTTGAAGTTAGGTTTATTTAATGCGGGATCATTAGGAACCAATCATGACGAATTCCTGATTGCCATGATACATCACTCAGTGGATATAATGGCAATCAACGAAACATGGTTGAGGCCCGGGGAGGAGGGACGCGCGCCTAGGATACCGGGATATAAGCTGAAGCATATACCTCGCCCGACAAATATACGAGGAGGACGAGGAGGAGGAGTAGCCTTCTATATCAAAACAGGGGTTAGGGCGCGTGTAGTCCCTCATCCTGAACAGCCAGATGTTGAGCAGATATGGGTAAACCTAAATATTAATGGGAAAAAATTGTTAATAGGTACTGCATACAGGCCACCTTGGTTAGATCTGTCTAGGTTTTTGGAAGGGGTGACTGACAGTATTAGTGCCTTGGCTCCTTATGATCATATAGTGCTGTTAGGGGATTTTAACGTCAACCTTTTGGATAAAAATAATGTTAAAGTGAAGGATATCAACGAATTTTTAAATTATACTGATTTAATTCAGGTAGTACAGACACCAACGCACTTTGTAGGAGATAGTAGCACACTTATAGATATTATTTGTACAGATGTTAGGGTACGTAATGTGACAGTGGACCACATTAGTGAGCTTGGTCATCACTCAGTCATTACATGTGATACTGTGATCAAGAAGGAGAAACCCAAGCCGAGACTTGTCATATATCGACCTATGAAAGACATACTTGTGGACTATTTTGCGGTGGATCTTGCGTCAATGCCATGGATGGAAATTGCCTATCTCCCAGACGTTGACAGTATGACGGAGCAGTTTACTTTGTTTGCTACACAATTATTTGACTTACATGCTCCCATTAAAAGAAAAGTGTTCAGGGACCATCCTACGCCATGGATTACAGATAATGTGCGACTTATGTTTAAATTACGCGACGAAGCAAGAGAAAAATACCATACAACAAAAAGAAAAACAAAGGAACAGAGTAAAGTTAACGCTACAAAGGAATATTATCTGGACCTTAAAAACCTGGCTATTACTGCACTGAAACAAGAAAAAAGGGTATATTTTACAAGACATATAAATAACAATATAAAGAATCCAAAAATACTGTGGCAAAATCTTAAATCAGAGGTAATACCCAGTCATGGCGATGGTGTGCTCCCAGCTCATTTTGATGACCCTGACGAAATTAATAGGGCTTTCCTCAACGTACCAGGAAGATGCAGCCAGACCATATCACAACTGACATTCTTCGAGTTTAGTAGGTTTGGTCCATCGCGGTTTGAGCTCAAGAATGTCAGTTCGGAAGAGATAGGTAAGATTTTGAGGAGCCTAGGATCAAATGCGAGGGGAGTGGATGGACTTAGTCTGGACATGATCATGCTAACTTTGCCATCGTCCCTACAAGCTATCACATCCATAGTAAACAAATCAATAGACACTCATACTTTCCCAGAGGCATGGAAGATGGCTATTGTGCGTCCTATTCCTAAAACCAACAACCCAAGTACTGCTAAAGACCTGCGACCTGTGAGCATACTACCCTGCCTATCAAAGGTCCTGGAGAGGGTGGTATATACACAAATGTTGGAGTACTTGGAAAGGAATGAAATGCTTCCAGATCTTCAATCAGGTTTTAGGAAGGGTCGGGGGACAGCAACTGCCCTTTCAGATGTTGTAGGAAACATCCTTGAGGCACGTGACCTGGGGGAAGGTTCCTTTCTGGCTCTACTGGATTTCTCCCGGGCATTTGACGCAATCAACACCGCGCTGTTGCTTTCTAAGTTGGCATATTATGGATTCGCTGTGGAAACAATAGAGTGGTTTGCAAGCTACTTGGGAAGTAGGACACAATATGTTGAGATCCGGAGGGAGGATGGTTCAACCTTGTCTTCACCCCCCCAAAGGGTTACCCGTGGTGTGCCCCAGGGATCAATTTTGGGGCCCCTTCTTTATATTCTGTATAGTGCTGATATCACACAGTCATTCCACCATTGTAAGTATCACATGTATGCAGATGATATCCAGCTGTACTTGTCTTTCAAGCCTACTGATGCATTGGCAGCTGCTCAAAAAATGAATGCAGATCTACAGAGAGTAGTTGCATGGTCTGAGCAAAATTCACTAGTTTTGAACCCACTTAAATCTAAGTTTATGGTGTTAGGCAGTAGGAAAATGATCAGCACAATACTGTCAGTTAAACCAGAAATAAAAATAATGGGCAAAAAAATTGAAAGGGTAGAGACAGCATGCAACCTTGGTCTAACAATGGATCCAGAGCTACACTTTGAGAAGCACATCAGCAACTCCATGAGGAACTGCTTTTATAGACTGAAAATATTGTACTCAATCCGAGAATACCTGAGTGTCCCATTAAGGAAACAACTGATGGATAGCCTAATTCTGTCAAAACTCAATTACTGTGACACCGTGTATGGTCCATGTCTGCTATCAAGGACAGATAAACTGATACAGCGTATACAAAATGCATGTACACGATTTTGTGTCAACATACCGAGAAGATATCACGTCACTCCTTTCACAAATGAAAATAATATACTTAAAATGGCTGCAAGGAGGAAGCTACATATGGCTAGTTTACTCTTTGGTGTCGTTACTACAAAAAAACCATACTATCTATTTGCAAAACTGAGTTGGAGACAACATCAATATAAAAATCACATACGTTATGCAACAAATCCCCTTTCCATCCCAAAACACAGAACCATGGCATTTAGGGGTAGTTTTAAGTACGCTGCCACTCACTGCTGGAATGACCTTCCTCCACCAGTTCGAGGCCTGAAATCAAAACAAACCTTTTTATGGCATTTGAAGAAAGTTTACATGGAGATACAGAAGTCTTTATAAATGGTAGAAATATAAATAGTTTATTAACAATAATATAATAATCAATTCAATAATTTAAATAATACCTATACATATATTTTATAATCATAATCTACATTCATAAATATGTATTCTAACCTCCAGGGTCATAGCCTTCTGGCAATGGTCCGGGTCACCAGCAGTGGGATATGGCTCCTCCTTTCAGTCTGCCCCTGGTCTGCCATGGCCTGTGTCTACTATAATTCAACCTTGGTGGCTTGGTGTTAGCTCAAACATTTTAAGTCCTGAAAAATGGAAATAAGGACGCTACATATACTAGGATGATGGTAAGTACTTGCAAATGAAATGTGGATTTCTCACAAAAAAATGTAGGTTTACCTAGGGGGTCATGGCCTTAAAGCAAGTTTGAGCAGGATTCCCAAGGTGTCTGATCTGCTGCTTCTGTTATTCAAGTCATTTTGGTTTATTTTAATTATTTGACATTTACAAACAATCTGTATGTTTTCTTGAATCACTGAAACAATTATAATTGGGTCAAGTACTTAAAGACATCGACACTAGCTTCGTTATACAAAATAGCTAAAATTTATTTATTTACATTATTACACCTCTCGATTGGTGTACACACTTGCATTGCATTTCAAACGGGACGGGACTAATCACGTGACAGACGCGCAAGCGTCGGTGTCGTTTACCGTTACGATGCTCTTACGCAACAATGGCCGCCGACCACTTTATTGTTTTTGTTTTGATGTCTGTCATGTTTTATTATGTTCTTATTATGAAGTGCAATTGGTTATTTAATAACAATATTTGTATTATATTTAGCACAGCACACTACACAGTTTTTTTTATTCTATTTTACACACAGTTCGGTACATGATAAAATAGTACTCACTTTATTTTTCTGTTTCTCCCTCGCGGTGCTTCATTACGTCACTCGAAGGTTGTTGCTGAAAATCAGCGCTGTTGGCATTAGGATCGTCTAAAGTCGCAGCATAAAGCTGAGCAACGACCCAAATTCTTATGTGCCATGCGACGCGCAAATTCAAGTAGGTATTCAATTATTTTGATGTATTTTTATTGCTATGATGTCTAGGTAACCACAGACTAAATATGCAAAATGTGATTTGCATAGATTACAAATTAAGTCATAGTTTTATTTTTTATTGTTTTGTGGTTGGGTTGCCAGGCAATTATATGTTTAAAGTAAGAAATTGTTAGTTATAAGAATAATTATGTTATTAATTTTAAGTACCTATGCTTGATGCTTGTGCGTCTGTTTGGACGTAAGAATAAATACTTTTTCTTTCTTTCTTTCTTTCTTTTCATGCACCCCAATTTTTTCATTCTATACTCGACGGTATGTAGTCTACCATCTATCGATACATTAGTTACCCGCCCATCCCTACACATTTTTTGTGGGTCTTAGGGCGCTACCTGGCCTCGTAGGTAGGCGTTTCTGGGAACCGTCGACACTTGATAACTGCGATAAACGCGCCGCAACCGACATAGAACGCGCGTTCTCTATGAGAACTGTGCCTTATGTGAGGTTATTGGATATTGGGCTATTGTTCATTAGATTCTTTAAGCAATAGAAGTTGTTTTAATAAATTTTTGAAGAGGATTTGTTTGATTTACTACCTTGGGCAAAGTGTTGTTGGGTTTTTCCGTGTAGAAGAATTTCTCAGTAGCAGCGCGAAGTCTGCATTTGTGCCCGGTTGATGGCAATAGGCCCGCCCTCTGTCAAACATGACGGCGAAATAAGGGTGTAGGTACTATGTAGACACCTCTGCCTAACCCTTCGGGGAATACAAGCGTGATGTTATGTATTTGTTTGATTTATTATTTACATTAGTCGCGTTTGATCCTACTCGCACCTGATGGTAAGTGTAGACATGGTCTAAGATGGAGATGGAGCGCACGAATCCAAGTAAGTGGCCATGCATTAATTACGTCACACGAATTTTATGATTTTTAGATCCCCCCCCCCCCCTCCGTACTTTCACACTTTTTGCAGTTTTAGAAATTTTTAAATTAATACAGCATTTCCGAAATTTGTTTTATTTCCATTTAATACCTAGTTAGATATATTAGACTACTACGACTTGTCTCCGCAGAGTTTTGGAATTTTTCGGCCATATAGCGAGAAAAGCTGGCAATAACCTCGAACAACTTGGTTACCAGCAAGGTGGACGGTAAACAACCAAGAGGTCGCAGCACTTTGCGTTGGTCTGACCAGATAAGCTCTTCTCTTGATACGAAATTTCACGATGCGCTTCACTTGGCCAAGGATAGACAGAGATGGCGTAACAACATCAGAGCAAAAATGTTTTCAAGGGAGGATCACGACCCTCAGTAATGAGGAGTACGACTTGAGGAGGAGGGAGATATATTAGATTTTGAAATTGACGTCAAGAAATTTAGGACCCCTCCCACCCCCCTTAACGTGTGAAGTAATTTATGGATGGCCCCAACAGAATCCCTCATGGATTCCTAAACCTCTCTGGATCTTGCATACACACTCGGGAAAATTTTAATATGAGGGTGTTAGCTAGCAAAGCGGACCGTATAGATCCTACCACCAAGCGTACTGGGTTGTGTTCAATCTTACAACACGCGTCTATCCCCAGCCTGCGCTGCGGTGAGGAAGATTTTTATATAATTTTATTTGATAAATATTAAATAGTCTATAAAATACTTTTTATTAGAATAAGCTATCATTCTTAGTTTTCGAGATATTAAGGTTTATGTTGGTGACCCGGATTCATCGCTTGCGAGTGTATTATGAACCTACAGAGTAACTTTACGCTGCACTGCAGTAGGAGTAGGTACGCGTAAAATAACTTTGCCTCTCTGAAGTGAGGAACAGAACGCTGAAATCCTGTTTCCGAGCGGCAAAGTTGTTTTACGAGTACCAAATAACTTTGCCCCTCTGAAGTGAGGAACAGAACACTGAAAGCCTGGTTTCAGTGCGGCAAACTTATTTAACGCGTACTTCTGACTACCAGGGGCCTAATCCTCCTAAAATAAATCTTGATAAATCACAACCGAACCAAGGCCGAACCGTTCATTCAGACAGTTCTCAATTTCAAAAGCTGTTGTTTGTTTGACACAAAAAACAAAATCAATCATTTTGAAAGTTTTCGAAAACAAAAACTGACTGACGGTTGTGGTTCGATTGCGTTTGGCAACTATTTATTTTAGGAGAATTAGGCCCCTGTACTCAGACCGACTGAAACAAACAAACGAATGCGTAGGATGTCCTAACAAATTAACTACACGCTACAAATCCCTAATATCCTATAATCTAACTGCAGTTCTTTATTAACCGATAACACGAAAAGGGTAACCGCTCGGTTCTTTGCACCGGTAAAACCTAGATTCCGAGGTTCGCGTGACTCGGTTAACTTTCCAGTTATTTAACTATTTCCCCATAATTCTAACGTTGATCGCGTCTGATAATTAAAGACTTGGTAATCTTCTTCCGGCGCCTCTCAATTATGAAATTATTGAAGGTTGGCTATTAATTTTATTAACTAATAATGGTCTGTGTAGCAAAATAATTAATAATAATATTTCTTAATTATAAGAAAGTTTTTGTATCAAGGGCTTGATACAAAAAGCAGTACTCCTAGATACGGCACGCATAGTGAGGAGGTTCCTTTCTCTGGAGCCCTGACTGCCGGCAGCTTGGACCTTGTTCCCGATGCCGGTGGGATACTATTTTTTTATATTCTTATTTAATATTAGAATATTTAAAAATGTAATAAAACATGGTTTAACCCGTGAGAAGGCGCGCTATGAGCAATTTGCTCACACAAAAATTAAAAGTAAAAATTTTTGGTGATACCGACGCCCTAACGTCTCAAGCGCCTAGGTACCTTCCTAACTATTCATCCCCTTCCCTCTGACACAACTCTCACGCCGGTCAGATCTCTTGCGACCCTGCAGCGAAGTGTTTCTGGAGGCTGCGTACCATCGTGCGGCAATTTGCTCATCACGCGCCCATCCGTGTAAGTATTTATTTTTGTAATAAAAAAGTATTATTGTATTTTCTAGAATACATTAATTTAATTTATTTATATTATATTGGTTAATTATTACGTAAATACTCTATAGTAATATTTTGATAATAATATTTTTTGTTTTTAGCTACAACACACATGTAAAATGGGCAATCAACGTCAAGCTCAAATTTTTTCGTGGCTGGAAGAGGATTCTGGTGATTTGCATGGAGAACACATCGTCAGATCTCAAGTTTCTAATGAAGCGATGTGTGGCGGCTCCTAGACCTATTGCAGAGCCTAGACCAAGCGGATTCTGTTCAATATTATATCCTAGACTACTAGAATAGACGGTAAAAAAAAGCTTGTACTTTGTGCAAGCAATTACTCTGCACCGAACAGATCACATATATGTGTTCAATGTGTTTCGAGAGGCACACTAGTCTAGATCTCACGGAAGGGTAATTTTTTAAAGTTTTTGTTTTATAAGATTTTTTATTGTGATTCATATGAAGACTGTCAAAATTAGAAAATAAAAATAAGTTGATTTGTTATTTGCTTTAGAAGTTACATTTATATTTCTTAGTGGTAATTAAAACACTTATTTTCTTACTTATTAAACGTTATTTTATTCATATAAATCCATTATGAGCCAATAAGTACTATAAAAGTGGAAACATGAGCATCTAAAGTAGTGTGAGCAATTTGCTCGCGCGCGCCTCTCCGTGTAACAAACTGAGGCGCGCCTTCTCACGGGTTAAAGATGAATAAAGGGAATATTTCTTAATTAAATATCAAGACTTGGTACACGAGGTTGTCGACATGTGGGAGATTGACTCAGCAGTCGTTGTGCCGATAGTCGTTACGGCCAATGGCTTAATAGACAAGAGCTTCGACCAACATCTGATGAGGCTCTCGTTAGGCGGTTGGATCAAGGGCCTGGTGCAGAAAGCGGTACTTCTCGACACGACACGTATTGTTAGGAAGTTCCTCTCTTTGAGGCCCTGACCACCGGTAGCTTGGACCCTGTTCCCGATGCCTGCCGGTGGGCTACTATTTTTTTTATTTTTAAGTATTTTTTGTTTTTATAGAAATATTTAAAAATGTATTTAATAAGTTAGATAAATGAATAAACGAATTACTTCTTATAATAATTTATTAAAAGAAAATATTCAGACTTCTTTTTTTTTTTTTTTTTTTATTTAAAACTTTGCCCCACACTAAGATTTCTCTTGTATCGTGGGTGCGTTTACAGACACAAATCTCACAAACAAAAGCCCAGACCCGAAACAACCATCTGTAGGCCATACAAATTTTTGTTCCGTGTGGGAATCGAACCCACGACCCGTAGCGCAGAAGCCAATTGCTTAGCCACTGCACCAAACGTGTCGTCAAAAACTTCCTTTTCATTTTTGATTTAAAAGGAACGCTATCGTTAGCTACCAAAATATAACACCACGCCTCTATTCCCCGAAGGGATGGGCAGAGGTGTACAGTACAGGGTGTACTGTACACCTCTGCCCATCCCCATTTCGCAGTTACCTTTAAATCCCTCGTAATAGGGGGCGAGCCTATTGCCATCAACCGGGCACAAATCCAGGCTCCGGGCTGCTACTTAGAAATCCCACATGGAAAAACCCAAAAACACTGCCCGACTTGAGTATCCATGACTATGAGCTACATTATTCTCACATTATTATAATATTATTGTATTGAATTAAATATATCGAGTGTATACAATTATGTGTACCTATAATATGTTGAATTATCTATAATATTGTTTAGATAACTTTAGATAATTTTGTTTTCAATTCAACCAGAATTGTATTGCACTTTGTTTATCATCCGCATTTTGCATAATTTCATTATTGTAATTAATATTACCTTTTGCTGTGAATAGACTCAATTTGTTCACTTGACAGACAGAAGTGTTGCTGGGGAGTTTGTTCGCTCCGTTTCTTCTTCACAGCAAAAACACTAGGAAGCGGTGAAGGGAAGGCGCTTTTGGGGGCTGTCTTTTATGTACCTAATATTGACGTTCAAAAAGAACTAAGTAATTCTAGTCTATTTTGTATAAATTAGTTTTGAAGTTGAAGTATCGAACCCAGAACATCACGCTCAGCAATCGCGCGTGCGGCCACTAGATCAACGAGGCGATCAACATTATAAAGTTTTCTAAATTATAAAAAGTACCTATCTAAAGTATGTGATTAAAGTACACAGCTTGTCCTAAGCAAGTAAATGTAACTAAACAATTAAGTGCAGATCAAAGGGCCCGCTCGCAGCAAGCTGTTAACTCGACGCCATATTGACTGTCACGGACATCGAACGTCACTCGATGTCCTTCACTATTGACACTCCACATATTTGAATAAAGTGCTTCTACTTGTATCTGGGTGATAATGATAGGTGAAGAATCTCTTTCCAATTCCTTATCGCCTGGTACTTTTAATTTGAGCGTTGGTAATAAGTGCGTTAATTGAACTGATTATATAATGTAATTTGACGTGCTCTCTTCACTTTAAGTAGCCCACTAGATTATAAGAAAAAATGTAAAAAAAATATTCTTGTAATAAAAAATTTAGACACTAAAGAAAGACTTGTACAAGACTTCTGATGATCTAAATTACTACTTGCTTTAATTTTTGTCTACGCAAAAAACTCTTCTGTAAAGTATTGAAATCTCTACGAAAACTTAATTAAATAACTAAGAAATACTTAGATAGGTAGTCCAACTAAATCTCTATTTACATCTCATGCCAGTAGAGAATTCGGGATAATATTAGAGTACGAAGCTGTCAAAAATGCTTTTATTTATTTGACAACGCCGTACTCAAATGTTACTTATGTACTGCTTATCCTAGAATTCTTAATTCAAAAACCAGAAGTTAGTCTAGTCTCTAAATAGTATAAATTGAAGTCGCTTATCGCGTCTGTCTGTTTGTCCGCTTACTTCTTCTAAACTACTCAATGGATTTTGATGCGATTTTAAGTTATTTCTTCTGTTTTAAGATATAGCATGTGTAACCCAGCGACGCCGCTCTAGGGCGGGTCGCTAGTTTCGTATAAAAGGTAAACAAACCTTTAATCATGAAAAACATTCAGTGTTATTTAAGAATTCATTAAACGTACGCATTTTTAGAAAACTATTAATTGAACGAAGGAAATGTGTAGAAATAAGCAACAGTATGATGCTTTTATGAACATTAACGGTCAATCAAGATGAGCTCTACTTGAAGAAATAGTTCAAAAGTTATTCGTGCTTTTGTCGGTCTATTGTTACATTAAATTGAGATAAGTATGTTAAATGAATTCTTAAAGAAAACTGAATGTTTTTAAATCAAAGGCTTGTTTACATCACTACATAGTATAAAACAAAGTCGCTTCCCGCTGTCTGTCCCTATGTATGCTTAAATCTTTAAAACTACGCAACGGATTTTGATGCGGTTTTTTTTAATAGATAGAGTTATTCAAGAGGAAGGTTTTAAGCTATAAAACGTACCCGTGCAAAGCCGGGGCGGGTCGCTAGTACTTCATAAACTCACGCCTTCTTCTCATGGGGGTGGGCCGAAACTATAGAACGCCACATGCTACGATCTTTACATACTCCTTTCGCTTCGTCCACGGTCATACATCTTGTCATACACGCACGCCGGTTGAGAGTACTACGCACCTGTCCTTTTTGAGGAACATCACCAATTTGTTTACTTTTAATACAAAATTTAAATCACTAGTCTATGAGAATGAGCACGCAAATACAAAATAGACAGCGAACTCAATAGCTTACTAAAGCTATTTAATAATTTTGTAGTTCACAATGAAGATTAATGTATTCAAAGCAAATTGTGGTAGGTATTTACGGCGTGTATTGGATACGTGTTCTGTGATTAATACATATTGTATTGTGGTTTTAATATCACAACAGCACTGTACTAGGCACTGAATGAGATTGATTTCTATGTACCTAAACCAGGACTAGACGATTGTCACAGTAACATAGTTGTAGTCGGTATTATGATCATATTCCTAGTGATTATGATAATATATCGGAAGATGCTTATTTCATGTCTTCCCTAGCCTTTTCTTTTCATGGTCAGCTTCCAGTCTAATCACATGCGGCTTAATACCAGTATTTTACGAGAAATAATAAATCAAGCCACAAATTTATTTATTGGCCACGTGACCAAACTTCTCATTTTATAACTAAGCAACGGGAAAATGAGATAACCTCTAATAAACTAATTCGACTTTTTTACAACGCCAATTAAATTTTTGGGCACCCCGACACGGATAGGTTAGGATCGAAGGGGATGACGAGGGGTAGAGTGAGCGAGCAAAGCGAGCGAACGAAGCCCCCGTCATCCCCTTCGTGTTAGGTTACTTTAAACCCTGCAGACAGAAATAGGAGCCCCGCACAGAGGGGCTCCATCGACTCTTTTTGTTTTTCATTTGTTTTTATTGTGAAAATGAAAGTGGGTGACGAACAGTGGCTTATATAGAAGATAACTAGTGGCTAAGATAGTATCATTCAGACGCTCGTTAATTGTGGCTGACTTAGTAATTTAGAAGCCAATGTAGATTTTTAGAGGCGAATAATGCTATTAAAAAGAATTCTGTTTAATTAGCACCCGTATTTTACACAGAGCAACTACCATCAGACCTCCGCAACCCAGTTACTGGGTAATGCCGATATCCTAAGGTTAGATCGGTTGTTAGACTTTCGGGTTTCTGACTATCCGTAACGACTATTATAGGGTATTCATATGCCACCCGAGGCAGACGGCTTAACGTGCTTTCCGAGACACGAAGTTGTCTCAATGTACAGCGAATGGTCACCCATCCACGGACTGACCGCGGCAATCGCAGCTTAACCTTGCAAATCATATGATCCGCGCAATTATTTCATAAGCGTCTTCTGTTCTCTTTTATTCTTAATTATCGCTTACTTAAACGTAAAGTCCAAATTATGTGAAAATAAATTGTCCCGTAATTTTTTTAACACTTTTTTAACATCTCCATAACATGTCCAGTATGAGGAAACTTTTTTACTTAACAAACATAATAGATAATATTGAAAGATGCTTCAAGCGACAAAGAAACGATTGCAATGCCAACAAAAAGATGTAAATGCCTACTTCTTGTAAGGAAATAATCAACACCGTTTTCCTGTTAGGTGGAAACGGGAAGCGGCTCAGTATTTTATTCTTGTCATTATAACAATAATTATAATCGTGAGCTGGCGAGTCACCGTCTACCAATGTATTTCAATTTTAATCTTGAAAGCAGATGCCGTTTTCTTCCGGCAATAGAAGTTACCTATTCAGTCCACTTAACACCCCTTCCCATAGACCAGATATTTTTCACCATATTTTACAATAGTCTTGCACCCACCTCGGACGGTCCATGACTGTACTCCAATAGTGCAGTCGTGGACAGTCCCCGGTTGGTGCCCCACCCCGTTTTAGATTAAAGTTCTCAAAGGGGCCTCTGCGCGTTGGACCTGTGTCCCCCGTATGCCTTCCAAAGGACCGGACATTTTCCGCACGGAAGATGAGCCGTGATTCAAAAGAGATACAGATTATAATCGAAAAAATATATAATATTAACCATGGAATGTCTATTGTAGTTTATTACGAGCTAGCCGCTAGCCGATGGGATTTCCCATCCTCAATAATGACGATGTTCCATACAAAATTTGATCCCCTATTTCGATCCATTAGGAGACGAATTTTCAAAATTCCTTTCTTAGTGCTCACCTACGTTATATAAAGAACTCCCGTGCAAAATTTCATGCTTATAGACACACTGGTTTAAGCTGTTCGTATTCTGCCAGTCTCTCAGTGTTAGAGTTTTACAGATGTGCTAAATATCACTAGAAGTAAACCAAAAATAAATAAATCATGTAACATAAAATGTCGCCCTGTTGAGTTCGAAAGAGCTACGAAATATTAGTTCCAAATATTTAATTAATTAACAATGTTATTGCTCAAGTAATTAGTAGAAAGGTTACCCTTTTCCGTCAAGTTTTAAGACTTACGTAAAATTCAATACAAAACTTTCGCCTAAGTTTACAAAGTCCCTTTTGCCCGATTTCCTCACATATTCGACGGTCAGAATTTCGTAAACATTTTACGAAAATTAAACCATTTTGCAGATCGAAAAACTATAGTAGGGGCAATAAAAATTGCGTGGGTTTGCACAAAAGTTGGGAACAGCGGGGGATACGAGATCGATGGTGGGTGCATTTTTTATGGTAATGTCCTCGCCCCGGGCCACCGCTGTTCAGCGCTGCCCATTGTACAATCTACACGGCTTTTATAATACCTGCACTAAAACATAGTCTCCTAGTACTTTCCCAACTATGTTGTGGTCAGCCTCCAGTTTACAGTACCTTTATTATTTGTCCTCCCGTCTGCTGATAACACATACCTAGGTACCTATGTTTCACACAGCAACCTACATACCTACACAGTTTTTATCTCGATATTCCTACTAATATTATATGTAAATGCGAAATTAACTCTGTCGAAATTAACGCTTTCACGCCTAAACTTGAACGAATTTTGATGAAACTTGGTACAGAGATAGTCTGGAACCCGAAGAAGGACAATATCCCGAAAACTGCGAAATACATGTATCTACGCGATAAACGATATCCACGCGGGCGAAGCGGCGGGCGACCTCTAGTCTATACATATAAAAATGAATTGCTGTTCGTTAGTCTCGCTAAATCTCGAGAACGGCTGGACCGATTTGGTTAATTTTGGTATTGAAATATTTGTGGAAGTCCAGGGAAGGTTTAAGTGGTGAGAAAATATGGAAAATTTGCGAGGAAAATAGTATTACCAACAATTTTATTTTCTCATACAAACTGTTCCTGCCTGCCAAACATTTGATGTTCGTCCCGTCGCGTAACCGCGTCGCGTCGCGTCGCGTCGGTACGGTAAACTCAGGTCGCCTCAAATTAAAGAACGTATTAATTATGGGTTTTGAATCGACAGCATATATCCACATTATTCGGACAATCGCGTATTTAGATTTTAAAATTGCAAATTAGTGTCACTATGACAAAGATCGACATATTTGGTGTCAGAAATTTATTTTGAGACTAAACTAAGAAAGATATCATGATTATGAAATCAAATAATAGGGTTTCTGGTAAGAAATAAATATACACGTGTTTGAACGTTTTTGTGAATTCAACCCCGAAGCGGGTGAAATAATAATGGTTGAAAGTTTATATGAGAAATCTCGTAATTTTGAAGTAAGAAGCAACTTTGCCCTTAAGCTTACGATCGCTTACTACTGTTAGAATGTATTGTTTTGTTAGAGTAGGTGGCATACGACCACGGACCACGGCTATCCTCTGAACATCACTATAAATATGTATTAAATACATTAAAATATATTACGTGTAAGTTGTTTATTTAATAGACGATAAGAAGTATTGAATAGTTTGCACATAACAATTTCAGACGATAATATTTTCTTGTTTCATAAATTTTTCAGTAATCGGGTTTTAGTTTTTAAACTTACTTTTTATAATAATTATAGTTAAATCACAATCTTTGTAATGTGCCACCTGACATCTGCAAGTTGCGAAGAGGCTATATACTATAAATAAATATGAATGTTATATTATAACGTAAGTTAATATCTAATTACGATTTACTGCTAATTGATATCTACGGAGTAACAGTAAAGGCCGAGCTTTATACATAATGGTACGTACACACCAAGCCAACGAACCTTCGATCAATAATCCTCTAGATTCCCGATGAGCGCTTCAGAAATGGCCACAAAAATAAGACCACGAAAAATTGTGTGGTCTTATTTCAAATTAGTACGGTCCAACCATAGCCAACATTAAGACGTCAAAATGCCGCAGTGCGTGGTTAAAAATAGTAAAAATAACCACCGTAATATCAAGATTTTTGATGGAATATCTTTCTTTCAGTGAGTTTATGCCAACAAGTGTTTTCTTTTGAAGTATAAATAGAATTAAACAACAAAAAATTAAATATTAAGAGTAAAATGATTGTTTGACCAATAGCGATAGCGCCAACTGTTGGGCAAAACATTGGTTGTTTATAATAATTATCCGATTCCAAGACTACGTCTAGTTCAAAAATAGAGTAAGCATCAATTACCTACATTGTATTTTCAACTTTATTTTTTAGCCGATAAGTTTAATTTTAGAATAAAATATTTATGTTTTTATTTAAAAATGACTTTTTTATTTTCGAGCGACTTTGCTTGTACCTATTCTCCGATGACAATGGGTCTTAAAGATAAATGTATCGCAAACGTAATTGAACTTTATTTTGGGAGTATTAATGTTTATAACAAACCGAAGTTGTTTATATTTTAAAGCCTTTATCTACAATTCGTTGTAAGAATACAAATGTTTATGTGAGTGTAACCGTGGCCACTTGAGCGATGTGTTTTTGTTTGTGATCCTTTATCTAGACTATTATTGATCGAAGCAACGAACGCTAACGAACGTTCGTCATTTGTACAACGAACCAGGTTTCATTCGGATGTAGGCGGTAACGAACCCCGTTCGTTGACTTGGTGTGTACGTGTCATCAAACGGTTGTGGTTTCTGCGTTAAGACTGTCTATAATTAAACTTTGGAAATTATGTCTTTAGGTATATGTAGAGACA
Organism: Amphipyra tragopoginis; assembly: GCA_905220435.1. Taxonomy (NCBI): domain Eukaryota; kingdom Metazoa; phylum Arthropoda; class Insecta; order Lepidoptera; family Noctuidae; genus Amphipyra; species Amphipyra tragopoginis. The sequence continues at coordinate 28,104,794 of HG991994.1, forward strand.
AAATTACTCTATGCAATTACCACCAACCAGAGAACAGAAATACATAAAAGTAACCTCGTTGATTGAACGTAGACGGGTGTTTCTCCGTTTTTTTTAAATTTTATTTAACAAATCATTATTCTCTCAGATTGTTAACGTTAAAGTAGCTTCCAGTCATTGTAATTCTTCTTTAACTATTTGACTGCAGTGGCGTAGTATCCATTTGCATTATCATTTGATTAGGTTTTTATGCCTATATTGTTAACTCCGCCATGAGGATAATGATTAGTCTAATAAAAGTTAAAATAATTCGGAGAAACACACTATACCATATAGAAACAAACATCGAGCGTTGGAAAAGTTGATCAACTTTCGAAATTCGCGTATTTTTTTATTACTTTCCACATACAAATCAAATAAAATTATATTTTGTCTTGTATGAAACATTCCTAACAAAAAATTACGAGAATTTGGAAAAATTGCTTTACGAACTTCAATTTCCGATATCTAGTAACGCCACAAAATTGTTAGAGTATTTTTTAACATGTTATATTAGTGCCAAAACACTAATTAAAGCAACTTCTGCAAAACCGATCAACAGACCGATAAAAATAAAACTCTCATTATCTACAATCAATCTACATTTTTGTTGCACAACTTCAAAGAAATAAAATAAATTATCTACTGCAAAAAACACCCCGATCAATTAAGATTGCTTGTTTTTGCTTTCTTTAATTACAACCTGATATAATATTACACCGGTACTATTATGTAATAACTCAAAAATTACCGGGTATGCTTAGCCGGTTCCCACCTGCGGGCTTATGGCCCCCATCGGCTGCGTCTGCGCAGTGCGCTCAAATATCAAGCATCCGATTAAGCTTGATAAAGTATCAATTAATAACGAGCAGCGTGCATTTACAACGATGTACACTAATACTTATTAAACAACACCTGTCTCTAAGGAATAGGCTTCATGTGCACTGAACATTCAAGTTTTTTCTTAACTAGCTGCGCCTGCGACTAAGCCCGCGTAAACTGTTCATAGTTTTTCGCGATTAAAAATTGTAGGGACTAATTTAGGATCCATTCTTTCATTCATCTGTACAATTACAATTAATACTAGTTAGTATCGCTTTTAGTTGAAATTAGACCATTATTTTACCTGCCTTGACAGTTGACAGATATACGCCATGTTTTTTGTGCACATCTATGGCACAGTACCGTACCTTTCGAATGAAATAAGTTTTAGCTTTTATAATAAATAGCATGAAAAGTACGTCAATTTTCGATGTTCACGTATTATAAAATTAATATTTTCTTTCTTGTTGTATTGATTAAATTGAAATATTTACTTGGCCGACAGAACTGTGTTGCTGGGACGTTTGTTGCAGCGTTTCTTCTCTCCAGATACCCAGCATAAACACTAGGATGTGGTGCAAGGAGGGCGATTTTAACGTTCAAAAAGAGCTAAGTAAATCTAGCCTACACTCGGGAGCAATGAATCCGGGTCAACAACATAAACCTTAATATCTCAAAAACTAAGAATGATAGCTTATTGAAATAAAAAGTATTTTATAGACTATTTAAGACGTTTTATTATTTTTATTTATATAGTTAGTCTATACAATACTTTTTATTTGTGAGTAGTGTGTATTTATTTTAGTTTTACGAGTGTATTTTGAATAAATAAGTTATTGAGTTCGAGTTGACAAACTTCCAGGAATATTTTCAAACGTTATGAAGTAAATAATGAGTGAGAACTTCTAACGTTTATGTATCTAATTCCTAAAATCCTATACAAACTATCAAATTAATAATTTTACTTAATTAGATAAATGACTATTCAACGTAAAGTTTGTTACTGAAAAGCTGAAAGATAACTTTGAAACTTGTCTTTGCTTTGAATGTTGAGTATTGTTGAGTCTACCATTCATCTTTCCATTTTATACATACATTTATACTCACGCCTGTAATTCTCAAAGGGAAAAGCAGATATGTTCTTATAGGATAAATAGGTATGTGTATGTCTATTAACTAACCTCATTTCCATTAGCTTTCTTTTTTATTACTATCGTTACTCTCAAGATATCTTTATCTTATTATACAGTGATTTTCATTGTAATGTGTTTTGATGACAATTAACCATGTCAGTTGTTTTATATATTTTAGCGTCCTTTTACCTTTTGTAAATGTGAGAGCTTTGTAGACTTGCTAGATGCCTGGATACCTATTTAATTTGTGACCATATTTTTCATTTTGTTTTTTTTGTGTGGTTCCTGCTGTAGTATATGGCTACTTCCTAAGTATATAATTATGTTCTAAGCTTCTTATGTTAGTTCTAATTTGGGTTTCATACATTAAACACGTATATTCATTGGACACAATCGTTTGATTTACACCCGACACCTCACTGCTCTTAAGTCTACATTGCTCTCTCATAACTATTCTAAGTCATAACTGTACCCATTCAAATTGTTAAAGAAATGGATTTTAAAAGAGTAACCATGGAGTTTCTTGCCGGCTCTTCTCCATAGGAAACGACTAAGTAATTGGAACCGTGCACCTAAATTCGACTTTTCATAAGCGCCTGTAATGGTTTAAGTGAAATAAAAACTTTTGATTTTGATTTTGAGGAGAACACCTCTTTATTTTAACTTCCTTTTATCGCCAGTTATTTCGTGAGATGGATCGAAGGATAAATGGAGCGCGAAATATTCTGTAACATAGTTACCGATGCACATAGACCAGCAATTTATCTAACTAATGCAACGTCACGATATCGTGACAGCAGATTAGAAGGTGTAGGCTAAACCTGGTTTGTTTGTTTACGCTAAGGCTTAAGGTGAACGCGATCGGCCGGCCCGCGTTTTTTTAAATTTTTTTTTACTTAAAAACTCAACACTTAACTTATCGAGTACTGTAATTATAGACACAATAGATAAACAATGGCACTGACGAACCGGATCGTCGGTCGGGCCGCTAGCGGTTAAATGCCCGGTTCCTATTATATTTTTAGACTTTATTCTTTTACGGAAAAACTGAACACTTAAATGCCCGGTTCCTATGGCGAAAAATTAATCGTTTTGCTTACCAAAGTTAGTATTTTAATTGCCAAACTGAGCGTATACATAAGACTCGTAAGCTAATTTTATCTGTGATAGCTAGCTATTAGCGAATAGGAGGTTCTACTATGCAAAACTATGGTGTCTTTGCTTCATTATTGGTAACTAGCGACCCGCCCCGGCTTCGCACGTGTACGTTTTATAGCTTAAAACTTTCCTCTTGAATCACTCTATCTATTAAAAAAAACAGCATCAAAATCCGTTGCGTAGTTTTAAAGATTTAAGCACACATAGCGACAGACAGCGGGAAGCGACTTTGTTTTATGCTACCTATGTAGTGAAGATACAAGAGCCTTAATTTTAACTAATAAAGCTCGGTGAATGATAGAAATCGGCCATAAGACGTTATTTTACTATAAGCGCAGACAAAATATTGCACTTTACAAATAATATGTGTACATTAAATACAGGTGTCGAACATAACAAAAGTTGTTTATATTATGTTTGACGCAATTACAGTTATACTTAATGTTTATAAAGATAAACAAATACACACATCACTACAATGCAATATTTTGTCTGCGCTAATAATGAAATTGTCTTAAAAATGTTCAGTTTTATCGTAAAATAAAAAAAAACAAAACAAAATGAATTTCGCGGGTCGACTGATCGTATTCACCTTAAGCTTAAGGCTAGAATACTCCTACGCCATAAGGCGATTCGCACACTGCACCGCATCACGCAGCGTAGCGCGGGAGTGCGTGTTCTTATGTTGTTTGCAAGTATCTGTATTTGTATAGAAAACACGCATAGTGCAACACACTGAAAACACTGCGCGTGAATGCGTTTTCAGTGGGTTGTACTACGCGTGTTTTCTATACAAACAGAGGTACTTGCAAACAACGTAAGAACACGCACTCCCGCGCTACGCTGCGTGATGCAGTGCAGTGTGCGAATCGCCTAAGCGTAACCTCTAACTATTTATCTTGTTTGGAAGGAATATTATAATTTAATATCAATCACTGCTTTTTGAAAAGCAGTCAAGCAGTAAAAAGTTCTGATAGCTTAGCGGTTGAACGTTTGCCTTCCGTACAGGAGGGCCTGATTTCCATCCCGGCCCGCATCTTTTAACTTTTCGAATTCATGTGCGGATCAGAATGTCATTATGGCGATACTGCAGCGCCTCGGGCATGATTGCCGAGGCGCGCGTCGATTGCTTCTTTGCAACGATGCGTAAGCGATGCGCGCCCCTAGTGCACAGGATTCGCGGCAGCTCCAATGGCGTACTGATGATGATAGCCGACAGTCTGGACTGCCCCTACATCAGATGTTGCAGTGACTTGCACGCCACCTATAGACGTCGGTGTTCGTATCCGAACATAATTTTTACTTTATTTTTTGTGCCGGCTACATTTTTTGTGTATTGTTTGATATAACTGGCAACATTAGAAGAATTTTCTAGAAGAAGATTGATGAAAAAAGCGTGTGCTTACTTACGATAAAATTACGTGTTTGATAGTATCAAATTAAAGTGATTTCTTAAATCATTAATTAAATTTTTATGTATTTTTCCGCTACGAACAGTCGGCAGTTTAATTAAATTCTCTTTTTAATAAGAAATGAGTCATTGTTACTTATAAATAAATAAATAAAAATAAATTATCATTTGTGTTAACAGTGAAAGAAAATATCGTGAGGAAACCAGGAAATGCAGCCAGCTTACAGTTATGATTATGAATATAATGTAACTTTATTAGCTTCATTGTACGCCAAAGAGGGCTTAAAAAAGTAGGTGGTATTTAAGCCAATAGTTAGGAATTACCAAGGCTTAAACATGTTACTATTTATTCTGTGGTACAAAAGTCTGTTATACAATCACAAAGGAGTATTGTGAGTCAGCGGAACCTTAGCCACAGCTACAAAGTTGTAATCGTAGCCCGCAACCTTTGCCCGGGGCAACTGTGTTGCCCGCCGCATTTACATTTACTTCATAGCACCGGAAACCAGGCCTGTTCGGACTTGTTACTATAAAAACGCACTAGCTACGTACTAATTAGAATAATGACTAGTTTTAATACATTGTGACATGTAGACCGAATTCATGTTTATATACAGGATGATAATTTCAGATGGGGCATGAAGGGCAACTACCTTAACCATTGTAGCTACAGGAAAACGTTCTTAGAAGAGCACCCCTAACTTTTGAAATAATTTCAATCGGCATTCACAGGTTTTGAAAAAAAAGTACAGTCAGCGAGAAAAAGGGCTGTTTTCACAAAACTTTTTTATGATGCTATTCAATCCCATTTCCCATAAGGATCAAAAGACTCTTCTGGACCAACTGAGGTTGGAGTACTAGAAAAGTCAGAAATCACAAAAAACTTATTTGAGATGGGGTAGTAATAAGGGCAGCTACCTTAATCGTTGTGGCTAGAGGAAAATGTTCTTAAGAGACTGTCCATAATTTTTGAAAATATTTCGGTGGTGTAGCAGACTACAGCGACAACTCTCATAGTTGATGCCATGACAGTTCCTACATCGCGATATCAAGATTAAACACGCAGATAGTATATATGTTACGGCTAATAGCCGAAGTGCGGCTACACCTAGTTTTAGCCGGGTACAACTAGGTACAGCCGGCCACATGCGGTTAAATTTAGATGTATCCTATTTATCCTCGGTTAGAACTAGGTTAAGCCTTCATCATAGCGGATAGAACTAGGTGCAGCCGCACACCGGTGATTAAGAGGAACCCCGACACGGATAGGTTAGGTTCGAAGGGGATGACGGGGGCTAGAGTGAGCGAGCGAAGCGAGCGAACGAAGCCACCGTCATTCCCTTCGTGTTAGGTTACTTTAAACTCTGCAGACAGAAATAGGAGCCCCGCACAGCGGGGCTCCGTCGACTTAAGCTACACCTAGTTCTAACCAACTGCTACTGGTTGCACCTAGTTGTATCCGGTTAAACCTAGGTGTAACCGCCATTCGGCTTTTAGCCGTAACATATACACAACCGCCCAATGTTAACCGTTGGGCAGTAGCCCGCCAGGCATAAGACTCCGCCTGGTTGGAGGATCCTCACTTTTCGTTGGAGGAACACCATACCTTGTTCCTCCACAGTGGCAATAGGCTCGCCCCCTATTACATAGAAAGAAAAGAAGAGAAAGAAAAGAAAGAAAGAAGGAAAAGAAAGAAAATATGTACATTTATTTAGCACAGACTACAAAGACACAATATAAAATAAAGCAGAAAAAAACAAAAAAAAGAAATTAGCAGGAAAGTGTGCCTCACGGCTGCGCCAAAAAGGCCCAGTTCAGCAAAAATGCCAGACAACTAGTGCCTGACGCTGGTTTTCAACTGGACCTGAAGTGTGTGACATGGGACTTAAACAACGGCGAAATGTAGGTGTATTATACACCTCTACCAACCCTTCGGGGAACACAGGCGATATGTGTTGAGATTAGGCGACTGTTTTTAAACGAAAATAAGTGTAGAAAAAAAATTGCAAATTGCTTGACTGAATGTTGACAACTAAGTAACTTGAAAGCGAAGAAAAAAATGGAATTTAACAGTTTCGTTACATACAACGAAACTATTAAAATTTAAGTGAAACAACTGTCAGTTTAGACAGACGAACGGTCAGGTTGTCAATACATGTAGTGAAAGCTTGACATTATACTAGTCATTACTAAAATAGAGTTATTTTACTTTTAAGCGTCGTACTGACTGACAAGCGGCCGCACGATCTTATAAAGAAATTCGTGTAATTCCTTCAAACCGCGTGATCTACAAGTGGTGTCGGGTGACACTGATCAACCCTGAATAGTTTTTTTTTCGGAACTATCAAAAACCAGTTTTCAAGAAAAGAAACATGGTAGGTATTCTGTATCTGGGTAATTTTAGCATCCCGAGTTAACTGAGTGCGCGGAGCGATATCGCGTTAGTCGTGCCCGCCAGCTGTGTGGCCGTGCTTTCATATATTTCTGAATGGAATAAAATTTTATATTATAGGAAAAAAATAAAGTTTTTTAAACCTTATGTCTTGTTTGAGATAACGCAAGAAAAAAGCTAAATCCCGTGCGCGGTTTATCAATACCATTAATACTTGGAAGGAATTACACAAATTCGTTTTTTACACCCTGTATATTAATTATGGTGTGATCGTACAAATGCTGAAATAAATGTCTTAGTAGTTTCTAAACGCGCTTGCCAAGTGGGACTACGCCTTATTTTATACTATTTTTAGCGTAGGATGCATCGTAGGACGTAACCATACTGTGAATGTCAAAACTCAAAAAGAACAAACGGAAAAAAGTCGCTTTTCTAAGTTAGGTCCTTCATGAATCGAAAAATGTGTATTTTTAGACAACTGTAATTAGTTTTTGTATTATAACTTTCGTGAGATACATTCATATTTATGATTAGTTACGGTGTACTATTTTTCGGGATTGCCCGCCCGATTAAAGCTCGACACGCGACCTCGCCGCATTTTGAGCTCATGATTAAGGTTTCCGAAAAATCCGAAACTAGGGGCAATCCCGAAAAATGGCGAACGCCATTTTGCGTTGTCAAATTCAGTACATTTAAAATTAATAGTTACTCTGTTTTTTCGATTACACATTCGGATAATAATAAAGATTTTTGTCATCGTGTATAAGGCCCTGTCCCAAGTTCCATCCTAACTACGTAAAGTACAAAAATATAAATAAACTAACCACGTATACACACAAGATGGTTATAAAATGCTTTAACACTTATTATGTCTCCGCTAAACTCATTAGGGGACCATAACTGTGATGATGTATGAATAATAGAGATACACACTAATGGGTGAAAATAACAGAGGGTCAGACTGATCTATCGTACAACACTGTAATTGCAATTAAAAGTTCAGAAGCGCCGCAGTTGCAGACTTTGTGTACTATTGTGTACTTACATCATATGGAAGGGTCTCATACGTTTTACAAACACTCGCAACGAGGGAACGTAACTTTGTTTTAAAGGAATAACTACTGAACGATTTTTTTATTATTTAATACACTCTCGGAAGCACTAAATTAAACTTTAATATCTCGGAAAATAAGAATGCTAGCTTATTCAAACAATAAGTGTTTTATGGACTATTTAAAAAGTTTTATTTGATTAGTATTAAATCACTACATATTATACAACAAAGTCGCCTTCCGCTGTCTGTCCCTATGTATGCTTAGATCTTTAAAACTACGTTACGGATTTTGATGCGGTTTTTTTAAATAGATAGAGTGTTTAAGAGGAAGTTTTATACCTATGTATAAATAATAGGTACGTTGCATCCGTGCGAAGTCGGGGCGGGTCGCTAGTAGTCTATAAAATACTTTTTATTTGAATTAGGTATCATTTTTAGTTTTCTGAGTAATTTTACTGTCAAAAAGATAAAGAACGCAGGTTGTTTTTCGTGAATAATCTAAAACGAAATTCGAGGAGTGTAACTAAGTATTAAAATAATAATATTAGCATATTAACTTCTACAGATTGACAGCAATTTGATTTGATTCGGTAATTTCGAAAAAATATTATACCAAGTGATAAAAAAAACTCGCACTAAATCTAAAGCTCGTTTGTTAAAATAGTAGCACCGCGAGACGCTGCTGAATCTTTTATTATAAACACATCACTTCTAGTGATGAAGAATAGAGTAAACAATTTTGTTTTAATCTTCCCCTTTCTTTTATTACGTTACATTCCTGTATGCCGTTTGAATGTATCGCCACTATTTGAACGAACTGACTTTACTAGCATATTAAATTACGCTACTGTACTTCTGCAAACGACATTAACTATGGACACACCGCAGCAAATCAACTTCTGGAAGTCTTGCTTCTGCTTCAATAGTTTGCGCAATGTAACAAGCTAGTAGATTCAACGCTTCAGATTAATCTAGCCTAACTATTTGACTGCCTACAACCCGACAAGGGCCTGATATCATCTTCAATTAACCACGAACTGGTAGTGGTCATACCACTTACTGGCTACACGCACAACTGAATACCTGACATGATACTTGTATCATAGCATTGCGTGTGTGTCTTAAGCACAGTTCAGACTGTAATATATAGCTTATAGCAAATATTGTATAGCACAGCGATAGCGCTCAGCATACATTTTATATGGATGTCGCAGTAACATGGTTTCAGATCATAACGTCATATTTCTAGCGATATGATCATATATCGGAAGATGCTTATAGAAAGCATTTCATCAAAGGGGATGTTTAGAGAAATGAAAAACTTTTGTAAGGTTGTTTGGTTTCCAAAGCAGAGTCGACGCCGGCGCCGCACAGCGGGGCTCTTACTTCTGTCTACAGAGTAACCTAACACGAAGGAGATGACGGGGGCTTCGTTTGCTCGCTACGCTTGCTCACTCTAGCCCACGTCATCCCCTTCGAAATTAACCTATCCTGATCCGGGTGCCCTAAATTACCGAGTCCGCTTCGCTCGCTCTTGAAATTAGTCAGTTGGAAGACTAGTTACAGTATTTGGCTCAAAATCTAACTTTATATTCCTAAGAAGATGCTTATAAAACGCTTTCTTAAAAGCATCTTCCGGAATGTGATCATATCGCTAGGAATATGATCATATAACGGCTATACGATATAACTGCGACATGGACAAGTTCACACAACGCTATGTTATACAGTATTGGCTTGCTATACGCGATAAAGTTGAGTGATTCTCAGAGCTATATCGTACGATTCTCCGGTCCCCGCCCCGCTTCAGTTCTACCCCATCCGTCGCCCGAAAACTTCAAATAAGTTGCTATACATACCAGACCGGCTAGCGATATAGCGTATAGTGTGAACGTCATGCTATATAGTTATAGCATATCTTATGACGCAATATGCATCACTATACAGGTTGGGTAAAAAATCGTGGATCAAACGAAACAGGGCAATAGTTGGGGTTATTTGCAGCATTTTTTGCTAGTACATTTTTTTACAGTAGGTTTTTTCAATTACTATTTTTTCGTGAGACATAAAAGATATTGAAAAAAGTGCTAATACTCATAAATCATGATACCTACTCACTATCATAAAAACACTTTCAAGCAATTAAACACCATTTATTGTTTTAAAATAGGTAGGTACTCATTTTACTCTAATCGCCTATTTATTACAAATTTTGATATTTTCTTAAAAACACTCAAATTGTCATAACTTCTAAGAAGATCAAGTTAGGGCTCTGCCACGGAGATATCTTTTACTGCAAATAACCCCAACTATCGCCCTGTTTCGTTTGATCCACGATTTTTGACCCAGCCTGTATAACAAAATAGTATGACGTAGTGTGAACTACCCTTTAAGATTGTTCAGACTTTCAGAGTTTTCGAAGCGTGACCACCTCTTTACAAAACCAACGTTTTTTCTAGGGAATACGTAAACAGTGACATTTAAAGAGCAGTCAATTACGAGTAAGTTGTGCGCCACGTTTTCCGTATCGTCGACATGCGCGTGATTCACTTAGTTGCACTCAGTGCCACTGAGTCGATTCTTTGCTATTTCCGTCCCATTATTGTACATTGTAGTTTTTGTGACTAATGCTATAAGTACCTAGTCATTGTTTCCGATTAATTGGAAAATTTTTGGTGGCGATAGTGTAAGTACCTATGCGAGGAAAACCCACAGCTGAATCATAATGAAAAATAGTTATCTGAAACGCGCAATATACAGGGTGTAAACGAATTCGTGTAATTCCTTCAAACCACGTGACACAGATTAACCCTAAAGGAGTATTAATGAAAATATAACAAAAAAAAATTCTAAAAAAAACTTGTTTAACTACTATTTCCGAGTCATTTTAGAGCCCCGAGTTAACTGACTGCAAAAAGTGACATCGCGTTAGTCGTGCCTGCCAGCCGTGTTTTCATTGATTTATGCGTGGCATATATTTGCAAAAAAAAATATTTCATATTATTTTACTGAATCCATCCATAGCATGAAACATAAAAGATTTTTATTTTGTATTCTTAATTAAGCTAAATCCCGTGCGGGGCCAATCTACACCAGTAGTAGATCATGTGGTTTTAAGGAATTACACGAATTCGTTGACACCCTGTATAGCATGACTGGTTAGTCACTTCGAAAGCCATGAACTCTGCTTATCACTCCGTTCAACTTTTACTATGGGGACAAACATTGAATTCGAGAAAAAAATCAGCTGTTCCATATTTTTTAACCGACTTCAAAAAGGAGGAGGTTCTCAATTCGTCTGAATGTTTTTTTTTTGTTTTTTTTTTTTTGTATTTGTTACGCGATATCTCCCCCAATTATGAATGGATTTTGATGATTCTTTTTTTGTTTGGTAGCCCATACTTCAGAGGTGGTCCCATATAAATTTTATTGAAATTGGTGCAGCACTTTTTGGAAAAATCAACAAAAACAAAAAATAAAATACGCAAATCGTATGTAGACGACGTTCTAGTTGTAGTGCTGGTCCGAGAATTTGTACACTATTTTAATTGTAATTTGTGGCACTAAAAAGTATAAAATAAAAAAAACTTTAAAAAAGTAAAAACAGACTTCAAAAAAACTAAACGGAGTAAAATAATTATCATTTAATAAAACTACCAGTTTCAGAAGTCGGTGTTCTACGCTGAAACAAATTGAATGCACCGACTTCTGAAACTGGTAGTTTTATTAAATGATAATTATTTTACTCCGTTTAGTTTTTTTGAAGTCGGTTTATACTTTTTTTTGTGCAACATTGATTATTGTATATGGAATGTTGTACAGGCTCACTAGCGGTCAATAGGCTCACTGTTTTCTATCTGTAACAATCGATGCGTAACTAATAAAAAACTTAAATCATAAAAACCACCGACATTAAAATGACCGAAGTTTTTATCATCAGACTTTTATAACTACCCAGATTAAACCAACTTTCAAAGAAAAAAACCGCGTTGAAAGCAGTTCTTCTGTTTAGGACCTATGGTGCCATGGATAGACACACCGACAGTCACACAAGGAGTCTAAACTTATAACACGTCCTTTTTGCGTTAAAAAAGTTTTTGTGTGTTAATATTAGGTAGTTACGTACCCAAATGTTGGTAAGTGCATTAATATAATTCAACTAGCGACCCGCCCCGGGTTCGCACGTGTACGTTTTATAGCTTAAACCCTTCCTCTTGAATCATTCTATCTATTAAAAAAAACCGCATCAAAATCCGTTGCGTAGTTTTAAAGATCTAAGCATACATAGGGACAGACAGACATCGAGAAGCGACTTTGTTTTATACTATGTAGTGATTAAAGAGATTCATTTTCACCTTCATAAAGCAACTGCAACAAAACCCATTCGCACTTAGTTTCGCACGGAAAAAACACCTAGAAGCAATCCTACATGATAATAAATTCTACGGAGGTACGTGTGTTGCCTTATTGCCTAAGAAGGGCCATAGGTGGTCGCCGTCACGAGGGCCATAAACCGGTAACACTGGTAGAATGCCAAACGTTCACATCCATGAATAACGTTTAGACAAGGTAACGCTAGCCGCACATCGGAGTGACTATCGCGGTATCTTTTTAGGATTACTCGTTGAACCGTCTGTGGCGCATGATACACGTTCAATTAGCAGGATATTTGGTTCGCGATCCTGGATCGTGATATTTAATAAGAGTTTAACTAAAAACAAAACTGTATTAATTTATTCAAAATAGAGTAGAATTACTTGCGCTGGTGTTCACCAACATTTTTCTGGTTAAACAACTGTCTACTTCAAATTACAGTTTATTTTTCGAGTAAAATTTAGTTTAACCAGAAAATTAATAATGTTGGTGCAGCCTTAGTTCTTTTTTTTTTTTTTTTTTTTTTTTTTTTTTTTTTTTTTTTTTAAAAAAAAAACGTTGCCCCACACTAAGATTTCTCTTGTATCGTGGGTGCGTTTACAAACACAAATCTCACAAACAAACGCCCAGACCCGAAACAACCATCTGTAGGCCATACAAATTTTTGTTCCGTGTGGGAATCGAACCCACGACCCGTAGCGCAGAAGCCAATCGCTTAGCCACTGCACCAAACGTGTCGTTTTTGAACGTCAATGTTACAGAAGACAGCCCCCAAAAACGCCCGCTCTTCAACAACAATACAGTGATCTAATTGGTCAATACATATCACGATTCACGATCCAGGATCGCGATCTAAATATTGTCATGAATATTGAACGTGTAGCATGCGCCTATGAGAGGTACATTTTTTGGGATACCTAGAGCTATTTCATTTTAGGGATATAAATCTGCCCTACAGAGCCTAAAATGAATTTACAACATGGAAACCTATGCGCAGCGGATAAAACAAAAAAAAACAATTACTGCATTTTTGATTTTGTCAGAAATGTGAATGTTCTTACGAATATCTAAGACACGATTTCCATGATGTATTTTAACATACACGGCAACCTAGTACAGACCGTAAGACAGTAGAAGTAAAATGTGTACTCAAACTGTGTGCTTTAATAGAAACATGGTAAGGCTTTCTGCTCGTATGCTAAAAAGAATCGTGTGAAGGCTTAATTTTCAAAAGCATGTGTTTTAGCATGCTGACTGCTCGAAAAATTTCATGCAAACAGAATCTATCTTCGCACATAGATTTATCAATTTACCATCCCTCATAATAAACCAAGACTCAAAAAGATTTTGTAGAGAACCGAAACAGAGGGGCAATCAGGAACCTAATCACCGAAATGTAGCATAGGGATAATTAACTTTGTTACTAACAACTCTATACACTTTTTAAGGCGAGAAGTCTACGAAAATCTCATTACGTTCTCCCTTAATGGAAAATACACCCTATGTAGATGTAACTTACGAGAACTTAGAGGATATAGGAGTGTCTTGATGAACCGAACGATGTTTACCTGAAACAAAAAACAGAAGATTTTATAAAATTTGTATTATCATAAAAGGGAATAGGCATGCATGTAATTCAAAACTCTTTCATTATTTAAATATACATTGTACAGGAGTCAAGAAACAAATTGTATTGTTTTTTACATTTTTTAACGCATTACATATTTTACAATTCATTATTTTATGTTACGGTTTTTTTTGTGGAACGGAACGCAATCTCGAAACGCGTCGTATTCGAAAATGCCAGAAGTGACATCAAAATCCATGTGAATAAATCTTGAAATAATCTTTTCTTAGCAAACTGTTTGATTTCTCACTGAGGTAAGTTAGTTAGCGCGATTTCTGCTTGAATAAAGCACAAGAAATAATTTAATTTATATGATTTGTGGCTAAAAAAAGATGAAACGTGTCGTCTTCGAAAATGCCAGAAGTGACATCAAAATCCATGTGAATAAATCTTGAAATAATCTTTTCTTAGCAAACTGTTTGATTTCTCACTGAGGTAAGTTAGTTAGTGCGATTTCTGCTTGAATAAAGCACAAGAAATAATTTAATTTATATGATTTGTGGCTAAAAAAAGATGTAAACAAAGCAGTATCGTGGATTATGGCCGCGACAATAAAGGCTGTTTGAACTGTAGAAGAACTTGATGAAGAAGAAATTGATGAAGTTAAATAATTGTTTTGAGCAACAAACAATAGTAACATTTGACGCTGGCACACGCTGGCTTCATGCTGGTTCACAGACTACACACACCAACGAGAACTTTTTTTATTGAATTCCTCTCATTTGCGCATGTTTCCTCAAGATATTTTCCTTCACTCTTAACACTAGTGATAGTTAAATTGTGATCCGTATATGATATGAATTCGAAGAGAGGAGCTCGTGGCTAAATAATTACAGCCGCATAGACCGATCTTCCGGGTTAAGCCACGCTTGCCGAGGTTGGTCTGTGGATGGGTGACCATTTATCATAGCGAGTTTCCTCCGTGCCTCGGAAAGCACGTAAAGCCGTTGGTCCCGGCTGTCATTTGTAGATCTTTGACAGTCGTTACTGTTGATCAGAAGCCAGAAAGTCTGACAACCAGTCTTACCAAGAGTATCGTATTACCCAGTTACTGGGTTGTGGAGGTCTGATAGGCAGTCGCTCCATGTAAAATACTGATATTCAGCTGCATCCGGTTCGACTGGAAGCCGACCCCAACATACATAGTTGGGAAAAGGCTAGGCAGATATATATGAATTCGAAGAGTCAGACTCAGAGCTGAGTGCCGGGATATAACTCAACCCTTGTATGCAGACAAGCGTTCAACTGCTAGGCGATCATTGCTTTTTTATTAGAAGTTTCGTATTAAAAATTATAAAAGATTCAAGTTTTTTTTTATCAGAATGTTCTGGCACTTGGTCTGGCCCAAATGCTGACGGGATTTATTAAACTTATCACATTTTCTTCAATGGAAGGGATTGGGAAGATTTTCGAATATTCTTAGAATGCCTAAAGATATTCCAATATCCCACCGGGATGTCTGTAACTAAATCGAGACGGTGACTCTTATCAGCGGCAATATCGGGGGGGATCCAACACGCTTCCAAATATTTTATTCTAAATTGGGATGTCTGTAGTCTGTAGTCATACTATATTTTTCTTTCGTACAATATATTACCTACTAGCTGACCCGGTGAACTTCGTACCGCCATTTTCGTGTACGTGACGATTTTCTTTAAGTTTCTTTTGTAAAAACCTTATCCTGACAATAACGAACACACAAAAAAAGAATTATCCAATTTGGTGTAGTCGTTTGGAAGTTATGCGCGTATACATTTCGGCGATTCATTTTTATTTATACAGTGTGGTAGAGGTATGCCAAATAAAAGATGGAAATGATAGATCTCTGGCTATCAGCTGGATAGAGGAGAATGGTAGAGGAATAAATGTTATGCCGACCACACCTAGAGTGGGATAAGGGCAAGGAGATGATGATGACATATTACCCATGTTGGACTCAAAGACAGAAAACCATTGAACAAAAAATTTACCAGAACGATCAAAGCGAAATCTGTGATTAACACTTGCAAACATAACCAGATTGCTACAGCGCGTTCTGGATGCTTTTGGAAGTGCCATTACAAGAATTCCCGCGTTCTGGATGATCTTAAGAGACGATAACGCGTTCTGGTCTTCTTTTTCGCTCAACGAGCGTTTTTGGTCTTAGAGCCTAACAGATACAATAAGAGCATTACATTAATCATCACATTTGCCTGAAGACCGTTCAGGTCTCGCCAATAACTGCCGAGCTACGGAGAAACAGTCCGCAAAGACCACCTACAAGCAGTCCAATAGAAAATAAATAAATAAATAATTACTTATTATCACATATGGGGACGGGCTAGAATATTAATCTTCCTAACAGCACGCAGGAAATAGACGCGTGTTGTAAGATTTAACAAAACTCAGCACACTTGGTGGTAGGATCTATACGGTCTGCCTGGTTAGCTACCACCCTTACATTTAATTCCGGCGCCAAGCAGCTTACTATGTTCCGTCGTGTGCATGTGAGAGCCAGAGCGGTATAGGGGAATCCCTCTATATCTCTGTTACTTGGATCCGTGTGCTCCATCTTGGACCCTGTCTGCGTTTACCATCAAACGCGACCAACTCAAATAATAATAAACCAGGTTGTAAACGCCCAAACAGACATGAAAATCGTATTCCTGCGTTCACAGTAACATTAAATCTAAGATGTCCTTACGTAGGTACGTGTGTACTTCCACCACATATAATTCCCATCGTTACTGCGGCAACAAAACGAGGACTACATTATAGAGAGGAGCACATGTGGCGAATCGAATTACCCACACATTAGAGCTGTTTAACGTTTTATTTGTTTTTTAAGCGCGGGCGCCGGCGCGTCGCGTTGCTTTATGACCGGTAACTATGCGCACTACTCTGGGTATATGAGGTCCTGGTACTGTGAGTTCAACTTAAATAGATTCATTGTTTGGTTAACTTTCAATTAAAGTTTAGTTAGAACTATCGATCATCAAATAACTTCGTTTTATAGTAAAACTGGGGAAATTACAACCAATCGTAAGTTTATTGAGAGAGAAAGTCATTAGTCCAAGCTGTGAATCGCGATAGATTAAATTGATTGATAAAACAAAAGGCTAAACTATAAAACTTAATTTAAGTTTTGGTGTCTAATAAGAGCGTCCGTTCTGCCTAACCTTTTTCCTGTGGGGTCAGCTTCCAGTCTGATCATCTCTTCCATCAGACCTCCTTAACCCAGTTACTGGACAATGCCGATATTCTAAAGTTGGACCAGTTGTCGAACTTTCGGGCTTTTGACTACCCGTTACGACTGTCATATTCGTATGACACCGAGATGTATAACAAGAGAGACTTCACGATGTGTAGTATACTTCCATATAATGCACCATCGTATCATCGAACTCAGGTCGGTCGGAGCAAAGACAACATGTTTAGGTGGGGATTCAGTGATGGTACCCATACGATGGTCCACCTCACATCATGCCGTGCCTAACAGCTGCACGCAGAAAGACTTAATGGTTGCCAATGACAACGCAGTCAAAGCAACCAAGTTCTGGGCTGTAATACTGCCGTGCTAAACGCAAAAGCGGTATCTCAGGGAAAGCAATTTTCGAGAAAATTGAAAATTTGTAAATATAGTTTCCTTCCTCTTAGTGATTTGAAAACTTTTTTGTGTTATGCGAGAATGTTTTAAATAAGATACCGCTATTTGGTTTAGTTAATGCGTATTTCTTTAAGCTATCCAATGCCATAAGAATCAACTTTACATTTTTTTAGAGATACCGCTTTTGTGGTTAGCACGGCAGAATAATATAATTAAGTAGTTAGTTTGTCATCGAAACGCTAAGAAGACCATCGCTAATTACGGAACAGTATGGTTTTTCTAATTCCATGTTCTCCTAGTCTTTTCCCGCTGGGATCAGCTTGGAATCTAACTAGATGGTATTTCACACGAAACGACTGCCATCAATCAGACCTTCGCAACCCAGTTACTTCACAATGCCGATATTCTAAAGTTAGACTTGTTGTCAGACTTTCGGGCTTCTGACTACCCGTAACGACTGTCACAGGTATTCGTATGACACCCGGGACCGACGGTTAAACGTGCTCGCCTCGGCACGGAGGGGTCACCCATCCACGCACTGACCGCGGCAAGCGTAGCTTAACCTTGTAAATCATATGATCTGCATGATTCTTAATTAGCCAAGAGTCCTCTTCTAATTCCACATGCATACTAATTAATGAACCTGCTATAAATTTTTGCAACGTGTTAATTTCCAGTGTCGTCATTTCCCTGTCCTCAGAGGGCTGGCCCGTAGCGGCACGACAATTACCGCGGCGACACATCACCGCGACGCGTCTTAAGCACCGCAATCATTTCGCCGGTTTTCTTTACTACTGCCGGCTAGAGGCAAGTCATGAGCGGAGAGCGGGGATTGTTGTTAAATGAAAAATGAAGCTTATAAGTATATTGAAGGACACCATTTCATAATGAATGGAGATTAAAAAATCCTGCCTACCGTAAAGTTACTGTTTCAGTTTTTTTTTTAATTCTTACATTGTAAATACATTTCCAAGTTTGATTTAAACCATTTATCCGGAAATGGTTTGTATTGCTAGGTAGGTATAGGTACTCACATTCGTTATAACGACACTGCTTTATTACTAATACCTTAATGAAAGTGTAGTTACAGTTGCTACACATACATACAATACGATAATGTTAGAAACTTCGGCCCATTTTGGGCATAAAATAATTTTAAGATAATGTAACCAAATCTAGGTATGCATTAATAACAATCAAATATAATCATAACGTCACTATGTATGGACATGCATCAGCAGCCGACTCGTGTTCAATATCTTATGCCAACGGATGAGGCTAAATGTAACCATGTTTTTCAAGAAACGACTTTCCGTAGTCTTCCATAACCCAAGTAGCGGATGCTAGTAAGTATCCCAAGGATATAATTATATAGAATTATTCGGGCTTCTGTCTGGCTGTGCAGGCCTTTCATTTTCATACTTAAGTGGTTCCGTTATAAAATCTAGCTATCCTGCTTATTCTCTATGACAGTCATCTCTTACATGTCATTGATATTCGCATGACAACTTGGATTGAACAAGAAACCAAAAATCAAAATCCAAAATTCCCAGCTATCGTTCGTAACTTGGACCACTTCGTCTGGTCCCAAGGCGCTCGTCGTCCCGCGACTACGCGACATTACTCATCGGTCAAGTGCGCCTCTGGGACAGAGCGGGACACAAGTAGGCCTGTCTCTTTCTACACACACGAACCGAATACTACGCCAGAATGGGATTTTATTTGAACTTCAACGTGAAAACTACGTCTTCCTAAGCCCGTTCACGTTTTACGCTAGGGTGAGTTTTCCTGTCTAGTACACTAGTGTACATAGATAGATGGATTTATACATTATTTTACACCTCGAGTAAAAACGCAAGGAAGGGCTTTATACATAAGTACGAACATGTGATATGGAGTGGATGGAGGTAGAAACCATTTTAGTAGGATTCATGACTTGGCGAGCACGTTATACCTTCGTTCCGGGTGTAATATGAATACCTATGATAGTCGTTACGGGTAGTCAGAAGCCCGACAGTCTGACAACAAGTCTGGGTGCTTTTCCACCATAGATGTGCTATGCAACGTTGCTATGGATGCGTTTGATATCCACCAATCATAGTCATTATATTTATATTATATTTATTTCTCTCACAATAGATTTGGTACACTACAGATAAAGGTTCAGGAATATACAAATTCACATTGTGAGAGCTGGTGCCCGTTGTAGGTTTAAAAAAACTGTATTACAGGTCAGCAGGCCCCATTCAGTGGCTGCACACAGACTTGGTCTCATGGGATCGTGGTAGATACATGCAAGTTGTACCAACGAATCAAAAAAAGAAGAAATACAATAAAAGCTGTAGGTAGGTGTTTGATGTTAGAGTAGAGTGTTTGAATGTTATTTTTAGGTTAATAATTATTATTTGAGTATGAGTGTTCGTGTGATCGTTGGATTTTAGGAGCCAAATAAGCATACAATACATACAGCAACAAAGACGCGTAAAAGCGATTAATGAGCCAGGATTGAGATCTAAATAATTGAGTGAAGTAATTTCTCTGTATCATCGTAGCTAAGAGTTTTCAAGTAATTCGTCACTTTACGTTTGCAACTGAGTTTGTGTCATTGGTCCATATAGCATAGCACTGGTGGAAACTGATTCAACTAAGCTACGTTTTTTATATGGAAGGATGCGTGCTGTGGATGTGTGCTATGGATGCGAGCTATGGATGCGTGCTATGGATGGTCGCGAGTGGTGTAGCTTTGCAGTGCAGTGTACCTACAGGGCACATATAACACATCTTACTCGCTCCGCAACATAGCTTCTTAGCATCAGTGGAAACGGTCACAGTTTCGTAGCTTAGCTTTTACGTTCTCGCAGCATAGCTGTACAGCACATCTCGGTGGAAAGGCACCCTAACCATTGGATATCGGCATTACCCAGTAATTTAGGCCCCATTACATAAGTAGGACTTAAAATATAACGGCGAAATGAGGGTGACTATACAGCTCTGCCAACCCATAAAGAATAAGGCGTGATGTTATGATCTTATGACATAAGTTACTCCAATAAAGATACAATGATACCTAAAGTCTAGCTCCGTTTGACTAACGACCTATTTCATTTGACTGAGTAGTTTATTAGAGAGACACTTATTCTGGCATGAAACGGCTATAGCTCATCGTATCTGTCTTCAACAGACTCATCCGTGTCCCAGGATTTTGATGAGCACGCCTATCCATCTGATTAAACTATCGTAATTAATCCTAACGATCGTCATTACAGCTAACAAAGATGAAGTGTGTCTATTTCTATTGCTAATCTAGCTGCTACTGCTATTTATATTAAAATAGCCACAACTATGTAGGTCCTTCCAATATTTACGATGGGCCCAATTTTTCCTAAAAGACTTGATAAATCGCAACTGAATCAAGGCCGTCGTCGTTTATTTAGACAGTTTTCGTTTTCAAAAGCTGTCAAAATGTTTGACAAACAATAATTTTGATAGTTTTATTTATTTATTTACTCAAATCGTACCTACAACTACCATTACAGATCTGCGATCCAATGCGATAGAGTGGCCTTACATGATAAATCCTTAATCTACATCCGATAAAATTACATACATATATCCTAAATCTTAACCTACATCTAAATAACATATTATACATATACAGGGTGTTAACGAATTCGTGTAATTCCTTCAAACCACGTGATCTACTGGTGACACAGATTAACCCTAAATGGGAATTTTCGAAAACCAAGAAAAAAAAATTTTGAAAAAAAATTTTGGTTTTCTATTTCTGATTCATTTTTGAGCCTTGAGTTATCTGACTGCAAAGAGCGATATCGCGTTAGTCGTGCCTGCCAGCCGTGTCGCCATGCTTTCATTAATTTATGCGTGGCATCGAAATGTTCACACAAATAAAATATTTTTTTTGCAAAAAAATAAAGTCTTATTTTTTTACTGAATCCTTATTAGGTGGTTTAGATACGATCGCTAACAAAGCCGCATGAAAAAATAATAATTTTATTTTTTTATTTTTAAATAAGCTTAATCCCGTGCGGGGGCTGTCTACACCAGTAGTAGATCATGTGGTTTTAAGGAATTACACGAATTCGTTAACACCCTGTATAATGTAATTTTTGCGAATTCACTCAAGTTGCACCACAATACAACCTCGTGAACCTCGTTCACCACACGCATGGCTCTAGTGAGAGGAGTTCTCGCCAGTAGATTGGTTCTGGCTGCAGGCACAGCAAGCAGGGGCGGGTGTCGCCGCCTCCACACATACTGGTCTGGCACGCAAAGTTCAAGGTGCCGCAGCACTCCCGGGTTATGCGCCCCGCCACGCAGTAGCTTCACTACAAAAACTGGCTGACGGTTGTGATTCATTTGCGTTTGGCAAAAATTTTGTTAGTCGAATTTGTTACCCTGTATTCGTTGAAATAGATTCAATTTCGATGTCATTTGGCATTTATTGGTCTACAACAAGTTTATAAGTTTGATAAGTTGTAAACAATATGGCTTAGTTGTGGACTGTTTCCTTAGTACAGTCCCTTACATTCGGTTTGGGTCTAAGCATCATTTGTCAGAATCCTTAGGAGCAACCTTCATCATACAATTAGTCATTTCTGCGTTCCTAGTAACTGTCCCTCCTCATTCCATTTGAGTAAAGTCTTTACGGAACATTTCAGATTATGAAACCGTATATTTTTGATCCCTTATTATACTCGTAAGTAAATTCGTAACTCAATACTCGTAGTTTCACAATTTTCTTCGTTGAGATGTTGGCTAGTTCAAACATTTCACTTGAAGTTTAGAAACAGTTTAGAAATCTATCCTATTTTCATATTTTTCATGAAATCGGCTACGTAAGAAATTCTAACGGGGTATTTCACCAACATATCAATAATGTAGCCCGTAACTATTGACCAGATAGGCTAAATGTGACCTTTTTTGAATAAACATAATAAATATTACATTTTTAAATGTTTCATTATAAAAGTTAAAAAAACATTTAAAAATACAAAAAATAGTAGCCCACCGGCATCGGGAACAAGGTCCAAGCTACCGGTGGTCAGAGCCTCAGAGAGAGGAACATCATAACAATACGCGCCGTGTCAAGAAGTACCGCTTTCTGTATTAGGCCCTTGATCCAACTGCCCAACGAGAGCCTCTTTAGATGTTGGTCGAGGCTCTTGGCTATTAAGCCATTGGTCGTAATCGTAACGACTATAGGTACAATGATTGCTGAATCAACATCCCACATGGCGACAACCTCGTGTGCCAAGTCTTGATATTTAATTTCTTTATCTTTGTCGGCTTTCACTAGGTTCTCGTCATGCGCAACAGTGATATCAACGATCATTGTGAGACGCTCTGATCGATCTATCACCACTATGTCAGGCTTATCGGCAACAATAGTCTTGTCGGTGATGATTATCACTATTGTTATGTTGGTGCAATGCAGCAATTTAGAGACCGAATTAGCCTAATGAACAGTTAATGATAGGTTGATGAATTACCCACTAAGATAACAGAAGGTAAATGGTAAATATACAAGCAGCTCTGCTTTGGTTTTTTACAAGCTTTTATTTAACTTGCTATGTTTGTGAAGCCCAAATCTTGCAATTGAATTTTAAAACAGTTTACAGTCGAAGTGTCATCATGACATTACTTTTACGTTTTGGCGCCAACTTCTTTAATTAGTTGTGTTCTAAAAGTGGATCTATGGGAAAAAGTTTCAATAAGAAGTGCGTCAATTTAATAAAAAATCCGCCAATGAAGTACGGAACTGGGGAACTTATATCGTACCACTATCGTTGGCACCAAAGCAATTTTATTGGTTAAAACATGTTTGACATTATTGATAATGTTAATTTAACTCGTCCTGATTGGTTGTGATGAGTACTTACAGTGCTGCCCATCTGCTTTCGTTTAGCGTAGGACCTCCGATTGACATTAGTGTTGTTATTATATTCTTCTTGTTCTGAATCGAACTCTTAAAAGATTATAGCCTTTTTTTTGTTTTGGATTGCTGTTGATTGTCCCCTTCTACGTAACCGGGCAGTTATTGGCGAGACCTGAAGGGTCTCTAGCCAATGGGGGGGAAGTAAAATACTTAACCTAAGCTAATTACTTGTACTACACTAACATCATGATTACCTGCAACAACAGCACTAAGGGCGAACCCTAGTGGGACTCGGACCTCGGCTTAGGGCGTTGTTGGCGGGGTTGACTGCGGAGTCTGAAGAGACGACCGGCCTACGACGAGAGAGCTCGGTGGATCGTGACTGGAGAACTAATGGCGCTACCATCGCTGGTACCAAAGCAATTTCATTGGTTGACGTTTGTTCGACGTTATTGCTTGTGACAATTTAACTCATTCTGATTGGTTGTAATTGGTACCATCTACTTTAGTTTTGCGTTTGCCTCGCCATTCCTTTAAACCTTGTGATCTACTGGTGACACAGATTGACCCTTTAAGAGATTTATTGAAGAAAAAAAACCGGCCAAGTGCGAGTCGGACTCGCGCACGAAGGGTTCCGTAACATTATCTATAAAAACGGCAAAAATAAAACACGTTTGTTGTATGGGAGCCCCTTTAAATGTTTATTTTATTCTGTTTTTTAGTATTTGTTGTTATAGCGGCAACAGAAATACATATGATCTGTGAAAATTTCAACTGTCTAACTATCACGGTTCATGAGATACAGCCTGGTGACAGACGGACGGACAGCGGAGTCTTAGTAATAGGGTCCCATTTTACCCTCTGGGTAGGTACGGAACCCTAAAAACATGGTTTTCTTAACCCGAATCAATTTAGCGCCACAAGTAAACTGACTATATCACGCTAGTCACGCCAGTTGTGGCGCCGTGCTGACATTCATTATGCGTGGCATCGAAATATTCTATCACAAAAAATATTTTTGCTTATTTTTTTTTAAACCTTATCAGGTGGTTTAGATTACGATCACTTACCGTAAGACAAAGTTTATTTTTTATTTTTAATCAATCGAATTCCCGATCGGTGTTAATTTATACAGTAATAGAACATGTGGTTTAAAGGAATTACACGAATTCGATTACAACTTCTATAGTAGGAACTAATGGTTTCCGATAAACTTTGCACCTTCACTGTAACATGGTGTAGGTGGCAATTAATTTCCCTTCGTCTGAAGGTTTCTCACTCTGCCCTCTCGTAGGCGTAAATCATGTCTGAACGTCACATAGTAAGGACGTCTAGTCAACCTATTTCCAAATGGATTTCATTCAACCCTTGAGACTAGGTTTACCTTACGTATGCAGAAAGTTACCGTAGCAGTATAGAATGACACCACTAAGAAGTTTCATTGTTGTACAGACGCGAACACATCAAGCAACCCGAAACTGTCAAATTTTCCCAATCAACCTTGAACCTAATGCTTTTGCGATAAAGATGAAAATCTATAAAAGTTTAAATTGTCAATTGTCGACAAAACAGTCGTAGAGAGTCTTTTCATTTAGAAATAATTGCATAGTTTATCGCATAGACTACTAATTATGTAAACATCTTAATCTGAAATTCACTGCCACTATTCTAATCGATATTGAACGTAGCCTTCCCATAACAATCCCTTGATACTACTACATCCACAGAAACACAATATCCAATCATTATCACTGCCCGTCTTGTGTCTAGCCGCAACGCATCCCGCTGGCAGCAACACAAGCCAGGGCAAGCCGGACTTCAATAGTTGTTAACCACTACTCTGAATATACTAGCACAAGCACAATGTAATATTGCAGTAGTTGCCGCAACTATTACCTACCATACAGCCTTATGATAATGGTGTGAGGTTTGTTTCAGATGCCTTTAGTTAGACCAAGTTGATATTAAACGTGGTTCCGTGTGATGCCTGATGTAAAGAATAGCACTACCCCATCTCTGCCCGTGGGTTTCGTAAAAGGCGACTGAGGGATTCTCTAGAGAATGTGCAGCAGCGTTCTCTCAGTACTTTAACAACCATTGTAGTACCTTCATCATCATCGTCATTAAAAAAATGGTACCAAAGTGAGATGCATTCCGGTGCCCGATGCTAACCCCTTCTCCCTTCTTTTCAACTTCGTCTCCTGCCCTAACTACACTTACGAGATCGGATCCTGGCTATTCTTTACCGTCATGACTAAATGCGCTCCAGTCGGTCTGTTTGCTGCCGCCGGTTTCTATCAAATGGCTGTGTGGGCCATCTAACACCAGAACTACAAGAAGGAACTCGCTGACTACCCCAAGGGACGTAAAGCTGGCTTGTGTCTTATTCTATAAGCATTTTAATAATGTTGTGTATATGTACTAGGTATTGACTGCTCTACAACATTCTTTATAACTGGTGTAGCAGACGTGCTCAGGATATCCTAGGGCCGTCTGTTACATTACACCATACTGCGATCGCCAATCCGCCTGCCAAGCGTGGCGATTATGGCAAGTCCCCGGTTCTTGGGGGAGGTTTATGTTCAGCATTGGGCGTCTTCCGGCTGAATGATGATGATATTAAATACGTTATTGTATCAAACATGGAATTTAACTTGGATTGCTGAAGAATTAAACATTGCTTCAATAGTGATGAAAGATGTTCAGCAAATAATGTAGAAAACTTTTATTTATATTACACTGTTCATGATTCTCACCGAACAGAAATAAAAAACAAAATATTAATCGTTACGGGCACGTTTGGAAGGTCCAAAGTCGTTTCCTATGGATACTTAATAGCCGGCAAAAAACTCAATGTTTTTTTTTTTATCAAACAATCCCTTTTTTCTCCTTTTTTCCAATGCCCCGTTTTGGAAATTGTAGTAACAGGGTAAACTTACAATGATGCTAAAACACACGACACAATCTCTCTATCGTGTTAAGTTATGACTACCTACTCACAGAAAATGCGATATGACCATTCCAACTGGGCTTCTACGTCAATGATGCCAACCCTTTTCTATTGTTACAGAAAGTTGCCACAAGATAAAAAAAAGCAAATGTAATAAAACGATTATGGCCAAATCCCTCAGCCCTAGAACCATTCGTTAACGGCCAATACGATCTCAATCAAAAATCGATTGATGAAGGGCGTAGGGATTGTTGACAGTACTTTTATTGAATTTCTGTCAAAAACTCACATCAATTCAGCGATTTTGGATTAAAACCGGTTATTAACGTCAGCCTTATAAATATAAACAGAGTTGCTAACGGAAATTTCCGGATAGACACAAAACTACTAAGTGCACTAGAATTTCTGCATAAATTGTGAAAAAAGAGCATACTTAAATAATAACAACATTATTGTACCTAAGTACTGCAAGGATCGGTTAGTATTTCTTACAAATGACGCAACTAACCGAATGTGCGTCAGCGCGGATTTCGCTATGAAATCGTAATTGGATCCAGTCGCTTGCGCCGTTAGCGTTCACGTGGGCTATTGTCTTATTACCTTATTAGCTGCTAATTAATACGTAGTGTTGCAAATGTACGGTTTGTGGGAGAATGCCTGGTATTATCAGGATAAGTATATAAGTGGTGCTTGTTAGTGTAATTTGATAATCGTAATGATATATCAACGATGACTAGCTAAAGATTTTACTCGAGATTTTACCGCATACTGCAATATACAGTAGAAAAAAATTACCTACACTTTTTCATCCTAAAATCAAGCTGCTACATATTACAGTAAATAACGTTCCAAGCTTTGCAGTATTTTTTTCTGTAAGCGAACCCCAAGAGCGCATCCAAATGAGAATGAATGAATATAGGGCACAGCGAAGCCAAGAAAATGCGAATATTTTTCACGAGAATATGTACATTTTACCAACAGAAACTCCATTTATAGTTAAACCAATTTTAGAAAAACGAGAAGTCAACGGCTTGCCTAAAATTAGGATAAAACTGCCAGACTTTCAAGGTTTTAGAAACCTATTCGTTGGAACGTTCCACACAGAATGGAGCACTAAAAATTCCGCTTTTCGTTTATCCATTAAGTTTTTATGTTCCACCATAAACTCAGACTGAGATTAAGGTCAGAATAAGTTCGAAGTCTGTCAGCAATTAAAGGCAGTGTCTTCACAATCCCACGTCAAATGCGTGGGCAGGTTAATTCCCGGTTCATTCGAGGCGAGACATTACACGCTACGCTCCCGAACAATGGTTTTTGTATAACTATTGCTTAGAAAACAGCACTCAAATAATTTCCGAAACCAAACCACGAACTTAGAGCCACATTTGTTTATAATTTTATATCAATAATCACGTTAATAACTTTTGAAGTAACAAACAAAACATGGCATTTCATTCGTATCTCAAAGGTGGACAAATAATTAATAACAGTGAGCGCAATTAGAAGTTTTTGTGAAGGATATTTACGATGCCAATTAAAAGTGGACTTACTAAGAATAATTATGATACGCGCTGTGTAAATCTTGCTCCAATGCGTTGTGGTAACAAAGCAATAAATACCTTAGTAATTTATAACCACGGACGAGAATTAGCATAGACACCTTGAGCGAGATATAGATTTGAACTTATGTAGTTAGAGGCACGATTTTTTCAGTGTAGGGCAAGGACTGACTAGGAGAACAGAAATCGCTTGCTGAGCTTAAGGGCTTAACCATATTTAAAAGTAGTACCAGTAGTAGTCTAACGACCGATATTAATAACCAATCTCAATTCAAAATCTCTGGATTGACGTAGGTTTTCACATTACTTCAATTGAATTTACTGCATTGAAATCTGTTATTATTTTCGGCCGTAATGACTAATACCGTTACATGTTATGCGGAGGGACCAAGTAATTTTACCAGGAAGAGTGTTAAATATGAATGCAGATGGATATACAAGTAGAGGTAAGCCAAACAAAAGATGGATGGATTATGTGAAGGATGATATGGGTAAAAAAGGAGTGAGTACTGAAATGGCAGCTGATAGAGGAGAATGAAAGAGGAATAATAATACATGTTGATTGATGGAGATGATGACTATAAAAGGCTAAAAACTGAAATGAAAACTACATTTAATGACCGAGAGATAGCTGGTAGTTAGAAGCTAGTTTCAAGTATAATTCTAGTGATACCAGGGGTGCAGATTGCATTAGTAGAAACATTTACACTTCTCTCCTATAAACAACTTCCGGGACTGAGCAATGCACACAAAATGATGACAGTTTTCTTTCCACACCTCCAACATTCATTACTATTGCAGGGACAGTTGGTTCGTTCCCAGACAGAGTATTACATGGCCGTTTGAAACTGAAGTAGTGGAACTTATAGTACAAAAACTTTTCGCGTGAAATGTCGGCTAGTAACTTTACACTTAAGTGTTAATAAAAGATAAGAACTAGAATTCATGGAAAAATGTGCCATTGGATCATGTGAAATAATGAATGAAAGTAAAGAAGTAAGTCAGAGTCATAGGATCTTTTTTTCTAACCTGCAAATTATCTGGCGTAAAGATAATTATGTAGGGGTACTTCGAATTAAAAACTTAAGGAAAACTTCACAGAGTTACTAAGTATACCCAAACTTTGGTCTATTACATTACGAGATACCTAGCGCACAATTATAGAACACATTCTTGGGAACGACTACTGTAGGTTCTTGGGTAACATTATATTACTAACCAGAAATGATAGCATACGTTTCATAGCAGTTGAATAACTTGAACTCAGATCCCAAACAAAAAAACCTTTGCTTTTTAGATAACTCTTCTCACAATAATTTATTGAAGGTTCAGGCTTGAAATATTCGTTGTAAAGATAAAGAAACATTCCCATGCAGCTTGTGGTCGTAAAATTCTAGATATCGTAAAGATTGAAGGCAAAATTACTGCTCTTGTTAACACTCGTCATTAGTTCGTATTTCGATGGGTATGTAGCCCTTTTCCGTTTACTGAGGCCGACAATAAAAATTGCTTTTGAACCACTTGATTGTCTAAGCATTTTGACGTAGAATTTGTAGAATTAATAAATATTACATAAAAGATATATATTAAAAGATTTCACAATTAACTACCTCGCATTCAAAGTATATTTTAATGTTATAATAATCTAGCACTAGACTGTGATTTAATTTAAGATTTAGCTGTACTTTTTAATTTTTGCATGCCGTAAGGTAGAATGTCCATGTAGGACTCACTAACAATTTGTTAACACCTTATTTGTAATACCTACATTCTAAGCAAATAAATATTTCTATTCTATTCTAAGAGATGTATATTAACCTTTTACCTCTTGTGTCGTACATGCGACAAATATTTCCGTGCCCCTACCGCCCTGTTCTCTGTCGCAGAAATACGACACGAGCGGTTAGGGACACGGAAATATATGTCGCATAAATGCGACACAAGCGGTAAAAAGGTTAATGAAGTTGTGAGACCTTTTCGTGGTCTTTGAGATAGGACCAGTGTTGCCAGACATCCCGCTTTTGGCAGGAAGTCCCCCATGTTGGAGGGAGTCCCTTTCTGGACGCGTCCCGCCAGCATCGTGAGCGGGATGCCCTAAGTCCTGCTATTTCGCCAAAGTAGAGGTAAGCGCCATAATTTAAAAATAATGATTAAATTTTTGTCGTTGATTTTGTTTAGGGATTCTTTTTATCCAAAGGATTTTAACTATTGTTATGCTTTTCTACGTCCCAAATTTCTCGTCCTAGCTTTTTTTCGTAGAAGTATTTGGAAAAATGGATCTGGAAACACTAGATAGGACTAATTTTGAGCCACATGTATTGAATTATGAGTAGCCGTTACTAGTTTTTTTTTCTTTTTTTTCTCAATCATTTCGGCCTATATTTAGACCATAAGTATAATTGTTATTCAACTATGTTTCAAGTTCATCCTGCATTCCTTTGAAGCTTGATAGCAACTACAAACTTAATTATTCCGATCCGGTTTCAACCAGTTGTGTAAGTTTGTACTCCACTCCACTATATTGATAAAGTCAACCGAGGCATAGGTATGTATGATAAGTATGCAGTATTCCTAGTATCTGATATTGAATATACAATTTGAGAATGTTCTAATATCATGTTACGTCTGCATATCAGATCAAAATATGGAAAATATTTTAATAGGATTCTGTTACTTAATACCTTAAGATAAGATTTGAGATATCTATGTTTAGAGGACGAAAGAAATAGATACTGTGTGAATCAAGATATTAATATTTTTAAGGAAAACACAACCGGGTAACGAAACTAGAAGAAACCGAGATGAAGAATATAATTATTGTAATTGAGAAAGAATTGCTAACATAAGAAGACTATTCTTTGCCACCAGGCAACTTTATGATGGTCAAAGCAAGAGGAGAAGAAGGAGCATACAAGAGGGACTAGCATTGTAAACATTACAGAACTTCCATTAAGTCAAGCAAAGGAATTAAGCCAGAGACAACATAAATAGAGACAGAAATTCATAAGCCAAATATGAAAATAACCCTAAATTTACAAAACAAGCCTGGAACCAAAACAAGTATAAATTAAATGCATTGTCTTTGTCGTAAACGATTTGAAAGAATGCTGTGTCCTTACTATCGCTGTGACCTACATAAATAACATGATTGTTCGTATAAATTATAATGTTTTGAATGAACGCTATTTCATAACACATGCTCGAACAAAACAATTTACGTAACGTGCGTACTACGCCTTCCTGTTATCATTCGGGGACTTTTGTGTAGATAATACGTACCTAAATCTTTATTCTTATTTGGTGTGAACAGCTATTTGTTGTCAGAGTTACAATTAGCCTGCTTCTACTACGTAATCAACGCTTTCTTAGCGAAATATATCATCATCATCATTCAGCCAAAAGACGTCCACTGCTGGACATGAGCATCCATTAAGCATCGCTACATCGACCGGTCTTGTGCTACTCGCATCCAGCAATTTCCGCGACCTTCACCAGGTCATTGGTCCACCTTATCCTACCCAAAAATCGAAATTTTTAAAATGTTTTTCTTTAGACGACAAGATTTGAGATATCTACGTTTACTGGAAATAAATACTATACGATACTGTGTGAAACAAAATACCATTTTTTTAAACAACGTAAATCCTGGTTATTTATCAAGAAAGAACAAAGATGAGGATGCAGAATATATTATAAATGAGACAGAATTGTAAACATGAGAAGACTATTCTTTGCAGAAACATTTAGAAAACATGAATTCTAAACTTATTCATGTTTAGAATTAATGAATATAATTAGGATACAAAAAGCACGAAACTTCATTTACAAGAAGTAACAGTGTTAAAGATGGATAGGGTGTCTCTGTTGTAGTCATACGAAATTCAGCCTTTGGTATAAAGGAAAGTTTAGTTTTATGATAAAGAGCATGAAATTTCAAAGAACGCTTCGCTTTTCAATGTTCTTAGGTTATTGAAGTGCGATGTCCCATAATTTTTTGTGTATGACCCAAATTAGCATACATTTGCATTTATGAGCATCAAATCATTTAAATTCAAGACAAGTTTAGCTCTTAACCATTATATGAATCATCCAAAATCCTTATATGGCGTAATTGCGAACGCCTACATTGATCTAGAAAGTTCCGCCCAAAGCATTTTCTTTCGCAATAGACGCGCGCTCCTCTCCGCTCACGGACGGGTACTGAACCGTAGACCTCAGGTGCTCCTTCTGGGTTCAACACGCATGCGCACTGCGAACCAGGTCTGCATGCAACCAACCAACGATATTTACGGTGCGCAAAACTCCTGCTACAGAGAACTGAGCTTTAGCTCTATAGAAATAGGGAAGTGATTTGGTTTTTTCAAGGATGTCTGTCCTGACTTCTTTATAACCCTTCGTAGATGTTATGCAAAACTGCGGCCACCTATTCGGAACGTTGTGATCGGGTGATGGAAACAACGTGATAAGCATCTCGGATTGTACAGGTTTTATCCGAATAGGGAAGAATGCTAAGCCTTTTTGTCGAAAAGTATTCGGTGAAAGCCTACTATCAACGAGGGAAATACGTGAAACATTTACAAGAGAAAAACAGATATTTTCTCGTTTAGGAATGAAAATATTTTTTCACTAGCAAATGAAAACAAACGAGAATTCTGAGCTACACCTGGTACTGGTAGTGACTTAGCGGAAATGTGGGACAGTGTCAAACTAAGTGGAAAATGGGTCATAACCACAGGCTGATGTCATAGCAACATTCAATACGACGGGCGTCTGGCTAGAAGTAAATGTAAATATTATACGATCGTGAATGAAACCGACCTTCGTTAATTCAAACGAATGGCGGCTCCAAATTGCTGAAATTGTAATGAGCATAAACTGATAATGGTTCATGCGAGATGGAATATAGAATAAGAAATATAAGGCGCAACATAGATTTTTTTCCTTTTTTGTTCGAAACAATGGATTCATTTTAGTATTGTATTGAAGGAAATAGTGGAAAGTATCGATCGATAGTGTCTCTTATTGTTTCTTGATAAAGAATAGTTCTTTGGACCAGAAATCAATCGATATCCGAGCTAAGCATTGGCTCGCATGTAGATGTAGAACTTATAGCAAATATTTTTGGAAAAGCAGTTCAATTCTCAATATCAATTTGCAAAATCTATAGAACAAAGACAAACACCTCGTAAATTTACCAAAATTAATTTCGGTCAACACTTTTCTCTTGCGACGCAATTACGTTTGAAAGCAACCCAATAAGAGGGTAGTCGGATGCCAAGCGGGTGCATAAAGCCCAGCCTCTACCAACAAAAAGGGGAGGAAATTGATTAAGGAATAGCTTCTCTGTTTACATTTTAATATTGCACACATGGCAATCCAATAAGGCAGGTAGTTTCAAAGAGCCCCTACAAATTCGCCTTTACTTAGCCAGAGATAGATGGAATGAAATGCAGAGTAGGTTGCGTGCGTGTAAGTGATCTCTTTTCTCCCTTATTTGTAGATCTGACCTCAAATGGTTTTGGAGAAGTTAAAATTACATTGAGAACTGACGAAGCCTATACGTGTAACTTTGTATTGAACTCTCTAGGCATGTCTGGATCAAAAGTTATCATAACATAGGAATAGAAAATACACTTCTTCTAAATCTGCAGTGCTGTTCACCACTCAGTTTTGAACTTGTTTACAATTTCTCATTAAGGAAACTTTGTAAGCATTTGTGTAAATATTATACATATTATTATAGCTAATATTAATTTCAAACATCCTGTTTGGGTTATTTATACAACTTATACATTGGATGTAGTGTGCTAGCAACATAGGTCAACGTTCTCAAGTTTCTAATTGAAAAGTTGTTGAACGGATGGCAGAAATACGAGACTGATGAATAAAATAGGCTCATTCTAATGGTTACGGAGGTCAGATTTAAAATGTCAATAATCAAGGGTCAAGGAAATGTATCGTCTGACGAGGGTTCTTTTTGTTTACCAAAACTGTTCATATTATCAATGATGAAGGAAGTCTAGAAGAGATTTTTAGATGTTGGCTATATGACCGGGATTATTTAGTACTATTCTTAGAACAAGTACTAGTGATCAAACAATAGTAGATAAGTATTAGGCTTCGTCTATGGAGACGAGGAGCTTAGCGCGGAGCGTGATGCAAGGCATAAAGCGGACAATCCAAATCTATATAAGTAAAAAGAAAAGTCCTGACTGACTGACTCATCAACGCCCAGCCCAAACCCTTGGACCTAGAAAGCTGAAATTTTGCACAGAGGTTCCCTTTATAATGTAGACAAAGAATAAGGAAGGATTTTTCGAAATTCAACCCCTAAAGGAGTTAAATAGGGGATGAAAGTTTGTATGGAATATCCTCACTTAACGGGTTCAAAATTTCACGCAAGCGAAGCTGCGGGAAAAAGCTAGTACTTAATATGAAGATATATTAGAATTTTTATCGAAGGGCTTGTTGCTAATTAATAACTGCGCTGATAATACGATTTGCGAGGTTAAGCTGCGGCTGACGCGGTCAGTCCGTGGATGGGTGACTGTTCGTTACACATCGAGAACATGTTAAACAGTCGGTCCCGGCTATCATAACAATACCTATGACAGTCGTTACGGGTAGTCAGAAGCCCGAGCCTAACAACCGGTCTAACCTTAGTATCTGGGTTGCGGAGGTCTGATGGCAGTCGCTCCGTTTAAAATACTGGTATTCAGCCGCAGGAGTTCCGTGTGACGCCAGACGTAAAGAATAGCACTACCCCCTCTCTTCCCATGGATGTCGTAAATGTCGACTAAGGGATTCACTAGAGGATGGGCAGCAGCGTTCTCTGAGTATTTTAACAACCATACTGCGATCACCAACCCGCCTGCCAAGCGTGGCGATTATGGCAAACCAACAACAATAGGAGGCTATTGGGGGCGGCCTTTGTCCAGCCGCATCTGGTTAGACTGGAAACGTATGCAAACATAGTTGGGTAAAGGCTAGGCAGAAGAGTATTAAAGCGTTTATGGAGATTCGTTTTTCCACGCGTATTGTTTCATCACCATCATTCAGTCGAAAGACGTCCACTGCTGGACATAGGCCTCCTCCAAGCATCGCCACATCGACCCGTCTTGTGCTTCTCGCATCCAGCGGATACCTGCGACCTTCACCAGATCATCGGTCCACCTTTTGGGAGGCCTACCCACGCTGAGTCTTCCGGTACGCGGCCGCCACTCCAGAACCTTTCGACCCTATCGGCCATCTGTTCTGCGTAGGTATTGTTTGAGTTGTTATAATATGTTATGACAGTTCGCGAGTACGCGTGTCTATAAACGAGGTCTTAGTCAAAGTCGTTTGACGCTAAAATTTATACTGTCTTACCAATTAAAGTAAACCACGATTTGCTTTGAAGATCTCAATTCTCAACAATGTTTCTCGTTGAAGTTAGGAAGGAACTGTTTGACTTTCAGCTACTTCGACTGTTTTTCTTACAACTTAACTTGAAGTTAAGCTTAAGTATCAATTGTTTATGTTCGCGCCGCTCTGCGTCTCTGGGTCTTTGAGAAACAGTATGTTAACAGTAGTTAAGACATCTCACAGTTTTACTAGGACTTGGCTTTTAAAATGTTTGACATAGGTACGGTAGAAAGGGAAATATAACATAAGATCACGCCTGTAGTTGTCAAAGGGTTGGGCAGAGGTGTATAGTTATAGTACAGTAGCAAGTAGCTATGTTTTCATTCATTTAGTCGACAGACGTCCACTGCTGGACATAGGCCTTCACCAAACATCGCCACATCGACCGGTCCTATGCTTCTCGCATCCAGCGGATTCCCGCAACCTTCACCAGGTCATCGGTCCACCTTGTGGGAGGCCTATCCACGCTGCGCCTTCCGGTACGCGGTCGCCACTCCAGAACCTTTCGGCCCCATCGGCCATCCGTTATGTTCAAGTCCCATGTAATAGGGGGCGAGCCTTTTGCCATCAACCGGGCACAAATCTAGACTCCTGGCTGCTATTGAGAAATTCCACACGGAAAAACCCAATAACACTTTGCCCGACCTGGAGATCGAACTCAGGACCTCAACGAGGCAGTCAATATGTACAGGGAAATATACGTTGGGAAGATACTGGTTTCGTAACATTAAGACGAGAATCTCCACTTTCAAATAGCTATTTAGGTTCTCCTATTCCTATTTCCCTTTCAGATTAATTTAGTTTTGGAATAAACTGTGAAATCAGTGACCTAAGACATAAGCCGGTTTGCTGACTATTGTAGATTCTAGGCCAAAATTTATAAAGCCAGGTGGAAGTTGGTATAATCCGATATTCTCAAGTGTATAAGCATAAGAAGAAGTCACATAATACTACAATAGAAGGTTCGAAGAAACCGTAACAATCCGTTTCCCCAGTTGCTTATAACTTGCTTGAATAAACGACGATTTTCCCTCCAATTTCGAATCAGAAAACTTTCAAAAACAGTTTGCGAATCAAAAAAATTGTATTGGCGAGGAAGAACGTCGTCTGTGTCTAAAACTTGGCAGTTTCTCACCAACTTTGTGTTCCTCGTAACTTTGTTAGAGAGCCCACACTTACTTTGTACCGTACATGCGACCACTAAAGATTGGTTGAGAAGGTTCACGTTGTAAAATGATGCATTGACATGCACACATAGCTGAAGTCCAGTCAGAATTAAATATTTCGGGACGTACAGACTGGTCAAAATTATCTGAACAACTAAGAAAATTAAACTATATCTCAATGATAGAAGGGGTAAATGATGGAATCAGGCGTTACTTTGCAGAAATCCATGACATACAAATATGCAAATACAATATCTAGCTTTAATCCCGCTGAACAAGATCGCTAGTTTGGATGCAGTATGCAGCACCACCCTCCCATCCCACAAGTATGTGTACATGCAGAAAGAGTGAAAAAATAATGCAACTTGCGACCAAACCAATACACGACACGTGTTTCGCCCCTGCACGGGGCATCCTCAGGATATTATTATGTTGACTCCTCGTCCTAGAGCTAGATATTATTTGCATATTTGATACAAGGGGTGTTTCAGAACGAACACAGTACACAACAACTGTTATTCTGACAAGAATTTTGTATCATCAAGATTGAGTTTAATTTCTTTAGTTGTTTAGGAAATTATAAATACTGTTCGTCCCGATATATTTGATGCTGATTGTGCTAAGTAGTAGTACTATATTACACCGGATGCTACAAAAATTCAAGGGCTTTGTCAAAGTGTCTGGATCAAATTCATTTAATAATAATCAGCCTATTACTGTCATACTGCTGGGCACAGGCTTCTTCTCAGAATGGGAAGAGTATAGGCTAGTGGTGAGCAAACTTTTCTCATCAAGGACCAAATTAACCGAGTTAATCTTATGAGGGCCAGAATTTCTTTACATTGATTTATGTCGACACAAACAACGCAGGTAGGTATCTAAGTTTATTTTCGAGACTATTCGATAGGTTCTTACGACTATAGTTGTAGGCGGGCCGGATCAAAACGATTCGGGGGCCGCAACTGGCCCGCTGCCCGTACTTTGCCTATCATTGGTTTAGGCCCATTATGGAGTTTCTTGCCGGCTCTGCTCCATAGGACCAACTTTTTTTGGAGAGGCAAACCTCACGCCCCAGCCGCCGCAACAGAAGAAGACGCCCCAGCCGCCGCAACAGAAGAAGATGCCCCAGGCGTCGGGAGTCGTGGAGCGATTCCCGGCCACCGTAGGCGCGGACCTGTGGACGGCGAGCATTGGGTGGCTCGCCGTCCAATCAAAACAAGGCCCGGGTCGACGGCGCGTTGTGTTCCACGCGCGCTTCAAAGAGATGTCAGCATAGTAGACGGGGCCCGCTAGGGCCAGTGCCTGTCAGGGTTGCGGAATTTGTTCGAAAGAGTTACCGCGGCCCTGGAACGCAAAGGGCATTAGGAGGAACACGGATGGGTTTTAGTCAGTAAGAGTCTGACACTCCCTTCCGCTTCGCCCAGAGCGGAAGAAGTCATTTGATGATTTCCCATCTTAAAAAAAGGACCTACTTTTTGGAACCGTGCAATTAAATTGTCGAGGCGTTTCCTAAGTGCATGTACCATAATCAAAATAAAAAAAGAATTTGAAGCCTTAATCCACCACGACTGCTGCTGCTACTATTCGTTCTTGATTTTATTGCTCAATGTGGACCTTCTGTACGTACCTTCTTATTTAGTAATACGGCCCTATTTTTAGTTTGCAGTTTAATTAAAAAAGCCGTCAAGCGTGAATTGCACTCGTATTCTCGTAATACGGGATTCCACATCGACAGCAATTTGTGAGAGCTTGTATTTTGTTACATGGTGTTATGTACCTACCAGTAATTACTTTTATTGATTTGACCACAATAAATAAGAGTGTTTTCTGGTTGAGACCAAGCAAGTGTTGATTTTTACCAGAAAAAAACAGCGGTTGAATGGGCAAAGATTTGTTTAATAAATCTGGGGCCCAATTCTCCTAAAATAAATTGTTGCCAAACGCAATCGAACCACAACCGTCAGTCAGTTTTTGTTTTCGAAAACTTTCAAAATGATTGATTTTGTTTTTTGTGTCAAACAATTCGACAGCTTTTGAAATTGAGAACTGTCTGAATGAACTCGTGGCTAAATAATTACAGCCGCATAGACCGATCTTCCGGGTTAAGCCACGCTTGCCGAGGTTGGTCTGTGGATGGGTGACCATTTACCATAGCGAGTTTCCTCCGTGCCTCGGAAAGCACGTAAAGCCGTTGGTCCCGGCTGTCATTTGTAGATCTTTGACAGTCGTTACTGTTGGTCAGAAGCCAGAAAGTCTGACAACCAGTCTTACCAAGAGTATCGTATTACCCAGTTACTGGGTTGTGGAGGTCTGATAGGCAGTCGCTCCATGTAAAATACTGATATTCAGCTGCATCCGGTTCGACTGGAAGCCGACCCCAACATAGTTGGGAAAAGGCTAGGCAGATGATGATGAACTGTCTGAATGAACGGTTCGGCCTTGGTTCGGTTGTGATTTATCAAGATTTATTTTAGGAGACCCCCAGTTATTTAGTTAGGCCCCAGTTATCTTTGACTCGTCAGAAATCAAAATCTTTTTTTTTTATGTCACAGAAAAAAATTGCGATAAATTAGTAGTTTTGAGATTTGATTATTTTATTAAATCTTTTTTAATTGTGACAAATCTTTTTTTTATTTTACCATGGATTAACTATTACA
The DNA here is from genome assembly GCA_905220435.1 of Amphipyra tragopoginis. Taxonomy (NCBI): domain Eukaryota; kingdom Metazoa; phylum Arthropoda; class Insecta; order Lepidoptera; family Noctuidae; genus Amphipyra; species Amphipyra tragopoginis. Next base: position 28,144,001 of record HG991994.1, read on the forward strand.
AGCGCATTTGAAAAATCGAATTGATGTGCACGGTTCCAGTTGGTCGTTTTCTATGGAGAAGAGCCGGCAAGAAAATCCATTGTTACTCTTTTAAAATATTATAAATAATTATCTAAGTATAACTATTTATTTTACGGTTACGTTTCATGTCGTTTACGTTTTTTCGATAGCAGTCTCCTACACTGAACATTAGGCAATGAATTCGATCATAAAACAATCTCGTCTAATAAATCCATAATATTTGTTCACAGCAGTGCGCAGTGCTACTGGGTACATATCCGACGATAGATATGCGCCGATGATAGCGAGTGAGGTCACCGACGACGCTGCGCGCGGACCGGTGACGTCATACTCAACAAACGCTTTTTTGTGAATGCTTCATTCGCATGAGCATTGAGCACTTTTTCAATGTCCTTTAAAAAAGTTATCCCAGCGACCAAAATGAATAGACGCGTTTTTTTAAAACGGGCATTGAATAAGCGCTAGTGCCCATGCGGCCTAAGTTTAGTTAATTCAACTTGGGGGGGAAATTGGTAAACAATAGGCTGTGTACAAAAAGACGATGCCGGAAAATGTGTTAAACTAGAGTTTTGTCTTGAATATGCAAGAGTTCCAGAAGGCGCGGTTTTAGTAAAGTTAGCAATTAGCATATTATCCATACAAATGTAAATAATATTACCAAACGACACCACCTATAAAATAAGTTTTTTTTTTTATAACTGCCCCGCACTAGGGTTTCTCCTGTTTCGTAGGTGCGTTTACAGACACAAATCTCACATACACAAACGCCCAGACCCTAAACAACTATCTGTAGGCCATACAAATTTTTGTTCCGTGTGGGAATTATTGAACCCACGACCCATAGAAGCCAATCACTCAGCCACTGCACCAAACGTGTCATCAATAGGTACTATAGATTGAAATAATATTGTTTTAGTCTGTTCGACGTAAATTGTAGCCATAAGGAGACTGATATCGAAAAAACGTAAATGACATCATAAAAACGAAAAAAAATTGTTTTTTATAAATATTTTATATTCTTTGTCCATACAACACGTTTTGTAGAGAAACGCTAGGACTCGCCTTACGGTGAAAATTGGAAAGGTACAGTAAGTATGGCTGAAATTTCATGACCGCCCTGAACTTCATGCAGGTAGTTGCGCAATAGATGTTTTAGGAACAAAATGGCGTTTAAACAACATCTAACGACTTAGCACAAATGTTTGTTTGATAGTATTTGTAGTAACTGTTTCCTTTCTAAGTATGATACAAGGTACATGCGCGAAATTTCAGAGACCCTATGTTCAGCCCCCCGATTCAGAACGATTCGATTAGTCTGTTGTCAATTCGGTGAGCTATCTCTTTTTCTCTCGTTAAGAGAACCATAGACGGAACGAGATAACATCCGGAATCGGTCGAAAACTGCTTATTTATTTATTTATACTTCTATGCACTATGGTGCATTCTCTACCAGCTTATCGAAAAGGTTCTGAATAGGGGGGCACGGCAACCATGATAAATCAGTCATCCTGTAATCGACTTTACTCTCTAATACTGAGCAATCTTTCTACGGATACAGTCACCGGTTCCTGCACATTGTGTGTCCGGCGTTATCGTCCTTGCATATCAATGGTCCAACTGACCACTGTGGTAACAAAACACATTTATTGTAAACCAAGGCAATAGAGAGCATAGGCACTGGACTCCATTGCCTGGGAGGACACATGACGTCATCGAACTATACACAGCGAACGCAGTATTATCACCAATGCATATCTATTAGTTACATGCAACACTGTAACTTGAACAGACAGTTGTGTGGGAGGAGCGACGGATTATTTTGCCTAACGCTTGGAGAACTCTGAGAGGACACGTCTGACGTTAAGTCTATCGGGTCTATGCATATTGCACAGGCTGCGACCTAACTTTCATCATCGTCCACGTAGTGAACTCTGTGCGGACATAGCAGGTCACTGCTCTATGCACATTGCACAGTCTAGAATCTCACTGTTATGACTAACGCATATCTATCAGTTACCTCACCACTATAAGTTGCGAACGGACTAAAAGTATAGTGCCTAAAACTTACTGAACTTTGTGAGGATAAATGACGTCATGGGTCTATGCACATTGCACAGTGAGCAACCTCACTATTATCACTAACGCACATATTATATCAGTTTCAACACTAAATTGTAAACATGCTAAAATATAGAGCCTAAAACTAACCGAACTCTGTGAAGACCAATGACGTCATCAGTCTATGCACATTCAGTCTGCAACCTCACTGTTATCACTAATGCATATTATATCAGTTCCAACACTATACGTTGCAAACAGACAGTAAGTATAGTGCCTAAAACTACCCGAACTTTGTGAGGACAAATGACGTCATCAGTCTATGCACATTCACAGTCTGCGACCTCGCTATTATCATCAGGGTATATCTATCAGTTACATCACTGAACTTGCGAATAGACTACAAGTACCTATAGTGCCTAACGCTAAGCAAACTCTCTGAGAACAGATGAAGTCTTCGGTTCGTGTATCATTTGAAATTCAACACTGCAGTCCTGAACATGTATGTGCCTACTGGATATATTCCGTAGTTATGACTTTAAAGCCTAATGTATACCGAGCTCTGTGAGAATACGTAACACCACAAGCGCGTGGCACTTATAAGGGTCTGACTCAGAATGTGCAGTTCTCAAAATGTGCATTTTACAATAAGTGCACTTCTCATATCTGGTACTTCAAAAATTGAGCACATTTTCTAATTTGTGGTTAGGAATATGCAAAATGGTCTCCAAATAAAAACCTTTTGGTTTTTTTAATACAATGAAAACGTAAAATACTTATCAAAAATACAAGGTGTAAAAAGACCCATCACATAGCCGAAATCTACGCACTCTGTACATCAAACTAAACTACATTGACCAAAAATAATTGCTGGGAAACGACTTTTATTTTATGGCATAAAAAATTGCTTTTTTTTGTAGCGCGGAATGTGTAGTTGTGGCGATGCCGCGCGTTTGCATGTGTGCAGCGGTCACACAGCTGAGCCACGGCGGTCGTGTGCGTTTGATATTCGTTGCGTTTTTGTAACTTCAAATGCGTACCTAATTTGTTAGGAAAAATTGAAAATTTTGATAAGGTTGTTTGGAAGAAAGTTTAGTATTATCACATTTATCACTTAGAATAAGTTTTTGGAAAAAACAAAAAAAAATGTATACTTTGACCTTCAATATCTCCAAAACCATTGGTTTCCCATGTATGGTCTGGTAGAAAAAAATGATCCCAATGATGGGTAGAATATGTGGTTTTCGTTATCGTCAAGGGTCTTTTTACACCCGATATACATATAGGTATATGTAGCCTTGTGCTGACCACACATGGGCCACCAACTTGCTCAAGAGTCGAGACACAGTTGATCACCACTTGTTTTTAGCTGACAGACCATACACCAAACGGTAACTGCAGCTACAACAAATGGATCAACTGTGTCTGCAGTTTGGCCCATCCATGTACGCTCAGCCTTATTGTCGCCGTCATCGGTGCATACTGCATAATCCATTGTCAGTATTCGTCGGACCTATTAGAAAGTTTGTGTGGGCGGATTGATGGAGTCTGTGGTCTTTTTTAGTGACGTATGTAAGGATGTCTATTCACCAATGTGCAGTTTTGTTAGGTGAAGCTAAGATATGTAATTTACTGCCTCAAATTCCAAAGAGTCTTAGATATAGACTCATTAGAAGAGATCACTACTGTGTATATACACGCATTGCAGAATATTCATTTTCACCGCAATATTCAATCTTTACGGCTTCGTCGATCATTCACGATATTGTCATGCCATACATCGCGAGCAAATCGATAATCCCAGATCGCTCATTCTACTGAAGCAGCCACACAGAGCAATTCCTATAAAAAGCTTCTTTATATTCTTTCATCGAACATAAAATAAAACCCGCCCACGCATCCATAGCACTGACCTATCTACTTACTGATCTATGTTGTTCCCGATCTCCATACAATGGGTGGGGTCGGGTGCGCGGGCGCAGCGCGCATTACTACGGCTGGCTGCGCGCATGCGCGCTGATCGACACCCGCCACGCATTACAACGACGCACATTTTCCACGAACACGTATAAATAAAGTCGTCGGAGAATTGCCGCAATTTACACAGCCTTCTGTGAATCAGCGATAATTATGAGATAAAAACCACGTCTAGAAATTTTATCGTCTAGGAAACTGACGATGTGAATATGATATGATATATATGATAGAGCTGAACAATATTACTGATGAAGAGAAGATCTGACAGATGAGTGATACCAAGTAACGAGCCAAGTTAATAACGAAAGCAAAGGAAAAGTAGTCAAAGTAAACAATTCACAATAAATCATAAACAAAGTCACAAGTCACGACGCAACAGAATGCTCAGAGAAACCTGTTTTAGAGGAAAAATGAACGAGTCTTTGAACTTGCTGGTTCTTTGGGAAAAGCGGTGAATGAATGTTGGGCGTCCATTTAGAGTGAGCTAGTTCGTAGCTCACTGCTGTTTATGGGACTTTCTCACGATCGAAGTAGAAAAATCTGGTATGAGAGTGGAACCGACACCGACACATTAGGGATTAAGCAATACATTAGCCGTGGTTCACATGAAACTCGTTCTCTAGAAAACTTATGGAAAATTGCAATAATGCGCTGAGTCCCGACTCCAACATGACTAGATTTAAATTCAGTCATTTTTACGACTTAAATGAAGATAAGCTCTTCTTCCCTCTTTACAAGGCAGTGTGAAACTTAATCTTTTGAACGCCAATGACGGATATTTTATAAAAGTAGATATTAAAGGTTAGTCGGAAAGTGGGTACCTACTAACCCGAAAGGGTGTTAAAGTACCCATATTAATGAATAAGTTTTGTTCTACAACTTTCTCCAAATGTCAAGTTTAAGAGTAATAGAAATGATCTATCTATCCTCAGCTATAATCAGCTGTGTTTACATTTTAGGTCATATTTGATGTCACGGATTAGAAGCTTCATTTTCTGAATTCGTAACTAAAGCAGGTATGAAGAAAAAATAAAAATCATTTCGGCATGGAAATAAAAATTATCGAGTTTTATAATTTTAACAGCAATTGCTTTAGAACTATAAAACTCATCAGTGATAATTCAAATGGTCTGCGAATTAGTACCCCCTTTTCAACTAATATGTAATTATTGTTCTTTAACTTCCAAATCTAAAAAACCTCATCTTGGAATATTTTTTGTACGTATTTATAGTATTAGACTGGATTAGTCAGTTAGCTAAGCTCAGCACTAACTTTTCATTTAAATCTGTCTCTAAAAAACTGCCTGTCGTGCCTGGCGTAGGGAGCGTTATGGTTTTGAAAGCTTAGCGTCCAAAGGTTAAGTACTGGTAAATTAGCCTCAAGAAAAACAAACTTAGATACTTTAACATTTCCGAGATAACGAAATTCTCAGAACGAGACATACTCATGACTCCAAACTAGTTTATGTTTATTTTCAATGCAATCTAAGATAATAGGCGACTGAGTGACTAACACACGATACGGTGTTGCCGTCATCGAACCTTTGATCACAGAACATTAATAGGGACTACGCTATAAAATTATGAAATCACAAGCATGTTTATAATTCTTTAATAAGATATTACACGCAAATGATTTATAGTTATTGAAGAATAACCGTGACAAACTAACGTTAAAGCAGATGTATCGTCTGGTCGGTCTGGTCCAGTGCGTTTCCACGAAGAGTTAACACTGGAACACGAAGTACGTGTTTGTAGAAATGATTAAGTTCTTAGAAGTTAGTTGTTTTCTTTACCATAATATAAGATATGAAAGTAAACAGATTACTCCACTACAATCGTATGGAATCTTTTAATATCACCACCCACGGAGGATATCTCTTCGCAGCTGAGGAGTCGTGCATCATAAAATTCATTGGAAAAGTTTGTAACGACGTATTTATGATTTACATTCGAAACTGTTACGAATCTGGAGAATTACAGCATCGGTTTTGTTGGCATTTCCTGTGTTAAGTCTATCAAGCAGCATAGAGATCGATTGATTGAGCCAACTGCTAGTTTAAAACATCGAGGATTTGCCTCGTCTAAATTGCAAAGGAGAATGTCTATGGTAACTTTTATAACTTTAATTTTAATTTAGCATGTTACCTAATTGTAAGATATAAAAGAGCGGCGCCTCCTGGCACAGGCATCTATATGCTTAAAAGGAGACGCCACCAACTGTATAATGTACAACGTGTAATAATGAAATAAAACATTTTTGATTTTGATTTTTTTATGGTTTAAAGCTTCAGCTCCATAAAATTGTAGATTATTTACGGTAAGTCTGTCATTCTGAAGGGTGGGCGTTTTTGGGGGCTGTCTTGAGTAAAATTGACGTTCAAAAAGAACTTAGTAATTCTAGTCTATTTTGAATAAACGAGTTTTGAGAATTCACGTAGTCGGATTAAAATTTTAGCATTAGATGCAATAAATACCTACGTACGTAAGGTTTAGATGACGTCTTGAAAATTGGTAATGAAACATCGCGCTAGTCAGCTTCATAGTAATTCCTGTCACGTCAGCTACTACGCACCAGACTACGTATTTATTTGCATCAATCGATCGACAAACGAACAAAAGATCGGTATTGTCTTTGCTGTTTTAAAATACTTACCTCAAAATTTGATTAGCGGCTCCAAAATTGAATCGAGGTCTAGCCTCTGCGATTTGTTTGTTGATCTATGTTCAATATTGATTAGTGATTTACATCACAAGTCACATTAATTGGAGCACGTAGGTATTTGGCGAACTCACTTGGCGGTGTTACTATGAGGATTGATTGCCTTCATGAAGGGGAGGTGTGGAGCGAAAGATTACATTGATTTAGTTTCATTTGCTCTCAGAAGTTATGTTTTATATTTCATCCTGTAGTTTCGGTCTGTCTGTGACTGCAACACTTAATAAACGTCACAAAGATAGTAATATAAGCCATAATTCATGGGAGAGTATCTCCGTAAGACGCAGTAACGAGGCAGCCAGATGTGTGCGGCACTTACGAGATATAAAGCGCACATGACGCTTCTTTTATAACTATAGCGTTATCTATACAACTCCAAATGAAACACGCGGGAGTCTTTGGTACCAGGGTGGTATGAAATTAAAGGGATGGCTCTGAAGGTAAAGTGTTAAAGATCGTATTGTATTGGAGGCCCAAATCGTTAAACTGAGTCGGAACATCAACTATAGCGGTCGATATGTAGGTGTTTCGTTTAGTTGGACGGGTCAAATGAATGTGGAAACCTGTTCATTACAGAAGGAATTTGTTGTGACTCTCCCACCGGAACACTTCTAAGTATTAAATCCAAATACATTTGCAATAGGCTTGTTTATAGATACAGGATAGACCCCGATTCGCAACCACGCAAACCGTATTCGTGCACATTTCCGAATGGATTTGGTTAACTGCACCGAGCCAAAATTCGTCTGGACATATTCGTTCTCCTGTTATGTATTTACGATACCACTAATATGTATATTAGGTATTAAAGTATGCGAAATACCGCTGCAGCTGCCAATGGTTGGCGTAAAGGGAATGGACGTTTTTACAGCTCAGCGTTTTAGTGCTCAGTCGGGGCTCTAAAGTTATTTACTGGTGGTTATGTGGTGCGAGCTATGAGAGGAGCGATAAGCGGTGCTGCAAGCGGGATGGATAGTGAGTAGTAGTGAATTAACTATCAAAAGCAATATTGATATTTTAAAAAAATAGTAATCTCTTTGTTTTAGGCTACAAAGAATTGAATATATAATGTATTAGCAAATTTTTGTAAGATGAAGAATTTTTCGTAATTAATAATATTAATTAATCGTTGTTCTTTGAGAGAAGTAATAAAAACTTACTACACAACATTTTTGTAAGTTTTATTTTTTGTTTTTTCCTTTCCTATTTACTGTCCCACTGCTAAGCAAAGGCCTCCCCTTTTGTCTTCCAAACATCTCTATTTAAACTGGAATGACAAATTAACAGCACCATAATTACTTCCTGACCCCAAAGCAACAATCTTTGAAACAATATTATAAAATATTGCGATTCTTAGAAGAGATAGTATAATTGCAAAACGATTCGACCCATTACATTTTACCCGGAATGGTAAATCGAGACCAATCGTTAATGTCAAGAGGTTAATTTGGGCACATTCCAGCGTAGATCTAGTAGATTTAGACCCGTATAAATGAAAGTTACTTATCGAAAGAAAATAAATCGATAAAACAGGTTTTAATGTATTGAATTTATTGCGTATTAAAATAAAAACATTTTGCAGACGTTAATCATATTTGAGGTCGTTGGTCCCAGGAGTCTGGAGATACTAATACCTATGACAATCGTTACGGGTAGTCAGATGCCCGAAAGTCTGACAACCGGTCTAAGGTTAGGATATCGGCATCGCCTAGTAACTGGGTTGCGGAGGTCTGACGGCAATCGCTCCGTGTAAAAAATACTGGTATTCAGCCGGATCTGGTTAAGAATACCCACAATATAGTTGGGAAAAAGGGTAGGCAGAACAAACGAATTATAAATATTGAGCCACCGAACAACTTCTTATAAAGTGTCCCAATGACACTGTAACGGTGGTAGTGCTGGCGACTGGCGGGGTGCGCCTATAAAAGGGCCGCCAGCTAAGTTTCTACCTATACCTGAAGACCCTGGAATCCTCGTATCGTGTCTTCTAGAACCACGCCCTGCAGTCTAAATTTGTTATTATTATTAAAACATCATTATAATGTATGGTTAAGTTTTTTCCTTATTATTCAGTAAGTACACGCCTGCTAAACTGCTTCTGCTTTTTGCTAGATTCTGATTTTATGTGCACATGCTCGTTAAGGGTTGACTTCTCAACCTCCCTTAACCCGCTAAGCGTGACAACACTTGTATAATCTACTGCTACTATTTAAAATATATTTAAGCTCCTTGCAGTTTAGTTTAACTGAAATATGTTTTCGCCATGCTAAAACGTCTTAACACTAATTAGCAGGGTGAGTTATTAGCACTGTTTAAACTGACTGGTAATTAAAGTTCATGACTTCATGGTAAGCTTCCAGAGCGTCATATTCTGAGCGTCGTATTCCTATGCGCTTAGAATATGACGCTTTAGTGACTTTATATACTTCTTTATAGATTATTTCAGACATTATCCAAAGCACACGAGGTTGTCGGCATGTCGGATGTGGACTTAGCATTCATTGTCCCGATAGTCGTTACGGCAAATGGCCAAGAGCCGCGATCAACACCTTATGAGGATCAAGGGCTTGATACAGAAAGCAGTACTCCTTGACACGGCACGCATATTAAGGAGGTTCCTTTCTCTGGAGCCGTGACCAACGGCAGCTTGGACCCTGTTCCCGATGCCGGTAGGTTACAATTTTCTATGTTTTAAACATTACCCTTTTTTTTGGTTTCTTACTTTAATCATGTCTTGAAAAGTGTGCTCTTTAATCGCTATAAGCTTATACTTTGTATCGCAGTTTAAACTAAAAATTGGTGGCTATGTCGGCCCCGTCGCCCGCATCGGTCGGACCGCACCGTGTTATTACGGGCCGACGCGACGGATTGCCCAACTTTACAACATGTTGTTATTAAGTCATTTTGTTTTGTTCCCCGTCACTGTGCTCGAATTGTTCCCTCGTCTACGTCTTAGTTTTGGTGTTGTACCGTTTAATTGGGTTCGGAGATCTAATTAGTGGTAGATATTATTAAAATAACTCTTTTATCTCTATTTCCATAATCTAAGTGTTTAAAAGCTTCGTTATTTTGGACGATAGTGCTTATTATATCCGGTGATGCAAACTCTTTTTAATCGTCAACTTTTTTTTTCGAGATTTTTGGGCCGTTTTTTTTAAATCGTAGTTCGGTTAGGTGAATATTTTCTTAAAAAACAAATCTAATCATAATTTTTCCTTAAATTAGAAATCAAAAAGTAACCTCTCAGGAAAAAATTAAGGGCACTCAACAAAAATCAATTCCGATTTACAAATTCTCAACCGGACGGCAAAAATAATGAACCGCTTCATTCTACCAATTTTGGTACGGAACACTAAAAAACTCAGACCTTTGCTCCACAGAGTATTAACAATTTATCAAGCTCGCGATTCTTTGTTAGTTCATTTATCTAAAGAGTGTTATATAACACGTTTTGTTTCTTATAAAAGTTACGCTGAAAATTTCCGTGTCGGATGAAAGTTGATCAGTTGCATGATGCAACGATTACAATCGATGTATTTTTATGTAGTAGACCGAGCAACAATATCAAAAAATAATTTTATTTAAAGGATATTTAAGTAGTTTATGGTGTCAGATTTATACTTAAATAATTTAATTATCAGCCAATCAATTCACCCTTCCTTTTGCAGTTAACTGGGAATCATTTTGAAATGGATGAAACTAAAAAAAATGTTTATTACTCTTTGTTTCTCACCAAGTAAAAATTTAGTTTTTAAGAGATCTAGATTTGACAGCAAAATATAATATTTATTTTTAACTTAATTACAACAGTGAATGAATCGTCGTCGAAATCATTCAAGATTTGGCATTATCAACCAGGAGAACATAACTCGCTGGATGCAAATCAAATAAATATGTAAAAGATAGAATTCAACATTGAGCGGGATCTCCGTATTCTTGGAAACGGGTATATTTCACGAGTTATCCGAGGAGCGAGGAGGTGTCTAATAAAAAACCCGGTGGACGCTATGTACGCCATGTTTCCTGCGCGATAAGCCGCTGATGGATCACTTCCTATGGATTAGGGATGCTCGATACAAGCTACAATGCACACTGATTCCAATTATATTAGCTAACGTCCTAGCGCCTGCTGCTTGCCTGGTACGCTATTCAGAAATGTTCTTACAGTGTGATTTTATTATAAGAAGGAGAATGTTATCAAATTGGTAATTAATCAACAATTAATTTAATATTACTATTTCGTAGATGTGTGTAATTAGAAACTTAATAATCGAATCAAAAACCATAAAGAATATATTTATTTATGAGAAGAAAGAATTTCAGTTTCTTAGGACTAAAAATTAATTATAATATTTTTGTTAAGACGAAGCTTATTTTATTCGTTATTACAAAAAGTGAACAGTTACATTGATCAAATATTAAGTAATGTAAGAAGAAACAGCTTTAGGTAAATCTAAAATCAACAAAACAATACATTTGAAGATACGCACGCTAAATCGAAGTATAAGATAGTAAAAATATTACAAAATCTTGCCCACACGCAGTTGTCAATAAGTTCTTTATTGACGCAAGAATTTGAAGCCTTGATAAAACTTATCAATAAAAACATTACGCACATTTGTTTATTTTAAAATATGGTGCAACGTACCAACTATTTGGCCGATAAACTGACACACAACACGTCCATTGCTGCTATACCGACCACTTGATTAAAGCTTTTGCGTACAAACCGAGCAATAGAGTGATCCTTTGGTTGTTGGCTCGAGTCTCCCTAATAATGTTTGGAATAGACGTATATTATGTAGGTAGGACGCTGTAGGACGACTTTGATTGTAATTTGGTCTCGTCACGCCAGAAAATGTCAGTAAATTGAGCAAAAACGGTTGAAGAAATAAGGGAGAACTATGCAAGTGCAATTTAACGCCTCATTTACAGAGAAAACGATGTAGCAGATGTTTTCTCCATACATGTGGACAGTATGAATTATGGTCATGCTACCAATTATTTTTCCCTTTATTCATTTTTAAACATATTTCGATACAACATGTTTAATTCAAGAATAAAATCTAAAAGTTTAAAAAATAGTAGCCCACCAGTCCAAGCTACCGGTGGTCAGGGCTTTAGAGAGAGAAACTTTTGAACAATACGCACCGCGTCCATAATTATCGTTTTCTGTATCAGGTCCTTGATCCAGTCGACCAACGAGAGCCTCATCAGATTTCTTTCAGTTCTCTCTTGGATATTAAACATTGGCCGTAACTACTATCGACACAATAACTGCTGAATCAACATCCCACATGGCGACAACCTCGTGTGCCAAGTCTTGATATTTAATTTCTTTTCCCTTCTTGGCTTTCGCTAGATTTTCGTCATTTGCAGTGATATCAAGAATCATTGTGAGACGCTCTGATCGATTTATCACCACTACTCATATGTCAGGCTTATTTTTATGACATTATCAATTTATTCTTTTGATGATAGTTTTTTTTCAATTTCGTCTCGTCTGTTGGTAATTGCAGTGTGAAATAGACTATGGTAGACTATGAAGACTGCACTGAATTTGGAAATGTACAGACTCCGGTAATTAAATTAATTCCTTAGCAGGAATGAAATGACTTCGTAATACTTAAAACGTCAAATCCCATACCCGCAGTATAACTTACTAGTGGATTTCACGCCTAAGAGTTAGACGAAGTTAACTATGTTCATATAAGTACTTTCTGTGGTTTTCAGGGTCTTTTCGAACTCACATGACATCCAACCCAAATATCTGTTAGAGCTGCTGTCTTGTATAGTTCAGAATGTTGGACCACAAAAGGGAAGAATGAAAGACAAGCAGCTGAGATTAGAATGCTAAGAGGCATGTGTGGTGTTACGCGAATGGATAGAATTAGAAACGAGTATGTTAGAAGTCTGAAAGTGGCACCGGTGACTGAGAAATTGTTTGGAAACCGGTTGTCATGGTATGGGCATGTGATGCGGAGGAATGAGGAACATGTTGTGGTGAGGAACGTTTTAAGTATGAATATGAATGCTTATAAGAGCAGAGGAAAACCAAAGAAACGATGGATGCCTAATGTAAAAGATGATATGACTAGAAAGAGGATGACTAATTGAGATGTATGGAAGAAAAATACATGCTGCGCAGACCCCAAATAAGTTGGGATAAAGGCAGGAGGATGATGATGACATCCAACCCAACTCCGTGATCATTATTAGAGGCCATCCTGAACTTTATTATAATAATGTTGCGAGATGTGTAGTTGTTTTGCTGGATTAAGTACCAGCTCAGCAATAATAAGTGTTCGAGTTACGGCTACATTCAAGCTAGTATATTTTCTAGTACGAGCTGATCTCGCATTGTATAGGCTTTCCCTACAACGAGAGGTCAGCTTATACTGGAAATTATAGTCTAATATGTAGACGTGTGTACTAAGTACAGTTCTTCAAAAAAAATAGTCGTAAAGAAACTCCTGGCTCTATTCATGTGAGATCTTTGACTTTGTGCAAAAAAATTGTTGACTAGCTTCTCAAAGCCAGCCTTACATTTTTGTTAACTAACTCCAACGCAGCAATTCTCAGATTGGAAGTAACTAAACAAGCAATATTATGATCATTGATGTAGAAACACATAGAGCTCGGGTCAGCGCTCAAAAATTTCAGAACTGAATTTAGACCAACCTCCGGTTTCTGAATTGAGAATTCTGGGATAAGCAGTACTTAAGTAACATTTAAGTACGAAATTGTCAAAAAAACGACGGATTTTAAAGCATTTTTTTGACAACTCCGTACTTACTCAAATACTACTTAAGTATTGCATAACCAGAATTCTCAATTCAGAAACCGGAGGTAAAACGTGAAAAAAGTAGACAGTCCAGTCGAATCTTCGTATGGTTGTAAGCTAAATAAGGCATTGTGATGATGACATAGGATTTAAATTAGTTTGTTGGTATTTCTAAGTTTATACAACCTTATTTTTACTTTATACGAAAACCGAGACACCCCATCAAGATTTTCATCAGAACTACCTGAATATGTGTTTTTTTTTTAAAAAGTGTGAAATGCCTGAGATGTGCTATGCAGGGGTTGTCTAATACACGAAAACTGACCGAGAGGACCGTCTCAAGCCTCATGCTGTCTATTCCCGTCAACTGTTATGGGTAGAAAACTACTGAAACAAAATTGAAATTTATGAAAAAAAAAGTGGTGTAAAAAATATGTCAATCGATTCTCCTAGTGATTCTGAATAAACTAGTTTCAGGTTTAGTATACTAAAACTAAGGTTGTATAGCGGTGTGCGTTGGCGCGATCTCTGGTGGTGTATGTAAACTCAGGACCCTTTTTCGTGAATTTTGTACTAGACCCATGGGCCATGTGTTTCTACATCAATGATTATGATCTAAGTATCTGTAGGTAGTAAAGTAACTTATGTAATTATTAATCAATTGTGTTTTCTGTCAAAAGAAACATGACGCGAAGATATTTAAGTTATTCCAATGCCCGATGTTAAAACTACACAATGCTTCACACCTACCAAAAGTTTGTACTTAAACAATGTCCCAGTATTGTCTTAGAGGTATGTTTATACAGTCGAGCTAACGTTAAGTTATGCATAAGTAAGTAATATAAGTGTTATGGACGACCATCTCGAAGCAGAACCTGTTAGTTTTCACCACAATAGGGTATCTCAAAACTATTACAAAAATAATAAGGAACAGTGAAAAATACAATAAAATATTTTATAAAATGCCCTAGTTATTAACGATTTAAAATTGTTCACAAGACAGAGACAACAATACAACCATATGACGTCATACCTTAAAAACTTCATAGTGACTTGACATCACTCTGTACAATATCTGTTTCGCGTGACAAGGACAGAAAATGCTTCCTCAGCAATCTTTGAAAACGTGTATCTCCTCTATGTTTTCATTGATTTTATTATTTTTTTCACATTACTTGTTCTTTTTATACTTTCTATGAAATAATACTATTTACGATGTAAAAAATCAACTCTAAGAATTTTGTAAGCTTACTCGGTATCGGAAATTGAACAACTTTTCGAAATTCGCCAATTTTTTTATGCCTTTCCATACTAATCAATTTTTTTTTATGGAAAGTTATAAAAAAATAAGCGAATTTCGAAAAGTTGTAGAACAAAAGTTGATCAATTTCCGATAGCGAGTAACCCCATAAAATTCTTAGAGTTGATTTTTTAACACCTTGTACACTCTGTACAACACATTTTTTTTCTATTGTTCTGTTTATGTTCTTTGCGGACCATATCTATGTATATAACCGGGTAGTTATTGGCGTGACCTGAAAGGTCTCCAGGAAATGGGGGTAAGTAAAAAACTTAACCTAAGCTAACTACTAATACCACACTAACATCATGACTACTAGCAACAACAGCACTAAGGGCGACCCCTAGTGGGACTCGGACCTCGGCTTAGGGCGTTGCTGGCAGAAGATTGAGAGGGAGACAGCTTGATGAGGGTTGAATTATCGGTGTGACTGCGGAGTCTGAAGAGACGACCGGCTCTACGAAAGTAAAGCTCTTAGATATTTTACATTTTATACCAATAGCTGTTGTTTCTCACGATACTTTTAATAATAGCTTTAATATGTTAATTCTTTTTTTTAGAAACAGTAAAGATTCCTTTGAACTTGGCAATAACAGTAAGATATCGATAAGAATTATGCGAGATTCATTTATTTTTCCTTTTTTAGTTCCGTATCGAATGGGCGAATTTATAGTGTTGTTTATTTACGATCAGTTGAAGAAATCATTAGATAATATTCTCGCATTAGTTAATGTGGCAATGTTACCTCAGAAAATAATAATATGTGGCAATTTATCGTTATTTTGAAAAAGTAAGGCATTTAATCTGATACCTTTTCAAAGGTATATAAATTATTTTAAATACTTCTCGCTAGGAAGTGGCTTAGTAGTTACATTATTGCTTTTTATTACCCACAAAAGTTTTTAAAGTCTACAGAAAACAAGGGAAAGATAAGCACAGATGGGAATGATAACATTACAACTGAGATGAATCTTGTTATCGAACATACATTTGTCATCTTTTTGCATTGCTCTATACGCTGCGATCGAAGTATTCAGTTGAAAAAGGAGGGGTATTGGAGAGAGTTCGAAACGTACCGACAAAATTATTATATTCAGCCGTTATTGTCCCACTTTTGAGCAAAGGCCTCGCCCTTAGTCTTCCACTCTTCTCTATTGCTGGCCGCTTGTCGCCAGTTCATCTCGCCACCTTCTGCGAGATCTACCGCTGTACCGTTTCCCAGTTGTCGGGGTCCATTCTGTCGCTATTTTGGCCCACAGATTATGGCATGCGACAGACATGACCGGCCCAGTTCCATTTAAGTTTCGCAGCCGTCCGAGCTACGATAAATATTGATTTATTTTTCGTACACACACGTATTATAATCAACCGGGCCACTGCGGCCATCTTTATAGAATCAATATATTCCTTTCGGATCTACGTAAGTTTTAATTTGTCAATTTGTGGAAGTAGGGCGCACGTTAAAGGTTATCGCTCAATATCTTCGTATAGTACAGATTCATAGCCAACCATCATTATATCCAATGTTTTCACAGTCCACAGCAATGCAACCACAATCTTATTACTGAGGATACCACGTATAAGATTTTATATAGGAGAATTCTTTGTTACTTTTGAAATCAAAATTGATACCAACAGGGTTTTTAAAATACAATCTAGATTATCTCTAATATTTTAGAGCTTCGAGCTTCAGACCAAATTGGAGCCCAAGTCTATTAACAAAAACATTAATTCAATGAATTCGAAATTAATATACAGATAGTTACAGAAAGCGTAGAACATTACGGCTAAGACTGCGCTGCATAACATAGGTCATAATTAGAATAAGTTTTTTTCCTCATAAGTATTATATTTTATGCCAAAATCAAGGCCAGATCCAGCCAACTAACAATGTATCCAGTGCCCGCCGCCGTCAACATGCTCTCGTTCTATTCTCTACCTTTAACAATTTTGCTAGTTGAATTGGCCTTCTAATCATCATTCAAACGTGTAGTTAACAGCCTCAGTGCTATGTAAGTAGCTAACATTACTACTGATGAAAAACTAAAGAAAAACGCAAATGCAGCAGAAACGTTACGTACAAAATTCATATTAGACCGAACAGCCAACCAAAGAACAGTTAAACAAATTAATAAATAATATAAGTACGTTACTAAACAGAAATGAGTTATCTACAAACGAGACTCATTTCTCGGAAGGCTCAAGGAAACAGCTCTCGTTGTGTTTACAACGCGAACGCTCGGAAAGTTGCTTTATCACGCCATTTATTTACACTGGTTATCTTTTTATTTGAACTGCAGGACTATTGAGGATTCTGGGAACAGATTTGGTTACTGACTGCTTCATTGGTTTAGAGAGATCTGGGCCAGGAACAGTGTTATTGGGGTGTATTTCTGTTAGTAACACTCTGGTGTTACTAACAGAAATACTAATTTTACCCGGTAGTTCGTCCTCTATTAGTCTTAATACTGATACGGGCGAAGGTCCATGAAATAATAAAACGAGTTTCTTGTCCTCAAACGAAGTTGGCAGATTGCTTGAAGAGAAGATGGTATATGGGGCAAAATCTTGACGGAATGGTGGCCGAGAGAAGAGAGAAGGAATTTATGACGTCGTGCAGCAAGATGGGTTGACGACATCAAACCTATTGCAATTAACACCTGGATGACTCCAGAGGACTCCGGAAATCGAACTATTAATTTTTGGCTCACGGATCGCAAGTTTTCCAGCGAAAATGTTTCGGATCCGTAGATCCAATCGATTTTCGCGACTTGACATTTTGTCTTTCATTCCTTTCCTTCTCCCAAATGTTAATTAACATCTAGTAGTACGTTGTTTGATAATACTTTGATCGTACATAAGTTCGATGTTCGTCTTTATTTCATTTCGCCGAAACTCCGACGTTCGTTTTTCGGAGTGGACCGGTTTGGATGGCATGCAAAAGAGGAGGCCTGTACGCCTAGAAGTTGTATTGTAGAGGCTGAATATGATGAGAATGAATATTATCAAAATGCGGGTGCACAACAGTAACATTTCTGTCTCACCCTTTTGGGAAAAGCACGCGTGCTTTATGCATTATTTGGGTCTACAGAAAACCTTCACAAAGATGCTGACAATCATTACCGTCTTTACCAAAGTTAAAAATGCAAACGTTTAAAACTCCAGTAATTATAACGAAAGCCCAAACAATACTACCTACTGCCATTAAGCAATGAGACAAGAAAACAATCTAAAACTATTATAATGTTAAAATAACAACCCTTAATGGTAATGATTTTTTGAAAAATATTTAAGGTTCTGCGATTATTCATCCATTTCGTATTTCTGGGTGCACGAGTCTGTTGTTGGATGTGTCTGCTAACAATAGAGCTGATAGGAATGCAATAAGAAATCGTCAGTAGTCTAGAAATCTATTGTTAAGTTGTGCTGTTTGGTCAGAGATTAAAACATCGTCTGAGAAACCGTATCTATTAAATTGTGTATTTTTTTATTTATCTTCAGATACAAATTTTTCTGTACTTACGAAACTTTATTACATATATAATATTTTGCTTTGTATTATACTTTCAGTGCATTTCCTTAAACCCTGTTACAAAATTTTGCCTTACCGTACAGAATTTCTATACTTACCTAAGCAATATTCAAGTCCAAATTTTCGGCAAAATTTAATAGAAATATCTAGCTCTCGCATGTTCGGGGAGCGAGGCTGACATCATCCTGCTCCCAGGGGGCTGAGAGCGCGTGCCGAAACAGCTGATTGCCGACCGACCACCATAAAAAATCGTATAAAACAATCCCCAACCAAACTTCAACCTTATCCCAACATATCAAACTCTAATTTTCCATGCCGCTGCCCAAACGACCCTTAATATAAGTGTCTCTAGACAACTCTCAACTCTAACGTTGAGCAGATGGGTCTAAAATCGTTTGCTCACTTATTTCCCCATCCACGTCACCTCCAGAATAAAATCCATGGTGCTTTACAATTTGGGCTCTAACACCGGAGCACACGGCCAGTTTTCGTTTGCAAGGGGAATGTTAACGAGATAAAACAGAATGGATTTTGTGCATTTCACTTGGTTGGAGGCCGGTGCGTGCCTCGAGCGATCAAGTTCTGCTGCATTCGGCTTCGCTGGCTAATAAATGAGAATATTTCGTACCAAAAGATGGATCGCTCGTAATTGTTCGACTACGGTGTTACCAGTAAGAAACATGAGATTCCGCGCTAGATGATTCTATGATACATCGATGTTTTAATTGCTGTATAAATATTTAGTAGCGATAATATAATAAGGTGTGTTATTACAGCTATTAATAATAAGTAATTAAAATGGCCAATTAACTTGTTACTATATTGAGGTTGGTACACAAACATTATGTTATAGCAACAGTTCTGTTAGACCACCATCAGAGATGATTGTTCGGCTCACGCAAGGTTTTTTTTTGTGTAGGTATTAGAAAATAACTCATACGGAACTACTACATTAACTTCAAATAAAAAATAATTTAATACCGTCCGCGAGGCCTAAGCCACAGTAGATATTATAAGCTAAAGCAGTACCTCAACTTACTATAATCGCGTGAATTGAAACACTCACAAAGACACACACTGTATACTGAGTAGTTTTTTGTTTTTGTATGTAACTGTATCCCGAACTAACCTTAGAAGTCTTGTTGCAGTGCGTGTCTGTGTGAGTGTGTCAATTCAGACGATTGTAGGTAGTTGAAGTACTGCATTAGCTTATATAAATATGTATATTCTATGCCTAAGCTGAGCTTTGCATTTGTGTGGGAATGAATGCAGAGGCGTCCTTTGCTTGGTTTATACTGCTGTTTGGCAATCGATTCTATGTGCACTCACACAAATGCAAAGCTCAGCTTACGCCTCGCTTTCACAGTTTTGTACAGTTTCTGCTTTGTTTCACGGCATTTTTTACTATGCATAATTCATTTATCATTATTTTATATAATAACCGCTTGCATAGTGACAGTTACCATGATACCTACATACCCCAGTCCCTGTAATTAATTAAGCTAATACCATTAAATAATCGTTAGTTCTCAGAATACATGGGTCTTACGTGATTGCACGCAGGGAATAGTCAATGGAAGAAGCCCAAGAAATTGCCTCATTGGCTTAGAGACCAATGAGGCAATCGCTGTTAGCAGGGGAAAATGCTGCTTTGCTCTGAACACAAAAAGACTCGATAAGCCCCGATTCAGAACTTTTCGGTAAGTCTGTTGTCGAGCAATTCGGTTTGCTATCTCATGTTGTGTACGATTCTCTTAACGAGAGAGAAGGAGATAACAAAACGAATCGAACGACAACTGCTTTTCGAAAAATTCTGAATCAGGACGCAGTTAGGGAAGAGTGATTGTGCATTTCTGATACAAACATTCATCATATCTCCAACAGCTGGTAACTATTCAATGTGTGTGCTATTGAGAACTTGTTGTTATTAGCACATTTTTACTATTCATACAGCTGAGCAACGAATGTACTTGTGCAGAGCAACATGGCGGGGTAGGTGGCGCGGGCTACGTACCGCAAACTCACTTAGTTTGCGGTATCGATCAACGCAGGTTGATGCGAACGTGTTTTGAAATATTTTAAGTTCTGTTTAGTAAGTTCTATCGTGAAATGAAATGGTGAACACAAACTGTTCTATCTACGGATGGATTACAACTTCTAAAAAGAACAAGGATCTAAAATTTCGTAGATTTTCCTATATGTTATCTAATAGTGATGAGATTAGAATTCTCATGAAGTTTCGAAAACATAACATAGGTATTTAAACCCTTGAATATTTGCATAGGACAGCTGGACAGCGTAAATACCAACACGGGCGGCGGCATGGCGGCATCGCCTGACATCAAAGGCGTTGCCCAACTATATGGATTGTAAACTGTGCTAATAGTGGGCAAACGTTGCCTGTAAAGTTAGGATTGAATTCGTGTCCGATACGTCCCCGCTGGAAAAAATATTATAGACAGAAAAAGTAACCAACGAAGAGATTCTAAGTAAAGTCAAAGATACAAAACAAATTCTAGAACATATCGAAAGATGAAATGATTAGTCACTTAAATACAATACGGCCGACGTGTCTTGGCGAGTCTGAAGTTATTTGTTTGGCTGCGCAGTGAATATTTTAGAAACGAAATTGTCTATTGCGCTGCTAATCTGCTAACTTCAGACTCGCCAAGATACCTACGTTGGCCGTATTGTACTGCGACGCGACAGCTTCATAACCAATAACATAGAAGGTAAACTACAAGAGAAAACCAGGTAGACTAAGAAGAAAGTACAAAGACCAATTGAAGGAGAAGACAGAAGTGATAACATGCAGCGAAGTGTAGGAATTGGCTCTGGATAGCAAAAGATGGATATTGCTACACCGACAAGTGCCACTTAAATTTTGGTTGGACATCCCCTTTAACCGAAATACTCATCAGGAACATTAATTTTACTTCAAACTAAACATTATGAGTAAGGGATGTGTATGGTTATTATGCTAGGTATAAAGAACTTTGTAAACATGCAATTCGTAACCGTTTGAACTTACAACTTCATGTCATATAACATTAGACAAAAGTGGCCTACCAAGTACCAAGGCACGAATATCTTTTGAACCATTAAACTTTTTGCTTGGTGGTATGATCTATACGGTCCGCTACCTCCCTCACATCAAAGCTATCAAGCAGTTTACTATGATCCGTCGTCTGTATGTGAGAGCCAGAGGGGTATATGGGAATCCCTCTATATCTCTGTTATTTGGATTCGTGTGCTCCATCTTCGAGCCTGTTTACGCTTACCATCAGGTGAAGTCGAGTTGAGTTTCTGGTCATCTTGATTGATCGTTAAGGTTCATAAAAGTATAATACTGTATTGAAACCCTGCTGGAAGCAAACATGGTGCTCAATTCTATTCGATACATTTCCTTGATAAATTGAGTTCTATTTGTGTAATGTTATATTAAAATAGAGTAAGTATAGGTAGTTCTTCCAAAAAGCTGCATTACATAGGATACACATGGCTAAATATCAAGCTATTATGTCCAGTATGAGCTGATCTCGCATTGTATAAACTTTCCGTGCAATGAGAGGTCAGTTTATACTGGATAGGTATAGCTTGAATGAAGCCTTATGAACATGTTTCTAAAAACGCATTTGTAGAATCAGAATAAGTTTTTTTTTAACTTCTTTATACGTAAGTTTATTCCTTGCGGACCGTTTCTGCGTAACCGGGCAATTAGTGGCGAGACCTGAAGGGTCTCCAGCCAATGGTGGGGAAGTAAAATACTTAACCTCAGCTAACTACTCATACTACACTAACATCATGACCACTAGCAAAAACAGCACTAAGGGCGACCCCTAGTGGGACTCGGACCTCGGTTTAGGGCGTTACTGGCGGGGGCTTGGAGGGGAGACAGCTTGATGAGAGCTGAATTATCGGTGTAAAAATAGAGTAAGTATACGTCGTGCATCCTTCTCTTAATTATGATTCGTTCTTCTTAGTAACAATCAGATATTCCCAACAACACGAGGTTCCGTACTCACATCATAAGTCTGTTGACACGACCAAGAAATCATCAATAAACTTCCGTGACAAGACTTTCTATCACTTTTCACGTACTTTGCATTACGCATGCGTAATAAGGAATTCTGTCCAAATACGCTTTTGTATCGCAGTATATTTTGTTTTCGTTATACCGAGCCATAGAATATGCTATGCTCTTCCTACAATGACCCGTATTAACGTCACAATTTGTGATTTTTTCCCATCAATAACTACAAAGTTTGACAATAGAAGCCGACGCTCATTGGTTCATCAGTAGCTATGACGTAGTATAGGTCAGTCACGTGATCTAGCTGTCACGGAAAGAGGACTACCTTGTTTAGTAATACCATATACCGAGAGATCTGTCAGACGCTGTAAGTTTATTTTTGAACAGAATTTCAAACAATAGAGCTGCGGTTTTGTGAATGCTTCTACTGCACTGATGACTGAGTCGTTGACCGCGTTGCTCTAAGCTTCTGCTATTAAAGTTGGTTGGGTGTGGTGGAAGTTAGCATTACGTAATATTATTAGGTTCAATACGTAAAAGGTAAAGTTAAGATGTTAGAATTGAAAGGCGTACCAAACCAGCCCCCTGATTCAGAAAGATTCGATTAGCCAGTTGTCGAACGATTCGGCTTTTTATCTCTTTTTCTCTCGTTACGAGGATTGAAGAAGAAACGAGATGACAAACCGAAACAACTGCTTATCGAAATAGTTCTGAATCGGGGGACAGGATCAATTTAAAGCTAGAGAATGAACGAACTTTGGGTTTGTTTTTAGTCCAGATCGACATGCGTTGGCAATGGAAATGAAAATGATATCTTCATCTAGTTTGATTGAAGAAGAAAACTAAGGTTTTTCGGTTAACTACTTACAACATGGGATTAGAAATGGCAGAACCACTAATTTTTGTTCGCTCACAGAGAACGTGTGTGAGCGAGAGGCAAATAACGGGAACAATAATAGCGCCGCCATTTTAAATCCCATTCTTTATGTAAGTTGTCGGGATGTACACCTAATAGCGTTGAACGTGCCGAACCAAAGACTAACTCTTCTGTAAAGTATTCTAGCTATACCCAAACACAATGGCACTTACTTTGGAAACATTTTATAGGGTCTGCCCCCGATTCAGGAGCTTTTCGATAAGAAGTTCTCGACTGATTCGGTTTGTTATCTCGTTCTGTCTGCCATTCTTGTAACCAGAGAAAAGGGGATAGCTTACTGACTAATCGAATTGTTCTGAATTAGGGGGCAGAACAGTAATCAAAAATGTTTGAACACTTCTAGTGAGCTGGAAACTAGAATTAGGTCCTTAAAGACTCTCTGTCTTACCACAAAATCGTATTTAACAGTTGTTTAGACTGTTCTGTTCTACCTAGCCGTTTCCCAGTTTCTAATCTAATCAGATGCAGCTGAATACTACAGCTGAGTACTTTATCCGGAGCATCTGCCATCAGATCTCCGCAACCCTTTATTGGGCCATGCCGATATCTTAAGGTTACTACCAGTAACGACTGTCAATTGTTTCAACTAAACAAGGCATAAACACAAATGTATGAAGTTTGACGTAAGACATGGTTAACAAGACCTTTGCGGGTAGGTTTAAATTTTTGTGTTCTTGAAATCTGGACGCCAACAGTGAATGCCATTCCTTTGAATTTGCATTGTAACTTAGAACGGTTCATTGTGTTTGGGGCGTTTTAAAAAGGTTTCAGGAATGTTTGAGGCAGTGTTCTGCGAAGATTCCTGGACTATCTCATAGAACCTGTATAAAATAGGATATTCTATGACATTAGGGCTATCTGGAATCCCAAGGTTTCTTGTAATTTATGTAAGTTGTGTAGTATGAGGTTTCCCCTTTGCATATAAATTATTTCATCCTACAGTTTCTTTTGTAAGATGCAATATAATATGACTAAATCTTTTTGATTTATTTAAACTTAAGCAAGATTTATGTGTAGCTTTACACTTGAGTATTTATGTCGCTAACAAACGTAAATAATAGTATGTAGCTGCAAGAAATTACTCATGCAAACATGCTAGCTTAAGCTTTTGAGTTACTATTCGATTATAATCTAAGCAACTATTTCTAATATTACTTCTTAAACATTTATAACGTGTACTAATTAGGGTAGGGTGGTGTAAGATCGCGCAGGCGATAAGATTGCGCACACGTCATTACTCGACACCGGTGTGCAACACATTGCCAACTCTAGTAGTGTTTCGATTCCTTTGCATGCTAGTATGCGCTCCCAAAAAAGTATTCAGATACGAGTAAAAACGGCGAGTCCAAGTGAATTCAAAGTTTTTATAGCCCTTTGATCTAGTTTTTTGACATTTTGCAAGTATAACTTTTAAAAAACCTGTTGGATATTCAATGTTTTGCTGATAGGTTTACTTGTGTTTACCTTTGAAATTTCGGCTAGTGATAACGTAGTTCAATAACTTTTTATGAGATAGCTGTAGTATCAAAATAATTGCGTTGGAGACCAAGCGTGTAAGTTTGCGCATCATGGGGGTGTATAATATTGCGCGCGCAGTCTTACACGCCACTGTGTAATATTCATCTATATCTACTAATGAATATTGATTGTTTTAATGGTTATAACTAGCGCTTCACTTTGTTGTAAAATGTCACGAAGATCAAGCAAAATTTACTGTAAAGTTTGGTAACCTTCCACCAACGAGGATGCTCGTAAGCGCATTGAAAAAGGAGAAAGCAAGAGGCAAGTGGCTTTGAGTATAGGAATGGCTGAGTCAACACTAAGACACTGGTTATACCAAAAACAATGTGTAACTAAGATAAAATAAAGAATTCACCAAAAAAAAAGAATGGTGGTGTGGAGAATGCTCTGAACTCTTCGTAGAACCTATTAATGAAGACTGGGCCGAGTGCGATACGTGCCAGGTGTGGTGGTATGAAAAGTGAACTGATTACTTGGATTTTGGGGTATTTAAATGTGTTTTATGCAAGTAATTCGCCTAAATAACACCTTATCGCCATCTTTGCGCAATCTTACACACCGGGGTGTGTAAAGTTGCGCGTGTCCCGACTTCTGTTTTTTTGTTAATTAAGTAAAAAGTGATTATGTTTGCTCAATAATTGTGGTTAAAATTTATTGCTAGATAAGTTTAGATTTAATAATAATCAAGAAACCTGTGATTAATCCGTATGTTTTATTTTTATGACCGATTGATTCAAAACTGCGCAAACTTACACCACCCTACCCTACACGTTATTTTCATGTTCTTGTTTCATATGAATTGGAAAGTAATTCTCAAGTTAGTCTAAACTTAACTAAATATCATCATCTCCCTGCCATTATTCCCTTCTAGTTGGGGTCGGCAGAACATGTATTCCTCTTCCAGTCTCTTCTATCAGCCATCATCTCAGTACTCACTTCTTTCTTATCCATATCATCTGTTACACAATCCATCTATCTTTTCTTTGGCCTACCTCTACTTATATATCCATCGACATTCACATTTAACACTATTCTAGTAACATGACTTTCTTCTCTACCAATAACATGCCCACTACGCTAACCTATTAACTTAATCCTAAACTAAATTTTTTTTTTAAATCTTTCTTTAACAGGCTAACTAGAAAGAGACTTTTAGAGCTGTCAAACTAGTTTACTTGTTGAACATCACCATGTTTTTAGGCGGCATATGCTGAGATGTCGTCTAAATCTGTTTAGAAATAGTTCAACCTAATTTTGCAGCTCTAATATTTTTCCCTCTCTTTCTGGTTCTATCTGCAAGTAAAGGATAGCGATATTTATAGTTAAGTTTAATCGATGCTAGGTTATGAAGGAGTTTTTAATCAAAATGAGGCAAATCCACTATTAATTCATAATTCCACGAGATCTATATCTGTATCTGAACTCAACATTAGTATTAAAGGAACCTAGCCGGAAACGTGTCGATAACACGACTCTGTAATAAACTTCGCACCGGAAACTATTGAGTCATCAGTCACATCATAATCATTACCATGTTGTAAATAAAACTTCATCACTCAATTAATGTTTTAATCTATTCAATATTAGTTTACTTCATAAACACTTAAATAAAATTTAAAAAAGTACTCAGTTGTCTGCAACTTTACTCAAAATACTACCAATTTTGTTGTCATCAAACGAGGACTCAGACATGTCTTTTGAATTTGAATGTAACAGTAAAAGTAATTTACTTAGCAGGTACACCTCTGGGTAATAAAAAAATGCTATGGTAGTCGTTTTTATGGTAAAAACGAACTTTACCAATAAAGAAGCGTAGGAACTTATTCGTCCATTCCCTTTAGTTAATAGCTTCGGTAGGTAAAATTTGTTTAAACGGGTCCCCTTATAGCATTTGGTTATACCAAACACTACCACAGGCAACTATGCACCAGTTTTTTTAGATTTTTGGTAAAAGAACAGAAAATTTTCATTATACAAGTGCAGAAACTAAACCACCTATCTTTTGCACAAGATGGAACTAAAATTGTGATGCTCTTGTACGTTCTGCCGTCCATTCTGATCTGCATCATCCACACACACGCTTACTGTTAAAGTCCCGAATGTGTGTGTTTACTCAATGTCGTATTAATACGTTATGGGGAGACCGACTGCAATTTCGGACTTTGTCTGCTCTTCAGGGAATTTGAAACGCGTGCACGTTATCAACTTTAATAAGATAAATATAATGTTTGATGTATTTTATTCTCTCTTCTTCTTTATCGTAGCTTCACTTGAGAGTTATACTGGTTATTCGTACCGCTTGGTTTGGTTGGTTACTAATGTTAGTTTTTTGGATCTCCAATAAAATTTAAGGAATCATTCTTAGATCTTTTCTTCTTCGCTTCTTCTCTCGTGTCAGCACGAGCTATACGAGAATTGCTCATGCCGTGGTGAAAAGATTACCCAGTCAGCAAGGTTGGTAGCAGGGCTGACTGCCCAGGGTGCGCCGGACGTAGGAACTTAAGTATCATCAATCATGGAGCCTCTTTCCTTCTTAGGTGTTTTGTAAAATGTTATTTTTTTAATTGTAAGACCTGTGTCCCTACTTAAGTTTAAAAATAATGATTACAAAAACTGCGTTCCTGTTTAATTAGTAATTACTCAATTAACAAAAACAAAACATTGAAGTCGTAGTTACAAGTATGATCTCATAAAACCCATTATGTCCCCTAGCACTTCTTTCTCCAACATTCAATTCATTGTCAATTTCTTGTTTCCTTTATGATATTGATAGAAAGCTATCTTCGTGTTTTTATTTCAACATACTATAACCGCAATTGTGCAATAAAGCCTAGAGCAAGAATTCTCGTCAAACCAGGAGCAAAAAATGTTACAAGTGGTCATTCTCCTTTCTAACAAACTTGCAAAAAGTACAAAGCGTAGATAACAAATGGCTACTGTACCGGAACTTCGTTTGAAGCGTTGTTATATCGCTAGATAACGCGACGCACAACCTTATCACGCCAGGAACGCGCACGTCTGATTAGCAATATTAGAAGTGTGCTGTGTTGATGGAAAATCACAAAAAAGTTATCACGTATTCCAGTTTTTGTTAAGACGGTCTGGGTAGCCAAGGGTTCAAAGTAAAGTTTAAGCGATTTCGTTTGAAGAAGGATTACTTTGCAAAATCACAAAGTTACACACATCTAGATGAGGTATTCGAATGTTTCCCTCGTAAAGCTGTAAAGGAAGGTAGGAATGTGGAGTAAAAGCATTTCTTTGTTTGTAATTTTGCTCTGACACAATTCAACCGTTTTGAAAGAGGCTTCAGGCTGTTTGTAGTAGGACTTGTGTCCTCAAAAAACTCTTTGTGTGATTTGAACTCGATCGCTGCAGCGCTGCATTTGGTTAACAAATTGCAGACTCATATTCCTGTAGATTTATAAATTGAAAATGTTATCTTGTTCAAGGGATAGTCTTTGTTTCTCGCAGAACGTGTGGTTTCCGATCCAGTTGAATAGCGTTCGCAATCGGGGCGTGGAAGAGGGGAACAGGACGGGATAGGGAGCGTGCAGTCGCTTGCCTTTACTGGCGTGTCTGTATTTAGCAATATGTGTACCTACACGAGGCATTGAAGTTATGTTAGTACGTAAATGCCTTTGAGTATAGGGAGAAAATAACGTCATTCTTAGTTCTACTTTGTGGAGACTTACAGCTGCGTTTATGCCCACCATCAAGTCAGAAGATAATATCCAAATCGATTCTCAGAAAGTCAAGATTAAGTTTTTGCTGTCATTAGAATGAAAGTATTGTTTTTCTTGTCAAGATCAGACATGCTATTTCGCAAAATTGAAACGATTTCGTTTGGCAAAAGAAATCAATTCTTTACAGGCTGTAGTTTGATAAGGACGCCAATATGCAGTCTTTGTATGTTTTATTTTATTCCAAGAACATCTCAGCGAAATAAAATTAAATCGTCTACGTCTGTTGCAAGGAAGTTTTATATTTTTTAACTATCTGCCCGCGGCAACACTCGAGTCTGGAGGTTACCGTCTTTTTTCTTCTATTTCTCAACTTCCTGTCGCAGTATTAAGAAAAGTCGTGGCGAAGTTAACTCTGCAGTTGAGTACGGAAATGAAGAAGTATCGATTTAAGTGAAGAAGTCGCTAAGAGTGGCAATTCTAATTCTTACTGGTGAAACGTGGAGATGGTCGCAAATAAAATTACATTAATTAAAGTTTAAGCTTAAAAGCACACCAGAAATACATTAGGGAATAGTCTGGATAGCTGGAGCCAAGAATACTTTCATGGATCTTTTTAGAAATAGAGAACAATTGTTTACTATTTCATTACTTCAATTCTCGCAATGCTCGACTGTTTTCAACGCTTTTCTAAGCCATCTCACAATCGCATCTCACTGTAGTTTGTCTACACAACGTCAAATCTTAGCGTTACATCTCGATTATGTAACGTTAATTGAATTGCCGCATGTGGCAACACTCAGCATTGCATCGAAAGGTCGACTGATGCACGTGCAGTGATTGGTTGCAAGTTGTTAAATCTTCAATAATAACGAACACCAGCTTTGTTTCTTTTAAAACTTCTGTAAGGCAAATAGTTTTGACTTAGCTTACTCAGTTCAGTGCTGCACTCAGATCTTTTCTCCAGAAGGTGTCTGATGCTAATAGTTTCAATTTTGGATAAGCTGTTTGGAAAGCAAACAGTCACGCACTTAACAGTAATGATTTGTTGCTCTTTTATTCCTAGATCTACAATGAACTTTTCTGAGAACTCAACAATATTTTTTTGTTTTCCAAAAATGTTTCAAAGAAAAGATTTCAGTGACAAAGAGGCATACAAGTAAATAGAGCTTGTTGGAACGTTAAGGGACGACTTAAAGTCGATACTAAAAATACCACAGCTCAGTTAGATTGTGTTAAAAACAGCACTGCCCGAAATGGACAAACGACACGGTGGAGATTGTTGGAACACGTTGGATTCAAGCTACTCAGAATCATTTGCTTTGGATTTTTAGGAATAAGAAGACTAACCCCCTGATTCAGAATGTTTCGATTAATCTGTTGTCTTACGATTCGGTAAGCTATCTCTTTCTCTCATTATAAAAATCGTAGGTCAACAACTGCTTATCGAAAAGGTTTGAATCAAGGGGCTGTTCAGAAACGAAAAAATGGTTTATGTTACCTCTAAAATACCTACAGACTTGACGAAAAAGTTTATTTTTATGTAATTACAAGATTTGAGAATTCTATTCTGTCTGCATAGGGTTTCCAGTCTTTCTGCAGCTCTTTCTATTTTGGATTGATGTCCTTATAAATAATTCCACTTATTTTGATTTCTTTTTCTTCTATTTTGTGTGCCATCTTCTATATCATCAAGGTACTCTGAATCTTCGAAAGTACAGCACATTTTTCAAAGTTTCTAACGCTTTTCTTGTCTTTGTTTTAGTTTGGTGTAACGGTTTTTTATTGAAGGAAACCAAAACCTTTTTTAGAGGTTTCCTTTATGTTAGGAAAACGACACTGAGCTGCTTTAAGTCACAAAATAGACCCACAGATTTAGCGTCTGTCTGAGAACTCACTTTGAAAGTGAATATGTTCCATCTTTTTCTTCCTTGTCTGTTTAAAAATAGGTAGGTACAGTAGAATAAATATATTTCTTATTCTAGTACCACGACATACATTACTATAATATGGCAAGTCAGAGTGGCTACAAAGTAAATCTTTTTGTTCTCTCAGTTACACAATGTAAGTTGGTTCCCCAATACTTTGTACAAATGACGTAACATTTCTATACATTGTAATTTAACGAGGCGTTTAATCTAGTTTTCACTTTTAATTTGTCGACGCAGCCTAAGAGCCTAAATACGTCTCTTAAAATTTCAAAGGTTATATTATGTGTAGTATCTTTTACTAATAAAATTGCCTTATCAACCAGGGTAGCATAATATGTAATTGGTACACTTATGATATAACTAAATACTTTAATAGGTTTCTTCCTGGTTTACTTTTTCCCGGGTGTATCGACGACGGTTGTCTTTGCCTGTCGGCTTCCAAAAATACCTCCGCAGCGTTGCCTACGAAGCTGACGTTGGCTATTTTGCGTGCTGGCATGATTCCAGCCTCGCTACCAGGGTTACACACACTACCACAGACATGAAACATCACCAGTCTTTGACGTCACCATCCAATTTCAAGTCTACAATTATGTCAGAAGTCTCATCATTGCTATGGACCTGCCTAACTTTTTAAATAATGTTCTCATGTTTTCTGTCTTCTTAAACTCATGTAACAAAGCGGACAAAATTCTCAAAAAGCTGCAACAGAACCTTTTGGAACCTTGAGCATTAGGACTTGAATCATGTCTTGAAATCAATTTTGTAGCCTGGAATTTTCACAGAATATTAATCTTACAAATCAATGAAATCAATTGGATTAATTTCCATGTTCCTTGGGATAAACATGGTCCCGTCTGGACCAGTACAAAAGTTTACGGAAGCGCATCTAGAGAGTTCGCGGGTGCACGATTAGGCCTACAGTTTGGCGGGGCACCGCTCCGCTAAGCTAGGTAGGCGCCGCTTCTAACATGAATTTAACACACTAGCAAAATGAAATAGCATCAAAAACATATCCTTACCTCACTATCAGGTCCCAATCCAGTTCCTTCAAGAAAATCCAATTGATTAAACACAGTTTTACACTGAATTTTGAACGAACACACATGCAACGAGTGCAATGAACTGCTGCGAACTGCAATCGCGTTCGAACTATTTTGTTTTTATTTTTTTTATTTAATATTGTTAAGACACAAGCTACTTAATCAAATCCACTTTAAATATCACTGATGAAACACAAAATTTCCACTATTGTGCGTCGAGTCCGAAAATTTTCGATGAAAGATCCTTTGACCCGGAACCGGTTTATTTCATATTTTAAAGTATTTTTAAACTCGTAATTTAATACGACACCAAAATCTCGTCTCAACAGGAAAAAGTAAAACAACTAAACTGAAGAGTAAACTGCTTCCGCATCCCCAAAACAGCTGTTCGGGACTAGTGACGTCCAAAAATCGATAACAACCGGATTAGGACAACCGTAATTACACACCACACAACTTTTTCACAACACAGATTACCGGTTTCACTATCCTTTAATGCATGCCTTCACTGTATCAGTTGTTGTAAAAATAAGGTAAGTAATTTTATTTTATTTGCAACAGGATCCGTTGAACGAAGAACATTGAAGGACGAATAATTTTTTAGATGGATTGTATGTACTTTAGACATCACAATTTTTGTTTTGTTTATGATAGTGATTCTTTTGTGAGCACATTTTAGTACAGGAGCTGCACAACGCACGCGGTCGCGCTCGGTCGCGGACTGGCGGAGTTGGCGCGGGGCGCGCGGGCAGGGCGGGGGGCGGGTCGCGGGCGGGCCCGAGCCAGCGCGGAATGCTATTGTAGGCGAACTTGCCCGCCACTTTTTTTCTCAATTCTGGTCAAACAAGTTTTGTATACAACCTGCATTGTAAGGATTCCGCCATTCTTCGTACGAGGCAACGGTCTTTCTAAACTTTGTGAAGTATAAGGTTTCGCTGAAATTTCAAAATCGAGAGACGTAACAAGATACAATACTGGTATAAAACTCCTATGATAAATATGAAAACCATACAAAAGCAATCCATTCTATAACTTCTAGAAGAGGTTCTGAAATAAAATATCCAATTAATTACATTCTTCAAAAAAAACATAGGTTCATCAGCTCTATCGATCTAGTGTTTTGGGAGGCGCCTCATTCAACATCGGGAGAAGAATTCGATAAAAAGGTTCTGTGGATAAGCGTTCATAAGATAAAAATTGACTTAAACTCTTTTTCTGAAGTCAAAAAAGCTGAAAAGTTTGATCATCGCTTCACCTGCTTACTGTGAACGAATGTAAAGTAAAACCACAAAAAGTCCACAAAATAATTAAGAAAGCTTATAAATTTGACATCCATAATCTCCCCCAGCGGAGACCAAAATGGATAAAATGCTTACCATAGTTATCATTCTTTGAAAAGGGAAGGAAATAAGACTGTTGTCAAGATATAACATGCGAATAAGAATCTAAAACACATTGTGTAACAGACGATAAGTTCTGTAACTAAGCTAGCGTTCAAACCACCTCGATGATATCAGACTCTGCTAATCAAACCTTAATCGAGTTGAAGGTGTAGAGTTTCCAATTAATTTATTGTAACTTGATCACACCTTGCTGCAATCAGTAATGTTATGTCTGGCATACTTACATATATTTCCAATTTTCTATTATCCTCTACCAACAGGCAGGTATTATTTGTCATGACCTAAGTAGAATTCCAACATTCAAGGTTAGAAGGGAACTTTTAAACTAAGTATTTGAAGAGCGATAAACGAACTTCCAAGAGGTCGGATAGACTCGGCACCGAAAGGGACGGCCTAATTGTACGCTCCCTACGATAAAAAGAGACAGTGCGATTTATTTTATTTATTGCCATATTAAGTTACGTCGCGGGTTCTGTATCACGGTTGTGTGAAAGAGACGAATATAAATATATTTTTCCCCTTGACCTCGTCAGCGGGAGATGCTGTTGATCAGATTTTTTGGAAATTAAACTTTTTAATTAGTTAACCCGAAACAGGTTTATCGTATGGGAATCTATTAATGAAGTATTGGTTGCAGTGGGTGAAGATATATTGTGGAGGTTGTGACACCTATGAAATTGAGTTCTCGCATTTATGGAGATATAATGAAGAATAATAAAAAAACTTATTAAATAACACAATGACGTCAGAAGAGCTCACAGACACAATATAAATCATAATAGCGTGAGGTCAAGTATACTAAGAGAGATATACTCCAAAGAAGCCTTACAGTGGAAACCTGCTAAAGTCACATGCAACGCTAGAACCAAGCCAAACTCCATTTGCCAGTGATTTGTGGTCCGCAAGATAATAAAGATTCAAAAGATATATAGTCAGACTTGGGAAAAATTGTTTTTTTCCCACATGTTTGAGGAAATAGAATTCTAACAACAATCTTAGAGAAGGTTAAAAAGATAATCTTGGTTTTTTATATGAATTAATTTAATGGACTTTATCTATCAACAATAATAAATTATAATATCCTTGTTTGCAGATACTAAGCGGACAGCGACAATCACAACCACAACAGAGAGATAATATTTACACCGACAATTTTCGTTTAAAATTTTTACGTAGATAGCATTGCGAAGCCATTAGTTTACAATTCTAACAATTTATTATTCAAACATTGTTCGTCAGTCATATAACAAAAAAATACTGTACTAGGAAAAGCAAAAGGAAATAAGCTTTAACTTCTAACTTTTTCTATGAAAACCAGGTAAAAAAAAAACAAAATCTCCATTCCTTTAGCTATACCAGCATAAAAGCAATCTTTAGTAATACAAAAATCAAAACACTAGAGACCACCAAGAGTGTTTACCATGAAACTTCTATGAAAGTTTAATTTATGAACTAGTTTTTGAACAGTTACAGGTAGTATGGTAACAATAGCTTCGCTATTTCTATAGTTGTACCGTTTCAACCCAAGCTTTTCCCACAACATCGATTTATCTCAATCTTCTCGGTAAAAAGATTAAAGGGCCGCAGTTTCAATTGTCTTTGCTACATTTTGTATATTGGCATGCACCAGGAGTACAATTAAAGCAGTTTGTGCCTTGAATTCTAACAGTCCCAAATAGCAACAAGTTATTCGAAAGGTTTTACTTTAAAAACTCGTTTTATTTAATCACTTCGTTGATGAAACAAGCACGTTTATCGACACATTAGGTCTTTGTGTTATTCTATTATATACCAAATCGCAATGAAAGTCTAGGTAAGTATTCTCCTTTCGAAAAAAACTAGGATCATGTATAATCACAGATTGCATTTCATGTTCTTGTCCTATCGGATTAATGTGATTAAAATTCAGTAAGTCTCAATTAAACCGTCTCTAGTACCTAGATGACTTCATACAACACAAACTCAAAATAGTAATGATAGTTCCTCAATCGATTATTTTCTGAAAATAGTAATACATGTACTTTACCTACGTCATTATCCGAGCAGGGGTAGAGATTCTGGTCATAGACGAATTAGTATATTAATAAACACAAGCTGTGAATAACGATGATAATAATTTAAATTGTGAGAGTTGGCAACAGCATTTTCACATGTTCTATTTTCCTAACATTGCTAAATCAGCTTGGAAATAACGTTTTCATGTATAGTCCTCATTTTCGTTACAAATTCATAACACAATGCCACTGTGTTTCAGTATTATCAGCGTAGCTAAACAGCTGCATGATCCATTGTCATTAATTATATTAGCAACGTTGTTTGATGGTAAAGCGCTGAAAACACGATAACACTAATGCGGATAACTGACTTTACGTTTTCGATAAATAAATCCAGCGTTAACTTTCAGTCGTTATACAATAATGGTTGCAATGTTAGTCGTTTTAGAATTTTGCGAGACATGGGAAATAAGAACAATTCATTATGTAATCCTAAGGTTCGTTTTTTTATTCCTTAAGTCAGGTTACTACATTTCAGTTTGATTCTAATTTCTACTCTAACACTTATCTTCCTTGCTCTCTTTCCAATAAAACCGAGAAAGATAGAAAAATAAAGAAGACAGAGACATTCGCAACAAATGTTCTACTCACCATAGAGTACAACGTACAACAAAACAATTGAAATACAAACAGTACATGCTCTGAAGTGTTGTAATGTAACCCGAGCTTTAATATCAAAGCGACTTTCAGCATTGGCATTTCACAGTATCAGTAATGAATACATACTTAAACATTCAAACGCAATCATACTGAATCAAAGATAGAAAGGGTCGTTTCATTCAATAAAAATCAAATTGTCACCACCGACGAGTCGTAACTGACACGTAATTCTACAGTTTAACGTCAATTCCAGTTCAAACAACCGGTTATTTAGTTCCAAAGAATAGAATGTCAACAGGTTGTACCGAGAATTCTTACAAGCGGATGAAAGCTAGACATTACGAGGTACGACTGTACAAATATAAATGATACCTTTTGTTTTTTGAAATAAACACGAGATGTTGAAGTTTTCGGTGTTATGTTTAGTCTGAATTGTTCAGTCTGTTGTTTTGGAAACGTAATGCTTATGTAATTATAGTATTCTGGATCTTAAACTATAAGTAGCTTTGCGGAAACCAGATTGAAATGGAAGTCTGCGAAATTGTCCGTTGGTTCGATTCCAAATGTAGCACATTTGGCACAAAAGACATTGCAGGAGTCTTTTCTAAGCCAAGTGATCAACTAAATGCTTACGAAGAAAAATACTTAATCAATTTCCTCATGGATGACGAGAATGTTAATAAACATGAGTACGATTGTCTCTAGTTGTATATTTTCCCGGTACAAAGAAAAGTTCCGAGCTGGCGGCGTGAGAACTAAGTAAAAACGTTGCTTCAGCTTTCAGCTGCCGCGGAAGTTGTTGAAGTTTGTTGAGAGATAGGGGTATGAGTAATGCTCGTTAGCAATAGTCTGGCAAGCTGTCAATACTTTTGCAAAGTAATCATTCTATACTTCAAACGTGGTGCCTAGTGTAATTAAGAAAATATAAGTTATAGAATATAAAAAACAGTTTACATCTTAAGCTCTGTAACTCTAAAACCTTCTTAAGTTTTTGTCTCGGTATTTACCATTTATTACTTGAAACTGCTGACCAAAAACACCCAGAAAACACTTACAAAAACTACAATAGATGAATCAGCCGCTTCTCGTAATACACAAGTTCCAAGTGACAATCGTGGAAGTGCTCGGAAGCGGACGGGGGTCCGGGGTAACGCACAATGACTGACGGATTGACGACCATTGTTGCCGACAAAGACCAGACAAATCAAAGAATAGCCCCTCAGTGGATTCCCGGGATCTACCGTTACGCGATGGGAATTCCCCCTTTGTAATATCTCGTTATAGGTGCAGTGTTCGGATGTTTTGTTATTTGATGGCTAGGGCAACTGATGAATTAATATTTTCGGTAATGGACATAAACAATAACTGATAAATAAAACTGAAAACATCTTCTGGAGTGAGCTGACCGTATCAAATAGTTGATGGTTGGTGGATTAAAGCCTAAATTCTTGTTCTGAGAAGAAGTCTGTGTCCAGGGGAGTTACCATGATCTGTTAGAGCAGGAATGTTTAATATTATTACGAGAGTGGGTAAGAGACGGCGCTAGAGAGTTGTCTGATCAGATCATGGTAACCCCCCAGGAGTGGAACAGTAATGGGCTGACTATGCTAAATAAAAGAAAGCATGTGTGGTATTAAGATTAATATTTCTATAGATCAATGGTAGAATTAAAATAAAGAACAAGAAAGTACTAAAACGAATATTTTATTATCGCCCCAAGCAAATTACGACAAGAGAAACCAAAATGGAGCACGGTAACCATTTAATAGTTTGAATGTTAAGCAATATTTATACTTATTTGTTCATAGGGTAAGAACAATGGCTGTTTTTGTTCCATTACCTATAAAAACGGTTAAGTAGATTCAACTTTGACATTTTTAAAACGACTGCAACTACCTTGCATATTTTAAAATAGTTTAGATTACGACTAAACAATGAAGTTATATAACGCATACGGTATTGAAACCAGTTTACTAAAATGAATCAGAATAAAAAGTTGATTATGTAACTTCTGTTTGTACACACAATAATCAAGAACAAGTTAATTATACTTTTGATCCAACAAATCATTAACTATCCAAAAAAACTAACACGAATCAGTCTGCAGGAAATTGAGCAGCAAACTTTTTCTACAACTCCGAGCTACGTGGCCAGAAAAGCTAATATTTACATAATAACGCCCATTATTAGTTTACACAAGGGAAATGTTTCCATCAAACTTTAACAAATTATTGTGTCGACGTACTCATATCTAATCAAAATAGATCATAACCTAGCCTAACTTGTACTGCGTATACCTACCCAATTTTTATTTTGTTTTTTATTAGTTCGGAGGGTGTTGTTTTTGGCTTATTTCAGTCTATACCACGCACTACTGTTGTGTTATACCGGTGAATTATTGAAATTTCATTCATTTTACCAGTGAAATGAAAGTTTAGGTATCTATTTAGGTTAAAACTAATCTAATGAGCACTTAAATTTCTCATCCGCTATGTAGATTTATTTAATCAAAGATTTTAATTAAGTGAAATCTAAAACAAATAGAATTTCGTCTTTAAGAATGAGCTTTGAAATAATATGAAAATAAGCTTTCGAAAATCCGCAAAGTAATTCTCTACGCATTTTAGCGATAACAAAAAGAACTAAACCCCGAACGTGTCACTAAGTAATGAAAAATCGGTAATTTACGGTAATTAAGCTTTTAGTGCTTCACTATTGCAAGTAAAACCTGTCGGTGGCGCGCGGCGGGAGAGGAATCGATTCTCGTCGCGGTGCGGCGGCGCGACGTTGCCGCTCTGTCGCGCGTGTTTTGTTTGGGTTGTATGCAGCGGCAACAGGCCGCGCGCGCCGCTCCCCGCGCTCCCCTCCCGCCAAACGTCATCGTTATAAAAAGTTTCAAACCTAACTTACTGCAAGGCAACCGCAACTATTGCAAGTTTTTTGTTCATTTTGCTAAACAGAAACAATTCAGACTATACAATAGTTGGGGTAACTTTGGCTGGAAGGTATTTTAGTCCACGTGCTTCGTGACTTTCAGTATTTAGACTACGACGTTTCGTATTCTCTCCCTGTCTAGTTCGACAAACTTGCACCGTGCATGCGTCGTTCGTAAAATGACCATGACCTATTTATTTTATTACCCTGTCAAACGCAAGACATGGGTTAACTTATAACTGTTTTTTTTATTTTGTTTAGGCTGAATTGCTTTTGATTTAAATTGTGTAACAAGCAAAACATACTGCAGTGAGTTACTTAATGTGAAGAAAAAAACTCGTAAGTACGGTAAAATGGTCACTCGAAATTGTAACCGGCGCGGCCCAGCCCTAATCAATACCGTAGGTAAGAATACTTACCAATAATATTGTTTACTTCTACATATTTTTAATGTTTATTTTTATGGAAATATTTTAAAATGTAAAATTGCATGTAATATTTTTTTTAAATGTAAGTATTATAGAATAATGATAAAAAAAGTCGTGGTGGCCCGGAGGTTCTAAGCCCCGCTTGTTAAGCTCCGAGTTGCGGGTTCAAACCCAGGCAAGTAGCTTTCTGATTGATGATGATGTGACTGTTTCAATTTCATAATTATGAACTTTCTTAGTTAATCTAAGACGCCATAAGACTGACATAAGGTGAAGGAAAACGTCGTGAGGAAACCTGGACTTAATGGTCTGAAATCGCCAACACGCAGTAGTTTGCAAGTGTGGCGATCAACGTTCGTTCCTTCTCTGTATAAGAAGAGGCCTTTGCCCAGCACTTACCTACAGGCTAATATTTATTTATAATAGATGATACCTAATTATTATTAGTTAATTACCTACCAGTATTATTAATGATTATAGGTACCGTATCGTATTTTTAAATCGTAATAGTTGTTTGTATGCCTATAAACTATACTATTTATAACAATAATCAGCATCAGTTCACAAAAAAAGGGTAGATGAGCTCCTTGTGAAGGAGTTCGTTCACGGAAGTACTACCTCCATAAGTATTTCTGCTGCTGAGCACCATTGCTGTGTTCCGGTTTGAAGGGTGCCGGTGAAATTACAGGTACATGACACTTTCCAACTTTGTCTTTACGGTGTATATATGGGTGTCCAGTAAATTTGTACGACATACTGCGGGGGGTGATAGCTTGATTCAATACCTACCAAAATAGCAAATTATATGTACCGCAAAATGTTACGGTTTTCAAGTTATACAAAATTTTCCAAAATATCGAATATCTGATTTTTTACTCTGCTGTAAAGAAAATTTCCTTTTCTGATATTTTTTGTACATCAATTTATTCGTGAATTGTTACTGTACGTACTCATTGATTTCGTTTATATCAAAAAGGAGAACGTATTCAAGCAAAAAAAAAAACTTTACATTATTCAACATTTTGGTAAATTTTGTTTGTAATTTGAAAACCGTACAATTTTCCGGAAAATTTTATGTGCTGTTTTGGTAGGTATTGATCTAAGCTATCACTCCCTACAGTACGTCGTACTATTTACTGGACACCCTGTATACCTACATAGAGGCGGCGTTAACCACTTACCATCAGGTGGGCTGTCGGCTTGTTAGCCAACTTACTATAAAAAAATTAAGCTGGATAGTTTTAAGACACTTTTCCGCATTACCTGTGAAAGATTGCTCGATCATGTGCTTTCAGCTGCCAAGACGCATGCGAAAACTCAATCAATACGAAAACGTGAAAGCGTGCGTGTACGTATGTTCATACAAATTGACCATAGTTAATTACGAATTGATGCTAATAATTCTTTAGTCCCTTAGTTTTCCTGCCGGGCG
This sequence comes from Amphipyra tragopoginis, assembly GCA_905220435.1. NCBI lineage: Eukaryota > Metazoa > Arthropoda > Insecta > Lepidoptera > Noctuidae > Amphipyra > Amphipyra tragopoginis. Next base: position 28,184,388 of record HG991994.1, read on the forward strand.
CAGCGCGAGATAACTTTGTGAATGCATTATAATATAACGGCTTATAATAATTTGACGACATTATCTCTTGCTGCGCATGTTAGGCTTGTTGATTTCGATTTGTAGGATGATACGCGTAGACACAGCTCACAGCAGCAGTAGAGAGATATCGGCATTGCCCAGTAACTGGGTTGCCGAGGTCCGATGACAGTCGCTCCGCGTAAAATAATGGTATTCAGCCGTATCTGGGGGCCTATTCCCTAAGTCTGTCAACGAAGTTAGTAAGTAGCCCGTCCGAAAGTAGCCCGAAAGTAGGAGTGAATAAAACAAGTGTCAAGTTCAACTTTTCGGACGGGCAACAACACATCGGTAGTAGGGACAAGTGTCAAATCGTGTTGTCATTAATTCTTAGTTCGGGCCCCGAAATAATCGTATGTCCGTAGGTGATAGGGAGTAGGAAACGCTCGTAACTAAGGCCGAAACCACGGACTTCGTGCTTTGGGAGTACCCCTGGGTAGACTGCAAGCAGAGCCCAACATAAGTCGTTGGGAAAAGGCTAGGCAGAACAAACGCGTAGAGACAGCTATTAATCAAGTCTGTTTATTGGCCTAAAGAACTAGGTATTTTTTTTCTTGAGTATTTTATCAATAATATACTTGGGAGCAAATAAATCGAGCCACTTCTATTTTTCACGTGGGTATAGCTGTTATTATTTTTGGTATCATGGAACAGATCAATTCGAAACATATATCGCCTAAAAGGTTATTTGATAACCTTTACAATGAGGGTAGTTTTTTGTATTTTGAATTATATACTTCATGAAACCAAAACTAATAACCAGGACACGTGAAAAAAGGAGTGGCTCGATTTCTTTGCTCCCAAGTGTAGTAAGCTGAAGAGTCTATGGGACGACCACGTACGTTGACGACAGCGGGTTGAACAGTTCCTAAGAGACTGCAAACCGGCTAAACAAACTAGCTGTGTTGGACGTCCCCTAGCCAGGGGAACCGATGACCGGAAGCAGAGATAAACTGCAAGCGGAAGGGGGAGAAACTAAGTAATTTAGCGCAGCTTCTAAAAGGCCCAGCGCAGACAAGGGAGCGTACTTTTTGTCTGCGAATATAAAACACTAACAAAACATACACAGACTGTAAACGAATTCGTGTTATTCCTTAAATCCACATGATCTGTTACTGGTACAGACTAAAAAAAAACGGGAAAAAGTAACATACTAACTAATATTAAAAATGCGAAAGTAAGTTTGTTTGTTTGTTACCTTTTGACGCCTAAATCACTGAACCGATCATGCTGAAATTTTACATATACATTGTCAGTTGTACAGAAACGGACATAGGGTACCTTTCATCCTGAAAAAAAGTACTGTTCCCGAGGAAAACAACAATAACGATAATAGATGGCGCCACGTGTCTTTCGAATCATGATTGAATTAAGTACCTATATTATTAAAGAAACTGTAGTAGTGTGTTAAGAGTTTTTTTTACTATAAATTAACGCGAGCGAAGCCGCGGGCAAAAGCTAGTTAAAAAATAAAAATAAAACTTACTTTTGGATAAGTGATCGTAATACCACCTAATAATGTTTCAATATAAAAAAAAAACGATGCCAGGCAAAACTGAATGTAAACACGGCGACCCAGCTGACAGGCACGACTAACGCGATATCGCTCCGCGCAGTCAGTTAACTCAGGACGCAAAATTACTGAAAAACAGAACACCAGTTTTCTTTCGAAAACTTTTCTTTGTTGAATCTGAAATAATCCCGTGCTGGGTCAATCTGTGTCACCACACCAGTAAATCACGCGGTTTGAAGGAATTACACGAATTCGTTTACACCCTGTATATTTGTATTAAACTCTTACTTTACTTAGTAAAGTAAATTCCTAGTGCGGTCTATGAATCTCGCCCTTCGGCTGAGCTGAGATCTACTTATAAAGCGTACTTAGACTTTGTTCAAACTTGATTTACGTAAAAATATAAGTATTTTGTTTGACTTTTGGCCGATCCCTATGTTTAACCGAGGGTTATTAGTTAAAAATAAGACTTGTACACACGGCTACACATCAAGCTATACTTTACCAGTTTACACTGACCTCTCATTGTAAGGAAATCCTATACAATGCGAGGTCAGCTTATACTGGAAATGTATAGCTTAATCTGTAGCCGTGCGTACCGTCCGCGAGGCCTAAGCTGAGTTTTGCATTTGTGTTAGAATGAATGCAGACGCGTCCTTTGATTGATTTGAGCCGGTTTATACTGCTTTTTGGCAATCGATTCTATGTGCACTCACCCAAATGCAAAGCTCAGCTTACGCCTCGCCAGTTGTATCTTTATTATTAATATAGCAAATACCCCGATAGCTTTTGCATAGAAGACCTATGCGTTAGTAGCTATAACAGGTAAAATTAGCTTACAAGTATATTTATGTCCCAAGTTTGGCAATGAAAAATAGGATAGGATTTACCATGTAGCCACCAATAGGATTTACCATAGTCGCCACGCTTGGCAGGCGGGTTGGCGGTCGCAGTATGGTTGTTACAATACCCAGAGGACGCTGCTGCCCATCCTCTAGTGCTTTTACGACACCCATGGGAAGAGATGGGGTAGTGCTATTCTTTACGTCCGGCACCACACCGAACAATCAAGTCATGAAACACATAAATACTCAAAAAAACGTATACCTACCTGGAAATCTAAAGATATGTATCTATATTATTTAGATACGATTTTGATTTATCTCAATTCATACAGAATTGATTTATATTTTTTTTTTTAATTATTAGCTTTCCTTTAAATGCATAATTTTATTATTGTAAAAAAAATTAGGATTATTTACGGTTTACTCACGTGCATTTTTTCGGGATTGCCCGAATAGTTTCGAAATGCACGTGAGTAAACCGTAAATAATCATAAACATGAATGTGTCTCACGAAAGTTATAATGTAAAAATATTTTGATTTTCTTTGTACCGTATAGAGTCAATTAATTTATTCACCTGACAGACAGAACTGTTTTGCAGGGGAGTTTGTTGCGCCGGCGCCGTTTCTTCTTCACAGCATAAACACTAGGAAACGGTAAAGGGAGGGATTTTTTGGGGGCCTGTCTTTTGTTAATCTGACGTTCAAAAAGAACTAAGTAATTCTAGTCTATTTTAAATAAATGAGTTTTGAGTTTGTATCGAACTCCGGGCCGGACCTCACGCTCGGCGGCCGTACTTGCGATCATAAACCAATGACGCCAACAGACAAGGTAAAGTAATTACCCACTGCTGGGTACGACTATTCTCAGAATGAGAAGATTTTATGCTGTTTTGGTTATTGCCCTACATTGTTACACTCGTATAGTTTTTATACAACAATGTTTGGCCTTCAAAAAAGACCCTTGATCTCTGAGTTAGTTTCGCCTTTTCTTCTCAGAGCTAGTCAGATAGTACAAGGCCGGCGCCATCTAGTCTTAAAAAAACATTAAGTACCTACCTTAACTTGTAAGTGTCTGTAACAGATTTGCTTACAAAAATAAAAATCATTTGTCATTTATTTACCTATCATTCCGCCGGGATCGAACTCGGTCCCTCCTTTATGATAGGCACGTCTAGACTATCACTGCTTTTTTGCTAGACGTAGCAGTAATTATTCTCATTCCATTACTTTCTTGAGGCCTTTGTACAATGTACAGTCGCGGACTTGAAATGTTTACCGCCCTAAGGCGCCATCTCCACGAGCGAGTGTATCGCGGCAATAGTCTCGCCGTGCCATCAAATTCAATACAAACTATCGCCGCGATAACATTGCCGTGTGTAGACATGTTCTAAGAGAGTGTATAAAAATACTTGGCACGACGATAATATCGCCACGATTCTCTCGCTCATGGAGACGGCCCCTAAGGTCTATAATTGCTTGCACATTACGATTTCGTAAGGTCGTTCGGTCGCTCGTAAAGAATTGACAGGGCAAAGATATTTTTTTTCTTAATTGACATAAAAATATTGATATACCTAAAGAGGATGTATACCTACTAGGTAGCACAGAAAAAGATAAATTTAATCGAATTCGCTCTACACAACTTTTGACTAGACACATCCTAAAAGGAGTTCATTACGTCAAAAATTGGTTCTGTCTTTTTGCTATAAACAACGCTTCAAACGTTTAAAAAGTAATACTTCTGTAAGTTGATATGACATCTTAAACCTTATTGCACACAGTGTGAGAAGGAATCGGATTTGAAATCTGATAAACACTTCAAGTCCGCGGCTGTTCATATAATATCTCGCAAAAGACTAAAACAAGGCGATTTAATTAATACATTGTTAATGGCCTTCCTAATACCAAAACATGAAAAGAAAATATTTTGGAGTACCTTTTTAAGGAATCATCAAGAAGTATCCGGATGTGCTTGTATAGATTAAACATTAGAACATTGATGTGATTGCGACAGGCTCGACCATATAGACGAACTAGGCAACGGCCTAGGGCGCTCGTCTTGACAGATGTGTCGGCAGGCGGACCGAGGCCTGCCGGAGTTGCGGTGCATGCAGCTGCGAATCCCGCGACCCCGGCCACAGGTCAGGAGAAGGAACACCGTGGGTTTTTACCCGGTAAGAGTCCGGCATAACCCTTCGCCTTCCTAGGGCGGAGGGTATCCATGAGATTATAACAAAATAAATGTAAAATGGCGCTCGTCTTGGAGGGTGGCATTACAAAGATATGGGACAGGCGAGTCAGCGCTAGCTGGAAAGCTGGTATCGGAAAGTTCTTCGCGCAGCCATCGTCACCCTCCGCGCAAACTGTCGTATCTAGCAATTGATAATTTTTCAGTAGTTGCGTTAGCTGTGGCTTTATTAATGAATTAATAACTTTTTTATATTGCAATTGGCTTACTCTTGGCTTGGTTAGTAGTTGCCCTAAAGCCCTAAGGTACCTATCTATTTATTTCTATTCATTTGAAGCAGATACGTCACTCTGTGAGAATTTCACTGAAAAATTATCTATTGCTAGTTAGTGACGACAGATCGATACCTCTGGGCTCAAAGGGAGTATAGCACAAAACATGGGTTTTCAGGAGAAGCAAAAAACAACAAAAAAAAAACGAATTTTCGTTATAATTATGTGAAAATGTCATTATGCCAAAAATGTGCTATACGCCCTTTGAGCCCAGAGGTATCGATATGATCTTGCATAAACAGAATGCCAGTTCCATGGAACTACTGGGAGAAAAAAATCCCAGTAGTCCCATAATGGAACTAGAGAATGGAACTTCTGGGATACGGCGGATATGATACGCGATTTATTTGTTTCAAGGGGCGCCATTTCAGTTAATCGTCTAGGGCAGGGATGCACAGAATTATTAGGACTTGGGATCACTCGACCGGACTATGAGCTAAAGGCGGGCCACCACAATTAAAAACAGTAAAAAAGTTGAAATGAAATTTCCTAAAAATACCTATAAGTATCGTAGTGTGGGCTTTTGATAAAATACAAAATCTTTATTCAGAAGTTAAAGCTGGCCATTACTGATAGAATGCAGCATTTTCATACAAACGCATAAGAGTTTAATTCGCTGGCAGGCCGCATGTACATCGACGAAGGGCCGCATGCGCCCCGCGGCCCGTGGTCTGTGCAATCCTGGTCTAGGGCGACTAGTTTACTCGGGTCGGCGTTGTAGCGGCTCTGTAAAGAAAACACGTGCATGCCAGAGAATCTACTTATTCATTTACATTTATACACGATGTAAGATTATCAAAGTGGTCTATGCTCACCTGAAATTACTGAAAGTCGTGACATGGAGATGAAAGAACTTATTCTAGTTGTGTTAATAAATAAAACTACAGCTTATAACAAAAGATAGTATTTATTTAATACCAACTTACGTTAAGTAACACATTATAATCAACCTTTTTCGTTTAACTTTAAATTAAGTATAACTTATTCTTAAAAAAAAATTTACCGTCACATTTAGGAAAATTCTGTACTTAACGCTAACTTAACCACTTAAAACAGTAACGTCTGTATGAGTATATGTGGCTATCACACATCAGCAGTGAATTGAACAATAAACAAAACAAAAATCAATATCACATTGACCAAATTTTAGGTACAGGAGTTAAATAAAAACATTGTTTTCTCACAAACACATACACCCTTTACTTATAAAAGATGGTAATTTTTAAACACTAATTAACTATACCTGTCCTTATCATTTCTATGCCAATGAATAGAAATAGGAATAGACTTAAAAGCCATTTTAGTTTACTACTTTTAACCATCGTTTATAAGTAAGAGAGTATAAGTAAGTAGATACCTATCTAATGTTTTTACCATTTTTAAAAATCCAAATTAAGATATAAACCACAAATGCAGAGACAAAAAAAAAACAATTTCGAAAAAAAAAAACACTCGACAACGTTATCGATTGCTTTCACGATTTTTTCAAAATCCAAATTAATATATGAACCACAAATGCAATGATAAAAAAACAATTTCAAAAGCAAATTACACTTGTTTGTTTTTACAAAGCACCCTTCAATTAATTACAATCATACAAATTACAAACTCAATCGGAATAATAACAGTTCTCGTATTCTTAGTAATAAATCTTAACTTAGCACTTTGGATAAAAATATACTTACATCTTTTATTTGAGTTATTCCCAACGAATCACGTGTTTTGTTGCTAGTTGCATCGGGTCACACTAAAGTTTCCCATCGGATCACGTGATTGGATGCGACTACAAAATAATACAATTCGCTGCTTTTGGTACAATTCAAAATAGCTTATTTTAGTGGAAAGCCTTTTAAGATTATTATTGTCGAAGAAAAATGGCGCCTAAATGCAAAAGCAATGGCAAATGACATTTTGTGATGCCACTTCGTAATTCTTGCCGATATGAATGTGAGTTTTATTCGCAAAAAAATAGGACTATTTTGGATTCCTCTTTCTATCTAGTTTGAACCTTTTGGATTGTGTGGTTATTTATGCAAAGCAGCGAATTATATTCCCAACAAATAACGTGGTCCGTCACAAACAACTTTATTCTTATTTTATTTTCCTAACCACTCATGATTCATTTAAATTAAAGTTTTTAATTAGTTTTGTTATTATTATATTCTGAAAAATTAAGCTATGGTTGATTGTTAGTGTAAATATTTTTACGTGATTCGTTGGGAATGTAATTGTAATAAATTGTAGTTGCATCCAATCACGTGATCCGATGGGAAAATTGCGTGATCCGATGCAACTAGCAAAAATTTAGGTGTTTCGTTGGGAATAACTCTATTTTGTATTTCTTATTTTGGTAACAACTAAATTAAATTTAGATACAGGTAATACGCTTTTAGAACTACTGAAAACATGATCAACACATCTGTGCTAAAACAGAAAAAAAATATGCTGTTGCGTGCTAAACGAACATTTCAGATGAGTGCCCGTTTAGTTGTCACTAGAAATAATTTAAGAGTAGCAAAGTTAATGGGAATGCCCTAAAGAGGATCGTAGCGTGTCAGCATGCCTAACACGTACTGCCGTGACAAGACATATGTCACTAAATTAGTAGAATCTTACTCATCTAGCTCTATCTCTCGCTTTCAACATTCCATAGAATACATGACATAATATCGTCACATCTACGTCAAACTTACGAATCCTAATATGATGAGGTAAAGTTACGAATGTGCGTTTATTTCTGATCCTTGTAAAATATTGAACATAATATGTTCATTACGTAAATATGTTGATTGTATGATAACATTTTAAAAACCAAATTTTTACCAAAAATTTGTCGTCAGTCGACATACAATAGACGGTTTAGCGTGCGCTAGGGGCATGCACTTTTGTCGAACTAGTATTAAGGCATGTGCTATGGCGCTTCACGCATGCTTCAGACGAAGACGCAAGATGAACATGAAAGCGCACTGGTATAGACATAGCTTATACTGCTTATGTATTACTGTAGACTAATAAATTCAAATACCTATGTTTTTGAAGCGGGAAACGTGCCTTTCCCTTCCTAAATCCTTTAATTCATTGAAAACCAGTTTCAGAAACACGATTGATAAACAATAGATGCCACAGCTGATCCACGGCGCTGGGTCAATTCGTAAAGTTTTCATTTACAAAAGCTGTCAAATTATTTGACAACAAAAACAAAACCAGATATTTTGACAATTTTCGTAAACGAAAACAGTAGGCTTCCTGCTTTAAAAGAACACCTGAATTAGCCTTTTGTACTGCTTATACAGGGTGGTTCAAAAGTCGTGGATCAAACGAAACAGGGCGATAGTTGGGGTTATTTGCAGCATTTTATGGTAGAATTTTTTTTTTACAGTAAGGTTCTAAAGTTACAAATATTTTTTCATGAGACTTAAAAGATATTGAAAAAAGTGCCAATACTCATAAATCATGGTACCCACTGTCATAAAAGCACTATCAAGCAACTAAACACCATCTATTGTTTTAAAATAGGTACCCATTTTACTCTAATTGCCTATTTATTACAAATTTTGATATTTTTTTAAAACACTCTTAGTGTCATAACTTTTAAGGAGATCAAGTTAAGGCTCTGCTACACAGATATTTTTTACTGCAAATAACCCCAACTATCGCCCTGTTTCGTTTGATCCACGACTTTTGAACCACCCTGTATAATGAAACATGTCCTGTCACGCTAGTGCATGTTAGGCCTGCATAAAACCAGTGTCGTAACTAGGGCGGTGCTAGCGGCGCACAGGCACTGGGCGCAGACATCGAGGGGGCGCAGAAATCTTAGTCATTCCTGCGCCCACTTAAACTCTGCACCCTGTGATGGCAATGCTGAAATTCAGAGTAATCTCTCTCAAAGTAAAAAGAAGTTGATCGGCCTGGCATATGTAGTCAGCATCAAATACATATATCGGGACGAACAGACTGTTCAAAATGATCTGAAAAACTAAGAAAATTAAACTATATCTCAATGACACAAGGTATGTTTCAGAATGAACATAGTACACGACAACTGTCATTCTGACAAGAATTTTATCCCATTGAGATTGAAGTTGAATTTCTTTAGTTGTTTAGATCATTATGAATAGTCTGTTCGTCCCGATACATTTGAGGCTGCGTATACCAATGAAATTGAAAATGAAAAAGAATTCGCGCAGTAATAGAAACTCGCACCGAGCGCGCAAAAACCTAGTTACGGCACTAAGTACAGACGCCAACACATATACCTAGGTAGCTACTACAATCAGTAAAATTTCTTTAATAGATTTTGATCTTTATCGCAAAAGCATTAGGCTTAAGGTTGGTTGGGAAAATTTGACAGTTTCGGGTAGCTTGATGTGCTGGTGTCTGTACAAAAAAACATACCATCTTTATAAACTTCTGAATTCAAGAAGAACTTAATAAAGTATTCAATAGTCTAACATAGCGTTACTATTAACGTATTTTAAATGAGCACCGGAAAAGTATTTTATATCTTTCAGTCCAAAACGTGTAATTATCTTATTACAAACATAGTCAGTCTTCGTTCGGGAAATCCTGTTCACCGTTTATTAAACATACTCACTTACTTGTCTTATTAAATAATTAATTAATCAAAAATCTCTTAGTGTCTTTTTATCACTTCAACAATATTCAGAGGCAAAGCGGAGCGGGACGGTCATAACTAGATATACGTCCACACATCAAAAAAAGTTTGCGCTGCGTTTATCACTAGCATAATTATGTATGTGAAGATTCCAAATTCGAAGTCCAACTGAAATCTGATTTATATTTATCTAGATAACTATCAATCTATATTTATCATGATAATTATCGCTTTGAATCCCGATTAGAAAATTCGGCTTCAAAAAGGCTACATAATTTTTCTAAGTGATCGCAATTTTTTTTTGATGTGTGTATCTCAAGCCTGTTTCCCGCTGAGGTAGGCAGAGAATGATCGCCCCTACTACGGTTTAGCTATGTAAAGAATGTAAAGAATTGCCATTTTAATAGGATACTTATGGGTTGTAAAGTGACCATCATGTTATAATCGTCTGACCAATGCAAAGACCAATGTGACCGAGAAAATTGGATACTTTCTTAATGTCACATCATGTGTGTATTCCTTTCTCAATATTGTAGATAGATCGTCACCCTCCGTATCTATATCTAGCAATTGATAATTTTTCAGTAGTTGCGTTAGCTGTGGCTTTATTAATGAATTAATAACTTTTTTATATTGCTCTTGGCTTACTCTTGGCTTGGTTAGTAATTGCCCTAAAGCAGGGATACATAGACTTATTAGGACTTGGGGCCACTCAAGCGGACTATGAGCTAAAGGCGGGCCACCACAATTAAAAACAATAAAAAAAAATTATAGATCTTAAATAATATAAGTATCGGAGTGTGGGCTTTTGGTAAAATTCAAAATCTTTATTCAGGAGCTAAAGCTGGCCATTACTGATAGAATGCAGTATTTTCATACAAGCGCATAAAAGAGTTTAATTAGCTGGCGGGCCGCATGTACATCGACGGAGGACCGCATGCGGCCCGCGGGCCGCAGTCTGTGCATCCCTGCCCTAAAGCCTTAAGGTATCTATTTATTTATTTCTATTCATTTGAGGCAGATACGTCACTCTGTGAGAATTACTCTGAAAAAATATCAATTGCTAGTTACGACAGTTAGTACGGAGGGTGACGAGATATTTGAGGAGTTCAGAGAGGCTAATAACGCCGCGTTTGGTGAAACATTTCGTTTCATAATTATAACTGCAAGTGGACTGCACATCCAATCGCCAAACGCGGCGTTAACCCTCCAGGACAACAAGACAAGAATCCTACTAATATTATAAAATATGTGAACATTTATTAAGATGGATGTTTATTAACCAATCACGCATAAACTGCTGAACGAATTTGGATGGAAATTGGCATACAGATAGACCATGTTTTGAATTAACACATAGGATACTCTTTATCCGGGTACAAGCAGAAGTTTTTCTTGTATACGAGTGAAATCACAAGCAACAGCTTTTGTTCTTAATTTTTTGTTTTCATTTAAAAAGTATCTATTTTGTCTCGAATAACTGCAACCGATTCATATTTCTTAACATTAATCTTCGTAATATTATATGCTCTTTTAGCTAAAGAAAGTTTCACATGTTTTCTTGAAAAAACATCGTAATTATTAATATCCATTCAAATGAATATTGTGACCATGTATCATGTCCGTTTGTGAACGAGCATTTATTATAAAAATTACCTACACCAATAGCATTATGATCGTCACTTTACAACCCTATAGGGCTTTTTACATTACCCGATTTTTAGGGTCCCTAACTCTAACTAGTGTAGTAATAACATTTAGGGCGCCCGGTCTTTTTAGCCTTTGGTCGGGACTGTTTTTGCCCCAAAACTCGTGTAGTGTAATAAACGCTTAAGTATACTAATAATGTTCAACTTACAGATCACCGTTATTTTCACAACGCTCATTTTCGCTCCGCTCCGCCTCAGCGTCATTATTCGCATGCTAACTAGTCTTTGAATTAAAATGGCTAGCTGACGTCTGTGCTGCGATCTCGTTCAGCAACATGTCCTGCATTTTACTCCTAACTACCAACTTCCTAATGGGGTCCAGTTGTCTAAAGTACGGCGCTAAAGACTTTAGGAACATCACATCGTAATCTTCGTCTGTAGACATCTTCGCTCTCTTGTCCGGAATAGGGTCTTCTTCATAAGAGTCGCCAAGGTACACTTCAACTTCATTGTTTTCTTCTGCTTCTTGTTCTTCTTCAACTTCTTGTTCTTCATCAACTTCGAATATAAACTCGTCATCGTCTTCTACTTCTTCTTTCGCTTCAACACTGCTTCCGTTATTGTTCTCTTTGCATGCATTGGCCTTCTTAGCTGCATTTTGTGAGGGTGTGTTAATAAACTTCAATATATCAAAATGCCGCCACTTCCCTGTGTAATTTTCTTCTGAACCGAACTTCTTTATTTCTTTTTTGAATAGGTCTCGGAGATTCTTCCATTTTACTCGCAGACGATCTTCTGTGAACAGGATTAAGATTTATGTGAGGACTTTGAAATTTTGAACTGTCATAAATATTGAGATACATAGGTACATTACGGCCGACGTATCTTGGCAAGTCTGAAGTTAGTTGTTTGGTTGCGCAATGATTTTTTTAGAAACGAAATCGTCTACTGCTCAGCTAATCAGCTAACTTCAGACTCGACAAGATACGTCGGTCTTCTACGGCTCTTCTCAGGCTCTTCTCTTCTCAGATGAACAAATGTCATGTCAAAGTTAACTTACTGAATAAGTGCGATGCAATTTATATATCTAGCTTAATATATGTATAAATTGCATCGCACTTATTCAGTAAGTTAACTTTCTATAGGGGAACGACTGACTAAGGAATAACACATACAATACACAACAATAATAAGCAGACATGCTAACTAGGTAAGTAGGTACCTAATTAATGCTCAAATCTGCAAGAATTATATGAAAACGTAACGTTGATTATAACTTTCGGTTTAGTACATATTCCTCCTGTTTCTGATTTGAGAATAAGAGCGATTACGCACTGCATCCGATCCGAATCCGTGAAAATACCGATCTAGAGTAAAAATCTCGGACCGAATTCGGATGTTGCTTACGCACTATTCCGATCTCTGATTCAAATTCAAACAATTCAGGGGCCATCTTTGGCATATCCGTTTGGCGTCTGATTTGAATCCGAGGTAATGCGAAAGCGTTCATACAAACAGTACTACGGCTACTTCGGTCCGTAAATTTTTCTTCCGAATTAGAAACTCACGGATGACGGATAGAAATCGGATGACGGATGCCGGATGTAGTGCGTAAACTACCATACAAATAGGTCTATGGCTACTTCGGAACATATTTTCACGGATTCGGATCGGATGCAGTGCGTAACCGCTGTAAGGGATAAGCAATACGTATGTAGTATTTGAGTAATGAGTTGTCAAAAAAATGCTTTAAAATCCGTCATTTTTTTGACAACTCCGTACTCAAATGTTTCCTAAGTACTGCTTGTCCTAGATTCTCAATTCAGAAACCGGAGAATTATCGTCATCATTCAGCCGTAAGACGTCCACTGCTGGACATAGGCCTCCCCTAAGCATCGACACAACGATCGTTACTGTGATTTTCGCATCCAGCGGATTCCCGCGACCTTGACCAAGTCATCGGAATTAAGTACATACCTACCTACCTACTTACGTTTGCAATAATTAAATACATAGGTACCTACCTACTATCACCTATACCTACTTAGGGTTGCCATACATCCCGCACCTATATACGGGACTGTCACCGTATTTGACCATCACGTCCTGTATTGCTGCTACACGGCCCGTAATTGTCCCGTATTTCAATAATTTCGACAAAATTCGGAAATGGCCCGAAATGGGCGCGATGGCGCGGGCGGGCCGCCGCGCCGTCAATAAGTAGGTACCTAGGTACTATTATTCGAACTAAAACTTTGATTTCGACTTTTTTATTTCATTTGTTTGAAACGTCTCCCGTATTGGTCCCTGAAAGTTATGGCAAGCTTACCTATACTCCACATCATAATAACATTAGATAAAACTGGCCTATCAAGACACGAATGAACCATGTCTTCAAATAGGTAGGTACTACAGTTTCAGTTAAGGTTCATAGAAGTACCTACTGTGTTGAAACTTGAATCCCTGCTGGACGAAAACACGTTGTTTATTTCTATACATTTCATTGCTAGAATAGGTCATATTTGTCTAATTTTATATGAAATAGAGTACCTATAGATAGGCTTGGCATAACTTTCAGGGACCAATACGGGACCTTTCAAACAAATCAAATAAAAAAGTAGAATTCAAAGTTTTTATTCGAATAATAGTAGGTAACTACATAAAACAATTTTTAACTTAAATTAACACGTTTATTTTTTGGCCCAGTCTTATTTTAAGCTTGATTTCTTTTTTAATATCATAGAAATGGGCGCATGTCATTTTAAAATTGTAATGACAAATCAATAAGGATTCAATTGTCTCTACCGACAACCTGCGCGCTGCGTCCAGTTCGGGCCATATCCGAATTTTGTCGCAATTATTGAAATACGGGACAATTACGGGACGTGTATAGGGTTGCCACCCGTACTCTATTATAAGTACTGTACTCTATTTCACGTAGGCGTACTTTATAATCTACGACAGTTATAAAGTACGCTAAAATACTCTTTTTTCCCGACATTACACTCATTTGATTCTCATCCTACTAGTTTGGACTTTTTTTGGCATAATTTTCTTACTCTACGGTCCATGGCTGTAATTGAAAGATTCGCACATTTTTAAAGAATTGCAACATGTTTTCGAGAATCTAGAAACGATGAAAAAACATGTGTACAAACATAAATAATAAAAGTAAGTACTCTTTTTTTATACATCGTACTTTATTTTTGCTACCCCAAAACAGAAATGTACTTTTATTGTTCCAAAAAAGGTGGCAACCCTAGACGTGTAGCAATAGGTAGGTACGGGACGGGATGGTCAAATACAGTGACAGTCCCGTATATACACCGTGGGCCCTAGGTACCCGAAAGATTTTAACCACGGCTTTCTGATGGTACCTACTATGAGTCAAATGTTATTACAACGAAAGTCCAATTCAGACAAATTTTTTTCGTTACTTTTTAAATCAATTATAACTTTAGTACTTCCTTGTAAACAATACTTTAGGTTGAACTGGCAACATTTATAAATTATCGTGTGAGTGGATAAGAAACTTCTCACTTCACAACCCTCCCCGACAAATAAGACGAGAGGGGGTATGGTATGACAAAAGTCGCAACGCCGCGTTCACAGGACTTGTTACCATAGATATTTTTCGATTTGTGAATTTCCGTAAATAACGAATGTTTCGAAAATTATGCTTTATTCAGCAAACTATATCCTAGCTTTTCTTCTCCAATTAGGCATCGGAATCGAATGTTAAAATCTTTCGGGTAGGTACCTACCTCGGGCCCACGGTGTACACGGGATGTATGGCAACCCTACCTATAGATAATATTGTAACTTTCTTCATAACAACGCCAAACTCTGCTATTAAAATTGTTGACAAACGCAACCAAACAATAGTTTTTGTCACTCTCAAACGGATGTGGTTTAATTTATGGTTTGGGTAAAGTTTGGTTGCCATTTGTCAACAACACAGATAAGGTACAATACCTAGTCATTTGGTAATTATTATCTATTTATTTAGAAAGTTAAAGCAACATTAAATATACCTAATTACTTAAGTAGAATTGTTATTACACATACAATGCTGAATAATTAAGAACAAAATCGGTGAACTAAGCTGTTACAAGAAAAAAGGAACTTAGTTTTATTTTTCACACCACTAGCGCCATCTATGTTTAAGTGGTGGCACTAGTGAGTAATCCGAACGTACCACGTGGTACATAAAACATGTCTACTAACCTGGTAGTTCCATTAGGTCCGCTATCTCCGTCCATGCTTTAGCCATTTGATACCTATCGTTGTAGCGATCGTGGTCTGGATTCCACAAGCATTCTCTCTTTCTCACTTCTTTTATAAGTTTCTTTAGGGTATGATCAGAAAACGCCATTTTCTTCGGCATCTTGGCGAGTGAGTAGTCACAGTTTTTGAAAATAAAATCGCGTCGCGTCACAACGGTCCACGCGGCAAGAGTTCGCCGCGGCAACTGGCGTCTGGTTTGTGCGACCAGGCGAGCGTTACGAACGATCAATGTATTGTAAGGTTAGGAACAGACGTAGCGTTCGCGCGGTTGTCTGAAATCATTAAAATCGTTTTATTATTTATAGAAAACAAGTTATATCGGTGACATAAGGATAACATTTTTCAATTGTTATTTTTATTTTTTGCTATTAATTTATAATTTTAAAATAGAAAAAAAAAACACTCATTAATTTAAAGTAAGTAATAGTAACGCGATATCATCGCTTTCTTTAATTTTTCTTTGCAGAATTGTAACATATCGATTTATTATTTTATTTTAAATTACTACAGGAAAATTATTTAACAAGAACCTCTATATGACTGCGTGTTGCTTTCGTTCTAGTATTTAGTTGTCATATAGCGTTATCTCACTCTGTCACCCCAAAAACATTGCTTACAGTAGGACGCGACGCGACGTGGCGACGCCGACGGCTAAAAAACATACCTTAGCATTGACCATTTATCAGTTACTTATTTATTTGTATTGTAACGTCTGCTATATCAATGTCTATTATGTAAGTTCGTGTCATTATGGCAATTTCTTAAAACATAAATGATTGTATTTACGCATTTTAATGTATTATTGCAATTAAATAATGGTAACAAAACACATTATTGTTCCAAAATTCACGTAAAACACTCATTAGTCACTTTCTGGTAAACATTCCTTTACTATATCGCGACATGTGAAAATAAACGCTTCGTCTGAACTGGGGCCTAAGCGCGTCGAGCGAGGCGCGCGAACACGCGACGTTGCCGCGTTGTGCTGGAATAATCGCGGTATCGCAACGGGCGAGTCGACAAAGGTAGGTATCGGAAATCTACCGAATAATCACTTACCAAACTACATGATACGCGAAATATGAATGAATCACCAAAATACGGAATCGTATAATTAAAGACAATGTTTTTAATAATCAAAGGTTTTTTTATTCAATTGAATTTGTACTGTATGAAAAACTACTTTTGTTCCTTCTTTTACCTACCTGTTTATGTAGTCGTACAAATAGAAAACTTATTAACCCATAACCATAACAGTTATTTTGTATTCGTACAATTATTTGACAAAAGATTATTCCAACATTCATCATCGAGACAAATCTATGGACAAATCACAGAAAATCACTATGAATTTATCAAAAAGTTTTATAAAAATTATGTCAACGTAACTTTGTTAACCTCTTTTGGAAAAGCGACATCTAGCGATAAATATAACAACTTGAAGCAAAGCACTGCTTGTAAGCAGTTCAGAAATAAATGCAGACACAGCGCCATCTAGATATTCATCTGATCTAGAATATGTTTCTTACCAAGCAGTACATGAGGTGGCCGCTAGAGGATACTTATGTTCTTTAATAAAGTAATGTACAAATGTTAAATTATTACCAAATTATCATAACGTCAGTGGAAAGGTAAAAAGACTAAAGCGCCAATATACCTACTTTACAGGAGAGCGTTTTAAAGTTTTTTTTTGACGAAAAAAAATCATTACAATTTTTCTTTATGAGGTATCTTAATGAAACTTACATACCAATGTTATGTGATTTTTTGCTATTTTTTGGTCTTTGAATGAAGCTTCTATCTCTACTGGTTCGTGAGAAAAATGTCGCTTTAGTCAATATCAACTAATCATTTCGAAAAACTTGGTAAGGTCAAAATACTAATCCACCCTAGATGATTTTGTACCCACAGTCGAAAATTACTAACAAGCCATCAAGTACTAATAGATAACCAAGTAAATATACTTATGGTTCTATGTGTTGCATAAAATGGAAAGCATAAATCACTAACAAGAATATTTATATTTAATCTTGTCCAAGTAAAATTACTTACTACTAATTAAATACCATCTCGATTTACAGACATAGGAGAGTAAAATTACTAAAGCACAAAAAGTTTCATGTTAGTGGTACCATTCCTACCACTGAAAATTATGTTTTTTTATTTGAAAATTATGTTTTACTAGCATGCAATTTTACTTAGACATTAAATCTTTTTTGCGACGTTTCGAGATGTGAAAAACCTTTTTAAATATCAATGCAGAAATATTGTTAAAACCCAAGCAACGGATTTAATGATTTTATGCAACACAGTCACGTCGGCTGCCCCATGCAGAAATCCCACCATCCAAATTTTTTATTCAGGATGTCGACATATTTTGAGTAGTGGAGAACCGATCAGCATCGAGTATGATATATTCTAGGGCGAATGTTCCTTGTGGTTTTGATTGACCTTAAGTCCTCTAATTACATTGCTGAAGAAATCACTGCTGGGCTACCAGGTGAGGAGAAAAGGTCAAGTAATATCCCAATTCCTTAACATGGTTGACCCAAAACTGTTTGCCCCCACCGATTTGCGTCTGATGAAGTTACTGAAGGTAACTGAAAACTTCAGTAATTCTATCAGTATGGAATTTGATGTGGACAAATATGTAGTTATGCATGAAACGTGAAGACTTCGAGTAACTTAGATCCCACTCCCCAAAACCTACACAGACTTGGGTATATCTAGGTGATAGGCATTAGGGAGACCGACATGAAGCAATCGTTGTGGGAGAGTTTTAGGCCGCCTGAATATGTTCAGAAAAATGTTTTATTGGGCGGAAGCAAGGTCTTTAGCGGTTGGGTCATTGATGAATCCTTTGGCATAGTCAAGTGGACTCAAACGGTTCTCGACGCCTTGGATAAATGATCCGTGCACTGCTGATTGTATATCGAATGCATCACTTGCGTTTATCAGTGATGTGGCTGTATATTCCGCGGAAGTGATATATAGGGATCGAGGGTTTTTAAACGCAAATACCCCTCACAACCGCGAAATGTACAGTTTCAGGGAGATGTTGTGATCGCCGTGAATAAGGAACTGACCCCGCTCTCCTGGGTTTCAGAGACTGGCGCAAACCTACAATACATAGCACCAATGACCACAAAGAAGTATGGCAAAGCAAGCGTTCGTATCCTAGCTATTTTTTCTAGACGACGTCGATGGTCTTGTCTGTGCAATTGTGAACGAAGTTATGATGACGAACAAGTACTGGAAATCTATTGTGAAGGATGGAACGATTGACATTGTCGAGCATGCCACCGTCCGGGAAAACGGCGAGTATTTGCACGGACATAACCTGGAGGCCAAAATTATTCACCAGCAACATGCTCTGAAATAGAATCTTGTACCTACATCGTGTACCTTCAAGTATGTCCGACTCAGTTCTTGAAAGTGTCAAATTGTACCGAGATCGATCTATCATCCATCACCCACAGGACTGTTGTTCTCAAAAAGCCTTTTATTTTTTGATTGATTTGATTTGATTAGTGATCGGTCGGAGCGTCGCACAATGATTGTATTGTTGATATTATTGTCCCTCATGACGAGAATTTCGTGAAACTTGAAAAAGCACGAAGCACACGAGGTTGTCAACATTTAGGACGTGGATTCAGCAGTCTGTGCCGATAGTCGTTACGGGTAATGGCATTAGGCCATTAGTCAAGAGCCTCGATCAACACCGCAAAAGGCTCTAGGTAGGCGACTAGATCAGGCTTGATACAATGTGCGGTACTCCCTGACAGAGCACGCATTGTGCAAAGGTTTCTTTCTCTGAAGCCATGACCACAGGTTGCACTTGCGCGCACGAGCCGTTCAAAGATTGGTCGTAAATCCACCGCACTATCAGCCAACTACACGCCGTATAATTCTTTCTTAGTTTGGTGCGGTTTAGTGACCCTGGTATAGAGTTAATTTAAAAAAAGCGTAATATATCGTATTTTTAACCCCCGATGAAAAAAGAGGGGTGTTATAAGTTTGAAGCCTATGCCTGTCTGTCTTTGTGTATGTGATATCGTAGCTCCCAAACGAATGAACCGATTACAATACGGTTTTTTTAAGGCTGGTTAAATCGGGATGGTTATTGGCTGTTTAATGGAAATCGGTTCAGCCGTTTCAAAATGATCAGCTCTGCAGTTCACAGTTGGAGTAGAGATTTCAACCAAACAATAGATATCCATTTGACTTACATTTATGCAAACCTAGTGACAATAGTAGGGTACAATTTTTAGGGGAATTTGAGTTTGGAAGGTTGTTAACACTTCTAACTTCGAAATAGCTAATAATCAGGCAGACTCAGTGATTTTGCCACTTTTACATTTGTGTTTTTGACAAGAATGACTTTGAAGGTGGCTCAGGGAGGTTCTCCGCCCTCCGCAATGACTAGTTGTAGACCCATCGTGTTTGAGCTCGTATGACTCGTTATGGAAAGCAACTTCTCATCGCAATTATTAATAATCGGTTACATGGATCGACAGCTACTTTAGAAAGAAGGGGGTATTTTTAAATTTTGAATATTGACTTAGTGGTGACAGATCGATCAGAGCGTCTCACAATGATTGTTGATATCACTGTGTCGCATGATGAGAACCTCGTGAAATCTGAGAAAGATAAAGAAATTAAATGTCAAGACTTGGCACATGAGGTTGTCGACTTGTGGGATGTTGATTCGGCAGTAATTGTGGCGATAGTAGTTACGGGGAATGGTTTAATAGCCAAGAGCCTCGACCAACACCTAAAGAGACTCTCGTTGGGCGGCTGGATCAACGGTCTGATATAGAAAGCGGTAGGTACCTACTTCTCGAAACTGCGCGTATCGTTAGGAGGTTCCTCTCTCTGAGGCCCTGACCACCAGTAGCTTGGACCCTGTTCCCGATGCCGGTGGGATACATTATTTTATATTGAATGTTTTTTCTAGAGAAATATTTAAAAATGAAAATTGTAAGTTAAATTTAAGTATCATTATTATGTTAAATGAGACGTATATTAAGTATCATTATTATGTTAAATGAGACGTATAGCCTTTCGCACTATTAAAGCAAATCTCATACCGACTACTAAATAGACTTCCTTATTGAATTTAGGGATATTTTTTTTACTTAACCGCCATTCATTACAAATATTTGTAAAACGATTTTTACTAAAACGCCAACAATATTACGACACAATAATGCAGATTTACTAACAAACCACTGAAATGGATTTAGTCTGAAGGATTAATTACTAATAAACATTATTTAGCTTAAATGAGAAATCGAATAATACTGATAAGCCATCGTTTCTCTTAAGTACTTAGACAAAAAGTATTTAAGCGACGTCAACCTATAAAACATCGAAAAAACGTCGCTTTAGTCACTCATCAATGTACTTACAGGCAAAATTTTGGAATGCTAAAGCGCCAAAAAAGTGCTCAGATCACCACGAGACCTAGACCAATCGACGCAGAAAAAAAATTGCAGTCGAACTGTATATTTAACTCATTTCGACCAAAAGTGGCGCTTTAGTCTTTTTACCTTTCCACTGACGATAAGGTCCCCAAATTAGTTAGAACTTAATATAATTTAGATCCAAGACCTCTTTTTTCCGTATAATAATGACCTATTGTTTTCTCAGTTCTTCAAGTCAATTTGCAATTCAATGATTGAGAATTGTAATTTTGCTGATGAATATGAGACTCCCACATAGAAGCATTTTGTTAGTGTTATTTGAAGAAAGAGGTAGCGTCCTTAAGCGTTTATTACTACCTGATTTTTAACGCCTGGTTGAAAGAGTCCGAACCCAAGAACGAAGAGACCGGGCGGTCTAACTGTTTTTATGTAACATTGTAAAATGTTAGGGACCCTAGGGTAATGTAATAAGTCCTTTAGGGCATAATTGTACGATAAATGTAGAATAGATGTTTTATACCTACGTGTGTAAAACATAATATTAAACATAACCCTGGTACCAATCTTGCTGACTGGCTAATCTTTTCACAATGCTATTCTCATTTAGCTCGTGCTGACACGAGAGAAGAAGTACCTACCGGTAAACCGAGGTTACTTTAAAATACAGGGGCGACATTGATAGTTACTAAAAATATTGCGTTTGGTCAAATATCTCTGTGAAAATGGAACATATGCATTTTAATTTATTGTAGGGAACATTGACAGTTTTCCTATTCTACCATGTGGTATAGAGCTGTCTGCGATGTTAGATGGCGAAGATAATAGTAGATTGTTGCACCGAGCGCAAAGTGAGTCATCAATGCACGAGTGTTATGTTGGTGCCCGAGCGCAAGCGAGGGCACTAAATTAGCACGAGTGCATTAATCACTCACTTCAGCAAGGTGCGTAATCTACTTTTCTTTCAACTACCAATTTACCTACCGTGATAAAATATACCTACTCAAAATAAAAACTCAAGTTAATGAAAACAAGGTTATCCTGCGACTTTTGCGGCAAAAGGTTACAATTTCATTTGCAGCTGTTTTTAAATTTATACTTTCTGGACTTGAATTCATATCGCTATCTATTTCCATTTTTTTAAACTTTTCTTGCTAAATAAGAAGTATCAAAGTTTTACAATGGTACAAAATGCGCGCCATTTTTTTTTTTTTTCACCAATTCGGTTTTATTCAGCCGATTTTTATTTTCAGCCAGTATCTTTTTGATCTAATGCATAAGAATGCATACATTTAATATTCGGGAGACATTAAACCTCTGTGGTAAATTTATATGTAAATAAAAAATAAAAAACTGCACTAATGAAAAACAGTGCAGTAATGAAATTTCATACAACATTTCTGCACTGTTTGCAGTGCAGTAATGAGATTTCATACAACATTTCTGCACTGTTTTGCTTCTAAGCAGAAAATACGTATTTTGTGATCGGTTTTGTAGCGATTAATGATAACATTACTACGTAGTTGAAAGAAAAAAATATTAAATTACACCCCGATTATGTAAAAAAACGATTTTTAGATTTCTCGATTCCCTAATCAATAGGTCCTTTGAAACTCAATGATAGAACTGAGATCATCAAAGTAGAAGCTCCAAGTTTGGTAAGGAATAATCCTCCTTTTTTTCTCGAAAACAATGCTCTGTTATTTTTTTTATTTAGCCTATTTGATTTTATATAGGGTATATCTGTTAATTTAGTTTATATAAAATATTTTTGTTGCAGCACCTATAATCAAAAATAAATAAGATTTAAATACATGTAGCTCAAAAACTAATCAAAGTATCCTCGGTTTACGGTACGTGTAAACGAGGGGTTAGGTTAGGGCACTGCCTCTTTCTTACCTTGGTCACTGCAACTTGTAAAGATCTGTTGTAACGCCTCTAACAATATTATTTTAACTTATGTTTTAACGTACTAATTGTTTTAACGTATGTCACGTTAATGCTCAAAGTGTTCCTCAGCACCACTCGGAGCTGTTGGATATTTTTTGTAACGTTCCTACCCACGCAATTTTAGTATCTGAAAGTTGGCTCAAACCCGAACTTCCTTCTACGTTTTTCAGTCTACCTGGCTTCGTTCTAGTTCGCAATGATCGCACAGGGAAAAGGGCCGGGGGTGTTGCCATTTATCTACGTGGTGACATCCCTTACAAAATCCTATTTGCTTCACCGTCACTTTAAAACGGCAATCCTGAATTCTTACTGCTGGAAATAACTATTAAAGGGGTTAAAGCTGTTCTCGGAGTTGTATACTGTCCACCTTCTATAAATTATTTCTCCACTCTGGAAACGTTGTTTGAGTCTATTTGTTCCGAGTACAGGCATCTCATAATCATGGGCGACTTTAATACCGACCTCATGAAGAACACTCCAGGATCGCGTGGGCTGAGGGCAATCCTGGAGTCGACGAATATCTCGTGTCTTACTCTAAATCCCGCTCATCAAAATGCTCACACCAATGACTCCTGGATTGACCTCATTCTCGCTTCTTCTGTGGATCTTGTTGCTAATCATGGTCAGGTCGCTGCTCCAGGTCTCTCAAAACATGATTTAATTTACTTGTCTTATAAAATTAAGCCGCCTAAGCCGCGTCCTGCCATTATGTTTCTTCGGAGTTATGCGAGGTTGGATCAGGAAAAACTTGATAATGACGCACAGTCCATAGACTGGTCCAATATTCTCGAAGCGCCTACAGTGGATGACAAAGTTGCTCTTTTAAATAGATCTGTGTTACAGCTTATAAATACACATGCCCCACTTAAGGCTGTTAGAGTTAAGCGTCCACCGGCTCCCTGGATTACCCCTGGAGTTCGTATGGCAATGAGACGACGTGACAGGGCTTTCCGAAGATATAGAAGGGATCGCAGTGAGGAAAACTGGTGCCTGTATAAGTTAGCAAGAAATCGGTGTAACCAGATGGTAAGAGTGTCTAAACGCCGATACATTTGTGAAAATGTTCTTAGCTCTTCACCGGCTGACATATGGAAGTTCCTTAAATCACTGGGCATATCTAAGTCATCAAACAATATCTTACCTTCGAATTTAACATTAAATAATTTGAACCAACATTTTTCTACATCAGCCACTCTTACAGATGATGTGAGAAGAAATACTATTCTTGACATTAATTCCATGCCGATACTACCTCCAAATTCTTTCACGTTTTCTCCCGTGACTGACCTCGAAATCCACAAAATCTTTACATCACTAAAGTCTAAAGCTGTAGGCTGTGACGGAGTGAGCAGGAGGATGTTAACGCTCATCCTTAGCACCATACTTCCCGTTATAACACATATTATAAACTTTTCTCTTTACACTGGGATTTATCCTTTAATCTGGCGTAAGGCTTTCATCATCCCTCTTCCGAAAATATCTAACCCCAGTTTAATTAGTCACTTCAGGCCAACTTCAATTCTCCCTTTCCTTTCGAAGATCCTTGAAGCTGTTACCCATAAACAACTTTCCTCTTTTATCTACAAAAATAATTTACTATCCCAATTCCAATCCGGTTTTCGGCCTGGCCACAGTACATCCACTGCTCTCCTCAAAGTTACAGAAGACGTTAGGTCCGGTATGGAGAATTCGAAGATAACGGTATTAATTTTAATAGATTTTTCCAACGCTTTTAACACCGTTGATCACGATATTCTCCTGGCCCTCCTGACGCAAATTGGGATCTCGTCGTTGTCACGGGAATGGTTTTCATCCTATCTTCGTGGACGCCAGCAAGCAGTACGTGTTGATCAGGAATGTTCTGACTGGTTCAACTTGGCAACTGGCGTACCACAAGGCGGTATACTCTCTCCTTTATTATTCTCTTTATTTATAAATTCCGTTACTAACATCCTCAAATGCTCTTACCATCTGTATGCTGATGACTTGCAACTTTACGCTCACACTGATGTCGGCAGTATAGATGGTTGTATTTCCAACCTGAATGCTGACCTTCATTCGATAAGAGACTGGTCCAGGAAATTTGGAATTTCCGTTAACGTCAGCAAATGCCAAGCAATGCTGATTGGCAGCTCGTTCCATCTACAAAACTTAAATACTCTCCACTTAATGCCGATTAGATTTAACAATTTAACTATTCCACTGTCAAACAATTTAAAGGATCTAGGTTTGCATATCGACAATAGGCTAAGTTGGAACAAGCAAGTCAATCAGGTCAGCCAGAGCGTCACATCCACACTGCGATCTCTCTATAGATTTAAACACTTTCTCCCATCTAGTACTAAACTACTGCTGGTCCAGTCTCTTGTGCTTCCCATAATTGATTATGCTGATGCTTGTTACTCTGATGTATCCCAAGAACTTCTAAACAAATTGGATCGACTTCTCAATAATTGTATTCGCTTTATTTACGGCCTTCGTAAATATGACCACATTTCCTTTTATCGTTCTCAGCTTAAATGGCTGCCTATTCGTCAGAGAAGATCCCTCAGATCTCTCTGTTTGCTTTTTTCCATTTTAAATGATCCTTGTGCTCCTGGGTATC
This sequence comes from Amphipyra tragopoginis, assembly GCA_905220435.1. Lineage (NCBI taxonomy): Eukaryota > Metazoa > Arthropoda > Insecta > Lepidoptera > Noctuidae > Amphipyra > Amphipyra tragopoginis. Next base: position 28,209,856 of record HG991994.1, read on the forward strand.
TGAAAAGTTGTTTTCAAGTTTTAGGCAGTTCTCACAATCGTAACCTTCGTGCTTCTGAAAATTTGCTCCTTCAGATTCCTTCTCACCGTACGGGTTTCATTTCCAATTCCTTCGCTGTCTCAGCAATCAAACTCTGGAATGTGCTTCCCCTGGATATTAAAAAGGCTCCCAACAAAATTCTGTTTAAACGTAAAGTCCGTGAATACTACCTGAAATCGCTGCCTCCCTAGTTTGACATTTACAGTTTTCGTCATAATTATACTTATGTTCATACTTTAATGATATCGTATTTAAATATATATATATATTTATGTATTTATTTACTTATTATTTATTATTATTATTTTATTATTAATGTCCTACATTTTTTTTTTAAATTGTTTTGTCATGTATAGTTAATTAAGTCGCAAATATCCTTTTTTATATATTTTTTTGTACCTCTTTTCGATGCTGTTTCTCTTTGACCCAAAGGTTGACTGGTAGAGAATGCCTTGTGGCATTAAGTCCGCCTTATGTACCACCATTGTGCATTGAAGTATTAAATAAATAAAAAAATAAATAAATATTACAACACCTCAAGCCATAAGTCAATCATAAAAACGACTATGGCTTTAGGGGTGGACGATTTAATCTCATCAACCCCCTGATTGAGAACGATTCGTAGAGCTATCTCTTTTTTATTGACAACTGCTTGTCGAAATAGTTCTGTATGAATCGTGGGGCAGGTGAGATTATATGGCCTCCAAGGTACTGACTTCTTGTGTGTTGCACTGCTTCACATTCGATATTAGGCGTCTCTTCCTTTACGCGACAGAATCTGCAAACTGTAGTAGTGTCACTAGTCTCTAAAGCCCATTCTGTATAGATAGGTATTCATTCAGTTTGCAGTGCCCAGTAAGGGTCCTAGTCCATATCCTACATAGGAACATACTGCTGTAAGAATTTGTTGAAGTGAGATATTGCCATAATCTTTTCGTCAGGCGGTTCATTCGTCGCAGTTCGCCATAAGTTTACGAGGGATAATAAGTATACACGTGGGAATAATTTTTTCTTAAATATATTCAAGCGTGGCGATTATGGCACCCTCCCCGCTCCTCCTCCCCAATCTGGTATGTGGCGATGCTTGGGTGGAGCTATGACCAGCAATGGACATCTTTCGGATGAATAATGACGATATTCAATATCTGGAAAGTTTGCAGGATGCTCTAATATTGGATAAAAGGATGCTGTGATTTGTTTAAGGCTTTCGAATGCGTTCACTATGTCATTCTCATTAGAAAATCGCTTCTGCATGGAATGAAGTTCGCGACACTTGATCTTACAACTTGTTATTTGAACATTAGAAACTACAATTGCAAGCGTTTAGTTGTTTCTGGAGGCCATGACCACTAAGGGTGTTCCACAGGATTCAACTCTAGGGCTACATGTTTATATTGTTGAACTAAACCATGACTAATACGGCCAAAACATGTCCCGTTCACAACAACAACATTTTTAATAAAATTTCATATAGGCGTAATATAGTATCTATAATTTCCTTTCAGCTCTGTTGTAATAAGTCTCACTGCTTAGAAATTCCTGTGTTTGTTACGAAAGTTTACATATTTAAAGTTGGATCAAGGGCCCAATTCTCCTAAAATAAATTGTTGCCAAACGCAATCGAACCACAACCGTCAATCAGTTTTTGTTTTCGAAAACTTTCAAAATGATTGATTTTGTTTTTTGTGTCAAACAATTCGACAGCTTTTGAAATTGAGAACTGTCTGAATGAACGATTCGGCCTTAGTTCGGTTGTGATTTATCAAGATTTATTTTAGGAGAATTAGGCCCCAGCTCCCCGATTCAGAACCTTGTCGATAAGCAGTTGACGACCGATTCGGTTTGTTGTCTCGTTTCATCTACAATTCACATAACGAGCGAAAAAGAGATGGCAAACTAAATAATCGAATCGTTTTGAATTAGGGTGCTGATCAGGTACCAATATGAGAGAAGGTATAGGGTTATTGAAAGTCAACATCTTCTTCACATTTTATTTAGAGACATCGGTATAAAATATATGAGATATAAAACAGCACAGTCGTGATAAAATTAAAATATATCATAATATACGATAATATAAAACACGTCAATATATTAAAATCAATCATTTTAAAGTGTAAGATTTTTATTCAGACGTGGGCTAATCGAGTGAGGTCAGTTTTCGGAAATCAAAATGCAATTAAAATACTTTTTCTTCTAATAAAAACTGACCCCAGAAGATACAATATAAAATAAAACTTAATAAATAAAATCTAAATGGTATTTGGACAATAGGCATAGAATTAAATATTTTTATTCACTGTGATATTATTAAAGTTTATAAAATTTTTCATTCGTCAATCGAAAAAACTGCCGTAAACGACGGAAGTATAGAAAAATTATACAAACATTTTTTTATATTGATTTTTAAATTTATATTTTATTTTTAATCTTACAATTATTTTATCACAGTGAATAGAGCTTAGGTGTGGGGATTAAAAGTGTAGGGTGTCTAGAGTAAACCCCTAAAGTGGGGTTTATTCGAGAACGGATATATGCCGTGTCATAACAACGGATATGGTAACAATAATTACATATGTATTTTAATGATAATAATATTGTTATATCCTAACACTAACTAATCAATGCATTTCACATTATTATATACGTTTAATATTTATGACCATCAATTGAAACATACAAAGCTGCGGAATGTCTCATACAATACGTTGTCAAAGAAAACAAAATGGTCTGCAAAAACAGACCAATCAAATGTAACATCACTACATACTTGAACATTTATAATAGCATAGCAATTTACTATCTATAGCGTTTATAATAAATACTTTAATACAGATATAAAAGTACTATCAAAATAATAACTTAACTCTCTAAGTAAATCCGTGACAGATAATTAATTAAATAAAAGTAATTACGTATTCCCAGTTGAAGTTAATTCTGGTAGAATTTTACTATTGTAAAATGTTCAGTCTCAATCAGGCTGATATTTTAACACTAATAAAGTTGGACCATTATAAAACAAAAATTAAATAAACATTAAATATACTTATATAATTTCTAAAATTCTCATTTTAATTCTCAATTCCCGATAAATATATGATAAAGCTATAATAAATAATTTGAATTCAAAATAAAATATTTCCTTAAAATTCATAGTAATGGTTAAACCACGTTAACTTTGGCACGGCAATTTATCTAAACCAAATGGCTAACAGCTCAACAAAAGTTATATACATATTTTATAAAATACTCTAACAACTTTAATTCGGCTATGATCAATTGAGCAATCAAAATGCTTGGATTTAAATTCAGATCTTTATCTGGCACTTAATAGTAAGATAGATACAGCCAGATTTGTAGAATGGTTAGTATTGCTAACTCAATTTAAAGCCAAGCACGTTTTTGCTCAAATATAATAAAGCGTGTAAAAATAAATAATATCTTTGGCAACGTTCCTTAAGCGAAATTCAGGCGCTAAAGCTCATTATGCAGATTTAAAATAATTTTATATAATTATAGACTAAAATTACCAGTTATATTACAATACACTAGTTTGTTCTTATACTAACACATCGACGAACATAATATCATTAGGTATATGGAATACTTTTTGGGAACAACTGGCGTACGTCGAAACATGCTTACTATGGAAATTCCTTCGCTCCATACACTTTGACATGCATACTGAGACATCATTTCATCATTGTATGTTTTTACGACATTGGATGAATATTTTCTGACAGCTTTCTAGAAAACTACACACGTTAATTACTCAGTATAATAACATCCCAAATATTTTCAATCTTTCCTCTTCACACAAGCGTTCGCTAGTCGCTCCCAAAACTTAAATAAACATTCATTAAACATTGATACCAGTACAACATACAATGTCTTCATTATTACTCCTAATCAGTAAACATATAATAACAGTAATTCCATTCCTCTCAAAGAAGTATCTTTCGATATTACAGTATACAGCAGACTCGTGTTAACTTTGGCTCATACATTGTTCATACAATTTACTCGATCCCACCAATGCCATGAAATAAACGAACATTAGAAATCAGTGCAGAGCACTGTGACCCCATAACCACCAAAATGTATGAGGAGAGTTTGTCATTCGACCAGTTACAATCCATACCATCGATGTTACGCATATTCCATAAAATAATACACAAGTATCTTTAACAAATAAAATAATACTTAACAACTAAAGATTTTTGTTACCAGAAAATAATTAAGTAAATGAAAAGTGCTTCTTTGAAAATTAATAAGCATTCGTAATCCGATTACATTTTTGTTTTTTTTTTCTGGACCAAACATTGGACCCCGAGATGGCAATGAATTCAATTTTCAATTCAATCCGTACCCAAAATATATATTTAAAAATTATATGGTTGTGTAAATTGATGACTATCAAATCATTGCACCATAGAAATTAAATTATCAAAACTGATAAAAATGATTTCTTTGAAATTTATTTTAGAACACTCTTCTCAGTCTCTTAGGGTTAAAATTCCAAGGTTTTCTAAAATATCGAAAGAAAAATGTAAATTTCCTAATGACAAACGGTGAAGTAATATGAATATGATATTCCACAAACCACATATAATTACTGACATTATTCTATAAGATGATACATTGGTCTATTTAATATCTTTGTTAATAATAAAACATCGAGACACAACATCAAATGTTACACGAACCGCTATTGTATTGATATTGTTTTAATATTCTTTATAATGATTAAAATGTTATGTTATTGTAACTCTACTTAGATAGAAAAGATCAGGGTCTGGGAGATACATTTAATTGGAGAAAGGATGGTCAGTTATTTAAAGACACTGAGTAATTCTTTAATATCTACGAGTGTCCAAAGAAAGCTGCTGAAAAGTAAGAAAAAGAAAGATTAATAGATGGTTTACGGGATTATCAGGAACATTTCTGTGATACAATTCCATCTATTATATTTTAAAAGGGTCGCAAGTCAGTTTATATTATTAATTTTGATAGAATGAATATATTTAGTCGCGTTTATAAAATAAGCCGTCTGAAAGACGAGGTATTTTTCTACGTAAATGAGGATACATAAGGTGTAAACGAAAGTTTAGAAGAAAGTATGTGTGACACACGAAATGATTTTATATTTGTGTATTTAAATACATTACTAAGCTCTTTTATACTAACTGCATGCAATCAGAACAACTATACTATAGTACATGGTCATAATCATGTGTTCAATATAGTTTAAAAATTCTGTTAAAATTTTACGTAAAAATGCAGTTATTTATTATTTTATTAAATCCATTCTGTTCGTACGGACGGTAAGGCTTTAGAATGTTTAATTTTATTATTTTAAATAGATTGTTTTTAGTAAGAAGTTTGTTTAGGGACTCTAAAAACGAAAATAACACTATTAATTTAAATTTTGACATCAGGTTTGTAAATTTTTCAAAAATATATGACTTAGAAATTAAAAATATTCCCAATTAATAATTTTGACGAGTTATAATGTAATATTGAAGCAAGTAAACACTTTAAAAAAATAAAATGATTGGTGAGAGTTACATTGTGAATAAATGGTAGGTTCTAATAAAAATGATATGTGACTAACATTGTATATATACCATAATATTAGATACAAAAGACATAATTATGTAGACACATTACAAAATATGTACAAGTTAAATTACATTAAGGGATAAGTGAGAACAGACTGGAAGATTTTCTATTAAATAATTGTAAGGATATTGAAGAATTAGTCGCCAAATGTACAATCATACCAGTTATTACAATAAACCACGCTATCGAACCGCAAATACAGTCACACAAAATGGCGGCGGTTCCATTTTCAAAATCCATACATGATAGTTTAAAAAAATTAAATGGTATCTTTAAATTACACTTAGGTAGTAGTTTCTACTAAAATCTAAATACTAGAATGTTCCAAGTTACGTTATAAGAAAATAAACTGTGTATCTTAGATAATACTGTAGTGGAACCAAATAAAACGTTAGTTATTTTGTTAATGTTTGTTTAACGTAAGTTTGACGTCACTACACGGGGAGTGTAGTCGTGAAACTGTTTGAAAACGCGACTGGGAATTTAAGTACGTCCAATGGCGTAGTATTATGAATAATTAATTCGATTAGGTTACGTTAAGTACAAGGAGTTTCAGATTAAAGTACAACTTACAATTCATCCCTAGGTAAGAAAATGTAAAAGTAATGTTGTGTATGATCTAACAGTTTTGAAACTGACCGCTACGAAAATAGATAAGACAATAATTAAAAGTGAAGAAGACGACATTCCAGATAAAACGCGCCTCTGCGCAACGGGTTTGACAGACATCGGGAAACTATTGTCAAGAGACACAAATCTAATATTTGATTAAACAACCAACATTGCCGCGACATCGAAAAGTATACGAGTAAATGATGTGGGCCACACTCAAGCCGCACAGATTTCCCTTACAGTAAACAGCGATACATGAACGCTTAAGATACGTTACTCTACTGGTCGAGACTTAGCTTAAGTGTCACTAGCTGCTGATGGCTGCTTGATAAGGTCTACATCGCGTCCTACGCTAGCTTGAGTCTTCAGCTTTGGCTTGTGGTCCTTATCAACAACCTTATGATCAACCTTATGATCATGTGCAGCCTTTTGATCATGTCCTGCCTTATGCTCATTAACTTTATGGTCATGTCCTGCCTTATGCTCATTAGCTTTATGATCATGGCCTTTATGCTCATTACCCTTATGATCATGGGTCTTATGGTCGTGGTGGCCAGATTTGTGGTCGTGTCCGCTCTCGACAACGCTGACTCCGTTCTTATGGGTCGTCGGTTCAGGGTCCTCTTCGGTCTCGTGACGGAAATTCCGGTTATAAAAGTGCAGGCATATGCATCTGAAAATGATAGAAAATTGATTAATGTTTGTGTCGATAATAGACGGAATTTATATGACAAAATACATAAGCATAATATGTTTGCAGAGCGTGGAGCTATTTTTAGCTTCCGTTTTGTTTAAACTGTCGTTTATTCAACGTGGTATTAATGTATAGTGTATCTAAAAATAGTAACAGGTCAAGGACACACGAAAGTGTATTAACTTAACCCCTATTGCTTTCAAACGACCCAAGCTAGTCATGGCAATTATAAATAGTACTGCCAAAAACGCCTTAAGAATAAAAATGAGGGCAATTAGTTACAGTTAAAGCTATTAACGAATAACAATGCAGCGCTGGAGTCGCTTTGTTTTATAAAGCGATCCCTAGAACGGACAGAGATTGAAGTAGAAATGACTGGCCCGCCTTTTAATTCAAACGTAATTAACAACACCTAAATGCCCGCCGCCATTTTATTAAAAATATTGTGCTCAAAAATATAAGCTTTGAGAAAGAACGCCCGGGTGTAATCTTTTTGAAAGAAAGATTTGTGTTTCTTTTTTGTTGGTGTTTAAAGCATTTTTTTGTGGTAAATGAGCGTAATATCTGCGTTCTCATTACGTTTTTAAAACGGCATTGAAACGTTCTACTTTCGTTATGCTATTTTGATTGTAAGATAATGACGAAAATATCTATATCTATCTAAGTATCATCTATCTATACATATGATAAATCTATAGACTTGGCGAAAAATAGTGGGGTGGTTAAAGGATAACCTCTAGAATCCATTTCTATCATTTTTGGAATATTTTTCTGTTGTCGGTTTGTTTGGTGTACACAAAGTACCTACTGAACTGACACAATGCGGTTGATTGACACTGACCTCTCATTGTAAGGAAAGCCTATATACAATGCGAGATCAGCTTATACTGGAAATGTATAGCTTAATCTGTAGCCGTGCGTACCTATCTCAGAGTAACATTTAGTTTTTGTAAAAATTTATTAGAATTTAAATAAAATAAAATTGTTATTGCGACACAATATTGTTTTCCGACGTCCACGTGGACAGAGTTGCGTACACAGCTAGTTGAGAAATAAGTAGGGACAAAATATCCGTCACTTCCCCAAACGTATTGATCTAACATAACTTGCAAAAACTGATCCTTGGTTATCGGTTCATAAAAATATCATAAGTATAGTATTACAAGCAAATGGTGACACGGATGAAGCCATCAATCTCGTAAATGTCAGAGTAGGGTCGGTGCCGATACCAGGCGAATATGAAAGAAAAGAGTTTCAAACGGGCGACAGTACGTAATAACTTTCTTATCTTTAGGACATTTTGCTATGACGTAGTTGGCAAAACTCGGAGGCGTAAAGCATTTAGGGTAACCACTGAAAATCATGATGGGAACGTTTTGATTAGCTTTGGGTTGATACGAGGTAAAAGTAGCAGCAACTATGGTATTAGTATTGGTTCATACGGAAACATTCAGGATTCAATTCACCATTCAGAAGACTTTGCATATTTGTGGCACTTCACTTCATAAGTTCAAGCGCCAAGTCCACCAAATAATCATTTAACAGCTCATTTGCACGGAGATACGTCTTTGACGAATCGTCTTTGTGCAATAAGTCTTTCTTGAACATACATTTATGTGTATTATTGTTTGTTAGCTGTGTTTACCGCTTAATATTGTACATTTCGCTCAGATCATTGCTTGTATTCCTAACTATGTTTTAGTGTAACAATTGTTGGTAAACCAATAAATAAATAAAACAATCACATATTATTAAAGTCTGATGTATCAGCCACTGCTGTCTGATCTCTGCTACACTAATTTTTTTCAGTATATGGGTTCTACCCATTGGTTATACCAATTTCTGATATACTAGTATTTACTAGCACACAAATAATCTCATATCTTTCTCATTCTTCAGTCCACATGGAAATAACATCCATAGGAGCTAATCCAATTATGAGCATATCATAAAACATTACCCACCGTAGCCAAAGGTACCATCGCTACTTGCCTTTCACGTTGAATTAAAAGTATTGTGCCATCGGCGTGTATTTCATTTGTCTAATTGGTTGGGGCCAGTTTACTGTTAATTAACCTAAGTGATTCCCACTTTAATTGTGGTCTTCAAGTCTCTTTATGGGCAAAGAGTTTTCCATTTCGTAAATAGTCTTTGTCAAGGCAAGTTAATTGCAGAAGGAAATAGATTCATCATCCTCATGCCCTAGCCTTTTTCGAACATCGTTGAGATCGGCTTCTAGTCAAACAAGATCAGCTAGATCTCAATTTTGAACTATGCGACTGTCGCCTGACCTCCACAAACCAATTACTGGAAAAAACCGGTATCCTAAGGTAAGTGCGTATACAAGTAGAAAGCGGGTTGCCGGCGCCGATCTGCCAGCGCTTGTCGGTGCTGGTCCGCGCAGGTAGTCTCTATACTGTGTAGCGAACCAGCGCCGATAAGCTCTGAACTTCGCCGACAAGTTCCGACCTGCTCCGATCAGCGCTGGTAGGCTGTCATTTGTTGCTGTATTTGCAAGGGAACAACGCGTATTTTTGTTAAAAAATGCCAGCCCCTGCTTCTACCCGCTTCCTTTATGTAGCGGTTACCTGCACGGACCAGTACCGATAAGCGCTGGTAGGACGGCGCTGGTTACCTGCTTCCGTTATGTATACGCCCTAACACCGGTTGTCAGACTTTCCGGCTTCTGACTACCCGTAACGACTGTCTTTCTAATTAATTTCTTGCCGTCACAGTGCTCAGGCTTCTCAGCAGGAAAGTTAGAATTACATCCGAATTGCATATTACATTCGTAATTTCAATGGCTTTTATTTTGACTATACAACTACATTCATTGCGTGGTACATAGTTCTGGAGAAGTCAGATTGTTATACATACGTTGATATGGAAATTTTTGTTCTGTAAAAATCAAAAGCAAAGCGATTACGAGTTTTTTACGTAATTAGGATACAGAAATAGTAAAAAATACGTGACTTTTATTCAACCTATAATCGATTTCTACTACTAATTAATTTATTATATCCGAGGGAAACTCGTAAACTCCTCTATTACTTCGGAAATAACCCTTGACCTTTAAATGCCAACAGTTGAGGAACAGTTCATTCAAATGACGTGTTGGTTCCATGAATTAAGCTCTTTACTGTGATTAAGCTGTTTGTGGCAATGAGGGTCGAATTATTTCATGTAATTTGATGTTATAGTTAAGTGTCACGTCTGCCTTTCCGTAAACATTTAGGCTTACCGCAGGGCAATTACTACACAACTACAGTTGATCGCCATTTGGTTTTCGTTAGTCAGGCAAGTCGCCAGTCAGATAAGTCGCCAGAACCTCGACTCGCGCAAGTGGTGCGCGTTTTCCTCGCGAGTTGAGAACTAGGAACGCCATTGCTCCGTCCAGTATAACCGCGATAGTTGAAGCGAGAGGATGTAGTGTTTTTACAACAATGGAACAAGATGGTCCCAAATGCTCGTGCGTATAACGCATCATGTGAACGCAACTAAGGCACGTAAACGCGCGTAAACCGCCTCATCTGGACAACCTCTAACTGCAGCTACAATCAACTAGCGATCAAATAAATGTGTCTCAGGCAACTTAGTGGCTTTGTTTAGCTTTAATGTAAAAGTACAAGATATAATTAAGATGGTTTTAATTAAGTTTCTTTGCGGTCTTGCCGCTCAGCAAAAATATGCGTGACTTCAGAAAGATAGCTTTAGCTGTTTGCGTTTATACCACTTAGGACTTATGTCGTCCTGGTATTAATCTAAGAACAGCCTCGGTAGTCCAGCACACAGACTTCGCCTTTTGTAGCACCAATTCCCATCAGATTGTAGCGATGGTTTCTGGTGACGGTTGCTAAGCAACTATCCTAAAACTACACCATTTATTTTGTATGTTATCCTGGTACCAACCTTAGAACAGCTCCTAATATTCCGGCCCCAACTAACGCGCCGCCAGCTCCCATCAGATAGTATCGATGTTGAGCGGCCTCAGCTCCTGGTGACAGTTGCACCAACCCCACCACCAGCACCACGATCCCTAGCAGAAGGGATCCCACTACCGCATGCAGAGCTGCCACCTGTGCATACTAATAACATTTGAAAAATACTTTAAAGATTAGTGTTAAAACATTGATCTCCTCTAATATAACACCGATTAACTTAAGGAGGGAAATAGAAAGGTAGGAGAAGAATTTCATGACAGAGATTTGGATAGTGTATCTGATGATTTAGAGAACTAAGAAAGTACTTTTACGGATCATAATTATTGCCAGTCTACACCTAAAGATAAAACTGCTCGAAAACACGATAGTTTTATTTCAGGGTGTGGTCTTCATAAACAGAAGTGCTGGAAATTTCAGAAAAATAAATAAGAATAATCCGTAAAAGTACGTTCGTGTTAGAAAAAGATGGAGAGACCCACACAACACACAAGAGAGGGAGACGATACATCATGCAAGGGGTATTTTGTTACCTTGTTAGCGGTTAGTGCAAGTTAGTAGCACGGGGCAGTTATCTGCCACGTTCATCGCTGTCAACATACATACGACTTCCAGGGAAGTCAAAACTTTAAAGCCAGGATTAAGTGTCTTCACTACTTGTTCAATGATCGGAGGTCCGACCTTCATTATCATTTGTATTTAAAAAGCCCTTCGTCACAACCACAGATAAAGAGAAATAGATAACGCAAGTCGACCTAATTTGCTTGTCATTCGGTAGGAGCAATTCTCCTTCATGTCACACTACTACGTCAGTTTGCTCTCGACCGTTCTCGATTTCGCAAGCGTGAATCGTAGCAGGATGCGTATGTGTGACTTTTCACTGCAAAGACGCGCTCAAAACGTGCGCAGTGTTTACTTCCCAGCCCTAAATTGTCTTCTTTATTTAGGTAGTTTGATCAAAAAATGTCACAAGCTTGTTTTTAGACGATTTGACAAATTTACGGTTTCTGTTTTTCTCAATATCTGTGGTCACAACGCTAGCCAGATTGTTGGTGACGTCGTGTTACACCGGTGACGCTGCTGCCCATCACCAGCCGTTGTCATCATCATTCTAGCATTTTAATAACACTATAGAGTCAAGTTCGAATGAAAATTGTAAAACGCAGCCGAATGTCTGCGTCCTGCAGGGCTGCATAACTACACTCGGAGCAATGAATTTGGGTCATCAACATAAATCTTAAAACTAAGAATGGTAGATTATTATTCAAATAAAAAGTATTTTATAGACTACTAGCTTTTGCTCGCGGCTTCGCTCGCGTTAATTAATGTCAAAAAAACTCTTAACACACTACTAAAGTTTCTGTTATAATACAATTCAATCGTGATTCGAAAGACACGTAGCGCCATCTATGAATGTTATTGTTGTTTTCCTCGGGAACAGTATTTTTTTTCGGGATGTAAGGTACCCTATGTCCGTTTCTGTACACCTGAAAACGTATATGCAAAATTTCAGGATGATCGGTTCAGTGGTTTAGGCGTGAAAAGGTAACAAACAAACAAAATTACTTTCGCATTTATAATATTATTTAGTATGCTAATTAAGTAGTTTTATAAATTGTATTCAAGTAGTATTAAATAGTCTATAAAATACTTTTTATTTGAGTAAGCATTTTTTTACTTTCCATGATTTAAAGATGTATGCAATGCTCCCGAGTGTAATGGCATTTTAGATTAGTAAATAGACTTCTTCAAGCTTTTAACTACCGATACTCCATTTCATATAACATTAGACAAACGTGGCCCACCAAGTCACGAATAACCTTTAAAACACTTCTTTAAATAGATTCAGCTCATCTTGATTGTCCATTAACGTTCATATAAACATAATACTATGTTGAATTACTGCTGGAACCAAGCATGTTGCTTATTTCTCTATACTTCTTTGCTTAAATGGGTATTTTTTGTCTAATGTTATGATTGTATGAGTATATAAGGTCTTATTTTAACAATCCACGATATTTTGCATAGTGCCTTAGTAAACGTTAAAGATGATATACCTACCACGAAAAAAAAACTGATGGTAATAGATATATTTACTGTTAAAAAAATAATTTATGAAATCAATCAATTAATTAATTTACTGGTTCTTTTAGGTGTAACAGCGTGCACGGCGCCAGCTATCAACTCGGGGCCATTTTCTTGCATGGATGTTATAACAATAATGGATGTTATAACAATATGGATGTTATAACTTAGAATACCAGTACTGAAATAAATGACTTTTAAAACAATTTTAACAAAAAAAAAATACAACTGATTTCATTTTCAGTGATACCTACATTATCTTCAGCATTGACTAGACGCTATGCAAAATATTGTGGATTATTAAAGAAAGACCTTATATGTAAAGGACGAGTACTGATTTGTTAACAATGACTAATAGTGTCATAGATGCATCGATGAGCTGCATGTCTTTAGCCACAAGGTTTTGGAACGGTCAACATTAAACGCACAGTACTCGGCAACGGGGAAAGATAGTTCCAGAGGGACTTGAAAGTCTCATCCTAAATAATATCAATCAATCTTTTTAGATTAAAATGGTATAATCCCCAAATAGTCAAGTGCTAATCCACTAGCAAATTAAATCATCTTCAACCAACATTCATTGTCGACACAGTCGCTACAAGTCGAATTCTGGAAGTATTATCGACTTGCTTGACTTGCCACAAGCTGCCTGTAAAGCTACGTCCACATTTGTAGCATTTTGGCGTATCGTATCTCCGTCTCCGTCGCGTGACACTGACGTGTATCATGATCGCTGGTTAAGGTACGTCCACATTTGTATGTGTGTTTGTCCTAACCAGCGATCATGATACATGTCGGTGCCACGCGACGGAGATACGATACGCCGAAATGCTACAAATGTGGACGTAGCTTTAAGCAGGGCTTCTTAAAATTATTGAAGACGCGTACCACTTTTAAAATTACAAATTACACCTTTCCTTTCCGAATAAAATTATAAGACAAGAAAACAAGTGACTAAAAATACTTTTTAAACAGTAATACTAGTCAAACAAACCACTAATAAAGATTATTGCATTTTATTATTATCTTAAGAATGATATTACGTAAGCTAGCCACGGACCCACGTCAATAGTGACATGGACCCCTCGGGGGTCCATGGACCCAAGATTAAGAAACCCTGCCGTAAAGGTTTAGCAAGCATGTGCTTCAATAACTTGTGCAATTGAACTTGCTAGTGGATTCATCGCTAAACCTACCGCGCTGTCGCGTACTGAGGGGTTACCATGATCTCTTAGGGCAGGAATGTTTTAATATGATTACGAGAGTGGGTAAGAGATGGCGCTAGAGGTCTGTCTAGCGCTGTCACTTTCCCACTCTCGGAATAATATTAAAACATTCCTCCTCTAAGAGATCATGGTAAGCCCCAGAACCACCTAAAAATATATGATAGCCCGGTATGCTCACCTTGCCGCAGACGTAAAGCTCATTCCTCAGCCGATTGTGGTCCGGTGAGGGCGTCGCATCAGCGTCGAGTGGGCGCCCCAGTTGCAGAGGCAGCTGTGACGGCCGCCTCCCCCCTCCTCCACGCTTCTCTGCGCGTCGTCTCTCATGGCGAACCGCCACCGCTGGCATAGCGCCGATCATCTTCGCTGTACAACAACAGACCTTCAGCCGGGTGAAGGAGGCCCATGCTTAGAAGTCATACTTGTAAACATGGGCCCCCTCCATTCAAGCTAGCACATGCAATTTTATGAGTACCTTACCAACCTGGATTATTGTTACCTTGACATTTGAAAAAAAACAAACCCTACATTTCTTCTTTCTAAATAAAACCTTCCAACATTGCTATCTTGCTTACAGAGACCCACAGTCGCGCAAACGTCTCCCCTAGCCCTACTCCTTTCTGTCTAATAAAACTAAGGATTATTTTATTCCTAGATAAAGATCTTGAGCTCCATAACTTCAAGATTCAAAAGTAGAGTAGAAGTATAAAAACGAGCGCAAAGGGTGGGGCACGCGGGCCCCCAGGCAGACGTCACTCCCCATACAGAGGCAGATTAGGTCCCTGTAGCTTATGAGGGGATTCCCTGCCAATCTGGCCCAAGAGACCCCTCCCCCCATTCTGTCTAATAAAATTAAGAGTTATTTTATTCCTGGATAAAGATCTTGGGCTGGTTGGTGCCCTTCAAGATTCAAAGAAGAGAAGAAGTAAAAGATGGAGCGCAAGGGGGGCACGGGGGGCACGGGGGGCACTTGCCCCCCGGGTAGACAACACTTATCATACAGACGGAGATTAGGTCCCATTATGAAGACATTCTCTACTCATCTGGCCATTGTGCCCCACCCCAGAAAAAATCTTGTATCCTCCCTTGATTACCTGCAGTCACCACGTTTTTGTGAACCACCTAGCTATACAGGTTGTAAGGGACAGCCCTCCGTAACCTGACAGGGTGCATTCAGCTCCATGTTTTGAATCATAATCCACCGAAAATTTTCTCAGGTTTTTTTTTAGCGTTTTTTCAATTAATTATTATTCCTTTATTCCAATGCAAAATTGCATTCTCTGTACGCAGCACTCCATTTTTGTAAATAATACAGCTAAAATAAAAAAACCAGCAATGGACGTTGAAATACTCGTAATAGCGGTTACGCACTGCATCCGATCCGGATCCGTGAAAATAAGAATATAAAAAACTCAGACTGAATTCGGATATTGCTTTTCGCACTGCATCCGATCCGAATTCGTGAAAATACGGATCTAGAGTCTAAAAATCTCGGACCGAATTCGGATATTGCTTACGCACTAATCCGATCTCTGATCCAAATCCAAGCAATTCAGGTGCCATCTTTGGCACATTTCCGATTTAAATCCGAGGTAATGCGAAAGCGTTAATACAAACAGTACTACGGCTACTTCGGTCCGTCAATATTTCTTCCGAATTGGAGACTCACGGATAACGGAGAGAAATCGGATGACGGAAGTCGGATCTAGTGCGTAAACTATCATACAAATAATTCTATGACTACTTCGGAACGTATTTTCACGGATTCGGATCGGATGCAGTGCGTAACGGCTCCAACGAGCGCTTGGCGGAAGGACCCCGTGGCGGGGAGGGCGGCCGAAGGCTCGCTGCGCTTACCGTTCGCTACGTGCGTTTTGCCACGGTAACGATACATTGCGTATGAGGTATTAAAACAAAGCAGGTTTATTGGATTCTCGTAACGTGCCTGAAATAATTTCATGGTATACTGAATTCACCCCATCAGTCAGCGGAGGGCTGTTCCTTACACCCTGTATAGCCCTTATTCACCGGTCACGCTTACATTATAATTTAACTAGCAAGTTTATAATTTTCAAACTTTTCCGTGCTCAAAGTTAGGCAGCCGAAGTTAATAAATCATCGTTTATGATGAACGAAAGTATAGTCCCACTGACACAATTTCGACCCTCATATGACAATGCAATAACCAAGACCGAACCCCACTCCCTCGTGAATAGTGATGCCTCGCAATATATCAACACGCACTTAAATGTAGTAAATCTATTTCTTGTCATAATTTAGTTGGAATAAATGGGAAATATGGGCTTTGTGGTATAAACACCGTGGGCCCGAGGTACCGGAAACATTTTAACCATCGATTCCGATGCTTAATTGGAGACGAAAAGCTAGTATATGGTTTGTTGAATAACGCTTAATTTTCGAGATATTCATTATTTACGGAAATAGGGAATATGCATATAATTCAAAACTCTTTCATTATTTAAATACAGGCTGTAAGGGTAAACACCGTTATCCTTGAAACCAGTGGTTTGGTTTCATTTATAGAGCGTAAAATCAATGAATTTTTTTTTGTTTTTTTTTAATTTTCATTTTTCCTCTAAAGCATTTCACCCAATGCGCGGGGGCAACAAGCTACGGGAGGGGGCGCGGGGAACTCGCCATGTGGCCCGACGCACGGCCCCGCACAGTTTCCTACCCCAGTCAGTCAGCTGTCTCGTTAGTGAGTGTGTTTACGCCGCGTCGTAGCGCCGCCGCGCCGCTCTTTTCTCGCGCATATATTTTTTTATTTATTTTTTACTCGGTCCTATATTTTTATGTTTAAGTCAACTACCCATGGTTTCAAGGATAACGGTGTTTACCCTTACAGTCTGTATACATTGTACAGGAGTCAAGAAACAAATTGCATTGTTGTTTTAATTTTTTAAAGCATTACTTATTTTAAAATTAATTATTTTATGTAACGTTTTTTTTGTCGAACGGAACGCAATCTCGAAACGCGTCGTCTTCGAAAATGCCGGAAGTGACATCAAAATCCATGTGAGTAAATCTTTAAATAATATTTTCTTAGCAAACTGTTTCATTTTTCACTGAGGTAAGTTAGTAAGTGCGATTTCTGCTTGAATAAAGCACAAGAAATAATTTAATTTATATGATTTGTGATTAAAAAAGAGATGTTAACAAAGCAGTATCGTGGATTATGACATCACATTATGGGCGCGACAATAACGGATGTTTGAACTGTATCAGAAAATTGTTGAAGTTTAATCATTTTTTTGAGCAACTAACTGTAGTAACATTTCACTTTTAATGCTTTTCTTGGGTTTATATTACTGTGTTTTATTGATTAAGAGAAAACAAAAATTACATCCATATTCACAACACGAAAAATCTCTAGGGTAACAAGCCCTGTGAAGGCGGCGTTGCGACTTTTGTCATACCTTGGTCATACCATACTCCACTCGCCTATGTCGTGTTTTGTCGGGAAAGTTCGTGAAGTGAGAAGTTATCCACTCACATAATAATTACTTAATAAACTTTGCCAGTTTAACCTAATGCGCCTGCCACACACTCGACGAGTGGCATGGGAAGTAACGAGGAAAGGAGGCAGAGACATAGTGTGGCAACATTACTCGTCATGCCACACGTCATGCTCCTCGTCCTGCCCACTGCTCCCTATTTTGTCGGTTTTTGCGCGCGAGTCAAAGGACCGGCAATACGAGTGCGAGTGGCTGGCCACATAATCGCGCGGTCGCAGTCCGCATCGAGCGCTCGCGCAAGACGCACGCGTATGCAAAATTGTAAATTATGTCGTCGCCAAGCGTGGAATGGTCAAATGAAAAACTGTTAATGTTTATTGATTTGTTGTCCACGGAGCCAATTATTTGTTAGACTAATTCATGACATAGTGACTTTATACCTACCGTACTACAAAAAATTCTATGTCTTTTGCGATGAATAGATGTGATCCACCATCTCCGTTGGCGAGGACGACGACGACGATGTATATTTCTTTTTACTACATTAATATAATTAGCTATACTAAAAATACATAGCGCGCACGCTCTGCCACACCGTTTCAACGTCCATTGTCTCACCAAGGCAAATGACAAGTGAGGAGCGTCGCGATTAATTGCGCGAGTAGAACAGTGTGTGGGCAGAGAGGGCAACATCGCGGCAAATCACGGCAGCGCGAGGAGCATAGCGATGAGCAGCGCAAGGAGCATAGTCTGGCAGGCGCAGGTATTGTTTACAAGGAAGTACTAAAGTTAATTGATTTATTTTGTTCCCAAAAACAAAATAGTTAAATTGACTTATTGGTTCATAATACCGTCAGAAAGGCGTAGCTAAAACTCTTTGGGTACTTCGGGCCCTCGGTGTGTAGAAAAATGTATTGTCTTTGTGATATTCTCTGTTCGTGAGTTTTCCTTAAAGGAAATTGATTTTAAAAAAGAATGTGGTTACAGGAATCAATTTAGTGGTTACAGGAAAAGTGTATTTCTGACTCACAGATCGAATTATTATAACAAAGGGAGTTTGGAACAAAGTTCCTTTTCCGTAGTCGTGTAAAAAGAAGATTGAAACTGCTTTTTAATATTTTGGCTTTAGAATTAACACTATAGAATATGGTACGTGGGGTACGGAGTCCGTTAGGAGCGGATTAAGACTGTAATTCCACTCTGTCGCCGGGAAAACGACGAGTGAGAGGTGACGAACCTGGCACCATTTGTGCCATGGGACACATTACCAGAGGCAGGACCATTACCAGAGGTGGACAGGATCCAGTAATTGAAGAACACCTCTGCTTACCCCTACGGGAATTACAGGCATGAGTACCGATATATTTGTATGTAAGCACTATCTGCGTTGCTTTTTCCCCAATTATGTTGGTGACAGCGTCCAATCTATACTTGACTTGACTTACATCACTTCATGTATCTCATACAGACGCGCGCACACTCATCCGCAGACACACCCTCACTCACACACGCACTTACACACTCACACACACACGCACTTACACACTCACACACACACGCACTTACACACTCACACACATACACACTCAAACACCCAAACACACACATACAAACCTACACAATTTCACACGTTTTAAAAAATAATATCGTAGAATTTCACTGTTTACTTTTTCTTGTTGTAATATTCTAATTATAAGAACCCTTAGCCGAACATTGTCTCTTAAGATACAGGTTACCCTAGTTTAAGAGGCAGGGTTTACCTTTTGTATACAGATATCTAGAACATTATTAATACAACCTCTACCCATACCCCTACTAATACATATAAAAGGAGAAGCTGACTGACTGACTGACTGATCTCTCAACGCACAGCCTATACCGCTGGGGTTAGAAAGTTGAAATTTTGACAGTAGGTTCCTTTTGTAACGTAGGCATCCACTAAGAAGGGATTTTTCGAAATTCAACCCCTAAGGGAGTTAAATAGGGGATGAAAGTTTGTATGGAACATCGTCACATAACGGGTTCAAAATTTCACGCAAGCGAAGCTGCGGGCGAAAGCTAGTTGTAGTACCTAAGCACGAAGTCCGTGGTTTCGGCCTTAGTTACGAGCGTTTCCTACTCCCTACCACCTACGGACATACGATTAATTCGGGGCCCGAACTAAGAATGAATGACAACACGATTTGACAGTTGTCCCTACTACCGATGTGTTTTTGCCCGACCGAAAAGTTAAACTTGACACTTGTTTTGTTCACTCCTACGTTTCGGGCGACTTACTTCGTTGACGGACTTAGGGAGTAGGCTCCCAGATGTGCCTGAATACCAGTATTTTACACGGAACAACTGCCATCAGAACATAGCAGACCCAGTTACTGGGCAATGCCGATATCCTAAAGTAAGACCGGTTGTCATACTTTCGGGCTTCTGACTACCTGTAACAAGTGTCATAAATATTCGTATGACATACAGGACCGACAGCTTATCGTGCTCTCCGAGGCACGGAGAGGTCTCGAATAGGAGTGGGTTGTAACAGGGGCTTAGTACGCGTTTCGGCCGCTGAGTTTCGTCCGATCTGGCCGAAACAGCCATTTCATTATTATTAATATTTTTTAGTGGTGTTTCGGACGAATTCTTTTTTAAAGGCAAAGTAACGTCAGAAACATAATCAAATAATACCTATTTTACTTTGTGGCCATGGATAAATCGAAATGTACAATCAAATAAAAAAGTCTTTTTTTTTTACTGAATCCTTATTAGGTGGTTAAGATTCGATCACTAAGGCAAACGGAAACAAAAAAAAAATTTTTTTTTTGGCACTAGTTCCCCTGTGGTGTAAATCTATCTATACCAGTAGCAGATCATGCAGTTTTAAGGAATTACACGAATTCGTTAACACCCTGTATAAGACTGATTATTGTTGTTTACATTTATAATTCTTATTTTTAATTGATATATAAGACTGATTATTGTTGTTTACATTTATAATTCATAATGTACGCTTTTTAATTGATATATAAGACTGATTATTGTTGTTTACATTTATAATTCTTATTGTACGCTTTTTATTTGATATTTAAAGACTGATTATTGAGATTTATCATGTTTACTGTTGATTGTTGTAATTGTATATTAAACTTTATCTTTGTCCAACAATTCCCTGACTTTTACTTCAATAATATAACCCTGCCTAAGATTTTTCATTCTGACCGTACAAAATTTGCTTCAAAAAAAGTATCGCCCGAAACGCCACTCAAAAATATTAATAATAATTAAATGCGTGTTTCGGCCGGATCGGACGAAACTCAGCGGCCGAAACGCCTACTAAGCCGTAACAGGTAAAATCACGCCTAGGGTTGCCAAACGTACTATAATATATAGTATTGTGCTGTATTTAGGGTCTCCGTACTATATACTGTTGAAGAAATATATAGTACGCGAAAATACTATATTTCAGTACAATAGCTCAATGTAATACTAAAATTAGTAAAATAAAAAAAACTTCCCGCAAATTTCGAACGCGTCTTTCGTTCGACAGAAGTATTGTGCGTGTGCGTGTCCGTGTCCGTGTCCGTCGCTCCTAATTGATACGTCAATGTCAAACTTGACAACATCAAACTAATGTTTATTTATTCTAATCTTGGTTGCCTTTTTATAATAAATATGTTGCAGTGCCCTAACCGGGTTTCATGTTGAAACTTATTTACTTCTATAACATCTATGTACACATGAATGCAATAAAGAATTTGAGTTTGAGTTTGAAAAAAAATATAACTTGTCTTTTTTTTATTTTTCCCTACTAAAATACTATATTTTTTATGGCTTTTTAAAAAAATACTAAGTATATTCAGACAAAAAAATGTTGGCAACCCTAGTTACGCCTGTTCCTGTTACACGTAAATAGCAGTTCCAAAAACCTGTTACAAAAGAACAGTCTGTTATTTCATACTATGTGGGAACAAACTATTGTGTGTTACCACAGATAACAACGTTTAAACTCTTTACTGTAACAGTAGGACTTCTCTTTCTAACTAAGGTGTTAAACCTATGCGAGAAAAGGAAAGAGCTTGTGACGGCTGTAACAGGGTGTCACAGAGTAACAGTAACATTTTTTATCTTATTCTAACTAAGGTAACTGTCATAAGCATGAATAGAGAAAAGCTTGTGACTGTCTCGGGGATTTTGTTAGCTCGTGGAACAGGAACTGCTTTTTCATTTTGTTGATACCTGTTTTAAATAGCTGTTACGATAAATACGCCTCACTCCTAGTCTCGAACGAACGGTCACCCATCCACGGACTGACCGCGGTAAGCGTAGCTTAACCGTAAGCCATAAATGAGAATACAAATACATTCAGAACCATAAAAACTAACAACGACTGTTTGAACTACAAAAAGCACTAACAACAACTGTTTTAGACATTGACTTCTGCAAAAGCATTGATAACTTTGAGCAAACCTACAACGATTATAGACGATTATAGGCCCTAGCTAGAATAACTGTATAATTATACTTACACCGTTGATTATCTCTTGGCTGTAGTAAAGACTGGAGCATATCTGCAACAAACAATTTTATGTCAAATGGATGTTCAAAGATGGCTGACTTAGGGCGCTTTCTTAGACGGTTGTTGTCGGACTGTAGCCGTGCCGCAGCAGTGCGGCTGTCGAGCTGCAAACGGTCGGTTGTGTTTCTACATACAGATCTCAAATAAGTTTTTTGCGATTTCTGACTTTTCTAGTACTCGAACCTCAGTTAGTCCGGAAAAGTTTTTTGATCCTTATGGGAAATGGGATCGATTGGCATCATAAAAAAGATTTGTGAAAACAGCCCTTTTTCTCGCTGACTGTACTTTTTTTTCAAAATCTGTGAATGCCGATTGAAATTATCCCAAAAGTTAAGGGTAGTCTTCTAAGAACGTTTTCCTGTAGCTACAATGGTTAAGGTAGCTGCCCTTCATGCCCCATCTCAAATTACCACCCTGTATATTATAGGCAAGGCTCAGACATTGAATACTACCTACTCAACAAAATATTGACATTATTCGGTACATACGTGCAATAGATGCACATATAACCGTCAAAAATCTATGTGGAATGCCTTTAGTCAAAGAGAATGGGGAGACACAAGGCAAAACGAAAGTAGATGGCAGCACCTCTGTTGGTACCAATTACAACCAATCAGATGAGTTAACTTGTCATTAGCAATAATGTCAAACAAACGTCAACCAATGAAATTGTTTTGGTACCAGCGATGGTAGCGCCATTAGTTCCCCAGTGTGCTACCACATTCATACAGAATAGACCACATAATTGTCAATATTTATCGAGTGTCGAAACTATACACACATCAAAAAAAGTTTGCGATCACTAGCATAATTATGTATGTGAAGATACCGAATTCAAAGCCCAACTGAAATCTGATTTATATTTATCTAGATAACTATCAATCTATACTCGTACTTATCATGATAATTATCGCTTTGAATCTCGATTAGAAAATTCGGCTTCAAAAAGGCTACATAATTTTTCAAAGTGATCGCAAACTTTTTTTGATGTGTGTAGATATAACAACTGCATTTGTTTTGCCAGTAATCCAGTAAAATATATCGTTTTAAAAGGTAAATAAATGAATACATACAAAAACGTAATATGTAGCAGTCGCAAATAACAAAGCAACGTCTCAAAGATATTTTTTTTATTTAACGTAAAATATTAAAATGCCACAATTCAAAAAATTCATATAGCGAAGGTTCCTCGAACAATATAACTAGAGCGGCTCGTAAAAAAATTAGCAATAAAACCATCTTTATGTTCAACGCTTGTGTTATGGATTTAGTACGGTTTTATGTTGAATTATATGTATTTCTTCATGTTTCTGTTGTAGTGGGATAAGTAGGCGAAGATAATGTTTTGGTTGTAAACGTCATCATAGCTTATGATGATAGCTTATGAATCGATTCAAATGCCTCAAAATTCAGCATATTAGGCAAAGCACGCACTACGAATTTTAATCGGTGCGACGCGCACTACAATTTATTATCGCCTGCGAAATAGCGAAGGCCAAAGACAGTCAGAGCCGTCATGAAAGACTGAGTGAAAATCGAAACGTGGATTTACAAAAGAAGGCGTCGGAGCAGGCGATTCTGACTCACTTACGTCTGAAATCATCACATATCACAAGTCGCAAGAACGCTACGCTTGCTATTTTTTCCGCAGTGCGCGCGCCTTTATACAACATCATAGGGTACAAAACATTCATACGATTTCGCATCTGCTATTTTAAATCGCAAACGATTTTTTTCGCAGTGCGCGGGCTTTAGTATATTGGTATTGTTCACAGATATGCGATTATTATCTGCAATGATTAAACTTCGTAGTGCGCGCTTAGCCTTAAGCGGGCTCTACACTCGCACGCGAACCGCGGCCGTGAATCACTGCCGCGATTCGCGCTTGAACACGGCGCGAAAAATATAGCCCTCTACACTCGCAACCTTTCGCATTTACGTTCGCGTATTTGACTGAAATGGACGTGGAAGTTACTGTGGCTGCTGCTCTGACACTGTGTGCTTTAGCATGTTGGGCTTACCAAAGCACGGGTTCTGCTTATAACACTCAAGGAATACTAGTTCGCGATCGTTACTCCATTCGATGCTCATTTTTTGTTACGTACTCTTGTCACTGCGTCTCAAACACAACTGCGAACACACCGCGAGTGTGGATGCGTACGCGTTCGCACTTCGCAAACCTTTTGACCGGACGGGGAACGCCGGAAAGCACGATCGCGATGCCGCGAAACCATCCACACTCGCGGTTCGCAGCCTTCGCGGGCTTTCGCGGCGCGAGTTTAGAGCCCGCATTAAGAATAAGCATAATCAGTGCATTACTGTCCCACTGCTGGGCACAGACGTTTTCTCAGAATGAGAATGCTTTAGGCTAGACTACACACCACCGAGAACTTTATGGAGCCCTCTCAGAAATACGCATGTTTCATCACGATGTTTCCCTTCACCGTTAACGCAAGTGAATTCTAAAGAGTTCATGAATTCAAAACTCATAGGATCACAAATGATTTCACTGCAGTACTAAGTAATAAACATTAGTGGTCTTGCAGTCGCACTCAGTACGGAAGTGATCGGTTTTACGAAGTTTGCCGATGGGACTTCTTAGTTGTTGTCTGTTGTAGTTTGTTGACTTCAGACCGAAAAACAGAGATTGGGCCGCGCTTTTAGTACATAGATAGATAGGGTTGCCATACGTTCCGTATACAAGGTGTAACATAAATAACGCACAACCTCTTAAGGGGTCACTGTACTCATCATTATGAACAACTTTTACTATGGGACCAAACCTGAAATCTCGAAAAAATAATCAGCTGTTCCCTACATTTTGACGAGTTATGCGAATATAAATGTAGGGAACAGCTGTTTTTTTATTCGGTAACCTTTTTTTTTTTTTTTTTTTTCTATTTGACTGCTGTAGGTCGTCCTAGGGGACGGTTTCTACGTAACCGGGCAGTTATTGGCGTGACCTAAAGGGTCTCCAGCCAATGGGGGGGAAGTAAAATACTTAACCTAAGCTAACTACTTGTACTACACTAACATCATGACTACCTGCAACAACAGCACTAAGGGCGACCCCTAGTGGGACTCGGACCTCGGCTTAGGGCGTTGCTGGCGTGGACATAGGGGGGGAGACAGCTTGATGAGGGCTGAATTATCGGTGTGACTGCGGAGTCTGAACAGACGACCAGCTCTACGACGGGAGAGCTCGGTGGATCGTGACCGGCGGCGGTGGGACGTCGCGACGGGCCTCGTCGGCGAGGACGGTATGCCGGACGGCGGCGGACGTTGTGTATTGTGCTGGTCGATTTACTCGCCTCCTGGAGGAGGGTTATTTCGTCATCGGGTTCTAAAAGTGTGTGCCTGGGACGGCGAACTTTACTTATGAGAGAGGGACTGTAGTCGGCCGCTGCGGCGACTAGGGGGTTCGGATGGAGGGGGGCAGTGTCGAAGTAACGCTTGGAAATGCGTTTGAGGTATTGCCTGATGGTTGGCATTTTTAGATCGAGATGGAGTTGGACGTTACGCATGAACCACGGGGCAGCCGCGGCTCTGCGCAACACTCGATTCTGGAGGGTTTAATATTCGGTAACCGGTAACTGTTCCGTATTTCAATAATTTCAACAAAATTCGGAAATGGCCCGAGCTGGGCACGAGTGACGCATGCGGGCCGCCGGCTTTATGTACTATTATTCGAATAAAAACTTTGATTTCGACTTTTTTATTGATTTGTTTGAAACGTCCCGTATTGTTCCCTGAAAGATATGGCAAGCCTATAGATCAGGGATGCACAGACTTATTAGGAGTTGGGGCCAATCGAGCGGACTATGAGCTAAAGGCGGGCGGGCCACCACAATTAAAAACAATAAAAAAACGTTGAATATAGATATTTTTTAAAATATAAGTATCGTAGTGTGGGCTTTTGATAAAATTCAAAATCATTATTCAGAAGCTAAAGCTGGCCATTACTGATAGAATGCAGTATTTTCATATAAACGCATAAGAGTTTTAATTCGCTGGCGGGCCGCATGTACATCGAAGGATGGGACGCATGCGACCCGTGGGCCGCGGTCTGTGCATCCCTGCTATAGATAGACAATCTCAGAAAGGACGTGAATAAATTCAAGCGAAGTCTTTTTGTCATTGCGGGTATTGTGTGTTGTGACTAGTTTCGATTTCTTTATCGATTCAGAAACTTAATTTCTCTTTGTTGACGTTTAAGTAGATCCTTCTGCG
The DNA here is from genome assembly GCA_905220435.1 of Amphipyra tragopoginis. Lineage (NCBI taxonomy): Eukaryota > Metazoa > Arthropoda > Insecta > Lepidoptera > Noctuidae > Amphipyra > Amphipyra tragopoginis. The sequence goes on from HG991994.1 coordinate 28,236,339, forward strand.
GCAATGCACTCCGCTAGTCTGTACTCACCTTATCCCAGATCACCAAGAAATCTTTCATTTTCATGTTTGATCAAGAATAATGTTGTTCTATCCTTTAGGAACGCAATGTTTGTTTTTCTGTTACACTGTTCCCCGAAACGAATGAGCAATTCCAAATAATAGTGCACTAGGAACAAACATGTTTTTGTTTGTGTTATTTACTATTTCTTAGTTTGTTTTTAAACGAAAAACATTTCGTAATCAAATTAAAATACCATAGATAGATACATGTGTGATGTTTAGGGTTGGATCCCCAGCAGCAGTGCAATTCTGTAAGAATCTCACCTCGATCGCGACTGTCAATTAGACACTTGTCGTGACACAGCGTGGATAACAAAACTACGCGTTATTGATTATACTGTCGATTATCTGTGTGTTATTTGCTTCTATAATCCATACTGTGACATTATGGATATCGAGCTAACCGTCGAGATTGAGGTGGGTTTCTTACAGAATGACACTACAGGTCTGGCAAAGTGTTATTGGGTTTTTCGGTGTGGAATTTCTCAGCAGCCCGAGTCTGGATTTGTGCTCGGTTGATGGGACATGGGAATTAAACATAACGGCAAAATGAAGCCCTATACACATCTGCCCGATCCTTCGGGGAATACAGGCTTATTGTTATGTTATGTAAATAGATTTCAAGTCTTGAGCATCAGCGCAAAGTTGCTAGTCTATCGGTTTTTTATCAGATACATTTCGGAGAGCGTGCTTCAGATCTGCATGATCTAATTCCCCCCTAACCCTTTTTTCTATCGGACGGCCAGAAGCACGAAAAAGCGCCATCGGTTCATGGTTGATATACCAAAAACCTGAATGAAGCGCTTTGATTCCACTTTCATTGTGAAAACCGCCAAGCAGTGGAATGCGGTGCCCGAGTGGGTGTTACCCGACAGCTACAATCTGGGTGTCTTCAAGTCACGAGTGAATCGGTTTCTTCTGGGCAAGCGTGCTCCATCGTAGACCGCATCATCGCTTAACATCAGGCGAGATGGCGGTCAAACGCAAGCCAAATCAAACAAAAAAATAGGTACATAATTTTTTTTAGTAAAAATGCCAAATTGATATTTAATTACGTTTTGATCCGATTTTAATATTAATGAATAATGAATCCCTATTTCAACTAAGATCAAAAAAAATATGCTATTTTCGTCATATTTTGTTGAATATCTTTATTTCAGCGAAAAGTGTAGGTAAGTAGTTAAACACAACAGATTTCCTCCTGAAGTTAAAACGAACATCATGACTGGTTAATTGCTTTACAAACTCTGGTCATCATTCTGTACAACTTCTACTTTGTCCCAAAAAAAGGCTGAATTCGTGAAAAAAAAATCTGCTGATTCATAAATTTTGTTAAGCGACATGATTTATTTTGAAAAGCAGTTTTTAGAGTTCTGTACCCAAAGGGTAAAACGGGACCCCATTACTAAAACTCCGCTGTCCGTCCGTCCGTCTGTCACCAGGCTGTATCTCATGAACCGTGATAGTTAGACAGTTGAAATTTTCACAGATGATGTTGTTGAGTTAAAGTTGATGAGTTGACTTAAACATAAAAATATACGCGCGAGAAATGAGCGGCGCGGCGGCGCTACTACGCGGCGTACACGCACTCGCTAGCGAGACAGTTGACAGTGACAGGGTAGCGAACTGTGCGGGGCCGTGCGTCAGGCCACGCGGCGAGTTCCCCGCGCTCCCTCCCGTAGCTTGTTGCCCTCGCGCGTAGGGTGAAATGCTTTTGTGGAAAAACGAAAATATTATAAAAAAAGTTTGTTATTTTTCATTGATTTTACGTTCTATAAATGAAACCAAACCACTGGTTTCAAGGATAACGGTGTTTACCCTCACAGCCCGTATGTATTGACCAACTATTTAGCAAACCTCTTTATTTATTTACAGACAAAGTATTTCCCTAATCGGTGGTGTAATTAGCTAAGTTACTGAAACCCTCCCGGCTAGAAATAGAATGTACAAGGCACGGACTCTGTTAGGGAAAATTGCTGTGAAATTGGGTCACGCGACGTAAAATGTTTTGCCTATTTTCTATTAAGTTTTTTTAGGAAGCGGAGTTAGATCCGTATTCGGAATTGGAACAGTCCATTACGTCATTTTTGTAGGTGTCATCTATACATATAATACACTTGGCGTGTTGGAACCACATTGGAAATATAAAAAAAATAGCGGGGAGTTAATGGATAACCAATAAATTTGGTTTTTTTTTTGGAATTTTTGCCTTTTTGTAGGTTTGTTTATACACGCATCACGTAAAAAGTACTGATTCAATGCGGTTGACTGTTATAAACAAATATTGTGCGTATCTTGGAGTAACATTTAGTTTTTGTTTCATCGTAATCGGTTCGCTCAATCAAAAGATATTAGAATTTAAAGTTATCTATATAAAAATTAATCCCTATTTCACTTGGTCACGGCATCACGCGTGAGCGGCTGGCCCGATTTCGCAATTTTTTTTTATGTTCGTAATTGTCTGGAGAAGGTTCTTAGGAAAGAAAACTTTGATATTTTAAAAAAAACGAAACTATCTCAGTATGTCCATATTCTTCATTTGTTTACCGCATACTTGAAAATGGTTTTAACTTTTTGTTACTATTTTGATTTTGTTTCTGAAGGTAGGTAGTAGGTAAATAGTAGGTAGGTAGTAAGTAGGAAAAAGTGCATTGCAACGCATGCCGGGTACAGCTAGTCAGGAATAAAGTTTAGTTTTAGCGACACAATATTGGTTTCAGAATTCCACGCGGACGGAGTAGCGGGCACAGCAAGTATGTAATAAGATCGGTAGGAGCATTCATTTATCACTGATAATAAGATTACAAAAAAAAAAACTGTTACTTAAAAAATGGGATAAAAAAAATGGCAGATTTACTATTGCCTTTCGCTCACAGACAACGTGCGTGAGCGAGATGCAAATAACAACAACAATACAAGCGCCGCCATTTCCTATCTCATTATTTATGTAATCAGGTTGTAGTTATTATTCATATACAAGGTTAGTCGGAAAGAGGGTAGTAATCCAAATAGGGTGTTAAAGTAATACAAACCTATAAGGTCCAGCGCAGGCGACAGACTTTTTGTCCGGCGGACAGGAATTGACGTGGTTGGTAGTCTTTGCCGGTCTAGAAATTTAACACGGACTCAACGCACACGACGGTAATTTTGTCTGTAGTTGTCGTTAGAACTCTAGTGTCTGCGATGGCAACAACTACCAACTACTTTTATTCTTGTCCGTGGTAGTCCGCCGGACAAAAAGTCCGTCGTCGGCGCCGGGCTTTATAATGAATAACTTTTGTTATACAACTTTCCACAAAAGTCAATAATTTAAGAAAAAATGCTGATTAAAGATTTAGATTATTATGGGCAAACATTAAAATTCAAAACTCATTTATTTAAATTAGACTGATAATTTATTTAAGTATTTATTGTACATACAACAAGGAAAACACAACAAGGAAAAACAATTTAAATACAAAAAACACAATGGGCGGTCTTGTCTAATAAAAGCTACATTTTAAACGTCAAAATTACAATAGACAGCCCCCTAAGGCCCGGTGCCCACTGGCGGGATGACATGGCAAAGGATTTTATTTTTATTCAAATAATAATAATCCTAATTTTCCGCTCACACGTTTGTTGCCCCCTTCGCCTATATACTGGCAGCTTTCAGGGAGCCCAGCTAGTGAGCTGACGAGTCACCGTCTGCCAACACATTGTAAAAAACTTGAAAGGCAGACGCCGTTTTCTTCCGGCAATAGAGGTTAACCGGTCCACAAAACACCCCTTTCCATAGACCAGATATTTTTTACCATATTTTACAATAGTTTTGCACCCACCAGAGACGGTCCATGACTGTACTCCAATAGTGCAGCCGTGTATAGTTCCCGGTTGGTGCCCCACCCCATTTTAGATTAAAGTTCTCAAAGGGGCCTCTGCGTGTTGGACCTGTGTCCCTCGTACAAAGGACCGGACATCTTCCGCACCGAAGATGAGCCGTGAACTTAAAGAGATCCTAATTTTAATACCACTAGCATTTGTATTTGCCTAGCATACAGCGGGAAGCGTCGTGCCGCGGCATACCGAAGCATCCCGCAGTACGGGAATTATGAGTCTTAAAGGGTATTTATTCTAAGACAAAATTATTTGAGCTTAAAAAAATCCCTTGCCGTGACATTCCGAAAGTGGGCGCCGGCCCTAATTCGTCCACCCTTCGTTCGCCGTACTCTGGAGGCCTACTCCGAAAATCGAAAAACCGGCCAAGTGCGAGTCGGACTCGCGCACGAAGGGTTCCGTACCATTATCTATAAAAACGGCAAAAAAATCACGTTTGTTGTATGGGATATTTGTTTTATTTTAATTTTTTATTTATTTTTAAAGTGAATATAAACTAAATATTCTGGGAATATTTCAAGCGTCTACGTGTTGCCGTTATCATTATCGAGCAAAAAAATCACGTTTGTTGTATAACATAAACAGAATTAAGTAAATATTTAAGGGGGCTCCCCCTTAAATATTTACTTAATTCTGTTTTTTAAGTATTTGTTGTTATAGCGGCAACAGAAATACATCATCTGTGAAAATTTCAACTGTCTAACTGTCACAGTTCATGAGATACAGCCTGGTGACAGACGGACAGACGGATGGACAGCGGAGTCTTTGTAGGTAATAGGGTCCCGTTTTACCCTTTGGGTACGGAACCCTGAAAAGGAAGTTCCGGCTGACGGATCGCACGGTTTCCAACCACGAAAATTTTCCCGATCCGATATCGTATTGATATTCGTTTTTTTTTAAAAATTTTTGACATTTTGTCTTTCGTTCACCTTACTACCAAATGTTAATTAACATCTAGTAGATCGTTGTTTGACAATATTTTGTTCGTATATTTTAAGTTTGATGTGCTTCGTTGTTTCGAGCCGAAACATCGATGTTCGTTTTCCCCCTGTACTGTAATAAGTACTCTTTTGGACTCGAAACCTGTTTCCGGCTGACCTTGTATATTTAAAGTCCAAACCAATCTATTTAGTCTATTTACTCTCTATATTACAACAGTAACACCGTTTATTTGAGTTGGCAACTCCGCAACGTGCCGACTGCGTTAGGAATGTTCTTGGAATGGTTATGATAAGTGTGTGGTTGCTATCATGAACGTGAATTCTATGCTGAATCATTGTTGCAGCCCTTAGGAAAACGTGAGACTGTCTACATCTTTAACCCGTGTGTGGACGGGTTAGAACAGGTGTGGGCAAACTACGGCCCGCGGGCCAGTTCTGGCCCGCGAAGGGCTTTAACGTGGCCCGCCAACCTTCCCTTTTAGAGTATGAGTCCCTCGGAAATATATTTTTGCAGCATGAGGCTGCACAAATGGGTATAACATAAAGACATTAATAATATGTATAATTAATAGAATGAGCCAAAAATTTAAATTTTTGGTGAAACAAAATGCATTTTTTTTCGGCCCCCTGCTAAATTTCTTGCGTTTTTCTGGCTCCTGGTGAAAAAAGTTTGCCCACTCATGGGCTAGAGTATAAAACTTCCTCACCGCACGCTGGGAATAGTCGCGTGTTGTGAGATTATACAAAACCCAGCACGCTTGGTGATAGGATCTATACTGATCTATACGGTCCGCCTGGGCAGATACCACCCTCAGGTTAAAGTCAAGTCAAGCAGTTTACTGTGTTCCGTCGTGTGTATGCGAGAGCCAGAGGGGTATAGGGGAATCCTTCTATACAGGACATTGTCTGCGCTTACCATCAAGTGCGGAGCCAAACGCGATCAAGTCAGGGATTTAAAAAAAAGGACCTTATACAGGGTGTAAACGAATTTGTGTAATTCCTTCAAACCACATGATCTATTAATGGTATAGATTAACCCCTCACGGGATTTAGATTGATTAAAAATAAAAATAAACTATTTTTTTCCCATTTTTTTTATGTGGCTGAAATTTTCGATGTCATGCATAAATGAATGAAGGCACGGCGAAACAGCTGACGGGCACGACTAGCCCCATATCGCTCCACGCAGTCAGTTAACTTGGGACGCTAAAATTGCTCAGATACAAAATAACATGGTTAGTTTTATGAAAACTTTATTTGTTTTTTCTGAAAAGAACCTATGCAGGTGACCCTCACCCTCATCAGTGTTACCAGTAGATCACGCGGTTTGAAGGAATTACACGAATTCGTTTACACCCTGTATGTGGTGTACCTATTGCCTACATCTCTGCAAGGGTAAGAATAAATGTCTACTTTCTACTCTAATCTCAAATATTCAATTTACTACGTACCCACATCATAGGTACATTTCCCTACTCATTTCTTATAAGTGCCGTATGACATTTAGGTAGTATATCATGTTTCGTCACCAACATAAATAACTCCTAGTAACGCGAGATACCGAGAATGTTCGGTGGTAGATATTGTACCCTTCCCGAGCGCGGATAAGATGGGATTAATGTGCAACTGTAGCGAGCGACGGTCTCGTAATCATTGTGCGACGGTTGTCTTTTGTTTTCCGGGATTATACCGGAAAATGAAGTGAAATTGTGGATGTTGTTGTATTTGTGAGACAAGGGGAGAGAGTTTTGTGAATTACATGTGTTTTTTTTCAACTTCAACTTCAAAACTCATTCCCCCTTATTACAAAAGATGATTTAAACCAAGACTAAGGTAAACCCAGGTTTAAAACATACCCATCACTTTCTTATGTCATATAACAAAACAAGACGGGGCTATTTTAAAACCTAGGTTCTTCTTAGTCCATCTTTTGTAATAAGGGGGATTTATTCAAAATAGACTAGAATTAAATCTTTAGAGGTTAAAACGGGATATTTACCATGTTTATTATTTGATGTGAGTTTCCGATATTTCGATAGTTCATCCATGACCATGGCGCTTGTAACGGTGCCGAAATATCGGAAACTCACATCAAATAATAAACATGGTAAATATCCCGTTTTAACCTCTAAAGATTGTGTTAGTGACCATGTCAGTTTAAAAACTTAGACTAGAATTACTTAGTTCTATTTGAACGTCAATGTTACAAAAGATAACGCCCGCCATTCACCGCTTCTTAGTATTTATGCTGTGAAGTGTGAAGAAGAAACGGCGCAACAAACTCCCCAGCAACACAGTTCAGTCTGTCAGGTGAATAAATTAATTGAGTCTATGCAAAGACCTTAGCTTGTACAATAATAAAATTGTTCAAGCTAAGGATAATAAAAAAGTATAATAAAACAATTCTGTATGAATTGAAACAAATAAGTATCTAAATACTATAAACACAAACATAAATCTACATTTATATGTGGCTTCCCTGGAAACCAATTTATAGTTCTTATGAACTATAAATTGGTTTCCAGGGAAGCCAAATGTGCAGAATTGAATTAACGCCACACGTTCATATCGTCAACATACCTAGTCTTTTATCTTATGGTATGTATAATGTTTTCAAAAATGTAAAGGGAAGGCATCGTCAGAATATTAATCTCTTTAAAGAAATCTCTAAGGGACTCGTATCGCCCGCAAATATTCTCTGCGAGACACGGAATTGCACGTAGACCTCTGCAACGAATGGTTGCAGGGGACTGCTATAATCTCCCTGAGGGGCTAACAGATAAGCGACAATCTCTACGCTATGAGGCTGGCACAAGCTATACGCATTCGATGCACGGAGAATGAGAATGAGGGACCTATATCTTTCATATAATATACTTAGCTTTTGCCCGCAGCTTCGCTTGCGTGAAATTTTGAATCCGTTAAGTGATGATTTTCCATACTAACTTTCATCCCCTATTTAACTACCTTAGGGATTGAATTTCGAAAAATCCTTCCTTATTCCTTGTCTACATTATAAAGGGAACCTCTGTGCAAAATTTCAGCTTTCTAGGTCCAAGGGTTTGGGCTGGGCGTTGATGAGTCAGTCAGTCAGGACTTTTTTTTTATAGATAGATCGAAGATTTTGTTCCAAAATTGTGTGGTTGTCGGTAAATGACAAAAGGCTGTAGTCCGAGAGCCAGCTGCAAAAATACCTACCTCATCGGCTACCCCAATAGGCTATGTTTAGATCGTTAACCGACACTTAAACACGTCAAAAAAATCAGGTCTGCCAGAGCCGATCCTGCCGGGTCATAGAAATAATCGATACTTTTTGACGTAATTTTTTAGTAAAAATTACGTCATAAGATACCCGAATGAAAGTGCTGGCAGCAGTTAACCATTGATTAGTTATGTAAAAAAAAGTGGGTCTGCCATTGCGCACCCTGCCGGAAGTACTTGGCAGACCCCTAAAATATGCCCTTCTGACACACTAAACCTACCTCATCGAGTACCCGGATGGGACCAACGCTAAATAATAACCAAGATGCCCCTGAGAATGGATCAAAAGGTCTGCCAGGTCTAAGCTTGCCGGAACTTAGTGTTCAAAGCATTTGAAGTTGATAGGGAGCATACTTTCACCTGAAGTCAAAACAACATTATTTTGTTTCTTTTATACAAATTTATGAATATTAACTGCTTTTCTTATCACAACATGAAAGAATAATAAATAGACCAAGAAAACCAAATAGGTACATAAAAACCATCGCGCGAAAACGAGACAGCTATAGTTCAAACCAAATCAAATCAAAAAAAAAATATTTCACATAAACCAATACAGGCGCTTATGAAAAGTCGAATTTAGGTGCACGGTTCCAATTAGTCGTTTCCTATGGAGAAGAGCCGGCAAGAAACTCAATGGTTACTCTTTTAAAAAAAAGGGATATCTTTTACAATTTCAGTGAATACAGTAGGTACTATGAGAGAGAACAATGTAGTCTTGACCACAGACCTTGGAGTATAGTACCAAGTCTTGAGTACAAAATTTAACCAAAAAGGGGAAAAAAAATGTAGAAGAAGAAAAAAAAATACAATATGAATAATAGTAATTTACACAATTATATGTATAGGCAAGTCCACAAAGTTCTCACATTTACAAAAAATAAAATGAAGCTAAATTATATAAAACAATTGACATACTTAAATGTCATCATAACTTAAACAAAAAATCATTATAGAGTAAGATAAAAGATATCTTGAGAGTAATGATAGCAATAAAAATAAAAAATAAATAATCATAATTGAGGATAGTTGATACACATACGTCGTTAATGAGGTACCAGGGAAGCCACATGTGCAGGAACTAGAGCCAAACATCTCTGTCCTCGACGTAGTCCTTAATCTTGTAGTAATCTCTTCTTCATCCCATCCTTGACTATGCCGATGCCAGCTATCTTGATCTCACCGAGGACCAGTTTAACAAACTTGAGCGACTTCAAAATTTTTGTATAAGATTCATATTTGGTTTACGTAAATATGATCATGTGTCAGAATTTCGTGCTAAACTCAAGTGGCTTCCAATACGCCTTCGTCGGAATACTCATATTCTTTCCCTACTATACAGTATTCTATTCAATCCTACAACCCCTTCTTATTTTAGAGAACGTTTTGAGTTCATGCGTGATTCACACTCACGGTCCTTGAGATCATCGGAAAACTTAAAACTGAAGATGCCTCTGCATTCCACAAGATTCTTTGATCATTCCTTCACTGTCCAGGCCATACGCTTGTGGAATGCACTACCTGTGTCTGTGAGGCGTGCTCAGTCGTTGTTCTCCTTCAAAAGAATGGTGAAGGAACATTATCTTGCTGTCTAGTAGTTTTTTTAAATTGTCTATATGTATTATGTATTTATATATTTTTACCTTATTTGAGTATGTATATATATATATATATATATTTAAGATATGTTTATATATTTTTGTGTTATTTTATGTATTAATATTTAGTTATTTCCAGATTTTTATTAGGTTATATATTTGTACGCTGCAAACTGCCTTTATAATTTCCTTAGCAATTCTTTCCATCCAATGGTTGTCTGGAAGAAATCGCTTTAAGCGATAAGACCGCCATTTGTACTATTCTTGATCATGTATTCCTACTGTTTTATTTCTTTTAGTGTACAATAAAGTATATCTATCTATCTATGCTTTTTGAGTGAGGACACGTTTAATATGGGTTTTGAATTTTCCCTCGGTAAGATCTGTTACAGATTTCGGCAGTTTGTTATAAAAACGTACGCCATTGCCCAAAAATGACTTACTAGTTTTGCTTAGTCTAAATTTAGGTATCACAATTTTATGTTTATCCCGTGTATTTTTATCATGAAAATTACTCCTAACATTAAACAAATGCAAATTTTTGCGTACATATAAAATATTTTCTAAGATATAGAGTGACGGCAAAGTGAGTTTTTAATATCATTAAACACGTTTCTAAGGGACTCGCGGGAACCCAGGTTGTAAATGGCACGGATTGCTATCTTTTGTAAAATAAAAACCGAATCGACGTCAGCTGCCGAGCCCCACAACAGAATGCCGTAGGACATAATGCTGTGGAAATAAGCGAAGTATACTAGCCTAGCTGTAGCCACATCAGTCAGCTGCCTAATTTTCCTAACAGCATATGCAGCAGAACTTAACCTCGCCGACAGGGCAGTAATGTGAGCACCCCACTGCAATTTTGAGTCAATAGTTATACCTAGGAATACGGTTTCATTAATTGTATCAAGTTTGTTGCCATCAAGCATTAAATTTAAACCTACTTGGGGTACATTTGGTAGAGAAAATCTAAGGCATTTTGTTTTATTTGCATTAAGTAATAGATTATTGGCTGTAAACCATTTGGAAAGAACAGTTAGGCTCTCATTGACATGTAAAACGTCCCTATCTTTCCTATCTATTTTAAAAATTAGGGAAGTATCATCAGCAAATAAAATTATATCAGATAAATTGGACATCATAAAAGGGAGATCATTTATATAAACTAGAAATAGAAAATTCCCAAGAATTGAGCCCTGAGGCACGCCCATCTTAACCAGAGACCCCGACGATATAGCACCATTGACACCCACCTTTTGCTGTCTATTTGATAGATAAGAAAAAACGAGGTCAGCAGCTCGTCCACGAATTCCGTAATGGTGTAATTTACAAATAAGTGTATTGTGGTCAACGCAGTCGAAAGCCTTGGAGAGATCACAGAAGATGCCAACAGCATCCTGAGAGCTCTCCCAGGATTCCAAAATTTGAGTGACTAGTTTCACTCCTGCGTCTGTGGTCGACCTACCTTTCGTGAAACCATACTGGCGACTGTGCAATATCCCGTTTAGGTTGAAATGAAACATCATCTGATCAAGCATAATTTTTTCAAAAATTTTACTTAGTGCTGGAAGCACAGAAATGGGTCTATAATTAGAGGGGTTATTCTTGCAGCCCGATTTGAAGATTGGTATTATCTTACTATGTTTCATCAAATCGGGAAATGTACCGCTATCTAAACATTGGTTGAATATCCTGCAAGTATATGGGCAATGGTGTCAATTATAACTCCAAGAACCCTTACAGAAATGCCCTATAAGTCTTCGGTATTTTTTATGTTAAGACTTTTAAATGCTTTTTTAATCGAAGCAGGAATCGGCCTCCAACGTGTCTCGTGATACTAATAACAAACAAACTATAGCTGTCTCGTTTTCGCGCGATGGTTTTTATGTACCTATTTGGTTTTCTTGGTCTATTTATTATTCTTTCATGTTGTGATAAGAAAAGCAGTTAATATTCATAAATTTGTATAAAAGAAACAAAATAATGTTGTTTTGACTTCAGGTGAAAGTATGCTCCCTATCAACTTCAAATGCTTTGAACACTAAGTTCCGGCAAGCTTAGACCTGGCAGACCTTTTGATCCATTCTCAGGGGCATCTTGGTTATTATTTAGCGTTGGTCCCATCCGGGTACTCGATGAGGTAGGTTTAGTGTGTCAGAAGGGCATATTTTAGGGGTCTGCCAAGTACTTCCGGCAGGGTGCGCAATGGCAGACCCACTTTTTTTTACATAACTAATCAATGGTTAACTGCTGCCAGCACTTTCATTCGGGTATCTTATGACGTAATTTTTACTAAAAAATTACGTCAAAAAGTATCGATTATTTCTATGACCCGGCAGGATCGGCTCTGGCAGACCTGATTTTTTTGACGTGTTTAAGTGTCGGTTAACGATCTAAACATAGCCTATTGGGGTAGCCGATGAGGTAGGTATTTTTGCAGCCGGCTCTCGGACTACTGGGAAATGTGTTGGCAAAATAGGACCTTACATGTGGCCATTAGAGGACTTTAAATACAGTCAATATGGGATCTTATAATTATGTGGCCAAAATGACACCTTACATGTGGCCAAAAATGGGATCTTAAATGTGGCCATAAATGGGCCGTAATATGTAGTGTACCTATTTCTTAGCCTGTTTTTACATGGTGAAATCCTCATTGATACCCCACGCCTGCGGCAGGAAGGGTATGTCGAACTCTTATCGACTTAACCCACCCGATGGTCGTCGTCAGCAAAAAAGAGGGAGTTCCCTGATCTCCCGTGGAACACACCGGTACCTCTTTAGGGCATTTGGCACGCCCTAGGGAATGATTTGTCACACATACCTACCCGAGTGCTAAGCTAGACTAGCCTTAAGTGGATATAGGCTTTCTACCCTAGAGTATATCACGTTACTGACCTCTCAGTGAAATTGGGCGTTAACCTTGGACTGTCGCTAAGGGGTTCTCACTGCCTAGAGTAAGCCTACAGCTTCTATATCGCTTTTTTAATGCAAAACCTATGTACAACATATTATTTCTGTAGTTCGGTAATATTTTCTCTTCGTCTTGCCTACATTTGATTAATATTTATTACCTGTACAAGGTTAGTCAGAAAGGGGGTATTAATTCGAAAGGGTGTTAAATTACCCATATTAATGAGTAACTTTTGTTCTACCACTTTCCCCAAAAGTCAATAGTGTAAGAGTAATATTTGTTCAAAAATTACATAAAAATATGGTAAAATCTATCTATCCTCAGCTATGATCAGCTGTGTTTACATTTTAAGTCACATTTGAGGTCCCGAATTAGAAGCTCCATTTTCTGAATTCGTAACTAAAGTAGGGACGAAGAAATTTTGAAAATTTTGAAAAAACTAAAATAAAAATTATTGAATTTCGAAATTTTAACAGTTGCTTTCAAACCGTCATCAGTGATACTTTAAGTAGTCTGCGGATTAGTACCCCCTTTCCGACTAACCTTGTTTATATACGTATGACTGCTCTAAAAAAGGCGAAGCTACTGTTTTGTAGCATCTACTAACTAAATGCTTTTATTTTTTGTGTAAAACATTTGTTTTGTTTAATCTTCACGGTTAGAAAGCCCAATCTTTTTTTTTTTACGAATTCCCGATTCTTCTTATATTTATTTTATCATAGCTACTAATAGCTGTCTTTCCACAATAATTATCGTTGATCCTGACAGTAACACTGTTGGTGCGATATATCAGTGACAACCACGTCTCAAACAGGATATTGACATTTAGCCCAAACTCACCCTCCTCTTTACTGATGACCCCAATAATGTTACTTTTTATGTGTTACACCATTTTGGGAACTTTCAGTGTAATTTGTAAGAAGGAGGCAGTTTTGTAAATGTAAGCTGCTGTTGTGAATAAGTCCAGTAGGTTAATTTCACGTAACTAAAGAAGTTCAGTTGTAGTGTAATTGCAGTTAACCTTTTGACCGCCACGGACGTCAATGGACGTCAAATTAAAACGTGAGCACGTTTTAATTTGTCGTCCATAGACGCCTCGGACGGCATGGCACGTCGAAAACGCCACTTTTTTACAGTTCAAAAGTTTGACGTCCATAGACGTCCATGGTGATCAAAAGGTTAAGTTTCGATCAAAACAACGCTTTTCGTATTCTCTTAATAAGCGATCACTATCATATCGGCGCGTCATGAAATTACGTGAATTAGCCTTATGACTTCTTCCGCTCTGGGCGGAGCGGAAGAGAGTGTCAGACTCTTACTGACTAAAACCCATCCATGTTCCTCCTAATGCCCTTTGCGTTCCAGGGCCGCGGTAACTCTTTCGAACAAATTCCGCAACCCTGGCAGGCACTGGCTTTAGCGGACGTGAATTAGCGTACAGTTCAATGAACGTAAGGATAATATGGGTATTATGTCAGTAATAGTAATATACATACTAGCAACAACTATTTCTTTTACTACCGTAGTCGTTTTAATGGTTCATAAAATATAATTTAATATCTTGTGGACACTCATTTCCACTTTCGTGGAAAACCGCCCGGCAATTTACCATTTGCACTGTTTGTTAACCTTTTGACCACTTGGTTTTAATCTTGTATATCTTGCCGTGCCCCTAGCGCCCAGCTCATAAATCGGCAAAATAATAACAACAAACATAAAAAAAACATAACTTCACGCCTTATTCCCCGAAGGGTTGGCAGAGGTGTATAGTATACACCCACGTTTCGCCGTTATGTGTAAGTCCCATGTAATAGGGGGCGAGCCTATTGCCATCAACCGGGCACAAATCCAGACTCCGAGCTGCTACTGAGAAATTCCACACGGAAAAACCCAATAACACTTTGCCCGACCTGGGGATCGAACCCAAGACCCCACGCTCAGCAGTCGCGCTTGCGACCACTAGACCAACGAGGCAGTATTATAAACATGTTATGTCAATAAATTAATACATTTTAACTTATCGAGTACTGTAATTATAGACACAATAGATAAACAATGGCACTAACGATCCGGATCGTCTGTCGGGCCGCTAGCGGTTAAACGTTAAACACATTTTGTCGTATTTATCCGACGTGGGCGAAATGGACACATTTTTTTTGTCGGATATATCCGACTTGGGCGGTTAAAGGGTTAAATGTTTGACTGCCTCGTTGGTGTAGTGGTTTCAAGGGCGACTGCTGATCGTGATATCCTACTAGGTTCGAACCCAAGGTCGGGGCAGTGTTATTGGATTTTTCTGTATGGAATTTCTTAAAGTGCGTACACATGTTATAAAACGTTGTTATATAACATGTTTCAGTAATGTGGAGACTGAATGTTATAAAACATGTTACAATAACAAACGTGTTATTTAACATGTTATTAATATTTACAACAATGTCAATAAACTAGGACGAACCCAGCATCTACGATTTTTTCTTTTGTTATTTAAAAGTACAACAGTCGCTGCAGCAGCTAGCAAAACGTCCTCTCGTGTCGACATTGTGAACAGCACTGCAGAACGACAAACGAAAATGTTATATAACATGGTTATATTGCATTGTTATTCTAATGTGTACAGTATTGTTATACGTTGCAATGTTATAAAACAATGTTACATATTGTGGACGTGTTATATAACACAAGTTACACAACATGTTACTTAATCTGTACGCACCTTTAGTAGCAGCCCAGAGTCTGGATCTATGCTTATTTGATGGCTCGCTCCCTATTACATGGAACTAAAACATAACGGCAAAATGCGCGTGTTCTATACACCTCTGCCAATCCTTCGATGTTCTTCGGATGATGTTATGTTATGTTAAATGTCGTTTTTTTTTACATATTGTTTTCTTTTTGTACTTTCTACGAAATCATATGAAATTGGTGTATTTTTTAATAGTAGTCAACTACCCTATTCAGTTTCATCTGGCTAGCTAGACCGAAAGCTAATGACACCACGCATGCTGGCTTTATGCCATTTTAGAATTTGTTTATTACTAATTTTAGATTGGCTTCTGCGATACGGGTTGTGGGTTCAATTTCCGCACGGAATAAATATTTGTATGGCCTACAGATAGTTGTTCAGGGTTTGGGGGCGTTTGTGCATGTGAAGATGTGTGTCTGTAAACGTAGGTACCCACAATCACAATACAGGAGAAATCCTAGCGTAAGGCAATGATTTAAGAGAAAAAAAGGTCGCTTCCCTCATTTATTCATACTGATGATTCATAAATAATTATATCTCTATAAATAAAAAGAAAAGTCCTGATTGACTGACTGACTCATCAACGCCCAGCCCAAACCCTTGGACCTAGAAAGCTGAAGTTTTGCACAGAGGTTCCCTCTATAATGTAGACAAGGAATAAGGAAGGATTTTTCGAAATTCAACCCCTAAGGGAGTTAAATAGGGGATGAAAGTTTGTATGGGAAATCGTCACATAACGGGTTCAAAATTTCACGCAAGCGAAGCTGGGGGCAAAAGCTAGTGTTCAATATAATCTCATCTACGTAAGACCTACATATCGTCGGCAATCTCCCTCAAATCCAATGTCCCTACAAGTTATACCGAACTTCTGATTGCCTCGGTCCGGCAACTCGGGCTATGACATGTATGAGGTAGTTGATATTGCCTGCGAGGGTCGGCTGGGTAGCGATAGCGGCTCATAAAACATGTGACCGACATACATCCTCATTGCCACTGACATGTATGTGGCAGGAAGGTTATTCACTTTCCTTAGACTGGGTGTAAGGGACGGTGTAACGAAAACAGTGAATTTAGCCCATTTTTCTAAATTGAAAATGAGGGGATGTTTTCGTTTCACTAATTTTACATTTCTCTGGTGTAAAATACCTAATTGTACTCGTATTAGGACACACAGCATGTTACAAAAATAGAATGTTTATTTTTTTATGAAATCGGAAAATTTTGAAAATTTTATTGATGTTTTTCACGGATTTCCAGTTCAAAATAATGAGGTGAATTCACTGTATCAATTTTTGGTAAACTGTCCTTTACACGCAGCTTATTTACCTTTCAAATAATTAATTGAAATAACATAAAATATAGGCAAATTAGAGATTTCGTATAAATTCGGATAATTCATCGAAAAATCTTAATTTTTTCTGGAGAGTAGTTGCTGGTTACACAGCAAGGGTTGTCATAAATAAGTAGCTTGTCCAACGATCATTTTTGATCCCAAATATCGAGTTTCCTAATACTGAGATTAGTACTTCTAGTAAATTCCTCCAATTATTAAATAAAGAAAAACAATGTAATAAATAAAAAAAAGTGTATATTCCTTATTATAAATTTTATTTACCCAGAAAATATTTACCCATTTTGTATTATTTTTTGTATTTGATTTCGATAAAAAAATTCGAACACAACAACTTGGGGTTACTATTTGGACGATGTAATAGATTTTTTACTTTTCTGAATATTCAAAATGATATTTTAGCTCATGGCTTTCTGAATCATGTTTTGTTATAATGGTATCAGCCCGTATACAATACATATCCCTATGCTAAGCATGGGTATCACAATAGGTAGAAATGGGTAACAAAAAAAGAAAAATATCATAAAAACACGCACCTTTGTAATAATTAATTTATTTAATAATAAATGTGTAATAAATCGAGTGAAATAAATTATATTTGCCTAACGTGGAATGATTTGTGACTCGAGATAAAATCGTCTTACTGCGGGGGAAAAAGACCCATGTACGGTTTTATATTTTCCCAGTTAATTGCTCATAAACTCCAAGATTATCGTAAATACCTTAATTCCTTGATTTATAGGGGAAATATTTTAATGGTAAATTAAGTAAGGTTAATTTATGATATTGCTTCCCCCGCAGTAAAACCGTTAAATACAAAAGTACTTCGTTTAATATACAGAAAACTATTTTACATAATTTTTCATTCATACTTTAGAATTAGATGACTAGATTGAAATGAAATAGTTTTTCTACGTATTTTTTTAATAAATTTGTATCGAGTAAGATAAAATCGATTTTATAATGTAAAGTTAGGACTATTATTCGATTCCCAATCTAGTTATAATTTGTTTAGAAACATATATTTTGGTGTTTTATGTATTTTAATGTCAATATATCTCCTATAGTTAGTATCACTTTGTGGCGAAAACAACAACCGGTGCAACTTTTAAGCCTCGTATCCACTAGGCAGCAAATGACGCGCTACATGTTGCTCAACATGTTTCTCAACATGTTTCTTTGATGATCGACAACGCGCAACAAACTCATGCGTACTAATTCTTTCAGCGTCATGTTCCGCGTCATCGGGAAATGTTGCCGAACATGTTGAGCATCACATGTTTCGCGTCAATTGTTGCCTAGTGAATACGAGGCTTAAAACTCAAAATTTATTTCAAAATGACAACAGTTATGTAAAGATTTATAAATGAACGCATGAACAAGTTGCTTTCAAAAATCGTAACAAAATTTATTTCACACCAAAACGTTTAAAAAACTTTAATTACATTACTTATTGCTGGGATAGGGCTTGTAGGTGAATCAAAAAATAATCTTAATTGTATGGCACTACTGTTTGTAAAACAAAACGCGTCACTCTTTTTAATTCGATTAAATACATTAAGTGCTTTACGAGTGTATAGTTTTATTTAAAAAATGCGCAAAAGCGTTCATAAAAATCTCTCCACGACACCGAAATGGCATAAAAAAATCACAACTAACACGTTTTGAGCTTTACGACACCAAAACATTTTGGACAACAAAACGAACACTACAAATTATAAACTAGAGATTTACAAATCACAATCAGGTATGTAGATGTAGATTGAATTTCAAGCTTTTAGCAAAGCGCTTTAGCTTGTATTTTGACGGTTTACACAGCCTATGCTATGAATTCAGTAAATATATTGTAAGACTAAACCTTTGTCATCACTTTCGAAGGCATTGTAGTTATGTTACAGGACAACGAGAGATGATTCGAATATATGTACAAGATACACTTACAGCCAAGTATTTCAATTGAATTATCCTAACAAAATTACCTAAATATAAAAGTATAGGCACAAGAAATTTCATAATTAACGTGTGCAAACACTATATTTTGCGCTATCATATGTGCATCAGAATGTAGTATACAATAAAGTAATTAATTAGTATTAAACATTATAATATAAAGCGTTTAATAATGCATAATTATAGCTTGAAATTACTGGTAAATGTTGCTATTGTAAATACAAAAGCAATAAAATGTTATGAGCATTACGTCATGCAGCAAAATATATTGCCAACATAATTCAGTATGCTCTACATACTATGATTAAGTAAAAAACATAATAAAAGAATGAGCCAAGTTATATATTCTGGACAAATACCAAAATTGTATACATAATAATGAATGTTTGCGTATAACAATGCATTATTAAACATTAAACTTTCCTTCTAATATAATGATAGGTACATTAAAATATTATTACTTTTTACAAAATAATACTGTCACCAATATCCTTCATCTTGATAATTTTTAAAGGAAAACGTGCACAAGTAGTAAATTTCAATTCATTTTGAACTCACTTATTAAATACAACACGAAGCTAGCTTTTTCTAGACATTCAGGCGACAGAATATAAATACACCTATATTTTATGTCCACAAGGAGAATACTTGAGTTTTTAAGCACTTTACACGTTCACGAACATTCCCAAATATAATTTAAATATGTTTAAAATTATTTCGCGAAACCCGGTTACAAAAAAAACACACTTTGCGAAATTTCTATTCTGTACTTGCCACCGTTGAGCTTTGGTGTGTCGTTGTAATAAAAAAGGAATTTGTTTTTCGCATTCTATATCATTACTTTATAGGAATTTAATTGTCAACACAGTAAAGGTTGCTAAGCTGTACCTACTCTATACATATATAGACCTGTATTATTTTACCTTAGTGTGCAAATAAATAGTTTGAGTTTATCTGCAAACTCATACGAATACTTTGCATATAAAATAATTTTTAAATTCAATCGGTATTAAAGAAAAAATCTGTTGTATCTTGCTACTCATACTCATACCTTTATGTAGCGTGACTGTTGGAAGATATAATAACATTCAATTTCAAGAGATCGTTATGCAACCAGATACTACAGATATCTACTATTTCGTATACATAACATATTGCATCAAGCCTGAAGCCTGCCGTTATTCTCAAAGTCACTCCACCTAATTGTAGACGCTCTGTTACTACTAGTGTTGCCAAATCCGTTTTACCAAATACCGTGACTTATATATAAAAAAACAGACACGAAAAAATCAGGACGTAGAAGAAAAACATAACAATATTTTGATTCTAAAAAGACTCCCGAAACAAAATCACTGACAAATCTAATGATATCATTCTTTTTAAATTACGGCGTCAATATTACCTACTTAGGTGAAAAAAGCGGGATTTTAGAGGGCTGAAAAACGGGATATCCCGCCAAAAGCGGGACATCTAGCAACACTGGTAACAACAGCTGTTTTCCCTTCCCTCAATACGTTACCCAGTATTCTCCTAATGGACCTTATACCTACTTATCAAAAATTACCGAAAATTGTGCCATTACAAATACACAATATTAATATTCGTGAAATATTTATTTAATAAGGCAATGTTTTATAGACAGCACTTACAGTTAGAGACAGATATCAGATACCCGCGAGTAGGTACGAAATAATTTGCGAAATTGATGTTTTTTACCAAGTTTTTCAAATTACACAAGTTTGTATCGACGTAGTTTTATGATTTATTACTGAAATATATTCAAATTTTGGCAAATAACATCAAATTCATCTCTAATAATATGGGAAGATTTAAAGGGAAAAGTACTAGGAAAGAAGTAATGGAAAGGGGTGTAAACCTAATAATTCAAAATTTGAGCATTGTGAAGCTAAGCTCGTGTGTGTAAGCTTAATATTAATATCAATGTTTAATAATGTGTAGGTACATATTTATATAATTTGACATCTCGATTAATGGAAAATATTTCACAGCCCCAAATAAAAATAAACCTAACGACGATACACTTACAACTTAAAACGGTGGGACGAAAATTACAATCTATTACAAAAAGATATCGTTATCTTAAAATCGACCTTATTAATCTGTATTTCAGGATCGGAATGCAAGCTTTCTTACATCTATGAAATCTTTCATAAAGGACGAGATTGGAAAAGAATAACAAATTAAAACATTCGGTCGGTTTTAAGAAAATAATACTTGCATGAAACTTAAATGTTTGATTATTACGACGTAAAACATATATTTCAAAAACCCCCGACATCGAAATAGCTAAAGTGTAAAATAGTTATCATCAAACATAACTAGTAACCATTCCGATTAATTAAACCAGTTTTTTAATAAAAACTGCATTGAAATCGGCTCATCCGTTTGTTAGCTACGGTGCCACAGATAGACAAAGACTTATAACACCCTTCTTTTTGCGTCGGGAGTCGGGGGTTTTTGAAATAAGAGTAAAGAAATAACATTGCCATGAAATCTTTGGCACAGATCTGCTAAAAAATAAAACAAAGCGCACAATGCCGTGCTTTATATGTTGACCCATATAAATAATTATTTCATATATTTTAGCTACTATTTAGATACATTGGACAGAGTTGGAACATTTATCTTCATCTGAAGAGATATCTGAGATTAAACTACTTTAGAGTTTAGAGCATTAGTGCTCTATAGATGCACTAAGAATCTAGAGAGCGATGCATCATTTACAAAGTGCAATTTCTTGCTGTTTCGTTATGACCTCTTTATGAGAGAAAATATAAAATGATGAAGGTTTATGCTATATCCGGGGGTCAAGTCTGCTAATTTAGATGAAATGACATACAATTGTCATTTCACCGATACCCTATTTAGATTCCATTACGATTGTGACAGATTAGATATTCTGCTAAAACTTCCTATCGAAGTATTCAATGGCACTTGAATGACAGTTCAATGGAAAGTCACTGGTCTAAAATAAGCTGCAGAATACCAAATATCTAAAGGTATTCTATCTACGCGCTATCAACACTCTGTCGAAGCGTTCGTAAATGAGTAGACTTGAACCCCTGTTATATTCTTTTGTTTCTAAAACCATCGTTAATCGAAGTGACATATTTCATTTTAGAAGTTGTTTCAGACATAGTAAATGTTTATTTGTTTTAGCTGTAGTGCCCGTTTGGTGTATGTAGCCACGGTTTTGAATGATTAAGCGACCGTCCTATAAGCTGTGTCTTGATGCACAGAACTGTGTCTCCAGATACAATGTCTACCGGCTATTGTTGTGTGGTCAGTCTAAGGGGCCTTTACGCCTTTCAAATCACCGGGTTACGTCTTGCATTTCAAAAGTACCCGTAAGGCAATATCTGTTATTTATACCACACTTAGGAACAATGAGTCCGGTTCACCAACATAAACCATATTTTCTCGGAAACTAAGAATGCTAGCTGATAATTGAAATAAAGTGTATTTCATAGACTATTTAAGAAGTTTTATTATTTTTATTTAAGTAGTATTAAATAGTCTATAAAATACTTTCCGAGATATTAAGGTTTATGTTGGTGACTCGGACTCTTTGCTTCCGAGTGTATGTGATCATTATTATATGTTAGTTCCCCCTCTTCCGTGTGTATCTAAACCGTAAACTAACTAGTTACATAGTACATAATAATAGTATAGTAGACAGAAGACAAACAAACATACAATATTATATAAAATCGTCAGGTATAAGATCAGTATATAACAATCAGTCTCAAGCCAATACATGCGGAATTCCAATGTTAATTTAATTAAATATACACGATCACTCGTTTATAACTGCGAGAACAAAAGAAATTGTTACATCGTTTATTTTACTTTGTGGTTAATAAAAAGTTATATTGTTTTGTCTATAGTAGCATAGATGCTACGTTTTTATTTTAATTGCGTGATTTCGGCGTTTACAAATAAACATTCACTCTCTGCCAACCAGCAAAGTCACCGATACGTTTATTATTCTTTGTTTCTTAACAAAAAACTCCCAAATAAACGAAGTTCTCATTCACGCGAACAAAATCAAATACATTGATCTCGCTAACGAGCAGGTTATATTTTTAAGACTGCAGTTATAAACGAGTACAATACAACTTACTGCTAAAGTCTACCAAAGAATTGGTCCTTCTGTTAAAATATAAAATAGAGAAGCGTTCCTTGAATACAAATCAAATATCCATTGAAACGTCGAAGCATCGAAGCTCTTTAACCAAATAGCAGGACAGTTACACATATACCTTGTTAACGAAACGTAGCTGTAGTAGAAATACGATCTCAATCACAAGACACATAGAGTTCATTTCACTTTGCCACGATCCACTTGTAAGAGGCGAAAGAGCCAATTTTCGACAATTCTCTGATTCCGAGCATATTTTAGATTAAATAACGGAAGTATAGGAAATGGGCTCTAACTGTAACGGTTCCTGAACCGCTGGAGGAACGTAGAATGTTATGTAAATGGAATATTTTTCATATTTTATGGCCGTGTACTCGCCTAGCGTCTAAAAGAAGCAGAGACGCGATTCAAAAACGAGTTGCATAGTCAATGTTACGTTTTGTAATGTTTCTGATTGAAACCACACAATAGCATGCTCAATATTTGGGGTATAATACTTTGGCTGCACAGAGAAATTAAAGAATCTTATATTAGGCAAGACGGCTCGGAATCAGCGAGTTGTCGATTTAGGTGGCTCACATTCGCGACATGATCATGTAACGTCCGTCAGACAGTAGCTCCCTCGTGTCCGAAGGCGAGCCGGGACTGAGGCTCGGTGCCACCGAGGGCGACGAGTACGTGTCCTTGTTGAACTTGCCGAGCCGTCCGCCACCCTCCGAGGTCACGGAGATCTCCTCTTCCACGATCTGCTCCAGCGGCAGCTCTCGCATGGCGTCGCCGTTCAACGCCAGAGCGTTCACGAACCCATGTGCGCGCTCTGCCGGTGGCTCCGTGTACGTCTCCGTCACAGTCTCTGGCTGTACCTCACTCGCACGTGCACGGCGCGCGTTCTTCGTTCGCATACCTCCCGTCTCCGCGTCCCTTTCCAATCTATGTCCCGAGCGAGACCTTGTCAACTGCCTCTGCACGTAATCCTCCAGTGCGTCCTCCTCGGTCTTCATCAAATATTTGTGAAGAATGATCAAGAATATGCCGATCCCTACCGCAAACATTCCCGAACAGACCAACTCGTTGAACCAGCTGACAGAGCCGACGGTGCTCCAAGATGTTACATTGTCCGGCAGGAAGCCAGAGCCGAGGAGAAACAAGCCAAGTACGAGGAACACCACTCCGAGGTGGAGCATACCGACCGTCGAAACGACCTCATTTTCAGTCGCGTGGGGTTTTCTGAAGCGTCGTCTTTCCAAGCTGCCGGTGGAGCAGTGCGGGGAGGTGACCCCCGACTCTGAGGACTGTAGCGAGTAGCGTCGCTCGCGGGATCGCTGCTGCTCGGCGCGGCGCTTCCGCTCACGGCGGATGGCGAGCGCCGAGTGCAGGCCGACCGCGTGCATCCTGCAAGCACGGGCACGGGTAAGTGGCGCTGGTCACATCGCGTCGGAAACGCAGCGCGTGCGTACGCGGTGCGTTTGCGACGCGTGCCGAGTGCGGGGCGTGGCCGCAGGCGCGGGTAGCCGCACGCCTGTCGGAGTGACCGTCGACCCGTGCCCGTGCCGTGCCGTTATTATCGATATCACAGTACTAGGAGGAAGGAACTTGACGACTGAGTCAGAACAATTGAGTTTTGTGCGGCGGCTAACGAGAGAATATTAATTAAACAAACTAACACATCGCAACTTAAACAGAGCGGCTGCCGTTTGTATACAATTGAGTTTAACATCAAGTCCGTTCCCATTCCTAGTTATAATTAATAAAGTTTCTTAACATATTGTTGCATATAAATCACCCATAATTGAAAAAAACATCATAAAATACATCCCGTCACGTTCTAAAACTCTGAAATCGAACCAGAGGACGTCGCTAATGTATTCCAAAATTGGCCTAAAATATTAACAAAGTTGATGTTTTCGGGAGGCTGTACAAAGTGCGTCGCTCGATTTTAGAGACCCGGTCGCAAATGATGGTCCCTTTAAATTATTCACAAAAGTCGCCCTCAATTTGCTCAGGTCTTCATGGATAAGGAAAACTTTGAGCATGACCAAACAACGTTGAGAGAAAATGTAATTTACAGTCAGACTTAGAACTGTGGCTATACAGAATATAATGTTAGTTTATTGTCAGTTTGACGAAATTACCTCAGTTCAGGTACATAAGTACTAAAATAATATTCTATTTTGGTTTTGCTAGATCTAAATTTAATTTTGTTGACCGGCAGAATACTTGTCTTCTGCGCTCGGCATTGTAGTTTTATTTCATTTTTATTGCAGTCTAGATGGTTTGCTTGTGCACTAGATTTGTGGTTATAAAAACAAGGCACACATAGATTGACAGAATAAACAAAAGTTTAAAAAAAAAATCGTTTTCCACCTCCGTTACCATAACAATTGTCGTCACGTACGCATCACCACAGATCCCTCGCATTCAGATTCGTTCAACATTCACTCGCATAATTTTCAGACATCTTCGTTCAGAACATCTTTATTATTTATTATGTAAGTAATTTGTTATTATTTCTCTTTATATTTCAGGGCGATCGTAATTTTAATACTTCGTCTTTATTTCTTAGTTAACTATTTCTACTGACAATAAATTACAATTCTACTAACAGAAACGTTGATCAAACGCAACCGAACCGAACCTGAACCGTTCATTTTGACAGTTTTTGTAAACGAAAACTGTCAAATAGTTTGACAACAAAAACAAAACCAAACATTTTGACAGTTTTCGGTAACGAAACCTGACTGGCGGTTGTCAGTTCGGTTGTTGACGTTTGTGTTTTTTTTTAAATAAAATTGGGTTCTTGAGTAATGTTTTTGTAACAAAACCTCGTATCTCTACACAGATATATTTGTTATTCTACAAAAGTGTTTCAGAGTGACGTCACAGAAACTCACACAACCCTCACAAAGGTACGTTTTCAGCTGTCCCAACTATGACACATTGAAATGTTTCAGTGAATACCGAGCCTTGAATGAGGCCTCCTAACTGAAAGCCTGAAAGCGCCTGAATTTCATAATGCTGCTAGAAATGTTTTTAATAAACCTGTTTGTTTATACAGCCTACAGTTTTTATGTTCGTTATGTACGTATTTTATAATTTTTTCGAGTAACAAAATGGAATGGATGGTTCTCGAAAAAAATGGTAACGCGTTTTGTCACATACAAAAATGTCAAAAATGCGATTGCCTAGCCTTTTTATAACTGTTGAGGTAGTTTCCAGTCTAAATGCAGCTGAATACTAGTATTTTACACGGAGCGACTACCATCAAACTTCCGCAACCCAGTTACTGGGCAATGCCGATATCCTAAGGTTAAACCGGTTGTCAGACTTTCGGTCTTCTGACTGCCCGTAATGACTGTCATAGGTCATTGAATAGTCATAGGTCATTGTCATAGGTGAATGACACCTGCGTCTGTAGACAAATGGCAATCGATGATCGCTAGAGAATAGAAAAGACAATGAGATGTATTGGATTGACACAAGCTTTCGACAGGTCAAGCGATCTGTTATGTCATTTCCATACATTTAATTGGCGTATCTATTCTTCACTAGGAAGCGGTGAAGGGCGCGCGTTTTTGAGGTTTATTCCACTTTATTCACCTGGGTGGATATCACCTGGGTGAACAAAGTGGAATTTTTTGTGTCTTCATTTCACCTCGGATTTATTTCACCTGACAATATCACCCAGGTGAATTAGTGCGACATATTTGGTCTCCTTTGTTCACCTTGGAATTAAATCACCCAGGTGAACAGTTGCAACTTTTTTAATTAATATTGTGGACTTTATTCACCCTATGTGGGTGAATAAAGTCCACAACATTAACTATTCAAACCATTTTTCAAGTTGACAAAATTTTTGCACAATTTAATTAACACTTCAATCATTTTTCTTTTTTGTTTGTTTTTACATTAAATTTATTTAAATATTAAGTTGGCATTGATTTGAATTTTTTTAGCATGTTGTATGTGGGTGAATAAAGCCCACAACATTAATAAAAAAAGTCGCAACTATTCACCTGGGTGATTTAATTCCAAGGTGAACAAATGAGACCGAATATGTCGTACTAATTCACCTGGGTGATATTGTCAGATGAAATAAATCCGAGGTGAAATGAAGACACTAAAAATTACACTTTGTTCACTCAGGTGATATCACCCAGGTGAACAAAGTGGAATAAACCGTTTTTGAGGGCTGTCTTTTGTAACATTGACGTTTAAAAGGAACTAAGTAATTCTAGTCTATTTAGAATAAATGAGTTTTGAAGTTGAATACTGATTTATGAAAGCCCCTCTTGGGAGATCTCTCAAATAAGAGCTTTATATTAAGCGTCCGACATAAACCGCCGCTATCCCCTTTCTTCAAGGATATCCATGAGAATATACCCACGTTAAAAAAGGAAGAATCGAGTGCCAAAAAATAAAATCAACTAAAACTAACAAAAAAGTAAATAAATTATGCAAAACTATAAAACCAGACAGCTGTAAAGGACATGTAAGTAATTCACAATTGGGACCACCCACAGGCGACCGTTCCTAGCCCCTCGTTCATCAGCATACCCCTGGAGACGTGCCAACGAGTCCAGGACTGTTAATCATTTCCATTGCTGCATACATTAGCGCTGCGAATGGATTGTTACGGTCACTAAATGCTGCAGTCGTTAATTATCCGTATAAGTGTAATATTGTATTTTACAGAAAATGTTGTAAGTATAATTCCAATACTGGCGGCTTTTCAGGGGGCCCAGCTAGTGAGCTGGCGAGCCACCGTCGCCAATGTATTTCAAATTTAAGCTTGAAAGGCAGACGCCGTTTTCTTCCGGCAATAGAAGTTATCCAGCCCACTTAATAACCCTTCCCATAGACCAGATATTTTTCAGCACATTTTACAATAGTCTTACACTCACCTGGGACGGTCCATGACTGTACTCCAATAGTGCAGCCGTGGATAATCCCCGGTTGGTGCCCCACCCCATTTTAGACTAAAGTTCTCAAAGGGGCCTCTGCGCGTTGGACCTGTGTCCCCGTGTAAGCCTTCCAAAGGACCGGACATCTTTCGCACGGAAGATGAGCCGTGATTCAAAAGAGATACAAATTCGACGACACGTTTGGTGCAGTGGCTGAGCGATTGGCTTCTGCGCTACGGGTCGTGGGTTCGATTCCCGCACGGAACAAAAAAATTTATGGCCTACAGATAGTTGTTTTGGGTTTGGGCGTTTGTGTGTTTAAGATTTGTATCTGTAAACGCACCCACGATACAGGAAAAATATAAGTGCGGGGAAAAGAGACATAAAAAAATTAGTTTATCTGTTTGTTAGTAATGTTCTCATTTTTAAAGCGTCTACCTGATTTTGATTGGCTGAGGGGTTACTAGAAACCAGAGAGATTAGGTCATAATTGTCACCATAGACAAAAATATACAAAGTTAGAAGGAAAGTGGAACCAATCCGAAAGAGTGTTAAGGTATCCGTAATATTAAATAATTTTTCTTGTACCACTTACCTCAAAAGTCAATAGTTTAAGAGAAATTGCTGAAAGATTTCATAAAAATATGCTAAAATCTATCTATGATCAGCTGTGTTTACATTTTAGGTAATATTTTGGGTCATGGATTAGAAGCTACATTTTCAGAATTCGTAACTAAAGCAAGGATGAAGAATTTTTGAAAAACTAAAATACATTTTGCATAGAATCAAAAAATATCGAATTTTGAAATTTTAACAGTTGCTTAAAAACAGTCAGCAGTGATACTTTCCGAAAGCCCTGTATTTATTTAAAAAATTACTTTTGTCTTAAAATTATTTATATTAAGATTGCATTCAAAACAACAGCGCAAAAACACCGATTTAGAAAAAAAAAGATTGAGAGTCTCGACATATCTGACAAGTTACAGACAGACTAGCTACACGTTTTCCCACAAATGATCCCACAGTGAATGCAACAATTTCTAGGAACTAACCAACTTCATTCAACTCAAGTGCAGATCCCCCTAATTGGCAAACAAACGGAGAAGACCGAAGCCTCTTATTACGTCATCCACAACCCACTGACAATGGCCCTTCAATACTTGCAAGTTGCTTTTCAAACGGTCTATAGCTTTGGAGCTGATTAATTGGATACTTACTGTATAAATCAATAGTGAAGCTTGCAACAAAACGGGTAACGTACGTATTTATAATGTTGTATGAAGGTAACAAACCCTGTGATTTTGAAACATTCGTTAAAAATCGATTCAAAATTTTCACAGAGGCGGGCTTAATGCCTTAGACCGTGGACACATGTCTACGGTGCGGCACCGGCCACCTTGTAACGGCAAGGCGCCGCTACCGGTAGACGGCGCGGCGCGGCGTCGTGCCTCAGCACGGTCCCGTGTCCGGTGCACCGCGCGTTAGTTTATGTTTTGCTGTTGCTCAGTTCGCACGTGTTAATAAAAATGGCTGACAATTTAGATGTCGACTTATTAATTTCACTAGTGGAAGCACGTGCCAACGTATAATTGATGCCGTGTGCCGACGCGGTGCAAGTGTTAAAATTTTTATCTTTATAATCCTCGTTTGTCTTGCCCCAGAGAACGGGACGTGCTTCCACTAGGCGAATTAAGCAAAAACTAACGTGCGGTGCACCGTACACGGCACCGTGCTGTGGCATGACGCCGCGCCGTCTCCCGGTAGCGGCGCCGTGCCGTTACACGGTGCCGGTGCCGCACCGTAGACATGTGTCCACGGCCTTAGGCATTTTCTGCTAGTCTACCTTAGCTTACTTATCTGGAAAGGCTAGTGTAGCCACAAATATAATCCGCCCTTGTGCAAATTTTGTAACTTGCTTAACCAGAAAATTAACATTGCTAAACACCAGTTCCAAACACATCCGTTTACCAAAAATTCGAGTACATTTTTTCGAGTAAACGGTTGTATAACCAGAGCATAATTATGTTGGTGAGTATCAGCCTAAATGGAATTCCGACCTGTAAGGTGCAGGTCACACAGAAAAGATGTTGGACGAAGACGAGGCGACGACGTGGTGTAGACGGGGCAATAAGGCGCACAGACGACGAAGCGTCGTGTCCGCATCTCGTAGCCTTTATATGTTTTGCATCGCGATGCTTCTACATGGTGACTGGTAATTCGACCTAATATTTGAAAGGGGTTATTAGAGATCATTAGCAATAAATTAACCGCCAAAGGTCGAAAAGAAAAGTAAAATTAAATGTCTTGTCACTTAAACCCTTTTATTTCTGAGACATTGAGAATTTTGGGGCGGCATTTTTATCTAAAGCTGACTGCTAGTTTACCAGCTTTTAGAAAAGTATCAATTTAATGGAGTGCCTAGAAAGGAGTAGTCTTTTTACAAGTCTTTTTTCGTTAAGAAGTTGAAAAATTTCAAACCCAGATATATCAACCGACCGAGGTTAATTTCCGACCCCCCAGTTGATGGAGGTTAATTTATTGCCAATTATCTCTAGTATAACCCCTTTCAAGGAATAGGTCGATTTACCAGTCACCCTGTACACATTTAGTGTGAAAGTACATTAAAGGGACGCCGCGTCCTCGCCCCGTCTTCGCCCGTCGTCTCTTTTGTGTAGCCCGCACCTTACATTCCACGCAAAGCTCCGTACCCTGCCTAAAAACATACTTATCAACCGTTGACTACAAAGCAAGCAATTTTAACTGACTGTGCAAATGAGTCTCATCGCCTTTGCCATGCTCTCTGGGGCAAGTGCTCTGCGCCGTGCAATTAAAGTCGCCCTATGTAAATTCCACTCTAAAGTTGGGGTAAACGGACTTTATTCTTTATTTTCTTTCTGGGGTGCCTTCGCAGGGGATTGGCCGGAGTAGGCAACACAAAGAGCGGTGCTAAAGGGTAGGGACCTTTCTTTGCTACAGATTAACTTAGTAAGGGTAGTAAAATTTTGTATAAAAGGTAGGTAAATGACCTTTGATCGTGGAACCTATTTTGCTTAATTACTCAGTGCTCAATCCATTAAGACTATACATTTTTAGAAATGCTAATATTATTAAGTCAATTCTTATAATAATTTGTGTTTCTAAGGGCTTTTACACACATGCCACCGGCTTTGCCGCCAGCTTATTGCCGCGCGGGTGTAAGACAATAGGCGTTATACCCGGCGGCCTGGTTAAACACCCGCCGGCAAGCCGCACGGCAATACCGGCGGCAAAGCGGGCGGCATGTGTGTAGGAGCCTTTATGGATTCTTAGGTTGTGGTCTGTTTCAAACGGCTGCGTCCGGCGTGACTTTGGAAATGCACTAATAGTGGCCTCTCTCAAACGCCTGACGTCTGACTCCGTGTCAGGCGTCTGAGACAGACCACTATAGTGCATTTCCATAATAAGCATTCATCGGCTGCCTACAGCGTCATGTCAGACGCGACCTACGGCGTTTGTAACAGACCACGGCTTTATACCCCGAATGGACCCCGGCCAGAGATCCTTGGAGGAACTATCCCTTGTCAGTAAGAGTCTGACATAATCCCCAGTCTTCCCCGGAGTAGATGGTATCCATTCAGAATACCCCAATGTCAACAAAGAAATTGCCTGATCTCAGACAATATGCTGTCAACATCAGCATAAATAAATTGCAAATCTAATTAGCCCGTCAGTTAGAGTTTTGAAACTAACGGACACGTATTTTTTCTTTTGTTAAATCTATGAATATTTATTTATTTCTTAAACATAACGGCGAAACGTGGGTGTATACTATACACCTCTGCCAACCCTTCGGGGAATAAGGCGTGAAGTTATGTATGAATATTTGGAACGATAAAACGCATCAAAACTCGAGAGTGGGGGCTTGTGATGTCAGAAGCATGTAAAATTGTACTTGCTTGTGACGTTTTGCCTATTAAAAAAATGTCGTATCTTCGTCAATTTTTGTTTACGTAACAAAAAAAAAAAAAATGGGTCAAATATTTTTTGATAATCTAACTGACGGACTAATTAGATTTTTTCAGTCAAATTATTGGCGACGATATCGCTGAACATACACAAAAAAACGTCGAATTAAAAACTCCTTTTTTAAGTCGGTTAAAAATTTATAAACTAAACGGTAGAACATTCAAATAAACACTTATATGAATGTTCTTTTTCAGCCAATCGTTTTTTTTTCACAAACAGATATATCTTATTGGCATCTACGTGCTTGGCTGGCTGCCAGTCCCTGGCAGGCTTAGCTTGAAGCCTGTTGCGAGTCTCACATGAGGGTACGAGGGTATCTAATATCTGTCTAGACGGAAAGCCTTTGTGCAGTCAAGTTGAAGTGGACTGCACTTGAAAGCCCTCGGCTTATCGCAAAGCATGATTGGTGGGAATTATTGTTAGGTGTTTTGCCTTTTATGGGAGTTGGGTTAAATAAGGATTTATTGATTAAAATTAAACGAAGCACTAGGTATTGGACTGGTAGATTACAGTTATAAAACATTGTCACGAATTTTGGATTTCATAAAATTTTCAATTCTCCCTAACCTTTTCCCGTTTCACGATTTTACACGGATCTCACGTCGTGGCCGCCACGATCATGTGATTTGACACCGTTGGACTTCTTTCTTTGGGGATATTTAAAAAAAAGTGTACGTCAATAAGCCAAGAAGAATATAAGAGCTAAAGGATGAGATAATTCGGCACATTAACGACATTGAACCTCAATTATGCCTCAGCGTCATTGAAAATATGGACCATCGGATAGAGCACTGAAGCCGTGGCGAGCATTTGGCCGATATTTTGTTTCTTTCTATGATAACAAAAAAATTAAGATAATTCTCTGAAAACTTTTTGTTTTATTTACAATTAACATCGTGCGTTATGGTTGGAGCAACCTTTTTTTTTTTTAAATCTTTGCCCCACACTAAGATTTCTCTTGTATCGTGGGTGCGTTTACAGACACAAATCTCACAAACTAACGCCCAGACCCGAAACAACCATCTGTAGGCCATACAAATTTTTGTTCCGTGTGGGAATCGAACCCACGACCCGTAGCGCAGAAGGCAATCGCTCAGCCACTGCACCAAACGTGTCGTCTTAATAACACAAAATTAACCAAAAATCGAGTTATTGTAGGTATTCTTCGTTAGCGCGGCAAAATAGGCGGTATTATTGCACTAGACGATTTCTGCCAGATAACCTTAGGATGGACAAACTTTGCAAGAAAATTTAGAGGTTTTTTTTAATTATTTGACTTGTTCCCGTTTGTCCCTACTTGTACCTCATGGTAAGCCCAGACAGGGTCTAGGATGGAGCACACGAATCCAAGTAACAGAGATATAGACAGATTCCCCTATACCCCTCTGTCTCTCACATACACACGACGGAACACAGTAAACTGCTTGGTCGGACTTTAATGAGAAGGAGCTAGCTAGGCGGACCATATAGATCCTGCCTTTAACCGTGCTGGGTTTTGTTGAATCTTACAACACGCGACTATTCCCAGCGTGCGGTGAGGACGTTTAATATTCTGGCTCGTCTCCACACGGGATTAAAGCACAGGTAGTTCGTGTTTCAGTGTGTTAGACTTGCAGACCTGTTAAGGTATTCTATTAACAGGTATTCTATTTAACGCAGCGTGGCGTCAACCTGTTTGATTGGCATACACGACCATCGTTGCAGTCAGGAGGCCTACTCCCTAAGTCAGTCAACGAAGTTAGTCCGTCCGAAAGGAGCCCGAAACGTAGGAGTGAACAAAACAAGTCTCAAGTTCAACTTTTTGGACGGGCAAAAACACAGCGGTAGTAGGGACAACTGTCAAATCGTGCTGTCATTCATTCTTAGTTCGGGCTCCGAAATAATCGTATGTCCGTTGATGATAGGGAAAAGGAAACGCTCGTAACTAAGGCTGAATCCGCGGACTTCGTGCTTACATTCTCGAATCTGATTTTGCATCAAAACCTAACCCTCTCGCTTCAATGACATGCACAGGCAGACAAACAGCTCACCCACAACCACGCCTTTTGCTAGTTCGCAGTGCAAAATGGAAATTCAGACTTCCAGTGTTTCTAAAACACAGTTCTAATGGCCTAGTTGGCGGGAATCCAAACCCACTGTTTCCAACGGCTCCACAAGGCTCGATTCTTATAAGAGACCATTATGAGGCATAAAACCGTCTTATGTGGTCTAGAGATGCAAAGTACAAGGTTGTGGGTTCAATTTCCAGGCCAAGATATGTGGTGCCAAGTTTTTCTGTCAAAAAAGTGCCGGGTCTTAGTTAAATTCCCACTTTGGTAATTGTCGGTTGGATTTTTCTGTCAGAGAATTACAAGTTGCTCGGACTTCGGAATTTTGTCCGGTAAATAGCATTAGGTTCTCCCATAATTCATGGGATTAAAGATGTTGCATGATAAATTAAGTTCACTTATAACTTCTTCAAACCGTGCTTTAATACTTCGATAAATTCATGATGTTAGCAAAACATCTCAGACTACCTACAGACGTGATTTTATACTGTGTTAGTGAAAAAGTCTAAATATTCTAAATAGCTAATTAGGAAGGTATTAAAGTAACTATAATAAAAAAAAACTTTTGTTCTACAACTTTCTCCAAAACTCTATAATTTTATAAAAATAGCTGATCAAAGATTTCTTGAAAAATATACTAACGAATTCTTATTATTAGTTTACATATGGCGGGGATTTGGGGTCACCGATAAGTATTTTCTTAATTCGTAACTAAATCAGGGTTGTCGATATTCTTGCAATGATTAATTTTATTTGTGGAACTTAAAACAAACGACTTTGTTTTAATTGCTATAAAACAGTCATTAATGATACTTTAAATTGCCTACGGCTTAGTACGCCCTTTTCGACTAACCTTGTATATGTCCTTTATCTTTTTTAACCTTATAAAAAGAAACCCACACATACATCCACCCCAAAAACATTACCCACCGTACGCTTTTGCGCAGACGTGAAAAAAAAGAAAAAAAAGCTATCCACTTTGTATTTAAGTGGGGGCCACTGCCGGCACTCATTAACCCTCGATAGCCCATCAATTTATCAACACTTATCGAGCCTTAACGTAAAGGGTGGACTTTCAAACAGTTTATAATTAATTGTGATATTATCCGAGCAAAGTGGCTCCAAGTATCAAATTCGTTTATGATCAATAGGCTTTATTTAAAGCTTGGGAAATTGTATTTTAGGGGTAGTAAAATTGATAAAATATATTTTGGGTTGTTTACATAAAATATTGTAGGCGTATCATTATCGGTAGTCTATTTTCACAGACAAATTTTACAAATTTTATACATAGGTTTAACGGGAATTTGATATTAACCGTTTTTAAAGCTCGGGACAGTTTTAATTGCAGTTTGGGACAGTTTTAAATGCAGCTCGGGACCGTTTTGAATGCAGCTCGGGACCGTTTTTAATGCAGCTCGGGACAGTTTCGAATGCTGCTCAAGACATCACACTCCCACATTGGACATGGAGTGGCTATACTGTGCTATTTGGTTGTAGGAAAATAAAAAGTTGTATCTTGTGCTCCAAGTCAGGCTACTGACAACGAAATTGAAATGATTATGAATATGTTAAAAGTGTGAAAGTCTTGGTGACCCGGAGGTTACAGACCCGCTTGCTAAGCACCGGGTTGCGGGTTCAAGCTCAGGCATGTACCAATGTGACTTTTTCAATGTCATTGGTACTTTCTGAGTTAATCTTAGACGCCACTGACATACGGTGAAGGAAGACATCGTGAGGAAACCTGGACTTAATTTTCTGAAATCGCCAACCCGTAGTGAGCAAGCGTGGTGATCAGTGCTCGTTCTTTCTGTGTATGAGAATAGGCTTTTGCCCTGCAGTGGTACAGTTACAGGCTAATATTATATATTTTAAATAATGTATAAATGTATTATAGAAAGCATTTCATTGCTTTTTGTTTTTTTTTTTTAAATACGGGTGGTTCTTATTTACCTCTGTTTAAAAAAAACAAAATCTACTAATTACTTCCTTCTGTCTGTAATTTCATACAGAAACCAGCACGTAACCATTTAATTTATTTAAATTGAACGAAGTTTTAATTGAACCGTCGATCCGACGCGATTAATTAACTATTGACTTTTGTTTCTAATTAGAAATCTAAGCGACGTCGCTTTTCAGTACAAAGCCAATAAAAACAGCTGCAACTTACAGTAAAATGTCATAAAACAATTTTAGTTACAGTGAAAACTAATCTATGTGTCATGGTGTTAAGGTTTCTGATCTCAAAGTAGGGTATGTATTTATTATAATATATTAGGGGGTTATGCTGGCGATGCTGCTGCAGCTGCGGACACCCTCACACGGCGAAAATATAATAACATTATTAGTAGTATTATATTTTTGTGCCGTTTGGGTTAGAAACATTCGGGTCGTGGGGTCCGAGTTGCTCAACTTCTATACAAGAGATGAGAACGAGATGTTGCAAGGTGGCTGGTCGGCACTTTGGCCAAAGGATCACGATTGCCATACAACGTGGCAATGCTGCCAGTCATCTGGACACGTTACCAGTCGACAGCGATGCGGAGGAGTATTTCGATGCTTTATTTTAGTTTATAGTTTTATATTAGGATGTATTATCCTATCCTAACTAATATTATAAATTAATGCGAAAGTAAGTTTGTTTGTTACCTTTTCACGCTTAAACCACTGATCGATCATCCTGAAATTTTGCATATACGTTGTCAGGTATACAGAAACGGACATAGGGTACCTTTCATCACGAAAAAAGTACTGTACCCGAGGGAAACAACAATAACGTTCATAGATGGCGCCACGTGTCTTTCGAATCACGATTGAATTATATTATCCTTATATATTTTATATTGTTATAGCCTATGTCCTTCTCCAGGTTCCAGACGGTGAAACGATGAAACTTGGTGCAGAGATACTGCAAAAAGTTTCATCAAAATCGGTTCAGCGGTTTAGGCGCGAAAGTGTAACAGACAGACAAGAGTTACTTTCGCATTTATAATTAAGTAGGGATTATGTAAATATTGTTTGTGTAAATAAAATTGTAGTATCTAATTTATAGCTATATTTCTTTGAATGTTGAGTTCATAAAATAAAAGCAGAGCATAATCAATCATCCTTACTGAGATCTGAGTGAACAAGATAAACGGTTTGTGTAATGTAAACATACGAAAAATCTAAACAAATTATGTACGAAAATAGCTGAACACTCAGACTGTGAGACGCCTAATTTTCGATCTCTGAACATGTTTTTACAATACTATGCCACACTCTATCTATATCTTAGTCTATGCAGTAGTTCAACGCGAGCGTTCGTGTAGGAAGCTATTCTACTTACAACAATTATTAACAAATCGCATTCGCATTAAGTTGAACCTCGGGTTTAGAATTTAGACTGTTAGACTGATAATTCTTATTCTACTCATGAAAATCGAAATGACTTTTTGGGTAATCATTGAACAGCAAAAACGCAGCGATAATACGGAATTAATAGTCAAACGCTGCTTTGTAGAAGTGGCTTCCTGATTTTGCGGAAATGGGCGGAGCTTGCGTCCTAACTTGCCTCACTGCAACTTGGGATATGATACGGGGTTGCACGTTCTGATTTTGAATGCAGTCGATTGTTTGACATTTTTTTCTTTTTAATCCTCGTACGTAGGTACATTTAATATATCTCCTTTATTCATCATTGTATAAATAAAATTAACATTTTTAAATATTTCATTATTTTTTATTATTTTATTTAATATATCTCTGTTCACGGCTCATCTTCCGTGCGGAAGATGTCCGGTCTTTTGGAAGGCATACACGGGGACACAGGTCCAACGCGCAGAGGCCCTTTTGAGAACTTTAATCTATATTTAATATATTATTATCCTTTATTCATTGTAAACACATATAAATTATATTTTTAAATACATATCATAAATAAAAAAAAACAATATACATTTAAAAATATAAAAAATAGTATCCCACCGGCATCGGGAACAGGGTCCAAGCTGCCGGCAGTCAGGGCTCCAGAGAAAGGAACCTCCTCACTATGCGTGCCGTGTCAAGGAGTACTGCTTTCTGTAACAAGCCCTTGATCCAGCCGCCCAACGAGAGCCTCTTGAGATGTTGATCGAGGCTCTTGGCTATTAGGCCATTCGCCGTAACGACTATCGGAACAACGACTGCTGAGTCCACATCCCACATGCCGACAACCTCGTGTGCTAGATCAAGATATTTTATTTGTTTATCTTTCTCAGCTTTCACGAGATTCTCGTCATGAGGGACGGTGATATCAACAATCATTGTGCGGCGCTCTGATCGATCTATTACCACTATATCAGGCTTATTGGCAACAATAGTCCTGTCAGTGATAATAGATCGATCCCAGTACAATGTGACATAACCATTCTCGAGAACTGGGTCGGGCACATACCTGTAGTACGGTACTTCCGATTCCACAAGGTTATATTTCAGAGCAAGTTGCTGATGAATAATCCTGGCCACCAGGTTATGTCTGTGCAAGTATTCTCCGTTGGCAAGACGAGAACAACCGGAGATAATGTGTCGGATAGATTCTCCCGGACGGTGGCATGCCCGACAAATGTCAGCCGTGCCATCCTTCACAATATATTTCCTATAATTGTTCGTCATCATGACTTCGTCCATAATTGCACATACAAAACCTTCGGTTTCTCCGAAGAGATCACCAAAACGTAGCCAGGATACGGACGCTGGAAAGTCAACGTCGGGCCCATGAAGGGCCCGATAGAAACGTCCGTGTAGCTCCTTGCTTTGCCATACTTCCTCGCGATCATTGGTGCTAAGTACTGCAGGCTTGCGCCAGTTCTCTTTAGCCAAGGCGAGCGGGGTGAGTCCCTTGTCCACTGCGACCACATCTCGATGCATCTCCCCTTCAGCTTGGAGGAAATACTCCCTGAGACTGCACACATATTATTATTATTATTATGTGGCAACCCCCGTAGACGTCAAAGGCCTGACAATACTAAAGGCAATTAACCATTTAATAATTATGATGCCACAGTACATGTAGAGTACATAATTACATTGTGCTATGTTCTACTTTTCTGTTCATACACTATGTCTGTATTCGTGTGTAGAAGTATGCAGGACCTCTGCCGGTCTCCCTAGGCAAAGCAAACACAGTTATAAGTGCGTTCAATAAAGGAACTAATTGTTAACCACTACAACGATATTTTTGCACGGCTTCATCTCGACCTAGATATTTCTTCATTCTACAGCTGTATCAGCTAGACGTGTGTCGGATAATCTTTGGCAGTCGAGAGCGATACTTTTAGCGAACAGTTACCAACTGTCTAAGGCAGGCAACGATACTATTTAAACTTGTACAGGTTTATAGACTATTCAAGACTGAGTTACTGAAGTTGTACGTATCGTAGGTGATAAGTTAGTTTTCGTTGCATAAGTAAACCCCTTGCATTTCAGCAATGTTGTCGCCATTACTGCCAAACGTAGTTTAGCAAACACTGATTGTTTTATCAATGTGATTATGATTATGACCGGCAACTCCGTTCCGAGTTATATTTGGGGTCGATATTATAAAGAAAAACACATGAATGCAGTCGGGGCCAATGAATTGTGGTTACCAACATAAAACTTAAAATCTTGGAACCCAGGAATGGCTTATTCAAATAAAGAGTATTTTTTAGACTATTAGCCCAGTAGCCCAGACCCGGAATAACTGTCTGTAGGCCACACAATTTTTTGTTGCAGAAGCCAATCGCTTTAGCCACTGCACTAAACGTGTCATCACGGTTTTACCTTGCTTAAGGTCGGTCAGTCCTGAATTTTGGATACGTGTTATGGTTAGGTGCTCTCATGAAAAATTCAGTAATCTTGGATTAAAGACCCCGAAAATGCGTTGTCATTAAATAACTCCTAATCTATAGATTTTACGTCAAATACAGTCCCGAATAATTTTGTAGGGAGTTAAATTCCCTACCATTCCTTCTTTCTATAGCTAATAGTTTACGACATATTACGCTTTAAAGTATTCAAAAAACACTATTATTAAACATTTCTTATTTTTCATTTCCCACTCATAATAAGAGGTGTTAAAACGTTTGAAGCCTATGTTTAAACCCACGACGCAAAAAGAGGGATGTTTTATAAGTTTGAAGCCTTTACGTCTATAAGTCCGTTTGTATGGCTGATTGTTTATCTGTATGTTTATGTGTTTGTTTGTGGCATCGTAGCTCCAAAACGAATGACCCGATTTCGTTAAAAATTTTATTGCTCGAAAGATGATTTAATCAGAATAATTATAATGCTATGTTTGATGGAAATCGGTTCAGTCGTTGCAAAATAATTATCTCTTTTCACAGTTAGGTTCGGTAGGTGTGCATTGCAACCGTTGCAAGATCATGGAATCTTACGGAAGAAATTAGCAAAATTAAGATAAAAACTGCATCAAAATCCATTGAGTAAGCGGACAAGCACGTGAAAAGCGACATCAATTTACTAGAAATTCTTTGAGCTCGGTTCACAACATGGAGGTTTTAACATGGAAGTACAAATATTATGTGAACAAGAATAAGGGCTCTTTCAATTTAGCGGTATACTGTCGTCCTGCTGCGGTGCGGCAGCGGCGCGTTAGTCGCACTGCGCACGGACGATCGTTTTTTGTCATACAAAGCGCGCGGTGCGGCAACAGCACGGCGCCGGCACCGCGAACGCTCGGCAACAGGAAGGAAACGTCGAAAACACCACGTGTTCATTTCGCTGTTGAATAGTGCGGTGAATAGACGACAGAGCTAATTTCATAAAATTTTCATTACTTGTTTGCTTTTATCACCTCTCTCAAACACACAAGCAAGCTGTGTTTATTATGGAACACAATAAAAATGTATTTTTAAATTACTTATTAAATTCATATTATTTTCTGAGCCCATCGATTACATTTTTAAAAATTGCATCTTTTCATTTAACATTCTTAAAAATATGTTCTGTTCGAGAGAGGTGATAGAGTCTGGCAAACGAAAGAAGACACTGAAAAAGCGCGGCAAATTTAAAAAAATCTCTGCATGGCAACCCCAATTTGTATGAAATAACCTAATTTGACACTTTAGAAATAAATATTTTCGTTGAAAAATCATTGCCATATAAAAGTTTGCAAATAATTCGAGGGGCGTCTTTCGTTGGCCAGACTCTATGTGATAGCCCTCTTAATATTATACTTTTTACTAAAATTTTGTATAAAACAAATAATACAATGAAAATAATTGTA
Organism: Amphipyra tragopoginis; assembly: GCA_905220435.1. Taxonomy (NCBI): domain Eukaryota; kingdom Metazoa; phylum Arthropoda; class Insecta; order Lepidoptera; family Noctuidae; genus Amphipyra; species Amphipyra tragopoginis. The sequence goes on from HG991994.1 coordinate 28,277,398, forward strand.
GAAATAAATAATATCACAAATATGTTGTTTGTTGTATTCACCTCAATGTTATCAGCAGTCTTTCTTCAGCTGACATAGTATGTTTGAAAACAGTTTATTGCCGCTGAATTTTACTTTTAACTTATGCAAGTAATTCGTAGAAACATTCTTAGATAATTAAAAAAATTGCTTGGATCTTGTTATAACCTAGGATAAAGATTATGGAAATCACCAGAATTACATGTTAATGAAAACATTCGTGCTTCTCTTTTACGGGGGCGTCGTTTTTGTTTTTGTTTCTGTGTTATAATTTTCAACAAGAGCACTAACAATAATGTTTCTTCGTCAGAGTCCATGGCTTGACTGATGTCACATCACTAGCATACAAACGCACGGCAGTCAGATAGGCTTTCAATTTAGGCGTTTGCTGTCGGACGGCTACCGTACTGCAGCGGTCCGTCAGCGGGTTATAACCAGCGGCACGGTAAACGTGCGGCAGCGGTCCGACACGAAACGTCTAAATTGAAAGCGCCCTAATGGTTGTATAATATTCTGAAGTCAGGTGAACGTGACGCGTCAGGTGTCTCCGCCAGGTGGCGGTGCACGCTTGGGCCAACTTTGGCGCGCTGCCAGCACTGGCTTGTAACGTAGGGTTGTACGGCAATTGTTATACACGTAACAAGTGTGTTCAACGGATTTTGTTAAGGTTATTGATCCTGTTTCAGACAGCTACCGATCTTGTTTCAATTGCTGAATTGTATGTATGAGTGGAGGATATATTTATTACCCATATGGATGGTTTTAGAAACCGTCCTCGGAGGAAAATCAAAATATCATGTTGAAAATAGTTTTATTTGAATTTAAATTAATGTGACTTAGGGCCGATTTTTCAATGGTCAGATAAATTTTATCCAAGGAATAAATATGACGGTTTGACATATTTCCTATACAAAAGCTGTCGAAACGTCGAACTTATTCCCCAAATAAAATTTATCTGGCGATTGAAAAATCAGCCCTTAATAGAAATAAACTCGTGATGAAATGAAATGCTTTATCTTGTAAATAGGATTTTTTAACCACTTTTACAAGTCTGGTTTTTCATTATTATTGTACTAGCTGGCGTTGACATTTCCTATCTGACTACCGCTAAGAAAAAATGCCGAAATAAACTCATTTAATCTTTCCATATTTTATTTATTTATACTTCTATGCACTATGGTGGTACATAAGGTGGACTTAATGCCATTAGGCATTCATGCCAGCCATACTTCGTTACCATACTAATGAAAAAAACCTCGTAATATTTACCAAAGCGAAAATATAACTGGGCAGTGGGCATAGCAAATTGTGAAATATTATTTCCAAGTTTCACGCAACCGAAAATGCTAGTAAACATGTTATAAATTAATATTGGTTTTTCAGTACGAATGTGCTAGAAAAGCAATATTAATTTACGAAATGTTGTTGATGGTGAGAGAACAGCGAATACATGCACCGCAGTAATTAAAATATCCAATTTTTGGATTAAACCGCAGACGAATGTTGATCTTAAAATTTTTAAACGAGAAATGTGTTTGTTTTACGTTGGTGGTGCCTGGCAATGTTTGTTTTATATTGGTCGTACCTGGGAATGTTTGTTGGTAGTGGTAGAGTGTTTGGACTTAATTTAACTTAATTAAAATTTTGTTATGACATTATTAGTGTGAGGAAAGTTGAAATAGAATTTGTTTGTTTCATATCAGATCACGAACTAGAGCAGAATTTCGACGATATTTTTTATCAAGATTATCTCGATGGTCTAGTGGTCGCAAGTGATTGCTGAGCGTGAGATCATGAGTTCGATCCCCAGGTTGGATAAAGTGTTTTCAAGGTTTTTCCATATGAAATTTCTCAGTAGCGGCCCAGTCTGGATTTGTGCCTGGTCGATGGCAATAGGCTCGCCCGGCAACCTCTGCTAAACCCTTCGGAAAATTCGGACGTGAAGTTATGTTATTTTTCATCAAATAAACAGCAATTTTATAGCTTCCACATCAATAAAACCGGCGTTTAACACTAAAATACAGGCCTAAATCCATAACCGGAACACCTATAAATATTGAATGAGTCAGAGGCAGCCCTAACAGCGGGTGAATGATCAAAAATGAGTCATAACCCGGTCCGGCCTGATTGATTCAAACATCGAGTGGTTTGTTTGTTTTACTCGACACATAATCACCAGATACATTTATGATCTCAAACAATTTTAATATGCAAACATATTAAATGGTGCACTGACTGACGTTGATGTAGTGACTCAAAAGATAATTCTAATTCCTAAGCCGTGGGAGTACGGATGTAGAATACAAGGTGTGAAAAAATCAACTCTAAGAGTTTTGTGGGCTTACTCGGTATTGGAAATTGAACAACTTTTGTTCTACAACTTTTCGAAATTCGCGTATTTTTTTTATAACTTTCCATACAAATCAAAAAAATAGTAGTACACTTCTGCTCACCCTTTCGGGGATTACAGGCGTAAGTATAGTATGTATGAACATCAACTTTTTGTTACTATTCATAGAGCAGATCGCTTTAAATCATCACTTTTTTCTTATACCCTTTTCAACGTAAGGTCCTGAGTCCTGATGTTTCTCTACAAAATGTTACCATACAAAGAATATCAAATATCTATTAGAGGTTAAGGACTAAAATAGAAACAAACTTTGAATTATAATAACGTTTAATATAATTACACTAGGAATGTGATATACGTCTGTTCGCTACGAGTTCGCTACATAGAGCACAGATAACTATATACTAGTCAGAGACAGAGTAAGGACGATGACAGATTACGAAAATAATATTGTTTTATAGACTGTCAAATTGGTTGCGTATTGATTTACTTTTTAAACTGTTTTACATTTGATAATATAATTTGTTGATGGAAAATAAACTAAATAATTGATACTTAATTATAAATTAATTTTTGCATAAATAGAATATAATTCAACACGCCCCCTCAAAAATTAATCATCATTTAAAACAATACTTTTACATTTATATACCTATAATAATTCAACAGAACGTATATCACTTCCAAGTGTTTGCTGGGAGTATGTAAATACAATTATGGTCCAACATTTGTTGCTAGGATTAGGGAAACCCAGTAAAACCTAATCAGACCATTTGATTTAATTATCAACAGGCTTAATTAACCAAATAAACTGAAGTACACATAAAAATCTTATTTCTTACTCTAAACCTATTTTACATCACATTTCTTCAAAAGAAACTTCTGGTACCGGCTTTGTCAAAACATCTGCCAGTTGTTGACCTTTGGGAATCTGTGGGAATATAATTTAACTTTATTATATTTTTCTCATTTACATAGTTCCCCTGAAAAAATATATTTTATGTCAATATGTTTTGACCTTTTATGATTAGTTAGCTTATTAGCTATGCTAATTAATACAGCCGTTATCATCTTCAAGTATCAATAGGTTTATTCATTTTTATGTGTATACTTTCTGCAAGAGACTTAGCCACAAAGCTTCTTTGACAGCTTCATACAAGGCCATGAGTATATAGCCTCTTCATCTACTGAAACTGAGTACAGCTTCAGTAGATGAAGCTACCACTGAAGTTTTTCTCTTTGGACTCCAAGTTATTCTACACTGCTCACTTCTTTTTCAATTACAGTGATTCTGATCATCTTAGTCGGAATCTACAAATCCACTTAAAACATTATTATAATCAACTCTTTTATAGGTTAATTTTAGATCCATAGTACCTTTAAGATACCTTAACACCCGTTTTAAACAATGTCATGTTTCTTTATTATTATTATTTACGACTCAATATATTTACGGATGTACTTAAATCAGGGCGAGTACATATCATAATATAAATTAAACACCCTATATGACTACAACATGGTGCATCATATTTATCTTCTAAATTTAACGCTTCATAATTTAGTTTAACTTCAGTAGGTGTATGTACTTATAGGAGTACCTACAGTCAATCATGTTAAACTTATTTAAAATTGCTTGAATATAAGCACCTTGATCTAATGTAATTGTGTCAAAGTAAGTATCTACTTATTTTCATGCCAAGAAAGAATTTTTATTTTAGATCAATTATTTCAAATTTGCTCATTCAATTTTTAAAACTATTCATTGTCTGAACGTTAGCACATGTTATAACTATGTCATCAACATGTACAACATAAATGTTTTTCATAATATTTCCTTTGTCTAAAAGATGTAAATATCATCAATCGGCGAATTTTGAAAACCTTTATCCACAAGACATCGCTCAAATACTTCAAACCAACATATTGCAGCCTGTTTCAGCCCGTATAGGCTTTATTTAGTTTACATACATAATTATTATATTTACATAGAACGCCTTCAGGAATTTTTATATATATTTCTTCCTGTATACATTAAAAACGCAGTATGTATTAAAAATACATTTAAAAATGCAGTCTTTAAATTATTATAATTAAATTAGTTTATTAATTCATCCATATGATGAATTAATAAATTATGTTGATTTGCAAAACTTATTATCAATCTAAAACTGGATATTTTAGCGACAGGTGCAAATGTTTCATTAGAATCAGTAAGATATTTTCACTGAAACCTCTTGCAATAAAACGTGTCTTATATCCTTATATCTTAAAGATTTTCCAAACTCGTCATTTTTATTAGTAAAAATCCATTTTAATCTACTATTCTTTTATTGTTTGTTTTGGCACTAGAGTCCATGTATTATTAATTCTATGGGAATCTAGTTCATCTTTTATAGCTTTCTGCCAGTAAGACCGATCATTTAGTTATTCTTTTTCATGAAATGATTTAGGTATTGTACAAGTAAATGATTGAGCAATAAACAATTAATCATCATCAATTTCTATAAAGGAAATGGGGGACGACCTTTGAGCCTTTCACTCCTTTTTAACTGACAAGAATTATCGATATTTTTTGTCAGTGCAAAAACTTTTATTAGAACTTTGTTGATTATCAACATTGGGCTTTATTCAGTATGTTATTAGTCATTTAACTTGCGAGTTTTACTACAACAAACCAATTCATCAGATTTTGGATTATCTGACTTGTAATCATGTACTATTGAACTATCTGATTTTAATTCCACTGATTTTGAACCATCCAATTTTAGTAGGTATCAGATTTTATCTCAGGTTCATAATGTATATCTTTAAATATTTTTGAATTTTACTTGGACTGTCTTGTTCATCAGATTTAGATTTATCTGATTTAGTAATCATTTACTATTGAACTATCTGATTTTAATTCCACTGATTTTGAACCATCCAATTTGAATCATTGGATTTAGTTCCATCAGTTTTGGAAGTATGAGATTTTATCACAGGTTCATATCGTACATCTTTAACTATTTTGCGAATTTTCCTTAGACTGTCTTGTTCATCAGATTTAGATTTATCTGATTTAGGGATACTTATAATTTAAGACTTATTAGACACTGATTTAAAACACTTGGTCACTATCAGTTTTGTCTTGAGAATATTTAACATTATTCTCTTCAGGCTTTAAGTAAAGGCCTGGACTCAGTAGACACTGATTTAAACACTTGGTCACTATCAGTTTTGTCTTGAGAATATTCAACATTATTCTCTTCAGGCTTTAAATAAAGGCCTGGACACCAGAAAATTAGTCTCATCTACTATCACATCCCTGACAGTTACATATTTTTCGCATTCTGTGTTCCATACCTTATAACCATTTGAACTAGAGCCCACTAATATTTATTTCCATGACTTATCATCAAATTTAGCTTAATTGGTTTTATTATGGACATACACAGTTGAACCAAATACCCTAAGAGGTTTAATACTCGGTTTTCTATCATGCCACAATTCATAAGGAGTTTCAGATTGTTTCAAGGTTTTGGTTGGCGTTATATTAATTAAGTGAACAACGGTTAAAACCGCTTCAACCCAAAAACACTTATCCAACACAACCAAATAATGTGTGAACTAATCTTCTTTCAAAACGTAAGTAGTAATTCTTATTGTCAACCGATGAAGGAGTGATAGGGCCACATACACCCGAGTGCTTGATATATAAATGGTCGTTTTTTTTATGTGTATTCTTTATCTTTGGATTTATTAAAAAGGCAGTCGAGTCTGCTTACCATTTGCAAGCTTCATATAAATCATTAGTTGCAATTACTGTTTCAATTTTTTTTGTTTGTCTTCAATCATATTATAACATTTCAATTCAAAGAATTTACTCTTGCTAATAATATGGCTTAGGCATTGATGCTATAATTTATCATCATTAATTTTTCCTTTGCATACTTGGAAAACAGACTGAGTTTTTTTATCTATAGGTATTTTAAAATCAAAAGTAAATTAAATTATGTGTTTTTTTTTTTTTTTACCTTACTGATTGTTTTACCTTCTTTCATAATGTGAGTGCCACGCTGATCAAAAATTATCTTCAGACCAGCCTGTTCACCTTTGAGACATAATAAATTATACGGCACCTCACGGCAGTACAGCTCATTCTCCAAAACGCCTGGAAGGTCGTTGTAGCTCACTTCATTAGTTGAACCTCTTTGTAGCTGAAATAAATAAACCATTTTTAGCAACAGAAATTCTTATTGGTGTAATTAAATGTTCGTATGTAATGAAAAATATAGTCCCTGTTAATTATGTGGTCGGATGCTCCAGAATCCAACAAAAATCTCTGCATTATCATCTTGCTGGTAATCTCCAGTCATAAATGCGTATCCTGAAAAGTCGTCGGATTTCGATGCTTGCAATAGTTCGACAGCTTGAACTGTTCTCGTTTTGTCAGACGTATTCTTCTGTTTGTTCGATCGTTTACAATAAAAGCAATCCTTCTTAATATGTCCCTTGCGTCCACAATGATAGCATTTTGTAAAATTTGAATTTTTGTGTCCTTCATTTTTTTTTATTTTGATGCGGACATGTTGAATTTCCAGTTTCAAATTTTCGTTTGTAATTAATTTCCGTTTTATTTTCCACATGCAGAACTTTGATACTTATATTTCCAGCTGCTATATTTATCGCCGTAAAGGCATAATATTCCGTTTTTGTTTTAAATGTTCCATTACGAAATTTCAATAACGACAACACACAAAGGTTACTCAACACTGAAGTTACAATTTCGAACACTGATTTTAATATCGCGGCACTGGGCACATAACCTATTAGAGGTTAAGGACTAAAATAGAAACAAACTTTGAATTATAATAACGTTTATTATAATTACACTAGGAATCTGATATACGTCTGTTCACTACGAGTTCGGTAGAGCAGAGCACAGATAACTATATACTAGTCAGAGACAGAGTAAAGTGCTTATTACATTTGGCTGAATTAAGACGTCTTAATTCAGTCGTTACTGAATTAAGTCAAGTGTAATCGCAATTAGCAACCTAGGATCCTAAATTCAGTAGCAAGGATGGTTTCTGACTGACTAAATCATTTAGAAGCTTATTTAGAAACGCATTTAGGAAGGTGTAAACGCATTTAGTTACTAACTTCCGTCGTTGCGTGAGGTTGTATAGTTTTATTTTGACCAAAGAGTATAGTAATATATGGGAATAGAGAGCCCTCTCGCGAGATTCTTTGTAGATTTTTGCATGGTATTAGCACAGTCTACATAAATCTAACTCCTTACAGTCGGTCAACGTAGAACATTGTCGCAGAGCAATCGTGCGGGGGGTTGCGGGGTGAAGGAGCGAAGGTTATGTCCCGAGTAGCCATACTACATACCTACTCGGGACATAAATTCCAGGGCTCGCACTTTTTGATTTCGAATTTGATTGACATCGTTCATAGAAATTATATTAATTGTATGTATGTTGTACCTATTACGATAATTTTATTACAAAGTCTATTTACTAATCCAAGATGGCGGCATACATACATTTTCAAATGATTGTTCGTGGGAAGTCATTTCCACGGTTTTCAGGGTCACTGATGCCGAAAATAAACTCAAAATCCAAATCCAAGATGGCGGCCATAACAATTTTCATCTAATCATCATGGGTGTTAATTTCATGGTTTTCGGGGTCACTGATGCCAAAATAACGTCAAAATCCAAATCCAAGATGGCAGCCATGAAAATTAGTAAATTAGTGGTCATGGGTGTCAAATCCATTGTTTCCTGGGGTGCGGATGCCGAAAATGAAGTCAAAATCGAAATCCAAGATGGTGGCAGTAAAAATGTCAAATTAGTCGTCATGGGTGTCATTTCCATGGTTTTCGGGGGTACTGATGTTGAAAATGAGGTCAAAATCCATTTCCAAGATGGCGGCTTTTAAAATTTCAATTTAACCACCATGGGTGTCATTTCCATGGTTTTCGTGGATGCTGATGACGAAAATGAGGTCAAAAACTATATTCAAGATGGCGGACATGAAAATTTTCAAATTAACCGTCATGGGTGTCAAATCCATGATTTTCGGGGACGTTGATTACAAAAACAAGATCCATTCTCAAACACTTCTCAAACACAAATAGGAACCACGTTTTACCTGGCAAATTACATTTAACAGATGATTTTTTTTGACCGCCGTATATGATCGAGGAATACTTAGACTTTATTTCCAGCATCAGCATCCACGAAAACCATAGAAGTAATAACCATGAATAATAAGCAATTTTCTATGGCTCCTTCTTGGATTTGGGAATATTTTATGACTCTTACCTACCCCCGCAAGCGTTAGTCACTGCGACTGTAACCTCGACAAAATTTGTAGTTTTAAATATTGTTAGAAAATTCCAGGATAAGATGGCGAAATTGCTGCTACATACCTTTGCATTATTTTGTCAATCGTCAAAATTACGCATGCGTGGTTTTCTTTTTGCGTGTCACTGTTTCCATAAAACGTTAATTAATTTGGACGTTTGTTTGACAAAGTTTGTGTAATTTGTTTTATGTGACAACCCTATGACAAGTGTTACCAATTTTGACATTTCATAGGACCTGTCAAATGTATGGGCGTTGACCCACTGTATGTAGTAAGTAGGTACACTGTGGTATTAATATGTGATTTTTGTATTTGCGAAAAATGATCGCCTACGTCAAGTACGTCACCCCCCCCCCCCCCCCCTTTGAGTTTCTGTCGATGCGTGAGGACGTATAGTTTTATTTTGTATTCCCGAATAAAAAAGTGTAGTGCGAGTGCGGTGCGCAGCGTGGGTACCTACGAAATGACGAAAGAAATAGAAGTTATGCTCAATATTTTAGAGCTGTATAAAGATATGCCCTATCTTTGGGACAAAAATGACAAAAATTTCCTGAACAAAAATGTACGAAATGAGGGCTTCCAAGTGCTACTGAGTTAATATAAAATATAAACGAATCGGCTTCAGTAAAGGCCAGGGCTGGGCAAAGGCCAATTTTTTGGTGTCTGGATAATACTGGAGCCATCCTCGCACACGACACGTCCGACTCCGTCGCGCTTTAACTGGCAACTGATTCAGTAACTAAAGTGTGACCATCTTATAAATGGCGAATCTGCCACAGACTGGGCAAAAAATCTGCCAAAATCTGCCACACTTTGCGCCAAAAATGCCAAAAATATGCCTTTAAGGAAACTGAAAAAAATACACAATGAATTCAATGAAATTTCTTTAATCAATAAAAATATTTAAGTTTTCTTATGCGTTATTATACTTAAACACTACTTACTCTACGTATCCGCATTTGCCTTCAAATTTTCGGTATACATAGATTTTGACGACATCTTTTTGATCATGTTTTTAGTTGGTTATGTAGGAGACACAGTCGCCGTGTCTTTTGTTGTAATTAAAGCTGACACATGTTGATTTAGGAACCTATTCTTTATTTTTGTTTTGTTTAAATTCACCAGATAGAAGATTCTTTCGCACAAAGCGTTGGACATCGGCAAACATAATAATGCTTTCGCGAAATTTGTAATATTTGGATTTGGATATTTTGTAGCCCCATTCGCGTCCAGGATTTTTCCAATCGCTCCCCAAAATTTGTCTACACTCAAAATTGTGCTGGTGGCGCTACTTCCACCTGATTCTAACAAGTCTCTTGGAAACCAAATCAATAAAGAAGTATTCCAGTTTGATTACAGTACATAATCATCTGACGCACTTGTTTAAATAAGCGGGAAATCCCCGTATAATTTGGCCATGAAACAGAAGTTGCCAGTTCGAAAAAATCATTTGTAATCTCATTATACATATATAAAACCTGATGTACTGTATACTTTTAAAAAAGATAATTCAAACTATGTAATGTGAATTGTCATGAAATCATTTAAATCTGCCGAAATCTGCCACTTTTGTGAATCGTCAGCATGATCTGCCACAGATTAAATTTTGGAGCGAAATCTGCCAAAATGGCAGAAATCTGCCACTAATGGTCACACTGACTAAATTTAGGACAGTGTGATCAGAAGCTTCTAATTTGCCCTTCTGAATTAAGACGACTTAATTCAGCCAATGTAATAAGCTTTTAAGGACGATGACAGATTACGAAAATAATATTGTTTTATAGACTGTCAAATTGGTTGCGTATTGATTTACTTTTTAAACTGTTTTACATTTGATAATATAATTTGTTGATGGAAAATAAACTAAATAATTGATACTTAATTATAAATTAATTTTTGCATAAATAGAATATAATTCAACAATATCAAAAAAAAACAAAACTTGCATACATAGCTATTTTACAGTTTTTGATGATGTTGTTTACGTTTTGTCGATAAGCACTATGTCAGGGTTCATCTTACGTTGAAGAGAGTATAATAATAATTTCTTCCTTATGATATTGCTTCTGTTTTATTTGTTTTAGTATACACTAAAGTATATCCATCTATCTATCTATAAGCTGCATTTTGCCTTTTGAAAAATGCATTTAGCGTTCTGAATACCAGTTAGTTGCTAAAAAATGATGGTATGATTGGTAAGTAATCCAAACGTAGAACGCAGTCAGGAAGTGCTTTTATTTACGAAAATATTACGATTAAAGAAACCTGCACATTTCCTGCTTCAAAGGAATACCTAAATTACCCTACTTTTATTCCTGAAGCAGTGTATCCGGTAGCAAAATTACGTTTTTAATATTTTAATTTCTTTGTAAGGTGTGGACTACACAAGGACACTAATTAAATGAAATAAAACAGACTTTAAAATGTAAATTGTCGAGATAATTTTGCGTGGGGTGTAGTAGTCTGCGTGTGCAATAAAATTGTTCACCGCTTTGGGATACTTGGGAGTTAAGAGGACTACAAGAGCTAAGTGACCTTGAGTGACGCACGCACACATTTACACAATAATGTATAGCATCAGGGGATCAGGTCTCGGCCGGCACTGTCGGTACACAGGCGTTTACGCACACATGCGTACGTATTATGCTCAGAAATAAGAATACGCGATATACAAAAAATCTATTGATTGGACTAAAAAATTAAAACACTATTACGTTATTATGTTGCTTGAAAAATAATTTGACAAAAAATCGGAACGATTGCCTGTATATTAGCATGGTTTTTAATCGTTAAAAGAAATTTTTAGAGGTATCTTTGTGATTTTTTTCTATCGTATCAAATTTGTAGCATTATGTTTTCAACACACTATCGAACTAGTATATATCCTGTAGAATATCATAAATATCTTTTGCTGTATTTTTTTTACTGCAGCGGATCATATACTTTAAAGCATTATAAAACATGCTTTTAGCTCCTGCAGTCCCCTTAAAAATAAGTTTGTAATTTTAGTCTGCGACTATGAATAGGTTATCTCCTATCCTGTGGGTGTCGTTATTGGTGAATAACCCTGCCTTTGCTGTTGCGTAGAAAAATTAAAGAGTAAAAAAAGGAAAGGTTAAAGGAGTAAAAATAATTATTTTTATTAATGTGAGCTATTTATTATGTTTTTAGTTTATTTGAGATTCAGCCTATTATTATGTGCTACCGACGACGTGATAGTTTTTTTTCGATAATTTATGTAAATCCTTATTAATTTATGTAAGTACCTTCTGCTTGTCTTATTATTTCAAATAAATTTTAAATTTCATGATCTTCCTTTTATTTTAGATGCTATGTTATTTAGAAGAAATAAATGTATCTGATCGAGCCTTTCGATCAGTACAATTTTTTTTTTTTTTCACAAATAGCTGGTTCCATTCCCGATTCATACAGGTGATTATTTAATATTCTTTGAATGCAGTTCGTATTGTTTTTAAAATAAAAACGAAGTCTTCATTTTTTTTTGTATATACTTTATTTAAGGTACTTTCCCTCCAAGTGGCAAAGTCGTGGGACGCCCTGTATATTAATTATGAAGCATTGCATAGCTTGATGAAGAGCTGCATGTAGACGTAAACATTTAGGCTATGAAAACATTTCAGTTGTTATTCTCTAACCTTGTCTGACCACTGATGGTGTCTGAACACATCAGCTCCAAGATAATATTCTATTCAGGTTATGTCGTAATAGACATCAAACTATTTATGCACGTCGCTTCAATCATACAGCGCGATACAATAAAACGTTTGCGTTACATTGCTCTGTTTATATGTGCCAATCGTGCGTCAATGCGTTTCCGGGTTGCTTTGTATTGTAAACAGTGGAACTGGGTCGTTATGGGTTTGTACATGTGCTAAAATTGTATCGACGTTTACGGAAACATTATTTTTATATGGGCTCTGTTATGTTTACAATGTTGTTTTTACAAGATGGTGTAGTGAATGAAATATTTTATGTAAAAAGACAATACAATGTTGGTCGGAAAGGTGGTATTAATCCGAAAGGGCGCACTACAAGGAATTTTACTGTCCGGCATTCCGATTTTTTACGGTCCGATAACGCACGCCATAAATGTTTACACTAGTTTGTGCACTATACGTAATTTTACCGTCCGACATTTTACTTTTCTCCATTCTGGGTCGTTTTTCCGGTCCGAGATGACAGTAATGAAAAACGTTTTTTATGCTTGTGCATTGCGGCCGTAATTTTACCGTCCGACATTTTACTTTTCTCCATTCCGGGCCGTTTTTCTGGTCCGAGATGACAGTAATGAAAAACGTTTTTATACTTGTGCACTGCGTCCGTAATTTTACCGTCCGACATTTTACTTTTCTCCATTCCGGGCCGTTTTTCCGGCCCGAGTAAAGACGGACAAGAGCACAAGCCAATCATCCGTTTTTTTCATGCCATATCGGACCGTAAAAAATCGGACTGCCGGACAGGAAAATTCCTTGTAGTACACAAACGCCCAAAGAGTGTTAAAGTCATATTAATGAATAACTTTTGTTCTACCACTTCTCCCAAACCCAACAGTTTAAGAGAAATAGGGTAAACTCGCATAATTATGTGACTACCTTAATTCGGTGATACGACGGCGACGTTTGGATGCTTCCACAGCTTTATAGGAGTATAATACACTACATTAAAATCAACCTACTAGTAGGGCAATAAAGCTTCTTTTTGTGTGTAATTTTTTGTTTAAATCGTGCGAGCGAGATAAAAACAATCACGTGATCCTAGATGTTTAAATTTTTTATAAAAAATACGTTGATCTAATCCTCCTTTCTATCCTCAGTTATGATCAGCTGTGTTTACATTTTGTTCATATTTGGAGACAAGGATAAGAAGCCCCGTTTTCTGAATTCGTAACTAAAGCAGGGATGGAGAATTTTTGAAAAAACGAAAGTAATAATCATTTTGCATGGTAATAAAAATTGCTTTCAAACAGTCATCAAGTACTTTAATGTACGATTTCCAGCAACCGGGCCACGCAGGAGCGCTGCGCAGCGCGTCGCAGCGGATGCTCGAGCACGCGCCCGTAGCCGTGCCTACCTACCTATACCGTACCGTGCCTACCTACCTATCTACATGCGGTGTGGCCACATGAATAAATAATTATTCATGTGGTGTGGCCGAGTGGAGCCGACCGGACGCGACGACAGCCGAGTGCCGCCGTCCACGTACTCGAGCAGCCGACCGGCTGCCGCGGCGTCCGAGCACAGCCGACCGGCTGCCACGGCATAGGCGCGGATCTAACCGAGTTCCAAGCAGTGTAATTTCCATGCAAACATGGAACTTAACTATTGTATAGAAGCCTGAATTTCCTTTAGCACTGTGTGAAATGCGCTCCGGTGCGGCCCGTTTGATGGAAATCGTAGGTACATAAGTGCCCCCCTTTCCGACTACCTTGTATAAAACGTCAAGTCTTCCGAAAATGAGGTTAATTAAGGATTTTTCTTCTCAGAAGAACAGCGACAATCTTCAAAGATAAACAATTCAGAGAAGCAAGTAATAAACTGCGCGTCGGCTATTTTTATTTTCTTTTCTTCATTGCCTTTGATTAAATTTCAAATTGAATAAATCCTTACAAAGTCAACCAACTACAGATGTCCGTGTAAAAGTTTTTATAAAATGTTGGTTGGCTTCATGGCCTAGAATATACTTCTTTCTACTTTTAATTACGTTCAGTTAGTTTGACCTGTTTGTTGTTAACTTTTAAGTACTGTAAGGTGAAATATAAATGCAACCGGTGTAGGCTGTACTAGGAGACCATAACTTTTGAGTACTTGACGTAGGTACAGATGAAATATATAACTATACCCTAAATTCCTATCTCAGATAATTTATGTAAACAAAGGGGATAACAGATCAAAAAAATATTTTATTAATGGTAATTCACTGAAAATGCTGGAAAAAGGGTTAGATTCTCTTTTATGTACTGATTTTAGAAATAATAATTTAAAGAATATCATACCGTAATTACTTTTATAAATTTTCAGTTTTCAACAAAGTTATTAAAAAAAGGAGATTTTTTGGTATAAAGTATTTTATGATACTGGTAACACTGTAGGAGTACAAAACATTTTCAAATTTCGTTTAACAAAATGTCAAAGTTGTCTTGGCGACTTAACAATACATTCGTTTTCTTTTCCCGTTTTCGCTGCGTGTTTGTTAATTTTGTTATTGTGCTATCATCGTGTTAAGTTTTTCATCTTGTTGGTGTTTGTTATATTTCCTTGTTTTTGTTGAGTTCGTTTGTTAAGTTTTATTTGTTATTTGACAAATGGAGCCTCAGCCGGGGCCCTCGAAGGCAGCCGCCCCCGACTTTTTGTCGCCTGTTAAAAAGCGGCCTCGAACATCTATGAGTGCCACAGAAAAACTTATGGTGATGAATGCGTCTATGGACTGATTAAAGTGATTATATGGCGCGTCTCCGACACACTACACAAGACATTGTTTGGCTACGGTATTTTGTTTGCATTGTTCTTAAAATTAACTTGATTTTAAATGATTACTTGGTAAACATTTAATGATAAAATGTTTTGTACCACTAACCTGTCACTCTGACAATGACATTTCTTTGTTTACATAAATTATCTGAATTCTGGAACTAAGGTATAAATGGAACCGTTGAAAAGAGTACTAGGAGACCAGAATTACTTGGAAGTTCATTTTAAATACAATTGGAGGGAATTTTAAAATTGAGTTATTAAGCATTCTGGGAAAAGGCCCGCGCCCTACAGTGAGGTACTAATTGCTGATTATGTATCATTTTATAACTTGCAGTCAGTTTTAAAAGCAATATTAACGAACTTAGTTCTGTTTGACCTGTTAACTTTTAAAGTGGGTACTTGGTGTATATGTCGTAGTCGGATTGTATAATCCGCCATATTACATTACGGCTAGCCATTATCAAAAACAGGGCCGTTTTGAAATGCGGCGGTTCAACGATTAGCCGGATTGTCATTGCAATACGTTCTTCAATAAGGCGGGCAGCGTTTAGCCGCATCGTACTACTACTTAGATTGTAGGGTTGTTTGGGTTTCTAAAGGAGTGTCAACGGAGCCCCGCGGTGCGGGGCTCCTATTTCTGCCTGTAGGGTTTAAAGTAACCTAACACGAAGTGGATGACGGGGGCTTCGTTCACTCGCTTCGCTCGCTCACTCTAGCCCCCGTCATCCCCTTCGAACCTAACCTATCCGTGTCGGGGTAAGGAAATGTATATTTTCGCCCACTCACTACTCGACGGAATTGTTGTTGTTATGTCAAGCAGCGCCACGAGTGTTAAGAATCGGAACTAAAACCTGTCAAAGAGGCGGCTAATGTCTCGCCGTATTACATTATAGCTAGCCGTGTTGAATAACGTATAGTGGCGAATACATTTCGGCGGTTTTTTAATCAGCTGCATTCAATCCGGCTAATCGTTGAACCGCCGCATTTCAAAACGGCCCTGTTTTTGATAACGGCTAGCCGTAATTGTAATACGACGAATTATGCAATCCGACTGCCATATATATAAAACTAAATGCAACCGTTGAAAAGAGTACTAGGAGAACAGAATTACTTGGAAGTTTATTTTCGTAAATAGAACCTTTGATATTTGCCAATGGAGTTCTTAAAAGCAGTATTTTTGTAACACCAATTAGAGGGAATTTTAAAATTAAGTTATTAAGCTTTCTGAAAAATTGCCCGCGCCCTGCAGCAGGGCAGTAGTTGCTGATTATGTTTTATTTTATAACTTGCAGTCAGTGTTCAAAGAAATACTAATGCTCAAAGAAAATACGTGACCCAAATTGAACTCATGGTGGTTTTACGACTCCTGCAATTTTACGGATGCTAAGAGGGATGTGTGGTGTTACGCGAATGCATAGAATTAGAAATGAGAATGTACGAAGAAGTCTAGTAGAAGTCTGGAAGCGGCGTCGGTGACTGAGAAATTGTGTGGGAACCGGCTGTCATGGCATGGGCATGTAATGCGAATGAATTAGGAACATGTCGTGAAGAAAGGTTTTAGCATGAATGAGGATGGTTATAAGTGTAGAGGAAGACCAAAGAAACGATGGGTGGTTGGTGTGAAAGATGATATGACTAGACAGGGGGTGACTACTGAGGTTACGGCTAATAGAGATGTATGGAAATAAAGTTGAAACAAATAGGAAAACAAACAAAGAGGAAACAAATAAGTTGGAATAAGGTCAGGAAGAGGATGATAATAAAGATAGACAAACGCGTCAGCCGTTCGAACGTACATAGACATTATTCAGTTAGTATAGATGAGACTGTATATAAAATTACATTATGATACGGATGCTGTGGACGTCACTGTACCTGCACTAAAATGTCATCCAAATTGAAAGCTCTCTTATCCATTGAAATCCACCGCTGAATTGGATTCGGAGAATTCGCTAATGACATCACTCCGGGCATAGTACTTGGAAAATCTGAGCTCCATCCGATCCGGGTCGATCCACTATACGTGCGCCAGTGACATAATTTCATATGTCTGTATCTCCTATACACGTGTGCGAGCTTGACTATCGAGTGGATTTATAGTTCAAACTCACTTCATTTTTTGTTATAGCTCGCATTGCAGTAATGCAATAAAGAGGCCAATGGCCAGATGGTATACAAACTATTTTGAGACAATATATTATGAAGAAAAACATTTTAATTGTGTTAGGGCCGATTTTTCAATCGTCAGATAAATTTTATTCAACGAATAAATATGACGGTTTGATAGATTTTCTATACAAAAGCTGTCAAAACTTCAAACTTATTCCCCAGATAAAAGTTATCTGACGATTGAAAAATCAGCCCTTTTAGGGCCGATTTTTCAATCGTCAGATAAATTTTATCCAAGGAATAAATATGATGGTTTGACATATTTTCTATACAAAAGCTGTCAAAACGTCAAACTTATTCCCCAGATAAAATTTATCTGACGATTGAAAAATTAGCCCTTAATAGACTACACACATCAAAAGTGTCTAGGGATCAACATATATTTTTGCAATAACTTTTCTCCTGATTGATATTAATTAAAATTTTCTTTAAGGATTCATCAAATAAAGTGTTTTCGTTTGTCACAGTAACGATAAACCAAGTCAACTTTGCATTAATAAAGAAATTTGCCATTTTCCTAATAAAGGGATTTTTGACATTTGAACCACTAACACAAAAGTTCGAAAAAAAGACTGAAATAACAGTTTTCTTTAAAATTTTATTGGGTAACTTAAACAATTAATAATCCGTGTTTCTACCGCGAACACTAACAACACAAGAACATCGGTTTGGCATACTCAAAATGAGTTCATCCAAATCACGCTGTGGAATGGCCGCCCATGTTCGTTGCAACAACAAAAAAAGGTCTTCTTGCGACTGGATACCCTCCATATTCGGCAGAGCTCTTCTCTGTAGCATATCCCATGCATGCTCAATCGGGTTCAAGTCTGGCGACTGAGCAGGCCAGGGCAGGACATTGATGTTAGCTGCGGCGAGAGTCTGTCTTACAACTCTTGCGGTGTGCGGTCGTGCATTATCATGCATTAACTGAAATAAGGGACCGATTTGCGCTTGTAGAGGAACGATGACGTCTGATACAATCGTCTCAGCATAAATTTGAGCGTTGAGGTTGCCTCTGATCCAAATCAACTCAGTTCTTCCGCCGATCCAAATACCCGCCCATACCATGATGGTTCCACCACTATAAGGATGGACTTCCTGGCAGGATTTTAATCGCTGTTGGCGTCCAGGGGTTCTCCAGTGTCGTATACGTCTTGTATCCGGTCTCATACCAAAACGAGACTCATCAGAAAAGCACACGAAACGCCATTGTTCTTCTGCCCAATTTCTGTGTCCAAGAGCCCATTGATATCGAATCCTACGATTGTGCATTGCTATAGGTGGTACCCGTAGCGGTCTTCGGGAATGAAGGTTCATTTCATGCAAGCGGTTTCTGACTGTTTGGTCGCTAATTAAGTTCCCTGAAGAGTGATGAAGCCTCACGGCTAACATCATGGCGGTTATTGTTGGAGCTCTTCGAGTTAAGATTTGAATGTATCGGTCTTGTCTCCGTGTGGTGCAGCGATACCGTCCTCCATGGCGCTCAGCCACGGTACCAGTGCTTCGGTAACGTGTCCAAAGTCGACTGATAACACTCTGACTTGTATTCAGAGCTAAAGCCACAGTACGTTGCCGGGAACCAGCTTCTATCATTCCCACGGCTCTAAGCATTTCTTCCCTGCTTAAATGACGTCGCCGCTCCATAATAACGTTGGTTTTAATCAGTAGTAGGGAAACAGTAGCACTAATAATGTCTTCAATGCGTTGTATGTTTTTATAGGGAAAATATTGACAGCTGATTTTCATCTTTTACTCGAATTTGATTCACAGTTCCTGATTCAAATTATGAAATGCACCAAAAAGGATCCATATAAATTTATAAAATCATAAATTTATTACAAAGCCACATCTCAATCTCAAGAAATCCGCATAAAAATGCTTGATCCCTAGACACTTTTGATGTGTGTATTTTTTGGGTGCATGAAATGAATTAACTCTCAATTTTGCTGTATTTAAGAGAGATCTCATTCTTGAATCTTTTATTTATAGGCATGTGCATGGTACGGCGATTATTGCAGTATTCTACATTCTAATAGCGCAACACATTCGTCATCGCCATAGCTTTAATTTTGACTATGCAACAATATTCATAACGTGATACATAGTTGTGAAGAAGTCGGACTGGTTACATACATACTGTACGTTCCTAGGGAAATTGTTGACCTGTCAAATTCAAAGCCATAGAGATTACGGGTGTGTTGTTATGTCCAGCAGTGGACGCTTACATGCCAATTTAATATGATGATGAAAAGTAAACTTTCGTTTTCTCATAAAACATGGATTAAATTTTACATAAACTTCGTTATAAGTACCAGGCGAGCATGCAGTGTGAGGGGATGAATACATGCCCGGCGCATTTCCGCAGGGATACGTTTTAAACCAATTGGAGCGTGGCTGAGATCCCTTGCGTGCTAGCTCGACGCTAACCCACATAAAATTAATATTGCACTGCGTATTTATACGAGTTCTTTTATTTTAAAACAAAATATGGTCGCTAGTAGGTTAAGTGCTGCTTCTTAGTAGTAAAAGAGAAGCACCTAGTTAATTTTTAATTGGACTCGGTTAGCTTTTGCGGAAAATATTTGGACTAAAGCTCTTTAATCGTAACAATAGTATTTTTACCACTTTTCATTTAGTACTTGAGAGCGTTGACTATGCATACTCGTAAAATAAAGGCTGTGGGTAGATTGTGTGTATTCCAGACGGCTGAATCTCTACTAAATTACTGCCACCTTGGTAGCATAGAAGGGTCACGACCCCACATAACACTGTTTCAAATGCTCTTTTAGCCATTCAGCCGTCTCGATTGGAGAATAATAAATAACATTAGACAATTAATTAACATTTATTTCCTGAGAATAAAAGAAGATAAGTAAGTTCAATAAAAAAACTCTAAAAAAAGTAAAAACCGACTTCAAAACAAAAACTCTGTCGGCTTTTACTTTTTTTCAAGTTTTTTTTTATTGTAGGATACGTTTTAGTGCCATAAATTAAACGCACAACCGATTGAGACCCTCCTCCGTTTTGAAGTCGGTAAAAAAGAAAACTTCTAAGGCTTGTTTTACACGTACCAAAATTACTCCACAACCACAACCACACCACAACAACAACACGTGGGCGAGCACTAATTTATATGAAAGTTTATATATTTCACACGGACCAATTTTTGACCAAAGCTGCAGCGACACTATTCACATGTAACCTCTGCTTGACCACTTTTTGTCGCTGCGATGTGGAGTGGTTGTGGTACGTGTGAATTCTCCCTAAGGCCCTGAGCAGACGATGGACTTTTTATCTGATGGACTGCCGCGGACAAGAATGATGATGAAGATGAAGAATGGGTTGGTAGTAGTAGCCCGTCACGACATTCGGTACGGACTCAACGCACACGACGGTCATATTGTCAGTAGTTGTCGTCATAACGTTAGTGTCTTCACTGGCAACAACTACCATCCACGTTCAATCTTATCCGCGGCAGTCCGCCGGACAAAAAGTCCGTCGTCTGTTCAGGGCCTAAAACTGTTACGTCGGTGTAACTATTACTTTAAGCTTATTCGCTGTAATTCGCTAATCTAATTCTTATAATAATGTAATCGCTAAGCTAATTCGCTATAAGCTGTTCGCAGTGTTAGCCTAGTGGTTGAACTTCCATGATCCCGGGTCTGATATCAATCCCATTCTGCACTTCTGACTTTTTGAATACATGTAGGTACAGCACAGAATTTGATTATGAAAAACAAAGGAGGGCTCCAAAAAGTTCTCGATGATGTGTGTAGTTTGCCAACCCGCACCCCGCACCATGCCTTCGTGGATTAAGAAGTAAACTCTTCTCATTCTGAGAAGAAGCATGCACAATAGTGGCACAGTAATAAGCTGATTATGTTAATTTACTCGAATACAACGCCGACATTACACGTCGTATATCTGACATTACACGTCACGCGGGTTAAAAACCTCATCACTTCACATTAGGCCGAGATAATACCGCGTTTGTTTGGCTCAGCCGTTTATACAGATTCAACAATGATGATTAACAGAATGTATGAGCTAAAAGTATGTTTTATGAGACCGTTGCGTTGGTAAACATTGGTTGTATGAATATGGATCAAAAGATTAATGCAGCAAGCGTACTTTTGGTGTTTGAAGTTTTATAAGTGGTGTAATAATAAGAGTACGGGCATTAGAATCTACCTTTGTTCTTTTTAGTTTTAGGGACAATTCACACGTAGGTACCACAACTACACCACATCGCAGTGACAAAAAGTGGTCAAGCAGTGGTTATTTTTGAATAGCGTGCAGCTTCTTGCAGTTGCGTTGTGGTAACCACAAAATGTTAATGTGGTTGCGTTGTCGCTAGTAGTTGCGATGTGGTTACGTTATAGCTAGTGGGAGGGCAGGGCATGCCGTAATAGCGGCGGTAAGACCCGTGATGGAGGAGTGGCTGGAGAGGCCGCATCGCGCCCTCAGCTTCCGGTTGACGCAGGTGCTCTCGGGACATGGTTGTTTCGGGAAGTACCTGTATCGAATAGGCCAGGAGCAGACGCCCTGTTGTCACCACTGCGTCGACAGTCCGGAGGACACGGCGCTGCACACGCTGCAGGCATGTCCCGCGTGGGCGACGCAGCGTCGCGAGCTAGTCGCGGCAGTCGGTGGTGACCTCTCGCTTCCGGCCGTGATTCTGTCCATGGTCGGGAGCGAGAGTGCGTGGGAAGCCGTCGCCTCCTTTTACGAGGAGGTGATGGCGACCAGGGAGGGAGCAGAGAGGGAGAGGGAGGCGACGGCCACTCCAGTAGTGTTTGTAAGGTGGCCGGCTGCTAGTGCGCGGTGTCGCTGATGGCTGTGTTGCGGTTGCGATGTAGTCGGTATGAATAAACGGTTGATTTACTATCTAAAAGCACGGTAAGACTTTATTTTGTACCAACAAAACATAAAAAAAAATAAAAGTCAAAACATCAACAGTTTTCATTTCGTCTGGCGTGTACATTGTAAATGTTTACTGTTATGATTACAGTTCGTTTTATATTTAGTTCGGTTTGAATTGCAGTACTAAACAGGATTGCTAAATTACCAACATTTCCTATAATACTAAAAATACTTGTGCCCCGCCATTTTCTGAGGGTTTACTCCCGACAAGCTCCCAACGACACGTTTTAACTACACGTTTGGTGCAGTGGCTAAGCGATTGGCTTCTGCGCTATTCCCGCGCGGAACAAATATTTGTATGGCCTACAGATAGTTGTTCTGGTTCTGGGTGTTTGTGCTTGTGAAGATTTGTGTCTGTAAACGCACCCACAATACAAGAGAAATCTCAGAGTGGGGCAACGTTTTAAAAAAAAAGGCTTCTGAGTCGATGAAGTTTTATTCAAATTAGTGTCAATTCGTATTCTGGAAATCAACAATGGATCATGATCGTGCGGAGATTCGAATTGAAACTAACTAATATCTGAAACAGTCGTTAGTTGTAAGTTACAATACTTGTAATTCGGACCTGTGCACGGTCGTGCGTTTGAAACTGCCAGATATTAAACTGAAAAGTCCTGACAGAGCCTGAGTTCTATGAAAATGTCCTGACATTAGTGCCGCGAATGCATGCAATGCAAGTCTAGTACAGTCAACAAGTAAGTTAGGTATACAGACAAACATCAGATATCAATGCAATACGCAAGCAATTGTCATTGTAGTTGTGTGCGTTATAACTTTTTATAGGTTAGATACGGTCAAACAAGCGATGGCAAAGACTTGGCTACTCAGTTGACTGGTTTTTTTTTTTGATTTGTAGTTGATTCTCAAATCAAAAGTCCTGACATTTTTAAAGTCCGGCCAACTGACCACTGCCACTGCACTGACAATTGACCACTGCAGATTCTGACGTCTAGTAATCCTAGTCGGGACTAACCCAGCTGAACAGCAAAACACTAGACAGTAGTACACACAACTACATAATCATCAAGCATTACCCGTATAAGCTGACCTCTCATTGTACCGAAAGCCTATACAACGCGAGATCAGCTCATACTGGAACTGTATAAGCTTAATATGTAGCCTCGACCATAATTGGATTAACTGGATTGGTTTAAGTACAGTATTTACTAGAAAACTTCACGTAGGAAACGACAGTTTCTGTTCCCACAAAAAAGGCGTAAAAAAGATTATTTCTACACTTCTTTGTAATCTGGTTACAAAGTAAAACTGGCAAGACCGTGGCAACCATAGATAAAGGAAATTGCAGGCCGGGACAGTGAGATAAGCGCGGCTCGGAAGTGATTGCAATCTTGCGCCGATCGTCTGCGAGCGACGGCGAACCGCATCGGTTGATAAGCCTTATTGAAGCATCAGACCCGGCCATTTTGATCATAAGTAATACTATCTTTGATACCCGGTTTTGTCTGGTGAAATGGAGACCAAGTTTACTAACAAAATTGTTAAAAATCCCAATCGAACCGCAGCTAGCTACAACTTGACGCCGGTGTGGTAGAGCTACGGTTCGATAGTGATTTTTACCTATTTTATTAGTAGAATCCCCGTTTATTCATTGTATACACATGTAAATTATAATTTTAAAATACATATCATAAAAAAAACATTAGTAGAATTATTATTGGTTCCCTGCAAAATATTATTGTTTCCAGTAAAAGTTAGAAGCTTTCGTTATATTTACATCATTTGAAAGTGCGATAAAATTATCTTACACACGGCAGTTCGCAAGCCAAGTTCAAAAAAAGCGAGCGACGCACCGGCCGTGTGTTATGTGTAATACACAAATCATTTCGAGCTACTTTCGACCCCACATAACTCAAAATCTATGTCACCTATACACATTTCAATATAAAATAATATTAGCAAAGAACTGCCACTAAAAAGCTTCTTCTGATTAGAGAAGGACCGAGCATTGATCACCACGTTTGCTCATTACGTGTTGGCGATTTCAGACCATTAAGTCCAGGTTTCCTCACGATGTTTCCCTTCACCGTTTGTCAGACATTTCAATATATGAACGTTTATTAGGAAGTGCGTACGCTTTTAATTCCCTATCTTATGACTCATGTACACATTGGTCCATAATAACCAGAAACATCGCTTCAAAGCGCTGAATAATTTTGCAATTAAACTATACGTCAATTCCTACTATCCTTGTTGCTTTGAACCAGCATTTTAGATTCCCTTTCCCGTCAAAGTTCAATCAACGTCACTTAATCATATTTATAAACATTCTGTCACGAATTCAGATCCATTCAGAGCAGCCATTTTGTCCAGTAAACATCAACAGAGTAATATTTATTTCACTAAAAGGCCGCGAGCCTGACTTTCAGTGAATACTATGAATAATGTCCCGGGCGGAGGTCAACGACCGATTGTCCGGGGTCCGGGCAAATGTCAACCATGTAACCACTAGAGAAATATTATACTGTGTGGAATTTACATAATAAATAGTTCAACTCAGGGTCTACAAGTGAAACTTGTTTTGTGTTGTGCTATCCTGGTAGTTTTCATTCTAGTTTTTCGATTAAGTATCGCGATAAGTATTTGAGTAAAAAAAATTTACTACAATTTATATTATTTTTTTATATAGAAAATATTGCAAAAACACGATGTGAAAAAATAAATAAAATCGATGAAAAAATAAAGGAGATACGCGCTTTCGTTTGTTGAGGAGACATTTTCTGTCTTTGTCACGCGAAACGAATACTGTACAGAGTGATGTCAAGTCACTGTGAAGTTTTTAAGGAATGACGTCATATAGCAGTAGTGTTGTCTCTGTCTTGTGAACAATTTTAAACCAAATTTTAAGCACGACACTCGACGCTTTTTTTTTCAAACAATCGAGCGAATTTGTGTAACATTTCGTCGGACAAAGACACGAGCGCGAACGCAGCACACGCGACCTGCAGATCCGACATTTCAGCGAAGAGCAAACGCAAAATAGAAAGGAAGGTTATAGGTAAACGCTCACACTCCGTGAGCATTACTTCAAACACCGTGTCGAGCATTCGCAGGAATGTTACATTGCATGGAAATGCTTCTTCTTCTACCGTGTCGGCACGAGTTATACGAGAATAGCTCATACCGTTGTGAAAAGATTAGCCAGTCAGCAAGGTTGGTAGCGGGGCTGACTGCCCAGGATGCGCCGGACGTACTTAAGTATCGTCACTCGTGGAGGCTCTTTATGGAAATGCTTAAATTGAGCCTATTTGCTTGTATTGTACCATTCGTATAGGCTGAGCGCAGACTTGAGTCACGATAGTTTTAAAACAGACTATTGCTTTACAAAACATAATTATGAAGACGCGCAAACTTCAAACAAAACGTCTCATAGACAAAATCGTCTAATACCTACAAGAACTGCACGGCGACAAGTCTGACTAACGATTGTCGGCTTCCCTTTTGTATGTATGCGGGCGCGCACATCAACGACAAAACAGTCTAGCGACGTACCCCCGATACCCCTTCTCTTTTAGTCCCGTCCGAGCATTCAGAGAGTAATCACCCAATATTTACGCCTACGTCGTTTTGCAAGTGCACGCGTAACTAGGACGCTTACTATAACAGTATCGATGAAGTCCATTTTGATACTGAAAAAGAATTGACGCAGAGGGTTTGCGCCGTATCGTCGTAGTAGACAAAACAGTTTCGTTTTAGGTGTGCGACGTGTCGTAGGCAAAACAGTTTCGTTTTAGTTTTAAGGCAGACTTGTCTATGCGAGGAAAGTCTGTCTTAAAACTGTCGTGACTCCAATATGCGCTCAGCCTAAGAACGTTACATTACATGGAAATGCTCGAG
This sequence comes from Amphipyra tragopoginis, assembly GCA_905220435.1. NCBI lineage: Eukaryota > Metazoa > Arthropoda > Insecta > Lepidoptera > Noctuidae > Amphipyra > Amphipyra tragopoginis. The sequence goes on from HG991994.1 coordinate 28,303,563, forward strand.
AAAATGCTCTAGTGTATACTCACCTTTATGTTCACGCGAGCGTATCTGACAGCGAAAATACGAAAAGCGTTGTTTTGATCGAAACTTAATTGTAACTACACCGCAACTGAACTTCTTCATTTAGGCGAATCAGGCGTGTTCTGCGATCAATTTTACGACATTGCTATCGATATGAAAGTGTATGTCGGGCTTCACTTTATGCATACCTATTTATGGATGGGTCATCAAAAGTTTTATGCTTTATTATTTAATGGCACACTTCAGTGGACAGTATAGTTTAGATAAAGCATCGATAACAGTAAATAAGTGACGCGACGTACGTATTTTATCAACTGTATGTATGACACGAAATAAGATGAAAATTTTATGCAAACACGATGCTGACAATCGTTTTTTAAATAATTAGTTTTTTGTGTGGTAGGTTGGCATTCATTCCAACGGACCACCTCATAGTACCTAAGCGGTAAGCGGTTACCGCCGCCAATAAACACCTACAACCCCAACCCCTTGTCGTTACCAACTTTAGACACAAAGTTGAAAAGTCTGTTTCAGTTATTTCACCAGTAGTACCCTTACCCTTCGAACCACACAGCTGTGCTGCTTGGTGACAGAAATAGGCCTGGTAGTAGTAATTCCCTACCTACATGGTCGGGCCGGCCTTGGTTATTGGCTAAAATTAAGACTCAATAATTAAGCAAAGATCCCATAAGCTATGTCTACACCAGTGCGCTTTCATGTTCATCTTGCGTCTTCGTCTGAGGCATGCGTGAAGCGCCATAGCGCATGCCTTAAACAAAAGCACGCTAATCCGTCTATTGTATGTCGATTGACGACTGAACGGAGCGCAACGGTGTAGACGATAAGCTGCATGCGTCTTATGGCAATGAATATTGCATGCGCTTGACGTAAGAGGAATTGAAAGTTGAAAGCGCAAGATGAACATGAAAGCGCACTGGTGTAGACATACATACCAATAGCCTTGCATAGTAGACTCCCATACGTTAGTATCCTACAATTTTATTTTATATGCCCAGTTCGTCAATAACAAAAATGTTACCATTGTAAACCTAAACTATTCGTTTTCGGCGATAGGAACCAGGCTATAGCCTAAATATTGGTACTTAGCACTCTTTAGTGAAAATTCATAAAAATATTGTATTCTTTCTATAGCTCTTGTTATCATCAAATATAACATGTTTCATGTGGGCCGGCTTTGACGACACATTGTTTACTGTAGGGCGAAAATATTGACCATTGTCTGAGGGCGTTCGGGGCAGACGGACTAACGAACGATATCGCTGTTGTATGTCACAAACACTAGAGTTTTTGTATGTGATAAGAAGCGACAACAAGTTATTATTAAAATATTTACATGCTTTGAGAAAAACATTAGTTTTTGCGACGTTACTTCAACTTCAAAAGTAATTTATTCAAAATAGACTAGAATTACTTAGTTCTTATTGAACGTCAATGTTACAAAAGACTCCTCAAAAACGCCCACCCTTCACCGCTTCCTAGTGTTTAAGGTACAAGTCTGAGACGGGCTGCAAACTGCACGCAAGTCGCTATCGGAATAGCGCCTTTAAGTTGTGCACTTTAAAGGTGCTATTCCGACAGCGAGTGCAGAACTGCAACCACAGACCGCAGCCGCAGATCGCACCGCAAGCGATTCTACTTTTGCAGTTTCCGGTCTGCAGCCCGTCTCGGACTTGTACCCTTAGACTTAAAACGCACTAGCGGCCAGCCGCAATACGGCGTGCCGCTTGCGGCAGGCCGCACATCGATTTTGACATGAAACCGCATGATATCAACGCACTGATTTCCGGCCAGCCGTCGTGCGCCAGTGCGTTGAGATCATGCGGTTTCATGTAAAAATCGATGTGCGGCCAACCGCAAGCGGCACGCCGCATTGCGGCTGACCGCTAGTGCGTTCTTAGCCTTATGCTGTGAAGAAGAAACGGAGCAACGAACTCCCAGCAACACAGATCTGTTTGTCAAGTGAATAAATTAATTGAGTCTATACACAGAAATTAATTACAATAGTGAAATTATACATGTTTGTAGCGATTGAAAGCCAGTCTGCACGCAAAAAAATAACGATATTTTTCACTATGACATGAATTACAAAATTTCTATAAATGGAAAAATATCGTGACAATGCCATAAAAATATCAGGCAAAACCTGAAGCTTTTGGACATGGCTAAAAGTTCAGATTTTTCCTTCATGGGTAAGTTTTTTTCTGGTTAAAATGTGAACTTAAATCGTCAAACCGTGGCTGTACCAATATAAAAAAAAAACTGGGCCAAAAATGCGCTGATTTTGGAAAAAAATCATCCAAGATTCGCCATAGATTATGCAAAGCAGCGATAAAAGCAGTTGAGCGAGACAGCGGGTTTATCCTCGGCACGCGAGATGAATACTAATATGTGCGCATGAATAAAAAGACATCACAGTAATAAAGTGTGGAATATAATTACACTTTTTAGAAAATGGAGCTATACTATCCATTATCATCATCTGCCTAGCCTTTTCCCAACTATGTTGGGGTCGGCTTCCAGTCGAACCGGATGCAGCTGAATATCAGTATTTTATATGGAGCGACTGCCTATCAGACCTCCACAACCCAGTAACTGGGTAATACGATACTCTTGGTAAGATGGTTGTCAGACTTTCTGGCTTCTGACCAACAGTAACGACTGTCAAAGATCTACAAATGACAGCCGGGACCAACGGCTTTTACGTGCTTTCCGAGGCACGGAGGAAACTCGCTATGGTAAATGGTCACCCATCCACAGACCAACCTCGGCAAGCGTGGCTTAACCCGGAAGATCGGTCTATGCGGCTGTAATTATATTAGCCACGAGATGGAGCTATACTATCCGTGACCCCAAATATGACCTGTACCCCAAGTGTGAGTTCTGTAGTTTTCTACACGTTTTCGTAACTATTCCGTCAATCGAGGTTACTATAAACTATCCTTCGAATCGTAACGTGCGAGTGCGAGTCTCATTACTATTACAGTTTACTGTGTAGTTTCCTCACTGCCTTTACTGTGCCTTTTCTACAGCCTCGATAGTTAAGGACATCACTAGGCCTGTTTTCGTAAGTTTATACTACGACCTATTTAAACAGACAACTTTGGTGAAGTATATTAAACATAAAAGAATGCTACTTAATTTAGCCACACTATAGTTCATCATTCAAATTGTCTCTTCCCACGAAAGACCATGGAGTTTATAGTTTATCATTTCGTTAAGTGTGTGACCATGCATAAAGTGAAATTCCGTATAGCAATTCCAAGAAATATGTAACTTATTAATTCGCAACCTAGATACCCAAATAATATACTACACGTTATTAATAATAATTGTGCAGTGTACAGTTTTCGTTACAAATGAGAAGTACCGGCTATCAATACATAATAGAATAATAATTATGAACAGGGTGGAAACGTTAAGTGACACCAGGCGATTATTTAAGTATTGAAAAATGTAAGGCTAATATCAAATCTAAGTTGCCAAAGGAGCAAAATGACACTACAATCTTTTTTTAATTTAATCGCTTTATGACCAAAATTTTATTTTTACGTCGCCAATACATTATGCGCAAAATACGGTTTTTATGGGGTTATACGGCTAAAATAAAGTTATTTTAAAAAAAAAAACTCGTATCGAAACTTAGTTGCTTACTGCATAAAGCGACATTAATATTTTTTCAAAATAAAACCTTACACCAAATAAATGTTATTTTTTCGCACTCCCACATTTTTTTGTATTTTATTTTCTTTTGTTTTAAAACGGCATTGGTGATGTTTTATTCATTTGGTTGCCAAATTCCATTATCAGTTCAAAGTTTAATGATGTTACGTATAATTATGGAATAATCTTTCAAACAGATTGCTTTTCGTACTTAAGGCATGGGCGCAGTGTAAATAAAATCCCTCCATCCGAACCCCCTATAGTCCGAGAGCCGGCTGCAAAAATACCTACCTCATCGGCTACCCCAATAGGTTGGACAAGATTAAGGACTACGTCGAGGACAGAGATGTTTGGCTCAAGTTCCTGCACATGTGGCTTCCCTGGTACCTCATTAACGACGTATGTGTATGTCTATTAACTGTCCTCAATTATGATTATTTATTTTTTATTTTCATTGCTATCATTACTCTCAAGATATCTTTTATCTTACTCTATAATGATTTTTTGTTTAAGTTATGATGACATTTAAGTATGTCAATTGTTTTATATAATTTAGCTTCATTTTATTTTTTGTAAATGTGAGAACTTTGTGGACTTGCCTATACATATAATTGTGTAAATTACTATTATTCATATTGTATTTTTTTTTCTTCTACATTTTTTTTTCCCCTTTTTGGTTAAATTTTGTACTCAAGACTTGGTACTATACTCCATGGTCTGTGGTCAAGACTACATTGTTCTCTCTCATAAGTACCTACTGTATTCACTGAAATTGTAAAAGATATCCCTTTTTTTTAAAAGAGTAACCATGGAGTTTCTTGCCGGCTCTTCTCCATAGGAAACGACTAATTGGAACCGTGCACCTAAATTCGACTTTTCATAAGCGCCTGTAATATTGGTTTATGTGAAATTTTTTTTTTTGATTTGATTTGAACTATAGCTGTCTCGTTTTCGCGCGATGGTTTTTATGTACCTATTTGGTTTTCTTGGTCTATTTATTATTATTTCATGTTGTGATAAGAAAAGCAGTTAATATTCATAAATTTGTATAAAAGAAACAAAATAATGTCGTTTTGACTTCAGGTGAAAGTATGCTCCCTATCAACTTCAAATGCTTTGAACACTAAGTTTCGGCAAGCTTAGACCTGGCAGACCTTTTGATCCATTATCAGGGGCATCTTGGTTATTATTTAGCGTTGGTCCCATCCGGGTACTCGATGAGGTAGGTTTAGTGTGTCAGAAGGGCATATTTTAGGGGTCTGCCAAGTACTTCCGGCAGGGTGCGCAATGGCAGACCCACTTTTTTTTACATAACTAATCAATGGTTAACTGCTGCCAGCACTTTCATTCGGGTATCTTATGACGTAATTTTTACTAAAAATTACGTCAAAAAGTATCGATTATTTCTATGACCCGGCAGGATCGGCTCTGGCAGACCTGATTTTTTTGACGTGTTTAAGTGTCGGTTAACGATCTAAACATAGCCTATTGGGGTAGCCGATGAGGTAGGTATTTTTGCAGCCGGCTCTCGGACTACTAGTCGCCGCTGCGGCCGACTACAGTCCCTCTCTCATAAGTAAAGTTCGCCGTCCCAGGCACACACTTTTAGAACCCGATGACGAAATAACCCTCCTCCAGGAGGCGAGTAAACGCGAGCACAATACACAACGTCCGCCGCCGTCCGGCATACCGTCCTCGCCGACGAGGCCCGTCGCGACGTCCCACCGCCGTCAGTCACAATCCACCGTGCTCTCTCGTTATAGAGCCGGTCGTCTCTTCAGACTCCGCAGTCACACCGATAATTCAGCCCTCATCAAGCTGTCTCCCCCCCATAAGCCCCCGCCAGCAACGCCCTAAGCCGAGGTCCGAGTCCCACTAGGGGTCGCCCTTAGTGCTGTTGTTGCAGGTAGTCATGATGTTAGTGTAGTACAAGTAGTTAGCTTAGGTTAAGTATTTTACTTCCTCCCCCCATTGGCTGGAGACCCTTCAGGTCTCGCCAATAACTGCCCGGTTACGTAGGAAGGGTCCCCTAGGACCACCTACAGCAGTCCAATAGAAAAAAAAGGGGAAAAGTAAATTAAATTTTGAACATAATAGCGATTTAATTTCGTTAAGATATTTATGCCATTTTATTTCGTAGGCAAGCTAGTTTTAATATTAGCTGACATGAAGGCAATATCTGTAAAAATAACAAATTAATTGCCTGTTGACACTTAACGTTTCCAGCCTGTATACATGTTTCTATGCTAAATTAAAGATGTTCAAAACATTATTGGCTTCATTATAATAGCTTGAAGTATGGCGTCTTCCTTTATCATCATTTATAATTTTCTAACTTATAAATTTAGAAATCAAGAGTCAAACTAATCTGCTTGTGACAAACGACGAAATCTAACGTTTTTCTATATTTTACTACTGAACCCTAAAAATCTCAACCAAAAATATTCTAGATGACTGTCAAACAAATACGTCATTCGCTGTCACAGAATGCTCTAATATGAAATCTTATAGTTAAATAATAAGAAATTATCTTTTGGAGCTTATCATTAATACTTCAGGTATATTTTAACGGTGAATGTTTAGAAGAAGGCTGATTTACAATTTTGGTGTTCTTCCGCAAAAGCGCGTAAAATCAAACTGATATACCTATCAGGATGAATGGAAGATGGATCCATATGCATTTAAATGTGGGCGAGGAGGGCTGGAAACATGCAATCTCCTTGTCCCTAGTAAAAATGTAACAAAGTCGAGCGCAGTGATGTTGAGTGCAGAATTAGGTGTAGTGGTGTAACTTATGAAACCTGTTAGATCCAGCAGTGGACTTCAATAGTCTATAAGTTACATTTGAAGCCTGCCTAGAAATGCTTTTATTTTATATTGTTGTTCGTACCTATCTTTCCTATAGCATTTCGATGTAACTATAGGAATAAAACTAGAATAATTTGGGAATAAGAATTTACTTGATTGTATCATAAAGACATGTTTTTTAAAATCTGATATTAAAGAAATTACAAAAAAATATCGCCGCTATGTTTTTATTGATAGACACCTCGGTAGAATCTTTCTCGATTTGAAATGATTGAGTCTCTGCAACCAAGAAGATCTTCTAGTTCTTATCATAGGTAGTGTCGACTGCTATTCACATTCACCGTGATCTAAAAGTAAAAGTAAAAACATGTACGTTAGTAAGATTTTTTCTTTTTAACTATACCTAAGTATATTAAAACCAAAATAATTAACTAATATGACTGTCATAGTGGTAGGTAGGAGCTTGCTCTTAGGGTTATAATTCAAAAAGATGGGTCACAGCCGCACAGCATACCTACTCCTGAGGGCTGGTTATAATTGCAATCACTAATTCGTTTGTCGGGAGTAATGATTTTGGCAGCCTTATCAATACCGCTATTTGAAGCGGTTGAAAAGCAGGTACCATGATAACGTGTATTTACTATCATAAATAGCCTGAATGATATGAACACATTGTGAAGGCTTGTATTGCACTTTTACTACATGTCCTATATAACATCATTGCATGTAGGTACCTATGTGCATTTGATACTGTACATAATAAAAATGTAAAAACTTACTTGTAATGGCTTGTCTAGTAGCGTTTGAAGAAATCATGAGCGTGATCCGTCTTTACTTGTTAAATCTACTCAGACTATAGTACGTTTTCAAGACACTCCACCAAAACTCCAATATAAATGTTCGAATCCGAACACTTTGTTCTTTTGCCTGGTAGGCCACGAACATGCTCCAAGCAGGAAAAAATACACATTGGCATAATTTATGACACGAACTATGAATAAATAACGAAAATTGCAAAACTATTATAGTAAACAAGCCTTTCACCTTGGAAATCAAAGTGACTGACAAACTACAGTATTTATAGTATCGTTGACAGCTGTAACTATACCAAATGTCAAATTTGCAGCTCACACTCGCAAAATTTTGGTAAACTGTAAGTAAACTACAGCAAAACTACAGGACGGATAGTAATCTACACCCACTGTAGTTTCGAAGTTTACGAATAGATTACTACAGTAAGTGTCAAAAAACTCGCACTCTCGTTTTTTAGTCTCGCTATTCGCCGCTAGAGGTGCTGCCTAAATTTTCATACATTTTTGTCGTGACGCAACTACTGTAGTTAACGAAAAAAACTCACACTTGGGGTACTGGGGGTCTACTTCAGCGTTGCCAGACGTCCCGATTTTGGCGGGACGTCCCGATTTTGAAATCAAAATTAAATGTCCCGCGCGGGACAGGCTCCTCAGTCCCGCTTTTCGGAGATTGTAATTTTATTCCTCTGAAGACTCAATTGCCTAACTACCTATAGAGTAAACCAGACAGTTATTGTTAATAAAACGTATTTTCATTAAAATAAATTTTCTAGGGCTATTTTTGCTATCTATTGTCAAATAAACATAATTTAAAACTCAAATAAAAAGATAAGTATTAAAAAACTACTTTTTTTTACTATGTCCCGCTTTCGACGAAAAAATAATGAATGACACCGAACTAAGAATGAATGACAACACGATTTGACAGTTGTCCCTACTACCGATGTGTTTTTGCCCGTCCGAAAAGTTGAACTTGACACTTGTTTTGTTCACTTCTACGTTTCGGGCTACTTTCGGACGTGCGACTAAGTTCGTTGACGGACTTAGGGAGTAGGCCCCCTGAAATGTAAACACAACTGATGGATGATAAATGATATTTATTTCTGTAAATAAATCTATTACAGACAATTTTACAAGTCTATGTAATGTTTTATGAAGACTAGATGGCGCCGGCAGTTCCTGTCTGACTAGCTCTGAGAAGAAAAGCCGAAACAAACTCAGAGGTCAAGGTCTCTTTTAAAGTCCAAACATCAATACATATAAAAGGAGAAGCTGACTGACTGACTGATCTATCAACGCACAGCCTAAACCGCTGGGGTTAGAAAGTTGAAATTTTGACAGTAGGTTCCTTTTGTAACGTAGGCATCCACTAAGAAGGGATTTTTCGAAATTCAACCCCTAAGGGCGTTAAACAAGGGATGAAAGTTTGTATGGAAAATCGTCACTTAACGGGTTCAAAATTTCACGCAAGCGAAGCTGTGGGCGAATGCTAGTTGTAGTATAAAATTAAGCGAGTGTAACAATGTAGGGCCACGTCTGCAATGGCCTTTTGAGGAAAGAGCCATAGCAGGTTTGAGTTGACCTGTCCCAACTGACGGCACGCATGCATCAGCCATCGTGTAGCTCAACCTTATTTTAGGGAGCTCAACTACCAGACACACGACGCCACCAATCAGCCGGTCTTTTGCGTAAGTCCCAAAAAATCCTTAAATTAATGACCAATGACATGAAAAATACACTAATATCTATTTCATTCACCTCCGTTTTCTGAATTGAGGATTCTAGAATAAGCAGTACGTAAGTAACATTTGAGTACGGAGTTGTCAAAAAAATGACGGATTTTAAAGCATTATTTTGACAACTCCGTACTCAAATACTACTTAAGTATTGCTTATCCCGAATTCTCAATTCAGAAACCGGAGGTGAATGAAATAGATATTAGTGTATTTTTTATTCATTATTATAGTACTTTAATACCCTTTTGGATTAATGCCTCCTTCTCAACTAACATTGTATATTCTGATAACATATTCTGTTTATAGCTTTAGCAATATTCTAGGTCATAAGTCGCCGGCTACAGCCCATAAAGGTGACTTACACAAAATCGGCTTAACCCGAAGTGGGTAGATAGTAAATAATAATTCAACTACAGGCCCCAGTTGCCAAGCCGCGCGTCTTGGCCACTTTGCGCTCAGCTGCCAAGTTGTAATAACTTGCTGACAGAGATAAGTCCGGTTAGTTGCTTGGCACAAATAGGATCGGAGATACGGTTGGAGTTACTTTCTAAGTTCGTATACAGCCTGGTGCTACAACGGACAATTTAACACACGGTTAGGGCTAGTGGTCAGTAATCATAAAAATATTAATAAAATACACTCGCGACAATCTAAGAAGCCCGACTTGGCACCTGTCAAAATATTAGGAGTAATATCATCAACACTAATAATAATTACTCCAATGCGTGGCGTTTAGTTTAATTTTATCATGGATGCGCTATGTTCAGATAAATAAAAAGACGACTTTCTTTAAGATTGAAGGCGTACAACTTCTGTACACATTTATTTTGTGCTATAATGCAAACGTAAAATCAGGCTTATTACGTTGTCCGAACAGTAATAAGTAGAAAAATAATTTTTTTTAAACTAAGTAATTAAATTAAATAACCAGCTTGTAAAAAGCATGAATGAATCTGTTGCATAGAGTGACACCAATTTAATTACTATATTTATTACTCAACAACCTGAAAATTTTGTTTTTACAATTGCCGAACTAGTTTTTTTATTACTATTTTTATGATTACCACTAGCACTACCAGTGTGATACTTTTTATAAAATGGAATACATAAACTCAGTAAAGAATAAGAACAGCTGATGAAAAAGACAAACAAATAAAATAGTTAAAATAGTGGTAGTTAAAATAAAAAAGTTGTCGGTATGTGGGATGTGGACTCAGCAGTCATTGTCCCGATAGTCGTTACGGCGAATGGCCTAATAGCCAAGAGCTTCGATCTACACCTCATGAGGCTCTCGTTGGGCGGCTGGATCAAGGGCTTGATACAAAAAGCAGTACTCCTTGACACGACACGCATAGTGAAGAGGTTCCTCTCTCTGGAGCCCTGACTGTCGGTAGCTTGGACCCTGTTCCCGGTGCCGGTGGGCTACTATTTTTAATATTTTTAAACGCATGTTGTTTTTTTATGATATGTATTTAAAAATATAATTTATATATATGTTTACAATGAATAAACGGAGAACAGCTGAAAATATATCTCCTACTCCCACGTTAAACCATGGATTTTTTTCCCGGTAAATAGTGCGGCAAATAAATAATACGCAAACTAATATGCGATCCACCATTGAAGATAAGATATCAATACCATATAATAAAGTATCGATACGTCAATAAAAATAATGAACTATTTAATGAAGGCGGACCGTACATTGTCACTAAACAGGAAGATGGAGAAAACCAACACCTAATAACTTGCGATAAGGAATTCACAAATCAACGCAATGTAAACATTTCATGACATCTGTACTCCCCGAAGCCTTGTGCAGAGGTGTATAGTACACCTTCATTTCGACGTTATAATCGTTATAAATCGAGAACTACTAACTAGAAAGAAAGAAAAGAAAGAAAATACATTTATTTAACACAGACCAACTAGAGCCAGGGGCGAGCCTACTGCCATCGACTGGGCACAAAACAAGCTATTAATTTAATAGCTAGAAATGCAAGTCTCGGCTATCTTTGTTCGGTGGACTTGCAGATTCGCGGCTCAAGAACACATCTATCCCAACGGTCCTTGGTTCTTCGGATAATGTGGCCGGCCAATTCAGCTTGCTTATCCAGTGGCCTTTATGACTACATTGTTTCTCTATTGGATCACCTCGTTTCGGATTCGATCCTTTAGAAAAACTCCCAGTATATCCCAAACCGTAGCCCGCTGGGCGACATTAAATTTGAGTATTTTGGGATTTAGTCTTATATACCACTATGATTGGAATCAGAAAAATGCAGAGTAGTGACTTTTACTGTATCTTAAAAATCTCGATAAAGTGTTATGGTAAGGGTACACGGCGACACATTTCACTCGACACTAAGTGTCGACACCGAGTGTCGTAGTGTGTACATCGCTGTTACACTGAGTTGCGCATTAGCTCTGGTTTAATTTCAGTGTCGCGATTGCATTGTGTTGAATGTCAGTGTCACCATGTATCCTTACCATTAGGAAGAGGAAACACGAGAATAAGGAGCGAACACCAGTTTCCCAGCCCTCTAACAAAACAAGAGTTTGCATCTCGCGCATTGTATGGAGTGGACTTTCTGTACCTTCTTATATTTTTTGTGCCATCATCAAACAAGCTGCGATCGCGCCCACGCATTGTACTACGCCCGATTTATCTTCGCCGCTCTGAACAAAGGCTCGTCGGACTTTCGTGTATATGTACTCAGGAAGGAAACAGTTACTGTTAAAACTAGCAACTACCTCCAGGAAGTTCAGAAGATAAATCGGCCGTACTGTACTGCTATTTTCGTATGATTGTATTGCTGCAGACGCTGCATGCATTGTAGTAGATTATTCACCTAGGGACTAAAGCAGTGTCTTACATCACAAGCGCTATATTGAATCCCGAGTGTAACGCAGGATTCTTAAGAGTTAACAGAATCATGAACAGAAAGTAGTTACTAGAATCAAAGTATTTTATTAAAGTTATAATTACAGAAGTAGACATGTTTAAAAAAGTTTAAGTTAAAGTTCGATACTTGTTCGACACGCATTGACGACATTGGTGTCAATGGAAAGTCAAGATTACTTTAGCGAAAATTAATAGAGTGCGTTAAAAGAGTCTTCACGACTGATGATACACAAGTACGTCCGGCACACCCTGGGCAGTCAGCCTCGCTACCAACCTTGCAGTGGCGAAAGGTGAATTTTCTTAAAAGGGAAGCCGGACCAATTATTTGTTTAAATGATAATTGAAAATATTAGATACTAGTATTTGCCATATTTCGAAAGGGAAGCCGATAGGAATCGAGTTGTATGGAGCCTTCGCCACTGCAACCTTGCTGACTGCCTAATATTTTCACCACGGCATGATTATTTTCGTACAGCTCGTGCCTACACGAAAAAAGAAGATTAGCCATTAGCCAAAGAGTCTCATTGTCTACACCTAGCCATTAGCCTAAAGACGTATTAGCTGAGACACCACAGAATATAACTTTTTCTAAAACATATTGATGCTGACAATAAAAACCAGTGAGAAAAAAAACAAAAACTGCTAGAGAAAATATTTTATCTCACTTTTACAAGCGACACTACAAAAAACTAGCAATCCTTGCCAAGTTGACTTGTACTATAATGTTCCTTTTTTCTTTGCAAAGAAAAGTTATTCAATGTTACAAAAAGAATATTTAACTACACTAGAGATGTGGTTCATTGTGTGAAATAATTTCACTGTTCTTTTACCACTTTGTAAAGGTCTGTTAGAGGTGTAACTATGAATAGTAGTTGCTGTTGGTTTTACTATGTAAATATTCTCATGTAAAGGAAACAGCATATGCATCTCATGCATTATAAAGATCCATCAGTCCAGGTTGTCTGGAACAGATCGCCTTGTGCGATAAAACCGGCCATTTTTACATTAAATAAGGTTGAAACAAAATACCTGGACAAACTTCTACACATCACAGTACTCATGAATATGAACAACTTTTACTATGGGACCAACTATGAAATGTAAAAAAAAACAGCTGTTCCATACATTTTGATCGTGTAAGTACTGGACTTTTGTACGGCAATGCGCCATCGGTTCATGGTGGACATCCCACTGATACGTACAAAGCGTTTTGCGAACACATTCATTGTTCGCACAGCTAAGGAGTGGAATTCCCTGCCGGAATCTGAGTTTCCTGATAGCTACAACCTTGGGGTCTTTAAGTCAAGAGTGAATAGGTTACTTCTAGGCAAGCGTGCTTCACCATCAACCACATCATCGCTTACCATCAGGCTAGATACTTAGTGGTCAATCGCGTGCATATCGCTAAATAAAAAAAAGAGAACTTATTTTTTGTGTCCTCAGTTGTGCAAGTTTCCTAATAAGGGATTTACACGGGTCGATTTTCGCCGCACGGCTACGCCGCACGGCGTAAATCGACCATCTAAATGACAGTTCGACTAGGCCGCAAGCGACTAAAATCGCAAGCCCCAAAGTTGGGTGCCATCTGACTTTTGCCGTGCGACGACAAGCCGCATGCGGCGGGTGACTAAAATCGACTGTGTAAATGGTCAGTTGCAGGCGATCGCCCGCCGCATGAGGTGTTATTTGCGCTGTGTTGTTCCGCTAGAAATGAACAAGTCAGCGATGCGACTGGTGACTTGCCGCATGGCTAAAATCGACCCGCGTAAGTCCCCCATAACGCTGTTATTTACTCCATTGATACAAGTGATAATCAAATCTATGTTCTTGCTGTTGACTGTACAATAAACGTGCATTGCACCTCTCGACTAGCTACACTGCAGTTTGGTCTACAAGCGACACACACTCAATTGAGACAATAAAACATATTTGATGACCTATACAGTCCCCCTATGATTTCACAAGTTCCGTTTAACGTTCCACAACGTACATACCTAAGTACATATAGATCTATAGAAGCGAGATCCAGAGTTATAAACTTCGCTGTAGCAGTATGTTTGGATATACAATATCTACGGTTGAAATATCTTTGCCGCCTTGAATATTTTAAGCTCTTCGATTTTCGTGCATAAACATATAAACAGGAAGAAAATACATATTAAAAAAAAAAAAAAAACTTTGCTTAAAAATGGCCAGTACTAAGTTGGTTTTAATTAAATAATTAAAAGCCGAGGGCTGCCTCGTTAGTCTAGTGGTCCCAAGCACGACTGCTGAGCTTGAGGTCTGAGGTTCGATCCCCAGGTCGGACAAAAGAGATAATCTCACGTTACTATTTTAACATTCCAATAGCCATTATTTTGAATTTTAAGTTTGAAAGCGCAAAAATGTCTGTCTATGAAATATGTGTTTTAGGCTTCTAAAATACGTTTAAAGCAAGTTCAAAAGCAAAATAGCATTTGGTTTTAAAAAAAAGCATTACGCTGCCTGTCCCGCAAATAAGTTCCAATAAAGGCCACAAAATAAAAAATAAAACAGGTCAATAATGGGTTTCCTGTCAAACTTCCCGAAACATTTAATAATTGTAGAAAACACCAAAAAAATAGACGAAAATTGACATAAAACGGAATCACGACATCGAATTCCAAATTATTGTTTGCTTTACTTCCACAAATAACGTTCGCGGAAATAGCAGGAATCGTGGCAGTCTGTAATTGGTAGCAGTCACGTTAATCAACAAACGAAAGATAGATAACAAGGAAAGTAATATTTGTTTTGCCCTAATGAACACAGAAATTGTTTACACTGAAATATCTTTGAGTTAAGCGAAGACATTTTTGTGTAAACAATTTTTTTCGGGAGGTTTATGGTGTCCTAATTGTTATCACACTAAACTTATACAACGTAGGGTATTAACCCTTTAAAGGGCAGTAGATTTTAGGAAAAGTAAATAACAAATAATTTAGCAATTTCGTATGAAAATAAAAAAAACGAAATGAAGAAAAATGTTTTTTAAGTACCTATCGTTTGTATTTTTTATTAGAAAAAATAGTAAAAAATTGAAATAAAGGCTGGTTTAAAAAAGTAATAACGAGAAGGCTTTCTCGACATCTCCTAAAAACATGGTGGCAAATATTCCATTAGGCCATTGCCCTTTAAAGGGATTAACACACGAATCAAAATATTTCAAACCTAATTTAAAAATTAATGAAAATTAAATGTAGTTTACTATGTCATACTTACGATTTTACGAATACTCGATTGACTCTGTTTTGCTTTATTTTTATGATTTTACGGTCTATCGAGAAACCACCTTTTCGTTTTTTTTTATAATGCATCCCTATTTGTTTACATTTTTGATATCGAATTTCATTTTAAGGTCTAGAATGAGACACTTGAGGACTTGACATTTGCACTTGAATTGCAGGAAACAGATAACCCTTTGTCAGCGAGCAGTATGTAACTGCACGATTGAATTTGTTGCACAAAGTGATACTAATTTGGTATCTTTATTTATGACTTACTTCATCGTCATCATAATGACTACTAGACATAAAATAATACTATTTAATACTTACACTATAAAACAAATTTTCCCGCTAACTGCACCGAATATTCTATAAGTCAGTTCATCACAAAATTCACAAGATTATTCTACCCCACGTCCACAATTGTTAGTCTTTAGTTCCTTTTAAATGTTAATTACAATGCAACAAAATGCACACACAGCGTGTGCAGCTATGTGCAACTGAGGCCGACTCACATCCGGCTGCGATCAAAGGCATCTCATCTAAATTCGTTCACAATCGCGTCATTCCTGAACGCAATATAAACTAAAACATTGTTCAACGTGTACGATTTGTACGAAGAGCTATAGCTTCCGTTCTTATAATAAAGCGTAGTTCAGACTACGCTATACTATTTTGCTTTATAGTAAAGCATATTGCGTCATAAGCTATAACTATATGTATAGGGTGACTGGTAAATTAGTGTCAAATACAAAATAAACACGATTGTACTCATGATAACAAACAACTTGCCTTAAGTTTTATTATATTTGTTTTTTATTTTTTATTAAACCGCTAAACATACGATGCGCTGCTGGGGGTGACTAACTTGCTAGGATGTTTGTGTTCTGCGTCACAGGAACAAACGGTGCGGGGGAGAGGACAGTATTTTTCCACTCACTACACACAACGCGCGGTCCGAATTTACGACACAGCAGTCGTTTTTTTGGATATGAAATTGTTATAAAAAATATTCTTTGGGAAAGTGGTTTGTCGTCATCATGAGTACAATCATGTGTTTTAAGTATTTGACACTAATTACCGATCACCCTATATAGCTTGACGTTTAGACTATACGCTATATCACAAGCCGGTCTACTATGGTATAGCAATCCGTCGGGTGACGGACGGGGTAGAAGTTAGGCGGGACGGGGACCGGAGAATCGTACGGTATAGCTCTGAAAATTGCTCAAGTTTAAATATAGCAAGCCAATACTTTATAGCATAGCGTTGTCTGAACGTGTCCATATAAAATGTATGCTCAGCGATATCGTTATGCTATACAATATATGCTATACATTATACCGTAGACTGAACTGCGCTTAATACTTGAATAGGAACTGGGTTAGGTACGACGAAGTATGCAATAGGAATTTGTAAACAAGGGTATTTCAGGACGAAGTTATTTTAAGCTTATTGTTATTAAAATCCGTGACACAAAGAAAACTTTTGAGGAAAATTAAAATTAGAATCCTTTTAAGAAGATCTCGTTATGGCTTACATCAAAGATTTTAAAAGGTTCATTAGTTAACTCCTCAAAATGTTTGTAATGAGCTCAAAATTTAAAAAAAGTTTCTCATAAAACTAACTACTTTGTTGTACTTATGATCGCAAGCGGGACTGCTGAGCGGTTCGATCCCTAGGTCGGACAAAGTGTTATTGGGTTTTTTGGTTGGAATTTCTTAGTAGCATGTGTACCAACGCTACCTGCCCATAGGCAGTGTAGGTTGCGTGACGATCTAGACGTGATTGCGGGGCTGGCATGGTCAGAAACAGTACAAAATAGAGATGTTTGGAAGACATAAAAACCGACTTCAAAAAAAACTAAACGGAGTAAAATAATTATCATTTAATAAAACTACCAGTTTCAGAAGTCGGTGCATTTAATTTGTTTCAGCGTAGAACACCGACTTCTGAAACTGGTAGTTTTATTAAATGATAATTATTTTACTCCGTTTAGTTTTTTTTGAAGTCGGTTTTTACTTTTTTAAAGTTTTTTTTTTTATTTTGTACTTTTTAGTGCCACAAATTACAATTAAAATAGTGTACAAATTCTCGGACCAGCACTACAACTAGAACGTCGTCTACATACGATTTGTGTATTTTTTTTTTGTTGATTTTTCCAATAAGTGCTGAACCAATTTCAATAAAATTTATATGGGACCACCTCTGAAGTATGGGCTACCAAACAAAAAAAGAATCATTAAAATCCATTCATAATTGGGGGAGATATCGCGTAACAAACATACAAAAAAAAAAAAAAACAAAAAAAAAAAAAACATTCAGACGAATTGAGAACCTCCTCCTTTTTGAAGTCGGTTAAAAAGGGGAGGCCTTTGCTCAGCAGTGGGACAGACAATAGGAAAGTAAAACAAAAAAGTCCAGATTCTAGATTTGTGCTCGATTGATGGCAATAGGCTCGTCCCCTGTCTATTTATTACATGGGACTTAAACATAACGGCGAAATGAGGGTGTACTATACACCTCTGCCCAACCCTTCGGGGAATACAGGCGTGATGTTATGTTATGTTTCTTACAAAAGTTAAAACAGAGTTCAACATACTAGCAACACCTTCCAATCTGACCTCTCTTCACAAACATTGAACCTTACGAAAACAAAAGAAGACGTAAACACACTACAATTCAAATTTTATGTTCAAAACAAAGTTTTATTTCGGACAGTTTTGGTAACGACCGTTTTGCCTTTAGAAAAGTCGTAGATAAAATGATTTGTTACTATTAGTATCAAGTCAATAACGTCATCTTAGAGTGAAAGCTGAACGTTTAAATCTGTTTTTTATTAGTTTTCTGGTTGACAATTATTTATTACTTATCTATGTATGTAAAATTGACTAACGGCCGTTTTCAATAACCTTTATTTGGAAGGAAATTTGAAATAAGCTCCATAGAAGTAATGTCAAATTTGTATCTGTAGTAAGGCAAACCGCCGATAGATAGGATATTGAAAATGGCGGTAAGTATTCTACATACACGTAACACGTAAGTTTATAATAAACTATCTCCTGCTTTTATTTAGTATTATTTTAATTTTAATATTGTACGTAATCTATTTATTTAGTTATTGTGTCGTTATTGCCCATGACACTATGGTTCTATCTGAAAACCAGCGCCTCGACATTTTGTTTTTTTTTTTAAATGTCGCATCATTAAGTTGAGATGGGAGCCTTTTTTGGCCTCGTGCAGGTAGTTTAATTTTTATCCTTTTTTGTTTGTTAATTGTTTTTTTCTGTAACTGCCTGTGTGAGTCCAGAATAAATATAATTTCTTTCTTTCTTTCAAAAACTTCGAGAACGCTATGAGTCCTTTTTTATTTTATCACTACGTAGGTATAGGTATTATAGGCATGTATTTAACGCGGCTACAAACTAATCTGATTTAGGGTTTTAAAAATAATTAAAATGGGTAGCAAAAATAATAGGTTGGCAGCTACAGTGAAGTAGCATTTTAAGCAGGCAGGAGGTTTTAAAAAGAATTAAAATGGGTAGCAAAAATAATAGGTTGGCAGCTACAGTGAAGGAGCTTAAGTCGACTATTTTTGTCTGCAGGGTTTAAAGTAACCTAACACGAAGGGGATGACGGGGGCTTCGTTCGCTCGCTTCGCTCGCTCACTCTAGCCCCCGTCATCCCCTTCGAACCTAACCTATCCATGTCGGGATTCCCCTTAACCACCCTGCTAACATTATTAGTCGCCAAGTCATTATATTAGTCGCCAAGTCATTATTTATAGCTCCTCGAATCATTTTATTAGTTGCAAACACTGAGTCGCCTTTTAAGTTATTAGTCACCTGGAAAATAATAAGCCTTATAATTTATAAGAGAGCCGCTCTATGCGAAATCATTTTGTAGGCACTATGAAGTTAAGCTTTTATTGGGTATTTAAAATTCGTAATAAATATTAGATTATCTTTTGTCCGAAACTTCGCCCGAGTTAAAACCCACAGGAATCGTGCAATGACCAAATGCATTCCCGAGCTTTTCACTCTACGGCGACGATAAAGTGTTGATCCATGGAGCAGGATCCTGACTGTCAGGGCTTGTCCACATCTCCACGTCACGACGTCGTCAACATGGAACGGTGCGTTAACGTGGCACGGTGCGTTGACGTAACGTGCAAAGGAGATGTTTGATTTTGGGCCACTACTATGTACAGTATATAGAAAAATAGTAAAAAAATAGGGGATTACCATAAAAATACAAATAAATTAATTTGAAGAAGAGTACAATTGTACTAGAATTATTATTTGGGGACGTTTTTTAATATGTTAACCCTTTTTTTCTGGTAGCCATGACAGTTGTGTATGACATTAACATGAGTTTGACAACTTTGACAGTCCTAGGTTTCGTTTGTGTCACACAACAATCGAGTACAACACTTATATTTCTATTTCATTATAAACAACGTAGATAGGTTATGTAAGTACACAAGAAATAAACAGTATGGGGTCAATGACATGTCAACAGTTGTCAAAATGACATTTCACATAATTTCGATCCACCATATTTTTATGTTGTGTTGCTCTCCATGACCAATTTAACTTGAATGTACAATTAAACAAAGTAAAATTATAGAAAATTAACATTAAAAAACGGTTACTTTATTGTATAGCTATATTTCCAGATGGTGTACATGGTGCTGGCCCAGGCTCCATACATTTCTGAAACATCTCCTTTACGTCACCGTATCGTACCACGTTCCGCCTCTAGCCGCAAGCGCACACGTATATGCGCTCCGCCCGCGCTCTCCACGCCCGCGAGTTAGTCGCCGTCTATGTGCTTCGATGCTTTAAAACCATACCTTACTGTTTCTCTTATTAAAATTCAGGATCTACATGGTCAACGATAAATCTAACAATGATCCTGACGTGCATTTTTACGATACGGTAACGTAAATTTGCACGTTACGTCAACGCACCGTGCCACGTCACCGCACCGTTCCACGTTGAGGGCGTCGTGATGTGGAGATGTGGACAGGCCGTATAACACTCTTGAATGAGTCGGTAATCTGCGCCAAACTTACCTAATTAATCTGGAAGTAGAAAAAAAAACATGATAATATTTTTGATCCGTTGGAATTTAATGTAAGTCCCTGATGTCGTCATATTAAGAGGTCTACCTATGAGGCTTTCATAGTCACGAAGAGAGAAATAAAGAAATAAAAAAAAAATGTGTTGATTTGTGTCTGTTTTTCTTGTTTTTTACACACTAAGCCTGACATCGTCTACAGCCGAAACGCGTCGAATCGAGTCGAGTCACATTTGTTCCTGTGAGACGAAACGGTCAGTAATCGCAAGTCGTTAAAACAGAAATTCGCGTGACAAGCGATGCGCGCGAGTTATGCGACTCGGCTCGTCGCTAATCGACGCAGTTTTATAGTAAATGTATAGGAGGCGAATTATTGCGATTCTATTCGACTCGACTCGGCGAGCCTAGTGGACGTCAGCCTCTAATGTCTACAGTTCTTGTTCTAAATTCTCCTCTCAGAGGTCTACTGGAAGAGTTTTCTTTACGAAAATAAGCAGTGCCTTTGCCTATGGTCCTGATTAACTTGTCTATTATTAAGTGTTGTGTGTACATCAATTAAATAAATAAAAAAACCTGTGCTTCAGAGAGCACGTTAAGCCGTCGGTCCCAAGTGAACCAATACCTATGACAGTCATTACGTGTAGTGAGGAGTTCGAAGGTCTGACAACCGGTCTAATATTAGGATATCGGCATTGCCCAGTAACTGGGTTGCGGAGGTCTAATACTACTAGCTTTTGCCCGCAGCTTCGCTTGCGTGTTTGAACCCGTTAAGTGACGATTTTCCATACAAACTTTCACCCGCTATTTAATTCCCTTAGGGGTTGAATTTCGAAAAATCCTTCCTTATTCCTTGTCTACATTATAAAGGGAACTTCTGTGCAAAATTTCAGCTTTCTAGGTCTAAGGGTTTGGGCTGGGCGTTGATGAGTCAGTCAATCAGTCAGTCAGGACTTTTCTTTTTATTTATATACGAGTAGATATAGAAGATTGTTTTCTCCGAGTGCAATATTCCGACCATTTTTAACCTCATGCACACTTTTTGATAATTTAACCAAATTCTTGGACGATAAATTTTAGTTTGGCTTTATTATATCGTAAGAAACCCATACTATTTTTTCTCCATCAAGTTTACGCACAAAAAATTACAAAATTGAATACTAACTTACAAGTAAAAAAAAAGCCAAATTTGTTCACGACTTTGGCCCAACAGAAATTAGCAAAGTTGTTGAAAAGTGCTCGCGTTTTCAGCTCAGCTTTTATGAAAACAAAATGTGTTTACCGCTTGCACCCCTCTTAGGGCCGCCGTTAAGGGCGTTTTAGCACCACATTATAATATTTCAAGGTTTTAGTACAACAAAGATTTATGGGATAAGAATGAAATTAAGTTTCAAACGCAGCGCAGCGGCTGTTCTGGCGTAGAATGGATACATTTTCTGAAAGCCTGACCGATATAGACTTGGTACCGTATCTCCAAAATGAATGGCAGGTGGTCAGTCAAAATAACCGTACATTTTTCAAACCATATTATTCGAAATTGACAGACGGATGGACATAACGAAATTAGAAGTGTACTTGGTTTTATTTTGAAATCAAATACGAGTCTCAGGAAACGAACAAGAATATACCTACCTTATTTGGTTGTGTACAAGTTGTTGGCAACACCAACAGAAATTCTTTTTTTTTATTCTATGCTGTGTTTAGCAACACTTTTTTCCCATGTCTACAATGCGATCTCGTAGAGGGAGTGCAAGCTGTTGTACATCACTACATAGTATAAAACAAAGTCGCTTCTCGCTGTCTGTCCTTATGTATGCTTAGATCTTTAAAACTACGCAACGGAATTTGATGCGGTTTTTTTTAATAGATAGAGTGATTCAAGAGGAAGGTTTATATATATAATACATTCCACCCGTGCGAAGCCGGGGCGGGTCGCTAGTCTTTTATAAAATTATTTGTTTCTCAGTAATTAAATACTTACAAAAATAATTAAAATTCTGTCTCTTTAAAAGTATTCTGTGCCACAGGCAATTGGAAACAAATACAGTCAACCAAAAGTTCTAACTCACACAAGATTTATTCTACTTTCGTTTCAAGACTATATAAAATTCTATGACAAATTAATCTCTCATGTCGGCCCATGAGTATACAAGAATATCTCATGTTGTGGTGAAAAGATTAGCCAGTCAGCAAGGTTGGTAGCGAGGCTGACTATCAAGGGTGCGCGCGATGTATTTAAAAGTATCGTTACACGTGAAGGCATCTTTTGATGTACCTACTCCAAAAATTCAATTATTCATCATTAGAACCTCAGCACTTTATTCAAGGCTATAATGAATAAAATAGCTTGCCTGTCAGCTTTCAGTCTAATCAGGGGGTCTACTCCCTAAGGACGAAGTCCGTGGTTTCGGCCTTAATTACGAGCGTTTCCTACTCCCTATCACCTACGGACATACGATTATTTCGGGGCCCGAACTAAGAATGAATGACAACACGATTTGACAGTCGTCCCTACTCCCAATGTGTTTTTGCCCGTCCGAAAAGTTGAACTTGACACTTGTTTTGTTCACTCCTACGTTGCGGGCTACTTTCGGACGGGCGACTAACTTCGTTGAAGGACTTAGGGAGTAGACCCCCTGTTTCGAGTTTGCCGTTACCTCCCGCCGCGCTTCCCGTACCGCACCTCGTGCGATACCCGCTTAGTGCCGATAGCATCGCTGCTATTGGTCAACGGCACTGATGGCTGTGACGTTGTAACGGTCGACGTCAGCAAACTTGACACGGACGGGTAGTGCTTAAAAGTATCATCACTCGTGGAGGCATCTGTTAATGTTCTCCTAGCGGTTTCCCAACTATGTTGGGGTCAGTCTGATCAGATGCGGCTGAATATCAATATTTTACACGGAGCGAATGCCAGCAGACCGGTTGTCATACTTTCGGTCTTGTCACCTGTAACGACTGGCATATGTATTCGTATGACACCCGGGAAAGACGCTTTAACGTGATCTATGAGGCACAGAGGGGTCTAGATGTGTAAAGAATGGTCACCCATCCAAGGACTGACCGCGGCAAGCGCAGCTTTACCTTGCAAATCATATGATCGATCGGCGCAGTTGTTAATAAGTCACGATCCATCTTTTAATGCACCACAACAAATTAATTATACATCCTTATTAGAAGCTCAGAACCTAATTCAAGGTTATCTATACTTCTATACTAATATTATAAAGAGGTAGAATTTGTTTGTTTGTATGTAGGAGGTAATCTCCGAAACTACTCATCCGATTTCAAAAATTCTTTCACCAAATGGAAGCAACGTTATCCCTGAGTGATATCTATACAGGGTGGAAAAAATCAATGGGCCCTGAAGGGAGACCACCTTAAATCCTTAAGATAGATTATTTTTCTTAAAGGAAACATTCCTTTGTTTTTAAAAAGAAACAAAACTGCATTCACAGATTTCTCGATAAGCTTACCTTAACCGGGAATCGAACAAGCTAAAAATAAAAAAATAAACCCTCGCTATTTTATTCTACTAATCGATAGGATTATTGTCAAACGGAACCTTCTATTTTTAAACTTTTCGTCAGAACGCCCCGTCTAAGAAAGAAAATATGCATAGAATTATTATTACCAATTAAATGATTTTCTTATCTAAGTCTTCAACGAGGTACTTGTAATAAAAAAAAAAAAAACAAATACACTTAGAGATAAATTAGCAAGCTAGCTTGTACTTCACAGAATGTCTTTGGATGTTAGAGTTTAAAAAAAATGATAACCTGTCTTTTACTTGTTAAAAGTGAACAGTTCTAGTCTAGGTAATATTGATTAAAGCCCTTGTGTACTACCTAAATATTAGATTTCATGGATATCTTGTACGACAGACGAGTGTAAGACCTAATGTTTATTGGAGAAATTTTATCTCTAACATTGACTGTATCGACTAGTGAAATAAAATAGCGAGTGTTTATTTTTTAATTTTTTTAACTGGTTTGATTCCCGGTTTAGGTAGGCATGTCGAGAAATCTGTGAATGCAGTTTTGTTTCTTTTTAAAATTAAAGGAATGTTTCCTTTAAGAAAAATGATCTATCTTAAGGATTTAAAGTGGTTTCCCTTCAGGGCCCATTGATTTTTTCCACCCTGTATAAATAAAAAGAAAGGTCCTGACAGACTGATTGACTGACTCATCAACGCCCAGCCCAAACCCTTGAACCTAGAATGCTGAAATTTTGCACAGAGGTTCCATTTATAATATAGACAAGGAATAAGGAAGGATTTTTCAAAATTCGATCCCTAAGAGAGTTAAATAGGGGATGAAAGTTTGTGTGGAAAATCGTCACTTAACGGGTTCAAAATTTCACGCAAGCGAAGCTGCGGGCAAAAGCTAGTAGGCTATATTTTAGTATCAAAAAATTAGGGATCCGTAAATAAATTACAATAATGTTACCCAAGGTACCAAAAATTGGCTTATCTATTATACTAATAATAAAAAGTGGTAGAATTTGTTTGTTTGTTTGTATGTAGGTCGTAATCTCCGAAACTACTCATCCGATTTCAAAAATTATTTCACCAATAGGAAGCTACGTTATCCTTGAGTGCTATAGGCTATAAATTTTCATATACGTTGTCAGTGGTACAGAAACGGGCATAACCTTTCATCCCGAAAAAAGTACTGTTCCCGAGGAAAATAACGATAATAGACGGCGCCACGTGTCTTACGAATCATGATTGAATTATATTATTAAAGACATTTTAGTAGTGTGTTTAGAGTTTTTTTTTATAAATTAACGCAAGCGAAGTCGCGGGCAAAAGCTAGTTATAAATAAAACAGCATTATATTCTAAAAGTTTCTTCGCTTCAATAGAAAATAAGGTCAAATGGAATGTCATTAGGCGTCGGCGTAACTTTTTTCAGCGTCATTCATAAAGAACCCAATAACAAAAGAAATAAGGGTCGAAATAAAAGTTAATTGCGGCTGTATTATAATTAAAAACGCGACACAGCTACTGAAATATGAACATAATTAAAATTATTGTTCAGTTCATTACTCGAATGGGGTGAGTTTAAATAAATGGGGGGTGCAAGGGGTAGAAAAAGGTTATACACCGTGGGCCCGAAGTACCCGAAAGATTTTAAGCATGCCTTTCTGATGGTATTATGATGATGAATATGATGAGTCAATAATGTTATATCAACATGAGTCCAATTCAGTCAATTTAACTAAGTATTTTGTTTTTCATAACAAAATAAATCAAAAAGATGATGTAGTGACAAAAATTGAAAGGGGTATGCTTTAAGATTGAGTGAACGGCGATTAACAAAAGGAATTTATAAGGCGAATGTCAGTAGAAGACGCCCTAGAAGGACATACATTGATGTTATTGGTGATGTTCTTCAAAAAGGACAGGTGCGTAGTACTTTCAACCGGCGTGCGTGTATGACAAGTGGACGAAGCGAAAGGAGCATGTAAGGATCGTAGCATGTGGCGTTCTACAGTTTCTGCCTACCCCCATGGGAAAAAGGCGTGAGTTTATGTATGTATATACACTTCTGGACACATCTATTGGCCCACCTTGTATTTTCAGTTTCGTTTGGTCCTAGCTAAAATTTTATATTAGGTCGAGCAAAAAGTTTTTATGCAGTTTTGAATCTGGCACATTCACAATTTCATTCAATAGTCTTTGTTTGAATTTCGAACACAGAATTTAAAGAAACAAAAGACAATTTGGAGCCTGTTTGTTGATATCAAACAATCGAATACTAAGAAAACTTGGTTTTATTGGTTTACTTGGATTTAATTCTTGAAAAAGTGATTGATATCTTTGGTTTTGCAACAAACATTACTTATTCTTAACATTAAGGTGAGGTTCTATCAATAATCTATGGATACTTCACCTGAAGTCGCCGCCCAAGCTGTGGCACTTATTCAGACCGGACACAGCCAAAGAAACGTGAGTGCTCAACTTAATTTAAGTCGATCTGCGGTCCGAAATGTTTATCGGAGGTACCTAGAGACTGGCGGCTTTGTTCGTCGCCAAGGAAGGCCACGATCTCGGGTCACAACTGAAAGGCAGGATCGATTCATCGTGACGACCAGCTTGAGAAATCGTCACCTTACCTCCATTGAGATACAAAACCAACTTCGCGACTTCCACGGAGTATCTGTGAGCGCTCGAACTGTTCGGAGAAGGTTAAAAGAACGCGATATGGTACCACACAAGCCAGCTAATGGGCCCAAACTAACGCGAGCCCACCGAACAGCGCGCCTTCATTTCGCACGCAGTCATTTAAATTGGACACAGCAAGATTGGAGCCGTGTACTCTTATCTGATGAGTCTAAAATTGTGTTACATGGCAATGATGGAAGGAAGAAGGTCTACCGACGTAAGGGAGAGCGTTTCGCTCGTATTGTTGATAAACTCTATGCCTGATCGTATGAGAGCTGTGGTAGATGCCCAAGGAGGCAACACGCGTTATTAAATTAAACCTTTATTTGATAAAACATGTTTTTTATTCAAAAATCAATTGCCTTTAACAAGGCGCATATCCGACTTGTTAGGCGTAGCTCCATGTCGTATGGTATTCTGAATTCAAATTTAAAACAATACGATCGAAAAAGATGGTAAAATGTATCAGGTTTAAAACAGCATCAACAGTTTTTGTTCAATCTAGCAATCATATTTCGGTAGGGGCCATCGAAACCTAAACTCTAAGGTGGGCCAATAGATGTGTCCAAAAGTGTATAAATCAAAATTAACTTTAGTATCTACTTCCTTGTAAACAATACCTTAGGTTGAACTGGCAACGTTTATTAAATTATCGTGTGAGTGGATACGAAACTTTCCGACAAAACACGACATACGGCGAGTGGGGTATGGTCCGTATGTTATGACCGAGGTATGACAAAAGTCGCAACGCCGCGTTCATAGGGCTTGTTACCCTAGAGATTTTTCGAGTTGTGAATTTCCGTAAATAAAGAATATCTCGAAAATTAAGCTTTATTCAACAAACTAAATCCTAGCTTTTCTTCTCCAATTAGGCATCGGAATCGATGGTTAAAACCTTTCGGGTACCTCGGGCCCCCGGTGTATATTCTTTTGTGTAACTTAGTTATGGAATCTTTAATCTTTATTGTTTAAATAACATAGCATCACACCTGTATTCCTCGAAGGGTTGGTCAGAGGTGTATAGTACACCCTCTTTTTGCCGTTATGTTTAACACTCGGTTGCAAGAAAGGTCCATTAAATTTTAATGCTCTCATTAGAATGTTAATGCTCCATTAACCTCTTCTGTCTATTGCAAGAAGCTAGATTTAATGGAATAATTAACTATCCATTAAAATTATTTTTTGATGTATCAAACTCCCCATGATTTCAATATATGATACTTAGTAAATGAAGAACGAACTACGACCTAATCAGTGTTCATGCAATAGCCATTAATTTAATGGAAACATTATTCTTAATGACGGATTAGTTAATGATCACCTAATGGTATCTTTCTTGCAACTCAGTGTAAGTCCCATGTAATTGAGAGCGAGCTTATTAAATAAAAAAAAAATAAAAAAAAAAATAAAAAAAAATGTTTATTTCAGGCATTATTGCCCATATTTTGTTAGTAAAAAAATAGCAACTTACATCTATGTTAATATACATACATTAATTGAGATATTTGCCGGGACTGTTCGATGCACCGTTTACATGCACATGAGTATGCACCCAGTGCTGCATAATTGGACAGTCCGGCTTATCACCAATAACCTTGAGAATGGTGTTGGTGCTCCCACGGACTCTGCGCATCAGTGACGCGACACGTTTGCGTATCACCGTGAGGAACCCGTCAGTGTGCGCTAGAGCAAACATGGCTGACGCACTACAGTATCGCGGGAGCCCCAACATCACTCTAAAGGTATTATTGTATTGTACTCGGAGAGCGTTGAAAGTTCTCTGCGTATAGCTCACCCACAGACTGCAAGTGTACAATGTTTGGCAGAAGGCCTTAAAGAGGGTTACCTTAACCTCTGCACTACACTTTGCAAACCTGCGAGCCAGCATATTGCAGCGAACTGCCATCGCTCTCCTTTCCCTCTCAATGTCATAATCATCTCTTAAGTCCTCGCTGACCAGGTGACCGAGGTACTTGAAAGACGACACTCTGACAAGAGCTACACCGTTTAACATCACAGGCGGCGCGTAGGCCAGCCTTCGTCCCTTGGCTCGAAAAACTACAAGTTCACTTTTCTTGACATTATACAAGAGGCCGTGTGACGCAGCGTACTCTTCGCAAATGGCAATCAGTTTCCTGAGCGCAGCGACAGATGGGCTCAGCAACACCATGTCATCAGCATAGCTGATGCTGTTTACACACAGGCCATCTATTGAGCATCCGTCATTCCTTTTACTATTACCGCAATTTCTTTTGCGGTGACACGCTCTGGCACACCTGACACGACCGCCTCAACATCGTCCCTCACTGTATGTAACGGTGACTTCACCTGGAAATGCGACTTAAACATATTTGCTATTTCCCTAGGATCACTGATGCCGTCGATGCTCACCGGGACGCTCTGCTTTGGACTCAACTTTTTCGTTTGTTTCCAAAACCCCCGAAAGTCTTTATTTTTATGCTTTGATGCTATAATATTCATTTTAATTAATTCTTGATTATTTTGACAAAACTTTAACTGCTTTTTAAACAACTTTCTAGATTCCCACATTTCATTGTACAAGTGACCGGATTGGGGCCGCCCAAGCGACACCCAATTCAAAAATTTTCGCCTAGCATCCCGGTGAGCATCGCGAACATGCTTGTTCCATCCTATAATAGGACGACGACTATCCCTACCACACCCACTCTTGCCACTCACATAGCTACACACAGCGGCCTCTTGTAATGATATTATGATTTTGTTATACAAAGTATCTATTATAGCTGTATGTTCTGGGCTATTATTTGTACACATCCTGTCACAGCATTGGCCTAATTCGTAAGGAAAGTCAATTTCCTTTAATTTCTCTCTACAGTACTTAGTAAACATTTCAATTTGGTTACCATCCCGTTCTCCCCATTTAAGGCCCTGCGCAGACGACAGACTATCCGTGACGCACTTTTTAGTCTGTGAAAATAGAACCTATGCAATTATATGCAGTAACGCACACGACGCGCAAAAAGTCCGGCGCACAAAAAATCCGTGTAATTCGGGCAGACCGCACCGCGCCGCGGCGCGCCGCTCCGCACAAAAAGTGTGTGAAAAAAATTGAACGTTTGCTTCAACGCGCGCTAACGCAGACGGCGCACACTTTAGTCGGCAATCTGTATTTGCTAGGGGTGGACGTAACGCACGCGATCTATTATCATGGCGCCAGAGGTCGATGTAACTATGTTAATTCAAGAAATACAAAACAGACCAGCAATTTATGATACTTATAAAGCAGAAGGCACCTCCTCATTGTTGTTTCTGAATGAGTCAAAGCAGGTCTCAAAATAAATAGCAACTCATCAAATGTAGTAACAGACATTTTATAAAATTTGAAAAAATTTGCCGGATGTTGTTTCAAAATTGAATGTTTAGTATGGAACTGTCCCTTCAGTAATCTTTCCGAAAGTATAGGATGTACCCAAAATTCTCTATTTCTTCTTCTTTTTCTGTACTTCATGTACAAAATAATACTTCGCGATCTCTGCACGATTTCCATAGCGTCTACGTCCCTACAGCTCTGCCGACAAAATGATCGAAGATGTGCGTCGTGTGCGTTGAGTCTGTGAAAAATCCGCGACCGACTTTTTGCGCGCCATGCAGACTTTTTGTGCGCCGCAGACTCGATCGCACAAAAAGTGTGCCGTCTGCGCAGGGCCTAACCCTGTTAATAGAAGCGCGCGGCAGCTCAAAGGTTTGCCTTACAGTTTTTATATCACACTGAATCTCTAATGGAAAGTGATCGGACCAATATACGTCATAATGAACTTTCACCGCAGTTACTGTTTTCCGCGCGGCTTCAGTCACCAGGCAGTGATCCAGCCATCTACGGCTGCCGTGCGCGTCACTAACAATTATTATTATTTATTATTATTATTATTTATCTCTCTTTAAATCACGGCTCATCTTCCTTTTTTTTGTGCGGAAGATGTCCGGTCTTTTGGAAGGCATACACGGGGACACAGGTCCAACGCGCAGAGGCCCCTTTGAGAACTTTAATCTAATCTATTATTATTATTTATTATTATTACACTAATATTATTGCTGTCAACCGGACACAAAAATAGTTTAACAGATTCGAGTCCATCACACTTTTCACAGAGCTCATACGCCATACCGCCATACATTATGGTTAGTGGACCTTCCAGGAGGGTCCTCGGCATTACGTTTGCGCTAAGAGTGAATCCTCGAGGAGGGTTCCTGGCATTAGGTTAAAAACCGTGAAAAATGCACTACTACGTCGTAAAATAGGTGTTTGCTTGTTTCATGACGGTGTATTTTCCAAGAAAAACTTACATTTAAAATGAGCCCTCCACGAGGGCACCCCGCATGGTGAATACGACTACAGGGTGCCCTCCTGGAGGGCACCCGGCACTGAACGTGTTAAATAAACATTCATAAACTTGCATTTGGCATTAGCCTCAACACTAGGATTTCTTGTGTCGTGGAGGCTAGGCGGAACTAATACTAATACATATTAAAATATTACTTAAAAACTATTGTTGGAACAGTTCATATCATTTCAACCCATTACTGTCGCAATGCTGGGAGCGGGTCTCTTCTCAGAATGAGAAGAATTTAGGCCTAGCCACCTCTACCCAACCCTTCGCGGAATACAAGCGTGATGTTATGTATTTTACAGTTTCTTAACTACTGATGTGATTTGCATTAATGGAGTTTCCATCGATTTTTCTGTGTTAAGCATTGTAAATGTGCTTCCCAACCCTTTTATTAAATAAGTGGTACCATTACAGTTAATACGACGAATATATGTGTCGGTACCGTACCATTGCGGTTATACCATGGAATAGAAACAATTATAATTAGATAGATAGAGCAAAGTTAGGGGTGGTCTTCTACCCGTCGCCAGACCGTACGCGTGTGTGTCGCGTGTTCCGTGCGCGTCTCTCAGGAGGACGTGTGGCAAGGCCCCACAGAAGAAGAGGTCTGCCAGGGGCTGGCGGACCGAGGCCTGCCGGAGTCGCGGTGCATGCAGCTGCGAATCCCGCGACCCCGGTCAAGGGTCAGGAGAAGAAACACGGTGGGTTTTTAGCCGGTATGAGTCTGCCCTTTGCCTTCCCCGGGTGAAGGGAATCCAAGAAAAATTTCCAAAGAAAAAAAAAGGGGTTGTCTGCTAAGAACGTTTTCCTGTAGCTACAATGATTAAGGTAGCTTGCCTTTCATGTCTCCTTCGTCATTCTACGTCTCAAATTACCGCACTGTGTACACACCAAGCAAACAAACGCCAACGAAGGGCAACGAATGGGTATCGATACCGCTAAAAACCGAATGTAACCGGATTCGCTCTATACAAAATATATGATCTATTTCAACAGATCCTTCATTGTCCTTTATTGGCCTTCTTTGATGGCTTGATGTAGACGCTCCATAAGATGAAACCCGTCATTCCATCCAGTAAACAAAACCGTTAACTCAATCTTCACATATATTATTATGGAGCTGTTAAATTGAACTTTATACAGTCACTAGAGGCCAAAGAACTTATTCTCACAACACCAATCCTATTACGAACTCGCGTAACAAACTTATTCCACTGACTTATATAAACGGTATCGACATCTGTTGGAAAGTATTACGAAAGCGAATAGTTATGAAACTACGATGTTATGAAGAAAATTCTTATAAATAAAGCTTAAAATAATATAAAAGTATTAAAACTTTAAGAGTTCTTGAAGTTTTTGTCATTATTTTCAATTAAAGTCTTTCATGTTTTGATATTAGGAACTAAAGCTTCCGTTATGGTTCAAGATATGACATCATCAGAGCAGTTGGAAAATAATCATAAATACTAATACGCGGATTCACTTGCATCCTAAGGAAATTACTTCATGTACCCGGATAAAAGTATCCTATATCCTAATCTAGGTCATATTCTACCTGTATGCTAAATTTCATCTAAATGCGTTTAGCCGTTAACGCGAGATTGATTAACAAACATCCAAATTCACAAAATCACAAACATCAAACTCACATTTATAATATTACTAGTTTTTTCCCGCGGCTTCGTTCGCTCTAATTTAGAAATTGACAATCAACTCTTAACACACTACTAAAGTTTCTATAATAGTATAAATCAATCATGATTCGAAAGACACGTGGCGCCTTCTATTATCGTTATTGTTGTTTTTCCCGGGACATTACTTTTTTCGGGATGAAACGTAGGTACCCCTATGTCCATTTCTGTACACCTGACAACGTATTTGCAAAATTTCAGGATGATCGGTTCAGTGGTTTAGGCGTGCAAAGGTAACGAACAAAGAAACTTACTTTCGCATTTATAATATTAAAAGTTAGGATAGCGATAGTAGGATAAGTAGGATAATGAATGATGTGACGAAAAAGCAGAATGAAACAGAATATGTCTGTTACTATAATATCACAATACGATAACTATGGTTTGCCATAACATCACAACGGTTGATCAGCCATCAGGGTGAATAAATAAAATACTAAGGAATCAATCACGGATCAGCCCCCAATCGAACTATTCGGTTTGTTGTCTCGTTTTCTCTTGTTACGAAAAACGTAGACAAAATTAGATAAAACCGAAATCGTTCCACAATTAACTTATCAAAAATTTCTTTTGACGAGTTATGCGAACAGCTGATTTTTTTCGTGATTTCTGATTTGGTCCCCTATTAAAAGTTGTTCATAATGTCACGCTTGGCGGGTTAAGGGTGGCTTGAGGAGTCAACCCTTAATGAGCAGGTGCACATAAAATCAGAATATATGAATATTAAGGAAAACACTTTTAACCATACAATAATATATTTTAATAATAGTTACAAAATTGATATAATATTAAGATGAGTTAACAGGGCGTGGTTCTATGACTACGATACGAGGAGTCCAAGGTCTTCAGGTGTAGTAGGTAGTACTTAACTAGGCGGCTGCTGAGGCGCGAGAGAGGACGGAGTTTTTTTTTTTTTTTTTCTATTTGACTGCTGTAGGTCGTCCTAGGGGACGGTTTCTACGTAACCGGGCAGTTATTGGCGTGACCTGAAGGGTCCCCAGCCAATGGGGGGGAAGTAAAATACTTAACCTAAGCTAACTACTTGTACTACACTAACATCATGACTACCTGCAACAACAGCACTAAGGGCGACCCCTAGTGGGACTCGGACCTCGGCTTAGGGCGTTGCTGGCGTGGACATAGGGGGGGGGAGACAGCTTGATGAGGGCTGAATTATCGGTGTGACCCAGAGGACGGAGTGCAGTGTGCCGGCCCTTTTATAGGCGCACCCCGCTAGTCGCCACCGCTGCACCGTCACAATAATGATGAGTACAGTGACCCCTTAAGAGGTTGTGCATTATTTATGTTACACCTTGTATATCATATAATAATCGCATGGCGTGTGACGAGGGAGTAAACTGAAGTAGGTTTGTGTCCTAGGCAATGTTGATAAACAAACCGGAACTAAACCACTCTTCAGGATGAATACGCAAAAAAACAAAAACGCCTATTGGTATTTCATCCTTTCATGCAGAAATAGGAATGAAAACAAATAAAGGTATGTTTATATTGTCGGAGCCAAGCGTCGTATCGAAACACGTGGAATCGTGGAGTCAAGAGTCTGCAAGTGACGGACTGTTGGCCCACCGCCTAACATCTGCATTAGTAAAACGTTTAGATTCGATTAGTTCTCATATCTTATACTTGAAATGATTGATTGAGAAATTAAAGGGAAAGCTAGGCTTTGGATAATAGCTCCCAGATTAGTTTAATGTTTATTTTCCTCTGTGTGAGTGTGAGTATTATACAGGTTCAATACTTTCAGTATTTTCATAACTGTCTGGTGGTTTGAGTATTGTGTGGTCTACTTTTATGGTCCTGGCTGGTAGTAATGTTGTGCGTCAGGTCGTTGAGCTCCCTAAGATAGTTGGGACAGGTCCTCTCAAACTGCTCTGGAACTTTCCTCAAAAGGCCAGTCCAGGCATTGCACTGCATTGTCCTCACACAAATTTTTGCAACGGAAAATATGTCTGGACTTTAAAAGAGACTTTGGCCCCCGAGTTTGGTTCGGCCTTTCTTCTCAGAGGTAGTCAGATAGGAAACGCCAACGACATCTAGCTTTAAAAAAAAACAACCCGACATGTAAAAGTGATTTTTAAATATCCAATTTGCAGAATTAAAAATTTTATTTCATTTCTCTATAGTTCAGAATTATCTGAAAGCGGGGTAGGGCTGGCTCGTAGCTAATTAACAACTGCGCGTATCATACGATTTGCAAGGTTAAGCTGCACTTGCCGCGGTCAGTCTGGGGATGGGTTACCGTTCCTTACACATCGAGACCCCTCTGTGCCTCGGAGAGCACGTTAAGCCGTCGATTCCGGGTATCATACGAATACATATGACTGTCGCTACGAGTAGTCAGAAGCCCGAAAGTCTCACAACCAGTCCAACCTTAGGATATCGGCATTGGCCAGCAGCGTCGGACTTGCCATATAGTCGAGGTGGCATTTGCTAGCCGGGCCCCAGCTACCGCCTGGCTTGCGGGGCTTGCCGCAAGGTAGTTAGGGTAGGGGGCCCGCGCAGGCTAGGTCCCAGCTCTTGCGACCTAAATGTAAACTAGATCAGATAGTTCGTTCATACAATTAGAGAGAAATGAAATAGAAAAATTCGAAAATGATTGATCCTGAGCAGGCCATCGCTGTTCCCTGGAGCTAGTTTTGAAAATTTCTGAACGGCTATATCTTTTGATAGAATCAACTTATTTAGACGTGTACCATTACAGCATAATACATTTGACACTGATTCAGAGACATAAAAAAAGTTTATGTCATTATTTTCCGATATCCCATCTACCATTATCCAGTCTCGGGCCCCGGGCTTATGGGGAGCCACCCAGGCCCTTCCGGCTCAGTCCTACCCTGTTGCCCAGTATCTGGTTTGCGGAGGTCTGATGTCAATCGCAGCGTATAAACTATACTGATATTCAGCCGCATCTGTTTAAATTGGAATCTGACTCCAACATAGTTGGAATCAGGCTTGGAGGAATGAAGGACGTTCCATTCCTGTTCAGCTGAATCTTTTATCTACCATCTGACGTCAAAATCCGACCAACTTCGTTCAACGTACACGAGTTGCCGACACTTTTGAAAACCTGTCCATCCAAATACCAACTTTTGACTCCGTTCCAAAACTAGCATTAACCTTGAACATCATTCATCTTTAGCAACAATAGTTTAAAACAATAGCCATCAATCTCGTTCGAGTCACAGTCTTCTCATGTTAATCTCACTGTGTGGCTCTAATGGAATGCAAATGTCCAGGAATAGCTGACGACAGCCGATTGCACTGTTTACATGTCAAAACCGCTAACTGTTCATGGTGCCCTAGTAACGAGATTGTTACGAAACAATTTACGATCGAGCTTATTGTGAGATTTGACCCTCGGCACACTGTTTCTATGATAATATTTTATTATTTATCAGTAACAATTTATGTTGACTTAACATTACATACATCATTATTAATAATATTAATATGAAAGCTGAAAAAGATAAACAAATTAAATATCTTAACTTAGCACACGAGGTTGTCAACATGTGGGATGTGGATTCGGCAACCATTGTGCCGATAGTCGTAACGGCTAATGGCCTAATGGCCAAGAGCCTCGACCAACACCTCATGAGGCTTTCATTGAACGGCTGGATCAAGGGCTTGATACAAAAAGCAGTACTCCTTGACATGGCGCGTATTGTGAGGAGGTTCCAGTCTCTGGAGCCCTAACCACCGGTAGCTTGAACCTGCTCCCGATGCCAGTGGACCCCTATTTTTTATCTTTTTAAATGTTTTTTTTTTAAATTTTTATAGTGAAATCTTTAAAAATATAATTTATAAGTTTTAAAGTCGAATGAAGGGAAATAATATTAATATAAATTCTAAAAATGAACCCTGCAGCAATATAAATATCACGTTATGACCTGAAAATAAGTCTGAAAGGACCAGGAACACATGAACAAAAAGGACCAGATTTTTATTTTCTTTGTAGATGCAACGCACGTATCGTTTAATCGAATCGAACTGCTGGTAAAAAAAATATGTGAACTAGCTAGTTTAAGTGCAATTCTTCTTAAATTTTTTAAGAAGACTTTAAAGAAAATTAAAACCTTTTAAGAGGAGTAGAGCTCCTTGTCAAAGCGTTCCTCAGGGGAATTACTGCCTCCCTATTTCTACCGTTAAGTAGCATTGCTGGAAGGGTATGGGTGCCGGTCAAATTACAGGCACATGATACTTTCCAACTTTGTCTCTAAGGTTGGCATCGCATCAGCACTCCTCGTGTTGTAAGTGTGTACAGGGTGTAAACGAATTCGTGTAATTCCTTCAAAAGGCGTGGTCTAGGTACTGGTGACACAGATTAACGCTAAATGGGTAATATAGAAAGAGAAAAAAAATAAACTTGATTTTCTATTTCTGAATCATTTCAGAGCCCCGAGTTAACTGACTGCAAAGAGCAATATCCGATTAGTCGTGCCCGCCAGCCGTACCACCGTGCTTTCATTCATTTATGCGTGGCATCGAAATGTTCACTGAAATAAGTTTTTTTTTTTAATAAATACTTTTCTTTTTCTGATTCCATAATAGGTGGTTTAGATACGATCACTTACCACTACCGCATGAAAAAAAAGGTTTTATTTTTAATCAAGCTAAATCCCGTGTGGGGCCAATCTACGCCAGTAGTAGATCATGTGGTTTTAAGCGATAACCATTTACCATCAGGTGGGCCTTGGGCTTCTATGCTAACCTAGTATTTAATAAAAAAAAGCCTTTATCAAACAATTAACGCTATTGATGACACCTTACACTAAAAAGTTCGGACAAAAAGACCAATATAGTAGAAATAACATGTAAAGTTAGTTTAACCGACAAACACCGAATTGTATTATTAATGGGCCATTAACACACTAACCCTACAATGTTTACTATGTAACCTAAGGTTAAACGGAATGGGAACACTAAACACTTAAACTAATACCTAAATATTTCTGATCGATATAATGTAGTGTATGACGCAAATAAAGGTGTTTGCTCACGGGCGCGGTCAACATCGAAGGCCTTCCCTAGCCCTTAAGGTTATGGTTGTTTGCTCAAATTCATTTTGATGGGGTTTATATTGCGCTTATTTTTCCGTTATTAAGTTAGTGGTGTGTTAAATTCCTCTAGAAGGTCTAGATCGATATAGCTTCTAACAAGAATTAAAATGTACGATTTGGTTAGGTAGATATCTTTATTGGCTAGAACATAGGTTGAAAAATTTGTTGGTTGATTACAATTAAGTTTCCTCACTCGCGCACGAAGAGTTCCGTACCATTATCTATAAAAACGGAAAAAAAATCATGTTGTATGGGAGCCCCCCTTAAATATTTGTTTTATTTTAATTTAATTATTAATTTTAAAGTGAATATATAACTAAACATTCTGTGAATATTTCAAGCGTCTACCTCCTGCCGTTATCAATATCGAGCAAAAAAATCACGTTTGTTGTATCGGAGCCCCCTTAAATATTTATTTTATTCTGTTTGATAGTATTTGTTGTTATAGCGGCAACAGAAATACATCATCTGTGAAAATTTCAACTGTCTAACTATCACGGTTCATGAGATACAGTCTGGTGACCGACGGACGGACGGACGGTAATAGGGTCCCGTTTTACTCTTTGGGTACGGAACCCTAAAATTGTAAGTTAAAAAAAATGGATCACTGAATTATTAAACACATAAAAAAAAGTCTGAGACTTGGGATTCTGACTATCCATAACCCGTAACGACTGTCATAGGTATTCGTATGACACCCGTGACCGACGGTTTAACATGCTCTCCAAGCCACGGAGGGATCTCGATGTGTAATGAATGGTCACCCATCCACGGACTGACCGCGGCAAGCGCAGCTTAACCTTGCAAATCGTATGACCAGTACCCCAAGTGTGAGTTTTTTTTCGTTAACTACTGAGTTGCGTCACGACAAAAATGTATGAAAATTTAGGCTGCGCCTCTAGGCGCACCGTTCAATTAACGCGCGAATATTAGTTAGTGAATGGTGCGCCTAGAGGCGCAGCCTAAATTTTCATACATTTTTGTCGTGACGCAAACTACAGTAGTTAACGAAAAAAACTCACACTTGGGGTACTGTAGGGTTGACAATTAGCCACTAGCCCTTGTATATGTATATGTTTGGCCTACAGATTGTTGTTTCGGGTCTGGGCGTTTGTTTGTGAGATTTGTGTCTGTAAACGCACCCACGATACAAGACAAATCTTAGTGGGGGCAACGTTTCTTAAAAAGGAATAAAAAATGTTACTGTAAGCTCAAACTACGGTAAATCCTACGATTTTCCAGTAAAACCTAAGATTTACCAAGTCTTGATGGTAAAAGTCCGAACTGCGCTGTGTTAATCGTTAATTTCGAACTTTTACAAGCAGTCACTCGGTAAATCTTAGGTTTTACCTCAGAGACACGGTAAATGTTGAAAAATAGCCAAGTCTAGCCAATTAATAATACCAAAAGATAAGGACAATTAATGAATATTAGCTTAGCCAGCGTAGGTTATGTTTGTGAGAAGAAAATTAGATTTTTGGTTAATTTACTGTTTTATAATTGTTTAGATAACTTACCTGCAGCAATTAACTTGTAATTATAATGATTAATTAATATTTTCTTTGATTATGTGCTATTGTTTTTTTCGTAAAACCAACATTTACTAATTGTCATTGGTAAAACCTAACATGTGC
This sequence comes from Amphipyra tragopoginis, assembly GCA_905220435.1. Classification (NCBI taxonomy): domain Eukaryota; kingdom Metazoa; phylum Arthropoda; class Insecta; order Lepidoptera; family Noctuidae; genus Amphipyra; species Amphipyra tragopoginis. The sequence goes on from HG991994.1 coordinate 28,342,797, forward strand.
TAAACTCTAAAGGTAAAAGCCCGAAAAATCGTCTTATTTATATCAAACCTTACATTTACCAACTCATGTTGGTAAATCCTAAGATTTACAAACAACCTAAGCTTTACCAATAATCGAGTTTTTACAGTAACATATACACAAACAACTCTAAATAAACAGTTTCATATCACAATTTATTCCACAATAACTAAACAACTTATCCCATAAATAATGATATACGAAATAATCGTTCCGATAAGCCGGTGAAATCCGGTCACTGCCACGCCGGACATCCGGACCGGAACGATACGGTGCAGACCGGAGCGGAACGGAAGCGAAAAATCATTGCGCCACGATCACGCTTTCCGGGTAGCGCGAAACGAGCGAAACGAGCTATTATCGGCCATGTGTAACGGGGTTTACAAGCCGATAACGTATTGTGTTGTAACGGTAATGTTTCAGTTGTGGTGCACATTAAACGGTTAACTAACAGATTTACGTGGTTTCGCTTGTGTTCACAACAAGTGCTTTACGAACTTTGTTGAACTTATTTTCTGTGTTTTAACACATGGTATATATGTAGTGTTTATATGAAAGAACCTAGCTACCAGCACAATAGTTTTAAGAACTTTATCTTATACTGATAAATGTAGAAGTAAGTAGGTACACTCAGGAGCAATGAATGAATCCGGGTTACCAATATACACCTTAATATCTCAGAAACTAAGAATGATAGATTATTTAAATTTAAAAAAATTATAGACTATTTAAGACTACTCAAATAAAATTAGTAAAACTTCTTAAATACACTTGGGAGCAAAGAAATCGAGCCAATCCTTTTCACGTGTCCTGGGGCCCAATTCTCCTAAAATAAATTGTCGCCAAACGCAATCGAACCACAACCGTCAGTCAGTTTTTGTTTTCGAAAACTTTCAAAATGATTGATTTTGTTTTTTGTGTCAAACAATTTGATGGCTTTTGAAATTGAGAACTGTCTGGATGAACGGTTCGGCCTTGGTTCGGTTGTGATTTATCAAGATTTATTTTAGGAGAATTAGGCCCCTGTATCTGAGTAATTTTAGCGTCCCAAGTTAACTGCGATATCGCGCTAGTCGTGCCCTTTAGCTGTGTTGCCGTGCCTTCATTCATTTATGCATGCCATCGAAATTTTCAATCGCATAAAAATATATTTGGACAAAAAAAACCTTTATTTTTATTTTCAATCAATCTAAATCCCGTGCGGGGTTAATCTTTACCATTAATAGATCATGTGGTTGGAAGGAATTACACGAAGAGCTCTACTACTCTTAAAAGGGTATAATGTATCTTGGATTAGCACGGTTGCTTTCATCTCTCAAAACTTATCAACCAAGCAGAGTTGCAGGCACAGCTATTATTATGAATATATTTCTGAATCTAACCTTTCATCATTGTTTTTTCGAATAATGGAAAATTGATAGACATTGATTTGATGAATGAAATGCGTTTCAACGTCCGCCTTCTTGCTCAGATCTGGGTTCTATTTCTGCATCAGAACAATATTTGCATGACCTTCAGATATTAGTGGTTTGGATATTGATAGATTTATGTATGTGATTTGTTAATGCAAGTATAATCAGCCCACTACAGTCCCACTGCTGGGCGCGGGTCTTCTCAAAACCAGCAGGGTTTAGGCCTTAGTCTATCATTGGCAGTGTACAGACACCACCGAGAGACCTTTTTTGAAGACCTTTCAGATGTGCAGATTTCCTTACGATGTTTTCCTACCTATTCGATGTACCTATGTCATTTCAATCAAATAAAATTATGTCATGATTTGTAAGGAAAGTAATAAATATGAATAAATACAGGGTGTCGTAATTAGTGGTCCAACGTTAAGGGGTCGACACACCGTGTATTCAGCTATCGCATACCACAATTCGAACCATTTTTTACCATAGGTCTCAGTTTTTTTTTTCGTTATAATTATCTCTTCGTTTTACTAATTTAGCTGTAATTTCAACCCAATACATTATTTTCCTCTTTTGTTTTTTGTTTATAACTGCTGAATACATGTGCTATCATTTGCAAGTAATTATTAGTTAATTTTTTCGAAAAAAATCTTATTCTAAAAAAAACTAGTTGTGGTATGTGATAGCTGAATATATCGCGTATCGATCCCTTAACGTTGGACCACTATTTACGACACATCTTGTATATAAAAAGTTGTTCAATTTTCGATACTGAGTAATCCCAGAAAAGGTTTAATTTTTTAACAGCCGTTATAAGTTAACGCTTGTTTAAATCTTTTTAGGCCGTAAATGTTACATAATGAACATGTGAACCTTATTTTTTTCCTAGAAAATGGGTAGTTACATGGGTTACATAAGTTCCGCTTCAGATCTCAACAGTATCATGTCCCACGTTTCGTTCTTCTGCCAAAACACACACCTCCGTTTTATTTCCAATTCAAACAACGACTCGTAAATAAATCGTAAAATAAATCCCACCGATAAAATGCAGATTACTTTCAATATTCTGTTCAGTTTCCGCAAACGTATTGCAATAAATATATGTTATTCTGTAAGCTTTTTATTATCACTGCTGTTGCTTGCGTTCACTTTGCTCAGTAGAAGTCGCCTCGGCAAACTTCGTAAAGCCGATTACTTCCGAACCTTTGATTATATTTCCGAACTAAGTGCGACATTCAAAACCACGAATGTTTTTTAGTAGGTACTGCAGTAACCACAATATCTATTCCTGCCGCGAAGCAGCATTAGTGTATTCTGACTTGAAGGGTATAAGTGCCGGTAAAATGACTTACTTGCTGTACATATTCTTTAATATTGTCATCTGCAAATACATAACCTGGGGCCCAACACTCCTAAAATAAATTGTTGCCAAACGCAATCGAACCACAAATGTCAGTCAGTTTTTGTTTTCTAAAACTTTCAAAATGATTGATTTTGTTTTTTGTGTCAAACAATTTGATAGCTTTTGAAATTGAGAACTGTCTGAATGAACGGTTCGGCCTTGGTTCGGTTGTGATTTATCAAGATTTATTTTAGGAGAATTAGGCCCCTGTTCTATCTTCCGTAACTTAGCAAGTTTATATTCTGACGCTGAAAAAGAAACGTCTACAAACGGCTTAGTATGTCTACACCAGTGCGCTTTCTTGTTCATCTTGCGCTTTCAACTTTCAATTCCTCTTGCGTCATGCGCATGCAATATTGATTGCCATTGACGCATGCAGCTTATCGTCTACACCGGTGCGCCTCGGTCAGTCGTCAGTTGACATACAAATGACGGATTCGCGTGCGCTAGGTGCATGCGCTTTTGTCGAACTAGTATTAAGGCATGCGCTATGGCGCTTCAGGCATGCGTCAGACGAAGACGCAAGATGAACATGAAAGCGCACTGGTGTGGACATAGCTTACGATCGGGATGTGACACAGAAAAATGCAAAAAGTACAAACCCAATAATAGTGGGTATCGACGCTACACACCGTTATCGACGGATAGTCGAGATCAATGGAAATCTCGCGTAGAGACCAACGGTGGGTCAAAATGAGTTGAAAAAGGGCTTGAGAGAGGGCTTGACATGCTACCTTACCTTCTAACCGAAATTGGAATTTTGCAGCATCATGTAATAAGCATCACAAGTATACATTTTGAAAGAACTGTCTATAAAAAAAAACTCCGAAAAAAAATCAAAACCAAATTGGGAAAATAAAAAGAAATGCAGGTTTCACATTCCTAATACGACACACTAGGAGTGGCAATAAAAACGGCGTTTTAAAAAGAATATTTGCTAGATACACCGAGAATAATGCTGAGATTGCTCTGCAAAGTAAATTCGAGGCAATACCGCACTCCATTCGCTTTAAAAATGTAAACTATTCAGTCGATGGCTGTGAGAACACGAAACTATTCATGAAACTACTTTACACAGACGTATAATCGACTAACTGCCACGGGTTTTAACGCCAAAGGGTTAAGCGGAGGTGTAGGAGAATCTACTTTCCATCATACGCAATCGGGTAATGACAATATTCAAAGACAGAAATCAGGAGGACGTGAGGCAAGGCCCCATACAAGGAGAGATCCGCCAGGGGCTGGAGCATCGAGGCCTGCCGGGGTTGCGGTGCATGCAGGTGCGAATCCCGCGACCTCGGCCAAGGGTCATTAGAAGGAACACCGTGGGTTTTTAGCCGGTAGAAGTCCAGCATAATCCCTCGTCGTCCCCGGGTGAAGGGTATCCATGAGGACTTTCTAAAGATAAAAAAAGGTCAAAGACAGAAAGAACCTATTGCCATTTATCGGCCACATTTCCAACTAGGAACAGTTTTCGAGTTCCGTACTTATACAAGGTTATTCGGAAAGGGGGCACTAATCCGAAATCCGAAAGGGTGTTAAACTACCCGTAATAATGAATAACTTTTGTTCTACAACTTTCCCGAAAAGTCGATAGTTTAAGAGAAATAGATATAGTCAGCTATGATCAGTTGTGTTTACATTTTAGGTCATATTTGGGGTCACGGATTAGAAGCTCCATTTTTTGAATTCGTAACTAAAGCAGAGATGATTTTTTTCGAAAAAATTAAAATAATTTTGCAAGACATAGGTACTTAATCGACGACACGTTTGGTGCAGTGGCTAAGCGATTGGCTTCTGCGCTACGGGTCGTGGGTTCGATTCCCACACGGAACAACAATTTGTATGGCCTACAGATGGTTATTTCGGGTCTGGGCGTTTGTTTGTGAGATTTTTGTCTGTAAACGCACCCACGATACAAGAGAAATCTTAGTGTTTTTTTTTTAAAAAAAAAACGAAATGTTTTTTTATCGGGTTTTGAAATTTTAACCCTTGCTTTAAAACAGTCATCAGTGATACTTTAAGTGGTCCGCGGATTAGTACCCCCTTTTTGATTTACCTTATAGACTAGGTAACCTTATAGATCACTTTGTTGTTCGTCTGTCTGTCTTTCAACACCCCGTTTTCTGAGCCACACCACACAGATATAGGTATCAAGTTATAACCAATATCAAATAAATTCGAAGGCCAACAAACGACCTTGCATTTCCCCACTTCTTGAAAAAAACAAACATAAACGTACAACAATTTCTGTTTCAACCAATCTGAAGCATTGAAACACAGAGCTCACGTTTTTAACCGTACTTGCTACCACTACAGGAGACCTCGTCATCCGTAAATATTTACGTTTGTATAATTGTTCGTTTCATCCGCGGCCATGATGCTTGGAGACTTCGAGAGTCATTAAACAGATTCTACAAAGACTTTACGAGCAGTGAAGAGCTGGCTACGAGGCGTAAAACGCTCAAAGGACCGACAGAATGTAGGCACGATAAAAAACAATGGCGTATTGTCTGAATGACTTGTTCTGGATTGTAGGAAACCGCAGATTTTTTTATGTAAAATTTCGTGTTCGACATTTGAAAATGATGATAATTTTATAAGTACATTTTACATTTATTTTTTAATACATCGGCGAGTTAGATGAAAAATAAATCCTAACTTCCTAACTAATATTATAAATGCGAAAGTGAGTTTGTTTGTTTGTTACCTTTTCACACCTAAACCGCTGATTCGATCATCCTGCGTTGTCAGGTGTACAAACGGGCATAGGGTTACCTTTCATCCCGAAAAAAGTACTGTTCCCGAGGAAAACAACAATAACGTTCATAGATGGCGCCACGTGTTTTTCGAATCACGATTGAATCATATTATTATAGAAATTTTAGTGTGTTAAGAGTTTTTGAGCTTATTTAACGTGAGCGAAGCCGCGGGCAAAAGCTAGTCACTACATAGTATAAAACAAAATCGCTTCGAGCTATCTGTCCCTATATCGCTAGTTGGATATAAAAATACGCTTTTTTCGGGGACTACATCGCTTATTATGACTTGATTGCCTACATAGTACGGACGGCTAAATGTCCAGTATGACCTGATCTCGCATTGCATAAGCTAACCGAACTATGATAGGTCAGCTTATACTGGAAATTTGTTATAGTTTGATATATTATTTAGTGAAATGTAAAGTCGCTGAGTGGTTACTGCAACAGGATTACACTAGTACAGAATCCTAATACAAACGCGCGCACACTCATCCGCAGACACACCCTCACTCACACACGCACTAACACACTCACACACACACATACACACTCACACATCCAAACACACACATACTCACCTACACAATTTCACACTTTTTAAAAATAATATGGTAGAATTTCACTGTTTACTTTTTCTTGTTGTAATATTCTAATATAAGATCCCCTTAGCCGAACACTGTCTCTTAAGACACAGGTTACCCTAGTTTATGAGGCAGGGTTTACCTTTTGTATACAGATATCTACAACATTATTAATACAACCTCTACCCATTGTAGTAATAAACCTCTTCCCTATGTAGGTAATCTTTAATGTTTCTAATCTGTAATCTTTTTGGTCAATAAATATTATTATTATATTATTATTATTATATAGCCGCGTGTACTTATAGGCCAGAGGTTCCCAAAGTGTTCCAGGTGGACCCCCAGGGGTCCACGGGAGACTCGACAGGGGTCTACGTTGGCGTGACAAAAAGATCTAATCTTCACATTTTATATGGTAATATGGTAGAAATGTAGCTGCAGGGGGTCCACCGGAACCAGCTAAATGAAAGTGGTCTATGAGAAATAAATTTTGGAAACCGCTGATATAGGCTACATACATTGTAATTTCAAAGGTTTTAATTAACTTGAATATGAAGTTGACGACACTTTAGGCGCAGTGGCTGAGCGATTGGCTTTCTGCGCTACGGGTGGTGGGTTCGATTCCCATACAGATATCTGTTCCGGGATATCTGGATAGTTGAAAAAAATATGTAGTGACAATATCAAGACATATTGCTATAGATACTTATGAAGTTAAATTATGACTTTGAGCCGTTTGGGGTGGAAACGCTCGGGTCATGGGGTCCGAGTGCGCGTCTCCTTTTTAAGGAAATAGGAAGAAAGTCTTCTTCTGTCTGACTGGTCGACACTTCACGTGACCAGAGGGCTGGCTTGTTTTTCGGCCAGAGAATTAGCGTTGCCATACAACGTGGCAACGCTGCCAGCCTTCTGGGCACGTTACCAGTGGACAGCGATGCGGAGGAATACTTTGATGCACTCTTTTAGTTTATATTGATAGTTTAGTCGACGATATAAATTTTTCTTTGTTTTTACTTTAGATTTAGTTTAGATTTATATGAAGTTAAAAACTTTAAATTAACGAGTATAAAATAAACCAACACAAATTAATTTGCAGTAAACATTTAACATCAAATAAGATTTCGGACGAGTGCGCTATAAATTGCTTTTAAAAACTATTCCAACCATGTTAATTAACGTTTGAAACGAGCCGTAAAACGTTCCCAGTAATCGAAATACTTAGCTAAAAATAACAATACTTTGTAATTTAAATATACAGGCAACACGCCCTGACTTTGTTTGGGAAAAGTAAACATGATAAAAAGAAAAATAACAGTTAATACAATGTAGCTAAGAATAGATCTCTTCCTGTAAATGTGATAAAAGACATCTTAACAATGTATTACAGCAAGAGATTATGCAACTTTTTTGTTTGCTAAATAAGCAAAAGTTAAATGACAATTTAAAAAAACTAGATTTCTCGAACCTTTTACAAAAAACATAGGCAACAGTGAAAAAAGTAATGCAATGCAATCACTACATAGTATAAAACAAAGTCGCTTCCCGCTGTTTATCCCTATGTATGCTTAGATCTTTAAAACTATGCAACGGATTTTGATGCAGTTTTTTTATCTATACATAGAAAAGGAGAAGCCGACTGACTGACTGACTGATCTATCAACGCACAGCCTAAACCGCTGGGGTTAGAAAGTTGAAATTTTGACAGTAGGTTCCTTTTGTAACGTAGGCATCCACTAAGAAGGGATTTTTCGAAATTCAACCCCTAAGGGAGTTAAGTAGGGGATGAAAGTTTGTATGGAAAATCGTCACTTAACGGGCACAAAACTTCACGCAAGTGAAGCTGCGGGCGAAAGCTAGTAATAGATAAGAGTGATTCAAGAGGAAGGTTTATACAGGGTGTAAAAAGACCCATCACATAGCCGAAATCTACGCACTCTGTATATCAAAATAAACTACAATGACCAAAAATAATTGCTGGGAAACGACTTTTATTTTTTGGCATAAAAAACGCTTTTTTTGTAACGCGCAATGTGTGGCTGTGGCGATGCCGCGCGTTTGCATGCGTGCAGCGGCCACACAGCTGAGCCAAGGCGGTCGTGTGCGTTTAATATTCGTTACGTTTTTGTAACTTCAAATGCGTAATTTGTGAGGAAAAATTGAAAATTTTGATAAGGTTGTTTGGAAGAAAGTTTAGTATTATCACTTAGAATACGTTTTTGGAAAAAACTAAAAAAAAATTGTTAACTTTGACCTTCAATATCTCCAAAAGCAATGGTTTCCCAGGTATGGTCTGGTAGAAAAAAATGATCCCAATGATGGGTAGAATATGTGGTTTTCGTTATCGTTAAGGGTCTTTTTACACCCGATATGTATAATACATGCATATTATGGTAGAGAAATACGCGATAAACGACTTCTGCGCTGGCGACCTCTAGTATTTCATAAAATACCTAAGCCAGAAGCGATTTAAAATTGTTCCCTACAAAGAGACAGAACAGTTAAAAGATGACATCATACTTCAAAATCTTTGTAGGACATTATTCCGTACAAAGTCCGTTTCATGCCACAATGCCTCAAAAAATTTAGTAAACGGATGTCTCTTTCATTTTGTCTTCGATTTCATTTATTTTTTCAATAATCGTGGCCTTGTGAATTAGTTAAATTTTTGGTCGTTTTTTATGGTAGTCATCTACCATTTTACTATCCAAGCCAGTGAGATTATGGAAGCATTTCTTCACGTCACTGTTCATTCCACCGGTTTCTGCTATAGACGATTACTAGGTATACCGCCTTAAGCTTGGCCCTCCTGATGGTCTGCGGGACGCGGGAGGGGTACGAGCCAATCACCTGTTGGCCGCCCGCAGCGATAGATAACAGCGGACTCGCTAATTGGTCGAATCATTCCCCTTCCGCCTCCTGCAGACCAACGGAATGGCCAAGCTTACCTATAATAAGATGCAATCTACATTAATTTAACTTCACACCGATAATTCAGCCCTCATCAAGCTGTCTCCCACCCCCAAGTCCTCGCCAGCAACGCCCTAAGCCGAGGTCCGAGTCCCACTAGGGGTCGCCCTTAGTGCTGTTGTTGCAGGTAGTCATGATGTTAGTGTAGTACATGTAGTTAGCTTAGGTTAAGTATTTTACTTCCCCCCATTGGCTGGAGACCCTTCAGGTCTCGCCAATGACTGCCCAGTTACGTAGAAGGGGACCCCAAGGACCATCTAAGAAGCCCAAAGAAAAAAAAATAACTTGCAAACAGAAGAATAACATTCACTATACACCTTCGAGTTTCGGAGTTTCTACAAACAAAAATACAAACCCACAGACTTTCTGTAAAATATTAGTATAGACAAAAATACCACAATTTGTTTGTTCATTGTGTAATAAAGAGTACAGATCGGTTCTGGTGATTTACGACGGGTTACACGTCAATAAGTCTTGAAATAGATTGCTAAAGACAAACACACGCTTATGTAAAGCCTGCGGCACACGAGGCGAGTTTTGGGTGGGGCGTGAGCGTCAGCGGGCCCGCGTGAGTTGTATATAGGGTGTCCCGAAACTCAACGTTAAGCGGGGAACAAATAATAGGGCAGTTACAGCGGTTACGCACTGCATCCGATCCGAATCTGTGAAAATACGTTCCGAAGTAGCCATAGAACTATTTGTATGGTAGTTTACGCACTACATCCGGCATCCGTCATCCGATTTCTATCCGTCATCCGTGAGTTTCTAATTCGTAAGAACAATTGACGGACCGAAGTAGCCGTAGTACTGTTTGTATGAACGCTTTCGCATTACTTCGGATTCAAATCAGACGCCAAACGGATATGCCAAAGATGGCCCCTGAATTGTTTGAATTTGAATCAGAGATCGGAATAGTGCGTAAGCAACATCCAAATTCGGTCCGATATTTTTACTCTAGATCGGTATTTTCACGGATTCGGATCGGATGCAGTGTGTAATCGCTCTTAATGAAAATACAGAATATAAATTAAACATGTATTTTTTTTTGTAAAAACACATGTCATTTAATAGTTAGATTTATGAGGTAAAATTTTATTTTTGGTAACTTTGAAAGTCTAATGGTATGTCTACACCCGTGCGCTTTCATGTTCATCTTGCGCTTTCAATTCCTCTTGCGTCAAGCGCATGCAATATTGATTGCCATAAGACGCATGCAGCTTATCGTCTACACCGGTGCGCCTCGGTCAGTCGTCAGTCGACATACAATAAACGGATTACGCGGCTTCTTACGTAGGCGGTTCAAAGCGACGCGAATTGCGAAGCGATCCGATGCGGTGACACGCGAATTCAATGCGATTCGGTGGTGCTCGCGAGCCGCCTGCCGCGCGCCGCCGTCATTTAGTAGCACTGTACGGCATCGCATCCAGTTCGCGCGAAAATATCAAGCCAACCGATCGCGTTCGCTTCGCATCGCGCCGCGCCGCACCGTATTCCACGTGCGTTTGGTCACGTAGGCCACTTCAATAGGTATCGACTGTTTGTTGTTTTCGCGTCGCGCCGCGCCGCTTCGCGTCGCTTCTAGATCGCTCACGTAGGATACCGCGTTAGCATGCGCTAGGGGCATGCGCTTTTGTCGAACTAGTATTAAGGCATGCGCTATGGCGATTCAAGCATGCTTCAGACGAAGACGCAAGATGAACATGAAAGCGTACTAGTGTAGACATAGCTATAAATTTTATATTTTTTTGTTTTTTTCTGGGCTTTCATAAACTGCCTTAGCATTTGTTCCAGGCTTGACGTTAAGCTTCGGGACAACCTGTATATGTCACAGCGATATTGTAAATACCGGTGTACCTATTGTAAAAAAAATTGCTATTTCGTACAAAATAATCAATGTTGCTTAAAAAAATATATGGAAAAGCTGATTTTTACGAATTCAGAGTTTGTCCCACAATAAAAGTTGCACAGAGTGATAAGCAGAGTTCATGGTTTTCGGATGTTAAGTGAGTAACCAGTCATGCTATTAGCACAGTCTACCTATACTCCTTACAGTCGGTCAACGTAGAACATTGTCGCAGAGCAATCGTGCGGGGGGTTGCGGGGTGAAGGAGCGGAGGTTATGTCCCGAGTAGCCATACTGCATACTTGGGACATAACCTCCGCCCCTACATAATTTTGACATTTCATAGGACTTGTCAAATATATGGGCGTTGACCCACTGTATGTAGTAAGTAGGTACACTGTGCTATTAGTGTATGTTTGACAAGGGACAACCTATGACAATAGTTGCGGCGTTATCCGGCGATTAACAGGTCCTTGGGTTTAAACACTGCCTCGTTGAATTATTATGGTAAGCCGAGGTGAACATTTGTCCTTTACTAATTTAATAGACGGTTAGCTACGATTATTAATTGTAGTTTGAAATAATCTATTATACAGGATGTCCCAAAAAGTAGTATCAAGCGGAAGTCCAGAGGTAGAACACCCTTAGTGGTACCCGAATCACCCCATGTATGTTCCGCGATTTTTTGTAGTTTTCGAGTTATGATTTATTTTCATGTTTTAACCAAACTCTGACTTTAATGACAGTTTTGATCATAGTGTCATGAATAGTTATTTTTAGTGTATTTTATAGTGGAAGCATTACTTTTATTTTATTAACAGAAATGATGATAAATAAAATAACAATCTTATACGGACCAGCCCTCCGATTCAGAACCTTTTCGATAAGCAGTTGTCTAAGATTCTAGTAACGAGAGAAAAAGAGTTAGCTAACCGAATCGTTCGAAAACTGACTAAACGAATCGTTCTAAGAGCTCTTACACACCACGTTTTTTTCAGGCGCCGTCGACGCGCGTTTCGCTATTGCGCGTTGTCGGCGCTGCTAAACTTGAAATAGGCAGATTACTTGTGATTGCATCGCTACAAACTCACGAGAAACGCGCTACAGACACACGTGAGCAACTCTCCTTGCAAAGTAAAACGCGTGTAGCACGCGCGCGAAGGAGCGTGTATCGCGCTACAGACGCGCGTGAGCAACTCTTCTTGGATTAAACCGCGCTGTACTATATGTGTTTGCATGTGTATACTGTATGTGTTTGCAGCTAAAGAGACGCGCTGTGCTGTGAGCGCGTCTGTTTCGATGTAACTCCGCGCTACGAGCGCGTCGACAGCTCGCGAAAAAGTCGTCGTCTGCATACTACAATTTTATGAACGTGTGAATAGGTAAATTGGTTGCGATAACATCGCGTTTGCAGCGCGTTACAGTTGCGTGCGGCGCGCATCGACAGCGCCTGAAAAAAACGTGGTTTGTAAGAGCCCTAAATCAGGGGTCAGGAAAACTGAAATGGATAAAGCAAAAAAAAAAACAGGCAAATATTCATTTGGGAATTCCCATGACATCAAACTCTTCTACAATATAAACAACCCTAAAACATCTAAACCCAATAAATCTTGATCATCTGAATAACGATACACAAACAGCCGTAAACACGCTTAGAAATTGAAAAGTATTAAATTAAAAATACATAAACACTTCACATATGAACTATATTCGTAAAACCTCTTTATATACAGAGCCGGTATTCCCACAATCCACAACTCATTCACCGGTCAACATTCAATTAACCATTCATTCCAACAAATTCACTACATTACGCAGTTTGTTCTGCGTCATTTAGGTTTAGAACGTGCTCGCACGTCGATGGAAGCGGTCTGACGCTGATTTATCGCACAATATTCCTGTCATAGTGAAAGGACGGGTATTTTTGATCGATCGTTCGGCAAAATGATTGGTTTTTGGTATTGCGTATTAGTGTTACTTTGCATAAATTCTGGGAATTATTCATAGCTGGTATGACAAGGAATTTTATTTACAGCTGGTAGTTCAGTCCGTTCGTTCTGCCTAGCCTTTTTTTTTCATCTATGTTGGGGTCAACTTCTAGCAGATGTGGCTGAATGCGAGTATACAGTACACTAGGTGTAACACTGTGTTTTCATATTATTATTTTTTACATTCAAACATTGAAATTTTTATATCCCACTACAATTTTATTTGTATAAGACTCTGCCTTAACAGTCTGATATTGTTTTATATGTATAATTTTGATAATATCATTTTCTAAACTGTAAAGTTTGAGCATCATGCAGCAATTAATGATACACCTTTAATCATATCATATTACTGCCCATTGTCTGGTAGTATGAGTCTGTCATGCTCACTTAAATGTCCTGCTGATGGTGGCGTTGTATATCCGGTCGTTGGGTTCCCTATAATATGGTTGAGCTAAGCGATGCGGATGTGCACGTCATGCTCGTGAACGGGTGCTGTCTGTCGTGACTGGTCAGCCCATAACTACTAGGGCAATTCTAAAAGGCATATTTTCTTTTTCTATTTTCTACTCTTATGTGAATTTATTTGTTACATTAACCTGCATTATTCTCATTCTATGTCGCTCGCTACTGTAATGGAATTGTCATGAATAGTCATGATCTACTATTTTAAAAAGAGTATTCATGGAGTTTCTTGCCGGCTCTTCTCCATGCCACCTACCTTTGGAACCGTGCACCTAGTTTTGACGTTTTAAAAGTGCCTGTAATCTGGTCTATTTGAAATAAAAAACTTTGACTTTGACTTTAACATAAATAACGCACAACCTCTTAAGGGGTCACCGTACTTATCATTAAGAACAACTTTTACTATGGGACCAAATCTGAAATCGCGAGAAAAAAATCAGCTGTTCCCTACATTTATGTTCGCGTAACTCGTCAAAACGTAGGGAAGAGCAGATTTTTTTTCAAGATTTCAGGTTTGATTCCATAGTAAAAGTTGTTCATAATGATGAGTACAGTGATCCCTTAAGAGGTTGTGCGTTATTTATGTTACACCTTGTGTAATAGTAGTACACGGAGCGACTGCCATCAGACCTCCGGGACCCAGAAACTGGGCAATGCCGATATCCTAAGGGTAGACCGGTTTTCAGAATTTCGGGCTTCTCACTGAATATCCGAAACGACTGTCTTAGACACTTGTCCCACCGCGAACGATGAGCGAGCAGCGAGTAGAGCTAGAAGCTGAAACGAGTTAGCGAGCAGCGAGTGTGTAGTTCCGATACTTTTGTCGCTGGGCTATAAGCGAGTGTGCGAGTGCGACGGGCGATTACTCGCACCACTTGCAAATGACCGCTGGTTGATCTCTCGGCGTAAGTTCTGACCGCCAATCGAGCATGGCTAAGCAAGTATCGCTGAGCGAGTATTATCTTTGATAGCTCTTGTCGCTCAGCGACAAACTAGTGGAGCGTGAACGGAGTGTGAACAGTCAGCGATAGACTATTAATATATGCATCTCTTTTGTTTACACGGAATGTATATCTATTGTACGTTTCTTGAGCGAGAAAATAGCCGATAGTTTGTCGCTTCCTCGCTGGCGGTGGGACAACTGCCTAAGGTATTCGTATGACACTCGGCACCGATGGTTTAACGTGTTCTCCGAGGCATGGTGGGGTCTCAATGTATAACAAAAGATCGTCAATAATTTAGGAATAATAGTTAAGTTTTTCTAAAAACGTCACACATTTTTAGAAAAAAAAAATGTGTATTTTCAATGGATTCTTAAAGCAAAATGAATGTTTCACTTGTGGTCTCAGACCAAATAAAAAACCAAGACATAGCGCTGCGAACAACGGAGTGAAGCATGCGCAAAACTACGCCTCGCTCTGTACATACACGTTCACACGCACACATTTACACCAAACTACAACTAAACTACGCCTCACGACACTCACACATGTTTATGAAACCGGCCTCACTTCACTGTTAACAACGCTATGTCTTGGTTTTTTTATTTGGTCTGAGCTTGTGGTATCAATAGAATTCATGAAATTTTAAGGATATCAAAAATAGGCTAGAAAACTTAAAAAAAAAGATGATTATGGAAGAATGAAGATGGCTATTTCATTTTTTTTAATTCTTAATAATGCACTTAGTATTTTTTCTAAGCGTCTCGCTGTACACTAGCCGCTAATCGAGGCATTCAAGATTGCAGACGAGGCCTTACAAAAATCTCAGGACACATCTTACGTGACATACAGTATAAACGTCGTTTATGCATTTAAAGTAAAATCGAAGAGTATGCAGAGTGGTTAAAAATTTACTTTAACGCGGCATCCTACTTGAGCGATCTAGAAGTAATGCGAAACAGTGCGGCGCGACGCGAAAACAACAAACAGTCGATACCTATTGAAGTGGCCTACGCGACCAAACGCACGTGGAGTGCGGTGCGGCGCGATGCGAAGCGAACGCGGTCGGTTGGCTTGATATTTTCGCGCGAACTGGGGCCCAATTCTCCTAAAATAAATTGTTACCAAACGCAATCATACATATATACTGTATGTATACAGCAGTCGTAATAACTGGTAAAGGTATAATAACCTGAACAATATAATAATTTCAATACTAATCAATTCATTTATAAAATAATTTCAATAATATGATAACTTCAATAATATTTTTATTTTATACTATAATCTAAATTCATAAAACTGTATTCAAACCTCGAGGGTCACGGCCTTCTGACAGTGGTCCGGGTCACCAGCAGTGAGATATGGCTGGTCCACTCAATCTGCCTCCTTTTATGGCATGGCTTGTGTCTACTACTGTGTCTTGGACAACCTAGGTGGCTTGGGGTAAGCTCAAACATTATTAGACCTGAAAAAAACATTAAAAAAAAAAGGAATGCTACACATACTAGGTTTGATGGTACTTGCAAATGGAATGTAGGTTTTGTTTACAAAACAAAAGGATTACCTCAGGGGTCATGGTCTTAAGGCCCGTTTGAGCAAAATTCCCAGCAGATCACTGTTGGGTTGCGCTAGTTCTTCCAGGCACGTTATTTTGTATTGTGATTTAATTATTTGATTGGGTATCAATTTTTTACACAATATCTGTGTGTATTCCCTTTGTTCCTGGTAGCTTGATCCACTCAGGGGTTTTTAACTGGTTTACTCTGAAAGCGTCGACACTAATTTCATTACACAAATTGTACAATTATTTATATTACACTTTCCGATTGGTTGCACCTACATATTGTTATTGTATTTCGAACGGGACTAATCACGTGACAGGCGCGGGCGTCGGTGTCGTTTACCGTTATGATGCTCTTACGCATTAATGACCCCGCCCACATTCCTTGCATAATTTGTTTTGTTTTGATGTAACTGTCCTGTTTTTGTTGTGAAATGCAATTCTAGTTGTTTAATAGCAGTATTTGTATTGTATTTGGCACAGCACACTACACACTACACAGTATTTTAACCATATATCTATTTTTAAGTAGATTTAAGGTGCCTAGGTAACCCACACAGCATAATTAATAGTATAATCTCTTATCTATGTACCATAGATTATAAATATTGGCCATGGCTGTTATTATTATTTTTGGTGTTTGGGTTGCCAGGCTATTGGTTGTTTAAATTTAATGAAATTTTGTTTTTGTTTTGTTTAAATTTTTAAATTTTGTTTAAATTTGTTGTATGTTTAAATTTGTTTAAATTGTGTAAATTATTCACTAGTATTTTTTGTTTTTGTTGCATTTTTTTATTCAAATTCACACTACCTACATATGTTCACTCGTTATTATTTTTATTTAACACAATTTATTTTATTTTATTAAGTTTATAGACACGCGTTGCAGTACACTGACATCCGTCACCTCACACATCAGGTCCAGTTGAAAACCAGCGTCGGGCACTAGTTGTCGGGCATTTTTTGCTGAACTGGACCTTTTTGGCGCAGCCGTGAGGCACACTTCCTTGCTAATTTCTTTTTTTGTTTTTTCTTATGTTTTGTTTTGTACTGTGTGCCTTTTGGTCTGTGTTAAATAAATGTATTTTCTTTCTTTCTTTCTTTCAATCGAACAACAACCGCCAGCCAGTTTTTGTTTTCGAAAACTTTCAAAATGATAGATTTTGTTTTTTGTGTCAAACAATTTGATAGCTTTTGAAATTGAGAACTGTCTGAATGAACGGTTCGGCCTTGGTTCGGTTGTGATTTATCAAGATTTATTTTAGGAGAATTGGGCCCCTGGTACTATGCCATATCGAATGCTAAAACATATAAATATATGCCAAAATATATAAAATATAGTAAGTAATCAATCTGTTAATATTTCGATAGAATGAATATGCGATGCGTTGAACGTTCGATCAAACAACCATTCGATATTTTGAACGTTCGATGAAACAAACATTCGATATTTTGAACACTCGATGTATTGAGTGTTCGATTTATTGAATGTTCGATTTAAGTATTAACCATTCGATGAAATGAACGTTCGACTATTTGAACATTCGATTTATAGTGTTCGATCAATTGATATTCAATGTTTTGGCATTCGATATGGCGTCGTACACCCATTGAAGTGGCCTACGTGACCAAACGCACGTGGAGTGCGGTGCGGCGCGGCGCGATGCGAAGCGAACGCGATCGGGTGGCTTGATATTTTCGCGCGAACTGGATGCGGTGCCGTACAGTGATACTGAATGACGGCGGCGCGCGGCGGGCGGTTCGCGAGCTCGTAGGACAAAGTCGCCGCTTCACACCGCATCGCATTGAATTCGCGTGTCACCGCATCAGATCACCGCAATTCGCGTCGCTTTGAACCGCCTACGTAATACACCGCGAAGAAATTTGTGGGGTTACTCAGTACCGGAAATTAAACAACTTTCGTAGAACAACTTTTCTAAAGGACATCATTCATTTTGGACTTTTTTCGAACTTATGTAACTTGACGGAGTATGACCCGCTTTGGTTCTATAGTAACAAATGAATGGAATAACATATTCTAACAGAATATACCTAACATTATTTTAGTTTGGCTTTCAGTTTTAGATTTAGACAGTGATATTATACAAGGTTAGTTTTAGTATATGCGAAACCTGAAACTAGTTTGTTCAGAATCACTAGGAGAATCGTTTGACATATTTTTTACACCACATTTTTTTTGTTTTTTTTTTTTTCATAAATTTCAATTTTGTTTCAGTAGGTTTCTACCCATAACAAATGACGGGAATAGACACCTTGAGGCTTGAAATGGTCCGCTCGATCAGTTTCCGTGTATTAGACAACTCCTGCATAGCACATCTCAGGCATTTCACACTTTTTTAGCGAACTTAACGCGACATAAACTAAGGTGTAACCTGGAGATTTACTAAAAAAAAAACACATATTCAGGCAGTTCTGATGAAAATCTTGTTGGGGTGTCTCGGTTTTCGTATAAAGTAAAAATAACGTTGTATAGAGTATTTTGGGGTAAGTCCGAACATGGGGTAAGTACGTTCAAGCGGATTTGCCGCAGAATGTGTCATAAAATTATTATCACACAAACTAAAGTGAGGGGCAGAGAAACGCCACTTTATTGTGCTCTTCACTTCGGTCCTAATCTATCAACCCTATCATATTCAGTCCCGCAGTCAGGCTCTTGACAGCAATTAAAAATATCGCCACATTCTGCGGCAAATCCATTTGAACGAATTTACCCCATGTCCGAACTTAGCCTAAAGCACCTTACAAAAAAGAGGATTTAGCCCAAAAATGTATGTAGAGCTTGAATGATCTCCTTTGCGTATTTTTAACTTTCCATAAAAATCAATAAATAATTTTATTTATACATCTTAAAGCCAGGTAAAACAATATCATAATTTCCTTCGATACTATTATGTAAAATAACCTGCTTTCCGGCTCAAAATACACCTCCTTTGTTCCCATGGCAACCATAAGGCGATTAGGGATTATATTAATTGGATGCGCATCAGCATCTATTTCTACGCTGGTGTATAGCATAAGCCTCTCTCCCTGAGGGCTCTTAGGGTTCAATAAAGGTCAGGTGGTAGTAGCTCGGCTTAAGACCTAGGAAATCTACATAATTATGTAGGTACTAAGGACTTAATGCAGTTGCTAATTGGCTCTTAACAATTCTTTTATCTTAGTAAATATATCATCAAGCCTGTATGTTCCGAAGGGTAGGGCAGAGGTGTATAGTATAGTAGTCCAATGTAATAGGAGGCGAGCATATTGCTAACCGAGCACAAACTCGCATAACTATTCTAAGTCATAACTGTACCCACTGAAATTGTTAAAGATATGGATTTTAAAAGAGTAATCATGGAGTTTCTTGCCGGCTCTTCTCCATAGGAAACGACTAAATGGAACTGTGCACCTAAATTCTACTTTTCATAAGCGCCTGTAATGGTTTATGTGAAATAAAAACTTTTTCAAAGTCAGACTCCGGGCTGCTACTGAGAAATTCCACACGGAAATAACCAATAACACTTTGCCCGATCTAGGGATCGAACCTAGGACCTCACACTCAACAGTCGCGCTTGCGACCAGAAGACCAACGAGGCAGTCAGTTTTGTAAGAAACTTTTTTTCAAATGAGATCATTACAAATATTTTCAGGAGTTAGCTAAAAACCTCTTAAAATATTTGATGTAAGCCATTTAATAAGAGCTTCTTAATAATTTTAATTTTCCTCAAAACTTTTCTTTGTGTCACCGGTTTTAATAACAATAACCTTGTAATAACTCCGCCCTAAAATAGAGCCTTGTTTACAAATTCCTATTGCATATTTCGTCGCACTTAACCCAGTTCCTATTCAAGTATACAAGAACGGAAGCGATAGTTCTTCGTACAAATCGTACTTGTTGAACAATGTTTTAGTTTGTATTGCGTTCAGGAATGACGTGATTGTGAACGAATTTAGTAAAATATACTGTATAGGAGATACGTACACATAATCAAATACTGATTCGGATCTAGTCGCTTAGAAACTTCAATCTACCCGTGACCACGGCTGGTGTAATTCGGTCAAAAAAGGTAGGGTTAAAAAAGGTACCTAATAAGCCTTTTAAATTTTCTACGCAACTAGACCCTGAGTCATTATTTTATAAGGAAGGCTTAGATCTTAGAGAAAGATGTTATTATTATTGTCGATTGCAAATTAATAATTACGATTAGTTACGGTTTACTCACGTGCATTTTCGGTTTTGCCCGACTGGTTTCGGACGGAGCCCTTAATCACGAGCTGAACACGCGACGAGGTCGCGAATCGAACGTTAATAATAATAATACAAAAAAAAAGATCAATATCTGTCAAAATATTTATTTATTATTTTGACAGATATTGAGCTGCCAAGGTTTATAATCAAATTGGCAGCAGCAGTTGTATATTTTAGTCCTAAGTTCCAGTTTATACAGTGTGTTATCCAGCAGTAGCTATACACCCTGTATAATATAATTATTTTTATATATCTTGTTTAGCAACCATTAATTTGGGGTGCATGAAAAGAGCCTCCACGAGCGACGATATTTAAGTACGTCCGGCGCACCCTGGGCAGTCAGCCTCGCTACCAACCTTGCTGACTGGCTAATCTTTTCACCACAGCATGAGCTATTTTCGTGTAGCTCGTGCTGACACGAGAGAAGAAGAAACAATCATTAATAATCACAGAGATTCACCACCTGGCTCACGACAGTCCAGAAGGACCTAAAGAAGAGCGAAATGGACGCCGCAACCGTTTTGAATCGAAATAAATGGAGAAGGTAGAGAGCTGACCTCAGATAATTGGACAAAGCAAAAGAAGAAGACGAATAATTACAGAGATTCCCAATTGGGCAGATTGTCGTCACAAAACTAGATGGGTCTAATAAAATGTGCCATATCGGCCTCATCCGATAATAGGCCATGAACCAACGTTACGATTCGTTTATTGTCCTCATTCTATACTTTACGAGCCATCACCATGGCTCACTGTACTCGCTACATTGTATTACATCGTTATAGATGGAAGAAAGTGTCTATGTTTAATGGCCTTTGTTGGGAATGCCTCAAGGACAAGTGCAGGGATTGTATTAATGTGTAGTGGTCACATTATTTTCAAATATAAATGACAGTTGTAAGATTCGTAAAAAGAAAACAGTTATAAGAATTGACAGGACGCAAACAGTAGCTGTGTACCATAACCTACAAAAAGATGACATAGACAAGATGATGCTTACACCTTCAGAATGTTCCTTATTTATTTGCGTGTTTATTTATTTTCTTTCTTTACACACACTACACATAAACACACAGATGTTGGTTTGAGTGAACGGGCATGACCGCTGACTGACATCCGTGGAGCACAAAGGTTCCAGACGAAAGCCAGCGTCAAGTACATGAAGTGCTTGAAATTAAGCTGATGTGGGCACCTTTTTGGTCCAGCCGTGAGACACATATCCAAGACTTTTTTATTTTTATTTATATCACATTTTTACCTGTTGTGTCTCTTTGTGCTGTGTCCAAATAAATGATTCTTTATCTTTATGATATACTTAGTGAAATTAAAAGCCATATGTAGAAGAAGTAGTTATTTAAATCTTTCGTTATATCCATATCATCTGCCAACACAGACGAATAATTGTTTCCTGAAATTGAAAGAATCCTTTCACTAATTCTTCTTAATTTTGCTAAGTATTTAGCGAACACTGTACGTGGTATAATACAGGACTCATCATCTGCTTAGCCTTTTCCCAACTATGTTGGGGTCGGCTTCCAGTCAAACCGGATGCAGCTGAATATCAGTATTTTACATGGAGCGACTGCCTATCAGACCTCCACAACCCAGTAACTGGGTATTACCATACTCTTGGTAAGACTGGTTGTCAGACTTTCTGGCTTCTGACCAACAGTAACGACTGTCAAAGATCTACAAATGACAGCCGGGACCAACGGCTTTACGTGCTTTCCGAGGCACGGAGGAAACTCGCTATGGTAAATGGTCACCCATCCACAGACCAACCTCGGCAAGCGTGGCTTAACCCGGAAGATCGGTCTATGCGGCTGTAATTATTTAGCCACGAGCTCCTCCTTAACCCGGAAGATCGGTCTATGCGGCTGTAATTATTTAGCCACGAGCTCCTCTATATATAATGTATAGGTATAATACAGGACTATCAAACCGATTAAAAAGTTTTTGAAAGTTATATCTAAGAGATACAACGCTCAGTTTGAATATATTGCCTATTTGTCCACTATTTATACGCTTCAATACATAAAACAATATAGATAAAATACTTCATGAATTCCCGTATCGCTTATCAAAAAGTAGTGGGACCAATTGACTGTGATACTAGGACGACATAGGTACTAGGTAGGTACTTCTGAGACTTAAACTCATTGTTGCTTTTAGCGCGTGTAGCAAGTAGCGAGAGAATAGAAATAATAAGTCCGTATATGAAGCACAGAAGAATTTAGCGTTTATTTCACATCACAGTTAGAAACACAGGTATAGAAAACACAGCGGTAGGTAGAAGAACAGTTACAGAATTATTGAAGTACACGCACTAAGAAATAGAAGGAGAGATAGGAGAAAGTCTTTATAACCGAATAATTGATATACAATAGCGAGAAAACGTAAGTTATGCTAAGCCGATGCGCAAGCGATGGACATGCGTTCAGTACCGATGATGGTTTAGGACTGACGAACGGGAGGATTTAAATTGCATAAAAAAGCATCGGCCGGCCGCACAAGGTCAAGTGACGTTGCGTCGTGTATTCGTCACTACTAATAAAAATATCGTGCGTTGTATATAAAACTAATATAAAAT
This sequence comes from Amphipyra tragopoginis, assembly GCA_905220435.1. Taxonomy (NCBI): domain Eukaryota; kingdom Metazoa; phylum Arthropoda; class Insecta; order Lepidoptera; family Noctuidae; genus Amphipyra; species Amphipyra tragopoginis. The sequence goes on from HG991994.1 coordinate 28,365,582, forward strand.
TTTGATATTAATACAATGTGTACTATTATACTTTATACTGATTCCTATTGTTATAGTTTATTTATATAATGATATAACATGAAATATTTACTTACAATGTGATACTATACAAAACAAATATTTACGATATCTATTGAAATATATATATTATACATACATTTAAAATATACTATTGGCCTACGCCACATCACCCCCCCCTTGAGACCGTCCTACGGGCGATAATAGTTAGGGAAGTGAACCGTACGACCTGATCGCGTCCTTTTAACATTACCTTCTTTGGGATCAGGTGTACTGGAGGTCTGTAATGGTGGTGAATTTTGCGGTGTGTATATTGTATGTTTGTTTGTATGTGAGTTATTGTCGTGTGGGTCTTGCAGTAAGTAGGCTGGTTTGACACGGTCTACTGTTACTGTGACTGGCTTACCATGAAACATAATCGTCAGCACCTTTTCGCTCCTTTTAAGTACCTCGTGAGGGCCAGTGTAAGCTGGTTTTAGTGAACCACGATTTACCTCCTCTCTGAGAAAAACGTGAGATGCGGTGGCAAGTTCTCTGAAAACAAAGACAGAACGATTCCCGTGACGCGAAGCTGGTGATGGCTGGATCTTCCTGGCGAACGTGCGAAGTCGTGACAGATAATCCGTCATGTCTGTGAAGTCGTCCGCTAGAGGATGAAAGAATTCACCGGGCAATCTGAGCGTGTCACCATATACAAGCTCGGCTGAAGAAGCTTTCAGATCTTCCTTATATGCGGTCCGTATGCCTAGGAGTACTAGCGGAAGAGATTCCACCCAGTTTTGGTTGCCGTGGCAAGTGATTGCGGCTTTCAACTGCCTGTGGAATCTCTCCACCAGTCCGTTGCATGCTGGATGGTATGCTGTCGTACTCTTATGCTGGAATCCTATGAGATCTGACAAGCGTTTGAAGAGTGAAGATTGAAATTGCATGCCACGATCAGTAACGATATGCGAAGGGCATCCAAAACGGGAGATCCATCCATATAGTAACGCGCTAGCCACAGTTTCAGCTGTAATGTCGTGCAGTGGTATTGCCTCAGGCCAGCGAGTAAATCTGTCGACGGCTGTGAGGCAATATCTATATCCGTGAGACAGCGGTAGTGGTCCAACTAGGTCTATATGGATGTGCGAGAACCTTGATCGTGGCAATTTAAATGTACCTATGGGTGGCGAAGCATGGCGGGTGATTTTGGACTTCTGGCAGGACAAACATGCTTGAGCCCATGTTCTGCAATCCCTCCTTACCCCTGGCCAGACGTACCTTTCAGCGACGAGTTTGGCTGTTGCCTTAGTTCCCGGGTGACTCAGGGAATGTAGACTCTCGAAAATGCGGCGACGAAGTTCTTGTGGAACATATGGTCGAATAATATTACCTTTGTCATCACAGTATAATTCGGAATCTGTACCAGGCAGCTTGATCTTTGTCAGACACAATGAAGTATTGCTGTCCAGTAGTTGACTTAACTCCGAGTCAGTGTTCTGCAGCCTTGCCAACAGTTCTAAGCTGACTGGTTGAGCAATTTCTTCAATTCTGGACAGCGTATCAGCCACTACGTTATCTTTACCAGATATATGCCTGATATCTGTGGTGAACTGGGATATAAAATCGAGATGTCTGAACTGCCTGGGTGAACAGTTCTCTTTGCGGGAGTGGAAGGCGTAGCATAGAGGTTTGTGATCCGTATAGATCACAAAATCTCTTGTTTCGACCATATGTCGGAAATGCTTGACCGCCTCATAAATTGCAAGCAGTTCGCGATCATAGGGAGAATATTTTGTTTGAGAGGGACTTAGTTTGCGCGAGAAGAAAGCGAGTGGCTGCCACGCTCCATCGTCTCCCAGTTGCTGCAATGCTGCGCCTATCGCTATATCGGAAGCGTCAGCAACTATAGCCAATTTTGAGAGATTATTGGGGTGAGCCAACAAAGTAGCCTTACATAGGCCTTCTTTGCAGGCGTTGAAAGCCTCTTGTTCTGCTGCAGTGAATGCAACTGGATGGGATCCTTTCACTGAACCTTCTAGGAGCGCATTGAGGGGTGTTTGGTGTAGGGCTGCGTCAGGAATAAACCTCCTATAAAAATTGAGCATACCTAAAAACCTTCTTAATTCCTTGACAGTCTTTGGCGCTGGGAAGTCTCGGATCGACTGTACCTTGGCAGGCAGGGGCTTGGTACCATCAGCTGAAATATGGTAACCTAAAAAGTTAACTTCTGAGGCTCCAAAGATGCACTTAGAGGTGTTAATTACCATACCGTATTCCTTCAGTCTGGTGAAAAGTTCCCTCAGGTGAGTTTTGTGAAGCTCTTCATCCCGCGAGAAGACCAGAAAATCATCTAAATAGGCATAACAAAAATCGAGCCCACGCAGCATTTCGTCCACAAAACGCTGAAAGGTCTGTCCAGCATTACGCAAACCGAACGTCATGAACGGAAATTCAAATAGCCCGAATGGCGTTGCGATTGCGGTTTTGGGAATATCTTCCGGATTAAGAGGCACCTGATTATAGGCCTTTACCAGGTCTACTGTTGAAAAGACCTTGCACCCTGAAAGGCTATGAGCGAAGTCATGTATATGGCGGATCGGGTATTGATCCGGTATAGTCCTGGCGTTGAGCATTCTGTAGTCGCCGCAAGGACGCCAACCATTATCTTTCTTGGCAGCCAAGTGAAGTGGAGAAGACCAAGGGGAGTCGGAAGGTCTGGCTATGCCCATTTGCAGCATAGAAGCAAACTCTTCCTTCGCGATCTTCAATTTGTCAGGTGCCAGCCTACGTGGAGTACATGAAACGGGTGGTCCTGGAGTTGTACGTATGTAGTGTAGTGTGTTGTGAGTGGGTGCGAAATGTGTACCGGATGGGCGAGTAATGCTAGGAAACTCACCTAGTATTTTGTGGTATACAGACTCACCAGTAATCACCTTTACCGAAGAAACAATGTCCGAAGGATACGCAGGCAAAACCCCGGTAACAAGGCTAGTGCTATTGTCCATTAAACGTTGGTTCCTGCAATCTACAACAAGGTTAAAGTGACACAAAAAATCTACGCCTATTATTGCCTTAGTGACGTCTGCTATAACAAATCGCCAAGCGAAGTCACGGCGCAACCCTAGGTTAAGAATTAGATTAACATAGCCGTAAGTATTTATTTTGGTCCCGTTAGCAGCACATAAGTCGAACTCGGTTTTTGTTAGCCGTTGCTTGATCTTGCTAACGGGAAATACACAAAGGTCGCTACCGGTATCCACTAAAAACTGATGTTTGGATGTCATATCGGTAATAAACAGGCGACCGGTGGTAAGGCAATCGTCTGTCGCCATTATCGACTGCCCGTCTCGTTTCCCGCGAAATCACATGGCTTTACGCACCTCTTGGCTTTGTTACCGAATTTTGCATGATACCAGCATTGGGGGTACTTCCTATAGTTCGACTGAGACCTCGCTGAGCTGGAACGGTGTCTTCGGTTGCTATCCGAACGATCCCGTTGAGTTGATCGAGACGCTCACAAAATGTGTGGAACAGCAGATTTTTTTTTCACGAATTCTGATTTTGTTCCTTAGTAAAAGTTGAGCATGAGCATGAGCAGAGTTTATGATTTTTGGGATTTAAAGTGATTGAGTCATGCTGTATGTACACCGCACCTAAAAATGTTATAAAAAGAAATACATTTTTGAGAAGCTAAAATAAAAAAAGATGAATGCGGGATGTTTTCCTAAACAACGAAACTCGAGCAAAGCGAACTGTTCGCTTGTTTCACGTAAGAAGTTTGCTAGCCACAAGACGATTGTGTGGCCAGCTTCTACCAACAAACTTTCAACGTCAAAACAAAGGAACAATGTGGTAGGTGAATGTTCTAAGTGCCAACCCTTTGCTCGTCTAGCATCATCAGGCCATTAATATTCCAAGACTGGGCACAGGCCTCTTCTTAAAATGATAAGGATTTAGGTTTTAATCCACCAGGCTTGCCTGTTGCGGCTTGGCGTACTGCACACACCATCGAGAACTCTCTGAAGCCCTCTTAGATGTGCAGGTGACCCTACAATACTTTTCCTTCACCATTAAATACAACGTAATTGCTCGTCTGATTGTGCCTTATGTAAAATAAGTTTTTTTTATAAAAAAAAAATTTTTAAACTTCCTTTCCCCGCACTAGGATTTCTCCTGTATCGTGGGTGTGTTTACAAACACAAATCTCACATACACAAACGGCCAGACCCGAAACAACAATCTGTAGGCCATACAATTTTTTGTTCAAACGTGTCGTCATTCGTTATTAGGTAACAGTCGCCAGTACATTCAGTGCTTAAAATCCTGAGTAGCCTGCATAGGTGCTCAATTCTTTTGCTTTGATATTAATACATCCATAGAATCTGTCAAGCCTTTTCTCTTTAATCCTCATGGATGCCCTTCGCCCCTGGAAGGAGAAGGGGTACTCTTACCGGCTAAAAACCCACGATGGTCTTTCTCCTGACCCTTGGCCGGGGTCGCGGGATTTGGAGCTGCATGCACCTCAACCCCGGCAGGCCTCGGTCCGCCAGCCCCTGGCGGACCTCTCCTACTGTGTGGCCTAGCCCCACGTCCTCCTAAGAGGCGCGCACGGAATATTGCGCGCCGCCTTCTCGGGCCTGTTCCCTAACCCGCCGCCCGCAGGCCACACACTACGGTGGCCGAAGATCGTCGCGCGCCCTCTGGCGCCCGGTGCCTCTGGCGTGGGAAGGGAGAGTGGCAGCTGCCTCTCTCTCCCTCTCCGCTCCCTCTTTGGTCGCCATCACCTCCTCGCAGAAGAAGGCGACGGCTTCCCACGCACTCTCGCTCCCGACCATGGACAGAACCACGGCCGGAAGCGAGAAGTGCAGCTTCACGTTGCAAATCATATGATCCGCGTATTAATTAGCCATACGTCCTAGTACATCCATACAATATAAGTTCTTTTACGACAGCACAGTGAAAATCTCCTAACCCGATGAGTAAACTGCAAACCGTTTGCGAGAGCCAACCGAAAATTGCTATTCAGTTGCAAAGGGGCTGTTAATCGTCCCTTATCAGAGGCCCCAGTCAAGTGCGCCCTGTTGTTTGTGCCCTTTGTACAATGATACTGTTGTATGCTTTGCTAAGTGGCCGATTATTAGGGTGGGACAAGTTTGATGCGTGAAACGAATAATAATTGTTACGTAATGACTAACATGTGCAGCGTGAAATAATTTTCTCGTCGCGTCTCGTGCGGGGACGAGATAAGTCATATAATATCTCGTCTCGGCACGAGTTACTACGATAATTGTGACTTTACTACTCTTATGTTGTAATATAAAGTATGTTATCTATTTACCTACGCAAACCTTAATATCTCGAAAACTAAAAATGATAGCTTATTGAAATCAAAAATCATCTATCTATACATATAAAAGGAGAAGCTGACTGACTGACTGATCTATCAACGCACAGCCTAAACCGCTGGGGTTAGAAAGTTGAAATTTTGACAGTAGGTTCCTTTTGTAACGTAGGCATCCACTAAGAAGGGATTTTTCGAAATTCAACCCCTAAGGGAGTTAAATAGGGGATGAAAGATTGTATGGAAAAACGTCACTTAACGGGTTTAAAATTTCACGCAAGCGAAGCTGCGGACGACAGCTAGTGTTTTATAGACTATTTAATACTGCTCAAACAAAATTAATAACATTTCTTAAATAGTCTAGAAAATACTTTTTATTTGAATAAGCTAGTATTCTTAGTTTTCGTGATAAGAAAGTTTATGTTGTTGACACGGATTTATTGCTCCCGAGTTTGTCTATTTACCCCGCTCGATATTCTTTTACTTTTTAATTATTCCTCTTACTGGACATAGGGTTAAGGTAAGGCCCCAAAAAGGCGGGTTTGCCGTAATCACCACGCTTGGCAGGCGAGTTGGCGATCGCAGTATGGTTGTTAAAATACTTAGAGAACGCTGCTACCCATCCTCTAGAGCAGGGGTTTCCAACGTGGGGGGCGCGCCCCTCGGGGGGGCGTAGAGACCTGCAAAGGGGGGCGCGGGTCACCTGTGTGTGTGTGTGTGTGTGTGTGTGTGTGTGTTCAGTCAAGGACCTTATTTACAGATTAACGGAAACGTCCGTAGGTAGGCAGAGAAATATTGACGTAGTTCTAAACAAATGGACCAAGGGTCTAGTACAAAATTCAGGAAAAAAGTGTTCTGAGTCACCAGATATCGCGCTAAGTCGTATCGTCATATCAAATAACAAATACCAACGAACAAATTTAAATCCTATGTCGGCAGTCATCACCACAATGAACAGGTTTTTTCGTACCTGATCGTAATCTAAAATTATTTGGGAGGGGGGCGTGGATATTTTTTTTGTTAGAAAGGGGGCGCGCCATAAGTAAGCTAGGGAACCCCTGCTCTAGAGAATCCCTTAGTCGCCTTTTACGACACATACGGGAAGAGATGGGGTAGTGCTATTCTTTAAGTCCGGCACTACACGACACGTAAATCACTAAAGAAGGTTTTATACCTTGAGTTAGTAACGAACTTGATAAGTTAGATTTTCATAAAGATGAAACTTAAAATTTCACCTAAAATTGGAAGTTTCAGATAAAGGCGAATTTTTACAGGCTTTCTACTTTGTTTGCTTGTAATGTACAAAAACGTGAAAAAGTAACGATATTTGTGCAGTCTCTCGCTGTTTGCTCACGTTGACATTGAGGGGCTCTCGTGTTTGCCGCCGCGGCTCGGCGCATCCCGCGCAAAATGGAGCACTCTTGATATTTCAGACTTAACAAATTTTATGAAACGTTGACATATTTTTTGCCCACATTGACGTGCTTTACTTACATTACATAATGGAATCAAGCGTTACTTTGAGGCAATCCATGGTATACAAATATGCAATTACAATTTTAAAAATAAACTAGTTCGTTAGCTTTGATGCAATATGCAGCACCTCCCACCCGCAAATATATGAAATTTAACGAAATTTTACCCCATCTCTTCACGTGGGTGTCGTAAAAGGCGACTAAGGGATTCACTAGAGGATGGGCAGCAGCGTTCTCTCAGTACTTTAACAACCATACTGCGATCGCCGACCCGCCTGCCAAGCGTGGTGATTACGGCAAACCCCCCGTTTTGGGGGAGGCCTATGTCTAGTAGTGGACGTCTTTCGGCTGAATGATGATAATGATAACCAAATTTCATCACACATTTCTGTAAAAATGTAATTTTATAAATAAATTAATTAATTTACTAGTTCTTTTAGGTGCCAAACTGTGTCATGAATAGTTGAGACAAATGCGTGTGCTTTTTTTAATTAGTTTCTCTACAGGGTGTAAACGAATTCGTATAAATCCTTAAAATTACATGATTTTCTACTGGTGTAAATTGACCGCGCACGGGAATGAGCTTTATTAAAAATTAAAAAATTAAATTCTTTTTTTTCTTGCGGTACAGTTAAGTGATCGTATCTAAACCACCTAATAAGGATTCGATAAAAAAGAAGCAATTTTTTTTTACAAAAATGACGTTTTTTCTTAGTGAACATTTCGATGCCACGCATACACGGCGACACAGTTGGTGGGCACGACTAGCACGATATTGCTCTTTGCAGTCAGTTGACTCGGAGCTCAAAAATTACGCGGAAACAAAAAATCAACTTTTCTTTATGAAAATTTTTTTTTGTTCTTTTTCACAAAAAAGAAACATTTAGGGTTAATCAGTATCACCAGTAGATCACGCGGTTTGAAGGAATTACACGAATTCATTTACACCCTGTATACATTTTATTTAGAGAAAAATACAATTCACGTCACTACGACCAAAATTGTCATTAACTTATCGAGTACTGTAATTATAGACACAATAGATAAACAATGGCACTGACGATCCGGATCGTCGGTCGGGCCGCTAGCGGTTAAAGTCAGTTTGTTTTTAAAACATGGAAAGAAATCATAAATCGTTTTTTTTTTTTTTGGAACACCTTACTTATTCTTAATCCTTCCCCCCCGAAATGAGTTGCTTTACTTATTCCTATTTATCCCTCTACAATAACTAAGCTAGCCGTTGTTACGTATAAGTTTACCCACTACTAGTTTAGCTAGTTCTGTTTGAATTCAAAACCACGAGATGTTTTGTTTACCCGCCAACTAGCCTTTGGGCGTTTCAAAAACTTTTCAATTAGGTTTTGGGCGTCATTCTATGTAAAAGCGGGCGGTGTGCATTTGTCGTCACCCTCTGCGCTAAATTGATATTTTTTCAGTAGTTGCGTTAGGGCCTGTTCACATCTCCACGTCACGACGTTGTCAACGTGGAACGGTGCGGTGACGTGCCACGGTGCGTTGACGTAACGTGCAAATTTACGTTACCGTATCGTAACACGTTCTACCTCTTGCCGCAAGCGCACACGTATATGCGATTCGCCCGCGCTCTCCACGCCCGCGTGTTAGTCGCCGTCCATGTGCTCCGATGCTTTAAAACCATACCTTAGGGAATGGTGAAGGAACATTATTTGGCTATAAAGTAGTTTTTAAATTATCTATATATATAATTAAATATGTATGTATCTTATTTGAGTATGTAAGTAGGTATATATGTATATATATATTTGAGATATGTATTTAATTGTGTTATACTATTTATTTATATCTAGTTATTTTGTTGATTCCTGATTTTTCATTAGATTATAAATTTGTACGCTGCAAATTGCCCTTTGCAATTCTTAACAATTCTTTCCATCCAATGGTTGTCTGGAAGAAATTGCTTTATGCGATAAGACCGCCATTTGTACTATTCTTGATTACCTGTATTCCTTCTGTTTTATTTCTTTTAGTGTACAATAAAGTATATCTATCTATCTTACTGTTTCTCTTATTAAAATTCAGGATCTACATGGTTAACGATAAATCTAACAATGATCCTGACGTGCATTTTTACGGTACGGTAACTTAAATTTGCACGTTACGTCAACGCACCGTGCTACGTCACCGCACCGTTCCACGTTGACGACGTCGTGACGTGGAGATGTGGACAGGCCGTCACATGTCCATACCACGCTAACGCCACTCCTCAACTTTTCTGACATACTCATTCCTTATCTTATCCATTCTTGTCACTCCACTTAGCCATCTCAAAGGGGGTATTTACAAAACTGCTATTAATTAGCTGTTTTTCGGTACATTTTCCAATCAATCCGTGAAACTTAGCTAGATGTTATGGTAAGTTACGGATAGACTACGCTTTTGTCTAAAAATGGTAGATAAAACATTTTTAAATTTGTTAATTTATAATTAAATAATATTAATTTTTCGTAGCCTCCTCCCACGAAAATACTGAAAATGGGGTGAGTTTCGGTACATTTTCCTGAAGAATTCAAGGGTTTTAATAAATAAATACAATACCATTAGTTAACAGACATATTAACGTTAAAATGGTAGATAAAATAAAATAAGAAATGTTTGGAATATGCACAGGAAAATAAAAAATCATTTTGAATTTTTTTCATATATTTTGCTAGGCCGATGAACCTTACCTGTGTGAAAATAAAGTTTGTTTTCCATCTGTCATTTTACTGTCAGCCATCATTGTGAGTAGACTCGAGTCGCTTTACAGTAGAAATAAGCGGTCAAATAGATCCCTCGACGGTCACAAACATTTGATTTGACCTAACTTGAAGATAAAGGTACGCTGTGTGTGTGTTGGTCGTCCGCATATCGTAATTATACTTTTTACCTACGCTTTCTGCAAACGCGTCCTTAAATAAAATAAAAACTAAAAAAAAAAGAATTTCACGGGCCGAGTGATCGCATTTACTTTAAATGCATTTCAGTTGGGTGCCGTTTCTTCTCCAGTTCAAGTATCGTCGTATACTTAGTTACTTTTGAACCGATTCACCAAAGAACATTAGTAAAGTGGGACGCTAAACTTGTTCCGGGTTGGCTTAACTTTTATAAGTGATCGCTTTACTAACTATTGGAATGGGAAACCGAGCCAACTGACTCTAGGAACATGTTGCATTAAGGAATTTATTGCACAAATTAATATTATTACAAGGTTATGTGGAATAAAAAAATTATAGTATTAAGTACGATAAACACCTGGCAAAGAGCTTAAATAAATACTTAAACACAATCAATAATTAAGTAGGTACAACTAACAAATTAGCATTAGTAGGTACAATAATGTATTATTGCAAACTAAATATTGAATCAAAATAATAAAGAGTGCATATCTCTAAATAAAACAAATTAGTAAAATGACAAATTACAGCTAAAATATGTAGCAACAATAAATAAAATATTTAATTTTATTTAGTTTTTTCACTATATACGGCGAACAAGTTAATTACAAAGAAGAGACGAGTAAAAAATCTCCCAAAAATTCCTCAAATCGATACACATTTTTTTGCGAAACCTATCTCAAAGTGAACACGGAACTATCAAATTATAATAATTTATACGCTACGACCTCAAACCGGCTCGTCCTAATTCGTCCTCAGTCGGCCTCAATCGGCCTGCTAATGACTCATAATACGCAGTGCACATGCATTTTGCGGGCGCCGTTAAAACGCCAGTAAACGCGAGTAAACGTCTGGCTGCAGTTAGGCGTTCGTTAGCGCCCATTAGGGTTGGTACGACTCGCTTTGTGAGAACGTTTGGCTTTTGGCTCTGTCGAGTGGAAAAATTAATATGGCTGTGAGTTTGGGTTTCATTTAATGACGTGGTAGTCAAATAGCGTTTAAAAAAATAATGTGGAAAATGAAAGCGACGATTTAATTTCTTACGACGTGGCGACGTAAAAAAACATTTAGCAAAAACTTTTCTTTGCATTGTAAAATCTTTTTTGATGTAAGTAAAATAATAGTCCCATGTAGTACCGGACTTAAAGAATAGCACTACCCCATTTGTTCCCGTGGGTATCGTAAAAGGCGACTATGGGATTCTCTAGAGGATGGGCAGCAGCGTTTTCTGAGTGGGTACTTTAACAACCATACTGTGATCGCCAACCCGCCGGCCAAGCGTGGCGATTACGGCAAACCAGGGGTTTGGGAGAGCCCTTTGTCTAGCAGTGGACGTCTTTCGGCTGAATGATGATGATGATGATGAAAACATTATTACGTTATTATACTTTTCACTCAAAGATGAGTCCTGACACCTAGGTCATTTCGTAAATTGTAGCCATGGAGACTGCCATCGTAAAAACGTAAACGACGTCATCAAAAGCCGTAAAATAGCTACATAATCCAGGTTTTGCTTTTTAAAAATATTTGATATTCTTTGTGTGATAACGTTTTGAAGAGAAACGTCAGGAATCAACTTACGGTGAAAAGGGGACTTAAAAAAAGTGAAAACATAACTTGTGCTACTAGTAACCAACTCAATAAGCTACCAGTAAACAAGCTGTTTGCTAATTATAATCAAACTTTGTTTTATAGTAGCAAAATTCGGCAATGTATGAAATTACTAAACTGATTTAGATGTCATTTTTTTCAGTATAGCTTCAGCATAAGTTAACTTTAACTTTATGACATCAAAGTCTAATTACTACTGCTAAATACTACTAAGCGAAAACATTAATTCTAATTTGCAAGCAAAATATTATAGCTAATCATCAAAATAAAATTGTTTCTAAGTATATAGTTCAGTATCTGACAACCCTACACATCTAACTGTCGGAACTAGGTCACTGCACTGTTGCGCAGACTCCCGCGCATGATTTATTACCAAACTTTTACGATTAGTTTATTTTTTCATCAAGTACTCCTGTCTGATATGAGATAGACACAATTATTAGATACAGACGGTTTTATTACCTTTCCTTAAGTCTATTTCCGGCTATGTGTTATGCGATTTTTAGGATAAACATGCCAAGAACATGCTGTTTTCTTTTTTTGTGCAGACTCAATTAATTACTTCAATTATTGACAGAGCTGTGTAGGAAAGTAGAAATGATGTAGTGACAAAAATTGAAAGGAGTATGCTTCGGTGGTTTGGGCATGTTGAAAGATTGAGTGAACGGCGATTAACAAAAAGAATTTATAAGGCGAATGTCAGTGGAAACGCTAGTAGAGGACGCCCTAGAAAGACATTCATTGATGTTATTGGCGATACTCTTCAAAAAGTACAGGTGCGTAGTACTTTCAACTGGCGTGCGTGTATGACAAGATGTATGACCGTGGACGAAGCGAAAGGATTATTTATGTAAGGATCGTAGCATGTGGCGTTCTACAGTTTCTGCCTACCCCCATGGGAAAAAGGCGTGAGTTTATGTATGTATGTGTGTTGGAGAGTTTGTTGGGCCATTTCATCTTCCCAACACAACATAAACATCAGGAAACGGGGAAGGGTTGTCGTTTTAAGTGGCTGTCTTTTGTTACGCTTTTAAATGCGTTTAAAAATAACTAATTTTATTCTATTTTGAACAAATGAGTGTAGATAGCTGGCAGCACTGAGCGACGTTTAGAAGATAAAGAAAGGTAGTCGTCGTCATGGATCAACGCACCCGATGTTATAAAAGCTATTGTCATTCGACGGAGCTCGTTTTCTGTGCCGATCAGCCGAAGTCTGACCTCTATCTTACTAGCTTGAGGCCTGAGGTCGCCACATACAGGGCCAAGTACTTCGGAAACCCAGGTACTCTCCGAGAGATCACCAGCAACATCAAGGGTGTGCTGGCCTTTTTCGAGGAGTTAGGGTGAATCGAGTAACTATACTTACCACCCATCACGCAAAACACACGCTTAGACATGGAGTTGCGGACACCACAGCTGGTTATACCTTATCTAACTAGCTTGTCCTTATTATTTTTCTGTTCTTGTGTAAAGTGACCTAGCTCATGTTACTAACCATTAACCCAAATATATCTCAATGGTGGAGAGTCTATGTTGGTTTCATTTATTATTTACCATGCTCGCATACCTGATGTATAGATATTAGCTATAACTGTAATGATAGATTCACTCTTACACGATTCTGTTAGCTCTCTCTGACATGAGTTATTGAGTTTGCGTTGTCTCCCGTATGTAATGAATGAAGTGCTTAATCCTGAATAACAAGAGTAGGTAACTATTAAAAAACTAATTCAAGAGGATATGAATTTAAAACAGCCGCCCATGAACTAAAGCAAAGATCGTATAGCACAGCGATATAATATAAAGTATTGCCTTGCTGTACGCGATAAACTTGACCGATTCTCAAAGCTATATCGTAAGATTCTCCGGTCCCCGCCCCGCCTCGATTCTAACTTTTTTCAACATTTTTACAGTTATGTGGCGGCATATATCTCGCCACATGCGAACTATCCTACATTGCGCAATCAAGATTTAACACGCAGATAGTATATATACAGCCTCCCAACATCAACCGTGGGGCAGTAGCCCGCCAGACAAAAGACTCCGCCTGGTTGGAGGATCCTCCCTTCGGTTGGAGGAACACCACACCAAAATTCTCCACATTGGTGATCCCGACGCCACATGCGAACTATCCTACATCGCGCAATCAAGATTTAACACGCAGATAGTATATATGTCGTAGTCGGATTGTATAATCCGCCATATTACATTACGGCTAGCCGTTATCAAAAACAGGGCCGTTTTGAAATGCGGCGGTTCAACGATTAGCCGGATTGTCATTGCGATACGTTCTTCAATAAGGCGGGCCACGTTTAGCCGCATCGTACTACTACTTAGATTGTAGGGTTGTTTGGGTTTCCAAAGGAGTGTCAACGGAGCCCCGCTACGCGGGGCTACTATTTCTGTCTGCAGGGTTTAAAGTAACCTAACACGAAGTGGATGACGGTAGCTTCGTTCGCTCGCTTCGCTCGCTCACTCTGGCCCCCGTCATCCCCTTCGAACCTAACCTATCCGTGTCGGGGTAAGGAAATGTATATTTTCGCCCACTCACTACTCGACGGAATTGTTGTTGTTATATCAAGCAGCGCCACGAGTGTTAAGAATCGGAACTAAAACCTGTCAAAGAGGCGACTAATGTCTCGCTGTATTACATTATAGCTAGCCGTGTTGAATAACGTTTGGCGGCGAATACATTCCGGCGGTTTTTTATTCAGCTGCATTCAATCCGGCTAATCGTTGAACCGCCGCATTTCAAAACGGCCCTGTTTTTGATAACGGCTAGCCGTAATGTAATACGGCGGATTATACAATCCGACTGCGATATACAGCGTGTCCCAGAAAGTAGTGTCAAGCGGAAGTCCAGAGCTAGAACATCCTTTGAGGTACCCAAATCACCCCCATGTATGTTCCGCGATTTTTTGTAGTTTTCGAGTTATGAATATTTTTCATGTTTTTTAATCAAACTCTGACTATAACGACATTTTTGATCATAGTGACGTGAATAGTTGAGATACATGAGTATTTTTTTTTTCTAAATTAGCTGATTAGTGACCCTATCGAATGTATAAACATTTGTAACCATAGATGTAAAGGATGCGTTACAAAAAAATATTGAATTGTCATAAAGTTACAATCCTGCATGTTTCCTAAATCTTTGTGGGTGATTTAAAAATAAATCTCCCTAAACTTTTTTTGTCAGATGTATTTTAAAAACTTATCCATTTTATCAGCTATTTACCCTGTAAATTTCATCGAGCTATCTCTACGACATCACAATAAAAATTTCATTCAAAGCATACAATATCGAAAATTCCAGTTGTAAAAGGGTGAATGAAATATTGATTAAAACTAACTAATAACGTCTTTCTTAGTAACCCTCGACGCAAAAAGAGGGGTGTTATAAGTTTAACGTGTGTATCTGTGTGTCTGTCTGTGGCATCGTAGCTCCTAAACGGATTTTGATTTAGTTTTTTCTTTTGTTTGAAAGGTGACTTTATCGAGAGTGTTCTTAGCTATGATTCAAGAAAATCTGTTCAGCCGTTTGAAGATCATCAGCTCTTTTCTGGTTGTCGAAGGCATATTAGCAACTTCTACTGGTCTGATCGATTCGAAATTTACTATCCTGTGACTTCATTGATATAACAATAACATGGTAACCTTGACCAGATACTCAAGCATCATCTGAAACAGCATGATACCCAACTTACAGTAGAGGTATTGTGTGCCTATTAATTCTTTAAGTTTATGATAAGTTGTAATGACATCCTTCTTGTCACATGTCATCAATATCATTGAAATCACAGGATAGTAAATTTCGAAAAAATCAGATCAGTAGTAGTTGCACATACCCCTTCGACAACCAGAAAAGAGCTGATGATCTTCAAACGGCTGAACAGATTTTCTTGAATCATAGCTAAGAACACTCTCGATAAAGTCACCTTTCAAACAAAAGAAAAAACTAAATCAAAATCCGTTTAGGAGCTACGATGCCACAGACAGACACACAGATACACACGTTAAACTTATAACACCCCTCTTTTTGCGTCGAGGGTTACTAAGAAAGACGTTATTAGTTAGTTTGATTAAAAAACATGAAAAATATTCATAACTCGAAAACTACAAAAAATCGCGGAACATACATGGGGGTGATTTCGGTTCCTGAAAGGATGTTCTAGCTCTGGACTTCCGCTTGACACTACTTTCTGGGACACGCTGTATATACAACCTCCCAACATCAACCGTTGGGCAGTAGCCCACCAGGCACAAAGACTCCGCCTGGTTGGAGGATCCTCCCTTTGGTTGGAGGAACACCACACCAAGTTTCTCCACAGTTATTAATATTATTTTAACAAATCGTCGATTTACGGCTCAGACCTTGTCTTCATAGATGTTAATCTGTCACTATTGTTTTTCCGACTAGTTTCGGACCCAAAAGGTCGCGAGTCGAATGGGCAATCCCGAAAAATGCACGTGATAGAACCGTAACTAATCATAAATATAAATCTGTCTTAATAAAGTTATAATACAAAAATAATCTGTTATACTCACTGATCCGAGTGACCCTCTTAACCCGTATTGCCATAAATATTTTTAATTGAATCCATATTTATGAAGCTCGACCCCATTTTGCACTTGTAATAATATTGTGAAACTAAAGCAACTATTGTGACATCGCATGGTGTATTTTTACGGTCACAGGTTATTTCGTGTGGATAATCGTAATGATCATCCTTGAACATAATGCATGTGTTTATGATATCATATTTAATGAATAAAAATGGTATCGTGGGTGCCAGTTGGTTTATATATGCAAAAGACGATCTTAGAGGACGTTTAAAACGTTTCATTCGTAGTGTTTTAAAGAAGTAAAAGTACCCGTGTGGGGACGGGATAATACAGGGTGATTGGTAAAACACTAACAATCTCTTAAGGGGTCATCGTACTCATTATTATGAACAACTTTTACTATGGGACCAAAACTGAAATCGCGAAAAAAAATC
Organism: Amphipyra tragopoginis; assembly: GCA_905220435.1. NCBI lineage: Eukaryota > Metazoa > Arthropoda > Insecta > Lepidoptera > Noctuidae > Amphipyra > Amphipyra tragopoginis. Next base: position 28,381,921 of record HG991994.1, read on the forward strand.
AGCTGTTCCCTACATTCATGTTCGCATTAAATACTCGTCAAAATGTAGCTGTTTTTTTTTTTCTTGATTTCTTGTTTGGTCCCATAGTAAAAGTTCTTCATGATAATGAGTACCTACAATAACCCCTTAAGAGGTTGTTAGTGTTTTACCAATCATCCTGTATGAACTTCCTCACCGCACATTGGGAATAGGCGTGTGTTGTAAGATTCAATAAAACCCATCACGCTTGGTGGTATGGTCTATACGGTCCGCCTGGCTAGCTACCACCCTCACATTAAAGTCAAGCAGTTTACTGTGTTCCATCGTGTGTATGTGAGAGCCAGAGGGGTATAGAGGAATCCCTCTATATCTCTGTTACTTGGATTCGTGTGCTCCATGTTAGACCCTGTCTACGCTTACCACCAGGTGCGGTCAGGGACAAACGCGACTTAAGGTCATGGTACATTACACCGGTACCGCAACTGCACAGCTGCAGCACGGCGTCGCCTCGAATTTACTCTATGGGTAGCCGCCAGCACACTAACTACGCGTCGTCCACGAGGTGCAAGCTCGCAGTGCAAGCAAACGTGTAAGACGGCGCAACGACATTGTTTCGCTGGTGACTCGGTGTCGGCGCGCAGTAAGCACGCGGTCCGCTCGCTTGCAGCACACGGGCTGCGAGTCGAGTTGTATGGTAGCGGCAAGCGCGCTGACTGCCCGCCGTTGGCTTTTTCATATTGACGTTATGAAATATATTATATGACACACGATTTAATGCTCTAATTTGAATGACAAGTTAATTGGTGGGTTGGAGCCGTGCCTTTGCGGTGCCGGTATAGTGTGCCATGACCTTTAGACAAATAATAAAAATAATTGAAGCAGTAGTGGCTATTTCACCTCCTCAGATGCACAATAAAAAACTTGAGCAAGATACAATGTCGCACATCTGATAATAAATATTTTGATTTCAATGAAATCTGGATTTAATTTAATTACACTTAACCTTGGTTATATCTGCCAATTGATTCCCGATCACCTACAGACCGTTACGGTAACACAAACAAACAGACAGTCCGTGCGATCGCCACGATCTATAAAACGCCTTGCACATAAACGATGAAATAACAAGATAAATATAGATTGCGGTATCACAATATAGGTGCAGAAGGTTTGTTCGCACATAAGGCGTCTTGCAGACAATCGGACAAAATTAGTCGGAGATCGCACGTTTGTCTACAAAAATAAGCAAATTACTTAGGCGTTTTTTCACAGCGTGCAACACGACAACAGGGACTCCATAAGTGCACATATAAAATTAAGTGACACTAGACATCATTTAAAACAAACAAAAAAATAACAAAAAAAAATTTTTTTTCTTCTTTTACAATTATCGGGGATAGCACTATAATAATAAAATTCTCTGTAAATTCTTCCTTATTTTTAAATGATGGTATTTTTTTGGGATATTGTATTTCATCGTCATTGCTTATTATTTACAATCATTGTGTACTGTTTTTATTTGAACATAATAGAACACTTGATTAAAAAATTACAATAAAAAAGTAACGTCTATAAAATTAAGTTTTTTTTATTATTTTTCTAGTCGATAAAATTATCTAGATTCTTCCAATTTCATATGTGCACTTATGGAGATTCACACTGTAATTCTGAATGCTCGGAGAAAAACTTTAAGGCACTGATTATAATTTTCTTCACACATATTACCGTAAATACAGTTTACATGTTTACATAAAATTACGTATTGTACGAGTATCAAATGATCCTTTTGCCTTTCTTTATTTAGTGGCGAGTTCAGAAGTCCACAGTTCGTCTGCGAGCATCCACCTACTACACCATTGTGTTGCTAATTTTTCAGTCAGTTGTTAAAACTGGCAGATTTTCAATCAGTTGTCTGATAGTTTGATGTTCAGCGCCATAAACGATAGAGAAAAACAAACCTAACTACGGTAAAACGTAAACAATTCGTGGAAATGAAGTTACGCATGTTTAACCTGTGCCAGCATGAGCTATTCTCGTGCCGACACGAGGGAAGAAGAACTGTGCCAATAAAGAATATGGATATAGGAATCGCGACTTGTTCACACGGCTATACAAGGTGGAACATAGGTAAATAACGCACAACCTCTTAAGGGGTCACTATACTCATCATTATAAACAACTTTTACTATGGGACAAAACCCGAAATCGCAAAAAAAAACAGCTGTTCCCTACATTTTGACGAGTTATATAGATATACCAAAAACCCGAACGAAGCGCTTTGATTCCACTTTCATTGTGAAAACCGCCAAACAGTGGAATGCGCTGCCCGAGTGGGTGTTCCCCGACAGCTACAATTTGGGTGTCTTCAAGTCACGAGTGAATCGGTTTCTTCTGGGCAAGCGTGCTCCATCGTAGACCGCATCATCGCTTAACATCAGGCGAGATGGCGGCCAAACGCAGGCCTAGTAATAAAAAAAAAAAAAAAAAAAAAAAAAAAAAAGTTACGCGAACATAAATGTAGGGAACAGCTGATTTTTTTCACGATTTCTAGTAATTTATTTTTATTAGATTTCTAGTATATTTCTTGCAAATAAATGTACTTGATTCTTGACTTGCTAACGACTAGGACACAATATATTCGGACACAGTGTCCGAATTCACACATTTTAATTTCAATATTTTTTTCACTGATGATTCGGACACCATCAAATTATTGAAGCTGTTTAGTGTAGGCAGATAAAAAGTTTTAAAATAAAAACGGACTGCTTTCGTTAAAATCCGGTTAAAAACTGTTTTTTTTACAACTATAAGGCTGGGCGGAGGACAGATTTCAACAATTAAGATATCGTTGGATTTTTTTTTATCTGACTGTACAAAGTAGCTTTTTTTGTTGTTGTCCGAATCATCAGTGAAAAAAATATTGAAATTAAAATGTGTCAATTCGGACACTGTGTCCGAATATATTGTGTCCGAGTCGTCAGCAAGTCTGACTCTTCATGTATCCTTAAAAGTCTAATCTTACCAAGCCTAAAACATGTAGCCTTTACGTACCTATCGCCTGAGTATTTTTAAGCGGTGTTCTTACAACGCGTTCTATCCTTAGCGGCTCGCACTGTTTATGATGTATTTTAAGTGTTTTTATTTTGACAACTAGATGGCGTTGATACATTATCTGAATCGAGCTATAGTTACGGCACAACGATTTCATAGGACTTTTCCGGTCACCAGACTAGAGATAGGTCAGTGACATTTTTTTGATAAAGGGCCAAAACATACTTAACGTATCTTGCGTCACGGATCTTGCGCAGTAATGTGCGCGCACGAAACTTCTAGGCCCTATTACGCTCGGCGTAAAGACGTATAATAAGCACGGTGAGGCTGCGCAGGAGAATTTGTATGTAGCACGATGCATGCGCGTAACGCAACGGAACATGAGTCGCGCAAGATACGCTCAATGTATCTGTAGCCTAATGTAACTTAAAGCCATGGTCTGTTATAAACGCTGTAGGTCGCGTCTGGCGTTACGAATGCTTATTATGGAAATACACTACAATGGTCTCTCTCACACGCCTGACACGGCGTCAGGCAGTAGTCTGTTACAAACACCGTAGGCCCCGTCCGGCGTAACGTTTTACGCGGCCGACAAATGTTTATTATGGAAATACACTATAATGGGCACCGTCTAACTGAACAAACGGATATTATTCAAATGCTTACTTATTGTAATTATTTTTTATTTTATTGACTCAATAAGTATGTCATTTTATCTTAGTTTTTTTATTCTAATGTTTCCAATTTTGATTGTTTTTTTTTTTCTTGACATTTCATTTAATTTAATTATTGCTAATATTTGTTTATATTAGTTTGACATTGAATCGCAATTTTTATTAATGTTATTTTATTCTAATATTATTTCTACAAAAGGCTGTAAAATGTGAGGACCATGCAACGTATAGTGTTACACTTTCATTATTAATATTTGGCTGCCTATTGTCTATCGGTATGAGTCTGTCATGCTCACTAAAATGTCTCGCTGATGGTGGCGTTGTGCATCGGGTCGTTGAGTTCCCTGCAACATGGTTGAGCTGAGCGACGCCGATGCATGCGTCATGCCCGTGAACGGGTGCTGTCTGTTGGGACTGGTCAGCTCGTAACTGCTATGGCAATCATTTTAAAAGGCTAACTTTCTCATTGCTTTTCATGTTGTCAACTGCATGTACATTATTCTGCATTGTTCTCACATTACTACAATGAAAATTGTCAAACCACTTACTTTTTTTAAAAGAGTGTCTATGGAGTTTCTTGCCGGTTCTTCTCCAAAGGACCTTCTACTTGGAACCGAGCCCCTAGTGTTGACCTTTTGAAAGCACCAGGGATCTGGTCTACTTGAAAGAAAAACTATTTGACTTTGACTTTGAATGGTCTCTCTAACACGCCCGACGCGGCGTCAGGCGTGTGTATAAGGCCGTAGTCTGTTACAAACGCCGTAGACCCCATCCGGCGTAACGCTGTACGCGACCGACGAATGCTTATAATGGAAATGCACTATAATCATCTCGCTCACACGCATGACGCGGCGTCAGTATAAGCATTCGTCGGCTGCGTACAGCGTCACGCCGGACGCAGCGTAGCAGCGTTTGTAGCAGACCACTGCCTAACTGTTAATCATCCATGGTCAACAGGTTAAAAAAAATTACACGCTGTATTGACGAAACTAGTACATACCAGAAATAATGATACCAAACTATTTTACTACATCGATTTTCAATACATGTGGTAAATAATTTCAATATCTGATAAGTTAGAATAGCTGCGGTCACGAGAGCCCTTGTCCTGACTCGTTTAGTATTCATAAAATTAACTAAATTATTATGGATTGGACGCTTTTGAAATGAGGTGCTGTCGTCGGATGGAAAGAGTATCATACTCTAGTAACTACTTTATTGTAGGTATGTTAAATAATTGTACTATGTTCCACATTATTACTAGCATTGTGCCAATTTATCGGTTTGGAATCGTTAAGCTCAAAGTGATGATTAAATGTCTGAGTGTGCGTCCTGAGTGACGGCGCACGGGCGTATTGTGGATTGCGGAGTGGCTTTACCGTCGATACCTGTCCTTAGTGAACGCGGGAAAGTTGACGCGTACGCGCGTGTTTAGTGTTTTGTTTATTTTACTTTGGTTTTAATGATGTCGATATCAAAAATCAAACGTTTCGAACATTTATTTAATACGCCGTGCATTCCGCCTGCGCGTTGCGCCGTCACTCAGGACGCATACTTACACGGGCTCAGTGCATGGAAATAATATTACTTTTCTGCCTTCCAAGATACGTATTTTTCGCCTAGTTTGGGAGACAGCAGATCATGATTACTATGCCTTGCCCTAAAAATGTCATTAACCAAACAGTGATCTATAATCTTATGTGATTTCGTTACTTTATTTTGTTCTACTGCATTTTGATTTGATACAATAAACGTTTTTATTTATTTATCATCATGGACAGAAAAAGTAATTAACGAAGCGATTCTAAGTAGAGTTAAAGAGAAAAAATAAAATTCTAGAACATATAGAAAGAAGAAAGGGGAAAATTATTGGTCACTTAGAGGCCTCGCCCACGGCGACTTTTTGTAGCGATGCTGTCGCGCATGTGTATCGATACAGCCGCGATGCTGTCGCTGCCTGTGTAGATTCTGTACGCGATAGTAGCGATGCAGAAGCTCGTTTACAAAACGCGCGACAGCATCGCTACAAAAAGTCGCCGTGGGCGAGGGGCCTTACTGCGACACGACAGCTTGACAACCAATACCATAGACGATAAATTACAAGAGAAAACCACGTAGACCAAGAAGAAAGTACACCGACCATTTGAAGGAAAATACAGAAGTGATAACTAAAGCGCGATTCCATTAGGCAAGTCTTGCATATCAGTATGACGTCACATTTGCGTACAAGTTGCTTACATTGGAAATTGGAAACATGTTTTCAAGAGTGTGCAAATTGCATGCAGGTTTTACTTGCATACATGTGGAGATGTTCAACAATTGAATTGGACATCATGGGTGTCAATCACTCGTTCGCAATTTGAAAAGTGCAATTAACGTTTGCGCGTCACTTGAATAAAAAATGTACACACATCAAAAAAAGTTTGCGATCACTAGCCTAATTATGTATGTGAAGATTCCGAATTCAAAGTCCAACTGAAATCTGATTTATATTTATCTAGATAACTATCAATCTATATTTATCATGATAATTATTGCTTTGAATTCCGATTAGAAAATTCGGCTTCAAAAGGGCTACATAATTTTTCAAAGTGATCGCAAACTTTTTTTGATGTGCGTACAAGTTCAAACTATCTCATACAAGTTGTAGCTTGTATGCAGGTTTATTCAAGTTGTATGCAATTTGCAACTTGCATACAAGTAACTTGCCTAATGGAATCGCGCCTATACAGAGAAATGAAGGAATTTGCTTTGGACAGAGAAAGATGGAGATTGATACACCGACAAGTGCCCAGCGCTTAAATTATGGATGATTGTATCGCTGACATTAACATTTTGTTAAAATCCGATTATTTCGTCTCGTTGCTTGCTCAATTATGTATGAGCTTTCATATGATGTTCTTGTGGTTTTAAGCTGAAAATGAAATAAGAGCATAATGTTTCGAACTACGATGCTAAGAAGTCGGGGCTTTACTGTGATTTAAAACTCAAAGCAGTAAAAAGGAATACATTAATAGGATATTAGAGTCACATGTGGATATACAAGGCAATTCAGAAAGGGGGTACTAATCCGAGGGCCAGGTAAAGTATCACTGATGATGACTGTTTTAAAGCAAGTTTTAACACCCTTTCGGATTAGTACCCCTTTCCCGACTAACGTTGTAGAGATACATCAGATAAGGCTGGGAACTAACCAAAATATAAATGGAAAAGGCTAGAATAACATCAATATGTCCACATGACTTAATTTTCCTACATATACAGCATGTAACAAAAACCCTGTCCGATCCTTAAGAGTATTATTCGGCATCGTACTACGTACACATATACGTAACCATTTAATGGATTTTAGATTATTATTTTTCCATAGGGTGTGTTGTCAACTTATGTAAGGGAGTGTTGTTAACTTGACATAATAATATGTTTTTTTTTTGTCAATTATTATTAATTTAATCTCTCTTCTCTTAATTATTTTTATGCAATTTCTGATAATACTATTGTGCCATTATTAATATTGTACGTAATAATGCCTTAAATTGTGAGTGTGAGTATTATACAGGTTCAATACTTTCAGTATTTTCATAACTCTCGGTCTGTGGTCAAGACTACATTGTTCTCTCTCATAGTACCTACTGTATTCACTGAAATTGTAAAAGATATCCTTTTTTTAAAAAGAGTAACCATGGAGTTTCTTGCCGGCTCTTCTCCATAGGAAATGACTAATTGGAACCGTGCACCTAAATTCGACTTTTCATAAGCGCCTGTATTGGTTTATGTGAAATATTTTTTTTTGATTTGATTTGAACTGTCTGGTGGTTTGAGTATTGTGTGGCCTACTTTCATGGTCCTGGCTGGTAGTAATGTTGTGCGTCGGGTCGTTGAGCTCCCTAAGATAGGGTTGAGCTACACGATGGCTGATGCATGCATGCCATCTGTTGGGACAGGTCCTCTCAAACTGCTCTGGAACTTTCCTCAAAAGGCCAGTCCAGGCATTGCACTGCATTGTCCTCACACAAATTTTTGTTACAGAAAATATGTCTCAACTTTAAAAGAGACTTTGATCCCTGAGTTTGTTTCGGCCTTTCTTCTCAGAGGTAGTCAGATAGGAAACGCCGACGACATCTAGCTTTAAAAAAATAAACCGACATGTAAAAGTGATTTTTAAATATCCAATTTGCAGAATAAACAATTTCAATTAATTTATGAAAATTTGCCATATTCAGTGTCGCATGGATTATAAAATAAAAAATCAATAACTTTTGGTTTTTATGAGTTACAGGGTTTTTGTTACAAATTGTATAAACAAAGAAAAATTATATCCTAGATTAAAACTACCCATACAAACTAAAAGAGTGCATCAAAATATTCCTCAGCATCGCTGTCGACTGGAAGCGTGCCCAGAAGGCTGGCAGCGTGGCCACGTTGTATGGCAACGCTAATTCTTTGGCCGAAAAACAAGCCAGCCCTCTGGTCACATGAAGTGTCGGATTTTGATGATTTTTCCTCCTTTTCTGGTTAAGCTAAAAGGATAACTTACGGGATTGGTGGCGATAACGTTACCACTTAATAGCATATTGTCCTGTTTTAGTATTTTCCGCTATCGCAGCCATTTATCGCCTTTCGCAGCCAATAGCTATGTAATTCTATATTAAATGGCTATAAATTGTACTCGCGGACATGTGCACGTGTGCAGATAAGTGGAGAGACCTTTGTTTTATAGCTAACACGCAAAATGTTAGAAATGTTGCTAGCCCTGCGTCCCAGCTGGGTAGCGCAGTGCGTCGTATTGCGAAAATAACAAGCGATATGCCTTTTGTACTAGTGGCTTACAGGAGCAGTGCATCTAATATAGCGGCGCGTATAGTTTGTTTTTAGCGGTTTGCTGTGGTTGAAATGTGAATTTAGCCGTAGTGCGTATACACGTAGAAAGCGGATTGCCGGCGCCGATCTGTCGGCGCTTATCGGTGCTTTTCCGCGCAGTTAGTCGGCGCAGGTAGTCTCTATACTGTGTGGCGAACCAGCGCCGACAAGCTCCGAACTTCGCCGACAAGTTCCGACTTGCTCCGATCAGCGCTGGTAGGCCGTCATTTGTTGCTGTATTTGCAAGGGAATAAGGCGTATTTTTTACCCGCTTCTTTTATGTAGCGGTTGCCTGCACGGACTAGTACCGATAAGCGCTGGTAGGTCGGAGCTGGTTACCTGCTTCCTTTATATTCCTTACTCATCAAACACGCATCAAATATTATCAAATAATTTTGCGCGGCACACGACGCCGACTCCTCGTGTGAATTAGTGTTTGTAATATTTTATTGTTTATTGAGGAGCTCGTACCTAAATAATTACAGCCGCATAGACCGATCTTCCGGGTTAAGCCACGCTTGCCGAGGTTGGTCTGTCATGTGGATGGGTGACCATTTACCATAGCGAGTTTCCTACGTGCCTCGGAAAGCACGTAAAGCCGTTGGTTCCGGCTGTCATTTGTAGATCTTTGACAGTCGTTACTGTTGGTCAGAAGCCAGAAAGTCTGACAACCAGTCTTACCAAGAGTATCGTATTACCCAGTTACTGGGTTGTGGAGGTCTGATAGGCAGTCGCTCCATGTAAAATACTGATATTCAGCTGCATCCGGTTTGACTGGAAGCCGACCCCAACATAGTTGGGAAAAGGCTAGGCAGATGAATATTTTATTGTTTATTTATAGTATTTTTTATGTTAGTTGTAAGTTCTATGTTGTATTTATTGTATTCTCTTAATATGTATATGCAGAGGGGGACTAGCAGTCTTGGCCGCCCTAGGTCATGTAGTACCATCCGCTTTAAGTCGTGTAGTAAAGCCGCCCCTTTCTCAACTCCATTACTGAGCTAAGATTTATTACTCCGCGAAGGCCGTCCTTTTTATCTGGCCGCCCTAGGCCTGGACCTAGTCGGCCTAATGGGACGTCCGCCTCTGTGTATATGTAGTAGTTTCGCCTAGCTTCCACGACACAGGGAATCCTAGTGTCGAAGCTAGTACCAAATTTAAGTTTATTTGTATAATAAAGATGTTATTTTTATTTATTTTACTATTAAAACTAGTGTTGGGTAGGACATGACGTGAAAAAGAGTTTGTAAGAGTAGCCTCTTTTTTGCTCTGAACCAGTACAATGTCCTACTTCAAATGAGGTGAGGCGTACTGAAGCTCCGTGATGCGTTTGAAGTAACGAGTATGAATATGACATTTGATGTCACTGGTTTCGATGTACTGATTACGTCTTTCTCGAGTCCCGGTCACGTAATGTCCATTGTAGAATGAATGGCGTGCTATTGTAGTATATGCCTCACTCCCTCTCTTTCTCACCCTATAGTTTACTTACCGAGAGTAACGAGTAACGCGACTACCGCGACATGAAAGTTGAAGTAGTACACTTTAAATTTTCGAGCCGCTCTTACATTTTGACGTCATATACGGGACGAATGTACCGCCTCTTGTAAGTCCTACTAAGCACTAATTAAAACTGTATTACAAGGCAGCTGCTAGGATACGTTGACTGCTCTGTAACGCGCTGGTTTAAGACGCGCTGCACTACCCACAACGCAATGCAACGCGCTGGCCAGCTAAGACGTAGCCTTAGTTTCGGTTCTCATTTGCATAATGGAGAATTAAAATACACATATAAATAGAAAAGCATTGTATATTCGATTTGTTTAATGTATAAACACGAGTGCCGTAAGTTTAAACTATTGAGCTATGTAGTTTCTTTGCACAGAAATGCGCGTACGCATAAGGTCTGCCCACACACTTCCATGATAAACTATACTAATTACAAGCTGTTTTTCTTGTTTTCTGGGGAAATGGCGCAAGTGACTGTTTTGTTTTGATTTGCTTCACCGAACTACTCAAGTATTTCTCAGACACAGTCACAAAGTTTCGGCTGTTGGATCGCACGTTTTCCAACCACGAAAATGTTTCGGATCCGACGATCAATTCGATTTTCGCGATTAAAAATTTTGTCTTTCATTCACCCTACTCTCAAATGTTAATTAACATCTAGTAGTTCGTTGTTTGATAAAAGTTTGGTCGTATATTTATAAGTTCGTTGTTTCGTTTCGATGCGAAACATCGGCCGTCGTTTTCCGGAGTACGCAACCTGATCATGCTGGGCAAAGCACGGTACAGGCTCTGCCTCTTATCAGCACAGTAAAAAGATTAGCCAGTCAGCAAGGTTGGTAGCGAGGCTGACTGCCCAAGGTGCGCTGCACGTACTTAGGAGGCCGTATACGAAATTTTGACGATTTGGCTGATTTATGTGATTTTACAGACGACATTTTACAGCTAAAACAATATATTTCTATAAGTTTGAATGCACAACATAAAATATAATTTCAATCATGATCTAATGAATGAGCCTACTTATGGTTTGCGTCGAGTATTATAAGTCGAGATCTAGTATATTGTTTTAAAACATTTTTTATTGCCAAATTTTTATCATATTTAGCATATTTTTTTTCGAAAATTGATTGATATTGAACTGAAGTTTATTTTTTGTTGTTTTAATTTTATGAACGAGGGTTCTGAATAGCCAAAATCAAAAGCAATTCTTTGCCTTTGATTAAATTAAATATTTTTTTACTCAACATTTTTGTACGAAAGTGGTAAAAACTTTCACAAGAATACATGCAAAATTTTTCATACCGTTTAAACGTCAAAACAATTCGTAAATATGTGATATTCTAAACCTCTTACAACAAAAATTCACAAAACAGTCGTCGGGTTGTGGTCGATTAATAGACATTAAATAAAATAAATAAATAAGTAGCTAATTTGTTAGATCAAAATTGAAATGATCTTTCATGTTGTGCATTAAAACTTACAGAAATATATTATTTTAACTATAAAATCACATCTGTAAAATCACGTAATCAACGAAATCGGCAAAATTTCGTGTAGTATCATCAATCAAAATAAAAGGGAGTCATCTGGGTTAAATAGGTATATTCAGTCACATCTAGTAATTCTAGAAGCACACTACAATCTACGAATAGTTGTATTTAGTCCCTTATAGCGAGTATATTTAGCGCGGCTCTGGTTTCTGTCCGCTGCGCCCGCGCTGCAAACAAACGCCATTGTAACAAGCCATACACTCTCCGATTTATCGCTACACATATCCTAAGATGGATTACAGGAAAAGTTTGCAGAAAATGTTTATACATACAGGAATTTTGTGAGAAACGTATTGACAATATTTTTTTTAATCATTGTAATGGTCAAGTAAGGCGACAGACAGACAAAAGAAAATATACAAAAAAAGAAAATGTAGTTCCAAACAAAGTTTGGTCAAATAGAGATATTTTTAACCCTTTAACTGCCCAAGTCTGATTGTTTTGTCCATTTTGCCCATTTCGGATAAATACGACAAAAAAACTGTGTTTAAAACGTATTCATTTATTGACATAACATGTTTATAATACTATTTTCATAGTAGTTATTGTTTTGCCGACTTATATATAAAAAACCAAGCTGTCAAAATGTTAACCCGATAAAATCTTCGATGCGTTCGAGTATTGTAACTTAAAAACCCACTGTCTCACCACAAAATCGTGTTTAACAGTCCTTTAGACTAAACAGGGCGTAAACACATTTAATATGTATGGAGTTTGACGTTAAACACGGTTGTGTCTGAACTATTATTTACTCGTTGTTGTGGCCTGGAGGCTACAGATCCGCTTGTTAAGCACGAGTTGCGGGTTCAAACCCAGGCATGTACCAATGTCAATGTGGCTTTTTCAATTTAATATGTACTTTCTTTGTTGATCCAAGACGCTTCAGACGTACGGTGAAGGAAAACATCGTGAGGAAACCTGGACTTAATGGTCTGAAATCGCCAACCCGCAGTGAGCAAGCGTGGTGATCAATGCTCGTTCCTCTCTGTATGAGAAGAGGCCTTTGCCCAGTAGTGGGACAGTTGCTAATTTATTTATATATATTTTTTTTAAACTATTCTTGTAATATCCATCCTTTTTTTACTGAATACCTACCTAAAACTTACTCTCGACAACATATTCGATAAACAGGGTCATTGGAAAAACATTAACAACCTCTTAAGGGGTCACTGTACTCATCATTATGAACAACTTTTACTATGGGTACAAACACGAAATTCCATGATTTGATTTCCCTTCAACCACGCCATACCACAAACAAACCGATGTATCACAATTCGGGTATATTAGAATAGATTATGTTTCTAACAATTCGCACAGACTAACAAATATGTAGAACTCTCATTCTAAATAAACAGAACTGAACTATTCCTTCCATACGCACTTCAATCGACTAGTAAACAATATAAGGCTGCGCACACAATATCGACACAAGCAATCCATTACAGAAATGCCAACGGTGTTCGCTTTCCGTGTTGTGTTTCAAATGGTATTGCGTCATACGCGACATGTCTCCCACATGTCGCTAGCCTAAAGCACGAAAATGGAACGATGACAAAAAAATGCACTTGTGATGTAATTATATGAAAGGTCGAATTTAGGTGTTCGGTTCCAATCCGTCGTTTCCTACGGAATAGAGACCGCAACGGGGTAATTTTTCATTTCTTCATTTTTATATCTTCCCCAACTTAGAATTTTTATTTATGAAAAAAGGCTAAAGAAATTGTATTGGTTAGTTACGGGTTAATATTTTAAAGAAACATTATAATGTATGAAAAATAGTAACGTAATGTGGCATTTAAAAGTTCATGGCACAGTTTTATTTCTTTTACCTAATAAACTACAAAATACTAAACTATTATGCTATGTCGGGTCAATCTGTCAAAAGTCATAAATTATTTGTCAATTTTGTCAAAGAGTTCTTGATGCAGCGTTGCCAGTTTGGTTTTATTTCTAAACATTTCTCCAAAGATTTCATTACTCCAAAATTTCTCCAGAAGTTTTTTTTTCCCAGAATTGCGAAAAATATCCCAAACGCTGGAAACGTCATGGTTTGGTACTTTAAAACCAATATCATTCACAATTTCGACAAATAAATACAATGATGACAAAGTGTGGTAAATTAGCGAATTGACTGAAATATTTACTAGCCACTAAAAAGCATGATGTACACGCATCAATACAGGCAAAACACATCAGCGAAGTAGTTACGGTAATGTTGATTTGTGAGTGATTGCTTGACGAATGGTTTCTCGTGTAGGCGAAAATTCAAGCTATGCGAAGGATTCAAAAATAGACCTACTAGGAATTGTGTGAATTACCTAAGACCAGGGCCGGATTTAGAGGTTTGGGGCCCTGGGGCTACGAAGAAGTGAGGGCATGTTAAAATGTTTTTTTAAAAACTGGCCAAAGTACGAGTCGGACTACTTTGGCCAGTTTTTTTAAAAACATTTTCACATGCCCTCACTTGTCGCCCGAGGATTTCGTACCGTGGAAAGTTCAATTTTCATTTTTTTGTAGACCGCGCCTCTAACTTGGTTTGTAAATATTTTTTGCTAATTTAAAAAAAACTGCCATTTGCAGACATACTTAGTTTTATTTTTCCTGTAATATAATAAGCCTTTATCAACTCGATTTATTTCTGATTTTTCGCTTTGAAAACTTTGGAGATAATATTTTTACAGTCATTTTAGCATAAATCCAAAACTACGCAGCATAAATGAAAATAAAAATTAATTTTATAATGTGCAAATGAAGCCCTATCATACGATATCACATTTGACCTAATAACCTTAAACCCTAAAGTCGATAACATTACTAATGTTCCTGAAATAAGCAGCTGTGACAGACAAGACGGACGGACGAAGTCGCACCATAAGGGGTTTCGTTTTTAACATTTTGGTACGGAAATCTAATACCTCATGAATGCGAACGTTTTTCACTTTGGTCAGAAATGATGCTATTTTTTTTCTTAACTAAAAAAAACAAAGACTTATTGTGGAGGTCCCTCTCTTGTTAAAGCCCCCCGTTGCCCTCCCCAAATTCGGCCCTGCATAAGACCTAAATCATACATGTTTACTGAAGCCCGTCCGTCAGTGAAATACTTCAAATATATCTCTAAAGGGAGTAAAAGGTATGCTTGGAACTCGCATACTAAGAATACGCGCGTGGGCAGAACAAAGGTATTCGCTCAGAAATGTTCTATTGAATTCAAATATAATATCCTTTATTTCAAACGACCTGAACTGACTGTCTCGTCGGTCTAATGGTCACGTCGACTGCTGAGCGTGAGACCCTGGCTTCGGTCCCCAGGTCGGGCAAAGTGTTATTAAGATTAGCAGTCCGGAGCCGAGCAGGCCGGTATTTGCGTTGGCGAATTTTTCGTACTTAAACATTATTTCAAGAAGTCACAAGTGTATAAGCCAATTCTGATACAAGAACTGCATAAGAAATAATTGGATGTGCTGTTGACATCAAAGACGGTAATTTCATGGAAACTGGTCCCTATAGAGCAAGAATGTTATGTGTTGTTTAAATTATGCAAGTCATTTATTGTTTCAATTTTATTGTATGCAACGGCAAGAAACTTGCAACGTGTAAATGATTTAGTGTTGTAATCTAAATTCTAAACTTACCTTAACAATTCATCATAATTCCGAACTCTGGGCTATTAGTGGAAATTTCCTAACAGAAAACACCAATATTGAGTGTACTACGGAATTTCGACGCCCAAAATATCGATAAATGCTAATACGACGCTACAAAATTGCGATGCACGTTACTGCGATAGATCTTCACTGTTGGATGTAGCGTTCGAAGGCCGCTCACGAGGCACGCTCGCTTCGCTCGCTCGGCTCACACGTGTGTGGTCACACTTCTAACCTAACCTAACCTATCTGGTCGGGGTGCCCTAATCTAGTCACTCCGACTTTCACAACAACGAATGTCGCGATGGTAAACTTTCGCGGTAAAGTACATCGCGTTCATGGACTTCGCAACTATGATTTACACTCCCAATAATTCTTTTCCTGACATCAAAATCAAATCCTCAAATCCACAATCACCCACTCAACAGCTGCACTTTCAAATAACACGGCAATTACCTCCACAACTAGCAGCTAAACGCGAAATAGTTCAGCTAACGCGTAAAATTGTCCTCACAACATAAGCCCGATTACATGCGGTCGACAAACGCGCGAACGCTCGTAAAACGCACTCGTAACGCACGGTTCCAATGTGCCTGTACCGGCGGAAATGTGTCGGTTGTAACACATTACAGACTCCGCCCGACTGGGTTACGAGTTACAGCCGTATTGCTCTCTGGAATTATTTTTATTATGCTCGTATTTATACGCTTGATTATTAAAAATAATGTTTTTATACAGAACGAATGGTTATGATCACTTTACATCCGAAAAACATGAGCTTCGCTCATGATTCTGTACAAGTTTTACGATGGGACAAATTTCAATTTTCCATCATTTTTATTTCCATGCAACATGATTTTTATTTTTCAAAAATTACTCATCTCTGCTTTAGTTACGAATTCAGCAAATGGAGCTTCTAATCCGTGACCCCAAATATGACCTAAAATGTAAACACAGCTGATCATACCTACCAGCGTCTGTAGACAAATGGCGATTGATGATCGCCAGACAATAATACGCCAATTAAATGTATGGAAATGACATAACAGATTGACAAGTCGAAAGCTTGTGTCAATACAGTACATTTCATGTGTCGTTTCTATTCTCTAGCAATCATCGATCGCTATTTGTCTACAGACGCAGGATACATAGATTTTAGCGATTTTTTTATGAAATTTTGAACCGCTATTTTTCTTAAACTTTTGGGAAAAGTTGTAGAACAAAACTTATTCATTATTATGTGTACTTTAACCACATGAATAAATAAACCGAGCAGAATGAAAGCTTCATACTAAACGCCGTGCGTAGGTACACTACTACACGCACAGCTTATGTGTGCGTGACTGTCACCGACAAGGCGCGCGGGGAGTGCGCCGGCGCCCGCTC
Source organism: Amphipyra tragopoginis (assembly GCA_905220435.1). Lineage (NCBI taxonomy): Eukaryota > Metazoa > Arthropoda > Insecta > Lepidoptera > Noctuidae > Amphipyra > Amphipyra tragopoginis. The sequence continues at coordinate 28,398,577 of HG991994.1, forward strand.
GGGTACAAACCGGTTTGAGGCGGCTCAGTACGCGGACAAAGTTAAGGGGTGTCACACCGCCAGCGGCAGCGGTACGAGACGCGGACGTTTTCTTTTAATTGTTTTTAAAGATGCCAAACTGTTGCACTGTGTGTATGTGTACAAATAATGGTAGGAAAAACAAGGAGACTTCTTATTTTGTATTCCAAAGGATCTTGTCAGTTAATTATACCTACTTATACCTACACATGTTTAATGCTTATTACAGAATATTTAGTTACGAGTAGGTAGATAATATCCAAAATAACTAAGATGACGGCTTTCCCATAAGAATTAATGTTTGTAAGTAATTATGTTGGCGTATTATTTGTTTCGTATTTTTGTTTTAGTAGGTTTGTAGAATAGTACCAAAGTATTTGTAGGCCGTCTTAGTAAGATTTCATTTGGCCTTTTCTATTCGATCGGTAGGTACTTAACTTACGATCGTGAAATAGTAGACAGCCCTATGAAAGTAGGTAAGAATTTTGAACTCTGTTAGGAAGCTTTCATACTGTTCGGTTTATTTATTCATGTGCTTTAACACCAACCTTGTTTATATATACAGAAACCGACACCTCAATTGAACTTATATTATCATTTTGGAAATTTTGTTTTTAGCTAAAATTACACGTTCTTTTTTATTTGTAAATTAATTTACACAATAATTAAAAAGAAAAACTCAGCGAGGCATCCTTAATATTGGACTCGAGATTGTCAATGACGACCCAAATATTTTCGTTTGTTGTCTAAACGTGATGGCAATCAAGAGATTTTCCATGCAATGGTAATTATCATTATTACCGTCGTCAGTACGTTAACGTCCATTTGCTAACTACTTCACTGTGTGGCTTTTTTTAGCGTCTGAAAATATTGGTGAACGGAGTAGAACACTACGGCATTTTTTTTGTCGTTAACTTTTTATGAATTTGATGTATCTATTGATTTGATATAGGTACCTACTATAGAAACTCAAATCTTACGCAGGTGTGTATGATTTCAATTTAGACATTATTTAAGCAATTAATTTACTACAAAATTCCTGTTTTTATTGTTTTATTATGAAAATTTACTTCAAATTAGTAGTATAAATGGAAAGATAAATTCCATTACCGGCAATTAAAAAGAAACTGGCATGGGGTTCCCCATTTCCGTTCTCCATTATACCCAATTTTTTCCAGACGATAAAAAAGTCACCATACCGGGTTATCATAAACATGGACTAGGTTATTTATATTTGTTTTTCACAATAACAAAACGACAAACAATATTTTCCGCGCAAGCATGAACAGTAGGTATGTACCAGGCAAATATAAACACGAAAAGTCTCCAGCGTATCACAGCTACAGTATAGATAAGCGCTGAGTGTAGCACATCAATTGTTTGGAGAGCCCTCCAGCGCTCGAAACATCGCGCTTATTTGCACTCCCATCGCGGGTGACACCGATTCGTATGATAATGGCCCGCGGCGTAACCAATGACCGACATGCTGTCGTTGTTCGTAATTTATTGTAGATACATTTTGTGGGAATTAAGTACAATTTTTATCAGATAATGATAATAAATGGTGTGAAATATTCAGGCTCTGTTTAAATCCTTAATAAGGGAAAGGGAATAAATATATTTCCCTCATCAACTTTTTTGGAAGATGTGTCGCGAAAGCCTCCAAAGAAAGACTAGGGCATAAGGTTTTAATAAAAGTAATACCAACAAACGATTCGGCAATTTTTATAAACAATTAAAAATAACTTTTTTACTTATTAATTTTGTCCTTATAAGGAGCTATTATATATTTTTTAAGCCTTTCAATATTACAATTTCTTACTATTTTCTGTAAGGAAAAATAAAAATGATACATAAAATGATGTTTTTTTTATTGTTTATAAAAATTGCCGAATTGATTGTTGGTTTTACTTTGATTCAAACCCTTTATTTTTATTGGCCCTATTAATGGGATAAGTAGTATTGTGTTTATTTATGTTTTATTTATTCAAAAGCTATAGTTTGTACCTACTACAAGACTCACAGGTAAAATATCATTACACTCAAAAATCTATAATACAAAACTTTTGTATCTTTTGATGGATCAGAATATAGTGTAGAACAGAAATTCTCTTTTCATGCATCTCCATTAAATGTCTAAAGTGTATTATTCAAGGATCATTATTCATCGTTTCATAATGTTCCTTTTAAATGGATTCTGTAAGCTTCACAATCTCTTTCAGAATGTATATCAAGATAAACTTACTTTAAATTTAAAAATATTCTACTTTTCAGCCAAGTTCTTTATTTCAAATCGATAGGTACCTCAATAAAAATATCACACCATTTCAGTTGAAAAAACATATCAATCTCTACATAGTATAAAACATAGACGCTTCCCGCCGTTTATACACTTTTAGATCTTTTAAACTAACGCAACAGATTTTGATGCGGTTTTCACCAATAGACAGAATGATTTAAGAAGAAGGTTTACATGTATAATATTCATATAATAACTAGCTGTACCTATGCGTTGCAATGCCACTTAGAAAAAATAAGTGTGACACTAAATTGCATTTTTAAAATCTAAATACGCGATAATCCGAATATTGTGGATATGTTGTCGATTTGAAAGCCATAATTAATACGTGCTTTAATTTGAGGGGACCCGAGTTTACCGTACTGATGGGACGAACATCAAATGTTTGACAGGTAGGAACAGTTTGTATGGAAAAATAAAATTGTTGTTTTTACTATTTTCCTCGCAACTTTTCCATATTTTCTCACCACTTAAACCTTTCCTGGACTTCCACAAATATTTCAAAACCAAATTAGCCAAATCGGTTCAGCCGTTCTCGAGTTTTAGCGAAACTAACGAACAGCAATTCATTTTTAAATATATAGATAGAGAAAAGGCAAGAATTTCAAATTAACATTACACCCGTGCGAAGCTGGGGCCGGTCGTTTGTTTATTTAATAAAATGAAAGAAACTCATAAAATTACTCGATTACCGGAATTTAATGTAATGTAATAAATTGCATGTCAAATAAATATAATTACCTTGTCATACATACCCGTATCACTTCATTAACAGTATAAACATTCTGACAGTTCTGTGGACTCACATGGACATACACACACGTGTATGTGTGGATGTGTATGTAATTTAACACATGTACATGTGTCGGGGGCTTTCGTACGGCGTGTTTGTTGCTGACGCATGCCGTAAAGACTGCATTGCATTTACGTATGTTTTAAGTCGTGTTATAAACGCACTAATGCGGTTGTTTTTATTATGTAAGTAGGTGTAATGATTTAAATACTGTGTTGTAAATCTTGTAATAGTACATTACTCATAACTGTCAATAAAGACTCGAAGGACCAAAAAATTCTGGTGTAGAATTTGTTGGTCCTTCGAGCCCGATTAAAAATAACCAGATAATACGTCGAGTTATGTATAAATAAATATGTGAATAACAATATATCATACAATATTTACATTTAAACATTTAGAACGTTATAAAAAGATGAAAGGAGTGTTTTATATTGCGTCCGACTGCATTTGTTTATCATAATGGTTACATAGCGACGGGTCCTACGTATACTAGTATAAGTGCAAAAACCCAACTTTACAGGAGAGCGGTTTAAAGATTCGAAAGCTTTTAACTTTGACATAAATCAATAGAAATATTTGAAATTTTGGAATGGACCATACCTCACCATTTGAAAATTTCAAATATTTCTTTTGATTTACGTCAAATTTAAAATCTTTAGAGCCTTTATACCGCTCTCCTGAAAAGTTGGGATTTTGCACTTGCACTAGTATACGTAGGACCCGTCGATAGGTAATATATTTCAAATAGCTTTTCACAAACAACAGTTAAAAACATAATTCTTCTAATAATAAATATTTAAAAGAAACTTAGTGGTAAATCATCATCATCGTTCAGTCGATATGTCCACTGCTGGACATAGGCCTCCCCCAAAAGAAAGGGGTTTTGCCGTAATCGCAACGCTTGGCAGGCGGGTTGGCGATCGCAGTATGGTTGTTAAAGTACTCAGAGAACGCTGCTGCCCATCCTCTAGTGAATCCCTTAGTCGCGTTTTACGACACCCACAGGAAGAGATGGGGTAGTGCTATTCTTTAAATCCGGCACTACACAAGACGGTGTGTGTGTAAATATTTATTTTATTCTGTTTTTTAGTATTCGTTGTTATGCGGCAACAGAAATACATCATGTGTGAAAATTTCAACTGTCTAATTTCACGGTTCATGAGATACAGCCGGTGACAGACGGACAGCTGGACGGACAGCGGAGTCTTAGGATCCCGTTTTACCTTTTGGGTACGGAACCCTAAAAAAGAAGAAAGACACTTCACACTCCGTGAAGAAACGCCTTAAGAAAGAGTTGAACCTCTTATTCATATAAGACATCTGTTGATTCTTGTTGGTTAAATGTTGTTATAACAAGCCAATTCCACGGTCAAGTAATTTTTGGGTGATTATTCGAAAAATGTTTGTAAAAAATGAGAACGTCATTATCATCATCCCAAAGTTCTAAATGCAGATGTTTCAAACTTCAATTATAATAATGAAAAATCAAACTACTTATACCACTGCCGTTAAGCAATAAGACAAGAATAAAAACAATCTGAAACTAATATTAATGTTAACAACAAAGGAGAACAATGATTTGTTAATTTCGAATATTCACCCTTTTACACGTCTTCTTTGTCGTAGAACCAAAAAGAAAACATTCGTAAGAGAAAACAAAATTACTACATGTACACAGTTATCCTACAAACTGTAATGTAACAGACGGCCCCAGGATCTCCTGAGCACGTCTGCTACACCAGTTGTAAAGAATGTGTAGAGCATTCAATACCTAGTAGTGTACTTAACAATAATAAGATGCTTATAGAATAAGAGTCAGCATAGCTTTACGTCCCTTGGAGTAGTCAGCGAGTTCCTTCTTGTATTCACGGCGTTCGTCGATGGCCCATACAGCCATCTGATAGAAACCGGCGGCAGCAAACAGACCGGCTGTAGCATTTAGTCATAGTCATAGTAGTTGACGTAGACGACAGCAGGTCCGATCGCCGATCTCACAAGTGTAGGTAGGGCAGGAGACGAAGTGAAAGGAAGGGAGAAGGGGTTACCGACGGGCACAGCTTCTTTATCTGGCTTCCCAGTTGGATAACATGCCACAGCTGTTAATAACACCAAGGGAAACACGTAGAAATTCCACAAATGCTTTTTATTTAACTTGATACGCTTCATTTCAGTAAAATATCAAAAACTATTCTGCTATAGAAATATTCCAAATTTCAGTTATAGTACCCATAAATTAAACCACCAAGAATCCTTGGTGTTTTCTAATGGCATATTCCATATCGTTAATACACGTGATGGTGCATTAGCATAATTCAAGATGGCGCGCGTTATTCAGCCGTTATCCTCGCCCCATGGAACAGCTGACTTTACGACATGAATGGCTAAGTAGGTGACGACATACCGTAGGGACTGGCGTGGAAATAATACGTAGGTACCCGCGAAAAAAATGGTTTCTGGATCTACATGTACGGTGAGAACCAGTATAAGCTGATCTCGCATTGTTAAGGCTTTCTGTACAATGAGGGGTCAGCTTATACTGGACTGTATAGCTTTATGTGTACATAAATGTCTGTCTCCCTGGTACAATTTTTAAATGAAAAAGGCAATAGTTTTCGTGAGCTGGCTAAACTATATCTCTCTTACACACCCGCGAGAAAAAGAGACAAATATATTCAGTGTAGCGAGTTCATGAAAATTATTTCCTTTTTCGTAATTTGCAAAATTCGTGCTTAGGTATTTCATAAAATGACCGTCTGTGTATTTGTCATATCATGGTCTCCATTTAAAAGTCGAGCGGATCGATGATCAAACGTTTGTCGATATTCCTAGCTAAACGCTTTGTCATATCATTATATGGCTAAACGATACTGGGCATTTCTAATAGACTTAATTTCACAATGAAATGCCCAGGCACATTATGATGTGGCCAGTTCTACGATCAAACGATGACAAATCGATGACGCCATCTTAGTTTCTTTTGAGCAGACAACAAAACAGCATTTCATGACTAAAAATATTTTTATTTCTGAATATATAGCAAAATAATAAATAAAGTACTGAATAACAAAATTAACTATCCAGAAAAAATCCCTAGCTCAAATAAACTTCTTATATCGAATACAAAATCCGTTCTGCTAATAAAAACCCAAAGTGCTATAAAAATTAAAAATATCCGCCATAAAATTTGCCAGTAATATTGGCGAACTAAAACTAGAACAATAGGCCATTCTTTTATAAGCCGACGTATTCTTTCAGCGAAGCATCATCGAAAATACAGTACATTGTACGCTAAATGCCAGACCGTAAGGCTATAATATAATGCAGGCTAGAAAAGATAAAGCTACGGCGTAGGCGTCTACAGAGCCGCAGTGACTACGACGTAGAGGCTACGCCGTAGCGCCTTTCATAAACTTAAGTTGGAGGTCTGGGCCGATTGAGTAAATTTCAATTGTTTTGTACTTAATTGTGTATTGTAGGCAAAAGTAGGTTCAGTTAAGTCCATTGCATGTATGTAGAGTATTATGGGAGCTAATAATTCAAAACTGCGATAGAAAATCGATCGCAGCTAATTTTGATTGCCATTGAATATTTGTATAGAAATTAGAACATCATGTTAACAGAAGTTATTAGTGACTGCCTCGTTGCTGAGCGTGAGGTTCTGGGTAGGATCCCCAGGTCGAGCAAATTATTATTGGGTTATTCCGTGTGGAATTTCTCAGTAACAGTCCGGAGTCTGAATTTGTGCCCGGTTGACGGCAATAGGCTTGCCCTCTATTACATGGGACATCACGTCGAAATAAGGGTGTATATCTAAACACAATTAGTATCTAAACACCTCTGCTCAACACTTCTGGGAATACAAGCGTTAAGTTAGTTCATAAATCTATTAAAAGTGGATATACAGGGTACGAATTCGTGTAATTCCTTCAAACCACATGATCTATTAATGGTATAGATTAACACCGCACAGGATTTAGATTGATTAAATTATTTTTTTTCCATTTCTTTTATGTGATAGAAAATTTCGATCCCGTCCATGAATGAACTAAAGCACGACGACACAGCTGATGATCACGACTAGCGCGATATCGCTCCACGCAGTCAGTTAACTCGGGATGCTAAAATAACTCAGAAACAGAATACCATGTTTCGTTTTATGAAAAGTATATTCTTTACAGAATATTAGGAATTACACAAATTCGTTTACACCCTGTATAAATATATTTTTAACCAGAAAAACAGTACACGATTTATTAATAACGTACTGCTGAAAGAAACGTAATTAAAACTGGTTTATTTATAACGTCGTGTGGTTAAACAAGGTAAACAGTTTAGTAGTGTTACTATATTTAACTACAAGTAATAAAAATATTTTCACTTTTCATTCTCAAGGTGAATCTCATTAGTATTGTAATACAGTTATTCTTGATACTTTGTTATTTCAACACAGACTTTATCTACACAATCAAAAAACTATTAATCTTATGATTTAGCTATTCTTGACTGAATTCTTGTTAACTATATAAATGCTCAATTTTCTTACAAAATGCTTTAATGATTGATGACAGAGTATAATTAATTTTGTACACAAAATGTCTGTATATCGTGAGCTGTATGTATTATACCATAATGTATGCATGTATACAGGCTGTAAAAAGACCCATCACATAGCCGAAATCTGCGCACTCTGTACATGAAACTAAACTACATTGACCAAAAATAATTGCTGGGAAACGACTTTTATTATTGGCATAGTAAAAACGCTTTTTTTTTGTAGCGCGCATGTGTGGTGGTGGCGATGCCTCGCGTTTGCATGCGTGCAGCGGCCACACGGCTGAGCCAAGCCGGTCGTGTGCGTTTGATATTCATTGCGTTTTTGTAACTTCAAATACGTAATTTGTGAGGAAAAATTGAAAATTTTGATAAGGTTGTTTGGAAGAAAGTTTAGTATTATCACTTAGAATAAAATATTGGAAAAAACTAAAAAAAATGTATACTTTGATCTTCAATATCTCCAAAACCAATGGTTTCCCAGGTATGGTCTGGTAGAAAAAAATGATCCCAATGATGGGTAGAATATGTGGTTTTCGTTATCGTTAAGGGTCTTTTTACACCCGATATATGAGTCCTTAAGTTGAAAGCGAACCGACTGTCTTGGTATATGCATGGGATGAGGAGGGACGAAAAGCATGTGACTAAGAGAGTGATGAATATAATATTAATGGATGGAGGGGAAGAGGAAGACCAAGGAAAAGATGAATGGATTGTGCGAGAGATGATATGAAGGAAAAGGAAGTGAATTATAGCCGGACAGATAATAGAGAAGAATGAAAGAAGAAGATATTTTGTACCCCAAGTAACTTCGTATAAGGCCAGATACAAAGAAGTATGTCTGAGTCCTTGGGGGATGGATTAAGAATACAATTCTCCACCGTTGTCGGGCAAGCGAGTCGTAAGAACCAGCGAAACTGGCATCACAATTGTGCCCGGAAAGTGACAGTAGACTCTTGACTTAATACCAGAGGCAAAACGTGGTTGTATCGACTTCTATACTAGAAGAACACCTCTGCATACCTCTTGAGAGATTACAGGCGTGAGTATGTGTATGTATGTATGTTCATATCATGTTTAAAATCCTGCTGTAATTGGAGAACAATTTACATGATATAACAATGAAGCAACACTTCATTTGTGGTCCACTGAGATGGCTGATTACATTCTGATAATTATAGTCTGTGCATATGCATACATATTACGTACTTAATCTGCTACCAACAGTCAGCATGCTGCCCTCTGGGGTTTAATATGCGGCCTGCCAATTTTAATAAAAGACGTGCACAATGCTGCTAAAATACGCGAATAAATGCCACCAAAATTATCGAAAATCTGGGAGAGACCTATAGTTAGTACAAGCAATGTACTGCGATGGGCTGAGTTGATTAAGTGACGTTGAAATACTTAATTAGTTGAAAGGAAATACACAGGAATGTTAGATAGAGCATTATGCATTACAAAGCTTCCATTACTATTAATTATTTGCTTGAAAGAAATCGGCATATAAGACCGCTGATGGTACTATTTTTTTATTTAGTAATAATATACAGCATGTAAGGGTAAACACCGTTATCACTCAAACCGTGGGTAGTTGACTTAAACATAAAAATATAGGACCGAGTAAAAATTAAATAAAAACATATACGCGCGAGAAATGAGCAGCGCGGCGGCGCTACGACGCGGCGTACCCACACTCGCTAACGAGACAGCTGACTGACTGGGGTAGCAAACTGTGCGGGGCCGTGCGTCGGGCCACGCAGCGAGTTCCCCGCACCCCCTCCCGTAGCTTGTTGCCCCCGCACATAGGGTGAAATGCTTTTGAGGAAAAATGAAAATTTTATAAAAAAAAAAAGTTTGTTATTTTTCATTGATTTTACGTTCTATATATGAAACCAAACAACTGGTTTCAAGGATAACGGTGTTTACCCTTACAGCCTGTATTGTACAAATATCGACGAAATATAAAAGTATCGACTGCCTCGTTAGTCTAGTGGTCGCAAGCGCGACTTTTGAGCGTGAGGCCCTGGGTTCGATCCCCTGATCGGTTAAAGTGTTATTGAGTTTTTCCGTGAGGAATTTTTTAGTCTCAGCCCTGAGTTTGTATTTGGGCCCGGTTGATGGCAATAGGGCTCACCCCCTATTACGTGGAACTTAAACATCACTGCCCAACCTTCAGAGAATACAGGCGTGATGTTACGTTATTGTACACATATTTGTTTTTCCTGGTATACAATAAAGAGGACTTGTTATGTCATGAAGTTAAATGGTCTTCTTACCACATTAAAAATTACAGCACGATGTATTATTAATCTTCGAAAAAAATGTAAGGAACTGACACAAAAAGTATTAATAACCATAATCATGTCCAACATGTATTTCGTCTACAGCCTGGTCCTAGATATGACATAATAATGGATGACCTTCACGTCTGTCGGTGACAGACAGCGGTAATGGACCGGCTAGGACGATAGCTCCGCCAGCTAACACTATAAATGTCTACGGTATTTTTCTTATTGGAGCACACCAAGGTCGATTATTCCGTAGTAAATTATCATACCAAAAAATTTCGAATCTGAATCTTGAATCGAATACGATTTTCACAACATCAACTACTTCTTATTCTAAAGAGATGATCTAATTGAAATCAATTCCTTGACTTTGCCGTAGTTTGAAAATTTTACTTAACATAATCTCGATTAGATATTAACATATTCACCTAACAAGATGCCTATCTGTGTAGGGCCTTGTTGGATATTTTGTGTATGCAATCTTATTGTTAATGATGCACTAAACTAGATAAAGCTGGAAAGATTTAGGGACTTATCAGCATCAATTCGCAAAAATACTGGATAGCTTTAGACACACTGATTCGCATTACTTGTGGAACTGAGTGCTTTCGTTGCGAAAACATTCTAAGGCATGAGGAAGCGTGCTGAAGCATGCGGAAGCTAAATCCAAAGCTAAATTAAATGTCCATTTTCTATAAGTAAAATGCTAATTGGTGCTGTTAAGTACTTTAAGTCCATTAGTCGAAACGCGGATCCTAGGACCAAGCCAAGATTAAGACTTGGAAGAAAAACTACATTCTTTAACACTAGATGACCTATATCCTAACATGATCACCTTTATTACTAGCCTTTTTCAACAATTTTGAGGTCGTCTTCCAGTCTAACTAGACGCAGCTCATCATCAATCATCAGTCTTTTACAACGAAATTGCATACACAATACAAAGTTTATACATAAGTATGACTTTACTTCACTAGACAAAGCCATTGGCCCGCAAAAGCACGAATATTATTTGAACCATTTCTTCAAGTAGAGTTTCAGCTCATATTAATTGACCGTTAAGGTTCATAAAAGCATAACACTGTATTAAATCCTTGCTGGAAGCAAACATGTTGCTTATACACCTTGCTAAAATGGTTCTTATGGCTCTAATGTTATATTAATGAAGTATACAATATACTCAATACTGTGCCACAGTCAAACAAGTGACTAGCTTAGTGACTATCATAAACTCACGCCTGTATTCCCCAAAGGGTTGGCAGAGGTGTATAGTACACCCACATTTCGCGCTTATTTAACGTCCCATGCAATAGGGGGCGAGCCTATTGCCATCGATCGGGCACAAATCCAGACTCCGGGCTGCTACTGAGAAATTCCACACGGATAAAACCCAATAACACTTTGCCCGACCTTGAGATCGAAGCCAGGGACTCACGCTCAGCAGTCGTACTTGCGACCGCTAGACCAACGAGGCAGTCCTATCACTAAGGGGGGATTTACACGGGACGATTTTAGCCGTGCGACAAGTCACCAGTCGCATCGTTTGTAAAAATCGAATCGCCACCCCATTTACACCGGTCGACAAAAATCTCATGCGACTTGTTCATTTCTAGCGGAACAACACAGCGCAAAACACACCTCATGCGGCGGGCGATCGCCTGCAACTGACCATTTACACGGTCGATTTTAGTCACCCGCCGCATGCGGCTTGTCGCCGCACGGCAAAAGTCGGATGGCACCGAACTTTGGGGCTTGCGATTTTAGTCACTTGCGGTCTAGTCGAATTGTCATTTAGACGATCGATCCGTGTAAATCCCCTTTGAGTGACAATCACTATCTACTTAACCACTAAATCCCGTAACAGTTAGTCACATCACATTACCGTCATTCGCCGATCACCGGATAGCGATAACTTCGCAAAAAGCCGGATTAGTGCTCCACTATACGTACTATAGATTGAACGAGCGGCCGATAAACGGATTAACGTATTTTCACACTCTTGAAACGGAAATTGGGCAGAGTTTCAAATTAAGTACATTACAATGCTATGAGAAGTTAGTGGAATGATTATTTGACTACATTTACACTGAACTCAAAGGCCTTAAATAAAGACCAAATTTTAATTCGGGATTAAACTTTAGACTTTTGTAAATGAGGAAAAAGTTCTCCATCGACTAATTAGTTACAAGTCAGATTGACGAGTTAGTGTGGGAAAATTTTGATTTTTTTTCTCAATACTCTGGCCACTAATCTTCTTTCGTGTCAAGGCCTACTCCCTAAGCACGAAGTCCGTGGTTTTGGCCTTAGTTACGAGCGTTTCCTACTCTCTATCACTTACGGACATACGATTATTTCGGGGCCCGAACTAGGAATTAATGATAACACGATTTGACAGTTGTCCCTACTACCGATGTGTTTTTGCCCTTCCGAAAAGTTGAACTTGACACTTGTTTTATTCACTCCAACGTTTCGGGCTACTTTCGGACGGGCTAACTTCGTTGACGGACTTAGGGAGTGAAAAAAAGCCGGTCAGTAAGGTTGGCAGCGGGACTGACTTCTCAGGATACGCCGGATGTACTTAAGTATCGTCATTTGTGGAGACTTGTTATGCATCTGAAGCCACTAATAGGGCACGGTGTATACTTATTGCAATTTAAGAACAAGTCACAATAATCAGCATTATTTCGACAAAATACTGAATGGTTTTAGATATTATGGTGAGGTGTTGCTATGAATAAATGCAGAATGGATAAGGTCAGGCATGAGTATAATATTAGAGGAAGTTTGAAAGTAGCGCCAGTGACAGAAAAGTTGAAAGGGAACCGTTTGACTTGGTATGGGCATGTGAAGAGGAGGAATGAAACGCATGTGACCAAAAGAGTTATGAATATAAATGTGGATGGATGGAGAGGAAGCGGGATGCCAAAGAAAAGATGGATGGATTGTGTGAAGAATGATATGAAAGAGAAGGGAGTCAGTGATATCATGACGGTTGACAGGACGGAATGGAAGAAGAAAACGTGTTGCGCCGTACCCAAGTAACATGGGATAAGGGCAGGAAGAAGAAGAAGGTGAGGTGATGCTAACCTGTGAAATCGTGACCTTTCAGTAGTGAAAGCATACTAAATAAGGTGTTAAAAATTTGCTCTAAGAATTTTGTGGGGTTACTCGATATCAAAAATTTTACAAGTTTCGTAGAATAACGTTTCGAAATTCGTGTATTTGTTTTATTACTTTCCATATAAATAAAAAATAACAGAGGTATTCGCGTATTTTTTTCTTATTAGAACTATTTGCGTACTAATGCGTATTGCGTACGCGAGCCTCCACATGTTCGTACAAAATCCCCATTTAGTTTGAGTGAACTGCATATTGATGCTGTTAAGTGTGTTTAGTCCTTTACTCATCATTGTAATATTACTTTGGCTTCACATTATAGTGCCCAATAATCTATTAGTACACAATAACCCTTTCTTTTAGACCGCAATCGTTTTGTCATCTGAAATAATTAAGTAAATTAGCTATAGTACAGCTTTACCAATTATTGAATTCGAAATTGAAGTGTTATTGGGTTTTTCCGTGTGGAATTTCTCTGTAGCAGCCCGGAGTCTGGATTTGTGCCCGGTTGATGGCAAAAGGCTCGCCCCTTATTACATGGGACTTAAACATAACAGCAAAATGAGGGTGAACTATACTTGGTTTAAGAGACGGTGTACCGAAAACTGAAACAGTGAATTCAGCCCATTATTCTGAATCGAAAATAAGTGTTTTTTTTTCTTGGAAATTTCCGAATTTACTGGAAATTGCTAATTTGTCTATGTTTTATTGTATTTCAATAAGTGTTTTGGCAGGTAAATAAACTGGGTGTAAAGGACATGTTACCAAAAAATGACACAGTGAATTTAGTTACTTATTTTGAATTGAAAATCTGTGGAAAATATCAACGAAATCTTTCGAATTTAACAATTTATAAAAAAATTGGTACATTTTGTTTTTGCAACGTGCTGTGTGTCCGTATAGGATTGCTTATTTTACAGCAGAGAAATGTAAAATGTGTGAAAAGAAAAATCGGAAAAGTCGGAAAATTCCGAGCAAAATTTCCACTTATTTTCAATTTAGAATAATATATGATAATAGGTTGAATTCACTGTTTCAGTTTTCGGTACACCGTCCCTTACACCTGGTATACCTCTGCCCAACCCCTCGAGGAATAGAGGCGTGATGTTATGTAAATTCGAGACTTTCGTTTTACTGTGACTAATACTATTTTCGTCTTAAGAATGGACGAAACAAATAAATGACGCTTGTTTTGTAGTTTTACTAACATTTAAACTGTTGTGTTTTGTAAACCCAACGAAGGAAATACAAAGAAATTGAGCATGAGTCACAGTACAAACACATGTGTTTGTTTCATATAAATAAGTTTGTATCGAGAATCCAGGTGACTTGTAGTAACATAATGTATCTTTGTTTATTTCAGCAACGATCGAGGACGTAAAATCTTGTATCGTAAATACTTCTTATCATTCTGCGGAAATCGTAAAGTCTGCTGAGGGTTTAAAGTTATTGACGTAATAGAAATTGAGAAGGGAAAGGCACCTATGTACCCACATGGTTTCTATAATTCTGTCAACTTTTCACTCTTTAGTCAGTTGGTATTGAAGGATCAAAAACTTACTTTTAAATTAAATAAAGATCAAATAATTAAAGTTGATCATAAGTATAATATCATAAATGATGCAAAAGGCCACTCTGCAACTGCACTCTACTCAAGCAGTATAAATAAATGTTAGTATGAAGGTGCATTAAACAAAAGATGAACGGATGGAATAATAACTGGTATAGTGTAACTACTCCCTAATTACAGTGGTTCATCAGAGGTTACGGAGTAAGATACAGGTTGGTAGTAAGACTGGTAGGTACTGGGTAAGCAAAAGAACATAATTTAGACAGAAATAAAAAAAAAGCTAATATTATTATACGACCGAGTATAAGGCTGCAAATTCGGCGCGGCGCCGGTGTGGCGTCGCCTTTTTTTGAGCGTTAATAATACAGACTAGTATTAAAAAGTCTTCGTAATAGCGTTTACAGCGTACAGACGCTCTATACAACGCTATAAACGCAACAATGTAAAATACAGGCAACAGCGATATAACCTGGAAAAAGTGAAGCAACAAAAAAAGAAAAAGACTGTCGGGGATTTAAAAAAACATGATTAAAGCACTAGATACAGTCTGTTTCCTTTTCTACTTTTTTCTCTTTAATGAATTCGTGGACTGTGGTGTGGGTTACATGCTAGGTTCAAGTTAGTTTAAGATTCTTTTTGTGCTGATCTTTGTCCCTAAAAATTAAAATAAAATAACACCCCGCTGCCCGCCCCACGCCGCTCCGAATTTGCACCTTTACAGTAAACACGTGCGGCTCGTAGGACCACTAAAAAATCAACGTGTACAAAACATATTCCCTACACTTCCCGTTAAGGAAAATCATGTTTAAGACATTACTCGTCCATTGAGCAAGACCCACGCATTTTACGAATATCTACGTAGATAAAAACGGCTTTCTTTCTTGTTTGTTCCGGGAAAGTATTCCGAAACATTCTGTTGAATCAACCGCTGACAATAATTGTGTTTATCATATCGCTTCGTTAATACTCTCTTATTCATGCTTCTTAAAATTAAAATGTTGTTCGTCATGTGTTTTTTGGAGGGAACTTCGTCAACCATCATTGGTATGTGGAATTGACTGCCCTAGCCAGATTGCACTGATTATCATGGACTTTTTAACCGACGTTAAAAAACGGAAGAGGTTATCAATTTGTCGGATTCTTTTTTTTATGTATGTTCACCGATTATTCAAAGACGCCTAGACAGATTTGGAAAATTCTTCTATTGTTTGAAAGGGTATACTTTCCAGGTGGTTCCATGGTCATCAGGTCAGGATCTGATGATGGGATCCTGGAGAAATGGAGGTAACTCTTCATTTCATTCAATTTTAAAGGTACACTTGAAGCAATTTTTCGTTTGAAAGAATATTCTCCCAAAGAGAATGAAAATGGATGTCTTCAATGGATAACAGTAAATTACCCGAGATTGCTGTAATTGCATGTTTATGTTCTGGTTATGCCACTTAAAATAGAAAAATAAAATTACTTTAAAAATAAAATAAAAACCGACTTCAAAAAAACTAAAAAAAGAGTAAATAATTACCATATTATTATAAAATTAACAGATTCAGAAATCGGCGCTAATCCACGCTGAACCAAATTGAAGGCACCGACTTCTGAATCTGTTAATTTTATAATATGGTAATAATTTACTCTTTTTTTAGTTTTTTTGCAGTCGGTTTTTATTTTATTTTCAAAGTAATTTTATTACTTACAGCTTTTGCAACTAAGTAGAAACTTAATTGTATCATTAAGATCATAATGACTGATAAACTGTAGTGCTTTATACATTTTAGCACAGAGAGGTAGAACAGCATTGTAACGGTACATTATTTATTTAGTAGTCGATTTATGGATAAAGTTACAAGGATCGTACTTATTATGATCGACATAAAGCTAGGTTTTCAAAAAAGTATTTTATCCGTACGATTAATGTATTTCGATAGTACAGGGAGACCAAATCTACTAATAGAAACGTTACTCAATCATAACCGAACCGTTAATGGGTCAATCTTCAAAATAAAAATTGATCGCTCTGGTCTCTAAAATTCCAAACCTAAATAAAATAAAATAAATAAAATTAACGACACGTTTGGTGCAGTGGCTAAGCTATTGGCTGCTGCGCTACGGGTCGTGGGTTCGATTCCCACACGGAACAAAAATTTGTATGGCCTACAGATGGTTGTTTCGGGTCTGGGCGTTTGTTTGTGAGATTTGTGTCTGTAAACGCACCCACGATACAAGAGAAATCTTAGTGTGGGGCAACGTTTTTTTAAAAAAAAAAAAAAAAAACAAAACTACTTGGTTCAAATCGAGGCCAATATTAAAATAGGCTTCTTTAGACACCTTCTCTTCGAAATAAAAATACGGAACACAATTAATATCAATACATAAATTGCGCCAGAGAGGTCAACCAAATACGCCGATTTTGGAGATCATCCCTAATCCAGACAGTTTTCGTTTACAAGAACTGTCAAAATAGTTTGACAACAAAAACAAAACCGAACATTTTGACAGATTTCGTAAAAGAAAACTGACTGACTTGTTTGCAGTTTGGCTACGATTTTGTTAGTAGAATAAGCCCATAGAGAGGAAATTCTGAAAAAACTGTACAAATACTACTTCTGACAGCACTGCTCTGAGGTCTGGTTGACGCAATCTAACAGGTCGGATTTGACACCTGTCAAACTACTAGGACTAATATCAATACTAGTAATAATTACTACTGTAGATGGCGTTTACTTTCATTATAACATAGGTGTGCGATGTTTAGATAAACAAAAGGCGACTTTCTTTAAGTTCGAAGGCGTGCAACTTCTGACGTCACGCAAACGTCAAATTTGACCTATTACGTTGGTAGAACGTACCATATATTGTTGTAAAAATCTTAACGTAGTGTTAGGGTTATTGAAACCAGAAGCATGTCCAGATAAGAAGATAATAGTGATTATCCAAAACGCGACAGATAGTAGGAACATGATTAAGTGGGTACGCTACCTGTGATACAGGATATATAATAATTTATTATCTACAACAAAGCAGATTTGATAATATTTATGTCGTACGCACGGCTACAGATCGAGCTATGATATCCAGTATAAGCTGATCTCGCATTGTATAGGATTTCCTTACAGTGAGAGGTCAGTGTAAACTGGAAAGTATAGCTTGATGTGTAGCCGTGTGTACCTTGATTTTCACTAAAACACTCATGTTTGACATAAAAATATACAGTATGACTGGTGAATCCGAAATCCAAGAACTCCGCTCATCATTCTGTAGGTACAACTTTTAGGTACTGTGAGACACACTCTGAATTCGTGAAAAAATGGTAGTAAAATTAGTGCATAATGATGAACATTGTTCATGATTTTCGGATGTAAAGCGACGAGCAGTCGTGATGTATAAAACTAGTTGATACATGCGGTTTTACTCGCATCCTAGGAAAACTACTTAATGTACCCGGATAAAAAGTATCGCATATGTTAATATAGGACATGGTTTATCTGTGTGCTGCCAAAGGACGATAAGCAAAACTGTACGACACCTATCCCCTTCCAACTGAACTTTTTTATGTGTCAGTAGTTTCTTAAGCTATGTCTACACCAGTGCGGTTTCATGTTCATCTTGCATCTTCGTCTGAAGCATGCGTGAAGCGCCATAGCGCATGCCTTAATACTAGTTCGACGTCAGCGCATGCCCCTAGCGCACGCTAATCTGTCTATTGTATGTCGACTGACGACTGACCGAGGCGCACCGGTGTAGACGATAAGTTGCATGCGTCTTATGGCAATCAATATTGCTTGCGCTTGACGCAAGAGGAATTGAAAGTGGAAATCGCAAGATGAACATAAAAGCGCACTGGTGTAGACATATCAATAAGGATCCAAGAAAAGACTAGCAACCACTTTGAAATTCAAAATCGAAAAAAAATGGTCTATTTGTAATTATCTAATGTAGAATGTTTGTAGTTGCAAAGTAGGGGTCCACCGGCATCGTGAGCAGGGTCCAAGCTACCGGTGGTTAGGGCTCCAGAGACAGGAACCTCCTCACAATACGCGCCGTGTCGAGGAGGACTGCTTTCTGTTTCAGGCCCTTGATCCAGCCACCTAACGAGAGCCTCATGAGGTGTTGGTCGAGGCTCTTGGCCATTAGGCCATTGGCCGTTACGACTATCGACACAATGGTTGCCGAATCCACATCCCACATGTTGACAAGATCGTGTGCTAAGTCAAGATATTTAATTTGTTTATCTTTCTCAGCTTTCACGAGGTTTCCATCATGCGGGATGGTAATAATCAATGATACCTGGATTATATCCGAAGTATGGAATAATTTCAGATCTGTTGGTTGATGGAAGGGTTGAGGGGATGTTCTGACGCATTGTCCTTTCATCTAAATCCGTTCAGCTGTTCATGCATGATTGAGTAACAAGCACACATCTTCACAAACTTTCACATTTACAACATTAGTGTTATACCTAAGATTTTATTGATGTAATTATAATGATAATCCGCTTACGTTTTTAATACTAATTAATAAAACTTTAAACTATAAACTGAAGTACACACAAAGATAATTATCCCTTTGTAGTCAAAGCAGCAATTAGCGGTATAAGTTATCTACTTAACTGTAACACAAAAGCGAGCTAACAACCTGCCACTAACTGTGCTACTCGCAATTTAACTTAACCAGTTATATAGAAGCTCGGTGGATACGATTCGAGTGTCTATACTTCGAGCATTAAAATGTTGTACCTATAAAATGTAAACAAAGCTTTGAACGTCAAACATTGAGTTTGCTTTAAGAATCTAAAAAAATATACATATTTTTAAAAAACACAATCAATTTTGGAGTTAAGGTTCTCTAAAAATGTAAGTTTAATGGATTATAAAACCAAAATTAATGTTTCGCTGTTTCTTTACCTTATATTATATACAACATTTAAATGGCTACACTATAAAAAAATATCATCTATCAATAAGTATCATGTTCAAACAAAAACAGTGATGATTGTAAATAACAGGCAATGACTAAGAAAAAATACCCTCACTTAAAAATAAGAAAGAATTTACGGAAAATCTGATTTTTACAATGTTTTTCTCGATAATTGCAAACAAAGTTTTTTTTTATTATTTTTCCTTTCCATAAAACGATGTCTAGTTTCACCCAATTTCATATGTGCGGTTTATGGAGACACACTGTATAAAATTAATTACATAGTGTTTAGATTTTCATAACAAAGGTTCTCCATTCAACAATCCACAACTTAGGAAATGGTTATGTCCATTATTGAGAACACTAGCCTCAGTATGAACACAATGAAGTCTCGAAACTTATTTAGTAAGTCAATCAACTGATGTATATAATTTGCTGTATATAATTTGCCGTATATAAGTTGCCGATGCATGTTTCCAACCACATCTTATCAGGGCTGAAAGCCTTGAACCTTTACCATAAAATTTTACAATCGTCGTTAACTAGCTTAGAAGGTCGCACCTTTAAACACTGGGTCAGCTAAATGCGTTCCCTCAACTACTCACGTACACACATACCGTACACTTCCAGTATAAGCTGATCTCGCATTTTATAGGTTTTCTGTACAATGAGAGGTCAGGTTATACTGGATATTATAGCTTGATATGTAGCCGTGCGTACAACCGCGGTTCCCCTCAAGACGTACAGATGAAAAAGCGAACCCTCTTGATTTCATGACAGCCTAGTACTTTATTATTTATTACATTATAAAAACGTTATTGATCTGACTTTATTTATTTATTATACTTTTAATTTATTGTATTATAAGAATGATATTTTGATAAAAGCATATTTTGAGGAAATCGTATTTTGAGAAAATCATACTTTGAGAAAATCCATATTTTAAGAAAAGCATATTTTGAAAAACGCATGTTTTGAGAAAATCATATTTTTTACCCGACTATGGCGAAGCCAAAAGGAAGGGTAATGATTTTGGCAGTCTATGTATGTATGTATGTAAGTTTGTATGTTCCACCGTAGCTCCTAAACTACTGAAGCGATTTTAATGAATGAGATGTCAAAAGATTCGTAATAATGGTCCGGGTAACATAGGCTATATAAATTTTATCAACATTTTATATGACAGAATTTAAACCTAAGATTCTAACCTCGAAAAAAATTAAACTGATATAATTATCACGTATTTGGTATCAAAAGAAAGGTCTTGGCGAGCACATTACAAATATGTATATATATCATATTGTTTAAGTCAAAACATATGTTTAAAATGCGGTCGTACAGTTCGCGCGGTCCAGTCGTTTCAGTTATTTACTCGTATAAGTAAATAACAAACCAACATTACGTTAGAATTTACGTTTACGGTACATTTCTTAGAATGCGACGATGTAGATATTGCACGGCTAGTGTATATGCCCGATCGGGAAACGGAAAAGTATTAAATAAAAATTTTTGTTAAAAACTGTAACCCGACTACGTAAAAAAAGGGGTCTAATAAAAAGGACGAAACAAGAAAACAATTCAAATAGAAATCCAGAAATACATAGGTACAAAAATGGTCAAGGTAGAGCCGTGGTCGCACTTACTGTATACCAACTATGATTATGTGGGAGCCAGGAACCACATTAAACGGACATGGTATGTATAGTATAGAGTAAGTGCGACCACGGCTCTACCTTGACCATTTTTGTACCTATGTATTTCTGGATTTCCGTTTGAATTGTTTTCTTGTTTCGTCCTTTTTAGACCCCTTTTTTTACGTAGTCGGGAAAATTTTTAGAATATCATAATGTGAGAACGAAGTGAAAATTGATTTTTATCGGTGACTTTTCTCGTCAAAAAGCGTCAAATTCACTAGCAAATAAATTACGCAAGTTGTCTACAACCAGCTTTCGCTGTAAACACACCCGCAGCAAGTCGACTTTTAAGATTTCCAACTTGCCTGACTTGCTGCAAGCTGCGTGTAAGGTTTTAGAAAGCCTTTTTTTCAATGTAAACAGTTAAGTTTGCAAACACTTGTTACAATAACTTGCGAAATTGTACTTGCTAGAGAATTTAGCGCATTTTGCCCACAAACAAAAATGTTTTCCCTTCACTTATCTCACGCCTTTTTCCCATGGTGGTAGGCAGAAACTGTAGAACGCCACATGCTACGATCCTTACATACTCCTTTCGCTTCGTCCACGGTCATACATCTTGTCATACACGCACGCCGGTTGAAAGTACTACGCACCTGTCCTTTTTGAAGAACATCACCAATATCATCAATGTATGTCCTTCTAGGGCGTCCTCTACTGGCGTTTCCACTGACATTCGCCTTATAAATTCCTTTTGTTAATCGCCGTTCACTCAATCTTTCAACATGTCCAAACCACCGAAGCATACTCCTTCAAATTTTTGTCACTACATCATCTTTTAAACCGCAACTTCCTCTAATCACATCATTCTTCAATCTATCATTCAAAGTTACACCGCACATACTTCGCACATATTTTCCCTTCGTTCTCATATTAAGATACATATTCTAAAAATATGATTTTCTAAAATAATGCTCTTCACAGAAGCACCATCTAGCATAACATGCGCAGCGAGAATGTTGCCGTCGAATTACGAGTATATCGCGCTGCGTATGTTAGCCCGGATGTAGCTATAGATTTCGTACATTCTAATAGTCATAGAATTCAATCATTAGAACTTAAAACGGGATATTTACCATGTTTATTATTTGTTGTGAGTTTCCGATATTTCGGCACCGTTACAAGCGCCATGATCACGGATGAAGCCGAAATATCGGAAACTCACAACATATAACAAACATGGTAAATATCCCGTTTTAAGTTCTAATGATTGTGTTAGTGACAATGTCAGTTTAAAAACTTATATAGTCCTAGAATTCCCTAATGTGAACCTAAATATGTGTTTGTTTATAAAATATACCCAGAAGAAGGACCATTTTCCGTGTTATGTCTCAATACTATCCTAAAATATAATGAAAGTAAATCGTTTTATCCGCAACATCGGTGATTTATGATCTGATACATAGCTGTAGGTACTGCGTATAAGGTGACTCATCCCAAAGGTCTAGAGTTCAAATGGAACCCTATTGCACAACGCAAGCGCGATTGCGACAGGACTATTGGGATTGCATCAGGCCACATGTTTATGGTAAAAATGATAATCTATAATCTAGATATAGTCCGACCGTTTAGTTTTGTATAGAAGGTAAACAAAGTTTCGATCGTGAATCGTTAATTTTGCTTTAAGAATCCATTACAAATAGGTATACCTAGCAGTGGCGTAGGGTGAAGTTTCTTAAAAGGGAAGCCGGACCAAAAAATGCTTACCTTGCTCAAGTGTGATGCGTGATTTCCAGTAACTACTCGTTTCGAAAGGGAAGCCGATAGGAATCGAGTTGTATGGAGCCTTCGCCACTGATACCTAGTACGATACAACTAATATTACCTACATTGGCGTACCTGATCGAACAACCAATGACAGTCGCTCTTTTCAAGCCACTCACACTTATTGCGTCAGGATCGGATGTGATCGGTTTTACGAAGTTAGCTGATGAGACTTCTTAGCTGTGTCGTAAGATACAAGTTTTTAGAAAACCTTAAATCTTATTCCTAAATTATTTTTGTTTTCTAAATATTTTTTAATGGATGGAAAGCAAAATGAATGTTTCACAATCACAGGTTTGTTTACGTTTTACACAAAATTTAAATGGCGGAACTATACGCACATCCGATTTCCCAGTTCCTGCTATTCGTAAAAGTTGTGATAGAAATGGTGTTTTTTATTAGGACTAAGTACTATTTACACTGTTTCTCTGTCCATATTTTGGAACTGCATCATGAACTAAACCGATAGATTCATCCAAATTCTCAATGATTTCTGCTCATACCTATACTTAAACGTGCTAACATTTTTATTGGTAATCAAACCACTAATTACACTGTTTCTTCGTATTATTCCATATAGCTATATCCTTTATATTTTTATAAACAATTCTTTCCATCCAATGGTTGTCTGGAAGAAATTGCTTTAAACGATAAGACCGCCATTTGTATTGTTTTCAATTATGTTTATACCTTGTTTTATTTCATTTAGTGTACAATAAAGTATATCTATCTATCCTCTTAGTATACGATAAAACGGAGTCAATGCTAAAGAATCGATTGGTACGGGTTTTACGCAGTTCTAACTTCAATAGCCACGCGTTCGCATATTTTGAGTTATAGCACATAAAACCGCGTAGCCGCAGAATGAGATGATCTACCAAAATGATGCGTCGATGACGTAGTGTCAAAATATAATTAATCAACATCAGCTAATCACACGGGCCTCGTAAATGTCGTGAGTCACGGTAACCGTCGGGAGGCGCGACTAGTGTCACGGGGTAGTCTACGACGCGACGCTCTGACAAAGCTGTTTTTCTTGTGCGCCGTTAGTTAACAAAGGAATATCGATGTTTGGGTCGGCATTTTTGAGTCGAATTCAAAGATTGAATCTATAAGACTAGATAGAATTCCTATAAATCGGAGAAAAATCTAAATTTTTCAAACCTGTCTTACATTTTCATAAATGAGTTTTTGAGTCATGGTTTGCGGTCATTGCACCAGCATTAGTCTGGATAATTAATTACCTAATTCAAATTGCATTGAGTTTTAAGTAAACCTAAATATCTAGTAAACAATTCACACTTATATACCTACATAAATCTATCTACGAATTCATTACAAAAGCAACAAAGCTCTCTTTTCGGTAACAAAACAAAATTAAGACGCAGACGCGCTAAACGTTCTCGAAAAGTTGTATGGTATTGTTCGCCATCGAATAAGATTTCCCACAAACAATTCACGTTGTCTACTGCCTATTGTTTATTGATTGTTATTGTTAGAAAAAAAATACCTAAAATTTACAGGAGCACATAAAACCAGTTTCAATATACATCGAACGTAATCAAATGAAACAATGCTAATGCATCGCCTTCGATAAATATAAATGAATATCATATTCACCTGAAACGTTTCTCTCACTGCGGCCGGCGCGTTGCCGGCAACTGCATGTCGATCACAAGAACTGCACTGGGCACGGGAATGGCACTATAGTGGCACTGACACGGCCTCCGGCGACGGACGAGCGGCCGAGACTGCCTCGCCCCGGTCCGCCGCGGCTGCCGGTCGATACGGCCGCACAACAGGTTAGTATGCGTGCGCCGACATGTAAACACTTTTCCACTCGTGTGCAACTCAACACTAATGGACCTAAATCCGTATTGGTCCGTGTCAACTGCAAGGTTTGCACTCAGTGTTTGAAATGTTCCCGCTTCAGTTTCAGTGATATTAATGACATTTAGATTTACGAAGCTTTCGATGCGTTTCGGAAAAACGTCGTGTATAATCCAGTTACGGTTCCTATCGCCAAAAACGAATCGTTTTGCTTACCGATAAAAGCATCTCTCATTGCAAAACTTGGCATATAAATCGACTCGTAAGCTAATTTAACCTGTGAAATCTACTAACATATAGGAGGTTGTACTATGCAAAGCTGTTGGGTCTTTGCTTCATTATTGGTAAAGATACAAAAATCTTAATTTAAACTAGTATTGCTCGATAAACCATAGGAATCGGCCATTAGTTTCCCTATTTTCTAAGGTGGAAAATGGGGAAATGGAACGGCGAGTAGTTCATATTATAACCATAACAGATACCTTTCCTGTCGTAGTTAAAATATCCTATGAACAGCAAGCAAGAACTTCCAAAAAAAATTCATTTTTAAGGCCCAAATCTTGGCCGCCCTAAACATAGTCTCTCCGGACTTTCACGCACGTATACCTACTCCGTATACTCAAGATAGACACAATTACTGTAAAAACTAACAAATAAACAATACTTAAAAAATGGCCAGTCCTAAGTTAATGTTAACTAAAAGCCATTTGGTTCCTAAAAAAACCTTTTTTAGAAATTGGTCCTACTCTGGTCCTTTTAGCTTCAAGTTTTCACCAGAGACCAACACAACGAATCATGGATAAACCATAGCGAGTGCAGGCAGGCCAGGGAGGTGCTTCCCGCCATTGACGACGTCTCAGTAAGCAAGCCCTCCGACTGTCAAAGCAACAACTGCATACAGTCACAGCAGCCATCACTGGCCATGATTCCTTTAACAAACACCTCTTTGTCATTGGAGTTACAGACAGCCCACTGTGCAGAGCATGCATGGAGGAGACGAGACGGCAGCCCATGTGCTACTAACCTGCCCTGAGGTCGCCACATACAGGGCCAAGTACTTCGGAAACCCAGGTGCTCTCCCGAGAGATCACCAGCAACACCAAGGGTGTGCTGGCCTTTTTCGAGGAGTTAGGGTGGATCGAGTAACTATACTTACCACCCGTCACGCAAAATACGCGCTTAGACGTGGAGTTGCAGACACCAGCCCGTTATACCTTATCCTCAAGTTCTATAGCGGTTAATAAAACTACTGCTGTTCAGTCTTACGATCCCATCTA
The DNA here is from genome assembly GCA_905220435.1 of Amphipyra tragopoginis. Lineage (NCBI taxonomy): Eukaryota > Metazoa > Arthropoda > Insecta > Lepidoptera > Noctuidae > Amphipyra > Amphipyra tragopoginis. Next base: position 28,424,698 of record HG991994.1, read on the forward strand.
TACTTACTATAATAATATTATAATATAATATTATAAAGAGGTAGAATTTGTTTGTTTGTTTGTTTGTATGTAGGAGGTAATCTCCGAAATTACTCATCCGATTTCAAAAATTCTTTCACCAATAGGAAGCTACGTTATCCCTGAGTGCTATAGGCTATATTTTGGGATCAAAAAATTAGGGATCCGTAAATTAACGGGAGCGAAGCCGCGAGCAAAAGCTAGTAACAGATAAAGCCGTCAGAACAGCAGCACATATAAATACGCATATTTCCCAGCGGTGGGTTCACACGCACAGTAATTACTGAACGTAAGTGAGCCGTTACAGTGTTTATGTTACGATCTACACAAATGTACGCACTTCTGACGTTGACAATGTGCTAGAAATGAAGATATTTTCTTAACATATTGAACATTATACGGATCTGTAGCCAAATGGGAAAAACGGAATTACTAACAACCATTGACGTGGGCCAAGGGTATAGAACAAAGTTTACGAAAGTGTCCTGAGTTTACACACACCACCAGAGCACACCGCCATATAAACTTAGAAATACAAATAAACTAATTTAAATCCTTCTTCTTCTCTAGTGTCAGCACGAGCTATACGACAACAGCTCATGCTGTGGTGAAAAGATTAGCCAGTCAGCAAGGTTGGTAGCGAGGCTGACTGCCCAGGGTGCGCCGGACATATTTAAGTATCGTCACTCCTAGAGGCTCTTTTCATGCAGCCCAATTTAAATCCTAAGTCGTCGTCATAATTCCCAATTCAGCTTATAACTTACAACCTGCGAAGATTCCATTGCACACATTGACGTAGTAAACTAATCTTCATTTTCGCGTTTTAGTCTACATTCGGCTCGGAAATTTTTGAGCGCTGACCCGAAGTACATGTTCTACGTCAAAGCTTATAACTCAATTTTTTCAACTAAAACTGGAAAATATGCTCTTTTCCAAACAGAAGTCGTTGGAAAATTGGTGGAAAACATGATGCCACATCACGAGATTTGATTTCACACTACTACCTACAGGTAGTACACTGTTCAGGAGCGTAACTACCGCCGTATCAGCCGTATCAATGGTACGTGGCCCGGGGCTACTGGGGCCCCGACGTGTGTAAGCAAAAATTCGTAAAATCTAATCTCACTGCAAGGCCGTGCGCCAAACTCTAAACTCTTAAACGCTAAACTCTCCTAAGTGTCCCCAGACACTCCATACAACCATAGACCAAATATAAAGAGGAATAAAGACCAAATATAAAATTACATTTGTGAAAAATCTTTACCGACCATTTGGGCTTCGCCGCAGTCGGGTAGAAGGGCAATCCGGCAAATTTTGATACAGGGCCCATCTAGGACAAGTTACACCTCTTTTCAAATGCTTAGCATTCCATCCATCCAAGTTGTAATATTGTACAAAGGAACAGAGGTCTTGAAGTTATAGATATAACCAAAAGAAACATCATTATCAGCTTTTAGGCTCACCGCACAAGAGCCACTAAGTTGCTCGAGTCACAGTTGATCGCAATTTGTTTGCAACCAAGCAAGCAACCAAAATGTGTCCTGAGCAACTTAGGAGCTCCACACCTAGCGTTGTCAGGCGTCCCAGTTTACGCGGGACGTCCCGATTTACCCGTGATTGGGACGCCAAATGTCCCGGTTTTGGGTGATTCAGACTTCGGTCATCAAAAAACATACAAGGTTAGTCAGAAAGGGGGTACTAATCCGAAAGGGTGTTAAAGTACACATAATAATGAGTAACTTTTGTTCTACAACTTTTCCCAAAACTCAATAGTTTAAGAGAAATAGTTGTTCAAAAATCTCAAAAAAAAAAACTCTAAAATCTATCTATCCCCAGTTATGATCAGCTGTGTTTACATTTTAGGTCATATTTGGGGTCACGAATTAGAAGCACCATTTTCTGAATTTGTAACTAAAGCAGGGATGAAGAATTTTTGAAAAAACTAAAATAAAAATCATTTTATTTGGATTTTTTTTTATCGAATTTTGAAATTTTAACACTTGCTTTCAAACAGTCATCAGTGATACTATAAGTGGGCTTCGGATTAGTACCCCCTTTCCGACTAACCTTGTATAAGTCGTGCGCGTGACAACTAAAGGATTAGTTTTAAGTTTCTTAATTATTTAGATTTTTTGTGATGTGATGTAATCTCTTGCAAAGTAATAATAAAAATGAAAATGTTGATTATAAGGACCTGTTTTTTTTTATTTGTCCCGAATAGGAAACCAATATCCCGTTTTTTTTACCGTCCCGAAAGGACAATGGGACAAAATGTATGGACCCCGTCCCCACCCTTGTAGCAAGCACTATAGAGTGAGTTTGATTGAATGAACAAACGAATGAATAGTCGAGAATGAGCGAAAGGATGAATGAAACCGGTTTGAAATAAAATAAAAATGATATTTAATTTATTATTATTTCCTAATTTAAAATCAATTATTGGCTGAAAAATAAATGCTATACTGACTTAAAGAATGAGTCATTATATTCAGAATGATGGGAAGCCGGACAGCGACGGACGCTGTGTATTGTGCTGGTCGATTCACTCGCTTCCTGGAGGAGCGTAATTTCGTCATCGGGCTCTAAAAGTGTGTGCCTGGGTGGCGAACTTTACTTATGAGAGAGACTGTAGTCGGCCGCTGCGGCGACTAGGGGTTCGGATGGCGGGTGTCGATGAATTATCGAAGTAATGCTTGGAAATGCGTTTGAGGTATTGCCTCATGGTTGACATTTTTAGATCGAGATGGAGTTGAACGTTACGCATGAACCACGGGGCAGCCACGGCTCTGCGCACCACTCGATTTTGGAGGGTTTGGAAAGATTTGAAGCGGGAAAGCTTAACGTGTGCGAACATGACGCTAGCGTAAGTCAACATGGGGCGGATGCACGTCACGTAGATTCTCAGCTTATTTCTAAGTGACAATTTACTGCTCACTCTAAGGATGGGGTGGAGGCGACCGACAGCGAAAGCGGCGCGACCGCGCACTGCTTTGATGTGGTCTCGGAAATTCAGATGGTGGTCGAGGATAACCCCCAGGTATTTGGCTTTCTTCTCCCAAGGGATCTGTTTGCCGAACATGAGGACGGGACGGATGTGGGTGTGGGAATCACCGTATCTCTCTCTCTTTCTATTTCCGGAACTAGACCCCGAGGGCGTCGGCTGCGGTTTGGAGGGTTCGAGTGATACTGTCGAGACTCCTACCAGAAAAATAGATGGCCGTGTCGTCGGCGATGAGAGCCAACTTGGCGAAGCCACTTTTGGGAATGTCGCTGTTGTACAGCTTGAACAGAAGGGGCGATAGTACGCAGCCCTGAGGGACTCCGGCGCGGATGGGGCGAGGAGACGAGAAGGTGCCTTCTAGGCGATAGCGGAAGGAGCGATCCGACAGAAAGTCTCGAATGATGAGCACGAGAGTGTACGAGTTTGTATAATAAACCGTTGTGCCAGACCTTGTCGAAGGCTTTTGCTACGTCGAAGAAGAGCATGCCCGTTTTGTACGAGCGTATGAAGCGGGAGCTAATGTGTTCGACTATGCGGTGCAATTGTCAAATGCAACAGTGCTTGGTTCGAAAACCGAACTGTTCGTCGGGGATGCAATTGTGGGTACGATGCGCAGGTAATGTAAACTCTATCGGGTGATATTACGTTTGAAAATGGCAACTACCGAACCGCTGCCTAGGGCCGTGCGCCTCTCGTTCTCTCTTTCCTACATTGAACTATTGTTACACTAGCTTTGGAGCTCTTCAAATAACCCCTTTTCACTAACTAAAATAATTATAATTATTCATATTGAAGTAATAATAATAAGCAATTTTTAAGGTAATTTTTATGTAACTTTCAACCTAAATAACTTTTATACTATACATTTTACAGATGAGCTGTCATACAATAAAATTAAGAGATTAATAAGGTCTTTCATATGCAATAGGTAAGAAAGTGCTACACTACTGAGGACGTTTTGTCCCATTGTCCTTTGGACCTGCCTCCCATTTCAGAAACGTTTCGATGACCAGTTGTCGATCTTATTTCGTTTATCCACGATTCTCGCAATGAGTGAAAAACAGACTTACCGAATCAGTCGACAAATGACCAATCGAATCGTTCTGAATCAGCAGGCTGGTAACACTACTCACAAGTCACATCCAACACGCGGTGCGGTGAGGCACAGCGCGACGCGTCTACGCGGCGGCGGCTGCCGACCATACCTCACCGCGCCGCTGTGTGCGGCTCCTTAGTAGCACATGTGCAGTCAGCTTTAACAGGTTTTTTTTTTTTTTTTTACACGTTGCCCCACTCTTAGATTTCTCTTGTATCGTGGGTGCGTTTACAGACACAAATCTCACATACACAAACGATCAGACCCGAAACAACCATCTGTAGGCCATACAATTTTTTGTTCCGTGTGGTAATCGAACCCACGATCCGTAGCGCAGAAGCCAATCGCTTAGCCATTGCACCAAACGTGTCGTCAAAACTACTAACTTACACGTAATAACAAACTTATAATTACCAATCGTTCCTTTGAGAAGAGGGTATCCAGAAAATATGTCAGGAGCACGCTAAGAAAATAAGAACAAAATACCGACACAATAAATTACCGCGTTTAATAACCTAACAACGTAACCATCTATTGACAGTGTAAATAACAAAATTAATCCAACATTACCCTTCCCTTTTCGAACGATAACCATCAGAGCCGGCCGAACGGTGCGTGTCGACGCGGAAATTGGACGGATTTACCAACTAACGCCATTTTATTTATATCAAGATAATCTAGAATGCTGGTCGAATGGTGGTAGAATCGACGGGTTTTATCATTATTACGAATTACACCAGGACAAATTGATTCGTAACACAGTTGCACCGGAAAGAGAAAAAATTGAAAAAAAAGTCCAATTGACCTCCTCCTGTTTTTGGAAGTCTGTTAAATACAAAATCTTGTTGCAAGTTAATGTCGAAGTTTAAGAACTCTTTTTTTACGTCGGTAAATCCCCATGGATACTCTCCATCCGGGGGAAAACGGACGGTAATGACTTTTAACGGCTAAAACCACTACGGTGTCCTCCGAGGACCTATGGTTCGGGTCTCGGGGTGCGCTAATGTATTCACCGCTACCCCGGCAGGTCTTGGTCTGCAACTTCCGCAAGCCCTTGGCAGAACCCTTTTTCGGTGGGGCCTTGCGCCGCATCCTTCTGAAAGGCGCGCGCGGAACTCGGCGTGCCACTTTCTCGGGTTTTACTGATCAGGCGACCAAATCAAATCATTTTTTTTTATTTCACATAAACCAATACAGGCGCTTATGAAAAGTCGAATTTAGGTGCACGGTTCCAATTAGTCGTTTCCTATGGAGAAGAGCCGGCAAGAAACTCCATGGTTACTCTTCGTAAAAAAAGGATATCTTTTACAATTTCAGTGAATACAGTAGGTACTATGAGAGAGAACAATGTAGTCTTCTGGTCAAGACTACATTGTTACCTTGACTTTAGAGTAATGTAGTACCAAGTCTTGAGTACCTACAACCCGACCGATCCCCATTTTTGTCCTGCATATCTGTAGCCAGTATCTGTCATTCCAGATATATCAAATTTGAGAGTTTTAACACTTGCAATTGAATCACACTAACTGGAAAAAAAAGATAGAAAGAAGATTTTTTATGAAGAATTTCACTATGAACTAAAAAAAGTATCAGCTATTGTAGTAACACATAACAAATACAAACAATCTACGTTAATACTATCTACTTAAATATTACAGTAGTACCAACAAGAGTTCATTCAGCTATATGCTGCAAGACAGCCCAGGCAATCGTGCAGCATATAAAAATAATTTGGACTAGAATTGTCACCATAAGAGATCATAACCAAAGATTACTTAACAGTTTTTACGCCGTAACCTTGTGGAGAAACTTGGTGTGATGTTCCTCCAACCAAAGGGAGGATCCTCCAACCAGGTGGAGTCTTGTGCCTGGCGGTCTACTGCCCAACGGTTAATGTTGGGAGGTTGTATATTACTATCTGCGTGTTAAATCTTGATTGCGCGATGTAGGATAGTTCGCATGTGGCGAGATAGATGCCGCCACATCACTCCCCCCCTGAGACCGGAGGTCGATCGTCTTGATGAGTCAGCGGTCGTTGAGTCTTGAGAACATGCCAGGGCCAGTGAAGGGTTCCTTTGAGTCGAAACTGTGAGTGGTGGCTGTGGACTGCGTCGACCAGGAGAGAAGTGCCTCTGCTAGTTGACCGGCCGAAGTGCAGTATGATGCGCCATGATGCTGGAGTGGGCTGAGGGTCGTGACCAGGCTTGCGCGTTCGCTGCAGGCTAGTGGTCACATCACCCGTTGAAGCCGAGGATGCTGGCTGGCTGTGGGACTCGCTGCTTGCTGCTCGATTGAATGAGCAGCTGAGCTGCTGAGGGAGTGATGATGTGGCTGCCGAGGCTGCGAAGGTTGTGTGTGACGTCACCAGTGTGGAAACACTGTCTGTGACGATCATGTCGGGGTCACCAATGTGGAGAAACTTGGTGTGATGTTCCTCCAACCAAAGGGAGGATCCTCCAACCAGGCGGAGTCTTGTGCCTGGCGGTCTACTGCCCAACGGTTGATGTTGGGAGGTTGTATATATGTCGTAGTCGGATTGTATAATCCGCCATATTACATTACGGCTAGCCGTTATCAAAAACAGGGCCGTTTTGAAATGCGGCGGTTCAACGATTAGCCGGATTGTCATTGCGATACGTTCTTCAATAAGGCGGGTCACGTTTAGCCGCATCGTACTACTACTTAGATTGTAGGGTTGTTAGGGTTTCCAAAGAAGTGTCAACGGAGCCCCACTACGCGGGGCTCCTATTTCTGTTTGCAGGGTTTAAAGTAACCTAACACGAAGTGGATGACGGGGGCTTCGTTCACTCGCTTCGCTCGCTCACTCTAGCCGCCGCCATCCCCTTCGAACCTAACCTATCCGTGTCGGGGTAAGGAAATGTATATTTTCGCCCACTCAGTACTCGACGGAAATGTTGTTGTTATGTCAAGCAGCGCCACGAGTGTTAAGAATCGTAACTAAAACCTGTCAAAGAGGCGGCTAATGCCTCGCTGTATTACATTATAGCTAGCCGTGTTGAATAACGTATGGCGGCGAATACATTTCGGCGGTTTTTAATCAGCTGCATTCAGTCCGGCTAATCGTTGAACCGCCGCATTTCAAAACGGCCCTGTTTTTGATAACGGCTAGCCGTAATGTAATACGGCGAATTATGCAATCCGACTACGACATATATACTATCTGCGTGTTAAATCTTGATTGCGCGATGTAGTATAGTTCGCTATTTCGCATGTGGCGAGATAGATGCCACCACAACCTTAATAAAAACAAGGCGAAGAGGATTCGTCACCATCGCGTAGGTAGTTTAATGGGCATTTTATTCCCAAAAACGTCATAGAAACGCTTACGCATTTTGTCTTTGCCAGAAGACATTAGGATACTGAAGGACTTCTGAATGCCAACTGGGGTGAAACTAAAAAGAATACGTCATTGTTTCGACCATTTTATTCTAAAAAATAAGCCGACAGTCCACTTGATTTGGGCAAAGTGGTAACCGCCTTTTCGTGAGTAAACGTTGATAGAAATACGTGTCCCCAAATTGTTTTTTTTTTTTTGTAACTCTTCCTCCTCCAACATGATCGGAGCCTGTGCTAGCTGTTGTCCTTTCATACTAGTTCTCGCAATTATGCCTCCGGTACTTTTATTTCTCATACTATTCTTTCTATCATTCTCATTCTTAATCTTTTGTATCACTGTGGGTGGGTTTCCCACCTAACTACTCTCTAAGACAGGGTTACATTTTGTTCTTTATTTAAAAATTTAAAAAAGGATGTGAACAGGGCAAAATTTTCTTTTTTATACATTTTTCTTATTCTATTACACTTACAAGTTTTTAATATACAATTAGTCTGAATCTAGTTCCTTACTTATATTTATTTACGGAACCTATAGGGTTCGAACCCAAGACCTCACACTCACCAGTAGCGCTTGCTACCACTACACTAACGAAGCAGTCGGGATTTGTGTCCGGTTGATGGCAATAGGCTCGCCCCCTATTAAAAGGGACTTAAACATTATGGCGGAATGAGGGGGGTGTACTATACACGTCTACCAGGCGTGATGTTATGTTATTCCAGTATCAAACTCAAAAAACTCAAAACTCATTTATTCAAAATAGACTACAATTACTTAGTTCTTTTTGAACGTCAGATTAACAAAAGACAGCCCCCAAAAAAGCCCTCCCATCACCGCTTCCTAGTGTTTATGCTGTGAAGAAGAAACGGCGCAACAAACTCCCCAGCAACACAGTTCTGTCTGTCAGGTGAATAAATTAATTGACTCTACAAAGAAAATCAAAATATTGTTTACAATAATAAAGTCATGCATATACATATAGGAAAACTAATAATTAAGTAATAGGTAATTTAAAAAAGTATATAAATCAATTCTGTATGAATTGAGAGAAATCAAAATCGTATCTAAATAATACAGATACATACATACATAAACCTACGCATAAAAACTAATGGTTTCCAGGGAAGCCACATGTGCAGAAAAGAACTAGTGCTACACGTCTCTATCGTCAATATTATAGTATTATTGGGTTATCTAACAATACCATACCATTTGTGGAACAAACTAGAACTTTTCAATCCCCTCTTCTATATTAATAAACCATCCGAACCGTCTCAGGTGCCGTTCCAGTACCATTGCGTCACTCGCTTAAGAATTCCGACAACGCAGACCTGACCTTTTTATTCCTCAGATAATCTTCTCTGGCGTTACGTAGGTAGAACTATAGTTCTGTGAGAAAGGACTCACACATTGACAAACGAAAACTACGTAATACCTTATCTGTGGAACGATCTGGGTTTGTGGGATTGTATGTTACGGGTGGCTGTGTGTGTGAAGGTGTAATAGTTGTGACGTAGGGATTAATATATGGAATTGATATCAGTGTAGAAGGTCCTTTAGTTATGGTAAGTCTAAAAAAAGTTTTTTTTGCAGTATTATGATAAATTATATGATTTTTCCTTACCCTTGCAATTCGAGAAAAAATGCTAGATCATATTATATTTTCGAGCTGTTTGGGTTCGAAACACTCGGGCCATGGGGTCCAAGTGCCCTACAAAGATATTGCAAGGCGGCTGGTCGACACGACCCGTGACCCGAAGACTTGCCTCTACTTTGGTCAAAGGATTAGCATTGCCATACAACGTGGCAATGCTGCCAGCTTTCTGGACACGTTACCAGTCGACAGCGATACGGAGGAATATTTTGATGCCTTATTTTAGTTTATAGTTTTATTAGGTTTTTTTTATTTGTACATATATTTATTCGTAATTATGTAAATATTAATGAATTACTAATTTAGCATAATTAAATGACAGATAGAGAGCTAATATGGGAGTGAATCTATCATTACAGTTCTTTATAACTAATATCTGTATGTATCAGGTATTTTGCATGTATGATAAATAAAACCAACATAGACTCTCCGAGAGTACTAACATTTGTGTAACTTGTTAGTAACAAGAGCTCATATTCTGGCAATTTATTAATTTTTCCATACATACATAATACGCACTCCAGTAATCCCTGAAGGGGTAATGTTCAGAGGTGTTCTCCTATTGCAGGAGTCTGCACATACACCCACGTTTAGCCTCTGGTAATAAGTTCCATGTAATAGGTAGCGAGCCTATTCGCATTTTCCGGGCATAATAGTGCCAGCTAGCCTAAAGCTGGCTTCCCACGGTGCGTGGTAACGCGCACCGGCTCTGCGTGGTATCATCCATAAAATCACGCACCGTGGAAATCCACATTATGAGGGTGCGTGATTCGAAGCTATTTTTTCATTCAAAAATACCAAGTGAAAGAGAACTCGCACCACACCTTTGCATTTACCGACTCGCGGCGGATACGGTGCACCGCTCCGCACGCGTCCGCGTTACCACGGACGAGTCTCTTCCCATGGTGCGTCGGTGCGAGCTCGTGCGTCGCGGTGCGCGATATCACGCACCGTGGGAAATAAGCATAACATGAGCAACGCTAGATAATTTTGTCGCCGAATTATCTCATACCGAGACGAGATAATGTTCGGCTTATCTCGGCTCGGCACGAGATAATGCGAGAAAATTATCTCGCGCTGCGCCCGGCTGCTTGTTCCTCGCCTCTTATGACTCTCACGGGACGGAGGGGAATTGTGTTCTGAATATTTCTTGTTGCACATAACTCGAAACTGGAAAGTTCAATATTCATAATGTTTGGATCACACATGTACTGGTGCATAGTGATAGCTCGTTGCCAACATGACAGGTGGACTGAACTTCAATCATGACAGCTGCTCCTTATTTCAGTCTTTTTAGTAATACTGTTTCTCGTTCATCAACCCTGGATTGGCACAGTGGCTGAGAACTAAGTTTTCTACGCTAGGGAGTTTGATCCCTGCAAGGAACGAATTTTTGTACGGCCATAAAAAAATATTTGGTCGGGGTTTTTTTGTGAGGTTTGTCCCTAAAGGCCGATACAAAGTGCTAAGTAGGCTTGGCTAAAAAATATCGACACTTTTTCAGAAAATAATCGATATACGGGGTGGTAATTTGATGCAATAAGGGTAGCTACCTTTATTCTTGATCTACGGGAAAATTTTCGTAAGAGATTGTCCATAATTTTCACGATAACAATCGATAGTGTTTGAAAATATCAATAAGAGATTTATCGATTAGCAAAGCAACAATTAGCACGTCTAAACAAAAGTAGCATGCTTAAAATAAATTCGAAGAACATGCTATAGGTAAAAGAGCATTCTAGGACCAAACAAGCATGCTTCATTACATAGTATAAAACAAAGTCGCTTCCCGCTGTCTATCCCTATAATATATATGCTTAGATGTTTAAAACTACGCAACGGATTTTGATGCGGTTTTTTTTAATAGGTAGAGTGATTCAAGAGAAAGGTTTATATGTATTACATAATACATTACACCCGTGCGAAGCCGGGCCGGGTCGCTAGTTTCTAATAATTAGCACGTTTATTCCAGACCTATTAGTGTTTCAGATTTGTGTTTCATGTTTATTCTATAACAGGAGATCATAACACTAGGTACAGCTGTTTCAATAACGACCAAACAAAGCCATCCTATTTGATGACGTGATTTGGCTCTCGACACAGCATTGAGCGTTATGGACCATCCCTGATGGTTCGGAAATGACGTCAGACGTGACAAAACGGATTCATTGTTATTGTACTAATGAAATATCTGAGTCAACTTGGATCCCGTCCATGGTAAGTCATAAAACTGGGTGTATCCTTCAAAACGCGGCGAGGTCACCGCTGTTCCAGGAGCAAAATATTGGTTTGGTGTCCATTAAATTACATGAAGCTATACTACCGCTATGCGGCGAAACGGACAATGGTTTGGCTCTAGGTTTGATATTTTTTCCATACATTTTGAGCTGAAATGCTCTTGTTACGCACCTTTTTGTGCAGTGACAGCTCGAGGCGGCCTCGAGATGTTTCAACGGCGAACAAGAACTACAAGCGCACGCAGCGATGACAATCCCCCCCCCCCCCCCACCCTTTTCGTCCGACGGCTAACAACATTTTTCTGAGAACTCTACTGTTAAAAAGTGTCTGACCAACACAAATTTATGAACGCTATAAATTAAATATAAAAAACCATTTACTTTCAAAGAAAAGAAGCAACAAAAGTAGGTACAGAAATTCACTCTCATTGGTATTTATATTTACATACCATAGCTTGCATTTCCGAAAATAGAAGAAAAAGCATCAGAACCAGTATTTTTACATATTTAATTAGAAAAACAAGAGGACAAAAATATGATTGAGAGAAACTCAGTTTGTGGTTGTTTTTCCAATTAACGTGGTTCATGATTTCTTTTATACATATTGCACAATTTTCCTGGTGTCGTACAGATCTGCGAATACCTCCAATGAATATAGCTTGAAGCTTGAGTTACGAAGCTTAAGTTCTTACTACGACGACCGCTCTGACAAGAGCCAAACGAAGAAGAAGAACAGCGGCTTTAGTCTTAGGGATCTCCGTATTAGAGGGGCCCGCGATATACGAGCTTAAAAAACACGAAGATTAAAAAATTACATACTTCAGAACGTGTGTAATTTTTTAATCTTCAAAAGAGAAAAAAGTTCGCATTCACGAGGTACTTTTCTAAAAACATTTCAACGAGGCCTCCTTTTCTTCATTAGCCCAGAGCCTTTGAATCCGGCTCTACGCACCTTATTCAAATTTCACTATGGCAGGGTGCCGTGTGGTGACGGACCATAGCAATAATATATACTGTGCCGGACGTAAAGAATAGCACTACCACAGAATATATATAAGCTAAAGCAGTACTTCAACTACTTATAATCTTCCGAATTGACACACTCACACCGACACGCACTGTACAACAAGACTTCCTTCTAAACTACTCAGTATACAGTGCGTGTTTGTTTGTGTGAGTGTTTGAATTCAGGCGATTATAGTTAGTTGAGGTACTGCTCTAGCTTATATATCTACTGTGGCACTAACCCATCTCTTCCCATGGGTGTCGTAAAAGGTAACTAAGGGATTCACTAGAGGATGGGCAGCAGCGTTCTCTGAGTACTTTAACAACCATACTGCGATCGCCAACCCGCCTGCCAAGCGTGGCGATTATGCCAAACCGGCCAACATGGAACACAGAACCGGTGTAAGTGGCGATGCTTGGGGGAGGCCTATGTCCAGCAGTGGACGTCTTTCAATTTAGCCCAGAATACCTCTGAGATACAGCTACATTTTGTAATATTCGGGAAGGATCACGTATCAAAAGATATCTCAAACTTTTACCAAAGTTCGTTTTTCATTTCACAATCCATTACGCGATGTCTCGATTATGGCGACGACACTTATTGATGACTCCGAATCAATAGCTCAATGGAATGGAATCTTTTCTCTACTGATATTTTTTTAGAGTGACCACTCAATTTTATAAGATTTATTACGTACCACGACTGAATCTCTGGAGATAAAAAATAAATTACATATAATGTCATGAGAGGATAGGAACTCGTACTGTTTACACATAACCTTCACGCCGATAGTTCCAGAGTTAAGGACGCATTTGCAGAAAGCGTTGGTAAAAAGTAAAATTACGATATGCGGACGATCAACACACACAGCGTACCTTTATCTTCAAGTTCGGTCAAATCAAATGTTTGTGACCGTCGAAGGATCTATTTGACCGCTTGTTTCTGCTGTAAAGCGACTCGAGTCTACTCACAATGATGGCTGACAGTAAAATTACAGATGTAGGAGGTAGAAGTGAAACGCCGATGGTTAACAACAATACTATATTATTCATTCAAATAACAGTAGGTAGGTACTTAGAACTAGCACTTTAGATACTTGTCCTAGCTGGAGGTATCAGAGCCGACGGCAGGTAAGCTATCTAACCCTTTAACCTCAACTTAGGTCTTGGAGTGGACTGCAAGGGGGGCTTTCGCACTCTTCAACCGTGGCTGTACTATAGGACTGCGGGAACACGTTCGCTATAGTACTGACCGCTAGCTAATTGATTATCGCGCCGGTGCGCCTGGCTTATATAGGCCGTGGCCGATAGTGTCACGCGGTGGGGCGGCTGGAGCGAGACAGGTAGTGTCTGTGCGAGCGAGAGCGCATTATGGTCCGTGCGCCGCTCGTATCTGTTTATCGTTATTATTGTTACACAGATGGAAATCCAACTTTAAATTTCGAAATATCCATAAATTAAATGCACCCCAACAAAGAATTAAACTATTTTCGTGTAATGTTTACTGTATGGCAATTCAAATTTATAATAAATTACCTAATATTTTTAAAAGTCTTAGCCTCATGACATTTAAAAAGAAACTATTTAACTTTCTATTGCAAAAGTGTTACTATATACTCAACGAATGAATTTTTAAATGAACAATTCGATTCAAAATTTAAATTAGACGACGACTTACCTTTGTGCTCTTAATTTTTTTTTTTAAGTATTTGTACGCTGGAAACAGCAGAATATTATGGACATCATATTATGTGTAACACCTTTATAACAACAATATTCTAGCAAATAAAATTATTATTATTTTTATATACTTTATATATCTCGGAACTCTGAGGTCCCGGGCCTTTGTAAGGCGTACGAGGGGCCGAAGCCAACTCGCAGAGGCCCCTTAGGTAGCTATAGATGAGATGGGACACCATTATTATTATTATTTATTTTCACACAGGTTCACTGCCTAGCAAATTATATGAAAAAAATTAAAAATGATTTTTATTTTCCTGTGCATATTCCAAACATTTTCTTAACTTTTTTCTCTACCAGGTTAACGTTAATATGTCTGTTAACTAATGGTATTGTATTTATTTATTAAAACCCTTAAATTCTTCAGGAAAATGTACCGAAACTCACCCCATTTTCAGTATTTTCGTAGGAGGAGGCTACGAAAAATTAATATTATTTAAGGATAAATTAACAAATTTAAAAATGTTTTCTCTACCTTTTTTAGACAAAAGCGTAGTCTTGCCGTAGCTTACCATAATATCTAGCTAAGTTTCAAAATGTACCGAAAAACAGCTAATTAATAGCAGTTTTGTAAATCCCCCCTTAGAGAAGCGATCGATCTGCACGCGAAATTTTGGTTTTCTTTTCGATTTTTGAAACGCCAGTAGTGGATGCCTTGGAAGGACATAAGTACATCGATGTTATTGGTGATGTTCTTTAAAAAGGACAGGTGTAAGTACTCTCAACCGGCGTATGTGTATGACAAGATGTATGACCGTGGACGAAGCGAAAGAAGTATGTAAGGATCGTAGCATGTAGAGTTCTGCAGTATCTGCCTATCCCCATAGGAAAACGGCGTGAATTTATGTATATATGTATGTATGAACATCTATAAGACGTTATTTTATTAATTGTGCATACCCAATATTGCATTTTATTTATGTGTGTATTTATAAAAGACACAACAACATAATCGTGTAAGAGTGTTTCTATCATTACAGTTATATCGGTATGTCAGGATTGCGAGCAAGGTAAATAAAAAACATAGACTCTCGACTAATGAGAGTACATATATTTGCGTTAGTGTTAGTAACATGAACTAGATCACAATATATTAACTTACACAAGTATACAAGATCAGAAAATAAGGACAAGCTAGTCAGATATAAAAGGTCAGACTTCTTCAGCTGATGAACACAGAATGCCCCGCTTCGTCGAATGACCACCGCCTTCCTTTCGGGTGCGTTGATCCATATCGACGACTACCTACCTTCCTTTGTCAACATTGCCCAGTGTTACTCGCAAACGATAACATATTTGTTTACCTTTTAAAACGACAAACGACTTCAGTAAAGTTGTTCCATATTACTGAACTATAAATGAAAAATCGTTTGTGGCGACTGATATAAATAGACCTCTATATCGAGATAACCTGTGTACCTCTCAACACAATACAATAAGCACGAACTACTCTAGGCTTTTATCCCTAAAATATTAATAAAACAAAAAACATGCAACTGACAAATATGTCCGAACTTTTACAAAACACAAGTTTTAAATGAAACAATAAGGCAGGGTTCCCACTACGCCGGATCGGCAGATCTGCCGGAAACCGGACACCGGACAGAGTGTTCACATTACATCGGATCCCGGAAGAAATTCAGACAGTCAAGTACTCACCTCAGTTGAATTTGGACCTGCGCGCACAATGGACGACGAAATTGTTGTGTTGTGGTGGTATCTTAATAGAAGGCAAAATGAAAGAAAACATTGGGTACACCCTATTTTACGGGAAAGGTTTTCACTTGGAACATTGAACTTGGAATGACGTGAGTGGAACACGGGCGGGGCGAGGGGAGCACGAGCGGGGCGAGCGGGGGGCAGATACCGGCACAAACTCGTTCACATAACTCCGGGTCCGGTCGTTTTACCGGCACTTCGTGGTGACAAAACGCTCGGTAAAAATGCCGGGCTCGGCAAAAATGCCGGACCCGGGATAATGTGAATAGCTTCATATAAATTGTACAGCCACTAGCCCTTCCGGCAGATTTACCGGCGCGGCAGATCTGCCGGTCCGGCGTAGTGGGAACCCTGCCTAAAATAAAAATGTAGAAATGTTTTCTTGCGTTTGTGAATGATATGTAATTATGTTTGATAACCTCAGTGTTTTAACTGTAGCTATTATAACAACCAAAATGTTTGATACGTGGTTGCCGATGCCTGCTAGGATAGGCTGTTGGTGCCGGATGATATGCATGCCGTTCTAACTGATGTGATAGAAAAAAATAAAGACGCTGCTTGAGTGCCCTAGATACACTAATAATATATTATTATTTTATTGATAGTTATGTTTTTGTTTTTTATTTTATTTATATTACAATCTAGCCAAAAGGCTAATAAGTAATTCAAAACTTCTACGTAAAAATATTTCTAAGAATGCGTCCAATAACGTCTCAATCCCCCTTATTACAAAAGATGGTCTAAGAAAAACCTAGGTTTTAAAATAGCCCCGTCTCTTTTTTTTATATGATGACATAAGAAAGTGATGGATATATTTTAAATCTGGGTTTACCTTAGTCTTGGTTTAAACCATCTTTTGTAATAAGGGGGTTTAAGTCTATTTTGAGGGGAAGACACTCAGTTCATGTGTTCGTTATAGATAGCACTTTAGTAAGCACTACAGTTTACGCTCACTGTTCACTACACTACTAACTCAAAAAGGAAGAGCTATGAAAATGACAATATTTGTTGCTACGTATTTAGGGATAGCCCAGTTATTGTAAGTTATTGTAGGTTACACGAGTACAGAGCTGAGCATATCGAGCCTGTTATGGAAGAACATCGTAAGCGACACACAAGATGAAATCACGACCTTCACTTTGATCATAAGTGACAAAAGTACTCATTAACTCTTTCTGCAATAATTTAATTGATTATAGGTACTAGCATAGAGCCTAACGTGTTTTGCACTTAAATACAAAAACCGGATATGTCTTATTAACAAGTAAAAAATAACCAATAAAATACCTCTCCTGTAAAATTGTATGTGTCGCTTACGATGTTCTTCCATAACAGGCTCGATAGTATAAAAATGTACGAGTGTGTCCTACAAAAAATAACAAAATATCTAACACACCTGACGTAACTATAACAAAATACTGATATTAGAAGCCACTGCTACGTATTTCGAATAAGGCTAGGACGAAGATTACTAACACATTTTCTCTTTATTTTGTAACCAGCTTACTTTAATAATCCAGTTTCCGTCCATCACACACACAGATTTGTCATACATCTCATAAAACGTGGAATTAAGGTATGAATCCACTTTTACCCCAGTGTTGGGCTGTCTCACGTAAGCCAGGTCTCTAGAGTCTCATCTCGAGCCGACCTCGTATTTTACTCTATTACTTCGTCGCTAAGAGAATCTCCGGATAAATTATGTTGGGAACATGATTACAGATGCTCATGAGAGTATAGAATATAAAAATGTGGCAAGTATGATTGGTTTCCTTTACGGAACAGGCCAACTCCGTCTTCTTCTGGCGGCTGTCAAAAGGCGACTTCTTGTTCTTCTTATTATCTAGTGTCGGCTGTTGACGATGGTGAAACGTCCCGCTCGTCGCCTTAAAAAACCATCACTAGTTCAGATTCCCGCGCCGCGCAGCCGTGCGGGGCGGCCAGTTATCATCGAGCGCTCACCGCGTATACGCGTCTACGCACGCGTCGGTTTTCGGTTTGCATTCATATAAGTTGTACTGTACTTACCTACCGAATAAACATTTTAACCATAACTCCAGTATTTTTACTTCTCGTATGCTCACCTATCCGCTACAGTCGGCAAAAGCTATACAAGAATAGCTAACGCTGTGGTGAAAAGATTAGCCAGTCAGTAGGGTCTACTCCCTAAGCACGAAGTCCGTGGTTTCGGCCTTAGTTACGAGCGTTTCCTACTCCCTCCCTATCACCTACGGACATACGATTATTTCGGGGCCCGAACTAAGAATGAATGACAACACGGTTTGACAGTTGTCCCTACTACCGATGTGTTTTTGGCCGTCCGAAAAGTTGAACTTGACACTTGTTTTGTTCACTCCTACGTTTCGGGCTACTTTCGGACGGGCGACTAACTTCGTTGATGGACTTAGGGAGTAGGCCCCCAGGTGCGCCAGACATAGGTACCATCACTCGTGATGACTTTTAAGCGCCATTTACACGGAGATAGTTTCTCGAAGCGAGACTCAATCCGTCTTTGTTTTTCACTACGATGAAAACAGAGATAGCATGAGACTCGCTTCGAGAAACTATCTCCGTGTAAATGAGCCTTTAGACTGAGATCTATAAAGCATAATATTTAGACTTTGTGCAAACTTGACTTACGTAAAATGGACCATTATTCATAAAGAATTATTTTGTTTGGCTTATAGTCTAAGTTTTTGATAAGTCGTCAATTTCATGGACATAAGCATTTGCTAAGCACGCACTCATAGGGACTCGGAGATTACTGTATAAAATTCGACTTTGACCTAACTGGAAAGTAAAGTTTGAACTAAGTACGCTTTATAGATCTCAGCTTTAATGGACCCCCTGAACCTGCCAAAGGCAACCAAGGGGTAGGGTCAAGAGGATAGGCAGCAGCAGCTTCCTGGGTGATGAATGCTTACCAATGCTTTTGCCGAGCGTCATGTTGTAAGTATTTGGAATGCGTTAAAAGAGCCTCCACGAGTGACAATAACTGAAGTACGTCCGGCGCACCCTGGGTAGTCAGCCTCGCTACCAACCTTGCTGACTGGCTAATCTTTCTTCCACAGCATGAGCTATTCTCATCTCATAGCTCGTGCTGACACGAGAGAGATGGCAATGTTTTTTCTCAACCATCAATTCTAGCAGTTTTTTAGGAGACAAAATGGTTTGTTTACTTCAGATATGCCTTGGAATATACCACAAGTAAACATTGAAAAAAATCTCAAAGTACAGTGTCTTTGATCTTATATGCTTATGTAGGTAAACTGTAGTGTAACTTTATCCGCGCGGCAAGAGGGCACAGGATATTAAAATAGCATCAAAGACGTGCCCAGTCGAGGCACTAGCGATTATACTATCGTAAGTTATGGACGAGAAAATTTTATATTGGAACACTATTTAGTTACGAAGTTTATCAATACCTGCGGTTACCTGGGGAGCTTATAACGTTTTTGTAGTGCATCTGGTATGCTCACGCAGGCACACGTCGATGGCTTCCATGCCATCGTCAGTGGAGGGTTTTTAGCGGTGTAACTATCGTAGTAAACCTTTGTGCGGTGGAGCGGATGCTTTCGAGCCGTTATGAGCGGTGTTTACGTATTGATGAGCAATCGCCGAAGGAGTAGGAATGGTTAGGAAATGGGACTCACCACACCAAGCACTTCTTCGGCAGCGTACGTAGGTATAAAGTTTGAATTTGCAGTGTCCAGTCCTTGGAAGGTTCCTTATGGGTAATGCACTTCACCAGTCTATAAACACTGCACTAGTTATTATTATAAGCGGGGAATGTTAATTTTGCGGTTATAGAAAAAGTTTGCGAAGCCGGCTCGAACGCGCGTAAAGAATATATAATTGTGTTTAATTTTTCTTCCGCAAGTGCATATGGCGCCACTTGCATGACAGCCGAAGTCAATGTTCTTTCTCTCTCTGCCATAGGGGTCAGGGTAATGTGAGGGAAAGGGAAGGATACAGGAAATAGACGAAAGCTCATCAAATCATAGTGTATTTAGCGGAAATAAGTAGTTAATTTGACTATAAGAGTCACAGATAATTAATTAGTGTTGCGGTTTGAAAAATATTAAATTATTGAATTAATTTGGCCAAAACAGTCAGACAGAAATCTGCCTCGTTGCTCTGCAGAGTGCGGGCCAGCTCCAACTCCATCCTGAAGACCATAGCAGGGAGATACGACTCTTCTTTGTTGAATGTCATTGTTCAAAGATGCATGATGAACAATGAACTGGTAACTAAATATTAAGTTTTTAATTAACATAGAACATTCTTTCTCTCTTTTTTAATAAACAACTATGGATGTTATTTATGCGAAATAAAGATTATTTTATTTATTTATAACGCCGCGTGTGGTAAAACATACTAAATTCGTTTCATATTTTTAATCATATCGTAAAGTAGACTGCACATTCGGTTGCAACTGTAAACTATGCAATTGTCAAATGCAGTTTGAAGGCATTTAGGAGGTAGTCAGTGCAACTACGTGACAACTGCCGACTGCATGTGCAGCACACTTGCAAGTTGCAGTTATGATTATGTATATGAAACAAAACACACGCTGACATTTAATTGGTAGTTTTGCTAGAACAAACGTTGATGATGATGTGATCCGACCGATTTCGGCCATGGCGATTGCTTCAGCTCCGCTGTAGTTGTCGTTCGTGAGCTCGCATGTGGCTCATGTAACCAATCTTCTTTGTGAAGATCCTCGCAAATTGCGGGCACGTGAGCGCACCATCTATGTAATTATAGTTAATTGCCGCAGGTGGTCGGTCTTTCAAGTGGTCACGCTTAGCATCAAGCTCAAGCGCCGCTGTAATTCAAAATCATGAACTTTGATTTTAACCAAAGTTCTCCACTCAAATCTTTGAGCGGCTTGCTGCTCCCACCGAGACGGCTCTAAGTCGCACTTGTTAAAGGGACGCTTTAGCACATCTTTATACCTGAGGAGCTGTCCGCCCTGCTTTCGCTTGCCCTCCTCAAGTTCACAATTAAAGATGCGCTTCGCCATTCGCTGCTCCGTCATCCTCGATACATTCATGTCCGCACCATCGAAGTTGACGCCGTACGACATAAGACTCAATGCCACCAACATTAGCCCTGCACAGCACTTCTGTGTTCCGCATGCGATCAGACCATCGAACAAACGTTGTTCAGACCATGGTCTACAACAACTCAAAAGAATCAAATAAAAAAACATTGGTCTTTAAAAAAAACTCAAAAAAGACACCACCAAAGACCCAAGGAGGGCCACCTGCGCAGTCGGTCGCCATGATAGTTCAAGTTATTTGGCGGGAACTTTACCGCGATGAGTACTTTAATGTTACGGTTAATGTTTGAACACATTTGAGCAACATAAGACTTTTTAAGAAAGCCTAGATTTTTTTTCTTTAAATGTTGTTTTCATTCTATGGAATGGTAGTAAACCATGGTCTGAACAAAGTTGGTTCTAGTAAAACAACTAATGAAATGTCAGCGTGTATATTTCACCAAACGCGGCGTTATTAATCCTTCTGTTCCCGATTCACCTTTCGTACGAAAAAACGCCGACTACGAGTAGGGGTGTTTATCGATAAGTTTCTCAATCAGGCTGGCTTGTAAGTACCTAACTTACCTTGTAGCTGCTGCACCAAACGCGTCGTTAAATCGGTTTATAATGTATTATTAATGGTTAGTGCTGTATTGCTATATTTATCTTATAGCTATGACCAGTCGTTATACAGGGTTACTTCAAACTAATTAGCGAAACATCACAAGGTTACTAGATATCATTATTATTTCCTTTAATCATCTACCTACAATAAACTTATTAATTACATTTTTAAATATTTCTATATGAAAAACATTTAAAAATATAAAATATAGTAGCCAACCGGCATCGGGAACAGGGTCCAAGCTACCGGTGGTCAGGGCCTCAGAGAGAAGAACTTCCTAACAATACGCGCCGTGTCCAGAAGTACCGCTTTCTGCACCAGGCCCTTGATCCAGCTGCCCAACGAGAGTTGATCTTCTCTCTCTTTAGATGTTGGTTGAAGCTATCTATCTAATAGATATCATTATTACTAGATAACAAGATACAGCACAACTAAGAAGTTAAATCGATGTGCATGTTCGAACAACCAATGGCAATCGCTGATTTTCGCGCTACCCACACTTATTGCGTCAGCGTAAAGATCATTTTTACTACAGTACTAATAAACATTCGTGGTCTTGAAACCGCACTCAGTTCGGAAGTGATCGGTTTTACGAAGCTTGCCGATGACACTTCTTAGGTCGTAACTACTAGCATGCGCTTTCTTCACTACTGTATTTTTTTCTTTTGTGCTTCTTGTATATGGTCCTTGCAGGCCATTTCTACGTAACTGGCAAGACCTAAAAAGCCAATGGGGGTCGCTGCTGCATTAGTTATTAATTAAGTATCTTGTTATCTAATTATAATAATAAGACAGTCCATGACTGTACTCCAATAGTGCAGCCGTGGATAGTCCCCGGTTGGTGCCCCACCCCATTTTAGATTAAAGTTCTCAAAGGGGCCTCTGCGCGTTGGACCTGTGTCCCCGTGTATGCCTTCGAAAGGACCGGACGTCTTCCGCACGGAAGATGAGCCGTGAATTTAAGCGAGATACAAATAATAATAAGTTTCTCTCTCTGGAGCCCTGACCAGCTTGCACCCTGTTCCCGATGCCGGTGGGCTACTATTTTATATGTTTTTATTTTATATTTTAATATTTAAAAATGTATTTAATATGTTAGTTAATGAATAAAGGAAATAATAATATATTTATTTATCTCTCCACAAAGATTACCTTAATATGAAAACTTAAAAAATAAGAACAAAAAAAATAAAATGCACAGGTCATACAAAGCTCCTTTGCGAGAGACTGGAGTCCGTACTAGGGAAACCCTGTGTTACGGATCACCAGGCCCTCGCCCTATGTTCATTTGATATAAATTCTAGTATTGAACTGCAACAATAACATATGCGCTATTTAGAGATTCATTGGGCAATTCATTAAAGTTTTGGTATATTTTTATTCGAATGAGTTCTATTAATGAAACTTAGAAACCCTGTGAAGTTTCTCTTGTGAATCCGAAGTAACCATGTATGTTTAACTATAATAGAAATAATAACATTTCAATGTCTACATCAGTACAAAAAGGTTCATTCATCAATCTCTTCGTCTCCCGCTCTTTTTGTCGTTCTATTTCAGGAGCGAATCAATGAACCATTCCTCGAACAAACTATAAAAACGTGTAAAATAATCAGAAACTCATTAGAACGGATTATGAATCTTGAAGATTATGGATCTTGGTTATCTGAATAAATGAATTTAATTATTATTATTATTATTAGAACACTTTTTATTGGCATTTATTTGAAAATTGGTTTCAATTTAATTATAATTCATTTTATGTACATTCTTCTACTTATTCTTATGCTATAATGTAGGTAACTACAAAATTTGATAAGTACAAGTTTATTATAATCATTTTAAGTACTTAAATTAAGTTTCTACTAAACTAAAAAGATTGTTGCTGAGAATCGATTCAAGCCGCTCACCGCCTCACTGTATAGTCCCGCGTTGTATGACTGTTTGAAATTCTTAGACTGTAGTAGTACAGTAATGATTGGACCCTGATAACTACTACCTATACTAATGGCCGATTCCTATGATTTACCGAGTGTTATTTGTTAAAATTAAGACTGTTGTATCTTTACTAATAATGAAGCAAAGACTCCATAGCTTTGCATAGTAGACCCTCCCATACGTTAGGCCTCATTTACGGAGACGCGGGGCGTCGCGCGGCGCGTCGTACGATTTTTCTGTTTACTTCGCGACGGCGCGTGCAGCAAACAAACAATGGCAATGTACGATGTTGTTTATGAAGATGCGGCGTGGGCCCCGCCGCTATTGACGCTACGTTTTACAGTAGACGGAGAATTGCAGGAATAGCTGGTCGCAACGCTGCGTGCGACGCGGCGATGCCATCCGCGTGCTCCGCCTGCATTTCAAGCAAACGCGTATAAAATCGCTTCTCCGTAAACGCTCTCATACAACGCCATATGTTTGAATTCAGTGCGGGCCGCGCCGCACAACGCGACGCGCGACTCCCCGCGTCTTCGTAAATGAGGCCTAAGAGTTGTAATGTAACAGACGGCCCTAGGATCTCCTGAGAGCACGTCTGCCACACCAGTTGTAAAGAATGTGTAGAGCATTCTATACCTAGTAGTGTACTTAACAATAATAAGATGCTTATAGAATAAGAGGCAGGACTGCGTCACGTCCCTTGGAGTAGTCAGCGAGTTCCTTCTTGTCGTTACGGCGTCCGTCGATGGCCCACACAGCCATCTGATAGAAACCGGCGGCAGCAAACAGACCGGCTGTAGCATTTAGTCATAGTCATTAGTAGACGTAGACGACAGCCGGTCCGATCGCCGATCTCGTATGTGTAGCAGGAGACGAAGTGAAAAGAAGGGGTCACCCTCGGGCACCGGAACGCATCTCACCCCGGTACCACGGGAGCGCAGGTTCCCGGATAGGTGGTGGAGGCTCAGGCCGTCCAGCCCCCCGGAGTCCCATGTAAAGGCAGGTGTTGCTTAGAGCAGTGTATAGGGAATGGTTGATGTGATGGCATACCACATATAATTAAACGGTCACTCACACGGATTTAAATTTATAATATTTATATCAATATAATATAATAAACAGTAAATCATAGTATCAAAAATCACCATGGTGTAAAACAATCCAAAGTCTAGTCTAATTTAAATTCCTATCTGTCATCAATCAAAAAAAAGTATAAAATATAAAAATGGCCAGTAGGTGAAAACGATCATGAAGGTGATACTACATTACCCCAAAAACCCGGAAAAAAAAATTTTTTACTTAGAAAAACATTTTTTTTCAATCTATAAATTTTGAGGTTAGGAATATATTACCTTGACACATGCATTCATCATTCTATCAAACAATCAAGCACTCACACTAACAGAGGGAGGGGATATGGCTCACGACTACTTTGAGATCAATGGCGCATACTCCACAAGGATATATTTGAGATAATGAAGGCTTATTTTTAGGGTGTCATAACCCGCACCACTTAGAAAACCCAAAGAAAGATAATAGATAATGAAGGCTTATTTTTAGGGTGTCATTACCCGCACCGCATAGAAGAGAATAGATAAGAGATAATGAGGGCTTATTTTTAGGGTGTCATTACCCGCACCGCTTAGAAGAGAATATAGGACACCTCAGGGGAGTTAGGTAGGTCTCCTAGCCTGGGTAGATCCTAATATCCCAAGGGTGTGTATCACCCTTAAGATTAAGATAAAAAAAGGGATCCCAAGGGTGTGTAGCACCCTTAAGACTAAAGTAATAGTCAAGGTAGAAAAGGAAGGAAAGATAGTAAAGAGAAAGAAAAAAAAGGATGGGGATGACAGCCACGTGATGTAAAAAAAAAGCCAAATAGTTCCCAATAATGAAATGAAATGAGATGATTACAGTACAGTATTATAAAAAAAAACAGAATATAGAAAAACAGAATACACAATTTAAAACATTAATTAATAAAAAAAATACAAATGACAGATAGGAAATACAAACGGTAGAGATAAAAGTACTAGAGACTTATGTTGCTGCATTCTGGCTGTGAGCAAGTAAGGCGATTTGAAAGTTATCAAAAAAAAAAAAAATTGTAAGTAAACAGTAAAAAGTATGCAAACCCAAGTTTAAAAATAACTTCTTCTAACTCGTTTCATCGTGAAGTGATGAATGTAGTACTATTCAATGTTAGTAGTAGTGTAGTAGTGTAGTGTAGTTAGTAATTACTAGTAGTAGTAGAGTAGTTAGTAATTACTAGTAGTAGCAGAGTAGTTAGTAATTACTAGTAGTAGTAGAGTAGTTAGTAATTACTAGTAGTAGTAGAGTAGTTAGTAATTACTAGTAGTAGTAGTGTAGTTTAATGTTGTAAGAGTATGAAGAGTGTACTACGTTCGAGTAATGTTTGAAGTATATTGTAAGTACAAGAGGAGTCGAAAAATAGTTCGAAAAATATTCGTACGTGCAAGTAAGTTTTTAGAATTAAAAAAAAATCTTTAAGAAGGTTTAATTCCAACTTAAAAGATCAAAAGAGTTCGCCATTAACCATAAAGTTGTCAAACTCAAAAGAAAAATAAATACGTCAATATAATATGACATATTCACGTTGACATATTATATGTCAATATTCTAATATAAATAATGAGTTATTTTTATAAGAAAATAACTCAGTATTTTATTTCTGTAAAACTTTAAATGAAACGTACGAATCGTAAGTATGAAGGAAATATGTAGGTAAGATAACCGTTCTACACAGAAATAAAACCACACAAATATTCCTAATAGTGAGTAGCGATAACGATAGAAAAATGTATTTTTATAAGAATATTGCGGTAGACGCAATTAACTAGGCTAGCTAAGCTACAACTTGGGTTTACTACAACCAACCAACAAGGTAGAAAGCATAATCATCTACAGCAAAAATATTAACAGACACCTTACATATTCCCGTTTAATTATGCAAGATAAAACGTAGAACGTAGGGTACGGAGGCTCACCAGAATGCAACACAATATCTCTGAAATGACAAATAAATGTTAACAGAGGGTTAGGAGAGAGGGAAAAGAGTAAAAATAGAGAATACATAGAGATAATAGAGGCCGAATGAATATCCAAACTATACAATTCGTAGCTGAATTATTTTAGAATTTAGAGGAAAGGGAGGGGTTCAGACAAAGTTGGGCGCCAAACTGTAATGTAACAGACGGCCCTAGGATCTCCTGAGAGCACGTCTGCCACACCAGTTGTAAAGAATGTGTAGAGCATTCTATACCTAGTAGTGTACTTAACAATAATAAGATGCTTATAGAATAAGAGGCAGGACTGCGTCACGTCCCTTGGAGTAGTCAGCGAGTTCCTTCTTGTCGTTACGGCGTCCGTCGATGGCCCACACAGCCATCTGATAGAAACCGGCGGCAGCAAACAGACCGGCTGTAGCATTTAGTCATAGTCATTAGTAGACGTAGACGACAGCCGGTCCGATCGCCGATCTCGTATGTGTAGCAGGAGACGAAGTGAAAAGAAGGGGTCACCCTCGGGCACCGGAACGCATCTCACCCCGGTACCACGGGAGCGCAGGTTCCCGGATAGGTGGTGGAGGCTCAGGCCGTCCAGCCCCCCGGAGTCCCATGTAAAGGCAGGTGTTGCTTAGAGCAGTGTATAGGGAATGGTTGATGTGATGGCATACCACATATAATTAAACGGTCACTCACACGGATTTAAATTTATAATATTTATATCAATATAATATAATAAACAGTAAATCATAGTATCAAAAATCACCATGGTGTAAAACAATCCAAAGTCTAGTCTAATTTAAATTCCTATCTGTCATCAATCAAAAAAAAGTATAAAATATAAAAATGGCCAGTAGGTGAAAACGATCATGAAGGTGATACTACAGAGTCTATTTATATGCCAAGTTTTACAATGAAAAATGCTACTATTGGTTAGCAAAACTATTCGTTTTTCGCCATAGGAACCAGCCATAACTGATTCACAATTAATTTACTTAAAATCTACGTGTTCAATTGTCTTTTTTCGTAAATAATGCGGTGAACTTCCCAGCCTGGTACGTTGGCATGAATGGCAGATATTGTGTCCATGTCCACCTATAAAATAAATATTCAGGGTGTAAGGAACATTATACTGAAAACTAAAAAAGCGAGTATAAATAGCCTATTATTTTGAATTAAAAATTAGTGGTCTCGGTACATAGTTTCCGACTTTTTCGAATTAGTTTTTTTAATAATTTTATATTTGTCTGATATAAAATAATAACTAACTAATCCTATTAGGATATATTATCATCATATTTGCAAAAATAAAGAAAGAAAAAATACACATAAAAAAAAACAAAAACAAAAAAAAATAAAGCACATAAAAATTAAAAAGAAAACAAAAAATTAAAAAAATGAACGCTCAAATTAAAATAAAAACAAAAAAGAGAATCTTCAAAATAAATTTTGTTGTTGGCAACAAGTGGTCAATCACCTTACCAACTCATAGAAAAAAGCACGGTATGTTGCCAAAATAATACAAATCCTTTTTTCACCACTTGGATATTTTTCAATAACTTTAAATTCAAAATAATGGCCTGAATTCAAGAATGGTATATTACGAATACACCACATGCAACATACATACCATATTAAAGCACAGCCTTACACAGGCAATGTTCTAAGAAACTGTAAACTTCAGTCAGAGCAATCGATTCAGAGAAACAGATTGCAACTACGAAACAAATAACTGCTGTTGAGAATGAATTAAACTTGTTGCGTAAGTTTTAAACGACAATTAGTGACTTGATGCAGTCTCAGACAACATACAAGTAGTAATTGATTCAGTTAATACAGGTAGCTATGGGTAATGCTGACAAGCTTCGTACATTTTTGGACCAAAATCCAAAGTAGCCGACCAAAGAAAAGTATATTTGTTACGTCTTGAGGTTTGCACAGATGGTTTTAATAAAACACAGAATATGATCAACTAGCGCGTCTGCGACACGTCCGTTCGCCACGATGTCTCACGAGATAATGTCGCGTGCGGGTGCATCACAGGGCGCGTCTATTTAATAGTTATTTATCAATATATCACATCTCTCTCTTTCAACAAATTTCAATATAATCACAATCGCTAATCAGAATTATTTATCTTATGTCTAATACAACATAATTCTATTCAACCTAATATTTAAGTTAATATTTAATATAGACTACAATACAATATAATCTTACTAATAATACAATCGGATTGTCATTACTTCTTTGCATAATTAATCTTAATAATCATCTATTACAGTTATAATTATTTTAATCTTCACCTATGTCTGATTGTACATTATTATCATCTTTATTTTTCTCTTCATTATGAATTCTCCATTGTCCTTCTGTTTTCTTAAGATGAATTATATTTCGTCTAAATTCCTGACCTGTTTCATCATTTTTTACATTTATATCACCTCCTTTAGCGCTAATGACTGTGTGTGGAGTAGGATTGAAATCAGGCGTCAATTTATTTTCTTTAATCATATTTTTAACGTAAACCTTTTCTCCTACATTAATTTCATGGTCTACAGCTTTTCTTTTCCTATCTTCAATAATTTTCCCCTTTTCTTTTATTTTTTTATCTTTATCATATACTTCTAAATCAATTCGCCTGTTTTCAATATCTACAACAGAAGGGATTTTGTCTCTGAATTGTCTGTTGAAAAACAACTCTGAGGGTGACTTTCCGGTTGTACTATGGGGAGTGCTATTGTACATCATGAGATAACGAAGGAGATCATCCTTCCAATCAGACTTTTGACACTGGCTAATTTTAAGGCGTTTTATGATGTCGCGGTTTTGTCTTTCGACCTCCCCGTTTTGCTGCGGCCAATACGGTATAGAATTGTAAAGCCTAATGCCAAATTCTGAGCAGAAAGATTTGAATTCCCCGCTAATAAATTGACGCCCATTATCTGAAGTAATACTGACTGGAATACCTAGTCTGGAAAACATTTCTTTTAATACATCAATGGTTTCCTGGGATGTTATGGATTTCATGACTTTAATTTCTTTGTAGCGGCTATAATAATCGATTACCACTAATAAGTTGTGCCCGCTCGGTAGTGGACCAAGGAAGTCGATAGCTATATCAGTCCAAGGCTGCATTGGTAATTCACGTCTCTTCATCGGCACAGGAGGGTTAGGTCCTGAAACTAAGGTACAACTTTTACAACTTTTAACCATATTTTCAGCGTCTTTATCTATTTTAGGCCACCACACTTTAGTGCGTAGTCTACTCTTCATAGCGACAATACCCGGATGACCTTCATGTGCCGATGCGAGTACTTGTTTACGTAACTTCGTGGGAATGATTATTTTATTTCCACGTAGTAGGATTTCGTCATGCATCCAGAGCTCGTGTTCAAAAAGTTTATAGGTATTGACTTTAAGATCCCAATTGTTTCCGGAGAGAGCCATTTTTACCAATTGAATGTCCTCATCATTTCGAGATTTATTAATGATATCCACCATAGATATAGCCATTGGTCTTGCAAACTCTACGATTTTATTAATGTGATGCTCCTCCTCCTTTAGATGCGAGTTTTTATTTGGGCATAATCGGGAGAGGGAATCCGCTATATTATTTTTCCCAGGGCAATACACCACCTTATAATTGTACGCCTGTAACCGTAATACCCATCGTTCTATTCGTGCACAAGTTTTTGATCGGGGCCTAAATATTACCTCGAGAGGTTTGTGATCTGTGATCAGCTCGAATTCTTTTAAACCATATAAATACATATTAAAATGTTCGATGGCCCAAACCAAAGCAAGTGCCTCCTTTTCAGTCTGGCAGTACCTTTTCTCGACATCAGTTAAACTTTTGTGACCAAAAGCAATGATCCGAGGTCCTTGTGCATCATGCTGAATGAGGACTGCTCCTAACCCTACAGGACTAGCATCTGCCATTACTTGTGTTCTGTCGTGTGGATCATAAAACCCTAAGGTGCGAAGGTTACTTAAACTTTTTTTTAAATCTGCAAATGCATTTGACTGTTTCTCTTTCCAGTATTCTGCAATGTCAGCGCGTTTGGAAAGCTTATGCCTTAGAATTTCGCGAATTGGATCAGTCATGGTAGCTAATCTTGGAATCCATTTTCCAATATAATTGACAAGTCCCAAGAAACTTTGAACTTCTTCGACTGATTTAGGTTCTCTGAACGATTCTATTGCTTTAATGTACTTATCAAGGGGTTTTATGCCTCGTGATGATAGTTCATGACCTAGAAAATCTATTTTTGATGCGTTAAAAATACATTTTTTATCGTTAAGGAGCACATTATTTTGTTTTAAAATTGTTAATACATGTTTTAATCTATCGTTATGTTCATTAACATTACTTCCAAACACAACGACATCGTCTATGAAATTAACGACACCTTCACAAGGTAAAAGCATCCTTTCCATGATTTTTTGAAAATGTTCGGGTGCACATGATATCCCGAACTCAAACGTTTATATCGAAATAGGCCTTTATTGGTTATGAACGTTGTTATGTCACGACAATCTTCCCTTATCTCTATTTGGTGGAATGCATCTTTTATATCAAGTTTGGAGAAGATGCATGACTTTCTGAGTTTAGGTAGAAGTTGAGTCATTGTAGGTAAAGGATGATTTTCCCGCATAACAGCTTTGTTTGCACATCTCATGTCGACACATAGTCTTAACGTGTCATCGCTCTTAAGTATGGGTACTACTGGAGAAACCCAAAATGTGGCTTGATCTACAGGTTCGATGATATCTTTCTTTACTAACTCGTCAAGTTTATCATTAATTTTATTTTCAAGTGGAATGGGTACTCGCCTATATGGCTGGCAAATGGGGGTAACAGATGGGTCAACGGCAATACCTAACTGAACGTTTTTAAATTTAGGAAAAGTCTTAGTTTCTATTAAATTAATACTCACCCCTAATTTAAGCACATTGAGACATGTAGCTGTATCTTTTCCCAGTAAATTTCGAGTGCCGTTTTTAATAATATAAAACTTAGCGGTTTTTGTTTTTGATTCAACCGCTATTGACGCTTCAAATGAGCCAAGTACGTCGAGGGGGTCATTTGAACCGTAAGCCATGAAAACTTGATCTGAACCTTGTTGTTGATGAGATACAACAACAGCATTTGCTTTAAGATATTCCCAGGTACTATCATTAATTATATTATTTTTACTCCCAGAGTCAATGAGCATATTAACATTGACTCCGCCTACTTGGCAAGCTATTTCAGCATCATCGACTGGTGGTTTGGTTGGTATTTCATTTGTTTTAACTCTTTTGCTGTCCGTTTTTTGTTTATCTACAACAGTGGTTGCTTTTCGTTTATAATTTCTTGTGCGGCATTGACTTTTAAAATGTCCTTTATAACCACATTTATCGCATACTTTGTCTCTGGCGGGACAGCGCGAATCGTCACTATTGTGGTTTTCACTTCCACATCTAGTACACCGTTTATTATTTGTGTTAACACCCTGAGTTTGGGTTTTGTTCGGTCTTGTTCCAATCCTGTTAACCTGTTCAGTTTGTTTCCCTTGGAATTCCTTCAATTGTCTCTCAACGGTTTCAATTGAGTTAGCTTCTATGATGACTTTATCGATTGTAATTGAATCACCTAACTGTAGTATTTTTTTCCTAAGATCTGATGAAGTACATTTTTCGGCAATTTGGTCTATGAGATCATTGTCTTTGTTGGCAAAATTACACTTGGAACTCTGATTACGTAATCTTATTAGGAACTTTTCAAATTTTTCATCCGGTTCCTGTTTCATTAGCCGGAATACGTGTCGTTCATAAACGAAACTTTGTTTTGGAGAAAAGTAATCATCTAATTTTTTAATAGCTGCTTCAAAAATATCGGAAGATTCTCCCTCTTCCACGTGTGCACCAGGAAGGTTATAATATATATCTTGCAATCCTAGCCCGCCCGTATGCAAAAGTGTTGCACGTTTCTTTAGGGGCTGGTCTATACCCAAGGCTAGAAGATAAATTTCGAGAGCTCGTTTCCATCTTTGCCACCGATGGCCTAATGAAGTCGGATCACTATCGCAGTCGAGAGCTTCTATGGCCGGTAACTGAGACATGTTGAGACAATCTGTAAGTATGAGAAATTCTTTTTATGTAATGCTTATACTTACATAAACGATTTACATTAATTGTTTACATTAATTTAACATGTTAATAACTGTATTTTAAATTGAAGTACTGATGCATATTAAATTTATTTGACGAAATAAACTGAACTTTTTAGGACTGGAACATAACCGTTTTTATTAAATTGCATACACTGATATAATTTTATGCCAGTGTATGAGGAACTTGATGGGATTTCACCATTGGAATTGTTTACAGTGTACTTCTTGTCGGTTTCTTTTCCGACTTGGCTAAAACTTACAGGCACTATTTTTGTTGTTGTGTAGTCAGTAGCTTAAACAAAGTATTTAAATAAATAGCACTACACATATAATTATTTTTCCCCATATTGAATGCATATCAAACAATCAAAACATCACTGTTCTAAAATAAGAATATTATTTATTCATGTTAGTGCACAATAGTAACAAAATGAAGGTATTATAATATAATTAAATGTAACTAACCAACTACACAACAATAGAATATTAATTTTATGTTGGTAAGTAATAGCAGGCACATATTTTAAGACTAACTTGATCGAAGATATCAGTTGACAGTAAGTTGTGTAAATATTAAATAATATGAGTAATATACACATCGCAGCCTTCCCATAATTTTTAGCAAGGTGCATTCCTAACCTGTCCTTTTTTAGATTTAATGTAAGATAAAATACAAAACAAAATTAATTTGAATGCGACATTTGCAATTTATAATCTTTTGTTTACTGATAACTTCGGTCATTTTTGTAGTCCTAATATTATTTATTTTACTCACGTTTTTATTCTCGTCGCCAATGTTACGTCTTGAGGTTTGCACAGATGGTTTTAATAAAACACAGAATATGATCAACTAGCGCGTCTATTTAATAGTTATTTATCAATATATCACAATATTCATATTATGATAGTACATGACTACCTAAACATTTTTTATTACTACGGCGTTCCTCTAGGTCTGATATCTGAGTCACTACATAAGGTTAAAATTTACGATCTTAATAAAAAAAATAAGATTTTTTAACGTTTTATTTAGAATGTAAATAACTTGTTGTTCGATGGCTACCTGCCTCTAAAATAATAACAAGTAACGTTTGGTGTTTGGTACATGTTTTTCACATTCAAATCCTTTTTTAGTTTGACTGAAATGGAATATTTTAACCTTATGTAGTGACTCAGATATCAGACCTAGAGGAATGACGTAGTATTCAAAAATGTTTAAGTATTCATGTACTATCATATTAAATGCATAATTTTCTTTGGCCGGCTACTTTAATTTTTGGTCCATTTTGTCAGATGTCCTTTTAAACATAGCAGTGATGCCTAGCTTGTCGTTCATGCAGGTCAAACCCGGCCCGCACCTCTTGAAATTTCAAATTCATGTGCGAATCAGAATTTTATTATTACTTGAGTTAACGGTAAAGGAAAACGTGAACATGCACAAGAAAGAAGGCTACGAAAAAAAAAATCTGGATTGTGTGTAGTCCGCCAATCCTCACCAGGCCGGCGTGGTGGACTAAGGCCTAAACCCTTGTCACTCTGAGAAGAAGCCCATCAGTGCGAGCGTAACAGGCTGATTATGCTATACTGTACTAATTGTAATTGAATATTGTTCTTTAAATACAGGGTGAAATTGTACTATGAACAACATTTACAATGGGATCAAAACGGAAATCGCGAAAATAAAATCTGCTGTTCTCTACATTTTGACGAGTTATGCGAACATACGAGTAAATTTAGGGAACATCTGTTTTTTTTTCGCGATTTCCGGTTTGGTCCCATAGTAAAAGTTGTTCATAGTGATGAGTACAGTCAGTCTACCCGTGACCACGGCCGGTGAAATTCGGCCGAAACGTCGGGATAAAAGGTATTTTGTGCCTCTTAAAGTTTGTTACGCGAGAAGACCCGATTCAATATTTTTATAATGAGTACAATCTCCCATTTCGGTTTGTCGAGTGTTTACAATTTCACCCTGTATACGTTTACAGGATAATTAATAATATAACAACAAATTAAAGTAAAACTGATGGAATTAGTGAAGGAAGGAGGAACCTGAAGGATCTTACCTTCGTATAAGTCCCATTCCTATGGGGAAGTCGTAGGTGTCTCCATGTTCTGACGCTCCTGCCGCGTCCAAACACATCTCCTTTGCCCACGCGGCCAGTCCTCGCTCTTCGTCCGTACCTGATGCATATTAGATAGTAGTTTTATGTCCCACACAGTTCTGGTAAGCAGCAGCTAGTACATCAAGGAGATAGAAAATATACTACAGCAAACGCTTTGCTGCTGAAAAAACCGGTCTTAGACAAAAGAACAGTTCGTCCCTTTGTTAGTAAATTCATCAAAGAGCGAGATTTTGGGGTAGGCAAAAATAAAGAGAACTGATGAAGACGAATCACACTAGGCCAACTTCGTGGACTAAAGATAAAAACTCTTCTCATTCCATGAAGAGACTCGTGCCTAGCAGTGGGTAATGGGCTGATTAAAATACTTTTGCTTTGCAACATAAAAAGAAGCAGCGGTTTAATGTACGATTTACAACTGGCGAAGCGCATCAGAGCGGATAGAAGCGCAATTTACAATGCAAGAAAGAGAATTGAAAATATACTAATTATAACAGATATAAGTCAATTTTCTTTATTGTATTAATGCGCTCCGTTGCGCGCAGACTTGCGCCTCTGCAGAGCGCTACGTTTTGACGCGCTTCGTAAAGTGTAAATCATAACCTAAAAAAATATTTATGATACGATATGTTTACTCGCGTGCATATTACGGCATTTCCCGACTAGTTTCGGACCCAAACGGAGCCTTTAATCATGAGCTGCACAGTTATAATACAAAAATAACCTAAAAAAGTTAAACACGTCTTACCTGGTATTAAATTATCCAGCAGACACCCAATGATCCCGCCCACCAGAATGGACGTGGACAACAACACTTGCAGCACAGCATCCAAGGCCTCCGCCCCCGTCTGTATGACGCCACTGTGGGCGGCCATCCACCGTGTCAGCACAAGAGGGAAGAATATACTGAACCCAATGATGTACAGGTTCCGGGAGCTGTTGAGGTTTACGTACTGCAGCGCTGACAAACCTGGACATAAGATCAAGCATGCTACAATAACTCCTTGACTCTGGAATCAAAATAGCCTCATAGAGTGTTGACTGGCACTGGAATGAGTGAATATCCAGAAGGTTGGGAACCGCGCGGATTGTATGATTAGGAAAGTTAAGCTACGCTTTGCGCGGTTAGTCCGTGGATGGATGAGCGTTCGTTACACATCGAGACTCTTCCCTGCCTTGGAGAGCACGGTAAATCGTTGGTCCCGGGTGTCATACGATTACCTATATGACAGTCGTTACGGGTAAACAGAAGCCCGAAAGTCTGACAACTGTGGACCAGTAGTGCCTATAGTTCAACTTTTCAATATTATCATCGTATTACAAAAGCTGTACATTAAACCGTCGGTCCCGTGTGTCATAAGCATGCCTATGAAAGTCGTTACGGGTAGTCAGAAGCTCGAAAATCTGACAACAGATCCACCCTAGGATATCGGCATTGCCCAGTATCTGGGTTGCTGGAAGACTGGAAGCTGACCCTAACTTAATTGGGGAAAGGTTAGGCAGAACGAACTGGAATGCGTGAATATCCTGCGAGGTTAAATCCTATCAGGTCATATTAAAGTCATGGAAGTACAAAAAAAGAGCTTTCACGAGTGACGATCGTTAAGTACGTCCGGCGCATTTTGTGCAGTCAGCCTCACTACCAACCTAGCTGACTGACTAATGCTTTACCACGGCATGTGCTGTTCTCGGGTAGCTCGAACCGATACGAAAGAAGAAGTACAAAATTGTCCTGCAATTGTAACTTGTATTTACACTTAACTTTAATAGAGAAACTGATATTATGGGTACATACCGAAAGCCGATATCATGCCGAACATGACGCAAAATAATCCACCCACGATTGGCTGTGGGATGATGATGAACACCGCCCCCAGCTTGCCCACTACACCCTGCACCACCATCAGACCTGCTGCCCATTGCACAACCCGACGGGACCCCACCTACGATACGGGTACAGAGATATTAACTCCTGGCTTCAGAAAGCTATCAAACATCATGTCAAGTGATGTGCACTCGAAAGCTTTGAATCCGGGTCATTACCATAAACTTTAATATCTCGGAATGCTAGCTTATTCAAGTTAAAGTATTTTATACACTAGAAGTTTTGTTCCTTAATTTTATTTGAATAGTATTAAAAAGTCTATAAAATACTTTCCCTGCGTAATGGAGGTAATGGAGTTTCCCTGCGTGATCATATCAGAAATGATGAGACCCGCAGGAAAATCAAGGTAACCGACATAGCCCGAAGAATTGCCAAACTTAAGTGACAGTGGGAGGGGCACTTTGCTCGCAGAACGGGTGGATGGTGGGGCCGAAAGGTTCTAGAGTGGCGACCATGTCAGGAAAGCGCAGCGTGGATAAGCCTCCCACAAGGTGGACCGATGTTCTGGTGAAGGTCGCGGGAATCCGCTGGATGCGAGAAGCACGGAACCGTTCGATGTGGCGATGATTGGGGAGGCCTATCTCCAGCAGTGGACGTGTTTCGGTTGAATGATTCTGATGATAATGGAGCGATCATTCTCAGTTTTCGAGATATAAAGGTTTATGTTAGTAACCACGATTCATTGTAATTCCCGAGTGTAATTGGTTGTTAGTATTTAGGTAGATCAATCACATTCATTGACATAAGATTTGACAACAGATTAAATGGGTCACCCTTTCAGACACCGGGAGTAAGTATGTCAGATTAATCGTTGCCTTGCTGATAAGGGCATAATCGGCTCTTTGAGACAAGATTTATTCTCCAACGAATGACTTCATTTGCGTATTCAAAGGTCCCGGATAATAGGAAAACGCAATTTATTAGAAACATAGTACTTCCTTATACTATATTATTATAGCGCGGAGCAAATACAAAGAGAAGATGTTGTGATGCGAATTTCTGATAATACGATGCGTGACATTTCGCGTGGCGAAGGGAATGATAGGGTGTTACCCAACCAATTGATCGATCGTCGATCGATGCCATCGAACGATATCGGTCGTCGTTTTTTCGATCGATTGTTATAGTAGAAATTATCGATTGACGTCGACTAATCCATTACCATCGATCGCCGATCGATCGATTGGTGCGGTAATACCCTTACACCCCGCCTTCTATAATTTCCATATAGCGGGGAATAGCAAAAACTAAAAGCTTCGGATAATATAGATAACTAACACGTGGTTTAGCCATATTACGCTAGATGTCTCTAGTGTCATAAATGTAATAAATTACGTATAAAATTACTTAAATGTGAAACGTGATGCCATGGAGGCATCAGAGCGTTTATCCGAGTAGCTATGTAAGATAATACCACAACACTTCTTCTTTTTCTTTCAAATAACAAAGAAAATAATAAAATGGGATGGGAGCACGAACGTAGTGCACACAGGACGAGTGCTGACAGACTGACAAAGGCCACGCCCACCGTGATGACGTCATGACTTAGTATCACAGTGCACAGTAATTGTTTAGGCCAACTCCTCTTTATATTTTCTTCATGGTCTATTGGGTGTTAGTTAACCGGTAAATCCTAGCAAGTTTTATTGCGCAAGTTGACATCTGCAACCATCTTTCAAACTATACACACCCACAGCAAGCCGGCTTCAAACTCAAACTCAAAACTCATTTATTCAAAATAGACTAGAATTACTTAGTTCTTTTTGAACGTAAATTTTACAAGAGACAGCCCACAAAAAAGCCCTCCCTTCACCGCTTCCTAGTATTTATGCTGTGAAGAAGAAACGCAACAAACTCCCCAGCAACACAGTTCTGTCTGTCAGGTGAATAAATTAATTGAGTCTATCAAAGTCAAAGTTTTTTTATTTCAAATTGACCAAATTACAAGTGCTTTTAAAACGTCAAAACTAGGTGCACGGTTCCTAAAGGTAGGTCTCATGGAGAAGAACCGGCAAGAAACTCTATAGATACTCTTTTTAAATAATAAATCATGACAATTTCACTACAGTATCGTGAGAAAAATAGTATGAGAATAATGCAGGTTAATGTAAGAAATAAACTCGTACTCGTATATGAGTATCTTGCAAATAGAAAAATACGCCTTTTGGGATTGCCATAGCAGTTAAGAGCTGACCAGTCCCGACAGACGGCACCCGTTCACGAGCATGACGTGCACGTGAACAGGTGCCGTCTATACAAAGAAAATCATAATATTTTTTACACTAATGCTTCTGCAAGTTTTACAAACTAAGCAAGCACTTGCTGCAATAACTTCGACAGTACAACTTGCTAGTGAAAATGGCGCATTAGAACCGTCTGTTCTAAAATCATTTTTTTTAAATTAAAGCACGCATCCGCATATTTTTCGAAACCAAACAAAAGTAATTATAAAGCTCTGAAAATCAACTGTGTTTTTTGGTCGGACGCTTTCAACCAGGCGACCACAAGGTAAATGCAATACCACACTGTGCTCGTAACCGACGCCTGTCGCTTCCATTCTCTTTCGTTTAATTACCGCAAAATAACGAAGTTTCATTTATAATAGCTTTTGAAATCTTTCCGACATTTTTAATACATATCTTGCCTGTAGTCTTATCAATTTTAACTGATGGGCACAGATCTCCCAAAATGAAAGTAAGAAACAAAGAAAAAATATTTATTCTGGACTCGCACAGGGAGTTATAGAAACAAAAACAATAATACAAAAAAAGGATAATAAATTAAACTACCTGCACGAGGCCGAAACAGACTCCTATATCAGCATAACGGTACGACAATTTAAAAAAAAAAGTCGCAACGCTGATTTTGAGATAGGACCATTGTGATATTTCCTATGTTGATCATGGTCCAGCGGTGAGCAGAGCAGTAGGCTAGCTAATTCAGGTTTTTTAACCTGGTAACGTGCCGGAATCCTGCAGGTGTCTTTAGTATCACAATGTTTAGTTCCGTTTCTGTTATCAAACAATTTGTCCATTACAGAAGATTCGACTATTAAAGAAATCTACATGTCTCCTGCTCCAACACACACAGCCTATAGCCAACACAGCCTGCAGAGTGCAGATTCAGCACTGTACCACTGGTATTTCCTGCTTATCAACTGTCTGGTATGTTTGATCTACCAAGTTACAGTGCGGAGCCTTACGTCAGAGCACCCAGCCTGTACTATAACAAGTACGTTTTACGCAGAACAGTGCACTTACCTTCGTGACGCCGATGGCTCCGACGTTCTCTCCGAACGTGTTAGTGCCATTGCCGGAGCCCCAGAGCCCCGCCAGCACTGTTCCCAGCCCCTCAGTGCCCAATCCGCGATTGATAGCATGCAACGGTGGCGGTGGAGCAGCTGTTTGGATCATAGAATTTGGGATTACATCTAAGTCATGTTGAACAATGCAGAAGATCCTGTTTTTCTTGTTTCTAGGTTAATTATCCGGTTGATCTAATTTCTAGGCAGTTATCGCGTTTGAAGGCAGTCAAAAGCATGAGCTTTTCGACACAAATACTACAGAGAGAGAGGGTTCATTAAAATGGACGATGCCTAAGTACGTGCAGCGCACCCTGGGCAGTCAGCCGCGCTACCAACCTTGCTGACTGGCTAATTTGTTCACTACGGCATGAGCTATTCTCAAATAGTTCATGTTGACACGAAAAGAATAAAGAGAGATAAAAAAATTATCACGACGTTAAGGAGTTGCTTATAATCGGCCATTTACATATGTTACACACTTTTTTATCATCCTTATGGATACCCTTGACTTTGGACAAGGCGGAAGATTATATCGGATTCTTACCAACAAAAAACACGACTGAGTTTTTAGAAGACTTATGGCCGGTTTTGTGGAATTCGCTATTTAATTCACCTCAACCCCGGAAAGAATTACAATATTTACTTATTTTATGAATACAAACTAAACTAGCTAACTAATTAAACTGTTCCGTCACTTTATTAAAACAGAACTTGGAACGGCTTTGACTTCTTTCACATACCACACATCCTCGCCGTGGTTGGGTAGTAGCTGATAGACTCCACAGTACATGCAAGTACTCCAGCCAACATACCCAACACTCCTGCTACGCTGACTGTAGGTGCGCCCCATTGTCCTGTATAAATAGTAGGTACATTTCATATTACTGTATACAAGTACAATCAGCCCATTATTGTCCCACTACTGAGCACGGGCTTTAGTCCACGATAGAGATGGGTAGCTATTCTAATAACTAGCCAAATAGCGGCTATTCAAAAAATAGCCACGGCTATGATATCCGTCAACGCGATAACTAGCTATTGGCTACTGGCTAGCTAGAGTAGCCAGAATATCCGACAAGTTTATGGCACAGCCGGAAGGCACCACAGAGTATAAAACAACTACATTTTGCTTGCAGCCGCCCCGGTAGCCGATAGCTGAGTAGCTGGCTAGCCGGAGTAGCCGGACTAACTACGTCCAATTCTAGCCGAGAGCTTGTTTTTTTAGTAAAAAACATACAAACAACGACGGAAAGAAATTACTTACTTAAAAAAAAAGTATCAATAAAAACGAAATCATAATAATAAACTTATTATTGTCATCTAAACTTATTGCCACGGTGAAGATCGAACTCGAATCGCCTAGCTAGTTTAGCTACGCCGCCGCTAGCGCTAGTCGGTTAGTGAGCCATTTATTCAATAGCCAAATAGCTAGCTAGCTAACTGTCTATTTCACCACAAATAACCGGCTAGCTAAGTTATTGGAATTTCGCCTAGTTATCCATCTCTAGTCCACGATGCTAGCCAGCCGGTCCTAACATGCGCAGCGCGACTAAATATTGCTGTCGCATTATCTCGCGTCGCGACGAGATAATGTAGGACTTATCTCAGCTTAGGCTTGCTGGTACGAGTTGGTGGACTACGCACATCATCGAGAACTTTTTTTTTTGGTGTCATTTCTTTTCCTTCACCGTAAACGCAAGTAACAATCAAATTATGATCTACACATGCTTTCGAAAAGTCAGAGTAGCGGGCGTGATAGGCTTTCACTACTGCTGAGATATAGACCCCTAAAAACTATTTCTGGATCCTCCAACTACTTCCTTTCATCATACCCGGTAAACCGTCAGAGCTTTACAAAAAAGTTTTCTTTGTTCCCGCTAATCCTTTGTCCAAAAGAGAGTATTATTGTAATACGTCCCACGAGACAGGGTAACTGACCGTATTACAGAATGTTCCTCAAGTCCAGTTTGAACTCCAATCACCTGATCACTCTTTATCTATAGAATCAGGCATCAGCCTTATTCCAAAACAGCAATTGAACTATACTCAGCAGAATCGATACTCAAATCGAGCCTCAAGCAGGGTAACGAACTGTGAAAAGTCAAACTGAAGTAAATTGTCAAGGCAATCTGTGCCCAAGCGCAGTCTCGACCAGTATGCTAACCTCCGGTTACTGAGTTAAGAATTCTAGGATAAGCAATACTTTACACGTTCCGGGACACTCCGTCGAGAGGCGGAATCTGATTTTTCATCAAAATGTACACACGAATCTTCCATACATTTTGATTCAACGTCTGATGACGTTGTGTAAAATCATGCACATTTTATTTTGAGTGATACGACACACCGCTTCTCGACGTGACCGGCGGGACTGAGGCAAGGGGAATGTATACGCACACATCCGCCGTGGAACGTTGTGTCACAACGTAGGTTTATACGATTATGGCAAACCCCCCCAACATGGATAGAACAAAGATCTGGTGAAGGTCGCGGGAATACGCTGGATGCGAGAAGCACAGGACCGGTCGATGTGGCGATGCTTGGGGGAGGCCCATGTCCAGCAGTGGACGTTTTTCGACTGAATGATGATGATGGATCTTAGATTGCTTACCTGGATATGGCACTCTGAACCACGGCGCATCTTCAATGATGTTCAGCTTGATGTCCGTCCTAGCAGGGTGCTCCGGTGGAAACACGCCGGTCACGGTGAGTATTGCGCACAACGCCCACATAATCACTATTGTTAACAGTACCTACGAACAAACTATTTTAAAGAAAACAATACTAGGTAGGACGGATATCGTGTTTTTCTTAGATGTACAGAAATACTACTTTTCTATAAAGGATTCTAGGTACTTAATCTTTCTTGAGTTTTAACAAAAGTATACAACTGGGGATCTACTCCCTAAGCACGAAGTCCGTGGTTTCGGCCTTAGTTACGAGCGTTTCCTACTCCCTATCACCTACGGACATACGATTATTTCGGGGCCCGAACTAAGAATGAATGACAATACGATTTGACAGTTGTCCCTACTACCGATGTGTTTTTGCCCGTCCGAAAAGTTGAACTTGACACTTGTTTTGTTCACTCCTACGTTTCGGGCTAC
Organism: Amphipyra tragopoginis; assembly: GCA_905220435.1. Classification (NCBI taxonomy): domain Eukaryota; kingdom Metazoa; phylum Arthropoda; class Insecta; order Lepidoptera; family Noctuidae; genus Amphipyra; species Amphipyra tragopoginis. Next base: position 28,467,727 of record HG991994.1, read on the forward strand.
TTTCGGACGGGCGACTAACTTCGTTGACGGACTTAGGGAGTAGGCTCCCTGATCATAGAAGATAAGCCTATTTTAAAATTATAAGCTTACAGAACAAAACGCAATTCAGACTACGCTATAATATACAAGGCTAGTCAGAAAGGGTGTTAAAGTACCCATAATAATGAGTAACTTTTGTTCTAGCACTTTCCCCAAAACTCAATAGTTTAAAGCTATGTCTATACCAGTGCGCTTTCACGTTCATGTTGCGTCTTCAATTCAATTCAATTCATTTATTTTCACATAAAATAGGGTACATTATGGTCTTAAGGTATTACAGTGTTCAGCCCATTTTGTCTTAGATAGACATGTCTTCGTCTGAAGCATGCGTGAAACGCCATAGCGCATGCCTTAACACTAATTCGACGTCAGCGCATGCCCCTAGCGCACGCTAATCCGTCTATTGTATGTCGACTGACGACTGACCGAGGCGCACCGGTGTAGACGATAAGCTGCATGCGTCTTATGGCAATCAATATTCCATGCGCTTGACGCAAGAGGAATTACAAGTTGAAAGCGCAAGATGAACATGAAAGCGCACGGGTGTAGACATATGAGAAATAGCTGATTAAAAATTACAAAAAAAAAAATGCTAGTTTTCTATCTATCTTCAGCTATAATCAGCTGTGTTTACATTTTAGATCATATTTGGGGTCACGAAATAGAAGCTCCATTTTCTGAGTTTTAAAGTAGGGACGAAGAATTTTTGAAAAAACTAAATGAACATTATTTTACATGGAAATAAAAATTATCGAATTTTTAACACTTGCTTTAAAACCGTCGTCAGTGATACTTTAAGTGGCCTGCGACTTAGTACCCCCTTTCTGACTAACCCTGTACAGCATATAGTATAAATTGTATAGCACAACGATATCGCTTAACATACATTTCATATAGACACGTTCATACGACGCTATCCTATAAAGTATTGGCTTGCTGTACGCGATAAACTTGAGCGATTCTCAGAGCTATATCATTCGATTCTTAGGCCCCCGCTCCGCTTCACTTCTACCCCGTCTGTCGCCCGACGGATTGCCGTCAAATAACTTACTATACGTAGTAGACCGGCTTGTGATGTAGCGTATAGTGTGAACGTCACATTATAGGTATAGTTATATCTTATGACGCAATATGCTTTACTATAATATAGCGAAATGGTATAGCGTAATCTGAACTGCGCTTAAATTTACAACAATAAATTAAAAAAAAACCGGCCTGGTGCGAGTCGGACTCGCGCACGAAGGGTTCCGTACCATTATCTATAAAAACGGCAAATAAAATATCGTTTGTTGTATGGGAGCCCCCTTAAATATTTATTTTATTCTGTTTTTAGTATTTGTTGTTATAGCGGCAACAGAAATACATCATCTTTGAAAATTTCTACTATCTAACTATCACGGTTCATGAGATACAGCCCGGTGACAGACGGACAGCGGAGTCTTAGTAATAGGGTCCAATTTTACCCTTTGGGTACAGAACCCTAAAAACTTGCAGCCTAAAAATCATTTTATTCAACAATCTGGCTTAAATCTGGATTAACACAATGAAAATTATTGAACTGCCAAATTGAAAACGATTCCTATTCCGAGGGAGCTACGCAATTAGAAGACAGCCCCTTGATTGCGAAACGTTTCACACTCATAACTTTCACTGTGAAAGTTCAATAATGTCCATTGCACGGAGTACGTGCCAAACTTTTTGGCCGCTCTGAAGTAAGACTAGGTTGCTCAGTAGCAAAATACTGACTGTAAGGGACGGTGTACCGAAAACTGAAACAGTGAATTCAGCCCATTATTCTGAATCGAAAATAAGTGGTGTTTTTTCACTTACGGGATCGGTTCCTGGCTGTCATCTGCCGTCATGACTGGATGCGCTCCGGCCGGTCTGTTTGCTGCCGCCATTTTCTATCAAATGGCTGTGTGGCCCATTGGCGAACGCCGTAACTACGAGAAGGAACTCGCTGACTAACCCAAAGGACGTGAAGCTATCCTACCTCTTATTCTATAAGCACTTTATTGCTGTTATGTAATGGACTAGGTATTGAATGTTCTACACCATCCCTACAACTGGTGTGGCAGACGTGCTCAGGAGACTCTAGGGCCATCTGTTACATTACACAGGTTACCAAAAATTGACACAGTGAATTCAGTTCATTATTTTGAATTGAAAATCCTTGGAAAATATCAACGAAATCTTTCGAATATTCTGATTTATAAAAAAATACATTTTATTTTTGCACCGTGCTGTGTGTCCTAATAAGATTGCTTATTTTACAGCAGAGAAATGTAAAATTTTTGAAAAGAAAAATCGGAAAATTCCGAACAAAGTTTCCACTTATTTTCAATTCAGAATAATAATATATGATAATAGGCTGAATTCACTGTTTCAGTTTTCGGTACACCGTCCCTTACACCTGTTATAGGGATTAATCTGCTACTGCGCAAGCATTTGCCTGACTTCAGAGCGGCAATAAAGTTTGGCGCGTCAAGATGCTTTAACTATCCGTCTTCTTGACAACTATGCACTACGCAATAAATATAGATGTATTATCAAAATACCACCATAAAACTGTGCCCGAGAATAGCACTTAATTACATAGGACTAAATTCCAAAGGTGAAACCTGGGTGTACAGACTCCCGTAATAGGAGAACACTTCTGCTTACCCCTTAGGGGATAACAAGCGTGAGTGTACGTCTGTGTATTATCAAAATGAGAGCTTTTACGATTACAAGTGTGTTACGCTATTTGGGGGCCGGTCTAATTACCGGGAATAGTTTGAAGAGCGGGAACCAGGAAATGGTGATTCCCTTGCCCTTCTTCCAAGTCAGGGTTGGTATGCTAACGTTGGTCATGCATTGTGAGAATATTGTCAGCAACGTGAAAGTTCTGTAACAAATAAAAACTACTTACAAAACTTCCTTAAGTAAGTGCAACGCTTGAGGATGCTCAATCCTAGCTAATACATATTTTATATGCGAAAGTACCTAAGTTTGTTTATTACCTTTTCACGCCTAAACCATTGAACCGATCATCCTTAGTTGTACAGAAACGGAGATAACGGTACCTTTCATCCCGAAAAAAAGTACTGTTCCCGAGGATAATAGCAATAACGTTCATAGATGGCGCCACGTGTCTTTCGAATCACGATTGAATTATATTATTATAGAAACTTTAGTAGTGTGTCAAGAGTTTTTTTGAGCTTAATTAACGCGAGCGAAGCCGCAGGCAAAAGCTAGTACTCAATATTTTATTGCGTTCCACAATGTATTAATTATTACAAGGTTTTACAAAAGATGTTTGATCATCATGGACCCTGTCGGGCACAGCAAAAATAGGAGAGAGGAAGAGTGCTAAAAGAAAGTAACATTCGGATAAACATTAAGTATAAGTACTAGATTATGTAATGTTATATTACGTACTAGCGGTCGCCAGCGGCTTTGCCCGCGTGGATGTCGTCTATCGCGTATTCCACGTTTTTCTCTACTATAATATGCATGTATTATACATATAAATCTTCCTCTTGAATCACTATCTGTTAAAAAAACCACATCAAAATCCGTTGCGTAGTTTTAAAGATCTAAGCATACATAGGGACAGACAGACAGCGGGAAGCGACTATGTTTTATACTGTGTAGTGATGTACTTGTAAGGATTTTATTATTTCTCGTATCTATACGCTTTTCGCTCGCCTAGGGATGTGAGAAAATACCCAATATAATATTTTCAAACATCGACATAAAAGTATACACTTTTATGTCGGTTTATAGAAACGGAACTTTTTTTATATTGGTCGGTGTTGTGTCATTCAGTGTTTTCAGGCGATAAACATGTTCAAATTTTGATTTAGTCGCTTTTGACTCTAGTCCCAACTGATGGTTAGCACAGACAGAATCTAAGATGGAGCACACGAATCAAAGTAACAAAGATATAGAAGGATTCCCCTATACCCCTCTGGCTCTCACATACACACGACTGAACACAGTAAACTGCTTGGCGCCGGACTTTAATGTGAGGGTGGTAGCTAGCCAGGCAGGCCAGATAGGACTTACTACCAATCGTGCTGGGTTTTGTTGATTCTTACAGCACGCGTCTATTTCCAGGAAGTTTTATATTCTAGCCTGTCCCACCCACGGGATAACAAATAGATGAAAAATTTAAAATTGTATAATGTATCGTGGTGCCATTTTTCGTACTCTTCTGTACAGAGCTGTAGCTTTCTATCAACGACATGTATGTATCCATAATTTTTGAAAGATATTGAAAAGCCATTAATTGCGGCTGGATCACCAAAAAAAACGGTATACAAATTCAGACTTAGTAAAATTCTTCACAACGCAAAAATATGAACGAGTTACACGAGCTTTTTATAAAGAGGTTCCAAAGAAACATTTAAGCGTTTTATTCAAAGCATTTTCCTTGTCGTCTTGGCGTGAATAAGTCCACATCTGAAACGGTTTCGTTTAAGCGCCACTGGGTCCGCTCAAGTAAAGAGATTAGACTAGTCTAGATCCTTTTGTAACCATTCACCTGATTCAACACTATTCTTAGATACATTCATGTTACTATCTCATTGATTTTGTATGTAGGCGTAAAGTTATATAAATGGCCAGACCTTTTACACATAAAAGCGATATTTTTTCATAAATCCTATCCTACTTATAATATTATAAATGTGAAAGTTTGTAAAGATGGATGTTTGTTACTCACTCACGTATAAACGGTTGAACGGATTTGAATGTTGGCTTGATAGACCATGCCCTTTATTAACACATAGGATACTTTTAATCCAGTTAAATGAAGTAGAGTTCCTAATAGCTAGCAGTGGCGAAGGCTCCATACAACTCGATTCCTATCGGCTTCCCTTTCGAAACGAGTAGTTACTGGAATTCACGCATCACACTTGAGCAAGGTAGGCATTTTTTGATCCGGCTTCCCTTTTAAGAAAATTCACCCTTCGCCACTGATAGCTAGTAGATGATAAATACAGGGTGTCCCTGGAAGTATGGATCAAATCGAATAGGGGCGTGGGCAAGGTCATTTCCAAACTTTTAAACTTTGAGAATGTCGGTGTATTTTTTTACGGTTCAAAAGTTATGATCAATTTTAGTTTTTTTCAATCACTTCACATGGTACCCAACGACGACACGTTTGACGACACGTTTGATGCAGAGGCTAAGCGATTGGTTTCTGCGCTACGGGTCGTGGGTTCGATTCCCACACGGAACAAAAATTAATATGGCCTACAGATGGTTGTTTCGGGTCTGGGCGTTTGTTTCTGAGATTTGTGTCAGTAAACGCACTCACGATACAAGAGAAATCTTAGTGAGGGGCAAAGTTTTCTTTAGAAAAAAAAATTAATAAGTGCTAAATAACTGTACATAATAACAAAGGAGATAATTATGGTATACATAATGTATGAATGAACTTTAAAAAGGCTTTAAAATGAATAGTTACACTTTAACTTCAAACTCCCCAGAAATAAAATAACAGACAGCTGGAACGTAGGTTAGATTATGTTAGAACTGTGACCACTCAACGCACGAGCCAGAGGAGTGCTGGAACGATTCTCTCGGACCAAGTAATTCGTCCGAGGCTTCGCTGATCACTTTCCACCATTCGTTTAGTCACTACATAGTACAAAACAAAGTCGCTTCCCGCTGTCTGTCCCTATGTAGGTATGCTTAGATCTTTAAAACTACGCAACGAATTTTGATGCGGTTTTTTTAATAGATAGAGTGATTCAAGAGGATGGTTTATATGTATAATACATGCATATTATACCTAGTACCCGTGCGAAGCTGGGGCGGGTCGCTAGTATAATATAAAATAAATAATCAGAAATCACTTGTTTCTGAACTCACCCAGAGTTCAGAATCAAGTGATTTCTGATTGATTATAGTGGGAACCATTAATATTGTAGTGGAAAGCATTATTTTTGAAGCGTGCCTTAAACATTTGTGGCATTTTAAAGTATTTTAAATAACAAAGTTGTTAACCCATACACAGTGTGTGTATTAAACACGTGTAACAATTTATTAAGGTAGGTCGGTATGTATGTATTTATTCCTTCCGCTACGACCGCTTTAAATAAATATGTGCTAAAGCAATCACACGTTCCTTTCGCTGAGAGCTAGGGTTGGAGCCGGCGTATATTCAATTACTGCACAGTCTCTTCGCGTAATCTAATCATTTATCTGAAGGAAAATAAAATGTATTGGCTTTCACTTGTCATAAAAACGTTGTAGAATTAGAACATGGTTATCACAAAATAGTAATGATAGCCTAGCTCTTGAACACTTGTCTTCCATTCAAGAAGATCTGAGTTCGACCTCCGAGACTTTTCGTCTTTCGACTTTTCACGTGCGTATCTTTGATTATTTATGACATGTATAAGGGTGCCTTTCCACCAGAGATGTGCTATGCAGCTATGCTGCGATAATGTAAAAGCAGAGCTGCGAAACTATGTACGAGTACCTAACCGTTTCCACTGATGCTAAATTAAGTAGCGAAGCGAGTAAAATGTGCTATGAAAATGCGCCGCCTCAAGGTAGCTGTGCGGGGTAGATGCGCAGCTCGAGCTATGCGACGTATCGACACTAGGGAAGGCACGGGGAGCGGCGGCGCGGTGCTCTGGACATAGCAACACCACTCGCGACCATCCATAGCACGCATCCATAGCTCGCATCCATAGCTCGCATCCATAGCTCGCATCCATAGCTCGCATCCATAGCACACATCCACAGCACGCATCCTTCCACATAAAAAACGTAGCTTAGTTGAATCAGTTTCCACCAATGCTATGATATGTGGACCAATGAATATGATTGGTGGATATCAAACGCATCGATAGCAACGTTGCACAGCACATTTCTAGAGGAAAGGCACCCTTAACGGTAAAGGAAAACATCGTGAGGAAACTTACATAAACAACGGAAAGTTTTTTTGCGATTTTTGACGTTTCTAGTACACCAGCCTTAGTTCGAACCAACCGGTCCGACAGAGTCTTTTGATCCTTAAGGGAAATAGGATCGACTGGTATCATAAACGACGACGTCTGTGGTCTAGTGGTTCGAGTATCGGACTGCTGATCACGAGGTCGTGGGTTCGATTCCCACAGGACACAAATATTTATGTGATGAACATAAGTGTTTGTGTTGGTCTGGGTGTTTCTTATGTATTATAAGTATGTATTTACAAAAAAAAAAAGTATATAAGTATTGTATCCATTGTCTAGTACCCATAGTACAAGCTCTGCTTAGTTTGGGACTAGATGGTGCTGTGTAGAAAATGTCCCAAAAATATTATTATTATTTGTATCTCTTTGGACATCACGGCTCATCTTCCGTGCGGAAGATGTCCGGTCCTTTGGAAGGCATACACGGGGACACAGGTCCAACGCGCAGAGGCCCCTTTGAGAGCTTTAATCTAAAATGGGGTGGGGCACCAACCCGGGACTATCCACGGCTGCACTATTGGAGTACAGTCATGGACCGTCCCAGGTGGGTGCAAGACTATTGTAAAATGTGGTGAAAAATATCTGGTCTATGGGAAGGGGTGTTAGGTGGACTGATAACTTCTATTGCCGGAAGAAAACGGCGTCTGCCTTTCAACATTTAAAATTGAAGTGTTGGCAGACGGTGACTCGCCAGCTCACTAGCTGGGCCCCCTGAAAAGCCGCCAGTACATAGGCGAAGGGGGCAACAGACGTGTGAGCGGCTAGAGGTGTAGAGAGGTGTGGCCCCGGTTTCGCCGTCGCGGGTCTAAGAGACCCGGAGTGGGTTTCCCCGCTATTACGCCTTTAGACACTTCCACCCCCGAGCATATAGCTCTGGCGGCCCCCCTCTGGCCGGCCGATAAAGGCAAGACAGAGTTGAGAATCCTGCGGGCACTCTTGGGGTTCCACTCCAGCCAGCCAATAAAGGCAAACTGGAGACGAGGCCCTGACCGACTCTCTGAGGCAATAAGGTACGCAGTGTCGCCACTCACCAACAGCTCGCCACAAGCTGCCCTGCGGTTTGTAAGCTTTTCAGTAGACCTCATGATACATTTTTTATTATATGATGGGGTTGTAGAAAGCTAGTCTAATGTTCCCTCCGGTTTTACGTTAATCTCATGATGAGGTAACGCCTTTCCCAGAGGGGTTTTATTATTATTTCGTTTATTCATTTAAATACATATAAATTACATTTTTAAATATTTCATTATAAAAAAAAAAAAACATTTAAAAATATAAAACATAGTAGCCCACCGGCATCGGGAACAGTGTCCAAGCTGCCGGCGGTCAGGGCTCCAGAGAGAGGAACTTCCTAACGATACGCGCCGTGTCCAGCAGTACCGCTTTCTGAATCAAACCCTTGATCCAGCCGCCTAACGAGAGCCTCATCAGATGTTGGTCGAGGCTCTTGGCTATTAAGCCATTGGCTGTAACGACTATCGGCACAACGACTGCTGAGTCAACATCCCACATGTCGACAACCTCGTGTGCCAAATCAAGATATTTGATTTTTTTATCATTTTCGGCTTTCACGAGGTTCTCGTCATGCGGAACAGCGATGTCAACAATCATTGTGCGGCGTTCTAATCGATCTATCACCACGATGTCAGGCTTATTGGCAACAATAGTCCTATCGGTGATGATAGATCGATCCCAATACAGTGTGACATGACCATTCTCGAGAACTGGGTCGGGCACATACTTGTAGTATGGTACTTCTGTGTCCACAAGGTTATATTTCAGAGCAAGTTGCTGGTGGATAATCCTAGCTACGAGGTTGTGCCTGTGCAAATACTCACCGTTAGCAAGACGAGAACAACCAGAGACAATATGTCGGATAGATTCACCGGGACAGTGGCATGCCCGACAGATGTCAACCGTGCCGTCCTTCACAATATATTTTCTGTAGTTGTTCGTCATTATTACCTCGTCCATAATTGCACAAACAAAACCTTCGGTTTCCCCGAAGAGGTCACCGAATCGTAGCCAGGCCACGGACGCTAGGAAATCTACATCGGGCCCATGAAGGGCCCGGTAAAAGCGTCCGTGAAGCTCCTTGCTCCGCCATACCTCCCTGCGGCCATTAGTATCAAGTACTACAGGCTTGCGCCAGTTCTCTTTCGCCAAGGAGAGCGGAGTGAGTCCCTTGTCCACTGCGACTACATCTCGATGCATCCCCACGTCGGCTTGGGAGAAGTACTCCCTGAGACTGCACACCTCACGGTTGTGGAGGGTCTTAGCATTTAAAAAGCCTCGACCCCCACACTTCCGCGGGATGTACAGTCTCATTACCGATGAGCGTGGGTGATGCATTCGATATGCAGTCAGCAGCGTACGGACCCTTCTATCCAGGGCGTCAAGTTCGGTCTGAGTCCACCTGAGTATGCCGAAGGAGTACATCAGGACCGGCATGACCCAACCGTTAAAGGCGCGCACCTTGTTACCACCCGACAAAAGACTTTTAAGTACTTTTATCAGGCGGCCAAAGAAACGCTCCTTCAACGATTGCTTCATGTCAGCCTCGTTGATGCCTAACGCCTCCGACATGCCCAGGTATTTGTAGGTCTCGGTTGAGGAGAGGGACCTAAGGTGTATGGAATCCGAGAGTTGAGTTCCCACGGATTCCATAATCCTCCCTCGTTGTACATGCATGACTGCACATTTGTCCACACCAAATTCCATCCTGATGGAATTACTGAAAGTTTCAGTTACCTTCAGTAACTCCACCAGTTGCAAATTGTTGGGGGCAAAGAGTTTCAGATCATCCATGTAAAGGAGGTGGGATATTACCTGACCACCTCTTCTCAACCGATAGCCCAACCCTGACCCCTCGAGCAATGTGCTTAGAGGATTCAAGGCTAGGCAAAACCACAGCGGGCTCAGACTATCGCCCTGGAATATACCCCGCTCAATCCTGATCAGTTCACCGTTCCCTTGAATTTGTCGACATCCCGGATAGTGAAGCACCGTCCTCCATTGCCCCATACATGACATCAGGAAGGCGCGTAGAGTTGCATTTATTTTATACAACTCCAGCACTCTCATGAGCCATGTATGCGGCACCGAGTCATAGGCTTTCTTATAGTCTATCCAACATGTCGACAGATCCTTTCGGGACCGACGAACTTGCTGGCTGATGGCCATGTCAATGAGAAGTAGCTCTTTAGTACCGCGAGACCCATTCCTACATCCATTCTGAGAATCAGACATGATCGCATTATTATCAATATGATTATTAATCTTTGCTCTCAGAATAGATGTAAGAAGTTTATAGCCCGTTGGCAAACACGTAATCGGTCTATAATTTTTGGGTTCCGCGGTACTACCTGATTTAAAGAGCAGGTGGGTTACTCCTGTCGTCAAGAACGATGGCAACGACCCAGATTCCAGTGATGACTGGAATTGTGAGGCCAAACGAGCATGCGAACTGCGCAACCATTTTATCCAGAAGTTGTGCAGTCCGTCCGGGCCATGAGATTTCCAATTCGGCATTGGACGGACTGCACTGGTTACGTCTTGGGGGCCAATAGTTACAGCCCCCATTTCCTGGATTGGTTCGCATGCTCGCTGGACCTCCTGCATCCAGTCACCCTCAGTGTGAGTGACAGGCACCGACCAGATATTGCGCCAAAATGCATTCATGACATCATTATCCGGAAGGTGCGTGTCACTCACACCTTGATCAGGCCGTTCCCACGTTCTATAAACCCACCTTTGATCACCTTGGAAGATGCGGTTTTGGGTATATCGATCCACACGCCGCCTGTACCTACGGATACGGTTCGCCCATGCACAAACCTTCTGCTTCAGGAAGTCGATGCGCTCTGTGATGCGAGATACGTATTCTCTAGGACTGATATCAGTCCCAGAGAACGCTCGCCCCACAAAGCGCATCACTCTCGGCCGTCTATTGCCCTCCCTGAAGCAGGTGAGCTTACCGATGAGCACCCTGGCCTCGTCGATACGACGCTCAATCCTGCATTGCCAAGCTGGCACGGTGGATTTTGGTCGTGTAGCTCTGTTATCATTTGGGAATTTGACATGAGCTACACGACACGCCGCAACAGCTGCACAATACAGAATTGAGTGTGTATCGCCGAGATCTTCGCTGCTCTCAAGAACGTTTGAGAGCAGCGAATCCAGGGCACACACCAGCGCTCTGTTTTTGTTATGCATAGGCAAACGCGGTAACCGCGGCCTAAGCTCGGGTGGTGTGGATCGAAATTCCCGGAGCGCATCCTCCAAAGCACTTCTCATTATTTCACTGTATTGGGTACCTGCAGATATAGCCCTGTCCTCCTCTTCCTCGTCAGCGTGGTTGGGCTGCAGCGGTACCGCGGGGGGTACTAGCGGCTGCGTCCTGATCTGCGACGGGGGAGGGGTGGCCCGGCTATTCTGCATCTCATCATGAAGCCTATCAAGCGCGGCGTCATCCAACCTGTGATCACGTTGGATGACTCGCACCTGATCCGACAGTCGTTGCGCCGAGACGTTGACAGCTGGTTCAAGTGTCCGAAACAGAGAGAGCATCCGGCCACGGTACGCGGTCAGATTAGTTCCCCCCTCTGTAGCCCCAAAGTATGCGCGCATGCAGTTCTCATTCATAGACTGAGTCCATCGCATGCGCTGCACACTTCCGCCGGGAGCGGGGACCCTGTCAGAGGCCGGTGGGCCTCGAGGTCCCAAGCAGGCTGGCGGTCGGCCTCTTCCTCGGCGACGCGCAGGTGGTGGTGTCGTCGCCGGCGAGAAGTATTCGTCGCTCGAGCTCGACGCAACTGCAGCGGCCGGTGTCACATCACTCACGATGGAGGCGGGTTCCGGCGGCTGCGAGGCGGAGCTGAGCGACGAAGCCGATGGTGTTGGGTGTGTGCGTTGTAGTGTCTTGGCCCGGCTTCTTGTCAGCATTCGTTATAGTTCTTTGCATTTTTCATGGTGTCATTCAATTTCTAGCCCAGGTTATGTGAGGGTGTTTTGTGATGGTTTTTTCTCTTATTTATCATTTTTTAATTTATTTTTGCTGATTTATTTGGAATATTGAAACTTCAGACGAAATTGTGACTATTTTACAAATAATATTATATTTCTCGTGAAAATTATATTGTGTCGCCTTGACAACCGGACCACAGATTATATTATTATTATTATTTTTATTGTACACAAAACAAACAAGAGACATTGCTATAAAAATAGAGATGTACAATGGGCGGTCTTATCGAAACATTTGCTACCAAAACGAAATGTGACGGAAAAGCCCACTTTTGTCAATTGACTTTCCCACGCCCAGGGCCAGCCCGACCATATAGGCGACCTAGGCAACGGCCTAGAGTGCTCGACTTAGGGAGCGGCATGGCTAGGTTACGGGAAGGGCGAGGCAGCGCGCAACTGGTTTAAAACATATAATAGTAAATTGAGGTGCATGAAAAGAGCCTCCACAATACTTAAGTACGTCCAGCACACCCTGGGCAGTCAGCCCCGCTACCAACCTTACTGACTGGCTAGTATTTTCACCACAGCATAATCTATTCTCGTATAGCTCGTGCTGACACGATAGAAGAACATAATAAATATTAGCCTGTAACTGTCCCACTGCTGGGCAAAGGCCTCTTCTCATACAGAGAAGGAACGACCATTGATCACCACGCTTGCTCACTGCTGGTTCAGACCATTAAGTCCAGGTTTTCACAAAATGTTTTCCTTCCCCGTATATCAGTGGCGTGGCAGATGAACTAAGAAAGTACATGTGAAATAAAAAAGTCACATTGGTACATGCCTAGGTTTCAACCCGCAACCCGGTGCCACGACATAAAACATAATTATATGAAATTAAAATAAAATGTGTTTTTATTGCGAAATTTTTGTTTCAAGGGGCGCCATTTCAATTATTCGTCTAGCGCTCAACTTTGCTCGTACGGGCTCTGCCCCCGCCCATACTCACTTTGAATATTTCAAATGTTCTAGTTCATCTTCGCCAGCCCTGTGTATAAACTGTCACGGCAAATATTTCCAATCACGAGATTGCAGTGCTCACGCAACCCTCATTCCATTGTTCAGATGAAATAAATTAAATCGATCTGTAATACACCACGTTCAAGTCGGGACAAATATGTAAAGTGAGAAGTAAGGTGACTGAGGTGATTACGGACTACTAACGCAAATTTTTCGGGATTGCCCGACTAGTTTTGGACCACAGCGGACCCGGGTCGGTCCAGAGTCGAAACAGACAAGTGATCCAAAAAAAATGCACGTGAATGAACCGTAAAAAAACATAAATGTAGGCCTGATTTCTGAACGATGATGTATGTAAGTTTTAAAACGAATGACAGGAAATGTGGAGGGGTAGGAAAAAGGAGAAGCGAGGTGGATGGAAGACTTGTACGACGAAAGAGCTAAGGTGTTTTATAAAGTGAAAATAAAAGAAGTAAATCGAAATGAACCGTACAATTTGTTACCCGATCCCACATAAATATGAAAGCTTACATGTTGTTTGGCGTCATTACTTTAGGAGTAGGTAAGTATACCCATAATAATTACATGTGAGAAAAAATATATAGAAGCGATTGTGGTCTTGGATATATGCTTTAACTGGAAACTGAATCATATCACACTCTGCATGTGGTCAGGAGAGAGACCAAGTCCTAAAATGATCCATAAGTCCACCCATCAATGCCCATCAATGGGCAATTGTGATGTTGCTCTTATGACAATAAAAATAATACTCCCAAGTGTATCTATTATTATAATCATTAAAGTTATTATAATCTTTAAAGTTCTTCTTCTTCTCTCGTGTCAGCAAGAGCTATACAAAAATAGCTCATGCTGTGGTGAAAAGATTAGCCAGTCAGCAAGGTTGGTAGCGGGGCTGACTGCCCAGGGTGCGCCGGACGTACTTAAGTATCGTCACTCGTGGAAGCTCTTTTCATGCACCCCCTTGTCTTTAAAGTGAAAAAGTTATTATGTAATATATATGCAATCGTCAGTGAAGTTCTAACAGTGCGGAAGTCAAAAATGGCTACTTTACAAGAGAGTGAAAAAACTACACTTGGGAGCAAAGAAATCGAGCCACTCCTTTTTTCACGTGTTATTAGTTTTCGTGAATTATATAATTCTAAGTTGACAAAAAACGACCCTCATTGTAAAGGTTATCAAATAACCTTTAAGGCGATATATGTTTAGAATTGATCTGTTCCATAATACCAAAAATAATAACAATTACTTATACGTGAAAAATAGAAGTGGCTCGATTTATTTGCTCCCAAGTATAGTTACACAGTTACTTCAAATGATTAAAAGAAAAGTTAATACACTAACGCGGCGTCTTACGTAGGCGGTTCAAAGCGAACGCGAATTGCGAAGCGATCCGATGCGGTGACACGCGAATGCAATGCGATGCGGTGCGATGCGATGGCTTTGTCCTACGAGCTCGCGAACCGCCCACCGCGCGCTGCCGCCATTCAGTAGCACTGTACGGCACCGCATCCCGTTCGCTCGAAAATATCAAACCAACTGATCGCGTTCGCTTCGCGCCGCACCGCACCACACTCCACGTGCGTTTGATCACGTAGGCCACTTCAATAGGTATCGATTGTTTGTTGTTTTCGCGTCGCGCCGCGCCTCTTCGCGTCGTTTCTAGATCGCTCACGTAGGACGCCGCGTTAAACTACACTAGTTTAAGCCTTATCAAGATCGCTATTCTGCATTTCAAATCCCACAATTTTTATTCGACATTCCAAGCAAAAAATAAAAAACCGTTAATTAATATTCAGAACTCACGTAGGTACCTACAGCAAATCAAAAATCGAATGCAGCGCCGCCATGTTAACAGCGTCATTGTGGGAGGAACCATTGTTTGCACGGACAAAGCAGCGCGCTTGCATAATCCGGATCGCCCGTGAACGCCCACTTCAATCTCACTCGTGGACGAGTTAAAGCTTTCGTCAGTAGCTTTGACATAGTGTTTGGCACCTACTTGTGAATTTGTGAACATTTTAGACGTGTATGGGATGAGTGGGGCTCTTGTCTTTTCATGAAACGTTTCTGTTAACTTTTAAAGCCCTTAAGTAGATTTGTGTCGAAAGTGTATGATAGTATTCTGTTCTAACGGTCTATAAGGAATTTTAAAAGTAAGATACATACATAAACTCATGCCTTTTTCCCTAGGGGTAGGCAGAATCTGTAGAACGCCACATGCTATGATCCTTACATACTCCTTTCGCTTAGTCCACGTTCATACATCTTGTCATATACGCACGCCGGTTAAGAGTACTACACACCTGTTTTTTTTGAAGAACATCACCAATAACATCGATGTATGTCCTCTACTGGCGTTACCACTGACATTCACCTTATAAATTCCTTTTGTTAATCGCCGTTCACTCATTCTCTCAACATGATCAAACCACCTAAGCATACTCCTTTGAATTAATAAAAAAATATTATTAACAAAAGTAAGATAAGAATAAAGTTATTATCTACAGATTAGCCTTCAGATTCAGTCCGACCTGTCCGGTTCCAAGCGTCCTCCACGTTAGACCCAGTAAAGCGAAGAGGAGAGGAGATGTCTCGATCAACCAATAGAATTGCGTTATTTTCAAATCTCTCCGCTTAGCTACAACTGAAAATGAAATCCTATTGGTTGTTTACGAGACATCTCCTCTCCTCTCCGCTTTTGTGGATACCGGGTCTTACCTAATCCCGGTCGTAACTACCTACGGCCCGTAGGTTCCCATGGAAGAAACCTCGAACTACTACTTGTGCTTATTTGCGTTTATACATGATGTGCCGAAACTCAACGTCAAGCCGGGAACACATACCTAATAGGACAGATTATAAAAGTTCAGAAAAAAAGTTCGAATTACAAACCTGCCATGAATAAAATGTTAGGTACCTTATAAATCAAACTATTATAGGGCCAATTTAATAGATCACATTTGACAATTCTGTCAGTTTTAGCTTCATAGTGAGATGACCTACTTAAAAACATCGATTAGAGTGAATGAATCGACACGGATTTCAAACATTTGTAAATCGAATTCAGTACATAATCAAAATCATTGCATTTGAATCTACTTATAAAAAAAAAACACGTACAATGGTCCACTTAAGGGACTAAGTGCGGAAACCACATCTCCTAACATAGAACATCTACTAATTATAAACTCTCGATTTTTTTTCGGTAACATCCCTAGTGTTTAAAAAGAAAAAGGGTTCACTGACGCAACATTGTAACGACGTTCAGTTCTCATTAGAACAGAAATTGTTTATTAAGTTTAGAATAGTTTATTAGTGAAATTAAATCGTAAATTTGACGACACGTTTGGTGCAGTGGCTAAGCGACTGGCTTCTGCGCTACGGGTCGTGGGTTCGATTCCCACACGGAACAAAAATTTGTATGGCCTACAGGTGGTTGTTTCGGGTCTGGGCGTTTGTTTGTGAGATTTGTGTCTGTAAACGCACCCACGATACAAGAGAAATCTTAGTGTGGGGCAAAGTTTAAAAAAAAAAAAAAAAAAATACCTTCTTTTGTCATTATTACCATAAATTTGTAATAATAATTGAAAAAAGTTAAGCAATTGTGCAGTTCTAACTTCGAAAAAATAAATAATTATTATTTTATGCCCGTCGTTGCAAGGTTACGTTGTTAAATTTTGATGAAGTGTCAAATGTGATCTATTAAATTGGCCCTACTTAAATGTGTTTATAAAAAGTACCTCCCTATTTTATTTTTTCTGTACTGTCATAAACTGCCCTGTCATTTGTTCCCGGATTGACGTTGTTTTTGGGACAGTCTGTATATTATTCAGGATGATGGCAAAACTTGAAAATTTAATTTAATTAAATAAAAAATTAAATCACGATTTTTTTCTCTCTCTAAGTTATTCTGCGATCGCCCAGGAAGCCGTCATATTGCAATTCCAATTTGGCTTACAGAAAGTATTTTGCACAAAATCAATTGAGATTTCAATCAAGTCTACGAAGAAAGAAGAATTAGCGCAAACCTTAAGTTGATCAAGTTTCTATTTGATCAATGAAAGCGTTCAATCTTTTTATACGATTTGTGGAGCCATTGTGGGCTTTTTACTTTTTCTTTGTTTTCTCTAGAGAGATTTATTTTATTGATGATTTTTTTAAGAAAATACACCTGCCTGCTTTACTGGGTGATTGTTAGGTCGTGCCTCCAAACTCATTTATTCAAAATAGACTAGAATTACTAAGTACTCTTTGAACGTCAATGCTACAAAAGACAGCCACCAAAAACGCCCACCCTTTTTTTTCAAACTCAAACTCAAACTCAAAACTCATTTATTCAAAATAGACTAGAATTACTTAGTTCTTTTTGAACGTTAGTTTTACAATATTATAGACATCCCACAAAAAGCCCTCCCTTCACCGCTTCCTAGTGTTTTTGCTGTGAAGAAGAAACGGCGCAACAAACTCCCCAGCAACACAGATATGTCTGTCAAGTGAATAAATTAATTGACTCTATACAACAAAAATCATCATATTTTTTACAATAATAAAATTATGCAAGTACAGGTAAAAACAAATTAAAAATAAAGTATATAAATCAATTCTGTATGAATTGTGTTAAATCATAATCGTATCTAACTAATATAGATACATCATAAACCTACATCTAAAAACTATTGGTTACCAGGGAAGCCACATGTGCAGAAAAGAACTAGCGCCACACGTCCCTATCGTCAACATAGTCGTTTATCTTATAGTATGCCTTTTTAATGAGAACTGATTTAACGTGAGATTTAAATTTGCCGTCAGTGAGATCCGTAATTGATTTGGGAAGCTTGTTATAAAATCGAACACAGTTTCCTAGGAATGACTTATTCGTTTTGGATAATCTAAATTTAGGGACTACTAATTTGTGTTTGTTCCTAGTATTTATATTATGAACGTCGCTTTTTACACTATACATTGGCAGATTTTTACGTACAAACATAATGTTTTCAAAAATGTAAAGGGAAGGCATCGTCAGAATATTAATCTCTTTAAAGAAATCTCTAAGGGACTCCCGAGGGCCCATATTATAGATCGCGCGGATTGCCCTCTTCTGTAATATAAATATCGAGTCGCGATCGGCCGCTGCCCCCCACAGCAGAATACCATAAGACATAATGCTGTGGAAGTACGCAAAATAAACAAGTCGGGCAGTAGGTATGTCAGTTAGCTGTCTAATTCTTCTGACTGCAAAAGCAGCAGAACTTAACCTACTAGAAAGGGCAGTTATATGAGCTCCCCACTGTAATTTGGAATCTATTGTTATGCCTAGAAATACAGTTTGATCTACTATATCCAGTTTACTGCCGTCAAGCGTTATGTTTACTCCTACATGGGGAACGTTTGGCAATGAGAACTTCAGACATTTCGTTTTAGTCGCATTTAATAAAAGATTATTTGCCGCAAACCATTTCGATAGAGCGGATAAACTACTATTTACATTTAAAAGATCTATGTCTTTCCTATTGATTTTAAAAATAAGGGAAGTGTCGTCCGCGAACAAAATTATGTCAGATAGTGCCGACATCATGTAAGGAAGATCATTAATATAAGCAAGGAATAGAAAGGGGCCCAGAATCGAGCCCTGTGGCACGCCCATTTTTACAAGAGACCCTGAAGATGTTATGCCAGATATGCCTACTTTTTGTTGTCTTTTGGAAAGATAGGATAACACCAGTTCCAGAGGACGTCCACGAATCCCGTAGTGACTTAACTTACAAATGAGCGTTTTATGATCCACGCAATCAAAAGCCTTGGAAAGATCACAGAAGATGCCAACAGCATCCTGCGACCCTTCCCAAGCCTCCAAGATATGAGTGACTAATTTCGCACCCGCATCTGTCGTCGATCTACCTTTCGTGAAGCCAAACTGTCGATCGTGTAAAATCCTATTTTTATTAAAATGAGACAACATCTGTTCAAGCATAAGTTTTTCAAAGATCTTACTTAATGATGGAAGCACTGAAACAGGTCTATAATTAGAGGGATTATGCTTGCAGCCTGATTTAAAAATTGGGATAACTTTGCTGTGTTTCATCAGATCAGGGAAATTACCGCTATCTATACTAAGATTAAATATTTTTGCAAGAGTCGGGGCTATACAACCAATAATGGATTCAAGTACCTTAATAGAAATACCCCACAGGTCTTCAGTGTTTTTAACATTTAAGCTTTTAAAAGTTTTTACAACTGCAAATGGTGTAACATGTTTAAACTCGAAATTTGGAATATCTTTAGAAAAAAATTGTTTCAACAACGATTCTGCTGCTGGTGGTGACGAGTCAAGTGACTTCGTGACTTCGATTGGGATATTTGAAAAAAATAATTCAAATGCATTAGCAACTTCTATCTTTTCCGATAAAGTTTTATTTTCAATTTTCAAAGATATTTCAGGATCCCTAGGATTCATTTGACCAGTTTCAGTGTTTATAACTTTCCATACCGCTTTTATTTTATTTTTAGATTTACTTATTTTACTACTGATTAATTTTGATTTTGCAAAATTACATACCTTCTTAAATAATTTTGAATAGTTTCTGACATAATCATGAAAAGATTTATCAGAATTCCTTCACCGCTTCCTAGTGTTTATGCTGTAAAGGTGGCTTCTGTGCGTGGTATCATCCGTAAAATCACGCACCGTGGGAAGCCAGATTATGAGGTTGCTTGATCCGAAGCTTTCATTTCCAAAATACCAAATGAAAGAGAACTCGCACCGCACCTTTGAATTTACCGAGTCGCGGCGGATACGGCGCACCGCTCCGCACGCGTCCGCATTACCACGGACGAGTCTCTTGCCACGGTGCGCCGGTGCGAGCTCGTGTGTCGCGGTGCGCGATATCACGCACCGTGGGAAACGAGCATAAAGCCCCGTATTCATTGTAAACATTTGTTGCACAACAGTTGCTCAACACCAAAGTTTCTCAACATCAAAGTTTCTGGCAACAATGTTTACAGCCATACTTTCCGTCCACACGATCGTTGGCGTCAAAATGTTGCCCGAGGAAGAAGTGCTGTTGTGTTCTGCGTATTTAATATTCTATCTTTCTAAAAATAATCATCATCATCATATTCATTGCTCCACACTTCTGCCATGTTTAAAACTTATTTACAAACACGTCCACACACGTCAACATTAATTGCTAAACTGATGTTGACGCTCGCCGAGCGGCAACTCTTCAACATGGCGTGATCAAGTCCGCAACACAAATGTTGAGTGCAACATGTTGACAGCAACTCAGCAACATGTTTATGCAACCATGTTTATAAACAAATGTTTACAATGAATACGGGCCTTAAGAAGGAACAACGCAACAAACTCCCCAGCAACACAGATCTTTCGTGTACCAGCCGAGATAATTCCACAACAAAATTCTCTTGCGTGCCTCATGTTAAGCAGGTGTACGGCTCCAATTTGATTTATTGTAAAATATTTGCAGAACACTGAAAAATATCCGTCACGTATTTTTGTTATCGACCCATAATCACCCTTTAAATGTATGGACATAGTGAAATTAGATTAATACATGACTAGCGACCCGCCTCGGCTTCGCCCTAGTGCAATGTATTATGCATATAAACCTTCCTCTTGAATCACTCCATCTAATAAAAAAACCGCATCAAAATCCGTTGCGTAGTTTTAAAGATCTAGGCATACATAGGGACAGACAGAAAGCGGGAAGCGACTTTGTTTTATACTATGTAGTGATAGTGATGCAGAATTAAAGCTTGCGTCCACTAGGCTCGCCGAGTCGAGTCGAATAGAACCGCAATAATTCGCCTCCTATACATTTACTATAAAACTGCGTCGATTAGCGACGAGCCGAGATATTGGCTGGAGACCCTTCACGTCTCGCCAATAACTGCCCGGTTACGTAGAAACCGTCCCCTAGGACGACCTACAGCAGTCAAATAGAAAAAAAAAAAAGACGAGCCGAGACGCGCCGAGTCGCATAACTCGCGCGTATCGCTTGTCACGCGAATTTCTGTTTTAACGACTTGCGATTACTGACCGATTCGCCTCACACGGAACAAATGCGACTTGATTCGACGCGTTTCGGCTGTAGTCGACGCCAGGCTTTACTCATCCAGACACCTGGGGACTTTTCCTTGTTACCGTCTTTGGTGAACTTACAGTGGACCTCTACCCAACCCAGTTTAAGAACCAGGTCACTGTTATACAATGATATTCGGAATGTATGATCGAATATCAGTGACTTAGGACTCATCTTGGTCATTCTTATAGTACTTTATCACACATTTTCTAGATTCCTTATATACTTGTAGATTCTGCGAGATGTTTTCCTTTGAGTGTGAACCTAAGTAACGTACAGTCAGCGACAAAATTGGCCGAACATTTGAGTTCTTAATCTTAGCATTAATTGGAAAAATAATTGATGTAAAATAAAACTTTAAGATATTCTCAGTATCTAGACACCGTCCACGAGTGACGATACCTATGTACAGATGCCAGCTCATCAAGCTACTACAATCTGTCAAATTTCTTTAATAGATTTTCATCTTTGTCGCAAAAGCATTAGGTTCAAGGTTGATTGGGAAAATTTGAGTTTCGGGTGGCTTGACCTGCTGGCGTCTGTATGTCTGGCGCACCCTGGGCTGTTAGCCCCGCCAATTTGAAACTATAGGTACAAGGTTAGTCGAAAAGGGGGGTACTAATCCCGAAAGAATGTTAGAGAACTCTTAATAATGAATAGGTAACTTTTTTTGCTACAAGTTTCCCCAAAAGTCAATAGTTTAAGTGAAATAACTGTTTAAAGATTTTATAAAAAACACGCTAAAATCTATCTATCCTCAGCTATGACCCGTTATGTTACATTAAAGGTCACACTTGAATCCATTTTCTAAATTCGTAACAGAAGCAAAGAAGAAGAATTTAAAAAAATGTTTCGAAATAAGAACTGCACGTGAGTAAACCGTAACTAATCATAAATATGAATGTGTCTCACGAAAGTTACAATACAGAAATAAGAACTATTGAATTATGGAATTACAGTTTTGAATTAGAGTTGCTTTAAAACAGTCAGTTTTACATTAAGTAGCCTGCAGATTAGTACCCCCTTACCGACTTACCTTGTTTATTTTTTGGAATATTCATTTGGCTAAAATTAATTTATCTTTAACTGATGTCTCCAACTTACGTCGGTGACTGTACCAGAATTTGTTGACGCCAGTTTCTTGAAGAGACTCTCATGCCATCTCTGTTTCTTCGCTGAGAAAGACAAAGACAGAACGAATCTTGCTTCAAAAAACTGGCGTCGTGTAAATCAGCCTTTAATTTTAACTACCGATTAACGTTTTTTTTGCCTGGTAAACAAAAACTTTAACCTCATAATTAACTATAATCCAAGAGACTGAACAAAGGACGAAGACGCTTAATTATTTACCTGATTACCTGCTTTAAGTATCACTCACCGCTTTCCTTTCAATAAAATTCCTGACCTACCCTCATTTACTGAAGGTTTAAATTTGCTGGCAGGTAACAAATAGGTTACCGCTAAAGTGCGTTTAATTACAAAATGGCGGCGATTACACGGCGAAGATCAAAGAAACTGAGCAACCCAATTCCGTAATGAACTCGCTCGAATTACAAGAGAAGTATACTGTTTAATACAAACTTAATGAAGGTGTGCTGAAGTTTCAGGAGCTGTTGTAGAGTATGACACTGAATTACCTGTAAGTTGGTATTAACTAACGGCCATTTTCATTAAACTATCTATCGTCAGTTTGCCCTACTAGAGACAGAAATTTGACGTAAGCTCCATAGAACTAATGTCAAATTACTATCTCTAGTATGGCAAAACGCGGATAGATAGGTTATTGAAAATGGCTGTTGGTGGAGTGTATTCCAATCGAGAACGATGAGGGTAAAACCGTTGGGTAAGTGTTTTTAATAACTCCGTATTGGTTAAGCGGATTTGTCATTAAAGGGGATAGAACCTTTGTGGCATAGCCCCCCCGCTGCCATTTTGATTTTTTTTCCAAGTTGCGGCGAACGGTTATACTAACATATATGGGTAGAGGACACTTAGACGAACAAAAAATATCAGGGATATGGTGCCCTAAAGTGTCACGTCGCGTCGCCGAGATATTTGGACCTAAAGATTTTTTTTCAAGATTGCAGCGCACTTTGTAACTGGTAAATATGGATAGAAAACACTCAAACAAATAAAAAATATTCAGAGATATGGTGCCCCAAAGTATCACGTTACCGAGATATTGTATCGAGATAATCTTGAAAAAAAATCTTTGAGTCCAAATATCTCAGCAACGTGACACTTTAGGGCACTATATCGCTGAATATTTTTTGTTTGTTTGAGTGTCCTCTACCTATATATGTTAGTCTCATCGTGCGCCGCCACTTGGAAAAATAATGAAAATGGCGGCAGGGGCCTATGCCAGCTTCCATAGAAAAATGTTCGAATCCCTTTAATAATCACATAACTTCACGCCTATACTCCCCGAAGGGTTGGGCAGAGGTGTATAATAGGTACACCCTCACTTCGCCGTATATTTAAGTCACATGCAATAGGGGGCGAGTCTATTAATATCAACCGGGCATTTCAGATGCTAGCGACAAATTCCACGCAGAAAAACTCAACAGTTTGCCTGACCTGGGAATAGAACCTAGGAACTCACACTCAGCAGTCGCATTTGCAACCACTAACGAGGCAGTCGTATTACTTCTTGTTACAAAATTGAAAGTGTTCAGAGCGTTAAATCAAGAAACAATTTTGTCCTTTAGAAATCAAATATCAATTCCCCGTATTAAGCACCCAAACTTTCTGATTCTGAGAGTATAAACTTGTCAAACTGAATTGCGAATTCCCTTCCCGCGTTGAATAAAGTTGTGAGGGTAAACGTACCTTTCCTTCATCCATTTGAATGCAAAATATACGCTTTTCTATGCTAAAGTCAAACCCTCGCTGAAAAACTTTTGTTATAATCCTTTTAAAATATTAAAGTGTTAATAATTTAACATTTCTTTTAAGAAAACTTAAGAAAATGATGATAGTTTTTTATTTCTTATTTAACAAACAACTTCCAAAAAAGAAGTTCTCAATCCGACGGTTTTTTTAACCGACTTCAAAAAGGAGGAGGTTCTCAATTCGTCTGAATGTTTTTTTTTTGTTTGTTTGTTTGTTACGCGATATCTCCGCCAATTATGAATGGATTTTGATGATTCTTTTTTTGTTTGGTAGGCCATATTTTAGAGGTGGTTCCATATAAATTTTATTCAAATTGATTCAGCACTTTTTGAAAAAATCAACAAAAACAAAAAAAAACACAAATCGTAAGTACCTAGACGACGTTCTAGTTGTAGTGCTGGTCCTAGAATTTGTACACTATTGTAATTGTAATTTGTGGCAATAAAAAGTATAAAATAAAAAAAAAAAAAAGTAAAAACCGACTTCAAAAAAAACTAAACGGAGTAAAATAATTATCATTTAATAAAACTACCAGTTTCAGAAGTCGGTGTTCTACGCTGAAACAAGTCGGTTTTTACTTTTTTAATTTTGTGTATGTTTGTTCTACGATATCGTTGCCAACTGAGAACAGATTTAAATGATAACTTTTTTTGTTTGAAAGAGTATTCTCCCTAGGTGGTCCCATTTGGTAAAGATCTGATGAAGACCTTCGGAGATAGACAATGAAACTGTTCAATGAACAACAGCAAATCACTCGCGATTGCTATAATAGCACGTATAATGTTATAGCTAAAAGCCGAATTGCGGTTACACCTAGGTTTAGCCGGCCACAACTAGGTGCGGCTGAGTGGCAGAGCCCCGCTGAGCGGTGCTCCTATTTCTGTCTGCAGGGTTTAAAGTAACCTAACACGAAGGACTTCGAACCTAACCTATCCGTGTCGAGGTGCCTCAAATTACCGAATCAGCATTAAATAGGCAACACCTAATTTTAACCAACTGCCACCAACTGCACCTAGTTGTAGCCGGCTAAACCTAGGTGTAAGTATATACAAAAACCGAGACACCCCAACAAAATTTTCATCGGAACTGCCTGAATGTGTGTTTTTTTTAATAAATCTCCAAATTACACCTTAGTTTATGTCGCGTTAAGTTCCCTAAGAAAGTGTGAAATGTCTGAGATGTGCTATGCAGGCGTTGTCTAATAGACGGAAACTGACCGAGCGGACTGTCTTAAGCCTCAAGGTGTCTATTCCCGTCCACTATTATGCGTAGAAACCTATTGAAAGAGAATTGTTTATGAAAAAAAAAAGGTAAATTTTTATGTGGTGTAAAACTATGTCAATCCATTCTCCTGGTGATTCTGAACAAACCATTTTCAGGTTTAGTTTAAACTAAAACTAAACTTATAGATTATACCACCCAAAATATAAAAATAAAATTAGAAAAAAAAATTAGTGTCAGTAATAGTTTCAAAAGTCAGTGTCTTCAATTTGGTTCAGCGTAGATTAGCACCGACTTTTGAAACTGTTATGTATTTACTCTTGTCAGTTTTTGTTACGTCGGTTTTTCCTTTTATTAATGTAATTTAGAGCAAACTTGCATTTAAAACCTCGGAACCTTTGGGGTAATTTTGGGTCGGCGCAGCATCTGTTCTGCTTCCATACATCTCTATTAGTCGTCATCTCAGCAGTCACCCTCTTTCTAGTCATATCATCTTTTACATTATCCATCCATCGTTTCTTTGATCTTCCTCTACTCTTATAACCATCCACATTCATACTCAAAACTTTACTTATCGAATGCTTATGTGGTCGAAGCGGTCGACTTCTATTAATTTGAAGGTTGACCGAACTGAGATTAAATTATGAATTGAATAAAAAATGGTATATTCTGGTACACTTAAAGTTCGGTCCGGTTTCAATATCATCTCAGTCTATCTCGATATAATGTCAATTCAGTCAACTTAAAATCTATTACCGATAGCATACCGATATCAACAGTCATAGACTAAAATTCTAGAAATAAATGAGAATTCCAACTTGTCAAAATGGCTCAGTACATAATGTAACCAGAATACCCTTTTGGGTTCACTCAACTTTCAATCTCATTTCAAAACGTTTGACGTTATTTGTTAACGAACAAGAATACCATTTGTCATATTTATGAGGTTGAGACTAGACTGAGACTAGATCGAAACTATATTTTGAACATTTTTAATTACGAGAATTGGCCTTCAGTAGTAGATCATATGGTTTTAAGGAGTTACACGAATTCGTTTAAAGCAGAGGTTCCCAAAGTGGTCCAGGTGAACCCCCAGGGGTCCACGGGATACTCGACGGGGGTCTACGTTGGCGTGACAAAAAGATCTAGTCTTCACATTTTATATGGTATTAAGGTAGAAATTTAGCTGCAGGGTCCACCGGAACCAGCTAAATTTTGAAAGTGGTCTATGAGAAAAAAAGTCTGGGAACCGTTGGTTTAAAGCCTGTATACCTATCTGAAGGCCAATTCTCGTAATTAAAAATGTTCAAAATATAGTTTCGATCTAGTCTCAGTCTAGTCTCAATCTCATAAATATGACAAATGGTATTCTGGTTCGTTAACAAACAACGTCAAACGTGAGATTATATTGAAATGACATTCAAAGTTGACTGAAGCCAAAAGGGTATTCTGGTTACATTAAGTACTGACCCATTTTGACAAGTTGGAATTCTCATTTATTTCTAGTATTTTAGTCTATGACTGTTGATATCGGTACCTATGCTGTCGGTAACAGATTTTAAGTTGACAGAATTGACATTATATCGAGATAGACTGAGATGATACTGAAACCGGACCGAACTTTAAGTGTACCAGAAAACCATTTTTATTCAATTCATAATTTAATCTCAGTTCGGTCAACCTTCAGTCTTACTTCAAATTAATTACGAGAATTGGGCTTCTGCCATTTGTCATATTTATGACATTGAGAATAAATCGAAACTATATTTTGAACATTTGTTCGAACGAGAACGAGAGAACAAGAATTGGAATTCGTTTAAAGCCTGTATATCTGAGCTAGTTTTTACCCAAGGATATGGATCCCACAGCGTCCTTGTCAGCCGGAACCCGAGTCCTTCGCCCTCATCCTCTGGTAGATGTAACTGAAACAAAATAAACAACATATTCAGTTCACAGAAAGTTTATTTACTCCTCAAACAAACCTAAAACGTGAGAGCCACAACGGAAGGTCGGGGGTGCTATTTATTTATTAATTTATACTTGATGCACTATGGTGTTACTTAAGGCAGACTTAATGCCATAAGGCATTCTCTACCAGTCAACCTTTGAGTTAGAAAGAAAAGCATCGAAATAGGTACAGCAAAAAATAAATAAAAATGAGTTGACAATGTTGAACTGAATATAATACGAATTCAGAAGTTACATAAAATACTTATATACAAAAAAATGAAATATACAGGGTGTTAACGAATTCGTGTAATTCCTTAAAACCACATGATCTACTACTGATGTAGACAGGCCCCGAACGGGATTTAGACTGATTAAAAATAAAAAAATAAAATTATTATTTTTTCATGCGGCTTTGTTACCGATTGTATCTAAACCACCTAATAAGGATTCAGTAACAAAATAAGTTTTTTTTTTTTGCAAAAAAAATGTTTTATTTTTGTGAACATTTTGATGCCACGCATAAATTAATGAAAGCACGGCGACACGGCTGGCAGGTACGACTAACGCGATATCGCTCTTTGCAGTCAGATAACTCACGGCTCTAAAATGACTCAGAAATAGAAAACCAAGTTTTTTTTTTTTTTATTTTATTTTAGTTGATTTTCAAAAATTTCCATTTTGGGTTAATCTGTGTCACCAGTAGATCACGTGGTTTGAAGGAATTACACGAATTCGTTAACACCCTGTATAGATGGTGAAATTGTAAACACTCAACAAGCCCAAATGGGAGATTGTACTCATCACTATGAACAACTTTTACTATGGGACCAAACCGGACGTCCGAAAAAAAACAGATGTTCCCTAAAGGAGATGTTTGATTTTGGACCACCACTATGTACAGTATATAGAAAAATAGGAAAAAAATAGGGGATTACCATAAAAATACAAATAAATTAATTTAAAGAAGAGTACAATTGTACTGGAATTATTATTTGGGGACGTTTTTTTAATATGTTAACCCTTTTTTCTAGTAGCCATGTCAGTTGTGTTTGACATTAACATGACTTTGACAACTTTGGCAGTCCTAGGTTTCGTGATTTGTGAATGACGCAATCGAGTACAACACCTGTAGTTCTATTTCATTATAATTATAACGAAATCCAAGTATTTTCGTCTGTAAACAACGTAGATAGGTTATGTAAGTACAGAAGAAATAAACACTATGAGGTCAATGACATGTCAATAGTTGTCAAAATGACATTTCACATAATTTCGATCCACCATATTTTTATGTGTTGTGTTGCTCTCCTTGACCAAGTTAACTTGAATGTACAATTAAACAAAGTAAAATTATAGAAAATTAACATTAAAAAACGGTTACTTTATTGTATAGCTATATTTCCATATAGTGTGCATGGTGCTAGCCCAGGCTCCATACATTTCTGAAACATCTCCTTTATGTTCGCATAAACATTTATCAATATCGACAAAATAATCAATTCAACAGCTGTTCACCTTCCGGAATTAGTCACTCATTCCGCTAAAGGATTTAAATCATCTTTACGATCATTTCCGACTTATTTAAATCACTATATTCTGCATCAAGTGTTTATAAGCCATCAAGGTCTAAAACCAAAAGCTTACCAACATTAAAATGTGAAGGTGAAGGTTGCAACCTCATTGCTAACCGGTTTTGTTGACTTTTTGATAGCGTGGAAGTAGATATTACATCCTATGTTCCTATACAACCTTATTTTTACTTTATACGAAAACCGAGGCACCCCAACAAGATTTTCATCAGAACTGCCTGAATGTGTGTTTTTTTTTAGTAATTCTCCAAGTTACACCTTAGTTTATGTCGCGTTAAGTTCCCTAAAAAAGTGTGAAATGCCTGAGATGTGCTGCAGGGGTTGTCTAATACACGGAAACTGACCGTGAGGACCATCTCAAGCCTCAAGGTGTCTATTCCCGTCAACTATTATGGGAAGAAAACTACTGAAAAAAATTGAAACTTATGAAAAAAAAAAGTGGTGTAAAAATATGTCAATCGATTCTCCTAGTGATTCTGAACAAACTAGTTTCAGGTTTAGTATATACTAAAACTAAGCTTGTATAAACATCTTGATATTTATGAATACGGCTTTCTTCAAAGGCCGCCATTATTAACTACATCTGTCTTTTTTAACAGACTTCAAAAAGGAGTAGGTTCTCAATTCGTCTGAATGTTTTTTTTTATTTTTGTTTGTTACGCGATATCTCCGCCAATTATGAATGGATTTTGATTATTCTTTTTTTGTTTTTTAGGCCATACTTCTGAGGTGGTCCCATATAAATTTTATCACAATTGATTCAGCGCTTTTTGAAAAAATCAACAAAAACAAAAAATAACCTTGAACAAAAGTTTTGATGAAGACTTTCAATCTCTGTTTTAACTTTCGTCACAGAAACATTAGCCAAGAACAAGGAGGATTGTGTGTATTTGTAAGGAGCCGTCATGATAATTATACATTAGTACCTATTCTTAAACAATTCTACCTAGTTGCTGGAAAGATTACGCAACAGTATCATTTAAATTTGTAATCTTAAACCGTGTTATTTATGGCACTAGAACGTATTCAATAAATAACTTTAAATAAAAGTAAAAACAGACTTCAAAAAAAACTAAAAAGAGTAAAATAATTACCATAATATAAAATTAACAGGGGCCTAATTCTCCTAAAGTAAATTGTTGCCAAACGCAATCGAACTACAACCGTCAGTCAGTTTTAGTTTTCGAAAACTTTCAAAATGATTGATTTTGTTTTTTGTGTCAAACAATTTGATAGCTTTTGAAATTGAGAACTGTCTGAATGAACGGTTCGGGCTTGGTTCGGTTGTAATTTATCGAGATTTATTTTAGGAGAATTAGGCCCCAGTTTCTGAAGTCGGTGCAATTCTACACTGAAACAAATAGAAGCCACCGACTTCTGAAATTATTAATTTTAATGGTAATTATTTTACTCTTTTTAGAAGTCGGTTTTTACTTTTATTTCATGTAATTTTTTTTTTTGTTTTGCTCTTGACTCTGGTCAAGGTCAAAGGTGACAGACAAAGTCTAGGATGGAGCGAGCTTACCCAGAAGAAGCCTGTTCACTATAACTTTGAACAGATTCAAGTTGTAAGCGTTCGGGAACACAGACGCAGGTAGTGAGTTCTATATTGCCGTGCGCATTATGAACGATGTTTGGAAGCGCTTAGTGCGAATTGGTGGAATGGCAACTAGGTATCGATGGTAACTTGCAGTGCGTCTAGATGTGCGATGGTAGAAGGGAGCCGGTGGGATGAGGTTGTGGAGTTCTTGAGCACACACACCGAAGTACAGTCTATAGAAGACCGACAAGCAGGCAACCTTGCGGCGATGAGCCAAGCTGTGATGCTTGGCATCCACCAGTTTTACGTCGTCAGTCATTTATAAATTGGGATTTTCTTCAAGGGCTGTCAAGTGTCTTTGTACCCGACTACGGCGAAGCCAAAAGGAAGGGTAATGATTTTGGCAGTCTATGTATGTATGTATGTAAGTTTGTATGTTCCACCGTAGCGCCTAAACTACTGAACAGATTTTAATGAATGAGGTGTCAAAAGATTCGTAATAATGACCCGGGTAACATAGGTTATAAACATTTTATCAATATTTTATATGAAGGAATATAAACCTAAGTTTCTAACCTCGAAAAAAATTAAACTGAGATAATCATCACGTGTTTGATATCAAAAGAAAGGTCTTGGCGAGCACATTACAAATATGTATATATCATATTGTTTAAGTCAAAACATATGTTTAAAATGCGGTCGTACAGTTCGCGCGGTCCAGTCGTTTCAGTTATTTACTCGTTTAAGTAAATAACAAACCAACATTACGTTAAAATTTACGTTTATGTTACATTTCTTAGAATGCGACGATGTAGATATTGCACGGCTAGTGTATATGCCCGATCGGGAAACGGAAAAGTATTAAATAAAAAATTAAGTTAAAAACTGTCACCCGACTACGTAAAAAAGGGGTCTAAAAAGGACGAAACAAGAAAACAATTCAAATAGAAATCCAAAAATGCATAGGTACAAAAATGGTCAAGATAGAGCCGTGGTCGCACTTACTGTATACCTACTATGATTATGTGGGTGCCAGGAACACCTTCATTAAACAGACATGGTATGTATAGTATACAGTAAGTGCGACCACGGCTCTACCTTGACCGTTTTTGTACCTATGCATTTTTGGATTTCTATTTGAATTGTTTTCTTGTTTCGTCCTTTTTAGACCCCTTTTTTACGTAGTCGGGTGACAGTTTTTAACTTAATTTTCGTTTGTTTTTAACACACGCTTCTCATCAAAACAGTCGAAACACCTCGCAAGTTTATGTTTTGAATGGGTTATATTAATTTTTAAAAATAAACAATAATTGACATTAGATAGTCTAAGGGCTCATTCACACGGGCTCCGTCATTGCCGATTCGTCATAAAACACGATACGTCATGACGGATGGACGTTCACGTTGCATACACAATCGTGTTTTAACACGATTCGGCAAAATATCTGAATTGATGTTCACAATCGTTTCGTGATTCTTAGTCTTGGATGAACTATCGAACACGACACGATGGATCCGTCACAAAAAATCACGATTCGTGTTTTTTGACGAACGTGTTTTTTAAAAGACGACGAACGTGATTTAAGACGTGTCCGATGTTTTTTACGATTCGTGATGCGTGCGAACACGCGCATTTAAAATGAATAGACGCCGTAAAAAAAACGAATCGTGAAAAAAGACGATACGTCAAAAAAAACGAATCGTCTTCGTGTGAATGAGCACTAGGGTTTTGTATAGGATAATTGACTATACTATTAAAAATGTACAACAATTTAGCATTATTTTAAATAAATTATGCATAGAAAGAACTCGGTATGCGAAAAAACAAAACGATGAAAAAATATAGGAGATACACACGCTTTCGAAAATTGTGGAGGGGGTATTTTCTGTCCTTGTCACACGAAACGGATATTGTACAGAGTGATGTCAAGTCACTATAATTTTCAAGGTATGACGTCATTTTTAAGTAGTGTTTTCTCTGTCTCGTAAACAATTTAAAATTGTTCGTAACTTGGGCATTTTATTAAATATTCAATTAGTTTATTCACTGTTGGTTAACATTTCTGTAATAATTACGAGATTTGTTAAAAAAAGTAGTCAATATTGTATTGTTTATCTGTTATACAGGGTGTCGCTGGAAGTATGGATCAAATCGAATAGGGGCGTGGGCAAGGTCATTTCAAAACTTGTAGTAGTAAAAAGTTGAGTAAAATTTTTGTCAGACCAAAAAAGCCTTTGCAGTAAATGTTTTTTCTTATTGAACACATGTTTTCTAGCTGCGTAAAACTATTACCACAAGAAAGGCCTACTGTTCGCGAAAGGCCTGAAAAAAAAATGATAGTTCTCATAGTTTTTTTTTTTTTTCTTTGTGAAGTGATTGAAAAAAAAAACAATAATAGGTCATAACTTTTGAACCGTAAAAAATTGCGCCGACATTCTCAGGGTTAAAAAGTTTGGTATTGACATTGCCCACGCCCCTATTCGATTTGATCCATACTTCCAGGGACACCCTGTAAATGTATATTATTATCTATCGTATATATACATTCTATCGTCTATATATATGTAGTATTGTATTATCTATCTATTGTCGCCAGAAAGATAATTTTGAAAGTGTTTCGATTTTTTTGATGAGAAGTGTAGGTACTTAACTATTAATAGTTGAGTTCTCCTGGGACCAATTCAACTACCAAATTTTTTGCCTGTTGCGTTTGTTCTGTTGCGATTTATCAAGTTTTTTTTTAGGAGAATTGGGCCACAGGCGGCCTACTCCCTAAGTCCGTCAACGAACTTATTCGCCCGCCCGAAAGTAGCCCGAAACGTAGAAGTGAACAAAACAAGTGTCAAGTTCAACTTTTCGGACGGGCAAAAACACATCGGTAGTAGGGACAACTGTCAAATCGTGTTGTCATTCATTCTTAGTTCGGGCCCCGAAATAATCGTATGTCCGTAGGTGATAGGGAGTAGGAAACGCTCGTAAATAAGGCCGAAACCACGGACTTCGTGCTTAGGGAGTAGACTTCCAGATTAGTAAACTCATGGCCAAATATATGTCCTTTTTTATAAAAAAAAACTAACTCACCACAATATCTCTAACTCCTTCTGTGAATTCCTCTTCAGCCTCAGCAGTTGAAGAAGTTTCCGCTACTGTCGTCTCCATCTGTAAATTGTCCAATAATAGGGTATTTGACTGAAAAAATCTAATTAGTCCGTCAGTTAGATTATCAAAAAATATTTGACACGTATTTTTTCTTTTGTTACGCAAACCTAAATTGACGAAGATACGACACTTTTAAAATTGGCAAAACGTCACAAGCAAGTACCTACAATTTTTACTTGCTTCTGACGTCACAAGCCCCCACTCTCAAACTCAAACTCAAAAATTCATTTATTCAAAATAGTCCGGTCTACAGTGGGCACTACTGGCAGCTTCAATGTGGCTGTCGGCTTGCATCAGGGGTCGGCCCTCAGCCCTTACCTCTTCCTGGTAATAATGGACGCTTTGACGGCGGACATCCAAGAAGAGGCCCCCTGGTGCATGCTGTTTGCCGATGACATTGTGCTGGTTGCCGAGAGTGGCCTAGAGGTCCAGAGCAGATTGGAGGTGTGGTGGCTTATGTGGTGGCAAAGACTGGAGAGTGTTGGTCTGAGATTGAGCAGAACCAAAACAGAGTACCTGTTTTGCGATTTTGGCGGTCTCTCTAGTTCTGTGCCAATATCTCTCGCCGGAACGCCCATACCGACCTGCTCCGACTTTCGGTACCTCGGGTCGCTTGTCCAAGGGGATGACGGAGTAGACCGAGACGTTACACATCGGATCAACTCAGGATGGATGAAATGGCGACAGGTCACTGGAATAACTTGCGACTCACGGATGCCTCTCAAGTTAAAGGGGAAAATCTACAAGTCCGTGATAAGACCTATCGTACTGTATGGATCGGAATGTTGGGCCGTGAAGAAGACGAATGAAAAAAGATTGCATGTAGCGGAGATGAGAATGTTGAGATGGATGTGTGGAGTGACCAGAATGGATAAAGTCAGGAATGAGTATATTAGAGGAAGTTTGAAAGTAGCGCCAGTGACAGAAAAGTTGAAAGGGAACCGTTTGTCTTGGTATGGGCATGTGAAGAGGAGAGATGAAACGCATGTGACAAAAAGAGTTATGAGTATAAATGTGGATGGATGGAGAGGAAGAGGGAGGCCAAAGAAAAGATGGATGGATGGTGTGAAGAATGATATGAAAGAGAAGGGTGTCAGTGATATCATGACGGGTGATGGGACGGAATGGAACAAGAAAACGTGTTGCGCCGACCCCAAGTAACATGGGATAAGGGCAGGAAGAAGAGGAGACTAGAATTACTTAGTTCTTTTTGAACGTTAGTTTTACAATATTATAGACATCCCACAAAAAGCCATCCCTTCAAAAAAGCCCTTCCTCTCGAGTTTTGATGCGTTTTATCCTTCATAATATTCATAGATTTACCAAAAGAAAAAATACGTGTCCATTATTTTTAAAACTCTTACTGGCGGACTAATTGGATCTGCAATTTATTGATGCTGTCAACATGCCTATTTATAAGTCGCGCGGAGCAGGTTTGCCGATAGCCTCATGACGTCACGCGTCGATGGTCGGTACGATTAGTAGGTAGGCCAGACGAGCGCGGGTAGCGGTCGGTGAAGTGGGAGGGGCAGTCATCGGCAAACCTTCTGCGCGCGACTAGTAGTAAAAATATTTCGATTTGGGGTTAAAAATGATTCCAATCGATTGACAATACGTACGTCATGTCAATTGACAAGTCAGTTTGTTATAATATTTTTATTTGTTTTGGTTTTTTGATTTTCGATTCTGTTCCAATTACAACTGCAAATCATTTTAGCCAATACTACAATTTCTTTTTGGGTTAAGATCGAACGACGACCTTGATAGAAACACAAAACAGTACCACAATCATTAGAACTTAAAACGGGATATTTACCATGTTTATTATTTGTTGTGAACTTTTGAGTTTCCGATATTTCGGCACCGTTACAAGCGCCATGATCACGGATGAACTGAAGTATCGAGGACTACTATCAACAACTATCGAGGACCTGGAACCCAGTGGTTCAATTGTGTAAAAACCAAAAAACTACTGAAAAAAGTTCGCGAGCGGATACAGTGAGTTTTGTGTGTCGGGAACAGAATCGTGTTTTGAGTGACATAAGTGACAGTGGTAGTGGCACGGTAATGTTATACTAATACCGTGGTAGTGGCGTCGAACGCAAAAAACGAACAAGAAAGAGGGTAGACCGTTTCGTCTGCTCATAAACATCCACCCACCCGCAATTACTTCAGTTCATCCGTGATCATGGCGCTTGTAACGGTGCCGAAATATCGGAAACTCACAATAAATAAGAAACATGGTAAATATCCCGTTTTAAGTTCTAATAATTTTGTGTTAGTGACCATGTCAGTTTAAAAACTTAGAAACGGGATCACCCCCAGTTATCAAAATAATTATTCGTTAATAATTTAATAGTTCAGTTTATAAATATAATGAAAACATGTTCAAAGAGCCGGAGCCAAATTAGCGCGCTATGAAATTACTATTTTAAGGGAGTACCTACCTCCGAGCTCGGTAATTTGGGGCACCCCGACGCGGATTGGTTAGGTTCGAAGGGGATGACGGGGGCTAGAGTGAGCGAACGAAGCCCCCGTCATCCCCTTCGTGTTAGGTTACTTTAAACCCTGCAGACAGAAATAGGAGCCCCGCTCAGCGGGCTCCGTCGACTCTGCCTTGGAGAACCAAACAACCTTACAAACATCCCCTTAAGTTTTTCATTTGCAAATAGAATGCTACTACTTTTGGAACTTTATGAATTTTTCATGTACTTACATTTCATTTTTTTTAATGATCCTTTTCAATTAATTTGATTATACAGTTATCAGGGGCCTAATTCTCCTAAAATAAATCTTGATAAATCACAACCGAACCAAGGCCGAACCGTTCATTCAGACAGTTCTCAATTTCAAAAGCTATCAAATTGTTTGACACAAAAAACAAAATCAATAATTTTGAAAGTTTTCGAAAACAAAAACTGACTGACGGTTGTGGTTCGATTGCGTTTGGCAACAATTTATTTTAGCAGAATTGGGCCCCAGGACCAATCTATTATAATAAATCCAAACCTATTTATTTGATACTTGATAGTATACAGGGTGGTAATTTGAAATGGGGCATGAAGGGCAGCTACCTTAACCATTGTAGCTATAGGAAAACGTTACGTGTAGTGTGTGACGCGCCTCCTCCCTATAGATTGTAATATTTTAGCATGTAAGCGGGGCATTCTATTAAAGAATCTTAACACAAACACGTCTTTGATTGATACACCGAACGCCCGTCATTGCATGGCGACCCTGCCAGTGCTGCCTTATAGGCAGTGCTGAGCACGAGTAAATATTGAAGTAAATTAATTCGGTGCCTCAGCGGTACAATGGTGCGTGATCCTATGTTTGGGTCTTTTGGAAGTCTAGTCCAGGACTGTTCGAGACTGGAGAAAATGTGACGATGTGTCGTCCACGTATCTTTGTGGACCCCTGCGCTGAAATATGCGCCTTCCAGATGAATGGGCTGTATTGGTGGAGTATTTAGCCTGCGAAAGGTGCTGCTGCTGGTGAGCTGCTGGCCACCACTGAGTTGGGGAGCGCTCTGATGACTGCTCAGCCCTTTTTCGTGATGGGTGAGTGTTGTGTAGTGAAGTGATGAGTTAGTGAACTATTTGCTATGAGGGGGTTACGTCTGTGTTCTCTTCCGTGGACACAGTTCATATTATTTTAGGTGTTAAATCTAAAGTATCATAGTAAGTAAAAGCACGAAAGTAATGTGTTTTAATTATATGTAATGTGTAGTATGTTTGTTGACAATAAATAAATAATTTAAATAAAATTAAAAAAAAAAAAAAAAACCGGTTATTAATAAAGGTCACATTAACATCGCGTTAAAAATCGTTGTTTGCGTTTTAGATTTATCGGATTATTAGATTTTTACAGATTTGGAAGAAAATGTAAAAGTTTATGTTTATAATAGACTCAGCATTCCATGTTTAGTTACAACATAACATCTTTTATGTCCAATGTAATTTCTATGGAAGCTCAAAAGTCTGTTCTACGTATTGAATAATACTGTATGCGAATGCGCATTTACTTTATCAAATCATATACCAGCATTTGTCTGCGACTTTGTCTGTGTTATTTTTGATAATTAGTACTGCTTGTGACCACTTTTGTCATTTTAAGTTTGAACAGAATAAAAAAAACCCTATGAAACAAGAAGAACCTCCTAATTTTGTTAAATATAATAATAATGTACCTACGTCCATTTTTTTAAATTAAAGTATAGGAAGAAAATTGTGAGTTTGTAATGTAAACTGGTATATTTTTACTAAGTACAATTTCGATAAAATTCTCTAAGTTTCGTTTCGTTGAGTCATATGTACTTTACCAGGTGTCGGGTGCATATTTCGCTTATGCATGAAAAATAAGGTGTGATGCATTGTTAGGTGTCGAAATCCAATCGCGTTCTAAAGTGGGAAAGAATTTCTTTGTTTATAATTAGATTGTGCAATAAGGTAATGTTTTAAAATAAATGATTGGAATGATGTTGAATTGTTGACTGAAATAGGGATCGTATTAAATATCTTTTGTCACCTTTGGAATGTCATTAGGTACGATTTTTGTTTAAAAGTACTAGTAGGATTATTGGATACGAGTAATTAAGAGATATTAGTATTACGATTGATACAATTTTGTAAGTAAATTTGGGTTGCATAGAAGGATAGTATGAATAGTAGAAGGGAAGCATTTAGTATACATATAAGGCTTTGGTACGCTGGCGGATTGATCACCCGAAAGCGACGGAGAACATATATGTAGACCACACGATTCATTTTGGTTGATGCGTAAATCTTGTGATAGGTATTGAATGAGATGAATAAATATGGTACACAATAAAGAGGTACAATAAGACCAGTTCCTTCGATTTGATCATGGCAGTAAACGAGCTTTTCTCCGTGAAAATAGTTGGAGACTATAAATATGTCTTAAATCATGGTTCTTATAATAAATGGAAAGTGAAAAAGTCGACAAAAAAATAAAATGTAGGTACCTCATTATAAAATAATATAATGAAGATATGACCGGCCGGTCCGAAATAATAAAATGTGTGTACCTTAGTAGAAAAAAAATTATTATAAGAAAGCAAATGATAGTAAATGAAGAGAAGGAAGTGAATTATGTTTATGGAAATAGTAAAGAAATGAGTTTTTTTTAAATGAAGGTAAATAGCTAACAGGAAGGGATATAAATAAAGGAAAAAAAAAATAAAGAATAGAAAAAAAAGATTTTAGGAAAATTAAGATAGAAAGGTATTGAATATGTATGTTTTTTTAAAATTTAAATATGGACCTAGTGTGTAGGTACATTATGAAAATAGAGATACTTACTATAGCCAATGTGTTACACATTGAATTTGATGCGTATTTTGTTACATTAAATTGTCATCTTTAAAATTAGAATTATCATTGTCAACAGAGCATTGTTCTAAAACTGTAAGTACCTAGTTATGTAAGAAAATATAGCCCTATGTTAAGAAAGGTATAACCGAAGTTTAAAAAACATCTTGAAAAAAAAACATTAGTTTTAATCATTGATTTGTGTAGAGAACTAAAACATGTTATTTGTATACAAATTCAATAGTTTTCGTTTTTTTTTTTGTAAGAATTGCATTTCTTTGTCACTGTACAAAATCTTAGGTAAAAACTGTTGTATGAATTTTGTTCATAATATATTGTTGGCAACATTGGAAAAATGTGTACCACAGGTTAAAAAGAGCGGCACGCGCATGCGCTCTAAGGTAGTAAGTAAAATAACCGCCATTGAGGAACGTCCGATATTTTTGCTATTTTCCCTTTTTATGATTAACTTTGCTGTGATAACTTAATATCTGACTGTGATTCAGTGTCTATGTTTTTAAAAAGTACCTTTAGTTCAAGGTGTACAAGATCAGAAGTGGGATAGGATCTTCGTGATTCTATCTCACGTGCCCACTGATTTGTTTGTAACACAACATGTAAAGAATATCGGACGGTGCTCAATATGATTTGCATCGACTGTAATCATTTTATTAGTGGTCGGAATAGGAATGGCCGAGTGTTGTGTTGTGTGGAAACTTTACTTTGTACTTGATGTTACAGAACATGACCAAACACAGGACGACCGAGTATTCCGCTCTCAATGTTTTGGCGGGAATCGATGTAGCAGTCAACTGATAAGCTGAACTCGAGCGCAGCCCATACCTTGTGGTGAAGATACTACCTCAAAGATGTTACGAGCTGCAGCTCCAGGCTGGATCCTACGGGAAGTCGACGCATGTAGCGTCGGAGTACATGATCCCGTGGCTGGGACAATAGACTTCTGAAGTGTGTTGCTGACTTTAATGGTGAGTTGTTTGGCTACTTAGAGACAGGTTTGCTTTGTCTCTCAGGTGTGTATAATAGTTGGGATACGCTTCACGTAGTGCCTCTTTCCCTTTATAATTTATTTGTGTGCGGACATGCTTCACGTCGTGCCTCTGTCTCGCTGTTATTAAGACATGCTTCACGTCGTGCCTCTGTCTTGTTCTTTTGCTAAGCTATGCTTCACGTCGTGCCTCTAGCTTGGTTGTGTGACGGGATACGCTTCACGTAGTGCCTCTTTCCCGATAGATATTTTGTGTGTATTTTTTTGTGTAACGATGTACCTATGTTTGCTATAATTGCTCGTACATTTATGTAACCGCATGGTCGGTCTTTTAAGTGTTTTGTGCAGATGCAGTGCAGACATTTAAAATGAGGAGTCTCATACTGCTGAAGTGTCACCAGGGGAGCTGCTCTCAAGCGCTGAGCTCCATGCTGCCGGCGCCGCTGGAGGCCGAGCTGCAGATGCTGAGTTAACGATGCTGAACGAGGGAGGGAGTCCGAGGACGGCCTCCTGTCAGGAGAGGCCGTGTTGGCAACATTGGAAAAATGTGTACCACAGGTTAAAAAGAGCGGCACGCGCATGCGCTCTAAGGTAGTAAGTAAAATAACCGCCATTGAGGAACGTCCGATATTTTTGCTATTTTCCCTTTTTATGATTAACTTTGCTGTGATAACTTAATATCTGACTGTGATTCAGTGTCTATGTTTTTAAAAAGTACCTTTAGTTCAAGGTGTACAAGAATATTATATTTCGTTGGTATGTAGGCATTGTTTACCTTATTTCTTATTCGTTTATATTCGTCGATATCTGAGAGAAAATATAAAAAAAATGTATTTGAAGAAATGTTTAAATTGGGTTTAGTTATGTATTCTTTTGTTTTTATTAGGTACCTAACAGAAAAAAAAAACATTGTATTTTTTTTATCTTAAAAAAAAAACGGGGGAGGTGTAGTGTGTGACGCGCCTCCTCCCTATATGTATATTGTAATATTTTAGCATGTAAGCGGGGCATTCTATTAAAGAATCTTAACACAAACACGTCTTTGATTGATACACCGAACGCCCGTCATTGCACTTAGAAGACCACCCCTAACTTTTGGGATAATTTAAATCGGCATTCACAGATTTTGAAAAAAAAGTACAGTCAGCGAGAAAAAGGGCTGTTTTCACAAAACTTTTTTATGATGCCAATCGATCCCATTTCCCATAAGGATCAAAAGAGTCTTCCGGACCAACTGAGGTTTGAGTACTAGAAACGTCAGAAATAACAAAAAACTATTTGAGATGGGTTAGTTATAAGGGCAGCTACCTTAATCGTTGTCGCTACAAGAAAATGTTGATAGGAGACTGGCCATAATTTTTGAAATTATTTCGAAATGCACAAAAAAAATGAGAAAAAAAAATTTGGTACAGTCAGCAAAAAAATGGTCGGTTCTCACAAAACTTTTTTTATGATGCCAATCGATCCTATTTCCCATAAGGATCAAAATACTCTCCTGGACCTACTGAGGTTAGAGTACTAGAAACGTCAGAAATCACGAAAAACAACATTTCGTTAAAAGTTACGTTCACGCAGAAAAAAGTTTTTTTTTATTTTCAAAATCTGTGAATGCAGTTCGAAATATTTTCAAAAAATATGGACAGTTTCAAAAGAAAATTTTCCTGTAGCCACAACGATTAAGGTAGCTGCCCTTATTACTACCCCATCTCAAATTAGTTTTTTGCGATTTCTGACTTTTCTAGTACTCCAACCTCAGTTGGTCCCGAAGACTCTTTTAATCCTTATGGGAAATGGGATCGATTGACATCATAAAAAAGATTTGTGAAAACAGCCCTTTTTCTCACTGACTGTACTTTTTTTTCAAAATCTGTGAATGCCGATTTAAATTATCCCAAAAGTTAGGGGTAGTCTTCTAAGCACGTTTTCCTGTAGTTACAATGGTAAAGGTAGTTGGCCTTCATACCCCATCTCAAATTACCACCCTGTATTCCGATGTAATATGATTTATTATGGAATTGTTTTTATATTGTTTGGCAATCCATTTGGCGACAGATCTACTATCTTGCGGATAAACCCTATTATTTAAGAAATTCAAAACCAATTTAATTGACGACACCTTAAATCATACCCATTAAATATTGTGGTGCCATATTAATAATAATGTAAAACCAGAGTCTGAGACTGATCCAAAGACGTGATTTTTTGAACATCATGTATCATTCTCCCCACCTCCTTTCCTTTGTATTTTGTACACTCGGAATTAGGAACCAAATACATCGGAATTAGGATTTTTAAATCGGGATAAGGTGCCTCGGACTTCTTCATATTTTTAAATAATTTGACATTTTTAAGAAACTTTTATTGTCAAACTGTGAGTATAGTTCAAAAATAAGATATATAGTTCAGTATTTACGTAGCTATGTAACCAAGGGCACCGGGGCAAAAATGAAATTGGGGCCTTATCTAAACTAAATACTTTGAAGGTGCAAAACTACTTCATTATTAGCTCCTTATCGCCCACTACAGGGCATAATAAAGCAAAGCTATTTACTAGTAAGCATTATGTATAACGCAGTAATTATATAATCGTAATTCCTATTAATAAGGTTGAGGCACCTAATTCCGCAGTATTTTCACCATAACTTAAAAGAACATTAAAAATTAAGTATTTAGTAAAACTTTCTGTAGAATTGGCTATTTCGATCAGAAGTATTATATGTATATGGGTACGTATTGCAATATCTAAAATTAAAAGTACTAACGTAAAATAACCTACGTTCAAAATACCTAAAATCTAAATACCTAATGTTTTTAAATGCCTAAGTAACTAACACCTACCTACGAATTACCTAAGTTTAAAATACCGATTGGATTAAATACGTAATGTTTAAAATATCAACAGTTATTACACCTAAGTTTGATACACCAACATTTGAAATACAAAATGATCAAAATACCTAAAATGATGCATGACTTGCCTAAAAGGCATAGTCGTTTAAAAAAAAATAACCACGAAGGGGATGGCGGGGTCTGTGTTCGCTCGCTGCGCTCGCTGACTAGACCCCACCATACCCTTCTAACCTAACCTGTCCGAGTCGGGGGGGTTCCCTACGTGACATCGAAACTCAATACATCGAATGTCGCAGCATCGAAAACGGTGCATCGAAGGGTCATATAATCGATGGTACGCCACATCGAATGTCGTGAAATCGAATGGTTACAGTATCGAATGGTCACATAATCGATGGTACGCTACATCGAATGTCGTGGAATCGAATGTTTACAGTATTGTATGGTTAGTTACAACATGGACTGGTTACAACATTGACTGGTTGCAAAATCGTTGGGTTATTGCATCTAAAGATTGTTGTATCCAGTAGTTACTGCACCGAGTAAAAATAAATTAAACACAGAAGAAAAGATTTTTTTTAAAAAAATAACGTTTTTATTGCAATTCGCTGTGATGAGAAATCGATACTGTAACCATTCGATTTAACGACATTCGATGTAGCGTACCATCGATATCGTAACCTTTCGATGTCGAGACTTTCGATGTGGCGTACCATCGATGTAGAGTACCATCGATTATGTGACCCTTCGATGTACCGTTTTCGATGCTGCGACATTCGATGTATTGAGTTTCGATGTCATGTAGGGAACCCGAGTCGGGGTGCCCTAAGTCCCGAGCTCGCTTCGCCCGCTCTTGCATCCTAACTATCCTAAGTCCTCGCGGTAGCTATGTAGTCGGAGCCCGGCTTCGTGGGGCTCAAGGATTTAAAAAAAAATAACCACGAAGGGGATGGTGGGGTCTGTCTTTGTCGGTATTTTTCATTTTGGTTAATTAACGGTGAGGTAAACCAATTTAAGGAACTTAGTACATAGGAATTTCAAGTTTTAGCTTTATGAACT
Source organism: Amphipyra tragopoginis (assembly GCA_905220435.1). Classification (NCBI taxonomy): domain Eukaryota; kingdom Metazoa; phylum Arthropoda; class Insecta; order Lepidoptera; family Noctuidae; genus Amphipyra; species Amphipyra tragopoginis. Next base: position 28,511,424 of record HG991994.1, read on the forward strand.
TCAGTAACATATCCATTTGACATTTTAAGCTTTCGGTATTTTGAATAGTAAAGCAATCATTAGGTATTTAGATTTTAGGGATTTTGAACGTAGGTTATTTTACGTTAGTTCTTTTAATTTTAGATATTACAATACGTATCCCTTCAAACATAAAATGTAAATCGAATTCAGTACATAATCATTGTATTCGAATCTACTTATTAACTTTCGATTTTTTGGGGTAACATCCCTAGTGTTTAAAAAGAAAAAAAAGCTTGTAAAAAGGGATCACTGACGCAACCTTGTAACGACGTTCGGTTCTCTTTATAACAGAAGTTGTTTATTATGTCTAGAATGGTTTATTAGTGAAAGTAAATCGTAAAATTACCTTCTTTTGTCATTATTAAGTACAATAAATATGTAATCGTAATTGAAAAAAGTTAAGCAATTGTGCAGTTCTAACTTCGAAAAAATAAATGATATTTTATGCCCGCCGTTACAAGGTTACGTTGTTAATTGTAGATGAAGTGTCAAATGTGATTTATTAAATTGGCCCTACAGGTAGTAGAATAATCATAGAATAAATATTTTCGTTTTGATGTACTTACATTTTCACTCCCGCTCAAAGATTCCTAACTGCAAAGGTTGAATTTTCGATTTCAAACTTCTCAACAAAAATAATATGTAACACTATTTTTTTCTTATTTAATTATTCGCAGCACTAACAAACGTATCGATATTGTGTTTATTGTATCATGGATAAGATTGAACTGTCGATGATCGGAGATCAGAATGTTGTAGTGTTGCGCCAAGCATGTGAAAGTTATCGATAATGTATCGATAGCTGCAAAGTTCGGTGACGTTTCCAACTCTGATTTGATGTGATTAACTTTTTTAACTGACTGGCCTCCGGTTTCTGAATTGAGAATTCGGGTTAAGCAATATTTAAGTAGTATTTGAGTACGGAGTTGTCAAAAAAATGCTTTGAAATCCGTCATTTTTTTGACAACTCCGTACTCAAATGTTACTTAAGTACTGCTTATCCTAGAATTCTCAATTCAGAAACCGGAGGTGGGTCATGTAAATTGAAATCATGCTGCTATTAGTTTTTCTTAAAATCACATACATACATACATAAATTCACGCCTTTTTCCCATGGGGGTAGGCAGAAACTGTAGAACGCCACATGCTACGATCCTTACATACTCCTTTCGCTTCGTCCACGGTCATACATCTTGTCATACACGCACGCCGGTTGAGAGTACTACGCACCTGTCCTTTTTGAAGAACATCACCAATAACATCAATGTATGTCCTTCTAGGGCGTCCTCTACTGGCGTTTCCACTGACATTCGCCTTATAAATTCCTTTTGTTCATCGCCGTTCACTCAATCTTTCAACATGACCAAACCAGCGAAGCATACTCCTTTCAATTTTAGTCACTAATCATACTTTAAACCGCAACTTTGTCTTATCACATCATTCCTCACTCTATCATTCAAAGTTACACAGCACATACTTCGCAAGGAACGCATTTCCACGGCATTTATTCTACTTTTATGACTCTTCTTCCAAGATCAACATTCACTTCCATACATAAGCGTTGGTTGGTACATCATTATGGACAGTCAGCCGTGCTTTTTTGGACATCGACTGGTTAGCCACAATCTCAAATATTAACATCATATCACGCTATACTCCCCGAAGGGTTGGCAGAGGTATACAAGGTTAGTCGGAAAGGGGGTACTAATCCGAAGCCCACTTATAGTATCACTGATGACTGTTTGAAAGCAAGTGTTAAAATTTCAAAATTCGATATTTTTTTTTTCCTTATAAAATGATTTTTATTTTAGTTTTTTCAAAAATTCTTCATCCCTGCTTTAGTTACAAATCCAGAAAATGGTGCTTCTAATTCAGGACCCCAAATATGACCTAAAATGTAAACACAGCTGATCATAACTGGGGATAGATAGATTTTAGAGATTTTTTTTTGAGATTTTTGAACAACTGTTTCTCGTAAACTATTGACTTTTGGGAAAAGTTGTAGAACAAAAGTTGTCCATTATTATGGGTACTTTCACACCTTTTCGGATTAGTACCCCCTTTCTGACTAACCTTGTATAGTAAACCCTCATTTCGCCGTCATTGGCCTATTGCCATCAACCGGGCACAAATCCAAACTCCGGGCTGCTACTGAGAAATTCAACACGGAAAAACCTAATAACACTTTGCCCGACCTGGGGATCAAACCCCGGACCTCACGCTCAGCAGTCGCGCTTGCGACCGTTAGACCAACGAGGCAGTCATTGGCGCCGATTCTGTTATGGACAAACTAAACTTAATTTAGGCTATTGCCATCTTTTTCACTATGATACAATAAGAAAGAGACATACGACAATAAGAGCTGTCAAATTTAGTAACTAAAATTTCCATTCAAGACGACATCTAAAACGTGTCGACTAAAAACACGCCGAAGTTCAAGGCGTAAACTAATCTTAGTTGTTATTACACCGTCCTTTTCTCGCGCTATCTGTTAGTAAAAGACAGCAATTCTCTAATTTTAGCTTAGTAGGTGAACAAGGGAATCGGCACCAATGTATGAACATCGATATCGATAAATGACGCATCGTCCCATCACTACGCAACCAGTTCGCCTCACTTCACGGCCGGCGCAGGCGTCGAGGTCTCAGAATCAGGTTATGCATTACATATTGCACAACTTAATCGTTATTACGTCGTCACGATTGACCCGACAATTATTTATGTTCATTCTGCAGATACTTGTTGAGATAGGGATCTGGGAAAGGGATTTGTTTTTGTTGTCAAATAATTTGACAGATTTGAAAACACAAACTGCACTATTACCTAAACCTGCTAAAGGCCAATTCTCGTAATTAGAAATGTTCAAAATATAGTTTCGATCTAGTCTCAGGCGCCCCATACACTTTCAATAATATTGAACAATGTTTTTATTGTGCAACTAGCTGTGCCCGCGACTCCGTCCGCGTGGAAGTCGGAAAACAACATTGTGTCGCAGCAACTAAATAATCCATTTATTATAATAATAGACAAAGGTGTCCCACTAAGACACTTATATCTTTTGAACCATTTCTTTATGTAGAGTTTCAGCTCCTCTTGATTGACCGTAAAGATTCATAAAACCGTAATACTAAAAACGTGTTGCTTATTTCTATACATTTCCTTGCTAAAATGGATTATAATTGAATGTTGATACTATTATTGAAGATGTAACAAAACCATATCGCCATACAAAAATAGCTACAACGCCGTCTTGTTCAATCTGCGAACTAAATTATGATTTCATTCGAGGTGTGGTAGGTATAGAAAAGAACTTTAAATATTTAAAAAAAAACTTATAGAAGACTTCATTTAATTTTAATAAGTTATAAATAGGTAGGTACTACTTTCAAAAAGTCTGATCTGGAAATCGAACCAACACAAACGCGAAAAAACATCTTCTATGTTTTTATTTCACCAATCGATATGATCGCTCCAATAAACATAGTGCCTGAAATTGATGGAAGACCATAAAAACTAACATTAAGTACCTACCTAACTTAGGTACATTTCAATTCAAACACTTATTTGTTGTTACTTCTTATTTCTTGCACTTCCTTCAATGTAAGACAGTGTGTTTGTTGGAGAGATTTGATCCTTATTATTGAATTGACCTTATAAATATCTATCAACAGGTGCCATAATATAATACCGGATGGTACATAAAGCTTTGTCAGTTCGATTCCCGGTTCAGGCAAAAATATCAGTAAAACGCAATATTTCTTACTTTAAAAAAAAGTGAAATGAAGTTTCCTTTGAGTGAAATTTGCTATTTTTAATATTTAAAGTACTTTCCCTCCATGGCCATGTCTTTGGAACATTACCTAAAGCTTAAAAAAACTCAATTAAATAAACTTATTAAAACGACGGCGACAGGCTTTGAATAAATCTGACAATAATGAACAAAATAAAATTAAATATAGAAAAAAATTCCAAAAAGTGCATTGAGTAGATAGAATGATTACGAAATACTAAATTTCAACGAAAGCACTGGGTGAGTGCTTTCCTTGCAAATAATCATGGCCACCGATTTCAATTTGAATTTGGACCTTATTTTCGGCATCAGCATTCCCAAAAAGTATGAACATTCAATGAACAAAAATCCTACTATTAGTCCAGATCATGAATTAATTTTATTGTGAACAACAATAAGAAATTCACCTAATAAATTCTAAATAACAATATCTTCGTTTTTTTTTTGTAAAAGCTTAGTTCCTTTTTCATAAGGATAGAGATCATTAGACCTTTCGTAGACTGAGAATAGGTACCAATTCAACAATGAATATTAGGTAATTTGTGGATTTATTCGTAGTAATATATTTCCTCGCAACATGATTTGATACACGTAACGCCATCTATTGAAAATAAACTAATACATGCTAAGTTCTTCTAGAAAACTTAAAATTCGCATAACTTTTGATTACGTGAACCGATTGCGATGAAACAAAAACCATATGTTACTTGGAGATAAGCACAATATTTATTTATAAAAGTCAACAACATTGGATCAGTTGTTTTTATGTGATGCTTGAACAAACAAACAGATAAACAGACAAACAGATAAACAGACAAACAGATAAACAGACAAACAGATAAACAGACAAACAGACAAAAAATCCAAAAATGTTAAAAATGGGTTCTATTGGTTATAGTTTAACACCCCAACCAGGTTTTTTCAAAATATTTGCTATGTACAGATACGCAAAAGTCTACAGATTTGTAAATGTATAGAAGATATTAATTATTTGCATATCTTTTGAATGCGTGAACCGAATGCGATGAAACAAAAAAAATATATTACTTGGAGATAAGCACAATATATGTTTATACAAGTCAACAGCATTGGGTCAGCTCTTTTTACGTGATGCTTGCATAAACATGCAAACATATGTTTAATCTTTACTTCCCTAGATGGCGTTGGCGTCGAATTAGATCGCGCTATGGTTTCGTTACCGCGCGATTTATAAGTTCTAGACAAAAATTTCATAGTTACTTCTAAACCACGATTTTATTATATGTATAGATAATATTGAATACCCCCTTTAATTCCAAACGTTCAATAAATTCACTCAATAAAATTGACAAACCAGTTTGATCAATATTTTCGTGCGAGCAACATGTCTAACGACGAAGTTTAGGCAGCAGCAGTGCTGGTGATTTTGTTGAAGAAAAAAAAAACGTTTATGTGTTATAGAATGGTTGAAAAGAAGGCCAGTCTAAACTCACGAAAGACATTTAAAGGACTCAGGCGCCCCAACCCCATACACCTACAATAATATAGCACAATATATCTGAAGCCCAATTCTCGCAATTAATTTGAAGTAAGACGAAACATTGACCGAACTGAGATTAAATTATGAATTGAATAAAAAATGGTATTCTGGTATACTTAAAGTTCGGCCCGGTTTCAGTATCATTTCAGTCTATCTCGACATAATGTCAATTCTGTCAACTTAAAATGTATTACCGTTAACAACAGTCTAATGGTGCTCCCACACCGCTGTTAAAAATGTTTACAAACATTTTCTAACACTAACAAATGTTAGGAAAAGATAAAAATATCAGATAATAATGAATCTAATTTGTCTAATATAGATTATTAGATAATGTTTCAATAGATTTTTGCACATATTTTTTTATTTATGTTTGTTTAGAAAATGTTAACTAAGTACTTAATGTTTGTAAACATTTTAACACCGGTGTGGGAGCACCTATAGACTAAAATTCTAGAAATAAATGAGAATTCCAACTTATCAAAATGGCTCAGTACATAATGTAACCAGAATACCCTTTTGGCTTCAGTCAACTTTCAATCTCATTTGAATATAATCTCACGTTTGACGTTATTTGTTAACGAACAAGAATACCATTTGTCATATTTATGAGATTGAGACTAGACTGAGACTAGATCGAAACTATATTTTGAACATTTTTAATTACGAGAATTGACCTTCTGATTCTTTAAAACGTCAAAACTAAGTGTACGGTTCCAAAAGTTAGGTTCTATGGAGAAGAGTCGGCAAGAAACTCCAAGAATACTCTAGTCAAAATAGTAGTTCATGACAATTCCATGACAGTAGTGTGCGATATAGAATGAGAATAATGCAGGTTAATGTAAGAAATAAACTCACATAAGAGTAACAAATAGAAAAATATGCCGTCTAGGATTGCCGTAGCAGTTAAGAGCTGACCAGTCCCGACAGACAGCACCCGTTCACGAGCATGACGTGCACATCCGCATCGCTTAGCTCAACCATATTGTAGGGAACCCAACGACCGGATATAACGGATGATTCATTTGGAGGTACTTTTTTCAAAACTGAAAAAAATTATAAAAAAGCAAATTTATTGGGTTATCTTTATTATCATACAAAAGAGCCATGCTTGACATTTATTTTTTAAAGATTATTTCTTTCAAATGTTGTCCGTAACTGCGGTTAAGTTTCAATTTTCGATGACGTATTTTCGTTTGATTACCGTGCCATGATAAGGGACTATTTTTTTCCTGAAATTGAAGCCCGTGATCTCCAGGACATTTGGTACCAACAGGACAGCGCCACTTGCCACACAGCACGTGAAATCATGGCTTTTAATGCTAGAACAATTTGGTGAACAGTTAATTTCACGCTTCGGACCAGTCAGTTGGCCGCCTAGATCTTGTGATACACACACCCCTAGACTTTTTCTTTTGGGGCTATGTAAAGTCCTAAGTCTATATGGATAAGCCGCGTACGATTGAGCAACTGGAAGCCAACATTACTCGCGTTATTCGCCAAATACGACTCGAAATGCTCGGACGCGTCATCGAAAATTGGAACTGCAGAATGGACCATGATAACCGCAGTCACGGACAACATTTGAAAGAAATAATATTAAAAAATAAATGTCAAGAATGGTTCTTTTGTACGATACTAAAGATAACCCAATAACATTGTTTTTTTTTTATTTTTTTTTGGTTTTGAAAAAAGTACCTCCAAATGAATCACCCATTACAACGCCACCATCAGCAGGACATTTAAGTGAGCATGACAGACTCATACTACCAGACAATAGGCACAGATGGCTTATCAAGTTATCAAAATAACAGTTTGCTGCATTGGATACGGTGGAGCGCAGAGCTAAAAGCCTATAGGTGACGCGACGGGGCGTTGGTGGTCAAGCGCCACAGCCGATCTTTTAGCTCCACGCTTTTAATAACACTTTAGGGGCTATATTTCACCGGGACACCACGGTGGCGCAATCAGTTGCGCCACCGTGGTGTCCGTAAGCTACCAAACTAGACACCACAGACACCAGAGTCGCCACACCACACTGAGACAGTCAGTGGTCTCGAACCTACCGATTTTTCGGCTTTTCTACCGATACGGAACCGCTTCTACCGAAATACCGAAATGTAAACAATTTCTCATGATTTTTGAGAATAGGAGGTTCTGCCGATTATTTACCGATTTTACACTTTTAAGTTGGTTTCTAATAATGAATCAATCACTAGTCTATTACATGTAAAACGACTCTTTAATACAGCTAATTGTTATGATTTTGAAATTACTTAATTCGAAGATGACCAAAGATGGCTATGACCAAAGAATATTGGTAAAAAAAAATTAAGTATACTTAAGTGTGGTTGTTATAAATTAGTCTACGTAAGTTTTTTTCGATAAAAATAAACGAATTAGATTGAATATTGTATTTTTTTGTCAAATACCGATTTTGGGTACAAATATACCGATTTTAGCTGGCAACTCTACCGATCTCGCTCTATGACGTTCGAGACCACTGGAGACAGTATCAAAATGGACCTCGAAGAGATAGCACTACTGCTGTAGGTATGTACGTAGGAAAAGAGAGTTCAAGAGAAAAAAAAAACAGTGGTGGGTTCATCCTTATTTAGCCGATCGCTCTAAGAAAGGACAATTCGTCAACATATACGACGATCTAAGAAAATATCCGGATAAGTTTTTTAGCTTTGTGAGGTGAGGTCCTTTGATGAGTACCGTTGACAAAACATAACAGTGCACACGTGTTGCATGCAATGAGGTGGGGGCGTCACTAGTGTTGAGTAGGACATACAAGAGGCAGTACATTTGTCCCGTACATGACGTCAAAATGTAAGAGCGGCTCGACATTTAAAAGTGTACTACTTCAACTTTTATGTCGCGGTAGTCGCATTACTCGTTACTCTCGGTAAGTAAACTGTAGGGTGAGAAAGAGAGGGAACGAGGCACATGCTGCAATAGCACGTCATTGTCAGTGTGTCATTATCAGTGGACAATTGGACATTACGCGACCGCGACTCGACTCGCCGCAGTAACGTCAAATGTCATATTCGTACTCGTTACTTCAATCGTATCACCGAGCTTCAGTACGCCTCACCTCATTTGAAGTAGTACATTGTACTGGCTTAGAGCAAAAAAGAGGCTACTCTTACAAACTCTTTTTTAAGTCGTGTCCGACCCAACACTACTAGCAGTTCAGAATTTTAATATATCTTATGATTGTTACGTCATAAGATAATCAAAAATTATTTGATAAATGCTAATTATATATATATATATATATATATTATATAATTACATTTGAATGTGATAAATGAATTAGTAGGAATAATAAATAAAATGTATCGAGGCAGGTTATCTAACTCGTGTAACGAAACCATAGCGCGATTCAGAGAAGTGAACAGCGCCATCTATCGAGGTGAGGTGTAAACTTTTTCACGTACTGAGAGAAGACCGACCCCGATTCTTTTTAAAAAAACTACTTTATCACTGCACTATTTATTAAAGAATCACAAAACTATAGGGTTACAGGGAAAGTCGTACTGAATATAAACGACGTTATTATTCAGGTCATTTCTGATGGATTTGATTCTGAAACCCAATTCTCGTAATTAATTTGAAGTAAGACTGAAGGTTTACCGAACTGAGATTAAATTATGAATTGAATCAAAGCTGTATTCTGGTACCTACACTTAAAGTTCGGTCCGGTTTCAGTATCGTCTCAGTCCACCTCGATATAATGTCAACTCAGTCAACTTAGAGCCGACCTACGGCGCACGCAGCGTCGATTAAATGACTCATGAAGGCTGCTGTTATCACAGCAACGCCAGGAAGTATGCGTTCCGCCGTAGCCAGGAACTGGATTGATAATGTTCTTCTGGGTAATATTTTAGCTAGAAGAAATTGGAAATCAGCAAAAACTTTCCAAAAATTCTATAAGGTGACCACATCTAATACTTAATACATTAAATACTACCTTAATTAACCCTGTGCTTTGATTTATTTTGTTATAAATGAATAATTATCTAAAAATTATATGGACCTATTATGTACCAGACTGGTCATACAGCGCTATAGTAATTAGTGGTGGCGCGACCAGCGTGGCGCCGCAACCAGTAACATTCTGTGCACGCGTCCGAGTTGGTCGCGCCACCAAATTGGTTGCGCAACCAAACGGACACCAGGTGAGTTACTCTCTATAGAGCTGTATACATTTTGTTGGTAGCGGCGACTGGTTGCGCCGCCATGGTGTGCCGGTGAAATATAGCCCTAAGGGTAACACAGTCTGACCAAGTGTAGTCGGGGTGCGCTGAGTCGGATTAACATTAAATTCCATTGTGTGACCAAATGAAACAAAAGCCAAATAAGTATTCAACTAAAACAAAAGGATGATGGGCGTTTTGGTACTCATTTTGGTTATGGTCCAATCAAAATGAATTTACCATCGTTGGATAGCTCTTTTCAAGATTACAAAAAACTACTATGGCAACAAACCCGTATAAATTGTCTGTTTTGAAATATAGTCTTCAGAAGATACTGGATATTTAGTTCAAACTAGCTTCTGCCCGCGACTTCGTACGCGGATCCTGTTGCTTATGCCAACGACAACGGTGTCATCAAAATCGAAGATCTGAAACGTCTGATGTCTCTAGAGACCTAGAAGCACATGCGTAGATACGCTGAGAACTCAAGTGCAATTCTTTATCCGTGAACATCTCCGACTCGCGAGACAATGCGTGACGTTCACGATCAGCGGTCAGTCGCGTATCACGTTCCCCACTTGTCTCTAGAGACCTAGAAGTCGATGCGTAGATACGCTTGGAACTCAAGCGCAATTCTCTATCCATGAACGTCTTCGACTCGCGAGACAATGCGTGACGTTCACGATCAGCGGTCAGTCGCGCATCACGTTCCCCACTTGTTTCTAGAGACCTAGAAGTCGATGCGTAGATACGCTGGGAACTCAAGCGCAATTCTCTATCCGTGAACGTCTCCGACTCGCGAGACAATGCGTGACGTTCACGATCAGCGGTCAGTCGCGTATCACGTTCCCCAATAGTCTCTAGAGACCTAGAAGTTGATGCGTAGATATGCTTGGAACTCAAGTGCAACTCTCTATCCGTGAACGTCTCCGACTCGCGAGACAATGCGTGACGTTCACGATCAGCGGTCAGTCGCGCATCATGTTCCCCACTTGTCTCTAGAGACCTAGAAGTCGATTCGTAGATACGCTTGGAACTCAAGCGTAATTCTCTATTCGTGAACGTCTCCGATTCGCGAGACAATGCATGACTTGCACACTCAGCGATCAGTCGCGCATCACGTTCCCCACTTGTCTCTAGAGACCTAGAAGTCGATGCGTAGATACGCTTGGAACTCAAGCGTATTTCTCTATCCGTGAACGTCTCCGATTCGCGAGACAATCCATGACTTGCACGATCAGCGGTCAGTCGCGCATCACGTTCCACACTTGTCTCTAGAGACCTCGAAATCGATGTGTATGTACGCTGAGAACTCAAACGTAATTCTCTATCCATGAACATCTCCCACTCGCGAGACAATGCGTGACGTTCACGATCAGCGGTCAGTCGCGCATCATATTCTTCACTGGTCTCTAAAGACCTGGATGTAGATGCGTAAATACGCTGAAAACGCAGGCGTGCTTCGCGATCCGAAGAGGTTTCCACGGAGCGAGTTGCAGCCTGATGTTCTCGAACAGCATCAAGTCTCTCCGGACGCTCTTCAGTACATTCTTGGGAGCTTATGATCCTCATTTTAGCTCCTTTGGAACATTGGGAAAGATTTGACCTCTTTCTAGGCATGGTTATAGTTTTATTGTGAAGATACCTGATCAATTAAAATCTAAGTGACTGCTCCCCTGCGTTACCGGGTAGGCTACCGTGTCACGAAGATAAATGGAAAAGGAAATTAAACACTCAAATAAAATAAGCCCGAAGACATATTTATTCGATAAAATACAAAAATAAATGGGAGTTTTGGCCAGTAGAGTCAAATTTTCAATGATATACCATCGTCATCGAAAATCAGTCCTAAACTGTTACCGCTTTCACCGCGTGGAGGTACTCCCAGCTTATGTTATTTTATAATTATACAGTGAAATTAGTGATAGCTTTGATTTCCACATCAGATGTTCCTGATCTTCGATTTTTATAAGTCAATAGGAAATACCCATCAGACCGAACAACTTTTGCTAAAACGTCATTCCTGTATGTGTTATGATGGTGTAGCTGGGCTCTTGGAGTTGCACAACAGGTGTTCCAGATCTTCGATTTTTATAAATCAACAGAGAGTGCTCATCAGATTGAACAACTTTTGCTAAAACGTCATTCCTATATAAGTTATAGTGTAGCTGGGCGCTTGGAATTCCACAACAGGTGTTCCAGATTTTCAATTTTTATACGTCAACAGAGAGTGCTCATCAGGCTGAACAACTCTTGCTAAGACGTCATTCCTATATATGTTATAGTGTAGCTGGGCTCGTGGAGTTCCACATCAGGTGTTCCAAATCTTCAAATTTATTCTCTCAACAGAAAATGCTCATCACGTGGAACAATTTTTGCTATGGTACCATTTTTGTATCTCTTATAGTTTAGCTGGTCTGTTGCGGTTCTGCATCAGGTGTTCAAGTTTCCAAGATAAATTATAGCCTATGTGTTGCCCAGACTTAAGAACCATGCAACAAAAAAAAAGTCATTCAATTCCGTCCAGTAGTTCCGAAGATTAGCGTGTACAAACAAACAGACAAACAGACACACAGACAAACAGACAGATTTTTTTTTTGGATTCGTGGTCTTTTACTGTTTCTAAACCCCCCTCATTTTTTTTTTAAATATATTTAATGTACAGACACAGTTTTTTACTGTTTCATTATATGTATTTAGATATGTATAGAAGATATTGATTATTTGCATATCTTTTGATTGCGTGAACCGTTTGCGATGAAACAAAAAAAATAATTTACTTTGAGATAAGCACAATATTTGTTTATAAAAGTCAACAGCATTGGGTCAGCTCTTTTTACGTGATGCTTGCATAAACATGCAAACATATGTTTAATCTTTACTTCCCTAGATGGCGTTGGCGTCGAATTAGATCGCGCTATGGTTTCGTTACCGTGCGATTTATAAGTTCTAGACGAAATATTTTAAGTTACTCCTGACACACGCTCTTATTATAATTATGTATAGATTCAATCAATAAAAAAATAAAAAAAAACTCCGGTTTAGCTTGACCGATTTTGATGATATTTGCAGAGATTTTTTTTGATGATATTTGATTCAGTTAACGGATGAAAATCACAACAAAATCGGTTTAGTATTTTTTCAGTTAGGGGTGATCTATCTACTAAACAATTCGGATCCGTTTTTTTTTATGCCTAAAAGTAAAAGCCGTTTCCCAGCAATTATTTTTGGTCAATGTAATTTACTTTGATGTACAGAGTGCGTAGATTTCGGCTATGCGGGTCTACACACTGTATACTTACATACAATAAATGATAAAACTTACTTCGCACTTCTTTTATTTACCTAGATAATGAAGAATATTAATAATAATACCATGCCAAAATGGAGAAAAATGTCAATAAAAGTAGGTATGTGTACTTAATAGGATGTAACAAAATTAAATAACTTTCAAGCAGGATTACTTCGATCAGACAGTGAACCGGGACTAGCGCCATGGTTATTCGTAACCTACACAAAAATACCTTTCCAACGGTGTATCATTCATTCCGATTGGTGCCAGTACCAGACTCCATACATTTGTGAATGATTTTTTCGTCAACCAATCATTCTGGCTAATAATCATTCGGCGTAATCCAATTAGGGAAAACATTGCTTCGGCAAACATTACTTCGGCGAATCGTTGTTGAAATCTTGATAAATCACAACCGAACTAAAGCCGAAGCGTTCATTCAAACAGTTATCAATTTCAAAAGCTGTCAAATTGTTTGACACATAAAACAAAACCAAACAAATTGACAGTTTTCGTAAATATACACTTCGGGAAGTGTGCGATGGAACTACACAATTTGATTCCGCCTGGCCCTTTCCATCATCGGACTACAAGACGTACGGCAATGCGCCATCGGTACATGGTGGACAATGTCCACCATGTAGGTAGATGTCCACTGGACATCTCACTCATCATACGTACAAAGCGTTTTGTGAACACTTTCATTTTTCGCACAGCTAAGGGTCAGCTCACACCGAGACGCGACGCGACGCGACGCTGCGCGCATACTTTAAAAGAGCGACTCAAAATATAACTTTATTTTCTACCCGAAAAGATACACATTTCATTGTGAGAATTCAGAATACTTACCTACATAAAGTTTGTACGTTGTACTAGGAATTTACGGTATTGGTTTAGCGTTACCTTGTTTTGCATAAACTTTATAACCAGAATTGTTAACCACAAGATTAGCCTGAACTAATCTGTATTCTGTATTTCACACATTGTACGAAATTCTAAACTAATCAAATGTTATAGAATTTATGAAAATCGTTATGGTTGGCTGTTTCGTATAATACGTTGCACCACGCAGCGCTGCGCCTTGTGACGCCTCGCGGCGTAGCGCGATGCATCGCGACGCAGCGGTATGCGCGGCGTGCAAGAGCGGCGCTGCGCCTCTCAACGCAGCGCGACGCCGCGATGCTCCGCGAAGCGCAGTCGAGGCCGCCGTGGCAACTTGTCGGTACTACTTCCGTCCAGACTTCGTGTAGAGTTGATGCAGTTCGGTCCAGTGCTCGAGTGAAATTATAATGATAGACTGGGATCTTGTAATAATTGGACTTCTTGCAGAAGAGGCAGAGCAAGAAGAATACAAAAATAAAATTAAAAGGAACACATCACACAGGAGTATTTGCTAGTAGTAGCTATCAGGAAAAGTCATCGTAGTTGATTTTTCGCTCGTTCCATCGGTCTCCATCAGGCGAGATCGAGGTCAAGATCCTAATATAAAAAAAAAACATGGTTTGATGACAAATTAATATTTATTTATTCAACTTCCGATCAATAAAATTAAGGAAATAATAATATACCACCTTAAATTTGTATAATGTATTTATTAACATAAATAATTCTACGTATTATTTGACATTTGATTCAATTAGATACGTGTTGCCAATTAGCTATTTATAAGACTTTAAACACAATGGTAGTGATCAACTACGAATAACATAGCACGTCCCTCCAACATCTATCTTCAATGTCTGTGTGCATATCGGGTGTAAAAATACCCATAACGATACCGAATTTTTTTTTTTGTTTTTTCAGAAACGTATTCTAGGGGCGTCGCTCACTGGTAAGTAGAGGCGAGGTCGCGGCGGCGTCGAGCGAGGCGTGGTCTTGCTTCCTTCACACTTCCATTTAATTCTCATTCTCAACACGAAACACAATGACAAAATGGCGGTGGAGTCACGTCGCCGTCTCGGCCACAGCGCCCCCGCCGCGCCTCCGCCGCGCCTCCGCCTCGACCCCGCGCCGCCACCACCTCGCCCCTGCCGCGACTCTAGTATATGAGCGCACTGCCATTTATTCCTAAAGAAATATTGGCTGGAGACCCTTCAGGTCTCGCCAATAACTGCCCGGTTACGTAGAAATGGTCCCATAGGTGCCCTAGGACCTAATACAGCAGGAAAATAGAAAAAAAAAAACTAAGGAAAACGTAGATGCAGCGCGCCGCTTGTGCGCCCGCGCCTTGACGCCGCCCGCCTCGACTCAAGCTCGTGTGAGCGACGCCCCTAAGTGATAATACTAAACTTTCTTCCTGTATTTCTTCTTGTATGCGTATCATGGTTATGTCTCATCTATTCTGCGCTATGGCATTGTGATATGGGGTAATTCTGTTGACATCATCAGAGTGTTTCGAGCACAAAAAAAATGTATTCGATCATTAGGTAAAGCGCACCCGTTGGACAGCTGTGTCCCTTTGTTTAAAAAGTTTAAAATACTACCTGTCCCAGCTTTATATATTTTTTAACTTTGTGTGTTTGTACATAAACATTTATTTGAGATGCATAATGACGTTGTAGCCAGAAAAAGTCGTAAGGTTCATAAATTATTATGTATAGGTACCTAAACAGAAAATTCAACTATTTTCCAATAATGTATTCTGTATGGCAATTCGAATTTACAATAAACTACCCGATGCATTCAAAACACTTAACTTCATAACATTCAAAAGCAAATTATTTCACTTCCTATTACATAAATGTTACTACTCAACTTACGACTATCTGAATGAAAAGTTTGATACAAAATTTTATTTAAACCATGATTATAATTAATTTCTTGGTATGCGGTTCAAAGCTTATTATTGACATATTGTATTTTATCATTGACATCACGTTTCCTAATTAATGTAATTCCTTTATTGTATTTTTAAAATTTAATTTATAACGTTTGTACGCCGGAAACGGCAGAATATTATGGACATTTCAAATATTTTTAACAACATTGCAACAATATTCTGACAAATAAATGTATTCTATTCTATTCCAAACAAAAATTATCAAAATTTTAATTTTATTCTTACAAATTACGCATTTGAAGTTACAAAAACGCAATGAATATCAAACGCACACGACCGCCTTAGCTCGGCTGTGTAGCCGCTGCACAACACACACAGACACAATCGGTTACGTGCATTACATTGCGCGCTACAAAAAACAGCGTTTTTTATGCCTAAAAATAAAAGTCGTTTCCCAGCAATTATTTTTGGTCAATGTAATTTAGTTTGATGTACAGAGTGTGTAGATTTCGGCTATGTGATGGGTCTTTTTACAGCCTGTATGTCAACGAATCACCATGCTTGTGTTTGATATTTAGTATATTTATTGCTCGACTAGTGCATTTAAAGTTCGCGCTCGACAATTACTTACGCGTTGTAAATATTGTTTCTCACACATTATTAGGTACTTGCAGTGTGAATGGGGGGCGTGTCATGTTCTCAGTTGATTTCTAGAGTGAAATCGTCGTTGCGCTTGCCAAACCCATATGTGGAGTTTATCAACTTTTCATTAGGCGGAAGAACTGTTTTATCTTGATGACTAATAAGTTTAACAAAAACCTAAAAATGCAAAACGCTAGCAAAACATCTATCAGCTTATTGCCGTCCACTGCTGAACGTAGGCCTCCCACAAAGATCGACAACCATCCCGGTCTTGGGCAGCCCGCATCCATCCGCTGCCAGTCACCTTTTTCAAATCGTCGGTCCATCGTGCCGCAGGGCGTCCCACACTACGTTTGCCCAAACGCGGTCTCCACTCTAACACGTGTCTGCTCCATCTACCATCTGTTCGTCTGCAGACATGGCCGGCCCACTTCCACTTCAGCGTGCTAATTCTACGCGCAATGTCGGTGACTTTAGTTGTCTGGCGAATGACTTCATTGCGAATTCTATCCACCAGAGAAACCCCGAGCATCGCTCTCTCCATAGCACGCTGAGCAACCTTGAATTTGTGGACCAGGCCACGTCAGGCACAGTCACGGCAGGTCTGTTTTCATCTCCCGGCCGTGGTTCTGTCCATGGTCGGGGGCGAGAGTGCGTGGGAAGCCGTCGCCTCCTTCTGCGAGGAGGTGATGGCGACCAAAGAGGGAGCGGAGGGAGAGAGAGGCAGCTGCCACTCTCCCTTCCCGCGCCAGACGCACCGGGCGCCGGAGGGCGCGCGACGATCTCCGGCCACCGTAGTGTGTGGCCTGCGGGCGGCGGTTTAGGGGACACGTCGCCCGACCAGTAACAGGCCCGAGAAGGCGGCGCGCAGTGTTCCGTGCGCGCCTCTCAGGAGGACGTGGGGCAAGGCCCCACAGAAGGTGTGGTCCGCCAGGGGCTGGCGGACCGAGGCCTGCCGGGGTTGCGGTGCATGCAGCTGCGAATCCCGCGACCCCGGCCAAGGGTCAGAAGAAGGAACACCGTGGGTTTTTAGCCGGTAAGAGTCCGGCATACCCCTTCGTCTTCCCCGGGCGAAGGGCATCCATGAGGATTTCCCACGAAAAAAAAAAAAAAAAAAAGGTCTGTTTTCATACTGTGGTAAAAATATCCTTTTTTTTGTATATTTCGTGTGTCATGTCAGATTTTATGTCCGTACAGCGAAAAGGAGCTGAAAACAACATATACAATTCAGACATTTGCACGCAAAACTCGTCTATGTGCAGTTTTGTTGTTTGTCAAATCTATTATGCGTCCGAATTTGAATATTTTAGGTTCACATAATAACCGTTTTTTGAACACTTACAGGTTTTATCAAATCGAGATACAGTGAGAATTTTGACACGATTTTCGAAATAGAAGAAGCTACCAAAATTAAGAAAAAAACGCATAAAAAAACAGGAAAATGCACGACCAGCAAACATGCAGAAAGAGTGAAAAAATAATTCAACATGCAACCGAACTAATACTCGACACATGCTTCGACCGCTCACGTCGAGGAGTCAACATATCCTGCCCGTTGTCTGGCAGTTGAGTCTGTCATGCTCACTAAAATGTCCTGCTGACGGTGGCGTTGTGTATTGGGTCGTTAAGTTCCCTACAATATGGTTGAGTTAAGCGATGCTGATGCGCTCGTCATGCTCGTGAACGGGTGCTGTCTGTCGGGACTGGTCAGCTCTTACATGCTATGACAACATTATGGCAATTTTTCATTGTTATTCTTGTACTACTGACATTGACCTCTATACATTGTTCTCACATTACCTTTAGTAACATTATTGAATTGAAATATATAGTCTTTATATATTCAGCGTAGGTATATGGTTGTGTGTTTTTATTATGTTGAATTATCTATATTTAGATACTTTTACTTTTGTTTTCAATTCATCCAGAATTGTTCTAGGTACCGTAAATAATAATAATAATAATAACCGCAGGGCAGCTTGTGGCGAGCTGTTGGTGAGTGGCGACACTGCGTACCTTATTGCCTCAGAGAGTCGGTCAGGGCCTCGTCTCCAGTTTGCCTTTATTGGCTGGCTGGAGTGGAACCCCAAGAGTGCCCGCAGGATTCTCAACTCTGTCTTGCCTTTATCAGCCGGCCAGAGGGGGGCCGCCAGAGCTATATGCTCGGGGGTGGAAGTGTCTAAAGGCGTAATAGCGGGGAAACCCACTCCGGGTCTTTTAGACCCGCGACGGCGAAACCGGGGCCACACCTCTCTACACCCCTAGCCGCTCACACGTTTGTTGCCCTCTTCGCCTATGTACTGGCGGCTTTTCAGGGGGCCCAGCTAGTGAGCTGGCGAGTCACCGTCTGCCAATATATTTCAAATTTAAAGCTTGAAAGGCAGACGCCGTTTTCTTCCGGCAATAGAAGTTATCAAGTCCACCTAACACCCCTTCCCATAGACCAGATATTTTTCACCATATTTTACAATAGTCTTGCACCCACTTGGGATGGTCCATGACTGTACTCCAATAGTGCAGCCGTGGATAGTCCCCGGTTGGTGCCCCATCCCATTTTAGATTAAAGTTCTCAAAGGGGCCTCTGCGCGTTGGACCTGTGTCCCCGTGTATGCCTTCCAAAAGACCGGACATCTTCCGCACGGAAGATGAGCCGTGACTGCAGAGAGATAATAATAATAATACCCCCCTGGGAAAAGCGTTACCTCATCATGAGATTAACGTAAAACCGGAGGGAACATTAGACTAGCTTTCTACAACCCCATCATATAATAAAAAATGTATCATGAGGTCTACTGAAAAGCTTACAAACCGCAGGGCAGCTTGTGGCGAGCTGTTGGTGAGTGGCGACACTGCGTACCTTATTGCCTCAGAGAGTCGGTCAGGGCCACGTCTCCAGTTTGCCTTTATTGGCTGGCTGGGGTGGAACCCCAAGAGTGCCCGCAGGACTCTCAACTCTGGCTTGCCTTTATCGGCCGTCCAGAGGGGGGCCGCCAGAGCTATATGCTCGGGGGTGGAAGTGTCTAAAGGCGTAATAGCGGGGAAACCCACTCCGGGTCTTTTAGACCCGCGACGGCGAAACCGGGGCCACACCTCTCTACACCCCTAGCCGCTCACACGTCTGTTGCCCTCTTCGCCTATGTACTGGCGGCTTTTCAGGGGGCCCAGCTAGTGAGCTGGCGAGTCACCGTCTGCCAATAAATTTCAATTTTAAATGTTGAAAGGCAGACGCCGTTTTCTTCCGGCAATAGAGGTTATCAGTCCACCTAACACCCCTTCCCATAGACCAGACATTTTTCACCACATTTTGCAATAGTCTTGCACCCACCTGGGACGGTCCATGACTGTACTCCAATAGTGTAGCCGTGGATAGCCCCCGGTTGGTGCCCCACCCCATTTTAGATTAAAGTTCTCAAAGGGGCCTCTGCGCGTTGGACCTGTGTCCCCGTGTATGCCTTCCAAAGGACCGGACATCTTCCGCACGAAAGATGAGCCGTGAGCTCCAAAGAGATACAGGAATAATAATAATAAATTTATTTCAGATAATTAAAATCCATATCTTGTTAGTATAAATATGTATATAAAAAACCTGCTAAAAAACCTGCTAGCTTTGCCAACGGTTGCAGACTTTGCCATAGCCAACTTCTGAGGGAAAAAGTGTAGTCACATCTTATACACCCCTAAATTAAATTCACCAGAAAAAATTTAAGGGCATGGTCAGTTACTGTAATAGAACATATAAAGAGAAAAAAAAAAGAAAATTATTTTGTTTGAA
Source organism: Amphipyra tragopoginis (assembly GCA_905220435.1). Taxonomy (NCBI): domain Eukaryota; kingdom Metazoa; phylum Arthropoda; class Insecta; order Lepidoptera; family Noctuidae; genus Amphipyra; species Amphipyra tragopoginis. Next base: position 28,531,444 of record HG991994.1, read on the forward strand.
AACTGTACTTCAAAAACATCAATAATTGGTAAGAAAGTTCAATCACATTGACAATGATATTCGTACGCGCACGCACACACGCAACCCTTTTATCTATTCATTCAAAAAAAAGCCCGCGCAATACATAGGCTGCGCACGAGACGGACGGCGCCAACTAGTCTGGCTCCCGCACCACCCTCGCCCCCACCCACACCGGCGCGTGCGCGTGTCGCCCGCCGCCCGCCGCAGTCGGCCGCCCGCAGTAATTAGATCAAGTTGCGTGACGCGCGGTGCAAGCGCAACCTCTCGTTACCGCGTACCCGGTTTTTGTTGTATACGTAATTACATGTTGTGTTGATGAATACTAAATAGGCTTAATATTCGGTAAACTAAGGTCAAAGCAGACTGCATCGCGCCCTCTCCACCGAACCCGTCTCCTCAGAACGCAACAGAGAGGTTATTAAGTTTACGCGAGCGCGCAATACGTATTACCTGTTAACATCTGTTATTAAATTGATAACTACGATGGCTTCATACGATCATCAGTTCACGTCTCGAGAGTACCCTTTGTGTTAATACTTCATAAAAGGCCGGCACGCAGGTGAATCTTATCTAGATAGGTCGGAGCGAAAGTACCTAACCGAGGAGTTCGGGAGTCGGTGGACAGGCTGCGGCGGCCTAATTGCCTGGCCCGCGTGCCGCCTGACCTCACACCCATGGATTTTTACATGTGAAGTGAAATCAAACGGAGAGTGTACGTGAGTGAGCCCGATAGTCGCAAACTTTTAAAACAACTCGAAGTAAAAGGGCAAAGTGATGTTCTAATATCATTAAATAACTATCTTTTAAAAAGTGCTCGCTTGTGTGTTGATAACAAAGGGCGGTGGCCATTTTGAAAAATTGCTGAACTGTAAGTTTTTAATAACACTGTAAATTACCACCCTTATCAGCTGATTTCAATCCTTATCAGCTGATCCTAATCACTGTTAGCTAATCCCTTCAAATTCAAATCCCCATTGTCTCAGAACAAATTCTAACTTTTTAAATACGTGGAGTGGAGTGAGGAAGAAAGCATTTCTGTGTGTGTGTTGCACGGATTTCGCGCTATCGACTCGCTCGCACGCATTACATACCGGTATAGCTGACTGACGCATGACTCACACAAGCGTATAATGGTGCATGATGTGTGTAGCTTACGCGCGGTGGGATGAATTTCATTGATAGTCCGTGTCGTTGACGTAGTATTTCTAGTATTAGAGTATTATGTGCATAAAATTATTCATATTTTCAGGATCAAACAAAAGTAAATAACTTTGTTAGATTTAAATAAATTATATTAATGATTTTACATTTCAATAAGTATACCGCTTCCGTATGTACCCTTAAATTTTTTCTGGTGAATTTAATTTAGGGGTGTATTGTTTTCACGTTATGAAGATTAAAATGACACATGTCAATAGGAGTTGCTAGACATGTGACTGTAGTCGATTCAACTATCGATAAAATTTGTAAAATTTCAGCGAGAATTTGACAAATTATTGTAATGTGATTTTATGTACTTACATTTCAAATACTTGTGATTTATGTAATTAGGAATAAGAGCGTGTACGCCGTTCGGCTTTTCATACAAATTTTCAAGTCCTTATTTTTCGATGTGACAGAACCGATTTTAATGAAACTTCATACCCATCAGCAGGATACATAGGACTAAAAAGTTAGTAGAAAACATTTTCGAAAAATTGTGTTACAGTTAAATTAGACTGTTTTTAAATTTTCCATACAAACAGAAATTTCCAATTATCTTTTTTTAAGTAAGACATTTCGAAAATGTTTTCTACTAACTTTTTAGACCTAAGTATCCTGCTTATGTGTGTGAAGTTTCATCAAAATCGGTTCAGTCATTACGAAAAACAAAGACTTGAAAATTTGTATGAAATGTTGTACGGCGTACACGCTCTTAAGTCAATTAGCATGCATATCTTCAACAATAGACGATTACTTGCTGATGTGATAATGAATCCAGCAGGTATGGGATAAGTGAACATAAATGTTTATTTATCACCAATAATAAGCCCAGTAGCCGGGTCGCGAAAAAGAGGTTTATCTTTCGTTAGGTTCGGTAGGTTCGTCGGTCCTGAATTTTGGATGTGTTATGTTAGCTGTTTTTATGAAAAGCCCACAAACAGACACACAGACAGAGAGAGAAATAGACAGCCAAATAGAAAGACAGACATGGGCTTCAAACCTATAAAATACCTCTGATTTTGAGTCGGGAATGAAAAATAAGAATTTAATTTTCTACAAAATTGATGTGAATAATTTTTGGCATAAAACCCTTATGGAGTTATTTAATAAAAACTAATTTTTGGGTTCTTTAACCCAAGATGGCAGAGCGCGCCGAGGTTACTCAAGGTACAAAATTTGTAATTTTTATAAGAACACATATCCATAACACGTATCCAAAATTTAGGACTGACCGACCTTTTGCAAGGCAACTGGGCTATAATGAGCCTTATTTTAATTATTCAATCAACTGAGCCTATCGTCTATAAGTATTACGATAGTCAAAATATTCATTCTGTTAATATAAATTTATCGAAATTAATTTATCGATACGCACGTCTCTGACAACTGGTACCATCTGACGCAAGTTTGAAAACGCGTCGGGGTTTTTTCAAAATCATTTATGTAATATATAATTATGGCGTTAAACACATATAACTATATTGTTTCTATGTTTCTGATTTTAAAACAACCTTTTGGGTAACGCTTTACTAATATTTTAAATTGATTTAATACTTGTTGAATTAAATTGTCATACACAAGCGCCATTACAATTTATTTTCATGTCATGAACTGACATCTGCCAAATTAATCAACTTACCGTGAAAGCAATATAATAGACATGTAATCATCAATATTGTTTAATCATGAAACAAAAATGTCAGATTTGTCTGTCTTCAATCAAAATAATAAGTATTTCTCTTCCTAACCATTTCTTTAAACTTAAATAATATATATTAAATAATATGATATAATGATTAAAAAATGACTGTATGCTTGCCTATGTTTTGATGTTCAAATTGTATGCAAAAGGCCTGTCCATACTTGATAATTTGATCGAAGACATCTGCAATACTTAAACTCATTAACTTTCTGTATTTTTAAAAATTTTCTGCATGATCTCATTTACATCTTATTTTAAGAATATTATTTAATTTGTGGTGCAGATTTACCGACGAAATTCGTGAATACCTTAAGTACCATATTTCTGGAAATGAATATATAACTTATACACTACTAAATTAAATTCACCAGAAATAATTTAAGGGTACATACGGAAGCGGTATACTTATTGAAATGTAAAATCATTAATTTCACTTATTTAAATCTAACAAAGTTACTTACTTTTGTTTGATCCTGAAAACATGAATAATTTTATGGACATAATACTCTAATACTAGAAATACTACGTCAACAACACGGACTATCAATGAAATTCATCCCACCGCGCGTAAGCTACACACATCATGTACCATTATACGCTTGTGTGAGTCATGCGTCAGTCAGCTATACCGGTATGTAATGCGTGCGAGCGAGTCGATAGCGCAAAATCCGCGCAACACACACACACAGAATGCTTTCTCCCTCACTCCACTCTACGTATTTAAAGGTTAGAATTTGTTCTGCGACAATAGGGATTTGAATTTCAAGGGATTAGCTAACAGTGATTAGGATCAGCTGATAAGGATTGAAATCAGCTGATAAGGGTGGTAATTTACAGTCTTATTAAAAACTTACGGTTCAGCAATTTTTCAAAATGGCCACCGCCCTTTGTTATCAACACACACGCGAGCACTTTTTAAAAGATTGTTTTTTAATGATATTAGAACATCACTTTGCCCTTTTACTTCGAGTTGTTTTAAAAGTTTGCGACTATCGGGCTCACTCACGTACACTCTCCGTTTGATTTCACTTCACATGTAAAAATCCATGGGTGTGAGGTCAGGCGGCACGCGGGCCGGGCAATTAGGCCGCCGCAGCCTGTCCACCGACTCCCGAACTCCTCGGTTAGGTACTTTCGCTCCGATCTGTCTAGATAAGAGCCTGCGTGCCGGCCTTCTATGAAGTATTAACACAAAGGGTACTCTCGAGAAAACTGATAAGCCATCGTAGTTATCAATTTAATAACAGATGTTAACAGGTAATACGTATTGCGCGCTCGCGTAAACTTAATAACCTCTCTGTTGCGTTCTGAGAAGTCGGGTTCGGTGGAGAGGGCGCGATGCAGTCTGCTTTGACCTTAGTTTACCGAATATTAAGCCTTTTTAGTATTCATCAACACAACATGTAATTACGTATTCAACAAAAACCGGTATGTACGCGGTAACGAGAGGTTGCGCTTGCACCGCGCGTCACGCAACTTGACCTAATTACTGCGGGCGGCCGACTGCGGCGGGCTGCGACGCACGCGCCGGAGTGGGCGGGGTAAGGGTGGCGCGGGAGCCAGACTAGTTGGCGCCGTCCGTCTCGTGCGCAGCCTATGTATTGCGCGGGCTTTTTTTTGAATGAATAGATAAAAGGGTTGCGTGTGTGCGTGCGCGTACGAATATCATTGTCAATGTGATTGAACTTTCTTACCAATTATTGATGTTTTTGAAGTACAGTTTTCAAACAAAATAATGTTCTTTTTTTTTTCTCTTTATACACCCCTAAATTAAATTCACCAGAAAAAATTTAAGGGTACATACGGAAGCGGTATACTTATTGAAATGTAAAATCATTAATAGAATAGAATAGAATAGTTTATTGAGCACTCTTCATTTTACAAATTTCTCTTAATCTAAGTGTAGGTATAGCAACGAATTTACTTATTAATAAGAGAGTACGTCGGCGACTGTACTAGTATAAACTGTGTCACAGTCGACAGCGTCTTCCACCCTGATTTTATCAATTATACAATTCATTGTTTTAAGCACATTATGGAATTTGTAGAAGCTACGTTTAGGTAACGCTGTATAAAACTAATAAAAAATAATAAAAGTAAAATTAAACAAAAGAGGTAAATAAAAGTTCAGGTGAAAACTATAAAGAAATCTAATAATTGGTACGTTACCACAGGTATGTGTGTAGTGAGGTGTGTATGTGTGTAGCGTAATGTGTATGGGTGTAGCGTGGTGTGTTGTGTAGTGTGGTGGGTATGTGTAGTGTGTATGTGTGAAAGTGTGTGTATGTAGTGGGGTGGTGCATGTGTGAATGTGTGCAATAATGTGCATGATTAGCTATTTGCAATTTCCTCTGTTTCAGTATAATCTAATCGTAGGAGCCAGCTCCGTATTATGTCTTTGCATTTGTTGATCGGCAGAGCATAGATGTTATTCACGCGGTTTGCTACGTTGTATAAGTGATTACCTATAACATAATATTGATGTCTAGCAAGTGTTGTTCTATGAGGTGTCATTGAGCAAACTCTTGTTTTGTTACGGCACAAAATCGGTGTATAGGCAATGTTTTTCTGCTTACGAAGTGTCACGCTTAGCGGGTTAAGGGTGGCTTGAGGAGTCAACCCTTAACGAGCAGGTGCACATAAAATCAGAATAGAAGAATATTAAGGAAAACACTTTTAACCATACAATAGTATATTTTAATAATAGTTACAAGATTATAATATTAAGATTAGTTAACAGGGCGTGGTTCTTAGAATACGATACGAGGAGTCCAGGGTCTTCAGGTGTAGGTAGACAGTCACTTAACTGGGCGGTTGCTGAGGCGCGAGAGAGGACGGAGTGCAGCGTGCCGGCCCTTTTATAGGCGCACCCCGCTAGTCGCCACCGCTGCACCGTCACAGAAGTATGACAGATAGTATAAAAAGCTGTCTGACAGTTAGTACAGGACACTCACTATATAGAAGATCAGTGCTGTACCTTCGGGGTCGACCAAGCATGACTTTTAATATAGCCCTTTGTGCACGCTCTAGGGGAAGCAAGATAGTCTTGCCAATCCCGCCCCAAACAACAACGCAGTACTGCAGCAAACTCTGAGCAAGCGCATAATAGACACACAGTAAAGTTTCGTGATCAGCAGAATTCCTGAGCTTTCTGAAAGTAGGCATTAATTTTCTTGTGCGGGCAGTTAACTGGTCTATATGTGATGTCCAATTTAGGGTGCTATCAATAATGAGGCCCAGATATTTTATATTGGTAGCACGAGTTAGTTTAGGACATATACAACTTTCTGGGAGGCTACAGGTATGTGCTCTAACTACGAACTCTGATGGCGGCTGGGTATTAGTACGGTGAGCGAAAGTAATAAATTTTGTGTTATCAATATTTAGTGTCAAAAGATTATCATTAAGCCAAGCCATTACCTCTTCAAGCGCATGCTCTGTGTAGTGGTGAGCCTCTTTCCAATCCTTTCCATGCACAATCAAAGCAGTGTCATCAGCGTATGTAATAATGTTACAATTTGGTAGTGACTTTAAACACAAGCTGTTGATGTACAATAAAAAGAGAGTGGGTCCAAGAACGCTGCCTTGCGGCACGCCAAATGAGAGAGTCGCTTGTGAGCTAGTGTAGTTACCTATTCTAACGTACTGGGTTCGGTTCGAGAGGTAGGAGCGAAAAATCTCATGTGCAATCCCGCGAATGCCAATCGCTTCCATTTTTGAGAGCAGTATGGGAACAGAAACAGTATCGAAGGCCTTTGACAGATCAAGAAACACACCTATGACCTTCTTTTTGGTATCAAGGTTTCGAGCTATAATCTCTGTAAGTAATAGAGTTGCATCTTCTGTTGATTTACCTTTCATAAAGCCAAATTGGTTTTCTGCAATGATATTATTGTGTTGAAAAAATTTTGTTAGTCTAAAGTTTAAGACTTTCTCTAGGATTTTAGAAGTTACGCTCAGTACCGATATCGGTCTATAGTTTCCAACACTGCCTCTGTCGCCACTCTTATGGACAGGATGCACCAATGCCCTCTTTAAAATATCTGGAAAGACACCAGTAGTCAGGCATAGGTTACACATATGTGTGAGCGGAGGAATCAGACTGTTCTTCGCACTTTTGATCACCAATGTTGGTATGTTGTCAACGCCAGTTGCGGAGTCATTTTTTAGGTTAGCAATAATAGATTCTATTTCTTCACAGTCAGTTTCAAACAGTACCATGGAGTCTCTAGGTGACTGAGATAAACAACATCTATTTGATGAGTTTGGTAGATTCTCATCCTGTTTACTCAATATTGCATTTGCAAGTGATTCACCGATTCCTGCAAAATATTCATTGACTAAGTTAATTGACACGCATGGATCTTGAGAGACAGTAAGTAACTCACTGGGAGGGGGTGAAGTTTGCTTGAGGTTGGCTATTTTTTTAATCGTATTCCACATACCCTTTGGATTATTTTTATTCTTGTGAAATTCGGCTTTTTCATAATTTATTTTTAATTTTTTTAACAAATTGTTACAAAAATTGCGGTATCTTGTGTAGGAGACTTGAGTTATTGCATTTTTTGGATCAAGATTTGCTTTTTTGTGCAATTTGTCCCTATGCCTAATGCATCGTACCAAGCCCGGAGTTAGCCATGGCTTAATGGTTCGCTGACGATGTGGTATAGTTACAGGAATAGAATGCGCAATGATGGCCAGCGAAATGATGTTAGTTAAAATGGTTGCAGAATCATTGGCATTCGTAGCAGAATAGACAGAACTAAAGTCTGTATCTGAAAGTGTTAGGACTAAAGATGGATAATCAATCTTTTGAAAAGTAGTCTTCAAGATGTGTCTTTTTAGTTTGCAATCAAGACAAAAAACTAGTGGCGCGTGGTCGGTTATAAATGAATCTAGTACATATGTAGCTGTGTATCTGTCGGATCTTAGCATTACGTGATCGATACAGCTAGTTTTACGTGTAGGGAAGACATGGGCAGGTAGAAAACCGTGATATGCCATCTGGTCCAAGTAGTTACCACAGTTAGTGTCATTACTGCTCGGGGAGATGTTTATATTAATGTCTCCAATCAGAACTACCGATTTAACAGACTTCAGTGATGTAAGACACAGATCGAGACTCTCACAGAATCGATTGATATGTCGGTACGATGGAGAGCGGTACACAGCCACGACAGCGTATTCGTTTTCAGATTGCAAAATAAGACAGTTGGCATCTAACATCAACGGTTTTGTTACGCAGTGTTTTATTATAGATTTAATATATATAAGAACGCCGTCATTTTGGTTAAGATAGTCTGAAGAGTAAGACGTGTAGCCGGAAATTTCAGGCGCAGTCGGACATTTACTCAACCAACATTCTGTTAGTATGAGGATGTCACATTGTATACAAATTCTTTCAAGCAAAACGACAAGGTTATCAAAATTACAAGCTACGCTACGAATGTTAGTGTGCATAACAGTTAAGGCTGTTCGGGACAAGTCAATATGATTTACTAGAGTTTCAGGGGAGCAGATCCTAGACTCAGATACTTGAACTGAATCAATTTCGCTCGATATGTTATCCAAGAACAACATTTTTAAATAAAAGTTCTAGAATGCGTATCTTAAATTCATGCAAGAGTTTTGTTTTTATAGTTAGATTGGTTTTGATACAAATTAGTACAGGTTTTGTGTTAGAGGAAAATTTGCGATGTTTTTTCTGTGAGTATATTTGTATTTGTAGTTCTATAACTTGTGATTGTGTGTGTAAATTATGTACAGTGAAAGAAATGTAGTGACTAATAGTTTGGTGTAATTGTGTTTGCGGTAACATGTGTATATCATTTTTTAACCTAAGATTAAAACAATACGAGTAATTTGAACTTACTAACAACATGCAGTAGATAAAAGATAAGAACCATACAATATTTTCCAGTCAAAGTTCAGCTTCGGGATGCAACTTATCCAAATCGTAGTCCTTATCTATTCGATGGGATGGGGCGCCCACTTTCTGGCGGAGGAAAATCTTTCCATGGGCGGTCCAGCAGAACTGGTAGCTGTTTTTCTTACCAAACTCACGAGCTAGATAAAACAATTTTCTTGCTTTTTGGGTAAGGCATTCAGCGATGTATATTGGTTGAGGGTGTCCGTCGAGTGCTAAGTGGGATGAATTTATTTATTGTTTAGGTTCGTCCGATTGTGATTTTTCACCGAAGTTAAGATCCTTTCTTTCAGTATAACAGAAGAAAAATCCACTATGATGGGTCTATTACCTCCTTTGTCGGCATTCAGGCGGAAAACATCTCTTATGAGAGTTTCATCAACAGCAATTTTAGTTGCTAATCCGACTTTTGTCACTAATTTCAGTAGATCCTCTTTTGATTCGCTTTTTTGTACGGGAATGTTCCTTATCTCAATACTAGCTTGCTTTTGGTATCTTTCGAGGCTTTCCACTTTCTCTTCTAGTGTTTGTATATAGGCTAAGTGCGTACGTCTTTCGGTCTCCATTGAAATTAATTTATCTTTCATTTCCTCATAGTGCTTCTCAATGAATTCCATAGATTTTTGTATTTCACTATTTTGCTTCTGAATGCCATTTATACTGTCTTGAATGGTGTTCTGTTGTAATTTAAAAGTTTCAAGGGATTTTTTCATTTCCGTCATGACAATAGAAACTTCATCATCAAACTGGCGCTTGCGGGCTCGAGGTCTGCTGGTGACATTACTAGAACTCTCATTGTCGGTGTCCGTGACTGGCGCTGAACTCTGGTTTGTATCAGACTTTAAATTCTCCTGCGGTGTAGTTGGAGGAGTTCTTCTCAGCGGCATCATAAGGCTCAAATATGTGACGGTTACTATAAGTAAACACAACTATACGCACCGAGTCACGGAGTAACGCCTCGTCTACACACACAGAGGGGCTTCCTGTACGCGCAAGTTTTGGTAGGATGGCGACGCCTTGTGCGGGTGCGCAGCAATTGGTAGGTCGTTGACCCCGCCTCCAAGTATAGCCAGATAACAGCTGTGGGTGTGGTCGCTGTCAACAAATGGTAGATGACCGTGTCGTGCGGTATATGATTCCTTCGTTTTTATGCGAGCCTAGTACTTTGTGACTGATTACTTATTTTTAATTTAATTAAAATTCACTAAAATTTAATATAATTTCACTGTGCTTGCTGCTTAAAACACGTCTGAACAGTTCAGAGATCCGGGGGGAAGGGGGATAATATAATTTATTTAAATCTAACAAAGTTATTTACTTTTGTTTGATCCTGAAAATATGAATAATTTTATGCACATAATACTCTAATACTAGAAATACTACGTCAACGACACGGACTATCAATGAAATTCATCCCACCGCGCGTAAGCTACACACATCATGCACCATTATACGCTTGTGTGAGTCAAGCGTCAGTCAGCTATACCGGTATGTAATGCGTGCGAGCGAGTCGATAGCGCGAAATCCGTGCAACACACACACAGAAATGCTTTCTCCCTCACTCCACTCCACGTATTTAAAAAGTTAGAATTTGTTCTGAGACAATGGGGATTTGAATTTGAAGGGATTAGCTAACAGTGATTAGGATCAGCTGATAAGGATTGAAATCAGCTGATAAGGGTGGTAATTTACAGTGTTATTAAAAACTTACAGTTCAGCAATTTTTCAAAATGGCCACCGCCCTTTGTTATCAACACACAAGCGAGCACTTTTTAAAAGATAGTTATTTAATGATATTAGAACATCACTTTGCCCTTTTACTTCGAGTTGTTTTAAAAGTTTGCGACTATCGGGCTCACTCACGTACACTCTCCGTTTGATTTCACTTCACATGTAAAAATCCATGGGTGTGAGGTCAGGCGGCACGCGGGCCAGGCAATTAGGCCGCCGCAGCCTGTCCACCGACTCCCGAACTCCTCGGTTAGGTACTTTCGCTCCGACCTATCTAGATAAGATTCACCTGCGTGCCGGCCTTTTATGAAGTATTAACACAAAGGGTACTCTCGAGACGTGAACTGATGATCGTATGAAGCCATCGTAGTTATCAATTTAATAACAGATGTTAACAGGTAATACGTATTGCGCGCTCGCGTAAACTTAATAACCTCTCTGTTGCGTTCTGAGGAGACGGGTTCGGTGGAGAGGGCGCGATGCAGTCTGCTTTGACCTTAGTTTACCGAATATTAAGCCTATTTAGTATTCATCAACACAACATGTAATTACGTATACAACAAAAACCGGGTACGCGGTAACGAGAGGTTGCGCTTACACCGCGCGTCACGCAACTTAACCTAATTACTGCGGGCGGCCGACTGCGGCGGGCGGCGGGCGACACGCGCACGCGCCGGTGTGGGTGGGGGCGAGCGAGGGTGGTGCGGGAGCCAGACTAGTTGGCGCCGTCCGTCTCGTGCGCAGCCTATGTATTGCGCGGGCTTTTTTTTGAATGAATAGATAAAAGGGTTGCGTGTGTGCGTGCGCGTACGAATATCATTGTCAATGTGATTGAACTTTCTTACCAATTATTGATGTTTTTGAAGTACAGTTTTCAAACAAAATAATTTTCTTTTTTTTTTCTCTTTATATGTTCTATTACAGTAACTGACCATGCCCTTAAATTTTTTCTGGTGAATTAAATTTAGGAGTGTATGTTCTATTACAGTAACTGACCATGCCCTTAAATTTTTTCTGGTGAATTTAATTTAGTAGTGTATATTCATTTCCAGAAATCATTAATGTGAAATTAGTCGTAATGTATGTTGCCTAAATGAATATCTGATTAATAATTATTATCATGCTAAATAAAAAAGTCAAGTACAAATCTTTGTTTTATTAAACTGCTCTTTAGAGATAAGTTTTAGCATTATGCACAAGTACAGTGCGTTTCTCGATAGTTTCCTACAAAATGGTCAATTATTGCTGGGCAAAACTTGACCATTTTGTACGAAACTATCGAGAAACGCACTGTACTTGTGCATAAAATGCAATACAAAGTATCTATAAAAAGCATTGTAGTTTGAAATTCCCGCCCTATCTTCTACTCCCTGTTTCTCGTGGGTGAAGTATAGATGGCGCTGGTCGGTAAGGAAAAATTTCCTCCTAAAATTTGTATGGAGTCGTTATTCTTCCCTTTAGGGTATTTATGTTCTGTGATCACTATGTATGCATGCCTTTATAGTAAAATTTATGAGTTAAATGGCAACATCGAATGAGATGTGGCAACCCAGCTTGTTTTTGAGATGTCATTTTTGGCGGTTACTTTTTTCGAATGTTGGTGGCGTGAAACTTAGTGTTCCGGAACTTTTAAAAAAAAAACGGGAAAAGCATTGCCGACGTAAGTATTTTTGTGATATTATGTTAGCATAAAGTTCTTTAGCTAAATAAAAGCTGATTTACTGTGCTACAAGCTAACTTTAGTTCGCAATTGGTATTGGTAAATTCAACAACCCCAATCACAACGTCTGTGATGGTGGCTTTGCCATGTTTTGTTGGTGGTTAGGGCTGCCACAAAATTTCTGATGAATATTTTAATTTAATTGTCATTGTAAGTAGTACCTACTTATAATATAAATAGGTAGGTAATATAAATAGGTAAGTTATGTTCGATGTTGCTTTTTCTAAATAACAAAAAAAATTAAAGACTACGTGATGTATAGTTAATTAATACTATTTTTTTTGTTTTATTATGTAAAACACTTCAAGTTAAGAAACTAATTAGAAGTTAAATATGATGGTAGAAAGGCTGATCTTACTATACCTATTTGATTACGTATGTTTTTTTTACTTTTATTAAATTGTTCCTACTACGAAAACATTTTTATTTGACAACCCTAACTTCTTCTTAATAGGAAATATTTTGGAAAGGTTGGTGAATTTGCCACCTTCTTAGAGAGTTAAATTACTAGTGCTAAATAATATAAAGTTTTTACTTTTTTTTACGGGATAGAGGAAGAGTGCAAATATATTACTTTTTAACCTCATAAACTCCAAAAATTTCATTTTTTCTTTCCTAAGGCAAGTTTATCAGAAGTGACAGCTGACTTTGCCATATTTGTTTTTATGCTTAAAATATTATAATTTACAAAAATGAAATAGATATTTAGTAATAATATAAATTTACATGAAATTTACTACGTCTAGGTGCAGGTTACTCATTACATTTTCATACAATTATATTTTTTTAAAGCGAATCAAACTTTTTGACACATGAAAAAGTGGCAAAGTAAGCAGGTTTCACGGTAAATGTTTTGTTTATCATCATCAACTTGCATAATTTAATCAATGTAATTAATATTTTACTTTCTTTGTGTATAGACTCATTTATTTATTCACTTGACAGACTGAACTGTGTTGCTGGGGAGTTTGTTGCGCCGTTTCTTCTTCACAGCATAACACTAGGAAGCGGTGAAGGGTGGGCGCTTTTGGGGGCAGTCTTATGTACCTAAATCTGACGTTCAAAAAGAACTAAGTAATACTAGTCTACTTTGAATAAACGAGTTTTGAGTTTGAGTTTGAGGATTCCCGGTGGAGGAGCGAAACACGTGTCGTGTATTGGTTTGGTTGCATTATTTTTCACTCTTTCTGCATGTGCATATATTTGTGGGCGGGAGGGTGGTGCTGCATGCTGCATCCAAACTAGCGATCTTGTTTGACGAAATTAAAACCAGATATTGTATTACATATTTGTATAATTTGACGACATATTTCGGTATAACACTGTATTAAAATTAATTTTCTAATATTTCACATTCATTATTTCTATCTCTTTTTGACCTATAAGGCGCCGGCATTTTCAGATGTACTGTTCTTACATGTAGCTTCATAGAATTTGACTGAGAAAATGTTTTACCGCAGTGCCCACACTGGTAGGGCTTCGCCCCTGAATGTACCTGGAAGAAATATTAATACATTCAAATCAAATAAAAAAAAAAACACAAACCAATATAGGTGCTTATGAAAAGTCGAATTTAGGTGCACGGTTCCAATTAGTCGTTTCCTATGGAGAAGAGCCGGCAAGAAACTACATGGTTACTCTTTTAAAAAAAGGATATCTTTAACAACTTCAGTAAATACAGTACTATGATTTATGATAGTTAAGAGAGAACAATGTAGTCTTGACCACAGACCTGTGAGTAATGTAGTACCAAGTCTTGAGTACAAAAATTAACCAAAAAGGAAAAAAAAAACAATATGAATAAAAGTAATTTACACAATATCTATTGGCAAGTCCACAAAGTTCTCACATTTACAAAAGATAAAATGAAGTTAAACTATAAAAGAAATATTAATACATAAAATTTTCTTCGTGTGGTAGGTATAGTCCTTAAAATATAGCTTGATTAGAATGACAGCTGCCAAACTAGTGTGACTAGTGCTGGGAAAGGACTGATCAAATCGATATAAATCATTAAAAATATATATATTTTGTATATTTTCGTAGCCGTCATCTTGCATTTGGATTTTGACCTTATTTTCAGCATCAGCACACCGAAAAACCATGAAATTGACACCCATGACGACTAATTTGCAAATATTCATAGCCGCCATTTTGAATTTGAGTTTTGACCTCATCTTCAGCATCAGCATACCCGAAAACTTTGGATTTGATACCCATGACGAATAATCATTGGCGCAATAGTTTATGTCTAAAACATACATTTAAAACTATTAAAGACCTTTTCAATATTGTACGAAGTAGGTATAATTATTTATTATCATCGTTTAAAATGTTAATAACGCAAACGTAATAATTTTTTTACTCAATCGATTTACATTTATCGATGTGTCCCATCTCTAAGATTTTTCCAGTATGACATAACTTTTGAAGAACGTAAGATTTATATTTTATGACTATGAATCAGTAAGAATTATTTTAGTTTTCAAGCTGATTTTTAATATTTTGAATTATATGGGAAGGATTGTATTTAAAAAAAATATTATCATGCTAGATAAGTGAGTGATTTTTCGTGTGCCAATATAAATCACCCGTTCGACGTAACTACAAAGTTATGTCGTCACTTTTGCTGACATCTGTCATTCTAATCAAGCTATATTTTAAGGACTAAAGGTACAAGAATACAAGGTTAATCAGAAAGGGGGTACTTATCTGAAAAGATGTTTAAGTACACATAATAGTGAATAACTTTTGTTCTACAACTTTCCCCAAAAGTTTAAGAGAAATAGCTGTTCAAAAATTACATAAAAAATTATGCTAAAATCAATGTCTTCAGCTATGATCAGCGGTGTTTACATTTTAGGTCATATTTGGGGTCACGAATTAGAAGCTCCATTTTCTGAATTCGTTACTAAAGCAGGGACGAAGAATTTTTGAAAAAACTAAAATAAAATTTATTTTACATGGAAATGAAAATTATCGAATTATTAAATTTTAACACTTGCTTTAAAACAGTCATCATCAGTGATATTTTAAGTGGCCTGTGGATTAGTACACCCTTTCTGACTAACCTCAACATTAAGGCTAAGCGTATGCTGAGACGCAGGTGACGCAGGTGCACGCAGCGCAGCGCAGAGCAGATTTTGTAATGCATGAACGTATTAAGAGCTGCGTACGCTGCGGCGCAGACGCGTGCGACGCAGACATGCGTCTGTCCTGCTCTGCGCCTCGTTGTAGTGCCGGCACAGATTTCTGCGCGACGCGTGCATGTCGACACGTGTTTTTTACCGCTAATTATAATTTTACTGAATGACAGAACATAATTGAATTAGTGCGTTGTGAACCTTGTTTGTATGATACTAATCATACAGACTATTAAAAAAAAACGTTCGTCAACTCGAACGCGTCTATTCTTTGTATTAGTTAAAACTCGAATGTGTCTTCGAGCTGCGTCGCAGCATGCGGTCGTGGCCTACGTCTGCGTGGCCTGTCCTGCCCTGCAACATCTGTACTGTGCTGTGCTGCGTCACCTGCATTCTAGCATACGCTTAGCCTAAGACTCCGCCTGGTTGGAGGATCCTCCCTTTGGTTGGAGGAACACCATACCTCCTCTTCGTTCATCCACAGTATCAATAAAAATCGCTCACCCGATCATGTCTGTTGAGCGCTGCTTTGTGTTTGAACGCCTTCGGGCAATTCGTGCACTTAAATGGTCTTTCCCCTGTGTGCGTACGTAGATGAATCTGTCGACAAATAGCTTGGGTCATTATGGTCATGTGGGCATTGTGAGTCACACGGGGCATTGTGAGTCATATGGGGCATTTTAGGTCATACGGGGCATTGTGAGTCATATGGAGTATTGTGAGTGATATGGAGCATTGTGAGTCATATGGGGCATTGTGAGTCATATGGAGTATTGTGAATGATATGGGGCATTGTGAGTGATATGGGGTATTAAGTCATATGGGGCATTATGAGTGATATGGGGCATTGTGAGTCATATGGAGTATTTCAGGTCATATAGGCATTGTGAGTCACACGGGGCATTGTGAGTCAGATGGGGTATGGATGAGTGATATGGGGCATCATCATCATTCAGCCGAAAGACGTCCACTGCTGGGCATAGGCCTACCCCAAAAAGGGGGGGTGTGCCATAATCGCCACGCTTGTCAGGCGGGTTGTCGATTGCAGTATGGTTGTTAAAGTACTCAGAGAACGCAGCTGCCCATCCTCTAGAGAAAGGGAATATGCATGTAATTCAAAACTCTTTCATTATTTAAATATACATTGTACAGGAGTCCAGACACAAATTGCATTGTTTTTATACATTTTTCAACGCATTACTTACGTCACAAGCCATTATTTTATGTTACGTTTTTTTGTGGAACGGAACGCAATCTCGAAACGCGTCGTCTTCGAAAATGGCGGAAGTGACATCAAAATCCATGTGAATAAATCTTTAATAATCTTTCCTAAGCAAACTGTTTGATTTCTCACTGAGGTAAGTTAGTAAATGCGATTTCTGCTTGAATAAAGCACAAGAAATAATTTAATTTATATGATTTGTGGCTAAAAAAGAGATGTAAACAAAGCAGTATCGTGGATTATGACGTCACATTATGGCCGCGACAATAAAGGCTGTTTGAACTGTAGAAGAAAATTGTTGAAGTTTAATAATTGTTTTGAGCAAACAAACAATAGTAACATTTGACTTTTAATACTTTTCTTGAGTTTATAATACTATGCTTTATTTTACACGCATATTCCCTATTACGGGATTATTGAACGACCCCTTGTTTCGTACTCGATTTAAATTATTAATTTAAATCGCGCGCCGAAAGCTGGGTTCATTGCTGGACGCCTGTGGCTGGTTGATGTGTGTTCACGTCACGGCGTCCTAAGCCAATCAGAACGTATTTCCTTTTGGAAATACGATGCGTTGTCTCGCTCCCACTTTCGGCTTCGCATAGGGATGCCTGCGATCGTCTCGCTCGCTGGCGCCACTAGTCGTTCCTGTCACACACGTTACATTTGAATGTCACACATCGTCTCTACATCGTCTTCTCTTCCAAATCGAAAACAAACACCTAATCGGAGAAAACATAATTAGTGTAACGGCGGCGGTGACCAGCAACATCGTCGGCTCCTATCCGACCAAACGAGGGTAAGTGAAATCAGCGCATTATATTCCGATTGGTTTGGGGTGCTAAGCGAGTTCGTCCATCGGCCAGCTAATACGGCGATCGGCAATAACTCAGCACTCTAGCGGATTGAACCATATGTTGTGGACAGCTCAACGTTTGAATCGGGTACGCAACACCCCTAATTTGGGGTAAAGGGTGTTATTTACATACCTTTAGTCTTTGAAAGAGAGTGAAGTTCTTCGGGCATTCCTTGCATTGGTAAGGCTTCTCCCCGCTATGTGTGCGTTGGTGATAAATAAGAGCAGCGTTCGACTATTAACAGAAAAGAAAGTAAATAATTAAAATAATGTGTCTATTTATTGTGTGTAGTATACAGGGTGTTAACGAATTCGTGTAATTCCTTAAAACCACTTGATGTAATACTGGTGTAGACTGGCCCCGCACGGGATTTAGCTTGATTAAAAATAAGGAAATAAAAATCTTTTTTTTTCATGCGGTAGCAGTAATTGATCATATCTAAACCACCTAATGCGGAATCAGTAAAAAAAAAGAAAAACATTTTTTGCAAAAAACATTTTTTATTTGAGTGAGCATTTCGATGCCACGCATAAATTAATGAAAGCACGGCGACACGGCTGGCGGGTACGACTAACGCGATATCGCTCTTTGCAGTCGGATAACTCGAGGCTCTAAAATGAGTCACAAATAGAAAAGCAAGTTTTTTTTTTCAGTTTGTTTTCAGAAATACCCATTTTTTACCCATTCCCACAATTTTTTTCGGTATTTTATTTCACTCAGTCTATTATTATCTACATCTTCTTCCGAAATCGACATTCTTTCTCTATTTTGTAGTAGGTATAGTAGCGTACGTGAATGAAGACGTTCGGTGAAGAGATGCGCTCTGTCAACGAGGGCGGTTGAGCAGGAACTGACAGGCCGGCAACTTTTTTGTCGCCGTGCGCGCACTTGCATTGCAACCAATAGGCCGGCTCCACACGTTGGCCCCAACGGTAGTCCCAACGCCACTCGTCCAACGTGTGGATCTGGAAAATAGTATTGGCGCCAACGTTGGGACAAGCGTTGGGAGGTGGCCGAGGCGTGTCGGTTTTATCAAAGGAATCTGCGCCAACGTTCGCGATACGTACACATGTTGGCGCTTTGCTCAGTCCTGTTGCAACACGCACCGAAAGCGAGCGACAAGCGAGAATGCCATCCTCACCCTCAAAAATGCCACCCGCATGGACGAATGAAAAAGTTACCGAATTTTTAGAAGTTTACCAGGCACAGCCAATAATATATTGTGTCGTCTTCTTTGACGTGGCTTTTTCTTTTTTTTCAGTAACAAATATAAATTATAATTAGCACTCAGTAATGTAAAAGCGCTCAGAGCAATTTCGATTTCTGTATCGGACGTCTTCACGTTGGCTCTGACGGGACGAGACTGATATAATAGCCAACGTGTGGACGCCTCACGAAATTAACCGACCAACGTTGGTACGAGCGTTGGCGGCAACGTGTGGCGCCGGTGATAGACGGGGCGACAGTTGCGTCGCCGGCCTGTCTCCAAACCTGTGGACAAAAAAGTCGCCCGACTGTCGCGTCGCTACATACGTTCACAGTAACCCGTAGACTTGATGTGACAGACAAATTAGTTGCGGAGACAAAAGTTGTTCGTGCGCGCTAACTCCAAGAGGTGGTTGGTGTTTTACAAATAACCCTGTTGTTAGCGACGCCGCATGATCTTTAATAGTAATTGTGAATCTTAAATAATAATATTTAGCTCGAGAACTTTCTAGAACAATTGATGAGAACATTCTAGAAGTTTGTCGTATGTTCTGGAATATTCTGGAATAGAATATCGATCGACTATGTATTTGCTAGAACATTCCAGAACATGTACTAGAAAGTTCCAGAATAGGTTAAGTACTAGAACCTTCTAGAAAATGTGTCGGCCTCTGATTGGTCGGTTGTTATGGTATAAATACGGCCGGTTAGTTCCGACAAGTTAGTGGTTTTTTGGAAATCGAACAATTCAGTTGATAATTAGTTCCGCACAGTCAATTGTAAATTGACATTGGAACAGAATAGTTAGTTGTTATCTGGATACAGAACAAGTAAGTTGTGAATAGTGAAACGAATAGTGAATTGTAACAGTGAATTGTAATAGTGAGTTGTAATTTGGAATCAAGCAGTGTATACTGAAGAATAAAGAACATTGGAGAATTTGGAAGCTTTTTATTTGGCATTACTGTAAGTCCCGCCAGTCCGTGAATTTGGTTACGAGATTTAACACCTTCGTCCGTAACACCTGTATACTAAAAATTGCGTTGTATAGAGGGGCATGCCAAGTTATCGTAGTTGATCTCTACGATATGTAACGATACTTACTATGCATTTCTTTCCACATATTTCGCAGACCCAGGCGGCTTTCTTTCTCTTGTCTTTGGGATTATAATGTTTAAGTTTAATTCCTAAATGTACTCGCTGGTAATGTATTGAGAAAGAGCGCTCGTGAGCGAAACTCCTGTTGCACTGAAACAAAAGTATTATACTATACATTATGCCCAACATTGTCCCACTGTTGGGAACGGCCTCTTTCCACCAGATGTGCATGCAGCTATGCTGCAAGAATGTAAAAGCTAAGCTACGAAACTATGTGACCGTTTCCACTGATGCTAATAAGCTATGTAGCGGAGCGGGTTACCTATCGAAAGTTCGACAGTTAATTAACCAATTTTCAGGCAACAAGCAACGAAAGCCAAATTATCATTTCACAAATCAACATTCCACATGTTTCACAAACTATACATATCAAAAAGTTATTCTTTCAAATATTATCATTTTACAACATAACATTAGTAAATTTTTCGTAACACAAATACGTTAAATCGACAAAGATCTATTGATCGTTATTTCTTGAGAGTGCCTCTGCTGCCGGCACCGGCACCCAAAAATAACGCCATTGGGAACTTGTCTTCCAAATGACTAAGTAATTTCAAGAGCGAGCGAAGCGAGCTCGTTAATTTGGGGCACCCCGACAAGGATAGGTTAGGTTCCTTTAATAAACCCTGCAGACAGAAATAGGAGCCCCGCTCAGCGGGGCTCCGTCGACTCTGCTTTGGAAACCCAAACAACCTTATAAACATCTCCTAAGTTTTTGATTTGTTTTTATTGTGAAACTGAAAGTGAGTGAGGAATATCATGAAGAATTTTATTTTGTAAATGTAATGTATTTTGGTCTAACTAATTATTTGTAAAACATTATTTTTGCTTTCTGTGATATGTTGACTTGTCATTTTGTCTTTAAAAATAAAATAAAACAATGCATTTTAAGATGACTGCTTGTCTTATGAATGTGTGTTTTGATGTCATTGTTAAAGAATAGTTTGTGAAATGAAACGTTGACACATGTTGCTTATGAAATGATAATTTGCTAATGAATTGTGTGTAAAACGCCACAGAACCAGCGGAGCGAGTAAGGGCCATCACAAACTGGGCGACATGTCGTCGCGTCCAGTAGCGGTGACAAGACGCGGATTTGTCGTTTGCATCTGGCGTCTTGTCGCCGCGACTAGACGCGGAGCTGTCGCTTGCGTCGGCGACTAGTCGTTACGACAGACGTCGTGCAGGAAGCGATCATTAGTAGTAGAGTATTCGAGAGAGACGGCCGTGTTGTTTCGCAGCGAGACTGACGCTGCGCTGTCACGCGACTGGCGTCGTGTGTGCGCGTGCACAGCGCGACTAGACGCGGCGACAAGTAGCGAGTGCTCGCGAATCCCCTAGCTTGTCGTCGCGACTCCGCGACTGACGCCAAGTGTGCGGAGATTTGAACAAAATATATGAAAATTGTCGGCCGCAGCCTGTCGTCGCGTCTAGTCGCTGAGCTGTCGCTGTCGCGTGTCGCCTAGTGTGCGCCTAGGCTAAGATGTGCTATGAAAATGCTCCGCCGGTGACAAACGCGCGCCTACTGTAGGTACACTGCTCTGCACATAGCTACACCACTCGCGACCATCCACAGCACGCATCATCTGCCTAGCCTTTTCCCAACTATGTTGGGGTCGGCTTCCAGTCGAACCGGATGCAGCTGAATATCAGTATTTTACATGGAGCGACTGCCTATCAGACCTCCACAACCCAGTAACTGGGTAATACGATACTCTTGGTAAGACTGGTTGTCAGACTTTCTGGCTTCTGAGCAACAGTAACGACTGTCAAAGATCTACAAATGACAGCCGGGACCAACGGCTTTACGTGCTTTCCGAGGCACGGAGGAAACTCGCTATGGTAAATGGTCACCCATCCACAGACCAACCTCGGCAAGCGTGGCTTAACCCGGAAGATCGGTCTATGCGGCTGTAATTATTTAGCCACGAGCTCCTCACGCATCCACAGCACGCATCCTTCAATATAAAAAACGTAGCTTAGTTGAATCAGTTTCCACCAGTGCTATGCTATGGGCACCAATGAATATGATTGGTGGATATCAAACGCATCTATGGCAACGTTGTATAGCACATCTTTGGTGGAAAAGCAGCCTAATAATTCCATTGCTATCACAAAGTCAATTTTAATCAATGTGTCAACTCTTTAGCCTCAAAGGCTAAACACTCAAACTCCAGATGTTGTAAAAGAAATAAACATTAAAAATCTTCACACTACCTACTTCGTGACGTCATCACTAGCAAAAGATTAAAAAAATAACTATCGCGTAATAAATAAAAATGTTCAAATTAGTTTCTTAAAATAGCGTAATCTTCAAGAAAAAAATACCAAAAAGAAAACTTTACATACCGAATTAAGTAAAAAAAAAAATTTTTTTTTTTTCTACTTTCCAAAAAAATTTTTTTTTTTTTTTCTATAATTTGCAGGGTAATTTATCGACAAAAAAATGTACACTGTATTCGCCCTCACCTCTTCACATCTGACTCCAACCTCATGAGTTTTCAAGTGTTCCCTCAGTGATTCTTGAGACTGTACGTTCTCACCACATTGAAAACAGGAGCTGTAGACAATTAATTAATTTTTCATTACTCATACTCGGAAAGTAGGTCTGAAGTTGACTGAGGAGCGGGTTGAAGGTAATACTTTTCAGCTCTAGGGAGAATCATTTTCAACTGACAGCTGTCAAATTATAAAAAAACAAACTAGAGTGCGCGCAAGATACTTATCTAGAATCGCGCAGACTTCTGCGCGCGGCCGAAATCGGAACTAATCATGGTCCACCAAAGTGTGTGGCTTTTTATCAATTTTGATAGTAGAACTACCTGATTGTAGGAATATTTAACGGGACAATTATGTATAGCGATAAAAAAGTTAAGCTTAAAAAGCGGTAATTTGAACTTTTGCGATCACGGCAACGTTTAGCATGCCCTCAGTCGCGCGCAGAGTTATCTTGCGCGCACTCTAGTTCTATTTTCACATTTCTATTGAACCATGTTCCAACTCTTTATAAAGCCACTCAATTACAGCGCGATGTAAAATTGTTTTAACATAAAGTTAAGTATTAAAGAATGTAATTTTTTAAATGACTATTATAATTTAGTTTCAACTATTTCTTTAAAATAACTTTAAATTACCATTTTTTCAATGATGAAAATGAAAAATAATGGCTGAATAGAGGGCTGGCCACAGAAAAAAAAAACAAAATAGGCGGGAAAGCGGCAATTCGATCACTCATTTTTTTCTTTAACTAATTCATGTTTTTATTTTTACTTTCCTAGTATTCGTAATGAAAAGCACAGTGTTTACCTCGGGTTAAAGAATTATTTAGTCCCTCGAACTATAGGCGCCAAACCCCGTCTCGGGACTAAATAAGTTACTTTCACCCCTAGGGTAACAATGTACTATTAAATGACAGAAATTGTGTGGAAACCGGTTATCATGCTATGTGATGCGGAGGAATGAGGAACATGTCGTGAGGAAAGTTTTGAGTATGAATGTGGATGGTTATAAGAGTAGAGGAAGACCAAAGAAACAATGGATGGATAATGTAAAAGATGATATGACTAGAAAGAGAGTGACTACTGAGATGACGACTAATAGAGATGTGTGGAAGAAAAATACATGCTGCCCATCGACTGTCGAGGACGAGCCCCAGGTACTTCATCGTCGACTCGACGCCGATGCAGACGAATTACTAATTCGTACTAAATTCTGTTCAACATTGTCAACTCATTTTTATATCGCGTGTAAAAAGACCCTTAACGATAACGAAAACCACATATTCTACCCATCATTGGGATCATTTTTTTCTACCAGACCATACCTGGTTTTGGAGATATTGAAGGTCAACGTATACATTTTTTTTAGTTTTTTCCAAAAACGTATTCTAAGTGATAATACTAAACTTTCTTCTAAACAACCTTATCAAAATTTTCAATTTACGTCACAAATTACGCATTTGAAGTTACAAAAACGCAGCGAATATCAAACGCACACGATCGCCTTGGCTCGGCTGTGTGGCCGCTGCACGCATGCAAACGCGCGGCATCGCCACAACCACACATTGTGCTCTACAAAAAAAATCGTTTTTTTTATGCCAAAAAATAAAAGTCGTTTCCCAGCAATTACTTTTGGTCAATGTAGTTTAATTTGATGTACAGAGTGAGTAGATTTCGGCTATGTGATGGGTCTTTTTATACCCTGTATATTTTTTTGCTGTACCTATTTCGATGCTTTTCTTTTTAACGCAAAGGGCTCTTACACACCACGTTTTTTTTCGGCGCTGTCGATGCGCGTCGCACGCAACTATAACGCGCTGCAAACGCGATGTTATCGCAACCAATTTACCTATTCACACGTTCATAAAATTGTAGTATGCAGACGACGACTTTTTCGCGAGCTGTCGACGCGCTTGTAGCGCGGAGTTACATCGATACAGACGCGCTGTCATAGCGCGTCTCTTTAGCTGCAAACACATACGTACAGCGCGTTTTAATCGGTTACTTGCCGACACGCGCGTCTGTAGCGCGATACACGCTACTTCGCGCGCGTGTTACACGCGTTTTACTTTGCAAGAAGAGTTGCTCACGCGCATCTGTAGCGCGTTTCTCGTGAGTTTGCAGCGATGCAATCGCAAGTAATCTGCCTATTTCAAGTTTAGCAGCGCCGACAACGCGCGATAGCGAAACGCGTCGACGGCGCCTGAAAAAAACGTGGTGTGCGAGAGCTCTAAGTGCGCCTTATGTATCACCATAGTGCATACAAGTACAAATGACCTGCTAGCTTCGCAGTACATCCCCTCTCCTCTCGTCTCGTCTCCTCCCGTTTCCTCTCCTCTCCTCTCCACTTTGGTGGAGGCCTTAGGAAACCTAGAATGCCTGTCGTTAACATAAACTTACCTAAAACTATTATCACAAACACCATTTGCATATCCTTTTGTATGTCGATTCAGAGCGTCCATGCATTTAAAATATATAGCGCAAACTGTACACTTATATTGATTCTTCAAATTCAATTTCTGGAACAAAAACATTTTTTTTTTTTATTTGTTTACCAACTAAATACATACACAGCATTAACTACAATCATAATAGAATTTGAGATCTCGCATGCATTTAAATTATAGGATATACAACAGTGTTAAGTGTACGTATGGAGCCTGGGCTAGCACCATGTACACTATATGGAAATATAGCTATACAATAAAGTAACCGTTTTTTAATGTTCATTTTCTATAATTTTACTTTGTTTAATTGTACATTCAAGTTAACTTGGTCAAGGAGAGCAACACAACACATAAAAATATGGTGGATCGAAAATATGTTAAATGTCATTTTGACAACTGTTGACATGTCATTGACCCCATAGTGTTTATTTCTTGTGTACTTACATAACCTATCTATGTTATTTATAGACGAAAATACTTGGATTTCGTTATAATTATAATGAAGTAGAAATATAGGTGTTGTACTCAATTTCGTCACACACACATCACGAAACCTAGGACTGTCAAAGTTGTCAAACTCATGTTAACCCTTTGGCTCGACGAGATTTTGACATTTGTCATACCCGCTGACTCGGGGAGTTGTTTATTATGTCTATGGGGAGTTGTCGCGTCAATTAATTGAATTAAGTCACCAAATGCAGGAATTTGCACGCAAGTTTTAAGTATGAATTTAATGTGAAAAATATTTTATTTCATTAATATTGTACCTAATATGTCTAGTAAATTTCTTTAAAAATGTGCTGTTTACGTGAAGCTACGTCAACATAATGCGAAATTAGAATAAAATAGATATTTAATATACCTATATCCAAATATTAGTTGAGATAGATTAGCTCAAAAACAATAATTAACGTACCTAGTTACGTGTTGAAACGCTGAAAGGACAAGCTAAACATAGTTTCTTTTTCTTTTCATTTTCACTTTTACCATTATTCAAATACAAAAACGGATAAAAAACACAATTCAATTCAGTAAAAATTGTACGTCGACTTAATTCGAACCTAGTGCTGACCATCAATCCAAAATTGTTAATACAATACAAATGTTGCATTCAGCCAAATCGATACTCATTCAGCCTAAACGAAACTCATTCATCCTAATCGAAAAATAATCATTAAATAAATAAAATCGCTCGAAAGTTAATTAATGACATTTATTTATTTTCGGCATAGCTACAAATAAATAATTTCACGTGAATAGAAATTATTTTTCAAAAACCTAAAGTATTGGCACAGATTAAATATTAGTACAAGTAGAATGAACACGAAGATATTTTAAGTATCTAATAGACATAATTAGAATGTATTACCACATTCTCTCCTATATTACTACATGCAGTCGGTCAACGCGGTACATGGTCGCAGAGCATTCGTGCTAGGGTTTGCTGAGGAAAGCGAGCAGCAGAGAGGCGGAGCTTATGTCCTAATCTGCCATACCGCAGCTCGGGACATAAATTCCTGGGCCTTTGCTTCCTGATTTCAAATAGAAGTGAAATAGTTCATAAGATAGAGGACGTACTACTATAATCAGGTTTTAATAATGTTAGAGGACATAAGGTCGGTTCACAAAACAAACATGGCTAAGATCGATTTCTAAATCTAAGATAGCGGCTACGAAAACTTACTACTTATTCATCATGGGTGATATTTCCATGGTTTTCATGGCTCCTGTTGCAGAAAATGAGGTCAAAACATGAAAAGTTCACTAGTCGTCATGGGTGTCAATTCTGTAGTTTTCAGTGGCGCTGAGGCCGAAAATGGGGACAAAATGAAATTCCAAGATAGCGGCTACAAAAATTTGCAAATTAGTCGTCATGGGTTTCAAAATCGTGATTTTCGGGGGTGTTAATGCCGAAAATGAGATTAAAATCCAAATCCAAGATGGCGGTTACGCAAATTGGCTAGCTGTCAAGGGTGTCAATCCCATGATTTAAGGGCTAGTAAATTTCATTTAACTAGGTAGTGAACTTTCATGACGGCTATCTTGGATTTAGGAGTAGAATTTATTTTCGGCTTCAGCACCCCCGAAATCTATGGAAATAATATAATTATGAAATAATAAGTAAATTTTCAAGGCCGCCATGTTGAATTTAAGAATAACTTATGTCTACCTACTGCTGCAAGGCTTATCCGCTGCGACTATCAGCTCGACAAAATGTTAAGGTCTAAAAAATGTTGTAAAAGTGCCAAGTAAAGATGGCTGAACTACTGTTGCCTTTGCACCCCTGACCAAATAAAACGAGCAAAATTTCATAAAGCGTTTAAAATCGATCTCGAAATAAAATCCTACTTCAAAACACAGAGGTGCCTAGTCTGAGGTGAAACATTTAAGAGTTCGTGTAATGTTACAATTATTCGCCATTTTCACATAACAGCATGTTCATTGCTTTTTTTTTTTTTTTTTTTTTTTTTTCTATTTGACTGCTGTAGGTCGTCCTAGGGGACGGTTTCTACGTAACCGGGCAGTTATTGGCGTGACCTAAAGGGTCTCCAGCCAATGTGGGGGAAGTAAAATACTTAACCTAAGCTAACTACTTGTACTACACTAACATCATGACTACCTGCAACAACAGCACTAAGGGCGACCCCTAGTGGGACTCGGACCTCGGCTTAGGGCGTTGCTGGCGTGGACATAGGGGGGGGAGACAGCTTGATGAGGGCTGAATTATCGGTGTGACTGCGGAGTCTGAAGAGACGACCGGCTCTACGACGGGAGAGCTCGGTGGATCGTGACCGGCGGCGGTGGGACGTCGCGACGGGCCTCGTCGGCGAGGACGATATGCCGGACGGCGGCGGACGTTGTGTATTGTGCTGGTCGACTTACTCGCCTCCTGGAGGAGGGTTATTTCGTCATCGGGTTCTAAAAGTGTGTGCCTGGGGCGGCGAACTTTACTTATGAGAGAGGGACTGTAGTCGGCCGCTGCGGCAACTAGGGGGTTCGGATGGAGAGGGGCAGTGTCGAAGTAACGCTTGGAAATGCGTTTGAGGTATTGCCTGATGGTTGGCATTTTTAGATCGAGGTGGAGTTGGACGTTACGCATGAACCACGGGGCAGCCGCGGCTCTGCGCAACACTCGATTCTGGAGGGTTTGAAAGGATTTGAAACGACAAGGCTTAACGTGTGCGAACACGACGCTAGCGTAAGTCAAGATGGGGCGGATGCACGTCACGTAGATTCTCAGCTTATTTCTAAGTGACAATTTACTGCGTGCTCTAAGGATGGGGTGGAGGCGACCGACAGCGAAAGCGGCGCGAGCGCGCACCGCTTTGATGTGGTCTCGGAAACTCAGATGGTGGTCTAGGATAACCCCCAGGTATTTGGCTTTCATCTCCCAAGGGATCTGTTTGCCGAACATGAGGACGGGACGGATGTGGGTGTGGGAATCACCGTGTCTCTCGAAAAGAACGGCTGCGCTCTTTTCGGGATTCACCTCTATTCTCCATTTCCGGAACCAGACCCCAAGGGCGTCGGCTGCGGTTTGAAGGGTTCGAGAGATGCTATCGAGACTCCTACCGGAATAATAGATAGCCGTGTCGTCGGCGAAGAGAGCCAACTTGGCCAAGCCACGTTTGGGAATGTCGCTGGTGTACAGCGTGAACAGAAGGGGCGATAGCACGGAGCCCTGAGGGACTCCGGCGCGGATGGGGTGAGGGGACGAGAGGGTGCCTTCTAGGCGATAGCGGAAGGAGCGATCCGACAGAAAGTCTCGAATGATGAGCACGAGACGGTCCGGCACGTTGAATTGGTACAGTTTGTATAATAAACCGTTGTGCCAGACCTTGTCGAAGGCTTTCGCTACGTCGAAGAAGAGCATGCCCGTTTTGTACGAGCGCATAAAACGGGAGCTAATGTGTTCGACAATGCGGTGCAATTGTCGAATGCAACAGTGCTGGGTTCGAAAACCGAACTGTTCGTCGGGGATGAGTTTACGGGAGTCAGCGAAATCCTTTAAACGGATATAAATGAGACGCTCATAGATTTTCCCAAATACATTGAGAAGACTGATGGGGCGGTAACTAGTGGGCTCACTCTTGGGTTTGCCGGGTTTGGGGATACCGATAACGGTGGCTTGTTTCCAAGCTTGCGGAAAGATGTTATTACTCAGAGCGCCATTGAAGATGGCGGTCATGAGGACTATGAGCGGGGCGGAAAAGTGTTTGATCACCTTATTGGTGATACCGTCTGAGCCGGGGGCTTTCCTAGGTTTGAGTTTCCTCACTATCGTGTGGACCTCGTCTACGGTGATGGCGGGTAAGGGGTCGTCGGGGTCTTCATCGGGTGGGAGGGTGGCCCTACGTTCGACCTCGCGATCCACCTTGGAAAGATGGACCGGGTCTGCGGGTTGGGTGCTGGGAGTACATTGGGCTTCTAGACTGTCGGCTAGACATTCGGACTTTTCGTCGTCTTCAAAGGCCGGCCTTTGGTTCGGACGATTGAGAGGGGGAGTTGAAGCTACACAATCGGATTTCAGATTACGTTGCAATTGCCAGAAGGCCAGATGGGATGGCTCTAAGTCGCTCAACATCTTGTCCCAGCGGGCTTCCCGAACCTCCCGTACACGTTTCTTTACAGCACGCTGTAGAGAACGCATATGGACGCGGTTAGCTTCGCAGGGAAAAGAGTCATAGGCACGGATGGACGCGTTCTTCTCCGTCAGCAGTTCGCGCACATCGTCCGGCAGCTTCCAGCGGTGTTCGTCCACCGCTGGAACCTGCCGTGAACACTCGTTCACCACGGACTGTACGTGACTGGTGAGGGAGTCGATCGCGCCCAACGTGTCGGCGATCGTAATGATATCGTCGGGGATGGAATCTAAGTGAACGGACGAGGAAGACTTGAGGCGCTCCTCTAGTTTTCCCCAGTCCGTGACAGTTTTGGTCGGGGCGGGTTGACCAGGATCCGGGGGACCACCCCGGGGACCTAGGTGAAGGACTACGGGGCGGTGATCGGAGTCTAGCTCTTCATGCGTCTCTATAGAGCATAGACCGAGGTTTACGTTCTTTAGAAGCGCTATGTCGAGGACATCGGGCTGATGGTCAGGGTTATGGGGGTAGTGAGTGGGACACATCGGGGCGATAACGTCGAATTCGAGCTCCGGGCTCAACTCTTCGAGGTTACGACCCGCGTGATTGTTGGAGTTGCAACACCACGAGAGATGTTTGGCGTTGAGGTCGCCCGCTATGATAACGGAACCTCCACCGAGGTCAAAGAGGGCTTTAAGATCGCTCCGGAGTTGGATCTTATTACTGGAGGGAGGATTATACACCGAGACGATTGTGATCGGCTGGTGTCCTGTCATGCCTAGTCTGCATATGGAAGTTTCCAGGAATTGGAGACCAGGAGGAGGGTCTAAGGGAGTGCAGTACAGGGAACGTTTGTAGTAGATGAGAGTACCACCGCCCCTACTACGGGTCCTGTCGTTGCGAACTAATTTATAGTTTGCAATTCCAGGGTTCCTGTTGTGGGGCTTGAGAAACGTTTCCTGCACTAAGAAGATGTCAATTTGATGATCACGCAAAAAGATTGCGATCTCATCTCGTTGACCGTTAACGCTGTTAGCGTTGAAGAAGCCTAATTTAAGGGATCGGGGCTTAATTCTACAGCTTTCTGTATCCATTGGAATTTATTGGATGAGGAAAATGACTATGTCATCTAGTTCGCAGAGGACATTGATGCGAGCGATTGGATCGCCTTGAGAGGCGTTCCAAGCGGAGACTATGTTTTTCGCCCACTGCGTATTGCAGGAGGAGAGGGTTTGGATAAGGCTGGGGATCGTGTCCCTAAGGAGCACTTTAGTGGACGAGAGGGAAGTGGAGGGAGCAACCGCTGTCGGCGCTGGCCTGGGGGCGAGTGCGGGGGTGGGTGCGGGGGCAGTCTGTGATGTTGGGGGACTACGTGCAGCCTGTGAAGCAGCTAGCACTATAGTGGGAGCGGGGATAGTGGAGCTCATCAGGGCGGGGATAGCCGGGATTGGGGGTCTTGTGGTTGGTTGCTGTTGCTGGGGCAACTGGGTAGTGGGCCTTAAGGCGGGGAACGCCTGCTGATGGTTCAGCGCGTTCCATGGGGACGGCCTTTGGGGACTGAGGCGGGCGGGGAGTTGGGAAGAAAGAGGGGGAGCCGTGGAGGGACTCTCTCTTTGGTGACGGTCGGCTGAGCGTTTAGCCAGCTTAGGGTTGCGCTGTTTTGGCGCTTTGGCACACCCGCGATAATTCGCCGGGTGACCAGACTCGCCGCATAAAACGCAACTAGGGGGCTCAAGGCATAGGGACCTATCTTTTGGGCGTTCGCAGTCGCTAGTGCCGTGGTCGCCCAGGCACTTGACGCACCTGGGTTTCGCATAGCAGTTACGCTGCGAGTGGCCATAAAGCTGGCAACGGTGACATTGACCAGGGGGACCGGACTTGTTGGGGCGCTCGACGCTTATGCCAGACAGGTGGCATAAGGTCTTAATATTATAGACGGCCTTAGACTCGTCTGAAGGCTCGCATACTGCGAGGACCATGTCGTAGGGGGTACCACCGCGGCCGCGGTGCATGCGGTGGACTTCCAAGGCGGGGATGTTTTGCGACTTAAGGTCGCTGAGGATGGCGTCGGAGTCAATCTCCTTGGGGATGCCGCGGATAACGACTCTGATAAGTCGTTCATCAGGAAGGGCAAAAGTGTGGAACGACACACTTTTTTCTCTGAGCATACGCGTAAGATCGCGGAAGTCTTTGGAGGTGGGTACTAAGACTTTAATGCCCTGTTGGGTGGTGCGGGCGCTAAGATAGTTGATCTTGCGATCAACACACATCTTGGACACATCTGTCCACTTCGCCTTGTCCTGAATGTACAGAGGCGGAGGAGAGGGCTCTTTCCTCGGAGCCGAGGTTTTCGAGCCGGTGACGGGACGGGGAGAAGAGGGACGACTGGCCTGCGGGGAGGTAGTCGGGACGGGACTATGGGAGGCAGCCGACGCGGGGGTCGCAACGGTTGTCTTGGGGGTTTTGGCCGGGACTTGGCTGGAGGAGGCCGCTTTGGATTTGCGGGCACGCTTTTTCCCCTTTCCGGCTACGGTAGTATAGCCTTCGGAGGAAGAAGCAGACGAGTATGATTCTGATTCGATGTCAGATTCAGGGGAGTGGGGCTCTGACGTATCCATGGATGACATCATCTCAAGAACATGGCGGAGGGACGGGGCAGGGGTATTTTGGTTCTCAGAACCCGCAGCTGCAGAGTGCAGGTGCGGAATTTCTATTGTCTGCGGAGACAATGGACCGGGAGAGAATGGCGGAAGCGATAAAAGGCTCGGAATGCCATTGTTCTCGTCGAACAATGGCTCTCCTTCGCCGAAATAATCATTGTCGTTATCGCAGGTGGGCGACAAGGGATTAGTAGTGTGCCTTATGGGCCCACTACTAGGAATTCGAGCGCCGTATTTGGCAATAAATTCGGGGTCCTTTAAAAGTTCCCGGAAGAACGCTAATAACACAGCGTCAGACATCTCGGAAAAGATGCCTGAGCCGTGTGTAAAAATGGAGGATAAGCTTAATAAAAACGCGGCGCGCACATGTACGCGACTATTTTTAGTAACGGCCTATTGATCCTAACAATTTAATTTAAAAACGCGGCCCCGGGTTGGATGGGCCCGGGGTGTGTGAAAACCCTCCCTGTCGGGTATAGACAGGGAGGTTGAGTGCCTATTGGTGAGCCCTAAGCTTGTAATCCCGTCGCCAGTCTTATTGTGCGAACGGGTTCCTAAGTCTCTAGTGAGGTGCAATACTAGAGAGTGCTAGATGGGAGAGAACGGGGTTAGAGCTAGCGTCGACTAGGAGACCCCCCAAGGCCGGTGGTACTAGCTCCTTCCAATTTTCGCCTTGCCCTGAAGGGGCGCAGCTGGTGTATTGGGTCAACACCCGCTCGGTTTCGTTAACACTGCAAAGTATCAGCCGAGGACCACGAAACTGTGGATTTTCCCTGAAGGGGCACACGCGTTTGACAAAGAAATAGGCGTTCAGCCACCGCCTTGAAAAAGGCAGCTTTTGAACTTATATTCGTGAAGTGGAGAACACTACGGCAGGGCGTAGCGATATTCGTGAGCGAGCACGTCGAGAAAGTACGCAGCGCGAGTTGCGGCACGTCCGTCCTTAGCGAGCGTCGGAGCGCGAATCGATGTTCATTGCTCGTTTTACGTTCTAACTTATTCGAATTCTAACTACTACATTATAAGTAAATGCTTCCGGTCAGCATCCGACTTAAGATGGCCCAAGGCCTCATCAATGTCTCGCATCGAGAATGCCAAAAGCTTTCCGCCATTAAATCTTCCCCGAAATCAAATACTCACTACGCCTATGTCAGATATACTGGGCACCCTATACCATCTACGCCTTCAAAAAATAAAGTCTATAATGTATGACCTCTTCACCCTCTTCACCCTCTTCACCTCTCTTCTGTTTTTTTTTCGCTTATTCACAACCGTCAACCATCCTGGACATAATAAAATTAATATTCTATTACCTATGCAATTTAAAATTAGTACATGAAGGCGTAGGCGAGGTACCTAGATTTCGCACTATTAAGATCCCGTTTAACAATTTTAAACCTTATTACAAGGAACGTTTCGTAGATAATTATTATTTTACTGCCGATATTGCGTCAAATTAGAATTTATTTTTTGAATTTTGAATAAAGAATATCAGTCTACGGATGCATTGGATTCCACGGTGAAGTTTCGGTACGAATATTTATTGATGTAGCCACAGAGGATTATGATTTATGATGAATCTAAATCTATTTTATTTTATTTAAATGTACCTACTGACTTATTACGATATTTAAAAAAAAAAAAAAGTATCTTTGATTGCTTGATTATAATTTTAACATAGATAGAATGTTAAATTACATCAAACATGTAAAATATTTACTATAATTAAAAAAATCGATTTTTGGTGTTATTTATTTTTTATTAAATCGATTCGAACAAAATCACAACGAAATAATCGATTCACATAATCACTTTCTCACATCATTAACCATAAAAAAGTAATATGGCGGCTGATTCCGAATCCCAAATTGAGTAGTGATAACAAAGATTTCGTGATATTTTACGTACGTTTACGTTTTACGTTAAAACATGGGCTTTTTCTAGTAGTATATCGCATTTGTCTATAGATGATGGATTGTTTTTAACCACGCCTACTGTGTAATTTGTGATATTAGTGATAAATGAACAACAACAAAAGTTCAACTGGCGGGAAGCTTTTACTTTGGATATCAAAAACTTTGTTATCACTACTAAAATTACCAAAACTATGGATGATTTCCCCGAGTTAATAAATGATTTACTCATTTTGTGATGATTGGTAGTCCAGAATCCATTCTTTTTATGATTTTTAGCGTCCACCACGACTGTCATCAAATGGCGGTTATCGCATTTATACATTCAGTTTTGTAAAGGTAAATATTAAAACTCGTGCGCTAAATAGGATTGATTCAATGGTACTCAAACTTGAGCTTTTTATTTAGTTCTTATAAATTTCATCCAATAACAAGATCCGATAAGTAGATAATTAAATGTTTACATTATTAATTAGGATGTCGTATGACCTAATTCTGGGCCCCGATCGGGGTCGAAAACGAGTTTACGGTAGTTCTTGTGTTCGTCCCCTTTCGGGGCCCGCTACGGACTATACGGTTAAGAACAGTTTTTTTACGTTGGGAAATCCCCTCTATGAATACCCTCCATTTCGAAGAAAACGGACGGTAATGACTCTTAACGGCTAAAACCACTACGGTGTCTTCCGAGGACCTATGGTTCGGGTGTCGGGGTGCACTAGTGTATTCACCGCTACCCCGGCAGGTCTTGGTCTGCAACTTCCACTTCCACCGTGCGCGGCGCCGCGCCGCAGCATGGCGCCGCGCACGGTGCCATGTACGGTGTCGTATACGGCGCCGCGTACGGCTCCGTGGACGGCGACACGGCGCCGCGTACGGTGCACCGCACGTTAATTCCGTGGCTGGCGTAAATATGACATGTCTAAAATTGCAATTTTTCAGGGCGACCATTTTAAAATTTTGACCTCTTCTGGTAAATCGGTAAATTAGTTTATCGTATGTAGGTATTTTAGCTGTTTTAAAATATACAGTACAAATATATGTTAACGAATTCGTGTAATTCCTTAAAACAATATGATCTGCTACTGGTGTAGATTGTCCCGGCATGGAAATTAGGCAGATTTAAAAAAAAAAACTTTTTTTTCATGCGGTACCTATGGCTAAGTGATCGAATCTAAACCACAGGATTCAGTAAAATACAAATGTAAATGACGTCAACGTCAAAATCCAAGATGGCGGCTGTGAAATTTTACAAAATATTCATGATTGGTGTCGTTTCCGTGGTTTTCGGGGGTGATGATGTTTTTTTTTTTTAAATATACAGTTATATTTTAAAACAACTAAAATACATACGTTAAACTAATTTACCGATTTACCAGAAGAGGTCCAAGCTTTAAAATGGTCGCCCTGAAATATTGCAATTTTAGACATGTCATATTCACGCCAGCCACGGACGTACGGTGCAACCTACGCGGCACCGTACGCGGCGCCGTGCTGCGGCGTGGTGCCGCGCCATCACACGGCGGCCGGCACTGCACCGTAGACATGGGGCCACGGCCTAACTCTATACAAAGAAATCAAAATATTTTTTACAATAATAAAATTGTGCATATATAGGAAAACTAATAATTAATAGGTAATTAAAAAAAGTATATAAATCAATTCTGTATGAATTGAGAGAAAACAAAATCGTATCTAAATAATAGAGATACATAAATAAACCTACACATAAAAACTAATGGTTTCCAGGGAAGCCACATGTGCAGAAAAGAATTAGCACCACACGTCCCTATCGTCAATATTATTGTATTATTGGGTTATCTAACAATACCATACCATTTGTGGAAAACACTAGAACTTTTCAATCCCCTCTTCTATATTAATAAACCATCCGAACCGTCTCAGGTGCCGTTCCAGTACCATTGCGTCACTCGCTTAAGAATTCCGACAACGCAGACCTGACCTTTTTATTCCTCAGATAATCTTCTCTGGTGTTACGTAGATAACTATAGAGCTCTAACACACCACCTTTTTTTTCAGGCGCCGTCGACGCGCGTTTTGCTATCGCGCGTTGACGGCGCTGCTAAACTTGGAATAGGCAGATTACTTGCGATTGCATCGCTGCAAACTCACGAGAAACGCGCTAAAGACGCGCGTGAGCAACTCTCCTTGCAAAGTAAAACGCGTGAAGCACGCGCGCGAAGGAGCGTGTATCGCGCTACAGATGCGCGTGAGCAACTCCCCTTGCAAAATAAAACGCGCGTAGCACGTGCGCGAACAAATCAAACGCGTTGTACGTATGTGTTTGCAGCTAAAGAGACGCGCTGTGCCAGCGCGTCTGTATCGATGTAGCACCGCGCTACGAGCGCGTCGACAGCTCGCGAAAAAGTCGTCGTCTGCATACTACAATTTTATGAACGTGTGAATAGGTAAATTGGTTGCGATAACATCGCGTTTACAGCGCGTTATAGCTGCGTGCGACGCGCGTGGAAAAAACGTGGTGTGTAAGAGCTCGTAGTTTTGTGAGAAAGGACTCACACATTGACAAACGAAAACTACGTAGTACCTTATCTGTGAAACGATCTGGGTTCGTGGGATTGTATGTTACGGGTGGCTGTGTGTGTGAAGGTGTAATAGTTGTGACGTAGGGAGTAATATATGGGATTGATATCAGTACAGAAGGTCCTTTAGTTATGGTAAGTCTAAAAAAAAGGTCCTTTGCTATAGTGATTTACATTATGGTAAACGATATGATTTTTCCTTGCCCTTGCAATTCGGGATAAAATGCTATACAGAACTGCTGTAGGAGTGAATCTATCATTACAATTTAGTTTAGCTAACATCTGTTTGTATCAGGTACATTGCAGGTATGGTAAATAAAACCAACATAGACTCCACCACAGAGAGTACTTACATTTGTGTTACTTGTTAGTAACATGAGCTTGTCAGGGTATGTAGAATTGTAATAATTAAAGCTTTTTATATTATATTACGTATTTTGTATTTCTTATTTATTTTCACTTTTAAAGCATTTCTAAACGAAGATCATAACCATGGATCATGATTTCCGAACGAAAGTTATGATCTATGGCAATGTTTAATCAATACAAAATACTATTTATTTCACAATTAAAAAGTAACAATGTCATATGATGTTTAGAATGATCCTTATATTTTATTTTATTATTTCAACTTACTAATTTGTCATTATTCCATATGTTATGAAATTAAAGTAATCTCAGTTGATGTTATGTTTTATGGAATCTTATTTAAAGGTTACAATCTAATCGTTTTAAAAATAACGTAATTATCTGACTATGTTTCAAAACAGTTCTACTAAATTAGATCTTATTATTATTGCCAATGTTTAAAGTTATTTAGTTAAAATGTATGATAACCTCTAATTGGTTGAAAAAATATAAGGGATGTAATTCTCAAAAATAATATAGTCTTGGACCGATTGCAGGAAGACAATAAGTTAAGTACTGTGATTGTTATTTTACGCTGTTACTATGCTACTCTGATTATAAATACGTCTATGCTATTTGGATTGTAAATAATTATGTATTTTTTGCTATGTGTGTTTATGTATATTATTTCGCTTGGCACTGCTATGGTCTGACCTTTATTATCTGACTAGCTTATCCTTATTATTTTCTATTCTTGTGAATGATTATATTGTGAATATCTTGTAACTAACAACTAACCCAAATACAAGTACTCTAAGTGGTGGAGAGTCTATGTTGGTTTCATTTACCATACCCGCTTTGCTCCTGTTATGTAGATATTGGTCTTAACTGTAATGCTATGCTCACTTTATCCATTTCTATAACCATGTCTGCCAACATTATTGCTATCCTTAAAATCTAGTGTCTTGATATTGCTAAATTATTGTTCAAATGAAATAATTAATTATTAGTATAAGTTAGTCAAAGATATTTGTAGTTTTCATAATAAATGACCCATAGTAAATAATTCTGGTTTATATATTATTCTGTCTTTCTCTTATTACATTCTTTTATACCACTCACAAGCTCATATTCTGGCAATTATTTATTTTTCCATAATACATATACTCACTCCAGTAATCCCCTCAGGGGTAATGTGCAGAGGTGTTCCCCTATTGCAGGAGTCTGCACATACACCCACGTTTCGCCTCTGGTAATAAGTTCTATGTAACAGGAAGTGAGCCTATTCCCATTTTCCGGACACAATAGTGCCAGCTAGCTTAAAGCTGGATTCCCACGGTGCGTGGTAGCGCGCACCGGCTGTGCGTGGTATCATCCGTAAAATTACGCACCGTGGGAAACCACATTATGAGGGTGCGTGATTCGAAGCTATTTTTTCATTCAAAAATACCAAGTGAAAGAGAACTCGCACCGCGCCTTTGCATTTACCGAGTGGCGCGCACCGCGACGCACGAGCTCGCACCGACCCACCATGGAAAGAGACTCGTCCGTGGTAATGCGGACGCGTGCGGAGCAGTGCGCCGTATCCACCGCGAGTCGGTATATGCAAAGGTGAGGTGTGAGTTCTCTTTCACTTGGTATTTTGAAATGAAAAATAGTTCGAATCAGGCACCCTAGCCTAGTAATATGGCTTCCCACGGTGCGTGATTTTACGGATGATAACACGCGCAGCAGATGATAGCACGTGCAGTGGGAAGCAAGCTTAACATGAGCAACGCTATTTAATTTTGTCGCCGAATTATCTCACACCGAGACGAGATAATGTTTGGCATATATCGATTCGGCACGAGATAATGCGAGAAAATTATCTCGCGGTGCGCCCGGCTGCTGGTTCGTCGCCTGTTATGGCTGACTCTCACGGGACGGAGGGGAATGGTGTTCTGAATATTTCTTGTTACACATAACTCGAAACTGGAAAGTTCAATATTCATAAAATTTGGATCACACATCTGCTGGTGCATAACTCGTTGCCAACATGACAGGTGGACTGAACTTCAATCATGACAGCTGCTCCTTATTTTAGTCTTTTTCGTAATACTGTTTGTCGTTCATCAACCCTGGATTGGCACAGTGGCTGAGAGCTAGGTTTGCTACGTTACCGGTAAGGAGTTTGATTCCCAGCAAGGAACGAATTTTTGTATGGCCTGCAAAAAAATATTTGATCGGGGTTTTTTCTGAGGTTTGTCCCTAAAGGTCGATATGCGATACAAAGTACCGTAGTAAGCTTGGCTAAAAAATATCGACACAATTTTTCAGAAAATAATCGATATACGTGGTGGTAATTCGAGGCAAGAGCAGCTACATTTATCCTTGATGCTACAGGAAAATGTTCGGAGACTGTCCATAATTTTCACGAAAACTATCGATGGTGTTTGAAAATATCTATCAATACGAGATTTATCGATTAGCAAAGCAACAATTAGCACGTCTAAACAAATCTAGCATACTTAAAATAAATTCGGAGGACATGCTATAAAAGAGCATTCTAGTACCAAACAAGCATGCTTCACTACATAGTATAAAAAATAAACTTTAAAAAAAAGTAAAAACCGACTTCAAAGAAATACTAAAAGGAGTAAAATAATCACCATAATATAAAATTAACAGTTTCAGAAGTCGGTGGCTTCTATTTGCTTCAGTGTAGAGTTGCACCGACTTCTGAAACTGTTAACTTTATATTATGGTGATTATTTTACTCCTTTTAGTATTTCTTTGAAGTCGGTTTTTACTTTTTTTTAAAGTTTATTTTTTATTGAATACGTTTTAGTGTCATAATTTTAACCCCCTCCTTCATAACCCTTCTTTTTGGCTTTGACGTAGTCGGGCATAAAAAGTCCTTTCAAATGATACCTTACACGATATAATGAAAACATTCCAAAGGGGGGGAGGGGGGGACAAGCACCCCCTCCTCTTTTCAAGTAGTCAGTTCCCAACAACAAATATAAACAAAGCAATATTAGTAATTTGAGAATTTTGCTTTGATCCGATGAGGAGTTCCGTTCCATATCTCTGAAGTTCATGGTCTAATCATAACAAAATTTAAATGGGACCAATCGGGAAGTATACCCTTTCGAACAAAACAAGAATTTTTCAAATCGGTTCATAAATGACGGAGATATGAGGTAACACACATAAAAAATAATAAAAAAAAATACAACCGAATTGAGAACCTCCTCCTTTTTGAAGTCGGTTAAAAACAAAGTCGATTCCCGCTGTCTATCCCTATGTGCGCCTAGATCTTTAAAACTACGCAACGGATTTTGATGCGGTTTTTTTTTAATAGATAGAGTGATTCAAGAGGAAGGTTTATATGTATAATACATTGCACTCGTGCGAAACCGGGCCGGGTCGCTAGTTTCTAATAATTAGCACGCTTATTCCAGACCTATTAGTGTTTCAGATTTGTGTGTCATGTTTATTCTATAACAGGAGATCATAACACTAGGTACAGCTGTTTCAATAACGACCAAACAAAGCCATCCTATTTGATGACGCGATTTGGCTCTCGACACAGCATTGAGTGTTATGGACCATCCCTGATGGTTCGGAAATGACGTCAGACGTGACACAACGGATTCACTGTTATTGTGCTAATGAAATATCTGAGTCAACTTGGATCCCGTCCATGGTAAGTCATAAAACTGGGTGTATCCTTCAAAACGCGGCGAGGTCACCGCCTGTTCTAGGAGCGAAATATTGGTTTGGTGTCCATTAAATTACATGAAGCTATACTACCGCTATGCGGCGAACCATTGGACAATGGTTTGGCTTTAGGTTTGACATTTTTTCAATACATTTTGAGTTGAAATGCTCTTGTTACGCACCTTTTTGTGCAGTGACAGCTCGAGGCGGCCTCGAGATGTTTCAACGGCGAACAAGAACTACAAGCGCACGCAGCGATGACAACCCCCCCCCCCCCCCACCCCTTTCGTCCGACGGCTAACAACATTTTTCTGAGAACTCTGCTGTTAAAAAGTGTCTGACCAACACAAAATGAACGCTATAAATTAAATATAAAAACCGTTTACTTTCAAAGAAAAGAAGCAACAAAAGTAGGTAGGTACAGAAATTCATTCTCATTGGTATTTATATTTACATACCATAGTTTGCATTTCCGTAAATAGAAGAAAAAGAATCAGAACCAATATTTTTTACATATTTGATTAGAAAAACAAGAGGAAAAAAGTATAATTGAGAGAAACTCAGTTTGTGGTTGTTTTTCCAATTAACGTGGTTCATGATTTCTTTTATACATTATTGCACAATTTTCCTGGTGTCGTACAGATCTGCGAATACCTCAAATGAATATAGCTTGAAGCTTGAGTTACGAAGCTTAAGTTTTTACTACGACGACCGCTCTGACAAGAGCCAAACGAAGAAGAAGAACAGCGGCTTTAGTCTTAGGGATCTCCGTATTAGAGGGGCCCGCGATATACGAGCTTAAAAAACGTATTTACATGCCATTTGAGTGAACTCGCAAAAATACTGTTGTTTATTTTATGTTATAGTGTAGATTAGAGTAGGCTATGTGTTGTTTTTTATTTCCTATTTTTAAATACTGTCTTTTTTATTTTAGGGAACTCAGTAAAGTAGTTATTATTTTTAGATATTATTTTAAGTTGTTTAAGTTTATCATAGTTTTAATTACTAGGTAAGTTAATGTTAAGACCACTCTATCGCATTAGGTGTACACCTGTAAGGATAGCTGTAAGGGAGATTTTAATAAATAAATAAAACACGAAGATTAAAAATTACACACGTTCTGACAAAAAGAAAAAAGTTCGCATTCACGAGGTACTTTTCTAAAAACATTTCAACGAGACCTCCTTTTCTTCATTACCCCAGAGCCTTTGAATCCGGCTCTACGCACATTATTCAAATTTCACTATGGAAGGGTGCCGTGTGGTGACGGACCATAGCAATAATATATACTGTGCCGGACGTAAAGAATAGCACTACCACAGAATATATATAAGCTAAAGCAGTACTTCAACTACCTATAATCTTCCGAATTGACACACTCACACTGACACGCACTGTACAACAAGACTTCCTTCTAAACTACTCAGTATACAATGCGTGTTTGTTTGTGTGAGTGTTTGAATTCAGGCGATTATAGTTAGTTGAGGTACTGCTCTAGCTTATATATCTACTGTGGCACTAACCCATCTCTTCCCATGGGTGTCGTAAAAGGTAACTAAGGGATTCACTAGAGGATGGGCAGGAGCGTTCTCTGAGTACTTTAGCAACCATACTGCGATCGCCAACCCGCCTGTCAAGCGTGGCGATTATGGCAAACCCCCCCCCCCCCCCCCCCCCCCCCCCCAACATGGAGCACAGGACCGGTGGATGTGGCGATGTTTGGAGTAGGCCTATGGCCAGCAGTGGACGTCTGTCAATTTAGCCCAGAACATCTCTAACATACAGCTACATTTTGTAATATTCGGGAAGGATCACGCATCAAAAGATATCTCAAACTTTTACCAAAGTTCGTTTTTCATTTCGCAATCCATTACGCGATGTCTCGATTATGGCGACGACACTTATTGATGACTCCGAATCAATAGCTCAATGGAATGGAATCTTTTCTCTACTGATATTTTTTTAGAGTGACCACTCAATTTTATAAGATTTATTACGTACCACGACTGAATCTCTGGAGATAAAAATAAATTACATAAAATGTCATGAGAGGATAGGAACTCATACTGTTTACACATTAACCTTCACGCCGATAGTCTGACAGAGATATGGTAGAAGCGATCGATATGCACGCGAAATTCTTTTTTTTTTTTACCTAATTTTTTTTACCTAAAGTATGGAAGTTGAAACACCAGTAGAGGACGCCCTAGAACAGGGATGCACAGACCGCGGCCCGCGGGTCGTATGCGGCCCTCCGTCGATTTACATGTGGCCCGCTAGCAAAATAAACTATTTTATGCTTTTGTATGAAAATACTGCATTCTATCAGTAATGGTCAGCTTTAGCCTCTGAATAAAGTTTTTGAATTTTATCAAAAGATATGATACTTATTTTTTTTTTATTTAAAATTTCAACTTTTTCTATTGTTTTTAATTGAGGTGGCCTGCCTTTAGCTCATAGTACGCTCGAGTGGCCCCAAGTCCTAATAAGACTGTGCATCCCTGCCCTAGAAGGACATACATCGATGTTATTGGTGATGTTCTTTAAAAATGACAGGTGTGTAGTACTCTAAAACGTCGTATGTGTATAACAAGATGTATGAACGTTTAAGAAGCGAAAGGAATATGTAAGGATCGTAGCATGTGGCGTTCTGCAGTTTCTGCCTACCCCCTGAGTTTATGTATGTATGAACATCTTTAAGACGTTATTTTACTAATTGTGCATAACCAGTATTGCATTTTATTTATGTGTGTAAAAGGCACAACAACAAAATCGTGTAAGATTGTTTCTATCATTACAGTTACAGGTAATACCGGTATGTCAGGATTGCGAGCAACGTAAATAAAACCAACATAGACTCGACTAATGAGAGTACATATATTTGCGTTAGTGTTGGTAACATGAACTAGATCACAATACTTATTATAAAACTTGTATAGATCGGGTCTACTCCCGTAAAAAACTTTAAGAGGCACAAAATACCTTTTATCCCGACGTTTCGGCCGAATTGCACCGGCCGTGGTCACGGGTAGACTTAAGTGGCGGAGCAGTTGTCATCTTCGTGAAGCAAGGATATTTTCATCTACCCTCACTCGATCTTGATATTTTATTAAGTTATCGTCGGTACTTCGACATACCACACTAACGACGTCTTTACACTCGCCTAAATCTCCTCCTCGCGTAAATAAACGTTTTTTACGCGAGTGGACCCGATCTATACGTGTACAAATCGCGATAGATCACAATATATTAATTTACACAAGTACTTATATAAGATCAGAAAATAAGGACAAACTAGTCAGATATAAAAGGTCAGACTTCTTCAGCTGATGAACACAGAATGCCCCGCTTCGTCGAATGACCACCGCCTTCCTTTCGGGTGCGTTGATCCATATCGACAACTACCTTCCTTTGTCAACATTGCCCAGTGTTACTCGCAAACGATAACATATTTGTTTACCTTTTAAAACGACAAACGACTTCAGTAAAGTTGTTCCATATTACTGAACTATAAATGAAAAATCGTTTGTGGCGACTGATATAAATAGACCTCTATATCGAGATAACCTGTGTACCTCTCAACACAATACAATAAGCACGAACTACTCTAGGCTTTTATCCCTAAAATATTAATAAAACAAAAAACATGCAACTGACAAATATGTCCGAACTTTTACAAAACACAAGTTTTAAATGAAACAATAAAATAAAAATGTAGAAATGTTTTCTTGCGTTTGTGAATGATATGTAATTATGTTTGATAACCTCAGTGTTTTAACTGTAGCTATTATAACAACCAAAATGTTTGATACGTGGTTGCCGATGCCTGCTAGGATAGGCTGTTGGTGCTGGATGATATGCATGCCGTTCTTACTGATGTGATAGAAAAAAATAAAGACGCTGCTTGAGTGCCCTAGATACACTAATAATATATTATTATTTTATTGATAGTTATGTTTTTGTTTTTTATTTTATTTATATTACAATCTAGCCAAAAGGCTAATAAGTAATTCAAAACTTCTACGTAAAAATATTTCTAAGAATGCGTCCAATAACGTCTCAATCCCCCTTATTACAAAAGATGGTCTAAGAAAAACCTAGGTTTTAAAATAGCCCCGTCTTTTTGTTATATGATGACATAAGAAAGTGATGGATATATTTTAAATCTGGGTTTACCTTAGTCTTGGTTTAAACCATCTTTTGTAATAAGGGGGTTTAAGTCTATTTTGAGGGGAAGACACTCTGTTCATGTGTTCTTTATAGATAGCACTTTATTAAGCACTACAGTTTACGCTCACTGTTCACTACACTACTAACTCAAAAAG
Organism: Amphipyra tragopoginis; assembly: GCA_905220435.1. Classification (NCBI taxonomy): domain Eukaryota; kingdom Metazoa; phylum Arthropoda; class Insecta; order Lepidoptera; family Noctuidae; genus Amphipyra; species Amphipyra tragopoginis. Next base: position 28,576,367 of record HG991994.1, read on the forward strand.
GAAGAGCTATGAAAATGACAATATTTGTTGCTACGTATTTAGGGATAGCCCAGTTATTGTAAGTTATTGTAGGTTACACGAGTACAGAGCTGAGCATATCGAGCCTGTTATGGAAGAACATCGTAAGCGACACACAAGATGAAATCACGACCTTCACTTTGATCATAAGTGACAAAAGTACTCATTATTTAACTCTTTCTGCAATAATTAAATTGATTATAGGTACTAGAGCCTAACGTGTTTCGCACTTAAATATAAAAACCGGATATGTCTTATTAACAAGTAAAAAATAACCAATAAAATACCTCTCCTGTAAAATTGTATGTGTCGCTTACGATGTTCTTCCATAACAGGCTCGATAGTATAAAAATGTACGAGTGTGTCCTACAAAAAATAACAAAATATCTAACACACCTGACATAACTATAACAAAATACTGATATTAGAAGCCACTGCTACGTATTTCGAATAAGGCTAGGACGGAGATTACTAACACATTTTCTCTTTATTTTGTAACCAGCTTACTTCAATAATCTAGTTTCCGTCCATCACACACACAGATTTGTCATACATCTCATAAAACGTGGAATTAAGGTATGAATCCACTTTTACCCCAGTGTTGGGCTGTCTCACGTAAGCCAGGTCTCTAGAGTCTCATCTCGAGCCGACCTCGTATTTTACTCTATTACTTCGTCGCTAAGAGAATCTCCGGATAAATTATGTTGGGAACATGATTACAGATGCTCATGAGAGTATAGAATATAAAAATGTGTCAAGTATGATTGGTTTCCGTTACGGAACAGGCCAACTCCGTCTTCTTCTGGTGGCTGTCAAAAGGTGACTTCTTGTTCTTCTTGTTATGTACTGTCAGAAGTACGTAACGACGAGAATAGTTCACGCCGTGGTAAAAAGATTACCCAGTCAGTAAGGGTGATAGCGGGGCTGACTGTCCAGTGTGCGCCAGATGTAGGTATCGTCACTCGTGGAGACGTTTAGCCTAAGATCTACAAAGCGTACTTGGACTTTGCTCAAACTTGACTTACGTAAAATGGAACATTATTTTTGTTTAGCTTATAGACTACGTTTTTGGGAAGTCGACCGAGCCGAGTGCCCCCAAATATGACCTAAAATGTAAACACAGCTGATCATAGCTAAGGATAGACAGATTTTAACATATTTGTTATGAAATCTTTGAACAGCAATCTCACTTAAACTATTGACATTTAGGGAAAGTGTAAGAACAAACGTTATTCATTATTATGGGTAGTTTAATAGCCTTTCGGATTAGTACCTCTTTTCCTCTTTTCAGACTAACTTTGGATAAATATCGACTTTGTCTCAACTCGAAAGGAAAGTCTGAGCAAAGTCTAATTACGCTGTATAGATCTCAGCCTTAATGCACCCCCTGCTGAACCTGCAAAAGGTGATTAAGGAATAATGTCAACAGAATAGACGGCAGCAGTCTCTTGTGTGGTAATAACAACACATTGCTCTCCAATTCTTTTGCCAAGCGTCGACATTATCGCAATATTGTGTTTGCAAAATGCACCCTTAAAGACATTTCAAGAGTGACGATACATAAGTACGTCCGGCGCACCCTGGGCAGTCAGCCCCGCTACCGACCTTGCTGACTGGCTAATCTTTTCACCACGACATGAGCTATTCTCATCTCATAGCTCGTGCTGACACGAGAGAGATGACAATGTTTTTCACGATCATCAATTCTAGCAGTTTTTAGGACACAAAATGATTTGTTTACTTCAGATATGCCTTGGAATATACCACAAGTAAACATTGAAAAAATCTCAAATAAGAGTATCTTTGATCTTGTATGCTTATGTAGGTAAACTGTAGTGTAACTTTACCCGCGCGGCAAGAGGGCACAGGATATTAAAATCGTCGTCGTCATCAAAGACGTGCCCAGTCGAAGCACTAGCGATTATACTATCGTATGTTATGGATGAGAAATTTTATATTGGAACACTATTTTGTTACGAAGTTTATCAATACCTGCGTTTACCCTAGGGACTTATAACGCCGCGTTCGGTGAAACATATTTCGTTTCACATTTTTAATCATAACGTAAAGTAAATTGTACATTCAGTTGCAACAGTAAACTTTGCAACTGTCAAACGCAGCTTAAAGCCAATTAGGAGGTAGTCAGTGCAAATGCGTGACAATTGCTGAGTGAATGTGCAGCTCACTTGCAGTTATGATTACGTATATGAAACGAAATATATTTCACCAAACGCGGCGTTATTAGTCCTTCTGTTCCCCGATTCAGAACCTTTTCTGTGGCAGTTGTCTCACCGCCGCGCCGGCGAGGAAGCGACTAACTATCGGCTATTTTCTCGCTCAAGAAAAGTACAATACAACATTCCGTGTAAACAAAAGAGATGCATATTATGTTTGTCGCTGAGCGACAAGAGCTATCAGAGTTAATACTCGCTCAGCGATACTTGCTCAGCAATGCTCGCTTGGCGGTCAGAACTCACGCCGAGAAACCAAATAGCGAAAAAAAATATTATCATTTATAAGAGTAGGTATAGTATTCATTTGTTGCTCATCGCCCCGAGCGAGTGGTGCGAGTAATAGCCCGTCGCACTCGTACACTCGCTTATAGCCCAGTGACAAAACTATCGGAACTGCACACTCGCTTCTCGCTGCTCGCAAACTCGTTTCTAGTTTCTAGCTCTACTCGCTTCTCGCTCATCGTTGGTAGTGGGACAAGTGCCTATAATTAGTTGTCAAGCGATTCTTTGTTATCTCTGTTACTCGTTCAATTTTCTGTACGAAAAAAACGTCGAGTACGAGTAGGGGTGTTTAATGAAAAGGTCGTTATACAGGGTTACTTCAAACTAATTAGCGAACCATAACAAGGTTACTAGATATCATTTATTTATTCATTTTTAAACATATTTCATTACATTTTTAAATATAAAAATAAAAACAGTTAAAAATATAAAAATAGCATCCCACCGGCATCGGGAACAGGGTCCAAGCTGCCGGCAGTCAGGGCCCCAGAGAAAGGAACTTCCTCACTATGCGTGCCGTGTCAAGGAGTACTGCTTTCTGTATCAAGCCCTTGATCCAGCCGCCTACTGAGAGTCTCTTTAGATGTTGGTCGAGGCTCTTGGCTATTAAGCCATTGGCTGTAACGGCTATCGGCACAATGACTGCTGAATCAACATCCACATGGTGACAACCTCGTGTGCCAAGTCTTGGTATTTAATTTCTTTACGAAATATCATCTGTAAATTCACGGGTCATCTTCCGTGTGGCAGATGTCCGGTCTTTTGGAAGGCAAACGGAGGACACAGGTCCAACGCGCAGAGGCCCCTTTGAGAACTTTAATCTAAAATGGGGTGGAGCACCAACCGGGGGCTATCCACGGCTGCACTATTGGAGTACAGTCATGGACTGTCCCAGGTAGGTGCAAGACTATTGTAAAATGTGGTGAAAAATATCTGGTCTATGGGAAGGGGTGTTAGGTGGACTGGATAACTCTAGATATCATTATTATTAGTTATCAAGATACAGTACGACACAACTAAGAAGTTAAATCGATATACATGTTCGAACAATCAATGGCAATTGCTCATTTTTGCGGTACCCACACTTATTGCGTCAGCGTAAAGATCATTTTTAACCGACTTCAAAAAGGAGGAGGTTCTCAATTCGGTTGTATTTTTTTTATGTTTGTTACCTCATATCTCCGTCATTTATGAACCGATTTGAAAAATTCTTTTTTTGTTCGAAAGGGTATACTTCCCGATTGGTCCCATATAAATGTTGTTATGATTAGACCATGAACTTCAGAGATATGGATCGGAACTCCTCATCGGATCAAAGCAAAATTCTCAAATTACTAATATTGCTTTGTTTATATTTGTTGTTGGGAACTGACTTCTGGAAAAGAGGAGGGGGTGCGTGTCCCCCCTCCCCCCCTTTGGAATGTTTTCATTATATCGTGTAAGGTATCATTTGAAAGGACTTTTTATGCCCGACTACGTCAAAGCCAAAAAGAAGGGTTATGAAGGTTAGGGTTAAAATTATGACACTAAAACGTATTTAATAAAAAATTAACTTTAAAAAAAGTAAAAACCGACTTCAAAGAAATACTAAAAGGAGTAAAATAATTACCATAATATAAAATTAGCAGTTTCGGAAGTCGGTGCAACTCTACACTAAAGTAAATAGAAGCCACCGACTTCTAAAACTGTTAATTTTATATTATGGTAATTATTTTACTCCTTTTAGTATTTCTTTGAAGTCGGTTTTTACTTTTTTTAAAGTTTATTACTGCAGTACTGATAAACATTCGTGGTCTTGAAGTCGTACTCAGTTCGTAAGTGATCGGTTTTACGAAGTTTGCCGACGCGACTTCTTAGTTAGGTCGTACCTACTATTATGCGCTTTCTTCGCTACTGTATTTTTTTTCTTTTGTTTTTCTTGTAGATGGTCCTCATGGGCCATTTCTATGTAACTGGCAAGACCTAAAAAGCCAATGGTGGTCGCTGCTGCATTAGTTATTAATTAGGTATGATGATTCAGCCAAAAGACGTCCACTGCTGGATATAGGCCTCCCCTAACAGGAGGGTTTTGCCATAATCGCCATGCTTGGCAGGCGGGTTGGCGATCGCAGTATGGTTGTTAAAGTACTCAGAGAACGCTGCTGCCCATCCTCTAGTGAATCCCTTAGGGCCTGTTCGCATCTCCACATCACGACGTCGTCAACGTGGAACGGTACGGTAACGCGGCGCAGTGCGTTGAAATAACGTGCAAATTTACGTTACCGTATCGTAACACGTTCCGCCTCTAGCCGCAAGCGCACACGTATATGCGCTCCGTCCGCGCTCTCCACGCCCGCGAGTTAGTCGCCGTCTATGTGCTCCGATGCTTTAAAACCATACCTTACTGTTTCTCTTATTAAAATTCAGGATCTACATGGTCAACGATAAATCTAACAATAATCCTGACGTGCATTTTTACGATACGGTAACGTAAATTTGCACGTTACATCAACGCACCGTTCCACGTTGACGACGTCGTAACGTGGAGATGTGGACAGGCCCTTAGTCGCCTTTTACGACACCCATGGGAAGAGATGGGGTAGTGCTATTTTTTACGTCCGGCACCACACAGTACTTAATTAATTACGGTGGTTAATTAGGTATCTTGTTATCTAATTCATTAATTATTATTATTATGAGCCCATGTTGTCCCACTGCACGGCAAAGGCCTCCCTTCCCTCCTTCCACTTTTCACGATATAGTGCAGTAGTAGGCCAATCCTTTAAAAATGAGTCCAGCTCATCCCGCCATCTTCTTCTGGGCATGCCGCGTGGTCGTTTCTTGCCAGTTGGGATCCACTTAGTGGTTATTTTAGCCCACTGCTCCTCCGACATGCGGCAGACATGACAAGCCCAGTTCCACTTTCGCCTAGCAGCTGTAAGGCCAACATCGGCTATTTGTGTTTTGGAGCGAAGTATGGAGTTTCTGATGCGGTCCGTAAGTTTGACACCCAGTATACTTCGCTCCATAGCTCGTTGGCAGACTCCAAGTGCGACTTCTGACGTTTAGTAAGCGACCAAGTTTGCGCTCCATAGGTGAAGGTAAAGAGGTAATTCATTAAAGTTTAGGTATATTTTTATTCGATTATGTTCCATTAATGAAACCTAGAAACCCCGTGAAGTTTCTCTTGTGAACCCGAAGTAAGCCTGTATGTATACCTATAATATAAATAATAACATTTCAATGTCTACATCAGTACAAAAACGTTCATTCATCAATCTCTTCGTCTCCCGCTCTTTTTGTCGTTCTATTTTAGGAGCGAATCAATGAACCATTTCCACGAACAAACTATAAAAACGTGTAAAATAATCAGAAACTCATTGGAACACTTTTTATTGGCATTTATTTCAAAATTAGTTTCAATTTAATTATAATTCATTTTATGTACATTCTTCTACTTATTATTACGCTATAATGTAGGTTACTACAAAATTAGATAAGTACCTATAAGTTTATTATAATAATTTTACTTAAATTAAGTTTCTACCAACCTAAAAAGATTGTTGCTGAGAATCGATTCAAGCCGCTCGCCGCCTCACTGTATAGCCCCGCGTTGTATGGTTGTTTGCAATTCTTAGACTGTGGTAGTACAGTAATAATTGGACCCTGATAACTACTACCCATACTAATGGCCGATTTCTATGATTTACCGAGCGTTATTTGTCAAAATTAAGACTGTTGTATCTTTACTAATAATGAAGCAAAGACTCCAAAGCTTTGCATAGTAGACCTTCCCATACGTTAGGCCTCATTAACGGAGACGCGGGGCGTCGCGCGTCGCGTGCTATGTGTCGTCTCGTGGCGCGTCGTACGATGTTTCTGTTTAGTTCGCGGCGGCGCGTGCAGCGGCCCGCATCATCACACGCGCAAACACAAACATATGGCAATGTACCATGTTGTTTATGAAGATGCGGCGCGTGCGACGCCGCGGGCCGCGCCGCGGTTGTCGCTACGTTTTACAGTGGACGGAGAATTGCAGGAAAAGCTGGTCGTAACGCTGCGTGCGCCGCCGCGATAAACGTCGCGTGCGACGCGGCGATGCCATCCGCGGGCTCCGCCTGCATTTCAAGCAAACGCGTGTAAAATCGCTTCTCCGTAAACGCTCTTATACAACGCCATATGTTTGAATTCAGTGCGGGCCGCACAACGCGACGCGCGACTCCCCGCGTCTCCGTAAATGAGGCCTAAGAGTATATTTATATACCAAGTTTGACAATGAAAAATGCTACTATATTAGTTAGCAAAACGATTCGTTTTTCGCCATAGGAACCGGCCATAACTGGTTGACAATTAATTTAACTAAAAACCACGTGTTCAATTGTCTTTTTTCGTAAATAATGCGGTGAACTTCCCAGCTTGGTACGTTGGCATGAATGGCAGATATTGCGTCCATGTCCACCTATAAAATAAAATATTCGGGGTGTAAGGAACGATAAACTAAAAACTGAGATAGCGAGTATAGCCTTATTTATTCTGAATTGAAAATTAGTGGTCTCGGTATTTCCCGACTTTTTCGAAATAGTTTTTTCAATAATTTTATATTTCTCTGATAACTAATCCTATTAGGATAACATCGCATTTGCAAAAATAAAGAAAGAAAAAATACACATTTAAAAATCAAAAAGAAAAAATTTGCGAACATTTGAAAATAAAAACAAAAAGAAAAAAAATAAAGCACATAAAATTAAAAAGAAAACAAAAAAATAACGCACAAATTAAAATTAAAATAAAAACAAAAAAGAGAACTTGGATCTTTAAAATAAAATAAATTTTTTTGCTGGCAACAAGTGGTTAATCACCTTACCAACTCATAGAAAAAAGCACGGTAGGTATGTTGCCAAAATAATACAAATCCTTTTTACTACTTTGATATTTTCCAATAACTTTAAATTCAAAATAATGGGCTGAATTCAAGAATGGTATATTACGAATACACCACATGCAACATACCGTATTAAAGCACAACCTTACAGCGGTTACGCACTGCATCCGATCCGAATTCGTGAAAATACGTTCGGAAGTAGCCGTAGAACTATTTGTATGGTAGTTTACGCACTACATCCGGCATTCGTCATCCGATTTCTATCCGTCATCCGTGATTTTCTAATTTGGAAGAACAATTGACGGACCGAAGTAGCCGTAGTACTGTTTTTATGAACGCTTTCACATTACCTCGGATTCAAATCGGACGCCAAATGGATATGCCAAAGATGGCCCCTGAATTGTTTGAATTTGAATCAGAGATCGGAATAGCAATAGTAAGCAACATCCGAATTCGGTCCGAGATTTTTACTCTAGATCGGTATTTTCACGGATTCAGATCGGATGCAGTGCGTAAAGCAATATCCGAATTCGGTCCGAGTTTTTTACATCCGTATTTTCACGGATTCGGATCGGATGCAGTGCGTAATCGCTCTTACACAGGTAATGTTCTAAGAAACAGTCTGTAAACTTCAGAGCAATCGATTCAGAGAAACAGATTGCAACTACGAAACAATTAACTGCTGTTGAGAATGAATTAAACTTGTTGCGTAAGTTTTAAACGACAATTAGTGACTTGATGCGGTCTCAGACAACATACAAGTCGAAATTGATTCAGTTAATACAGGTAGCTATGGTTAATGTCCTATTAATTTTAAACATAGCAGTGATGCCTAGCTTGTCGTTCATGCAGGTCAAACCCCGCACCACTTGACATTTCAAATTCATGAGCGAATCAGAATTTGATTATAACTTGCGTTAACGGTAAAGGAAAACGTGAGCATGCACAAGAAAGACGGCTACGATTTTTTTTTTTCATCCCCCCATTCCCATCCCCATCCCCATTCATCTCGGAAAGAGTATTTTTGCTCTTCGATATCTGAGTGCAAAAGCCGTTTTTATCCGTTATAGGATAAATAAATTGAATTAAGAACATCGTGTGCACCAAGTTTGCGAATTCAAAACTTCATTAAACCTATTTACTTCTACCTCCATCGTACCGAATTTATCATACAACCTTTTTTAATTTGTTAAAACTCAGACTCGGAACCTTCTTGGTGTATTACTTTTTTTTTAATTTGCTTTACGCGCGCCTATTTCTTTTCACGTCATATTGTTAAAACCTTAGGTTAAAAACAAGAAACTTGAAAACAAGTGAAAAACCTAAAATGAGTGATTCTAGCGACGAGGAAGTTTATTTTTTTTACATTAAGATATTTCCTCGCTGAGGTGGGATAAAAAGTTACGTGTTACACTCGAGTGCAAAGATTTTTCACCTCGTACTCTTTTGATTCCCTCGCTAACGTTCAGGATTCTAATTTTTATTTTAGAATCCTTCGCTTGCTCGGTCATCAAAATTGAGCACGCGGTTAAAAAGCAACTTTGCACTCTTGTATAACAAATAACTATTATTCTGGATTGTGTGTGTAGTCCGCGAATCCTCACCAGACCAGCGTGGTGGCCTAAGGCGTAAACCCTTCTCACTCTGAGAAGAAGCCCATCAGTGCAAGAGTAATAGGCTGATTATGCTATACTATACTAATTGTAATTTAATACGGTTAAATATACGTTTACAGGATAATAAATAACGTAAAAACAAATTAAAGCAAAAGGGATGGAATTCGTGAAGGAACCTGAATGATCTTACCTTCGTATAAGTCCCATTCCTATGGGGAAGTCGTAGGTGTCACCGTGTTCTGACGCTCCTGCCGCGTCCAAACACATTTCCTTTGCCCATGCGGCCAGTCCGCGCTCCTCGTCCGTACCTGATGCATATTAGGTAGATAGTAGTTCTATGTCCCACACAGTATCTCTTTTGATCTGCTTTTTTAGGGGCTTTTTTTCTTTCTGATTAGGTGCATGATTAAAACGCCTGGTAACCAGGAGTTAATAGATCAAACAATTGGACAATGCATAACAGCATTCGCTTTTTTGGCAGTGAAACCTAGACTTGGGCGAAAGAACAGTTGAAGGGTGCAGGCAAAAAACCACGATAGTCCGTAGAGAAAAACGCAATCAAATATTGGCAAACACTGTTTTAAGCTTTCACGGTTTGTCTCTAAATTTAAAATGTCACTTACGGGATATCTTCCGTGATTATTTATTTGTTTGAGTTCCCGATATTTCGACGCTGTTGCAAGCGCCATGATCGCGGGTTGACTGGAGATTGCGGGTGGATGAAAATAAATTGTTAGGAGCAGACAAATCTGTCTACCCTCTTTCTTTGTCTCTTGCTACGCGCACTACTGGAACTCGACACTAAGTCACGGCAAAACACACTCACAGTATCAACAAGTTTTTTGGAGTCTTTATAATGATGCCGGCTGCCATTTATGAGCATATTCATAACTGGATTCCACGTACTTGACAATTTGAAAACATCCTCTCGATTGAAATTCTTGTGTTTTCTTATTTCAATTGCTTCTCTTGTCAGCCTTGCGCTTGGCGCTTGCAACAGCGTCGAAATATCGGGAACTCAAACAAATAAATAATCACGGAAGATATTCCGTAAGTGACATTTTAAATATTGGCAAGTTTGAAATTTTCTCAGTTTTTTCGTACTAGAAAAAAAACATTCTGGATTATACTGTTTTTTTGCGAAAACTTGTGAATGGAAATAAAACTAGATTAGACAAACATGGTGTTGCCATTCATAGATTAAAAAATGTGACATTCCCGGTTTTTTGCTTGAACGTTTCAGTTCGTCCCTTTGTTATAGACCCAAGGTGGGAGATTTCAGGGTAAGCCAAAACGATTCAAAATCTAAATATTTATTCAAATGATAATAGAAATCAATTAAGTGCTTTTTGATCGTCAAACAAAAATAGACAACCCCCAAAAACGCCCGCCCGTAACACCCGTGCCTACTCCCTAAGTCCGTCAACGAAGTTAGTCGCCCGTCCGAAAGTAGCCCGAAACGTAGTAGTGAACAAAACAAGTGTCAAGTTCAACTTTTCGGACGGGCAAAAACACATCGAACTATCGATACCTACTAAGGGACAACTGTCAAATCGTGTTGTCATTCATTCTTAGTTCGGGCCCCGAAATAATCGTATGTCCATAGGTGATAGGGAGTAGGAAACGCTCGTAACTAAGGCCAAAACAGCGGACTTCGTGCTTAGGGAGTAGACCCCCAGCTTCCTAGTGTGATTTAATTGTATTTCACACTTTTAGATAATCACACTAAAGACCTTATCATCGATAAAAAACTTAAACACATCTTACCCGGTATTAAATTATCCAGCAGACACCCAATGATCCCGCCCACTAGAATGGACGTGGACAGCAACACTTGCAGCACAGCATCCAAGGCCTCCGCCCCCGTCTGTATGACGCCACTGTGGGCGGCCATCCATCGTGTCAGCACAAGAGGGAAGAATATACTGAACCCAATGATGTACAGGTTCCGGGAGCTGTTGAGGTTTACGTACTGCAGTGCTGACAAACCTGGACATAAGATCAACCATGCTACAATAACTCCTTGACTGAGGAGTCCAAGTAGCCTCACAGAATATTGACTGACACTGGAATGAGTCAATATGCTGTGAGGTCAAATCCTATCAGGTCATATTAAAGTCCAAAAAAAGAGCCTCCATGAATGACGATGTGTAAGTACTTCCGGCGCACCCTGGGCAGTCAGCCTCGCTACCAAACTCGCTGACGGGCTTATATGCTTTTACCACGGCACGAGCTGTTCTTATACAAGGTTAGTCAAAAAGGGTGTACGACTCCACAAGGGTGTTAAAAAACCCATAATAGTAAATCTAAATAACTTTTGTTCTACAAGTTTCCCTAAAAGTCAATATTTTATGAGAAATACCTGTTCAAAGATTTCATAAAAATAAGCTGCAGCAGCTATGATCAGCTGTTGACATTTTAGGTCATATTTGGAGTCACAGTTTAGAAGCTCAATTTTCTGAATCGAATCGTGAAATTTTAACAGTTGCTTTAAAACAGTTGACAATTAAATGGCCCGCGGATTAGTACCCCCTTTTCGACTAAGCTTGTATAGCTCGTGCTGACACGAAAGAAGAAGGGTAAAATTGTCCTGCAATTGTAACTTTTACTTATACTTAACCATAATGGAGAAAATTATATTATGGGTACACTTGTATCCAAAACTATCGCTATTCATGAACGAAGTACGTACCAAAAGCCGAGATCATGCCGAACATAACGCAGAACAATCCACCCACGATCGGCTGTGGGATGATGATGAACACCGCCCCCAACTTGCCCACCACACCCTGCACCACCATCAGACCTGCCGCCCACTGTACCACGCGGCGGGACCCCACCTACGATACGGGTACAGAGAGATTCCTGGCTTCAAAAATCTGTCAAACAGCATGTCAAGTGATGTGCACTCGGGAGCAATGAATCCGGGTCATTAACATAAACCTTAATATCACGGAAACTAAGATTAATAAGACCCCTATTTAAATAAAAAGTATTTTATAAACTATTTAAGAAGTTTTATTAATTTGATTTGAACATTATTAAATAGTCTTTAAAATACTTTCAGAAATGATGAGATCCGCAGGAGAACCAATGTCACCGACATAACCCGAAGAATTGCCAAACTTAAGTGGCAGTGGGCGGGGCACTTTGCTCGCAGAACGGGTGGATGGTGGGGCCGAAAGGTTCTGGAGTGGCGACCATGTCAGGAAAGCGCAGCGTGGATAAGCCTCCCACAAGGTGGACCGATGATCTGGTGAAGGTCGCGGGAATCCGCTGGATGCGAGAAGCACGGAACCGTTCGATGTGGCGATGATTGGGGAGGCCTATCTCCAGCAGTGGACGTGTTTCGGTTGAATGATTCTGATGATAATGGAGCGATCATTCTCAGTTTTCGAGATATAAAGGTTTATGTTAGTAACCACGATTCATTGTAATTCCCGAGTGTAATTGGTTGTTAGTATTTTGGTAGATCAATCACATTCATTGACATAAGATTTGACAACAGATTAAACTGGTCACCCTTTCAGACACCGGGAGTAAGCATATCAGATTAATCGTTGCCTTGCTGATAAGGGCATAATCGACTCATTGAGACAAGATTTATGCTCCAACGAATGACTTCATTTGCGTATTCAAAGGTCCCGGATAATAGGAAAACGCAATTTATTAGAAACATAGTACTTCCTTAGAGTATATTATTATAGCGCGGAGCAAATACAAAGAGAAGATGTTGTGATGCGAATTTCTGATAATATGATGCGTGACATTTCGCGTGGCGAAGGGAATGATAGGGTGTTACCCAACCAATCGATCGATCGTCGATCGATGCCATCGAACGATATCGGTCGACGTTTTTTCGATCGATTGTTATAGTAGAAATTATCGATTGACGTCGACTAATCCATTCTACCATCGATCGATTGGTGGGGTAACACCCTTACAACCCGTCTTCTTCTATAATTTCCATCTAGCGGTGAATAGCAAAAACTAAAAGCTTCGGATAATATAGATAACTAACACGTGGTTTAGCCATATTACGCTAGATGTCTTTAGTATCATAAATGTAATAAATTACGTATAAAATTACTTAAATGGGAAACGTGATGCCATGGAGGCATCAGAGCGTTTATCCGAGTAGCTATTTAAGATAATACCACAACACTTCTTCTTTTTCTTTCAAATAACAAAGAAAATAATAAAATGGGATGGAGCGCGAACGTAGTGCGCACAGGACGAGTGCTGACAGACTGACAAAGGCCACGCCCACCGTGATGACGTCATGACCTAATAAATATCACAGTGCACAGTTGTTTAGGCCAATTCCTCTTTGTATTTGCTTCGTGGTCTATTGGGTGTCAGTTAACTGGTAAATCCTAGCAAGTTTTATTGCGCAAGTTGACATCTGCAACCATCTTTCAAACTGTAGACACCCACAGCAAGCCGGCTTCAAACTCAAACTCAAAACTCATTTATACAAAATAGACTAGAATTACTTAGTTCTTTTTGAACGTAAATTTTACAAGAGACAGCCCACAAAAAAGCCCTCCCTTCACCGCTTCCTAGTATTTATGCTGTGAAGAAGAAACGCAACAAACTCCCTAGCAACACAGTTCTGCCTGTCAGGTAAATAAATTAATTGAGTCTATCAAAGTCAACGTTTTTTTATTTCAAATTGACCAAATTACAAGTGCTTTTAAAACGTCAAAACTAGGTGCACGGTTCCTAAAGGTAGGTCTCATGGAGAAGAACCGGCAAGAAACTCTATAGATACTCTTTTTAAATAATAAATCATGACAATTTCACTACAGTATCGTGAGAAAAATAGTATGAGAATAATGCAGGTTAATGTAAGAAATAAACTCGTACTCGTATATGAGTATCTTGCAAATAGAAAAATACGCCTTTTGGGATTGCCATAGCAGTTAAGAGCTGACCAGTCCCGACAGACGGCACCCGTTCACGAGCATGACGTGCACGTGAACAGGTGCCGTCTATACAAAGAAAATCATAATATTTTTTACACTAATGCTTCTGCAAGTTTTACGAACTAAGCAAGCACTTGCTGCAATAACTTCGACAGTACAACTTGCTAGTGAAAATGGCGCATTAGAACCGTCTGTTCTAAAATCATTTTTTTTTTAATTAAAGCGTACATCCGTATATTTTTAAAACCAAACAAAAGTAATTATAAAGCTCTGAAAATCAACTGTGTTTTTTGGTCGGACGCTTTCAACCAGGCGACCACAAGGTAAATGCAATACCACACTGTGCTTGTAACCGACGCCTGTCGCTTCCATTCTCTTTCGTTTAATTACCGCAAAATAACGAAGTTTCATTTTAACAGCTTTTGAAATCTTTCCGACATTTTTAATATATATCTTGCCTGCCTTATCAATTTCAACTGCTAGAAACAGATCTCCCTAAATGAAGATATTTCCTATATTGATCATGCTGATTAAGCGGTGAGCAGAGCAGTAGGCTAGCTAATTCAGGTTTTTTTTTAACCTGGTAACGTGCCGAAATCCTGCAGGTTTCAAATTATTTAGTTTCGTTTTTGTTATCAAACAATTTATCCATTAAAGAAGATTCGACTATTAAAGAAATCTGCATGTCTCCTGCTCCAACGCACACAGCCTACAGCCAACACAGCCTTCAGAGTGCAGATTCAGCGCTGTACCACTGGTATTTCCTGCTTATCAACTGTCTGGTATGTTTAATCTACCAAGTTACAGTGCGGAGCCTTACTCAGAGCACCCAGCCTGTAGTATAACAAGTACGTTATACGCAGAACAGTGCACCTACCTTAGTGACGCCGATAGCTCCGACGTTCTCTCCAAAGGTGTTAGTGCCGTTGCCGGAGCCCCAGAGCCCCGCCAGCACTGTTCCCAGCCCTTCAGTACCCAATCCGCGGTTGATAGCATGCAACGGTGGCGGTGGAGCAGCTGTTTAGATCATAGAATTTAGATTTACACCATGTCACGTTGAACAATGCAAAAGATCCTATTTTTGTTGTTTCTTGGTTAATTATCCGGTTGATCTAATTTCTAGGCAGATATCGCGTTTGAAGGCAATAGTCAAAAGCATGAGCTTTCCGCTATTCCCGTGTGGTGCCGGACGTAAAGAATAGCTACCCCATCTCTTCCCATGAGTGTCGTAGAAGACGACTAAGGGATTCACTAGAGGATGGGCAGCAGCGTTCTCTGAGTACTTTAACAAACATACTGCGAACGCCAACCCGCCTGCCAAGCGTGGCGATTATGGCAAACCCCCCCAACATGAATAGCACAAAGAAAAAACGGCCCCTAGTCCCCGACAGCTCTGCTAGCCCCGGTCAAGTGGGGCCGAAAGGTTCTGGAGCGGCGACCGGAAGACGCAGCGTGGGTAGGCCTCCCACAAGGTGGACCGATGATCTGGTAAAGGTCGCGGGAATGAGGAATCCGCTGGATACGAGAAGCACGGGACCGGTCGATGTGGCGATGCTTGGGGGAGGCCTATGTCCAGCAGTGGACGTCTTTCGGCTGAATGATGATGAGCTTTTCGACACAAATACTACATAGAGAGAGAGTTTATTAAAAAGGCCCCCACGAGTGACGATGCTTAAGTACGTGCAGCGCACCCTGTGCAGTTAGCCCCGCTACCAACCTTGCTGACTGGCTAATCTTTTCACTACGGCATGAGCTATTCTCAAATAGTTCATGTTGACACGAAGAGAATAAAGAGAGATACAAAATATATCACGACGTTAAGGAGTTGCTTATAATCGGCCATTTACATATATGTTACACACTTTTTTTATCATCCTTATGGATACCCTTGACTTTGGGCAAGGCGGAAGATTACACCGGATTGTTACCAACAAAAACCACTACTGGGTTTTTCAGAAGACTTATGACCGAGTTTGCGGAATTCGCTATTTAATTCACCTCAACCCCGGAAAGAATTACACTGTTTTTTTTATGAATACGAACTAAACTAGCTAAGTAATTAAACTGTTACGTCACTTTATTGAAACAGAACTTTGAGAGGCTTTGAGTCCTTTATAACTTACCACACATCCTCGCTGTGGTTGGATAGTAGCTGATAGACTCCACAGTACATGCAAGCACTCCGGCCAACATGCCCAACACTCCTGCTACGCTGACTGTAGGCGCGCCCCATTGTCCTATTTAAATAGTACATTTCATATTACTACATAAAATTATATGCTATTTCACCACAAATAACCGGCTAGCCAAGTTGTTGGAACTTCGGCTAGTTACCCATCTCTAGTACACGATGCGCAGCGCGACTAAATATTGTTGTCGCATTATCTCGTACCGAGACGAGATAATGTAGGACTTATCTCGGCTTAGGCTTGCTGGTACGAGTTGGTGGACTACGCACATCATCGAGAACTTTTTTTTGGTGTCTTTTCTTTTTCTTCACCGTTAACGCAAGTAATAATCAAATTCTGATCTACACATGCTTTCGAAAAGTCAGCAGTGCGGGCGTGATAGGCTTTCACTACTGCTGAGATATAGACCCCCAAAAACTATTTCTGGATCCTCCAACTACTTCCTTTCATCATACTAGGAGTGGGTTGTTCTAGTTCCTGTTACACGTAAATAGCAGTTACAAAAACCTGTTACGAAATAACAGTCTGTTATTTCATACTATATGGGAACACACTATTGTGTGTTATCTGTTACCACAGATAGCAACGTTTAGACCCAATTTCACCATACAATGTTAGTTGTTAATGTTCTGTTAAGCTGTTAATTTCAATATACTGTTAAACAGTCTGTTAAAATGTTTAACAGAACATTAATAACTGACAGAGTATAGTGAAATTGGGTCTTAACCTGTTTACAGTAACAGCAGGACTTCTCTTTCTAACTAAGGTGTTAAACCTATGCGAGAAAAGAAAAGGGCTTGTGACGGCTGTAACAGGGTGTCACAGAGTAACAGTAACATGTTTTATCTTATTCTAACTAAGGTAACTGTCATAAGCATGAATAGAGAAAAGCTTGCTTGTGACTGTCACATAGGGGATTTTGTTAGCTCGTGGAACAGTAACTG
The DNA here is from genome assembly GCA_905220435.1 of Amphipyra tragopoginis. NCBI lineage: Eukaryota > Metazoa > Arthropoda > Insecta > Lepidoptera > Noctuidae > Amphipyra > Amphipyra tragopoginis. The sequence goes on from HG991994.1 coordinate 28,593,439, forward strand.
CTTTTACAGTCTGTTATACAGGGTGTTAACGAATTCGTGTAATTCCTTCAAACCACATGATCTATTAATGGTATAAATTAACCCCGCACGGGATTTAGATTGATTAAAAACAAAAATAAACTTTTTTTCCCAATTAAAAATTTTATGTGATAGAAAATTTCGATGCCATGCTTAAATTAATGAAGGCACGGCGACACAGCTGACGGGCACGACTAGCGTGATATCGCACCACGCAGTCAGTTAACTTGGAACGCTAAAATTACTCAGATACAGTATACCATGGTTAATTTTTTGAAAACTTTTTTTTGTAGATTCTGGAAAAAAACCTATGCAGGGTCAATCAGTGTCACCAGTAGATAACGCGGTTTGAAAGAATTACATGAATTCGTTTACACCCTGTATAGATACCTGTTTTAAATAGCTATTACGATAAATACGCCTCACTCCTACATCATACCCGGTAAACCGTCAGAGCTTGATGAAAAAGTTTTCTTTGTTCCCGCTAATCCTTTGTCCAAAAGAGAGTACAATCATAATACGTCCCACGAGACAGGCTAACTGACCGTATTACAGAATTTTCTCAAGTCCAGTTTGAACTCCAATCACCTGATCACTCTTTATGTATAGAATCAGGCATCGGCCTTATTCCAAAACGGCAATTGAACTGTACTCAGCAGAATCGATACTCAAATCGAGCCTCAAGCATAGTAACGAACTGTGAAAAGACAAACTGTTTGAAGTAAATTGACAAGGCAATCTGTGCTCAAGCGCAGTCTCAACCAGTAGGCTAACCTCCGGTTCCTGAGTTAAGAATTCTAGGATAATCAATACTTAACACGTTCCGGGACACTCCGTCGAGAGGCGGAATCTGATTTTTCATCAAAATGTACACACGAATCTTCCATACATTTTGATTCAACGTCTGATGACGTTGTGTAAAATCATGCACATTTTATTTTGAGTGATACGACACACCGCTTCTCGACGTGACCGGCGGGACTGAGGCAAGGGGAATGTATACGCACACATCCGCCGTGGAACGTTGTGTCACAACATAGGTTTATGCGATTATGGCAAACCCCCCAACATGGATAGCACAAAGATCTGGTGAAGGTCGCGGAATTCGCTGCATGCGAGCAGCACAGGACCGGTCGATGTGGCGATGCTTGGGGGAGGCCTATGTCCAGCAGTGGACATCTTTCGACTGAATGATGATGATGATGGCGCTTATCTTTTTCATTGTCTTCCTGATCATCCAAAGGTTGTCTGGTGGATATCGCTATTAGCGATAAGACCGCCATTGTACCCTTCAATGTATGTTATTGTTTATGAGCTATGTTACAATTTGGTGTACATTAAAGTATATTCTATCTCATGGGCGTAGCCAGGGGGAGGGTTTTGGGGTTCAACCCCCCCCCCCCCCCCCCGAGAAGTTCAGATATTAACATTCATGGAATTAAAGTAAGAACAGGCGTGCGTCATATCTCATTGGTTACTAACTATTACCTACATTAAAATATACGGTGGTTTGGATTCCCCCGCCACCGTCGATTTTTTCTGTATGCATTTTTCACATCTTTAATATTTTTCTTATACAAGATGTAATAAATAAGTGTACAACCTCTTAAGGGGTCACTGTACTCATCATTATGAACAACTTTTACTATAGGACCAAACTTGAAATCGCGAAAAAAAACAGCTATTCCCTAAAATGTAGGGAACAGCTGGTTTTTTTTTCGCGATTTCTGGTTTGGTCCCATAGTAAAAGTTGATCATAATGATGAGTACAATGATCCCTTAAGAGGTTGTATAATGTATACTTATTTATGTTACATCTTGTAAAAGGGTTATTTTATGAAGGTACTTTTAGTCGTTTTATTTTCTTGACCCCCCCCCCCTCTGGCTACGCCCGTGTTCTATCTATCTATGATGGATCTTAGATTGCTTACCTGGATATGGCACTCTGAACCACGGCGCATCTTCAATGATGTTCAGCTTGATGTCCGTCCTGGCCGGGTGCTCCGGCGGGAACACGCCGGTCACGGTGAGTATTGCGCACAACGCCCACATAATCACTATTGTTAGCAGCACCTACGAACAAACTATTTTATAGAATGGAAGAAAACAATACTAGATAGGACGGATATCGTGTTTTTCTTAGATGTACAGAAACAATACTTTTCTATAAAGGATTATAGGTACTTAATCTTTCTTGAGTTTTAACAAAAGTGTACAACTGGGGGTCTACTCCCTAAGCACGAAGTCCGTAGTTTCGGCCTTAGTTACGAGCGTTTCTTACTCCCTATCACCTACGGACATACGATTATTTCGGGGCCCGAACTAAGAATGAATGACAACACGATTTGACAGTTGTCTCCACTACCGATGTGTTTTTGCTCGTCCGAAAAGTTGAACTTGACACTTGTTTTGTTCACTCCTACTTTTCGGGCTACTTTCGGACGGGCGACTAACTTCGTTGACGGACTTAGGGAGTAGGTCCCCTGATCATAGAAGATAAGCCTACTTTAAAATTATAAGCTTACAGAACAAAAAGCAATTCAGACTACGCTATAATATACAAGGTTAGTCAGAAAGGGTGTTAAAGTACCCACAATAATGAGTAACTTTTGTTCTATCACATTCCCCAAAACTCAATAGTTTAAGAGAAATAGCTGCCGAAAAATTACAAAAAAATATGCTAAAATCTATCTATCTTCAGCTATGATCAGCTGTGTTTACATTTTAGGTCATATTTGGGGTCACGAATTAGAAGCTCCATTTTCTGAGTTCGTAGCTAAAGTAGGGACGAAGAATTTTTGAAAAAAATAAATTTAAAAATTATCTTACATGGAAATAAAAATTACCGAATTTTGAATTTTTAACACTTGCTTTAAAACCGTCATCAGTGATACTTTAAGTGGCCTGCGGATTTGTACCCCCTTTCTGACTAACCTTGTATAGCATATGGCAAATATCGTATAGCACAACAATATCGCTTAACATACATTTGATATAGACACGTTCAGAAACGCTATGCTATAAAGTATTGGCTTGCTGTACGCGATAAACTTGAGCGATTTTCAGAGCTATATCATTCGATTCTTAGGCCCCCGCTCCGCTTCACTTCTACCCCGTCTGTCGCCCGACGGATCGCTGTCAAATAACTTACTATATGGTAAATTGTTCAATAACACAACACACCTTTTTTACAATCGGGTTTATTGTTATTGTTATAAGAGTTATGAGTCAAAGTAAGCTACATTAACGTTGGTGAGAACGCGCGCGGCGGTTCGTAAGTAAGATAAAATGATCTCGCGCGCGCGGCAAGTGCGCCTAGACTGTTCGTCGGCCGCGGCGGCGGTGGCGCGCCGGCGACCGTTGCGCGTTCGCTCCTCCCTCTCCCTTACACCTCTACCGCGTAGTCGTTAAAATGCGAGGGAAGGCAGGCGTGGCGGCGTCCGGAAGTACGGGGATTTGAATTATTTGCGACAACTATACATAGTAGACCGGCTTGCGATATAGCGTACAGTGTGAACGTCACGCTATAGGTATAGTTATAACTTATGACGCAATACGCCTTACTATACAACTTTATTTTTAGTATATACAAAAACCGAGACACCCCAACAAGATTTTCATCAGAACTGCCTGAATGTGTGTTATTTTTTTTATAAATCTCCAAGTTACACATTAGTTTATGTCGCGTTAAGTTCCCTAGTAAAGTCTGAAATGCCAGAGATGTGCTATGCAGGGGTTATCTTATACATGGAAACTGACCGAGCGGACTGTCTTAAGCCTCAAGGTGTCTATTCCCGTCCACTGTTATGCGAAGAAACCTATTGAAAGAGAATTGAAAAAAAAGGAAAAATATAATGTGTTGTAAAAACTACGTCAATCGATTCTCCTGGTGACTCTGAACAAACTAGTTTCAGGTTTAGTGTATACTAAAACTAAACTTGTATTAGTATAGCGTAGTCTGAATTGCGTTTTAATTTTATAACAATAAAATAAAAAAACTTGCAGCCTAAAAATCTTTTTATTCAACAATCTCGCTTTAAATCTGGATTAACACAATGAACATTATTGAACTGCCAAATTGAAACCGATTCCTATTCCGAGGGAGCTACGCAATTATAAGACAGCCCCTTGATTGCGAAACATTTCACACTCCTAACTTTCACTTTGAAAGTTCAATAATGTCCATTGCACGCAGTACGTGCCAAACTTTTTGGCCGCTCTGAAGTCAGGCTAGGTTGCTCAGTAGCAAAATATAGGGATAAATCTACTACTGCGCAAGCATTTGCCTGACTACAGAGCGGCAATAAAGTTTGACGCATACTGATGCTTTAAGAATCCGTCTTCTTGACAACTATGCACTACGCAATAAATACATACATAAACTCAAGCCTTTTTCCCATGGGGGTAGGCAGAAACTGTAGAACGCCCACATGCCACGATCCTTACATACTCCTTTCGCTTCGTCCACGGTCATACATCTTGTCATACACGCACGCCGGTTGAAAGTACTACGCACCTATCTTTTTTGAAGAACATCACCAATAACATCAATGTATGTCCTTCTAGAGCGTCCTCTACTAGCGTTTCCACTGACATTCACCTTCCTTTTGTTAATAGCCGTTCACTCAATCTTTCAACATGTCCAAACCACCGAAGCATACTCCTTTCAATTTTTGTCACTACATCATCTTTTACACCGCAACTTTGTCTTACCACATAATTTTTCAATCTGTCATTCAAAGTTACACCGCACATACTTCGCAAGGAACGCATTTCCACAGCATTTATTCTACTTTCATGACTCTTCTTCCAAAACCAACATTCACTTCCATACCTACATAAGCGTTGGTACCAGTACACCATTATGGACAGCCAGCCGTGCCTACTACACGCAATAAATATTGATGTATCATCAAATTACCAGCATAATTGTGTCCGAGAATGGCACCTAATTACATGGGACTTCAAGTCCAAAGGTGAAACCTGGGTGTACAGACCCCCGTAATAGGAGAACACCTCTGCTTACCCCTTCGGGGATAAAAAGCGTGAGTATATGTCTATGTATTATCAAAATGAGAGCTTTTACGATTACAAGTGTGTTACGCTATTAGGGAGCTGGTCTACTTACCGGGAACAGTTTGAAGAGTGGGAACCAAGAGATGGTGATTCCCTTGTCCTTCTTCCACGTGAGGGTTGGTATGGTAACGTTGGTCATGCATTGTGAGAATATTGTCAGCAACGTGAAAGTTCTGCAACAAATAAAAAATACTTACAAAACTTCCTTATGTAAGTGCAACGCTTGAGGATACTCAATACTCAATATTTTATTGCGTTCCACAATGTATTACAAGGTTTTACAAAAGAAATTTGATCATCATGGACCCTGTCGGGCACAGCAAAAATAGAAGAGAGGAAGAGTGCTAAAAGAAAGTAACATTCGGATAAACATTAAGCATAAGTACTAGATTATGTTATATTACGTAGAGGTCGACAGCGGCTTTGCCCGCGTAGATGTCGTCTATCGCGTATTCCACGTTTTTCTCTACTATAATATGCATGTATTATACATATAAATCTTCCTCTTGAATCACTTTATCTATAAAAAAAAACCGCATCAAAATCCCTTGCGTAGTTTTAAAGATCTTAGCATACATAGGGACAGACAGACAGCGGGAAGCGACTATGTTTTATACTATGTAGTCATGTACTTGTAAGGATTTTATTATTTCTCGTATCTATACGCTTCTACGCTCGCCTAGGGATGTGAGAAAATACCCAATATAATATTTTCAAACATCGACATAAAAGTCTATGTATAAACGGAACTTTTTTTATATTGGTTGGTGTTGTGTCATTCAGTGTTTTCAGGCGATAAACATGTTCAAATTGATTAAAAACGTTTTTATTTAATTATTTGATTTAGTCGCTTTTGACTCTAGTCGCAACTGATGGTAAGCGCAGATAGAGTCTAAGATGGAGCACACGAATCCAAGTAACAAAGATATAAAAGGATTCCCCTATACCCCTCTGGCTCTCGCATACACACGGAGGAACACAGTGAACTGCTTGGCGCTGAACTTTAATGTGAGGGTGGTAGCTAGCCAGGCGGACCGTATAGGACGTACTACCAATCGTGCTGGGTTTTGTTGATTTTTACAACACGCGTCTATTTCCAGGAAGTTTTATATTCTAGCCTGTCCCACCCACGGGATAACAAGTAGATGAAAAATTTAAAATTGTATAATGTATCGTAGTGCCATTTTTCGTACTCTTCTGTACAGAGCTGTAGCTTTCTATCAACGACATGTATGTATCCATCATTTTTGAAAGATATTGAAAAGCCATTAATTGCGGCTGGATCACCAAAAAAACGTTATACAAATTCAGACTTAGTAAAATTCTTCACAACGCAAAAATATGAACGGGTTACACGAGCTTTTTATAAAGAGGTTCCAAAGAAAAATTTAAGCGTTTTATTCAAAGCATTTTCCTTGTCGTCTTGGCGTGAATAAGTCTACATCTGAAACGGTTTCGTTTAAGCGCCACTGGGTCCGCTCAAGTAAAGAGATTAGACTAGTCTAGATCCTTTTGTAACCATTCACCTGATTCAACACTATTCTTAGATACATTCATGTTACTATCTCATTGATTTTGTATGTAGGCGTAAAGTTATATAAATGGCCAGACCTTTTACACATAAAACGATATTTTTTCATAAATCCTATCCTACTTATTATATTATAAATGTGAAAGTTTGTAAAGATGGATGTTTGTTACTCACTCACGTATAAACGGTTGAACGGATTTGAATGTTGGCTTGATAGACCATGCCCTTTATTAACACATAGGATACTTTTAATCCAGTTAAATGAAGTAGAGTTCCTAATAGCTAGCAGTGGCGAAGGCTCCATACAACTCGATTCCTATCGGCTTCCCATTCGAAACGAGTAGTTACTGGAATTCACGCATCACACTTGAGCAAGGTAGGCATTTTTTGGTCCGGCTTCCCTTTTAAGAATATTCACCCTTCGCCACTGATAGCTAGTAGATGATAAATACAGGGTGTCCCTGGAAGTATGGATCAAATCGAATAGGGGCGTGGGCAAGGTCATTTCCAAACTTTTAAACTTTGAGAATATCGGTGCAATTTTTACGGTTCAAAAGTTATGATCAATTTTTGACTTTTTCAATCACTACACAAGGTACCCAACGACGACACGTTTGACGACACGTTTGACGACACGTTTGGTGCAGTGGCTAAGCGATTGGTTTCTGCGCTACGGGTCGTGGGTGCGATTCCCACACGGAACAAAAATTTGTATGGCCTACAGATGGTTGTTTCGGGTCTGGGCGTTTGTTTGTGAGATTTGTGCCTGTAAACGCACCCACGATACAAGAGAAATCTTAGTGTGGGGCAACGTATTATTTAGAAAAAAAAAAGAATAAGTGCTAAATAAAACTGTGCATAATAACAAATGGGATATGGTATACATATGTATGAATGAACTTTAAAAAGGCTTTAAAATGAATAGTTACACTTTAACTTCAAAGTCCCCAGAAATAAAATAACAGACAGCTGGAACGTAGGTTAGATTATGTTAGAACTGTGACCACTCAACGCACGAGCCAGGGGAGTGCTGGAACGATTCTCTCGGACCAAATAATTCGTCCGAGGCTTCGCTGATCACTTCCGACCATTCGTTTAACCGGTAACGCCCCGAACGCCCCGCCGTCGTCCCAGGACGACACCCGCTTCAAGCGACTTTGAACTCTAATTTGGGTTATAATTAGAGTTCAAAGTCGCTTGAAGCGGGTGGCGTTCTGATACGAGCGACGGCGGGGCATTACCGGTTAATATATTATAAAATAATCAATCAGAAATCACATATTCCTGAACTCATTCAGAGTTCAGAAACAAGTGATTTCTGATTGATTATAGTAGAAACCATAAATTTTGTAGTGGAAAGCATTATTTTTGAAGCGTACCTTAAACATTTGTGGCATTTTAAAGTGCTTTTAAATACATCCCATAACAAAGTTGTTAACCCCATACACAGTGTGTATTAAACACGTGTAACAATCTATTAAGGTAGGTCGGTATGTATGTATTTATTTCTTCCGCTACGACCGCTTTAAATAAATATGTGCTAAAGCAATCACACGTTCCTTTCGCTGAGAGCTAGGGTTGGATCCGGCGTATATTCAATTACTGCACAGTCTCTTCGCGTAATCTAATCATTTATCTGAAGGAAAATAAAATGTATTGGCTTTTACTTGTCATAAAAACGTTGTAGAATTGGAACATGGTTATCACTAAATAGTAATGATAGACTAGATGTTGAACACTTGTCTTCTATTCAAGAGGATCTGAGTTCGACCTCCGAGACTTTTTGAATTTATGTGTGTATCAGAATTTGATTATCACTTGTATTCTAAGGATGCATTTGCAGAAAGCGTAGATAAAAAGTAAAATTACGATTTGCGGACGGCCAACACACACACAGCGTACCTATATCTTCAAGTTAGGTCAATTCAAATGTTTGTGACCGTGGAGGGATCTTTTTGACCGCTTATTTCTGCTGTCAAGCGACTCGAGTCTACTCACAATGATGGCTGACAGTAAAATGACAGATGGAAAACCAACTTTATTTTCACACAGTTAAGGTTCATCTGCCTAGCAAAATATATGAAAAAAAAAAAAAAAAGTTTTTTTTAATTTCCTGTGCATATTTCAAACATTTTCTTAATTTTTTTTCTCTACCAGGTTAACGTTAATATGTCTGTTAACTAATGGTATTGTATTTATTTATTAAAACCCTTGAATTCTTCAGGAAAATGTACCGAAACTCACCCCATTTTCAGTATTTTCGTGGGAGGAGGCTACGAAAAATTAATATTGTTTAATTATAAATTAGAAATTTAAAAAAAAATCTCCACCTGTTTTAGATAAAAGCGTAGTCTAGCCGTAGCTTACCATAACATCTAGCTAAGTTTCATGGATAGATCGGAAAATGTATCGAATAAGAACTAATTAATAGCAGTTTTGTAAATTCCCCCTTAACGGTAAAGGAAAACATCGTGAGGAAACATGAACAACGGAAAGTTTTCTGCGATTTCAGACTTTTCTAGTACACCAGCCTTAGTGCGAACCAACCGGTCCGACAGAGTCTTTTGATCCTTATGGGAAATAGGATCGATTGGCATCGTAAAACTGTATTTTGTAAACTGCCGTTTTTCTCGCTGACTGTACCTACATTATTTTCAAAATCTGTGAACTCAGATAATTATGCAGATGGTTAACCTTTTGACCGCTTGGTTTTTTAACAGTTGCCGTGCCCCTAGAGCGCCCAGCTCATAAATCGGCAAAATAATAACAATTATGAAAAGATCATTGTAAACATGTTATGTAAATAAAATAAATTCATTTTAAACACAGGTTTTTTGTCGTATTTATCCGACATGGGCGAAATGGATACTTTTTTTTTGTCGGATATATCCGACTTGGGCGGTTAAAGGGTTAAGGTAGCTGCCCTTCATTCTCCATCGCAAATTACCACGTTGTATATCCATAGAAAACTTTAGGATATTACAAAGACAATATTTGCTACCAGAACGAAATGTGACGCGAAAGCCCACTTTTGTCAATTAACTTTCCCACGCCCAGGGCATGTCCGACCTTATAGGCGAACTAGGCGACGGCCTAGAGCGCTCAACTTACGGGGCGAGGCGAGGGTACCTACGTGACGGGCGAGTAACCACTAGCTGATACCTATAAGACAATATTATGGAATTGAAATTACATATATATTATGTGTTCTATTTTGTTGCGAAATGTTTGTTTCAAGGGGCGCCATTTCAATTATTCGCCTAGGGCGTCAACTTTGCTCGGACCGGCTCTGCCCTCGCCCATAATCACTTTGAATATTTCTAATGTTCTAGTTCATCTTCGCCAGCCCTGTGTATAAACTGTCACGGCAGATATTTCCAATCACGAGATTGCAGTGCTCACGCAATCCTCATTCCATTGTTCAGATGAAATAAATTAAATCCATCTGTAATACACCACGTTCAAGTCGGGGACAAATATGTAAAGTAAGAAGTAAGCTGACTGAGATGCTTACGGGCTACTAACGCTCATTTTTCGAGATGGGCAATCTCGGGAACGGGGCTAGTTTTGGACCACAACGGACCCGGGTCGGTCCCGAGTCGAAACAGACGGGCGATCCATAAAAAATGCACGTGAATAAATCGTGAAAAAACATAAATTTAGGACTGATTTCTGAACGATGATCTATGTAAATTTTAAAATGTATTTTAAAAGTTTTAAAAGGAAGTGTAGGCCTCTCCTCCTCCACCTAGGGAAGAGAAGAAGCGAGGTAGATGGAATACATGTACGACAAAAGAGCTAAGATGTTCTATAAAGTGAAAATAAAAGAAGTTAATCGAAATGAATCGTATTATTGTTACCCGATCTCACAAAAATATGAAAGCTAAAATGTTGTTTGGCATCATTACTTTAGGAGTAGGTAAGTAGATAATAATTACAAGTGAGAAAAAATATATAGAAGCGATTGTGGTCTTGGATATATGCTTAAACTGGAAACTGAATCCTATCATACACTGCATGTGGTCAGGAGAGAGACCCACAGAACAACAGAAGAGTCATGTGTTCTGCCCACCCGATGGGCAAATATGATGGTGCTCTTATGACAATAAAAATAATAGTTTACACAGTTACTTCAAATGATTAAAAGAAAAGTTAATACACTAACGCGGTCTCTTACGTAGGCGGTTCAAAGCGAACGCGAATTGCGAAGCGATCCGATGCGGTGACACGCGAATTCAATGCGATGCGGTGCGAAGCGGCGACTTTGTCTTACGAGCTCGCGAACCGCCCGCCGCGCGCCGCCGCCATTCAGTAGCACTGTACGACACCGCATCCCGTTCGCTCGAAAATATCAAGCCAACTGATCGCGTTCGCTTCGCGCCGCACCGCACCGCACTCCACGTGCGTTTGGTCACGTAGGCCACTTCAATAGGTATCGACTGTTTGTTGTTTTCGAGTCGCGCCGCGCCGCTTCGCGTCTACACCGCGTTAAACTACACTATCTTAAGCCTTATCAAGATCGCTATTCTGCATTTCAAATCCAACAATTTTTATTCAACATTCCAAGCAAAAAATAAAAAAACCGTTAATTAATATTCAGAACTCACGTACCTACAGCAAATCAAAAATCGAATGCAGCGCCGCCATGTTAACAGCGTCTTTGTGGGAGGAACCATTGTTTGAACGGACAAAGCAGCGCGCTTGCATAATCCGGATCGCCCGTGAACGCCCACTTCAATCTCACTAGTGGACGAGTTAAAGCTTTCGTCAGTAGCTTTGACATAGTGTTAGGCACCTACTTGTGAATTTGTGAACACTTTAGGCGTGTATGGGATGAGTGGAGTTCTTGTCTTTTCATGAAACGTTTCTGTTAACTTTTAAAGCCCATTTGTAGATTTGTGTCGAAAGTGTATTATAAGTATTGTATTCTAACGGTCTATAAGGAACTTTAAAAGTAAGATACATAAACTTACGCCATTTTCCCATGGGGGTAGGCAGAAACTGTAGAACGCCACATGCTACGATCCTTACATACTCTTTTCGCTTAGTCCACGTTTATACATCTTGTCATACACGCACGCCGCCGGTTGAGAGTACTACGCACCTGTTCTTTTTGAAGAACATCACCAATAACATCGATGTATGTCCTCTACTGGCGTTTTTACTGACATCTGCCTTATAAATTCCTTTTGTTAATCGCTGTTCACTCACTCTCTCAACATGATCAAACCACCTAAGCATACTCCTTTGAATTAATAAAAAAATATTATTAACAAAAGTAAGATAAGTATAAAATTATTATCTACAGATTATTAGCCTTCAGATTCAGTCCGACCTGTCCGGTTCCAAGCGTACCACGTTAGGCCCAGTATCCACCAAAACGAAGAGGAGAGGAGAAGTCTCGATCAACCAATAGGATTGCGTTATTTTCAAATCTCTCCGCTTAGCTACAACTCAAAACGAAATCCTTGGTTGTTTACAAGACATCTCCTCTCCTCTCCGCTTTTGTGGATACCGGGTCTTATACCTAATCCCGGACGTACCTAACATTCGTAACTACCTACGGCCATAGGTTCCCATGGAAGAAACCTGGAACTGAAGATACTTGTGCTTATTTGCGTTTATACATGATGTGGCGAAACTCAACATCAAGCCGGGAACACTTAATAGGACAGATTATGAAAGTTCAGAAAAAAAGTTCGAATTTCAAAGTTACCATGAATAAAATGTTACCTCATAAATCAAACTATTACGGGCCAATTTAATAGATCACATTTGACATCCGTCAGTTTTAGCTTCATAGTGAGATGGCCTGCTTAAAAACATCGATTAGAGTGAATGAATCGATACGGACTTCAAACATTTACAAATCGAATTCAGTACATATTCATTGCACTCGAATCTACTTATCAACCCTCGATTTTTTTTTGGGTGTTACCCAAAAAATATCCCTACATAGTGTTTAAAAAGAAAAGGGTTCACTGACGCAACATTGTAACGTCGTTCAGTTCTCATTAGAACAGATTGTTTATTAAGTTTAGTATGGTTTATTACTGTAATTAAATCGTATAATTACCTTATTTCATCATTATTACAATAAATTTGTAATATTAATTGAAAAAAGTTACGCAATTGTGCAGTTCTAACTTCGAAAAAATAAATTATTATTATTTTATGCCCGTCGTTGCAAGGTTACGTTATTAAAGATGAAGTGTCAAATGTGATCTATTAAATTGGCCCTACAGTAAATGTGTTTATAAAAAGTACCTCCCTATTTTATTTTTTCTGTACTGTCATTTATTTATTTTTACTTTAACATAAAACTATCATTGGCCAATTACATTAGTTAAAGACATTATACAAATATATTTAACGACATTCACACGCTCATCTCACATTACTCCAAACATACTGACAAGATCGTCTTCCATTCGTCCGCGAACACATCATAGTCAGGCTTGGCGTCCAAGAGAGCGTTAAGCGAGGACAGAACACGTGGGATGGGCGACTGGGCACGGGCTACGGTGCGCCTCACAGGGACGGCAAACAATGTATGCCTCCTATTACGGTAGTATTTAACCGGCGCAAACAGTTGGAGAAGTTCACCATGCAATTCGGGACTATCGATTTTTCCACGCAGGATTTTGCACAAACTAACTAATTGGTCACTATTACTTCGCACCTCAAGCGAATTATAACCTAAACAGCCTAGAATAAAGTTCGTAGGGTACATAAACGGATAGTAGCCAAATATACGCTTGTACATATACCTTAGATAAACTTTTTGTACCTTCTCTAAGATCAGAATGTACTTCTTTTCATACGGGTTCCAGACACATGCACTCGACTCAAGCTTACTGCGAACAAGTGCATTAAAAATAGACTTGATAGCACCGATGTTGCTTAAATTCTTTGCGTTTCGCTATACAAAACCTAATCGCTTAAATGAATCCTTTGCAACCGATACTATGTGATCATAGAACGTCAGACTATGGTCAAACGTGACACCTAGATCTTTCATTCCAGTGGTTCTGGTAATGGTGCTATCATCAAGTTTATACCTGAACATGACAGGACGTCGCCGTCGTGCTCGACTGAAAGTCATGACAAAACATTTAGAAGTATTAAATTCCATTTTGTTTTTAACACTCCACTCCAATATGATGTTAATGTCACGTTGCAGCGTTAGACAATCGGCTTCAGAGTGGATTTCTGAAAAAAGCTTTAAGTCATCCGCATTCAGCAGGTCAGACATTTTGTATGATGGATAACCGTTGGGAGGTCGTTAACCATGATTATGAACAGAAGCGGCCCAAGTATCGATTCTTGACTGACTCCGGAACGCGTGTGATAGGATTGGGATTCAAAGTGACCCAGTCTGACAAACTGCTGACGATCGCGTAGGTAGTCAGCGAGAAGCTGCAGAAGACTTGGGGAGAAACCGATGGCGCATAGTTTCGCCAGCAAAATATCATTGTTAACCCTATCAAAGGCTTTCCGGAAGTCAAAATACAGGACATCAACCTGGCCACCATGGTCCAAACACTTAGAGATAAAATCTAGTAGAGTAAGAAGATTGGTATTTACTGATCTTTTTGCTCGAAAGCCGTGCTGTTCATTACACAAATACTTATCAACTTTGAATAAATATATTTATGAAGTATATTTTCAAAAACTTTAGCCGGTGATGACATAATTGCAATGGGACGGTACTCTTCAACGGATGTTTTATTCTGATTCTGATAAACTGTCCTGTCATTTGTTCCTGGATTGACGTTGTTTTTGGGACAGTCTGTATATTATTCAGGATGATGGCAAAACTTGAAAATTTAATTAAATTAAAAATTAAATCACGTTTTTTTTCTCTCTTTAAGTTATTCTGCGATCGCCCAGGAAGCCGTCATATTGCAATTTCAATTTGGCTTACAGAAAGTATTTTGCACAAAATCAATTGAGATTTCAATCAAGTCTACGAAGAAAGAAGAATTAGCGTAAACCTAAAGTTGATCAAGTTTCTATTTGATCAATGAAAGCGTTCAATCTTTTTATACGATTTGTGGAGCCATTGTGGGCTTTTTACTTTTTGTTTGTTTTCTCTAGAGAGATTTATTTTATTGATGATTTTTTTAAGAAAATACTGTCTGCCTGCTTTACTGGGTGAATGTTAGATCGTGCCTCCAAACTTCGAACCTCGTTTATTCAAAATAATTTGATTTAAAAAGTAAGTTTAAAAACTAAAACCGAGAAAATATCATCATCTGAAATTGTTATGTGCGAACTATTCAATATATACGGTTATTGGTAAAATACTAACAACCTCTTAAGGGGTCATTGTACTCATCATTATTAACAACTTTTACTATGGGCACAAACAAGAAATCGTGAAAAAAAAATCAGATGTTCCCTACATTTTGACGAGTTATGCGAACATAAATAATGTATTTAATACATATTCAAAGTGATGTTCAGAGGATAGCCGTGGTCCATGGTCGTATACCACATACCCTAACAAAACAATAGATTCTAACAGTAGTAGGCGATCATAAGCTTTAGGGCAAAGTGGCATACGACCGCGGACCACGGCTAATGTGACGTCACATAGCCTATAACCAGCGGACGATCAGGACGCTTCCAAAGATATCTCATTTGTCAAATTATGATAAGTAGTTTGGAAGTTAGTAGGGAACAGATGAACATACATGCATACCGGTCAAAATCATATACCCTCCTTTTTGCTTCGCCGTAGTCGAGTAAAAATTGACTGGAATAGGCATGTTGACAGCACGAATAAATTGCAAATCTAATTAGTCCGCCAGTTAGAGTTTTGAAAAATAGTGGACACGTATTTTTTCTTTTGTGAAATCTATGAATATTTGGAAAGATAAAACGCATCAAAACTCGAGAGTGGGGGCTTATGACGTCAGAAGCAAGTAAAAATTGTACTTGCTTGTGAAGTTTTGCCAATTTTAAAAGTGTCGTAATTTCGTCTATTTTGGTTTACGTAACAAAAGAAAAAATACGTGTCAAATATTTTTTTTATAATCTAACTGACGTTCTAATTAGATTTTTTCAGTCAAATACCCTATTACTAAGTTATCTTTGAACGTCAATGTTACAAAAGACAGCCCCAAAAACGCCCGTCCTACACCACTTCCTAGTGTTTATGCTGTAAGAAGAAGCACGCAAGAAACTCCCCAGCAACACAGATCTTTCGTTTACCAGCCGAGATGATTCCACGACAAAATTATCTTGCGTTCCGCATGTTAGGCAGGTGTAGGGCTCCAATTTGATTTATTGTAAAATATTTGCAGAGCATTGAAAAATATCCGTCACGTATTTTTTTATCGACCCATAATCACCCTTGAAATGTATCATCATCATCATTCAGCCGAAAGACGTCCACTGCTGGACCAAAAGGGGGGGTTTGCCATAATCGCTACGCTTGGCAAGCGGGTTGGCGATCGCAGTATGGTTGTTAAAGTACTCAGAGAACGCTGCTGCCCATCCTCTAGTGAATCCCTTAGTCCTCCTTAGTTGAAATGTATGGACATAGTATATATCACATCGCACACAAACACAAACGACTAACACATAATGTATTTTTATATTTTATGTATTATTTTTACTAGTTTTTATTTATTTAAGTATTTCATTTTTATTTTTTTTATTTTTTGTACTGGCTCACCATCTGTGGGCCACTAGGGTCTGGTTGAAAACCAGCGCCAGGCATTCCGTCTGGCATATGCTGAACCAGCGCCTTTTCAGCGCAATTTATATTATAAATAGGTCGTGTTAATTATGTTATTATTATAATTATGTTATTAATTTGTGCTGAATAAATGATTTTTCTTTCTTTCTTTTTCTTTCTTTATAGTGAAACAGATTTATACATGATGCAAAATTTACTCATCCAGACACCTGAGGGGTTACCATGATCTCTTAGAGCAGGAACGTTTTAATATTATTACGAGAGTGGGTAAGAGATGGCGCTAGAAAGCTGTCTAGCGCTGTCACTTTCTCACTCTTGGAATAATATTAAAACATTCCTACTCTAACAGATCATGGTAACCCCCTGGGGAGTTTTCCTTGTTACCGTCTTTGTGTGAACTTACAGTGGATCTCTACCCACCCCAGTTGAAGAACCGTTATAAAAGGATATTGTGCAGCGGTGTAGTTTGGTGATGGTGGGTGTTGATGAGGTGCTGGTACGTGGGTGCCGGGGAAGTTTGAGTAATCAGTAAAACGGCAGAGAATTAATTTTCGTGTGTATTGGACCACTGTCACAGTTGGAAGGGAAGTGTTGCCACAGTTATATGCAGATTTACATTTTTAATGTTGGTGTTGCAATTATATAATTTAAATATCCAACAGATATTCGGAATGTATGATCGAGTATCAGTGATTTAGGTCTCATCCCAACGTGACGGAGGATCTGTCATCTTGGTCGTTCTTATAGTACTTTATCACACATTTTCTAGAAATTCCTTTTATACTTGTGGATTCTGCGAGATATTTTCCTTTGAGTGTGAACCTAAGTTACGTACAGTCAGCGACAAAATTGGCCGAACATTTGAGTTCTTAATCTTGGCATTAATTGGAAAAATAATTGATGTAAAATAAAAACTTTAAAATATTCTCAGTATCTAGACCCTAGCCCTCCACGAGTGACGATATAGGTACCTATGTACGTCCGGCGCACACTGGGCTGTCAGCCCCGCCAATTTGAAAATATAGGTACAAGGTTAGTCGGAAAGGGGGGTACTAATCCGAGAGAATGTTAAAGAACTCATAATAATGAATAAGTAACTAAAGAAATAAAAGAAAATGAAAAGAAATAGCTGTTTAAAGATTTCATAAAAACACGCTAAAATCTATCTATCCTCAGCTATGATCCGCTATGTTACATTAATGGTTATATTTGAATCCATTTTTGAAATTCCTAACTAAAGCAGGGACGAAGAGTTAAAAAAAACATTTTGTTTGGAAATAAGAACTATTGAATTATGGAATTACAGTTTTGAATTAGATTTGCTTTAAAACAGTCAGTTTTACTTTAAGTAGCCCGCAGATTAGTACCCCCGTATCGAATTACCTTGTTTATTTATTGAAATATTCATTTAGCTAAAATTAATTTATCTTTATCTCATGTCTCCAACTTACGTCGGCGACTGTTCCAGAATTTATTGACTTAAGGCTGATTCACACGACGCCAGTTTGTTGAAGCAACTCTCATGCCATCTCTGTTTCTTCGCTGAGACAGACAAAGACAGAACGAATCTTGCTTCAAGAAACTGGCGTCGTGTAAATCAGTCTTTACTTTTAACTACCGATTAACGTTTTTTTTTTCCTGGTAAACACAAACTTTAACCTCATAATTAACCATAATCCAAGAGACTGAACAAAGGACGAAGACGCTTAATTATTTACCTGATTACCTGCTTTAAGTATCACTCACCGCTTTCCTTTCAATAAAATTCCTGACCTACCCTCATTTACTGAAGGTTTAAATTTGCTGGCAGGTAACAAATAGTTACCGCTAAAGTGCGTTTAATTACAAAATGGCGGCGATTACACGGCGAAGATCAAAGAAACTGAGCAACCCAAATCCGTAATGAACTCGCTCGAATTACAAGAGAAGTATAATACTGTTTAATACAAACTTAATGAAGGTGTGCTGAAGTTTCAGGAGCTGTTGTAGAGTATGACACTGAATTATCTGTAAGTTAGTAATAACTTAGTGGAGTGTATTCCAATCTAGAACGATGAGGGTAAAACCGTTGGGTAACGCGACGTCTTACGTAGGCGGTTCAAAGCGACGCGAATTGCGAAGCGATCCGATGCGGTGACACGAGAATTCGATGCGATGCGGTGCGAAGGGGCTTTGTCCTACGAGCTCGCAGTCGCAAACCGCCCGCCGCGCGCCGCCGTTATTCAGTAGCACTGTACGACACTGCATCCAGTTCGCGCGAAAATAGCAAGCCAACTGATCGCGTTCGCTTCACTTCGCGCCGCGCCGCACCGCACTCCACGTGCGTTTGGTCACGTAGGCCACTTCAATAGGTATCGACTGTTTGTTGTTTTCGCGTCGCGCCGCGCCGCTTCACGTCGCTTCTAGATCTCTCGCGTAGGATGCCGCGTAAGTGTTTTTAATAACACTGTATCTTTAAATTTAATAATCAGATAACATCACGCCTGTATTCCCCGAAGGGTTGGGCAGAGGTGTATAGTAGGTACACCCTCACTTCGCCGTTATATTTCAGTCCCATGTAATAGGGGGCGAGTCTATTAATATCAACCGGGCATTTCAGATGCTAGTGAGAAATTCCGAGCGAAAAAACTCAATAACACTGCCTGACCTGAGGATAGAACTTAGGAACTCAGCAGTCGCATTTGCAACCACTAACGAGGCAGTCGTATTACTTCTTGTTACAAAATTGAAAGTCTTCAGAGCGTTAAATCAAGAAACAATTTTGTCCTTTAGAAATCAAATATCAATTCCCCGTATTAAGCACCCAAACTTTCTGATTCTGAGAGTATAAACTTGTCAAACTGAATTGCGAATTCCCTTCCCGCGTTGAATAAAGTTGTGAGGGTAAACGTACCTTTACTTCATCCATTTGAATGCAAAATGTACGCTTTTCTATGCTAAAGTCAAACCCTCGCTGAAGAACTTTTGTTATAATCCTTTTAAAATATTAAAGTGTTAATAATTTAACATTTCTTATAAGAAAACTTAAGAAAACGATGATAGTTTTTTATTTCTTATTTAACAAACAACTTCCAAAAAAGAAGTTCTCAATTGTTATCGCTAGTGGGTAACACTGGGCAATGTTGATAAAGGGAGGTAGTCGTCGACATGGATGAACGCACCCGAGGTTATAAAGGCGGCGGTCATTCGACGAAGCGGGAGCATTCCGTGTTGAACAGCTGAAGAAGTCTGACCTTTTATATCTGATTAGCTTGTCCTTATTTTATGATCTTGTAATAATTGTGTAAAGTAATATACTGTGATCTAGTTAATGTTACTAATACTAACCCAAATACAAGTACTCTCAGTGGTGGAGAGTCTATGTTGGTTTTATTTACTGTGTTTACCTTGCTCGCAATCCTGACATACCGATATTAGCTAAAACTGTAATGATAGAATCACCCCTGAACGATTATATTGTTGTGACATTTACACAATCCGACGGTTTTTTAACCGACTTCAAAAAGGAGGAGGTTCTCAATTCGTCTGAATGTTTTTTTTTTGTTTGTTTGTTTGTTACGCAATATCTCCGCCAATTATGAATGGATTTTGATGATTCTTTTTTTTTTGATAGGCCATACCATAAAGGTGGTCCCATATACATTTTATTCAAATTGATTCAGAACTTTTTGAAAAAATCAACAAAAACAAAAAAAATACACAAATCGTATGTAGATGACGTTCTAGTTGTAGTGCTGGTCCGAGAATTTGTACACTATTGTAATTGTAATTTGTGGCACTAAAAAGTATAAAATAAAAAAAATTAAAAGTAAAAACTGACTTCAAAAAAAAGTAAACGGAGTAAAATAATTATCATATAATAAAACTACCTGTTTCAGAAGTCGGTGTTCTACGGTGAAACAAGTCGGTTTTTACTTTTTTAATTTTGTGTAGGTTTGTTTTAAGATATTGTTGCCAACTGAGAACAGATTTAAATGATTATTTTTTTGTTTGAAAGAGTATTCTCCCTAGGTGGTCCCATTTGGTGATAGACAATGAAACTGTTCAATGGACAACAGCAAATCACTCGCGATTGCTATAATAGCACGTACAATGTTATAGCTAAAAGCCGAATTGCGGTTACACCTAGGTTTAGCCGGCTACAACTCGGTGCGGCTGAGTCGGCGGAGCCCCACTGAGCGGTGCTCCTATTTCTGTCTGCAGGGTTTAAAGTAACATAACAAGAAGGACTTCGAACCTAACCTATCCGTGTCGGGGTGCCTCAAATTACCGAATCAGCATTACATAGGCAACACCTAATTTTAACCAACTGCCACCAACTGCACCTAGTTGTAGCCGGCTAAACCTAGGTGTAAGTATATACAAAAACCGAGACACCCCAACAAAATTTTCATCGGAACTGCCTGAATGTGTGTGTGTTTTTTTTAATAAATCTCCAAATTACATTTTAGTTTATGTCGCGTTAAGTTCCCTAAGAAAGTGTGAATTGTCTGAGATGTGCTATGCAGGCGTTGTCTAATACACGGAAACTGACCGAGCGGACTGTCTTAAGCCTCAAGGTGTCTATTCCCGTCCACTGTTATGCGTAGAAACCTATTGAAAGAGAATTGACGACACGTTTGGTGCAGTGGCTAAGCGATTGGCTACTGCGCTACGGGTCGTGGGTTCGATTCCCACACGGAACAAAAATTTGTATGGCCTACAGATGGTTGTTCCGGGTCTGGGCGTTTGTTTGTGAGATTTGTGTCTGTAAACGCACCCACGATACAAGAGAAATCTTAGTGTGGGGCAATGTTTTTTAAAAAAAAAAAAAAAAAATTGATTAGGTATGAAAAAAAAAAAGGTAAATTTTTATGTGGTGTAAAACTATGTCAATCCATTCTCCTGGTGATTCTGAACAAAACATTTTCAGGTTTAGTTTAAACTAAAACTAAACTTATAGATTATACCACCCAAAATATAAAAATAAAATTACAAAAAAAAATAGTGTCAGTAATAGTTTCAGAAGTCAGTGCCTTCAATTTGGTTCAGAGTAGATTAGCACCGACTTTTGAAACTGTTATGTATTTACTCTTGTTAGTTTTTGTTACGTCGGTTTTTCCTTTTATTTATGTAATTTAGAGTAAACTTGCGTTTAAACGATGTGATATACTACTGAACAGACCTGCCTTTAAAGAAACTAGATTTGAGAAGCCATCTATCTAACATTCCAATAACTATCTTAATAGGAACTAATTTCACTTCTAATAATATCGTATAAAACTAATATTCGTGTACCAAAAGCCTCGCTAATTAAACAAGCATGTTTGATAACTAATTAACTGATAGTGCGCACAGCTATAAGTCAATACAATCACAAGAGTAGGTACTTAATAAGCGGGATATTGGATCGCAAATAACCGCCTCATGGTCCATATAAATTTCATGATATACCGAAAATTATAATTAGGGTGAATATGAAAGGAACCTTAACATTTGTTCAACGAATCTTTACAGTTCTGTGTTGTTAATATTATAATAGTTTCAGATTCCTTTTATTCTTGTCTCATTGCTCAATATTAGTTTAGGTTTTCATTATTATAATTGGAGTTTTAACCCTTTATAGGACAAAAAGGAACGAACAATGCTCAAAAAGTCCCCACCCTTGTAGCACTTTCAAACCTATGTTAATTGAAGCATGTCGTCAGTATCATGTGGTACTATGGAATTGGAAGGTGTTTAGAGAATTTTCTTGGGCCAGCCAGTACCTGGATCTACTCCCTACGCACGAAGTCCGTGGTTTCGGCCTTAGTTACGAGCGTTTCCTACTCCCTATCACCTACGGACATACGATTATTTCGGGGCCCGAACTAAGAATGATTGTCAACACGATTTGACAGCTGTCCCTACTACCGATGTGTTTTTGCTCGTCCGTAAAGTTGAACTTGAAACTTGTTTTGTTCACTCCTACGTTTCGGGCTACTTTCGGACGGGCAACTAAATTCGTTGATGGACTTAAGCCTCGTCCCCACTAGGAACATTTGTCGAGCGACATATTGTGTCCCCGGTGACATCGGGCGATGTCGGGCGACGTCGGACGACATCGCCGCGACATTGTTGAAACTGTTCCTTGTCGCACAGTCGATGAAGAGTAATGATAGAAGCCTCGTCCCGACTAGGAACATTTGTCGAGCGACATGTGTCCCCGGTGACATCGGGCGACGTGGGGCGATGTAGGGCGACATCGCCCGATGTCTCCGGGGACACATGTCGCTCGACAAATGTTCCTAGTGGGGACGAGGCTTTAGGGAGTAGGCCCCCTGGACAATATTGAATAAACACTGAAAACACCTAGTAATCTATTTGTTGCATTAAAAGTAAAATGTTTTATTTGCAATGAAGGTACCTATTTTTATTTTAAAACTCCTAAAAACGTCAATAGGTTACTTCACGAAAATACGATATTATTTTTGCCATATTTTTAATAACAAAGAAAACATTAAACATAAAAAACGGCAACATAATTGTGACTGATTCCAGTTTCTTCATGCCGATATAACTTTTTTCGGGTGGACATTTCAGTTTCGCTGTCATACAATAAAATAATAAGATGGCTATAGCCCTTAGATTAACATAGGTTTTAAAGTGCTACAAGAGTGGGGACGGTGTCCGTACATTTTTGAGCATTGTTCTTTGTACAGCGCTTGTAACCACCCCACTAATCTGACTTTAATGTCGATTTTATCGAAACTATTGTAAGAATGATCACTCTTATGCTAAAAACGCATCGATCTTAAACGGGCGCAGCGCACAAACGCGGCCACCAAAATGTAGCCAACATTTTCGCCAGTGACGCTGACGCTAAAAAATTGTGGTTGTTGTAATTCCTTCAAACTACATAATCTATTAATGATATAGATTAACCACACACGGGATTTAGCTTGATTAAAAATAAAACATTAAAACATTTTTTTTCTTGCAGTAAATTTATATCGTCATTTACAAGTGTGATAAGATTTCAATAAAAAAATGAGCAAAAATATTTATTGCAAAAAAATATTTTTAATTGATAGAACATTTCGATGCCACGCATAAATTAATGAAAGCACGGCGACACCGCTGGCAGGCACGACTAGCGCGATATCGCTCCGTGCAGTCAGTTAACTTGGGGCGCTAAAATGGCTTAGAGACAAAATCAGGTTATTTTTATGAAAAAATATTTTTGCTGAAACTGAAAAAAAAACAGTGCTTGGTCAAGCTGTATCACTAGTAGATCACGCGGTTTGAAGGAATTACATGAATTCGTTTACATCCTGTATGCCTTAGTGTAAAAACTGCCCAATAAAGGGTTAACACATAACATAAAATTACGTCTGTATTCCCCGAAAGGTTAATTAAGAGAGGTGTCTAGTACAACCTCATTTCGCCGTTATGTTTAAGTCCCATGTAATAGGGAGCGAGCCTATTGCCATCAACCGGGCACAAATCCAGACTCCGGGCTGCTAATGAGAAATTCCACGCTCAATTTCTCACCAATAACAACAAAGTTTGACAGCCGAAGCCGGAGCTTATTAATTCATCAGAAGCTATGACGTAGATAAGGTCAGTCACGTTATCTGGCTGTCACGAGAAGATCTACCTGTATTGTTATACCATGTTTACAGCCGAAGAAAATGCAGAATTACAAAAAAAATAACTTAAAAAAACAAAAAACCCTATTGGATAAAAATCGAACTAAAAAGATGGAAACATGATAATGTAGAAAATAAAAATAGCTGAAAAGGTGTATACAAGACCTACTTCTAGTCATAACACACATATCATAAGCAGCCCAATAACTGTCGCACTGATGAGCACGGACCTCTTCTCTGAATGAGAAGGACCCAGGCCCTCTTTCATTGCCCAGGCCTAACACACATCACACTTACGTAATGCGAGTTGTTTCAAAACACACATGGCTACATACGAATTTGGTTAATCAGTTTGCGAATTAAATAATTCGTTTTTATTACGCAATTATGATTTTATAAAAAAAAATTGCCTATAAATCCTATAACCATCGTCCTCGTGCATTAGAATACATCCAGTCGTTAGGATGCTTCGAGGGTATAAAGAATCCCACAGACATATACGCGTGAAAAACATAACCCTGTCTTTGCCGTCGCGCAGTCGGGTAAAAAGACTGTGGAAAGACGGGAAAATGGAATTATATCCCTCCTTTTAACTTTACAACAAGCAAGACAGTGCAATTTTATTGTTTCAATCCTTTACAACCGACTAGCAATTCTTTGAACAGTAAAATACACTGGAATACTTATTGCAGTCTCGAGAGCTAGGATTATTATTCTATGAAATCTGTAGTGAGCCACAAAGAGAACGTTGACATCGCTTTACATCGCTTTACTTTATTCAATAGATTTATAAATGGAACAAAGTCAAAAGTCAATTTGAATAAATCAGGAAGGGGGAGAACTTCAAATAGAATGTACCCAAATCATGGTATGTTTCTTTATTGGAAAGAGTGTACAGGGTGTCCCTGGAAGTATGGATCAAATCGAACAGGGGCGTGAGCAATGTCATTTCCAAACTTTTTAACCCTGAGAATGTCGGTGCAATTTTTTACGGTTCAAAAGTTATGACCAATTATTGTTTTTTTTTTAATCACTTCGCATAGAAAAATATCATAAAAAAAAACTATCAGAGCTATAATATTTTTTTTCAGGACTTTGGCGAACAGTCGGCCTTTCTTGTGGTAATACTTTTGCGCAGCTAGAAAACATGTGTTCAATAAGAAAAAACATTTACTGCAAAGGCTTTTTTGGTCTGGCAAAAATTTTACTTTACTTTTTTTACTACTACAAGTTTTGAAATGACCTTGCTCACGTCCCTATTCGATTTGATCCATACTTCCACGGATACCCTGTATACAAGGTTAGTCGGAAAGGGGGTACTAATCCGAAGCCCACTTATAGTATCGCTGATGACTGTTTGAAAGCAAGTGCTAAAATTTCAAAATTCGATATATTTTTTTCCAAATATAGTGATTTTTATTTTAGTTTTTTAAAAATTTCTTCATCCCTGCTTTAGTTACAAATTCGGAAAATGGTGCTTCTAATTCATGACCCCAAATATGACCAAAAATGTAAACACAGCTGATCATTACTGGGGATAGATAGATTTTAGAGTTTTTTTTTTTTGAGATTTTTGAAGACCTGTTTCTCTTAAACTATTGACTTTTCGGAAAAGTTGTAGAACAAAAGTTATTCATTATTATGTGTACTTTAACACCCTTTCGGATTAGTACCCCCTTTCCGACTAACCTTGTATAAGTATATTTTTTTTTTAAAGTGTATTTAACTTTGACATTTTAAAAGTGCCTGTAATCTGGTATATTTGAAATAAAAAAACTTTGACTTTGACTTTGAAAAAAATAATTTTTATGTTTGTAAAATGAATAAACGAGCGAATATAAAAACAACTTTTTGTTCTTTTGGTTGGGTAAGTGATCATATACAAGGTTAGTCGGAAAGGGGGTACTAATCCGCAGGCCACTTAAAGTATCACTAATGACGGTTTTAAAGCAAGTGTTAAAATTTCAAAATTCGAGAATTTTTATTTCCATGTTAAATAATTTTAATATTAGTTATTTCAAAAATTCTTCATCCCTACTTTAGTTACGAATTCAGAAAATGGAGCTTCTAATCCGGTACCCCAATATGACCTAAAATGTAAACACAGCTGATCATAGCTGAGGATAGATAGATTTTAGCATATTTTTATGTAATTTTTGAACAGCTATTTCTCTGATACTATTGACTTTTGGGGAAAGTGGTAGAACAAAAGTTACTAATTATTATGTGTACCTACTTTAACATCCTTTCGAGTTAGTCCTTTCGGACTAACCTTGTATATCTAAACGACTTAATAAGGTTTCTAAAACCAAATAATCAAAAGGATAAATAATTCCGAATATTAAACAATTTTATGATAGAAACATCAATTTCAATTCCACGCATAAAAATGAATAAAAGCACACCGACATTCCGGTCGCCGCCGCCGATCGGGCGGGCACGACTAGCGCGTTATTGCTCCGCGTAGTCAGTTAATTCGGGGCGCTAAAATGACTAAGACACAGAAAACGTTTTATTCTTAAAAAGTGTTTTGTAAATTCTGAAGAAAAACCATGCAATGTCGATCTGTGTCAGTCACAGGTTTGAAGGAATGACACGAATTTGAATACAGTGTGTAGAGGACTAGGAACACAGAAACGTCAGAGAGTTTTAAAATACCCTGAAATACTGCAAAGAAGAAGGAAGACAGAAACACGCCCTGTCATAAAAAAACCCTTTCAATGTCTGTCGCCCTTTTAACAGGCAGTGCCTTCATGTCTTGTGATCTAAAAGATTATCCTAAAGAGACGTATAAAATTCAAAAGTCAACCACTCTTGAAACCGAAAAGCTCCATCATAAATTCATAATACACGTTGCAAAATGTTATTTTAACATTCTCCCTTGTTAATAATTTCGCAGTGTTGCATAAAATACAACATAGTTAGTGGCCTCGTCTGTGGATGCAGATGAAATCAATAGAGCGCACTTGTTGCAGCCGGGAGAGGCCGGCGACCCGGTTGCCATGACAACCGCTCACCTCGCTCGACCAACGTGTTCTCTTTTATGATATCCTGGTACCGGACGCGGGGTGGACAACGTGATTTAAGGCTTTTAAAGGAAGGTTTATTAACCAGTTTATAAATTACAACGTAAAGCAAATTTAATCAAGATTTTACTAAGATTGAAGATAATTAAACACCCACATAATAGATTATCTTTGATGCTATTTCAATGGGATTATTAAATTAATAAGTACCTATTAAAGCTAATTAATTCCTTTTGACTTCATTATGCCAGTTCCTGGATCAGATTAGAAAAGGAAATAGCAAGAGAATTTATAATTATAACAGTAACAGATGGATAGATAGATATATACTTTATTGTACACTAAGGGCTGATTTTTCAATCGTTAGATAACTTTTATCTGGGGAATAAGTTTGACCTTTTGACAGCTTTTGTATAGAAAATATGTCAAACCGTCATTTTTATTCCTTGGATTTTATCTGACGATTGAAAAATCTGCCCTAAAATAAATAAAACAGAAGGAATACACGTACTTAATCAAGAACAGTACAAATGGCGGTCTTATCGATTAAAGCAATTTCTTCCAGATAACCATTGGATGGAAAGAATTGTTAAGAAAAATATAAAGGGCAATTTGCAGCGTACAAATATAATATAATCTAATAAAAATCAACAGCTACAACCCAACAGTAAAATACTGTTTTCTATGAAAGAAATGGATAAATACGAAATGGCGTAACAAATTACTGTATCTATACCGCAAAATGGGGCTATTTGGAAAGCATGGAGCTAATTAGAGTTCAGTTAGGGAACTTGCTTATTTAACCATTTTATTTACGTTTTATTTCTTCTGAAAAATTACAGCTACGATACAATAATTACGGAAGGAAGGCCAATTATAAGTTTTCACAGATAAGTAAGAGATAACAAATAGATGGTAGACAGACAAGATACAATAAAAAAACACTCAGGAAGAATTCTCAATGTTCCTTAAAGACATGGTTACATTATAACTTTTTCACTTTAGGAACTTCTTCTTCTGCCTAGCCTTTTGCCAACTATGTTGCGATCAGCTTCCAGTTTAACCAGATGCGGTTGAATAACAGTATTTTACACGGAGCGACTGCCATCAGACCTCCACAACTCAGTTACTGGGCAATGCCGATATCCTAAGGTTAGACCGGTTATTAGACTTTCGGGCTTCTGACTACCCGTAACGACACCCGGGACTGACAAATAAGACAAGAACAACACAAAAAAAAAACACAAATTACGGCCACGGGTGCTAGATATTTACGATTGATATATAGTAGATCATTTAAAAAATATGCCACAAAATCTTCTATGCCATGTTCATCATGCCAATTAGCCCAGTTGCTCCCAAATAGCCCCATTTTACCGGTACTATTTTGTTCATTATGATGTGACTTATTAACTTCCTGCGAACCAACAACAAGGTCGAATCACGGAAAAAACACCGAGCCCCCAATTTCCCAAATTGCCAAACTTCGGCCTAACGACACAACAACATCTTTATGTCGAAGCTTGTCTTCAACAAGTGGCCATTTTACCAACATAAATCATACCCACTTACCGACCGGAACAGAACTTTAACATGATAACTATTCATTAACAAAAACTATTGTGCCCAGTATAACCTGACACGCGGCGAAACCGTGAACTAAATTTAAATGTATTGATTTGGACTTATTGTTGACATCCGCCTTCGCTAGCAGCGCCACTATGCACAGCCAAGTTATGCTGGTTTTTCTGAAACTTTATTTTGACGTTCAAACTATATCGGTAGAGTTATTTAGAACTATATTTAGCCTTTCGTTAACTGTGCTATTGATCAGTAAAAGCCCTGGCGAAAATATTTGTAGGCTAGTTTTTTTTATTTTATTATCTATTATAAATTTAGAGGCTTTTGGTCACAACACGACCATGTCAGCCCCATCATAACCTAATTCAATAAAAGCTACTATTCAGATTTCAAAACCTTATATTCTATTTTATAAAGTAAGATAGCTGCATTCGAGACAGCCTCTGATAATATGCTTTGAACAAAAGTAGGCTAGCTGTGACAATCATAAATCATAATTAAATAATTAGGTAGCGGTCAGAAATAGGATAACAATTGAAGTCGTGAGTGGCTGACGGTGATATGTTACATTTTCTTAAATTTTGGTTTTTCTTGACAAATTAAAGAAAGAAAGTCAAAGAAATATCTATGTTTATTCGCGCCGACAAGATGCACAAAAATAAAAAAATAGAAGAACATCTGCGCAAAACGGCCATCGCTCAGTATAAGGGTAATTTTCCACCAGAGATGTGCTATGCAACGTTGCTATGGATGCGTTTGATATCCACCAATCATATTCATTAGTCCACATAGCATAGCACTGGTGGAAACTGATTCAACTAAGCTACGTTTTATATATGGAAGGATGCGTGCTGTGGATGCGAGCTATGGATGCGTGCTATGGATGGTCGCGAGTGGTGCTTCTATGTGCAGAGCACCGCGCCGCCGCTCCCCGTGCCTTTCCTACTGTCGATACGGCGCATAGCTCGAGCTGCGCATCTTCCTCGCACAGCTACCTTGCGGCGGCGCATTTTCATAGCACATCTTACTCGCTCCGCTACATATCTCAGCATCAGTGGAAACGGTCACACAGTTTCGTAGCTTAACTTTTACATTCTCGCAGCATAGCTGCATATATCTCTGGTGAAAATGCACCCTAACGCTATAACACACATGAACAAATGAAGGTGTTATGTCAAAATGCACCCTCTATTATTGTTTGGAAGCAAATATGCTCGAAGTAGAGAAACTCTCTATTTCGAGCATTGTTTGGAATATATTATTACGTGTACATTACCTTCTTCCAGTTACAACTTCCATTATCAAAACTTTTAAAGCTCATTTACTAGAATTCTGGCAAATGTACGTGTTCAATTATGCTGCAGTAATTTTAAATGCATTTCTGTGTAACAAGATTTGGTTTGAAAAGCGTGGGAGAAAATGGGGCTTCACTGGTCGTGACCATTATAATTATTTAGTTAGAAAAGTGAGTCGGAAATAGAATCCATTTGTGTGAACAGACCAGTATTTAAAGCAAAACTTAAAAGCTCGTTCAAAAAACATTCTATACACCGTGGGCCCAACGAGGTACCCGAAAGATTTTAACCTTCGATTCCGATGCCTAATTGGAGAAGAAAAGCTAGGATATAGTTTGTTGAATAAAGCTTAATTTTCGAAATATTCATTGTTATCGGAAATTCACAACTCGAAAAATCTCTATGGCAACAAGTCCTATGAACGCGGCGTTGCGCCTTGTCATACCATACGCCACTAGCCGTATATCTTATTTGTCGGGACCGGTTGTGAAGTGAGAAGTTTCTTATCCACTCACACGATAATTTATAAATGTTGTCAGTTAAACCTAAGGAATTGTTTACAAGGAAGTACTAAAGTTAATGGACACATTAAGACTAAGACACGAAAAAAAAGAAAAAAAAACTGAATTGGACTTTCGTTGATATAACATTTGACTCATAATACCATCAGAAAAGCGTGGTTAAGATCTTTCGTGTACCTCAGGCCCACGGTGTATATTAAAGGAGTTCACAGGTACTGTAATCAACTTATGTCATCAGCAAACTGACTGACTAAACAATACACACATCAAAAAAAGTTTGCGATCACTTTGAAAAATTATGTAGCCTTTTTGAAGCCGAATTTTCTAATCGGGATTCAAAGCGATAATTATCATGATAAATATAGATTGATAGTTATCTAGATAAATATAAAACAGATTTCAGTTGGACTTTGAATTCGAAATCTTCACATACATAATTATGCTAGTGATCGCAAACTTTTTTTGATGTGTATACGTAGCATCCGACTGCATGTTATGATTTGACAGCGTGATTTATTGAAAACCTAAAAAAAAATCAGTTATGTTATGTATGTCATAAAGTACGTCTTGTTTACATCTTTTCAGTTCTTATTTTTTTAGTTCGCTTTTTATGCAGTCGGGTTTTTATTTTTACTTTTTTTACGATTTTTTTGTATTATTTTATCAATGTATCGTACCTACTTATAAGTACCTACCGATGTAATGAGGCCTAAACAAATCTATCTATAGACACCTCATTTAATATACTTACCATCAGTCGCTCTAGTCCGCAATGTAGATCCAATATAACTTTCAGGTTGTGTAATTCTTACTTGCGTTATTTTTGTTATGCTTATTTGTGTTAAATGGTCAAGGAAACATCATGCTGATTTTAACAGACCTATTCAGGGATACCCCACATAATATGGTACGCGACTCTTTTTTTTTGTTTCTCCCTCGGTTTCTTACTCCAATACCGCCATTTTGATTTTATAAAAACAAAACTTAGCCTATAACCATCACACGGCTTAGACGAATCGATAGACACCTCTTTCATTAAAATCTATTCAGCCGTTGAGATGCTTCGAGGGTATAAAGAATCCCACATACATAGATGCAAAGATACGCGTGAAAAACGGTTCTTTGTTGGAATATCGAAATATTATTACCCGATTCTTATCTGGCCGAAAACCTTTCGCCACTTTTCATTTCGCCGAATTATTAAAGTCCCTAATTATGTTTTGTAAGTTTTTGTTACGCCGATTAGTCTGCTGGCCACTGTTTCATTAGTCAACTGTATTATTGGCCACTTTACACTTGTTAGATGGCTCATTTTGCCATCATGCAAGCAAGAAAGTAAGCAAGCATTCAAGTAAGCAAGCAAACCCACCAGAAGACTCGCTTTGTTGCCCCTTCGCTTCTCCCGTACACTCGATCAGCACTACACACGGAGGTCGCCGACTCGCTGCGCTTCGGCCTCATGCACTCGTTCCACTCAGGACCTCCTTCGCGAGCTTCTGGCTCCACGCTTTTAAATAACACTCTAGAGGTAGGACAAAGTGACCACGTGCAGTCGGGGTGCGCTGAGTCGGGTTAACATAACATTCCGCTGTGTGAAAATAATGTTATGCGAATACTTATTTGGCAAATTAAACAATAGCCAAATAAGTATTCGACTAAAACAAAATTTCATAATGATTTTTTGACCAAATAATTATGGTGGCTAATAATCACTCGGCGAAATCAAATTAGGGTAAAAATTGCATCGGCAAATAATGGGTTCCCTACGTTAGATCGAAACACTATTCTGCGAAAATTGTTACATCGGTGACTTTACATCGATGCTTTGATAATGCGACGCCTTGTTTCTGCGACACCTTTTTAGTTCGATGATTCTATACATCGAATACCTTACTTCGAAACCCCGATTCTTCGAAGTTTGTTTGTTCGATGTAACGTTTCTTCGAAGTTTGTTTGTTCGATGTAACGTTACTTCGAAAATATTTAGCAAACACATTTGTCTGCGAAATGCGTTACATCGAAGATTGCGATGAGAATCAATAGACAACATTTTTATAATACAATCTTTTAATAATCAAATAATGTTTTCTCGATCAGCATTATAGTAAAATAATTGTCACTAAAACTCGTAGGGACAATTATTTAAAAACATTTTGAGACAAAGAAACAAAAAGTCAGCCCCTCAAAGTATTATAATATAATGTCTCTCGTCTTGACTACTTAAATAATGCAGTTTTATAGTGTAGCCATGAATATCATATCATATTATCGGTTTAACATATAATCGCAGATATAGTATTCGAAGTAAAATTTTCGAAGTAACGTTACGTCGAACAAATAAAGCTTCGATGAAAGAAACACCGAAGAAACATTTTCGAAGTAACGTTACGTCGAACAAATAAAGCGTCGATCAAAGAAACACCGAAGAAACAAGGCGTCGCATTATCAAAGCATCGATGTAAAGTCACCGATGTAACAATTTTCGCAGAATAGTGTTTCGATCTAACGTAGGGAACCCGCAAATAATACGTTGGCGAATCGTTGTCGGCGTAATGAAATTCGATATAAATACTTCGGCAGAAACACTGGCACCCGTGAAAAACATAACCCTGTCTTTATTGTCGCGCAGTCGGGTAATAAAAACAGTGCATACAGTAACCATTAATGTGTACCTATTTATATAACAAGCTCCAATAGACAGTAATCTTGAGCTTCGTAAAATATTGGTTAAGTTTTCCATTAGGGTGGGCGTTAATAGGGTTAGTCACCCCCCTGCTCTCACCACCCTTTCCCGGATAATCTATTAGTCGAGTCTCATAGAGCCTTTCGATAAGTTAGTTTCGCTGTTAAAAATAGGTTTATAAATACTTTCATGATTAGTTTGTTTATATTTTTTCTCAAAGAGCGCATGCACTGTATCTTGTAAGTGTTGATTAGATGGAATATTTTTTTCTGCACATTAAAAAAATAGACATACAGGGTGACTGTTAATTCAACCTATTCCTTGAAAGGGGTTATACTGGAGATCATCACTAATGATCACTACATTGTATAAAACAAAGTCGCTTCCCGCTGTCTGTCCCTATGTATGCTTAGATCTTTAAAACTACGCAACGGATTTTGATGCGTTTTTTTTAATAGATAGAATGATTCAAGAGGAAGGTTTTAAGCTATAAAACGTACACGTGCGAAGCCGGGGCGGGTCGCTAGTTGGCAATAAATTAACCTCCATCAACTGTGGGTCGGAAATGAACGGTTTCCGAGATACCGGGGTTTGAAATTTTTTGACTTCGTATCGTAAAAAGCTACTCATTTCTGGGCACTCAATTGATATTTTTCTGAAAGCTGATAAATTAGCAGTCACTTTAGATAAAAATTCCAATGCCCAAAATTCTCAATGTCTCAGAAATGAAACATCTTAAGTGACGAGACTTTTTAATTTTACTTTTTTTTCGACCGAAGTTTTTTGGGGTTATTTTATTGCCAGTGATCTCTAGTTTAACCCCTTGCAAGGAATAGGTCAAATTACCAGTCCCCTGTATACTGCAATTTTAAAGAAAGAAAGAAAATACATTTATTTAACACAGGCTAAAAGGCACACAATATAAATTAAAGAACAAGCATAAACAAAAAACATTGCAGGGAAGTGTGCCTCACACTGCGCCAAAAAGGCCCAATTCAGCAAAAAATGCCAGACAACTAGTGCCTGACACTGGTTTTCAACTGGACCTGAAGTGTGAGGTGACGGATGTAAGTCAGTGTACTGCAACGTGTGTCTGTATACTTAAATAAAATCAAATAAATTGTGTCAGATAAAAATAATAACGAATAAGTACATAATATGTAGATAGTGTGGTTTTGAATAAAAAATTGCAACAAAAAAGACTGGTGAAAATTTTAAAATACTCCCATAATCTAATCTTGATAAACCTGCGAATCTGATAAACTGAACTGCGGAAAATGGGCCGTGGACCACTCTCGTAATTAATTCGCTTCAAAGAATGATCTTAAAAGAGATAACATCGTTCCGCGGATACTATAAATCTACCTTATGATATTATCAAGGTACAAGGTACAGATGGAGACTATTTGCAGTTAATCTAATGGCCGATTTCTATGATTTACCTAGCGTTATTGGTTAAAATTTAAAATTAAGATAGTTTTATATTACCGATAATGAAGCAAACATCCCATAGCTTGACATAGTATACCCTGCCATAGGTTAGCAGTTATAATAATAATAATAATAATTTATTTATTAAATTTGACAACACTGGTCCAATGGTTAGTACAGCAATACCTTATCAACTAAGGGTTAGTAACATTAATTAATTAAATTGACTCAAATTAAAAGAATAGAAATAATCAAAAATAACATAATCAACAATAAAACAATCAAAAATAAAAACAATAATCAAAATAAAATAATCAAAAATAAAAACAATAATCAAAATAAAATAATCAAAAATAAAAACAATAATCAAAATAAAATAATCAAAAATAAAATCAATAATCAAAATAAAATAATCAATCAAATAAAAAAACCATGTCTACTCCCCCTGCCGCACGAGCAACCTGACAGCGTGTTTAAATATTGGCGCATCGTGTTTTTCAGCTAGGGTTTTCAGAATGCTGTTGGTGCTAGCCCTCATTCTACTTATTAAGGATGCGGTCTTTTTCCTTAGTTATCAAAGGTAAAATTAGCTTACGAATCTATACATATAGAGGTTGAAATTGTAAACACTCGACAAACCGAAATGGGAGATTGTACTCATCACAATGAACAACTTTTACTATGGGATCAAACCGGAAATCGCGAAAAAGAACAGATGTCCCCTACATTTATGTTCGCATAACTCGTCAAAATGTAGGGAACAACAGTTTTTTTCCGGTTTGGTCCCATAGTAAAAGTTCTTCATAAGTTATGAGTACAATATCCCATTTCGGTTTGTCGAGTGTTTACAATTTCAACCTGTATAAAAGGAGAAGCTGACTGACTGACTTATCTATCAACGCACAGCCTAAACCGCTGGGGTTAAAAACATGACGCTAGAAGGCGCGCGAATTCGCGGAAATGCTCGAGAATTCCCGTGCATTCCAGCGAATCATCATCATAAACGCTTGGCACCGCACTACTGTGACCGTCCCGACCGACTCCCCGTTCGCGTCACTTCCCGCGGATTCCACAGACGTCGCCGACAGTAGTTGGAATTCTCAAGAATGCGCGAGGATTCCCCGGAAGATGCGCGACCTTTTTTTGGCTCGTATTTAGTTTGTACTTTATAAAATTGACATAAAGTTCATTATGCTATGTACAATTTCGTTGCAAAAAGTCGTTTCCATTCCATTTCGCGGCGGAGTAAATTGAGCCTAACGAACACACAAAAAAAAAAAAGAATTATCCAATTTGGTGCTGTCGTTCGGAAGTTATGCGCGTACATTACATTTCGGCGATTCATTTTTATACAAGGTGTTAACGAATTCGTGTAATTCCTTCAAACCACATGATCTATTAATGGTATAGATTAACCCCTTTTGATTTTGATCGATTAAAAATAAAAATAAACTTTTTTTTCCCCAATTAGTTTTTTTGTGTGATAGAAAATTTCGGTGCCATGCATAAATTAATGAAGTCACGGCGACATAGCTGACGGGCACGACTAACGCAATATCGCTCCACGCAGTCAGTTAGCTTGGGACGCTAAAATTACTCTGATACAGAATACCATGGTTCATTTTTTGAAAACTTTTTTTTGTTGATTCTTAAAAAACCTAGGCAGGGTCAATCAGTGTCACCAGTAGATCACGCGGTTTGAAGGAATTACACGAATTCGTTAATACCCTGTATAGATTTGGCAATAAAAGACGCAACCATTGGTAAGGAAAACGATTCGTTTTTGGCTATAGGAACTGAGCATTTAATACAATGCAATACTCTTTATTGTACACATATTAAACAAGAAACATTACTATAAAAATAGAGATGTGCAAAGAAAAATTGAAAAAACTATGCCAAACCCTTCTGAAAAACTACTCCGTTCAAAAAGTCATCCAGTATAATATAAACAGATTAATCTACTTTTATATACTTCATCCCGAGTTTAAAATCACGTAGCCAAGTTGCGATGCAAATTAATACATTTCCAAACTCAATAACAGCCAACGACTGACATTCGGCTCAACATTTCAATCAACAAGTCGCGGAACACATCCGCTGTGCTGCCCTGTATTAAAGTAGGGCGTTGCGTATGATAACTAGTCCCGATACAGATCGATGGAGCCCCTGCAGGCCCGTGCGTTCACCTCTGACCTTCTCGACCGTATTCGCTGCCCGGTGGAAACTTTGCAAATTGCGAATGAAATAGACAGGTGAAATATACTCACAATTCATATTTGGAATAGAGTATTTGAGTACTAATAAAAATGTACAACAATTTAGTATTATTTTATAGAAATTATAGAAAGATCATGTTTGAAAAAATAAATAACAAATAAAAAACCGGCCAAGTGCGAGTCGGGGCACGAAGGGTTCCGTACCATCCTAACTAATATTATAAATGCGAAAGTAAGTTTGTTCGTTTGTTACCTTTTCACGCCTAAACTATTGAACCGATCATCATGAAGTTTTGCATATAAATTGTCAGGTATACAGAGACGGACATAGGGCACCTTTCATCCTGAAAAAAAGTACTGTTCCCGAGGAAAACAACAATAACGGTAATAGATGGCGCCACGTGTCTTTCGAATCATGATTGAATTATATTATTATAGAAACTTTAGTATGTTAGCGACACTACAATTTAATCGTTAAGGAGTGATTCTATCATTACAGTTATCGCTAATATTGGTATGTCAGGATTGTGAGCAAGGTAAATGTAGTAAATAAAACCAACATAGACTCTCCACCACTGAGAGTACTTGTATTTGGGTTAGTGTTAGTAACATGAACTAGATCACAATATAATACTTTAGATAATTATTGCAAGATCATAAAATAAGGACAAGCTAGTCAAATATAAAAGGTCAGACTTCTTCAGCTGATCTACACAGAATACTCTAGACGAGTGTTCCGTCGTACGGTCCAAGAAGCAATCCTCCGGGCTCACCGAGCGAGCCGGTCTCCTCCCTCCAACGGGCAGTGGTGGTCCGATGTTGACGTCACGGTTAGTTAGGCAGCGGACAACAGATGGCGCTCACTCCACGAAGTTCCCAACAAGTAGAGTTTTTTTAACGCGAGCGAAGCCGCGGGCTAAAACTAGTCATTTATAGGTAACTTGGGCGTTTTAGTTAGTTAATCTTTCATTGGTTTTTTCGCTGTTGCTTATTATTTATGTAATAGTTTCAAATACCCTATTGAGATCTGTGTTTCATAGTAAGTTATTTCCTTTATCAACAAAAACACTATGTTATAAATAAGTAAGCAAGAGAGAAAGAAAATCAATTTATTCAGCATACACACTACGTAGGTACTACTAACTGAGGGGTTACCATGATCTGTTAGAGCAGGAATGTTTTAATATTATTCCGAGAGTGGGAAAGTGACAGCGCTAGACAGCTCTCTAGCGCCATCTCTTACCCACTCTCGTAATAATATTAAAACATTCCTGCTCAAAGAGATCATGGTAACCCCCCAGGTGTAACAGTTCGTTAAATAAAAATACTTCACAAGCACCATTTATTACACCTTAAACTATTAGTAGACTAAAAAAACAGAAATGCATCGAATTCGCATGTGAATGGATCATAAATGCTGAGTAAGTAAACATAGCAACATTATTATTATAATTGTGAGTGAAAAATTGGCAATTATTTATAACGTGCTGTATTCGCAACTTTATTAAACAGTATAGTATATTTATATTAACCTAATTAAAGAGTAGCGTTACCGTATCATCCGATTTTACATACATACATAAACTCACGCCTTTTTCCCCATGGGGGTAGGCAGAAACTGCTGAACGCCACATGCTACGATCCTAAAGGTGGATACAGACTTTGCGAGGCATGCGCCACGAACAGCGCGCAACGAATGCCTGTACTTGAGGCGTGCGTGTCGAAAAAATATACCAACATATGCTCGGGTCGAGCCATCGCGTGCGAATGCCTCGTTTGTCTGTTTTCATGTTTGTGGCGAGGCATGTGCTACGCACAGGCGCAGTTTCATTTTCTCAGTCGAGGCGTGGATATCGTACGCGGCGCACACCTCGAACATGCATGCGCGACTACGTCCACAACTAATGCAATGCTCGCACTGAGGCACTTTGATCTTGAAGCGTTTGCCAACATACTCATGTGGTCATCATATGTTGGCTCGCCCTCGCACGTGCGTAACACATGCCTCGCCATGAATATGAAGGTACACACCTTGCGAGACATTCATTGTGCGCCGTTCGCGGCGCATGCCTCGCAAAGTCTGTATCCGCCTTTATACCCCTTTCGCTTCGTCCACGTTCATACGCACCTGTCCTTTTTAAGAACATCACCAATAACATCTATGTATGTCCTAGGGAGCCTTCTACTGTCGTTTCTACTGAACTCGCCTGAATAATTCCTTTTGTTAAAAGCCATTCATTCATTCTTTCAACATGACCAAACCAACCTAAGCATACTCCTTTCAATTCCGACTTTATGAACCATAAAAATAAACAATATTATTAACTCGAAATTTTTTAGATTACGGTTGTTTAACCAGAGAATTAATATTGGCCAACACGGCTTTAGAAACCCGAAAATGATTTTCTAAAACCACGAATAAGTGGAACGTTCCTTTGATCGCTTTTCTCGGCGTTCGTTTTGAAAGCTTCTCTTCAAAACGCTTCTGTTCAATTTTGTCGCGAGTTCCTGAACAGTTTATGAGTTCCCTGAGATTCACTGATTCCCTTAGCGCGATTGCTTTGCATTTCGTTGGTGTCTATTGTAAATCCTGGCTTTTGAAGTCATAAGTGCCACAATGTTGTTTTTTAGGGTTTCGTACCCAAACGGTAAAACGGGACCCTATTATAAAGACTCCGCTGCCCGTCCGTCCGTCTGTCACCAGGCTTGTATCTCATGAACCGTGATAGCTAGACAGTTGAAATTTTCACAGATGATGTATTTCTGTTGCCGCTATAACAAATAAATACTAAAAAACATAATAAAATAAATATTTAAGGGGGCTCCCATACAACAAACGTGATTTTTTTGAAGTTTTTATAGATAATGGTACGGAACCCTTCGTCCGTGAGTCCGACTCGCACTTGGCCGGTTTTTTATGTAATCATTTGACAAAAAAGCGGACGGCCAACTAATGGAAAGTAGATACCGCCGCTTCTATACTAACAACACTAAGATTGCTAAATTGCTAATGCTTTGCCTTAGGGACAAAGTTGGAAAGTCTCATGTGCCTGTAATTTCACCAGCACCCATGCCCTTCAAACCGGAACACAGCAGTGCTGCTTGACAGCAGAAAAAGGATGTGGTGGTAGTAACGGGTGATTCATTTCGAGGTACTTTATTCAAAACTAAAAAAAATTATGTAAAAACAAATTTATCGGGTTGTCTTTCATATCATACAAAAGAAACATTGTCGACATTTATTTTTTAAAAATGATTTCTTTCAAATGAAATGAAATGAAGTTGTTTATTCTGCAAATTGGATATTTAAAAATCACTTTTTCATGTCGGTTTTAAAAAAAAATTAAAATGTTGTCCGTAACTGCGGTTAACATGGTCCATTCTGCAGTTCCAATTTTCGATGACGTATTTTCGTTTGATTATCGTGCCTGAATTTGAAGCCTTTGATCACCAGGACATTTGGTACTAACAACACGGCGTCACTTGCCACACAGCACGTGAAACCATGGCAATATTGCGAAAACAATTTGGTGAACAGTTAATTTCGCGCTTCGGACCGGTCAAGTTGGCCGCCTAGATCCTGTGATATCACACACCCCTAGACTTTTTCCTTTGGGGCTATGTAAAGTCCAAAGTCTATATTGATAAGCCGCGTACAATTGAGCAATTGAAAGCCAACATTACTAGCGTTATCCATCAAATAACACTCGAAATGCTCGGACGACTCATCGAAAATTGGAACTGCAGAATGTTGCAGAATGTTAACCGCAGTTACGGACAACATTTGAAAGAAATAATGTCAAGAATGTTTCTTTTGTATGATAATAAAGATAACCCGATAAATTCGTTTTTTTATTATTTTTTTAAGTTTTGAAAAAGTACCTCTAAATGAATCACCCATTATTTCCCTGGACGAACTCTTTCTCATGGAGCTCTACTACTGGTAAATGAATGTGTGGGCTTCTTCTCTTGTGTCTGCACGAGCTATACGAAAATAGCTCATGCTGTGTAGCCAATCAGCAAGGTTGGTAGCGAGGCTGACTGCCCAGGGAGCGCCGGACCTACTTAAGTATCGTCACTCGTGGCGGCTCTTTTCATGCACCCCAATGTGTGGGCTTAATCACTATGACATACATATTCATGCAAAACTCGTCACAAACGTTGATTTACAAAGGAAGCTTCGTTCTGCATAATACGTATAATTTACCAAAATTAGGACGGTTAAATAGGTTTCCAGAACGCCAATTCGGTTTCAAGAAAACATCAATTTGATGAGAACGTCACCTAACTTCGACACAGCCTACTTCCAGAAGTAGGTTACTTAGGAAAAGTTTTGGGACAATTTGAATTATACATTGCGTCTTCATTTCTTATGCGCCTGAAGAGTACCATATGGAAATAAACTTATTAAGGAATTTTGGGGAAAATAACTATTTGTCCTGCACTTTTTGTTTAATGATTTAAGAGGGTAAATGGTTTTTACATGAGTACAGCAGAGAGGAAGAGTTATGAATCTCACTGGCTCTGTATGTAAGTTTAAGTTACGACTCGAAATGTTTATCAGATTTCAAATTCGATTCCTTGACACACTGCGCAATAAGGTTCAAGATTACCACACCAACAATACATAAGTATTAGTTTTCAAAATTGTGAAGCGTCAATTCGAGCAAAAAGGCTATTAACCACTTTTTGATGTTATGAACTTCTTTTTAAGTATGTGTCTAGTCAAAAGTTGTATGGAGCGAATATGATTGAATTTATTACATAGGTTGATTTCTTTTTCTGTGCTACCTCGCCTTTTTATTATTTTATCGTGGAAAAATCCTTATGGCTTATGGTATGCCGGACTCTTACCGACTAAAAACCCACGGTGTTCCTTCTCCTGACCCTTGGCCGGGGTCGCGGGATTCGCAGCTGCATGCACCGCAACCCCAGCAGGCCTCGGTCCGGCAGCCCCTGGCGGACCTCTCCTTCTGTGGGGCCTTGCCCCACGTCCTCCTGAGAGGCGCGTACGGAACACATGCGCGCCGCCTTCTCGGGCCTGTTATTGGCCGGGTGACGGATCGAGCGACCGAGGGACCTTATGTAAAAGTAATGTGCAAGCAATTATAGTTAGTAGTTAGTAGTCATTTAATGTTAATATGTAAGTCTTTATAGCGTCCCGTAATTTTAAACTTACCTGCACGTGGTGAAACTGCTACAAACAACTACAAAGAAACCGTTTTGCTTAATGACATGCAGCAGTATGCAAGAAGACTGCCTCTCTGGGCAGAAGACCTCGCTAGCTAGGCGTAGATTCATGCTTGTACCTTCTTTTTAAGAGGCTTAGGCTCTTAGGAGTGTACTCACCCAGCCGCTATACCCCACTGCTGTGAAGCCGCGTCAGCTGCATGCTCGAACAGCGTCAGTCCCACCAGCGCGACCGTAGGCGCTATCGTCAGAGGAGTCACGAAGCGAAGCAGGGAACCAATCACGCCGAAGTAGCCTGAACAAAGAAATGCAAATGATGGACGGACGCTCACGGCTTTTGGTAAAATGGCTACCTCGTTGGGTACAGCCTGTCTATGGACTGTTAAGTGTCCTTAACTGTTTACTTTTTCGAGACAGCTCCATATCTCAAAGAGCACGCTAAACCATCGGTCCTGCCCACTGATTCAGAACCTTTTCGAAAAACAGTAGGGAATATACATGTAACTCAAAACTCTTTCATTATTTAAATATACATTGTACAGGAGTCAAGAAACAAATTGCATTGTTTTTTTACATTTTTAACGCATTACTTATTTTACAATTCATTATTTTATGTTACCTTTTTTTGTGGAACGGAACGCAATCTAGAAACGCGTCGTCTTCGAAAATGCCGGATGTGACATCGAAATCCATGTGAAAAAATCTTTAAATAATCTTTTCTTAACCAACTATTTGATTTCACACTGAGGTAAGTTAGTAAGTGGGATTTCTACTCGAATAAAGCACAAGAAATAATTTAATTTCTATGATTTGTGGCTAAAAAAAAAGATGTAAACAAAGCAGTATCGTGGATTATGACGTCACATTATGGCCGCGACATTATAGGCTGTTTGAATAGTAGAAGAAAATTGTTGAAGTTAAATAATTGTTTTGAGTAACAAACAATACTTAGTTTAGTAACATTTGACTTTTAATGCTTTCCTTGGGTTTATATTACTGTGCTTTATTGATTAAGAGAAAAAAATAATTACATGCGTATTCCCTATTCTCGTAACAAGAGAAAAAGAGATAGTTTATCGAAACGTTCTGAATCAGGGGACTGGGGGCCTATTCCGAAAATCGAACCTCGAGGTTACGGGTGGAAACACAACAACGAACTTATAAATTATACGATCAAAGTGTTGTCAATTAACGAACTACTAGATATCAATTAACGTTAGGGAGTGGGGTGAACGAAAGATAAAACGTCTAATCGTGAAAATCGAATAGATCGTCGGATACGAAATAGTTTTGTGGTTGGAAAACGTGTGATCCGTCAGTCGAAACTTCGTATTGATATATATGTTACGGCTAATAGCCGAAGTGCGGCTACACCTAGTTTTAGCCGGGTACAACTAGGTGCAGCCGGCCACATGCGGTTAAACTTAAATCTATCCTACTTATCTTCGGTCAGAACTAGGTTTAGCCTTCATCATAGCGGCTAGAGCTAGGTGCAGCCACACACCGATGGTTAAGGGTAACCCCGACACGGTTACTTTAAACCCTGCAGACAGAAATAGGAGCCCCGCACAGCGGGGCTCCGTCGACTTAAGCTCCACCTAGTTCTAACCAAATGCTACTGGTTGCACCTAGTTGTACCCGGCTAAACCTAGGTGTAACCGCCATTCGGCTTTTAACCGTAACATATATATATGATTTTCTTTGTAATGTGTTTTTGATGACAATTAACCATGTCAGTTGTTTTATATAGTTTAGCGTCCTTTTACCTTTTGTAAATGTGAAAGCTTTGTAGACTTGCTAGATGCCTGGATACCTAGTTAATTTGTGACCATATTTTTCATTTTGTTTTTTTTGTGTGGTCCCTGCTCTTAAGTCTACTTTGCTGTCTCATAACTATTCTAAGTCATAACTGTACCCACTCAAATTGTTAAAGATATGGATTTTAAAGGAGTAACCATGGAGTTTCTTGCCGGCTCTTCTCCATAGGAAACGATTAATTGGAACCGTGCACCAAAATTCGACTTTCCATAAGCGCTTGTAATGATTTAGGTATGTGAAATAAAAACTTTTGATTGATTGAAAAACATAACGGCGAAATAAGGGTGTACTGTACACTTCTGCCCAAACCTTTCAGGAGTACAGGCGTGATGTTATACATATACGATTATAACTATTGCGCAATGCGCCAGTGCGCTTCTCCTCTTCAGTAAATGTCAAGTTCCTAATCGCTCTTTGACGCTGTCGCGCAGTATAGATCGATTATATTTCAAGATTGAATGCTGCTCTGAGAATACTGTTATATGAAACTTTAATCGTAGTGGATATA
The DNA here is from genome assembly GCA_905220435.1 of Amphipyra tragopoginis. Classification (NCBI taxonomy): domain Eukaryota; kingdom Metazoa; phylum Arthropoda; class Insecta; order Lepidoptera; family Noctuidae; genus Amphipyra; species Amphipyra tragopoginis. The sequence continues at coordinate 28,637,655 of HG991994.1, forward strand.
GGTCAGATGACAATCTAGGTCGACTGATTGGTAGTATGGCTTCCAACTAAGAGGATGGATAATGTCCAGGGTTTAGATTTTCATGTTAAAAGCTCTGCACCTGTACTTATACTACTCTGAATAGGCATGTTGGCAGCATCAATGAATTGCAAATATAATTAGTCCGCCAGTTAGAATTTTGAAAAATAATGGACACGTATTTTTTCTTTTGTTAAATCTATGAATATTTGGAAAGATATAACGGATCAAACCTCGAGAGTGAGGGCTTGTGACGTCAGAAGCAAGTAAAAATTGTACTTGCTTGTGACGTTTTGCCAATTTTAAAAGTGTCGTATATTCGTCAATTTTGGTTTAAGTAACAAAATAAAAAATACGGGTCAAATATTTTTTCATAATCTAACTGACGCACTAATAACATTTTTTCAGTCAAATACGTTATTTAGGAATCCCAATTAGCATTTAGGAAAGTAAATCTATACATATAATAAAATCGTGGTTTAGAAGTAACTATGAAATTTTTGTCTAGAACTTATAAATCGCGCGGTAACGAAACCATAGCGCGATCTAATTCGACGCCAACGCCATCTAGGGAAGTAAAGATTAAACATATGTTTGCATGTTTATGCAAGCATCACGTAAAAAGAGCTGACCCAATGCTGTTGACTTGTATAAACATATATTGTGCTTATCTCCAAGTAATATATTTTTTTTGTTTCATCGCAATCGGTTCACGCATTCAAAAGATATGCAAATAATTAATATCTTCTATACATTTACAAATCTGTAGACTTTTGCGTATCTGTACATAGCAAATATTTTGAAAAAACCTGGTTGGGGTGTTAAACTATAACCAATAGAACCCATTTTTAACATTTTTGGATTTTTTGTCTGTTTATCTGTTTGTCTGTTTATCTGTTTGTTTGTTCAAGCATCACATAAAAACAACTGATCCAATGTTGTTGACTTTTATAAATAAATATTGTGCTTATCTCCAAGTAACATATGTTTTTTGTTTCATCGCAATCGGTTCACGCAATCAAAAGTTATGCGAATTTTAAGTTTTCTAGAAGAACTTAGCATGTATTAGTTTATTTTCAATAGATGGCGTTACGTGTATCAAATCATGTTGTGAGGAAATATATTACTACGAATAAATCCACAAATTACCTAATATTCATTGTTGAATTGGTACCTATTCTCAGTCTACGAAAGGTCTAATGATCTCTATCCTTATGAAAAAGGAACTAAGCTTTTACAAAAAAAAACGAAGATATTGTTATTTAGAATTTATTAGGTCAATTTCTTATTGTTGTTCACAATAAAATGAATTCATGACTTCATGTGGACTAATAGTAAGATTTTTGTTCATTGAATGTTCATACTTTTTGGGAATGCTGATGCCGAAAATAAGGTCCAAATTCAAATTGAAATCGGTGGCCATGATTATTTGCAAGGAAAGCGCTCACCCAGTGCTTTCGTTGAAATTTAGTATTTCGTAATCATTCTATCTACTCAATGCACTTTTTGGAATTTTTTTCTATATTTAATTTTATTTTGTTCATTATTGTCAGATTTATTCAAAGCCTGTCGCCGTCGTTTTAATAAGTTTATTTAATTGAGTTTTTTTAAGCTTTAGGTAATGTTCCAAAGACATGGCCATGGAGGGAAAGTACTTTAAATATTAAAAATAGCAAATTTCACTCAAAGGAAACTTCATTTCACTTTTTTTTAAAGTAAGAAATATTGCGTTTTACTGATTTTTTTGCCTGAACCGGGAATCGAACTGACAAAGCTTTATGTACCATCCGGTATTATATTATGGCACCTGTTGATAGATATTTATAAGGTCAATAATAAGGATCAAATCTCTCCAACAAACACACTGTCTTAAATTGAAGGAAGTGCAAGAAATAAGAAGTAACAACAAATAAGTTGTCGGCGACGAGACCCCGTCCAAACCGCGAGGTACAGTGTACGCGACGTTCGCCATGTGCCGATAGCGTTCGACCAATCAGAGCTCAGGAAATTGCTATGTAAATATCTTTGTTATTTGTGTTAGTCTTATTTTCTTATTAGAATGTGTAAATAAGTTAATCAAGCTAGTTTCGTATGTTTCCTGAGCGATAAATCTGATTAGAATAGTTTATTGTAAGGATTTATTAGAAATTTTTGTTGTTGTTCTAATAATTACGTAACTTGAAAATGTGATTTTTTGTTTATGGTTAGATTTTGTTTATTCTTGTTTTAGATTGTAGGGCTAGGCCCAAAACGAGTTATACAGTTTGAATTGTGAGAATCGGGCCACTAGTTTTCAAGTTATGTCGAAATTTGTGTAACAGAAATTTAGTTAAGAGATTTTTTAGATGTTTTTGTTCTGTATTAATTTTATTTAGTGCAATATGTGTAAGGTTTTTGTTTTTAATGATTATATTTACGTTAAGAAAGGTATTACAATAAAAATTGTAATTGTATTAAAAGGAAAAATAAATAAAAAGGGGCTCCAAAGATTTCGGCTGACGCGAAATTGGCGAGGCGAATGCGCGCAAAACGCGCGGGCCTCGCCAAGGTAACTTAGGCCACTATAAAAGGCGTGCCATTTGCCGGCACAGTCAGTCGCAACACAGCCACCGAAGAGGCAACAACTAAAAGGAAGCGAAGCCGAAATCTGCGGAGAAAATTCAGCAAGGAAGAATCGTGTATTATTTTTTCTCCGACACCCCCGCTCCTATTTCTTTGTCGTCTCTAGTCTCTACGTAAGGGGTTCCCAACCCGGTACGCATAACAGGGGTGCGTGGTGACGTACGTTACCAGCGGAGGAAAACAAGGAAGCGTGCGTCAAGAAATTGGGAGATCGTCCCAGGACGACAAAGGGTACTGGACGTACCCCTGCCGTCCGCAACAGTTGGTCCTTCGAGCCGGATACCCTGCGAGAAGAAGAAGTCAGAAGAGTCCAGAAGATTTGAGAAGACTGCAAGATGCCGGTCACCAGGTCGCAGAAGGATGCCCCCTCACGCCCCTCGTCCCGTCCCTCCGTTAGGGACGCGACGGGAGAAGGGTCAGGGTCAGAAGGGGTCACGTCAGCGGCAACGTCATCGGGCACAGCAGCCACGTCGGACACGAACACTTCTTCGGGAACCACAATCACCGAGACTACGGTTGCGACCACAACTACGGCGGCCTCCGAGAAGAGCGAACAGAAGAGGAAGGAAGCCGCACAGAAGGAGACGACGAAGAAGATCCCAGAAGATGTTCCGGTTAAGGGTGTTTATGGCTCCGCCACGACCCTACAACCGCAGGGGATCAGTCGTCGCGCCCGGTCCACGAAGACCACGAGTTCCTCGGCCAGAAGACGCGAGCTGGAAGCCAGAGAAGAATTGGCACGCCTGGAGCTGGAGCGAGCACAGGCTGCGGCGAAGCTAGCCCGTGTCAGGTTGGAGCTGGCTCAATGTGAAGATGAGGACTCCGTGGATGAAGACCAGGAAGACAGAACAGCACAGGTGCAGAACTGGATCGAGACATCCGTGTTAAATGAAGACGTGATGGAAAAGCCAGAACAACGAGGTCACCGCCCTCCAGAAGAGCCACAGAAGGTGAAGCCTGAAGAGAACTCCTCACCGAAAGGGGCTACGATCGAGATTCAAGCGTTGGCGACGGCGTTGAGGGAAGCCCTTACCACGAGAGGAGGACCAGCACCGCAGCCGAAGTACATCCACGAGTTACCCTACTTCGACGGCAACAGCAGCGAGTGGTTGGCCTTCAAGGTTGTCTACGAAGATACAGCACCGATGTTCAACGAAGTTCAAAATATGGCTCGACTAAGAAGAGCGCTGAAGGGCAATGCAAGAGAAGCTATCAAGAGTTTGTTGTACTCCGAAGCTTCTCCGTTGGAAGTAATGCAGGCCCTCAGAAGAAGATATGGAAGACCTGATGCGCTGGTGCTGGCGGAGTTGGAAAAGGTCAGGGCATTACCGAAGATTTCAGAAAATCCGAGGGACATATGCATCTTCGCAAGCCAGATCAACAACAGCGTAGCAGCAATAAAAGGACTGAAGAAACCGCAGTACCTGCATTCACCTGAGATGGTGAAACAGATCATCGAGAAGATGCCGGCGATACTCAAGTTCCGATGGTACGACTTCACTGCAGCATCAGAAGAAGGCGAGTTCTCCAACCTTACGATGGTGTCCAAGTTCCTGAACATAGAAGCAGACAAGTGTGGGGCCTTCGCGACTTCAGAAGAGAAGAGCGGATTCAAGAGAACTCATCGACAGGCGACGCATTCAACAAGAGAGGACTTCAAGGAAAGGGATTCAAGACAGCCGGAGAAGACTTGCCCTATGTGTGAAGGTGAGCACTTCCTCCTCGACTGTAAGAAGTTCCAGAAGGCGTCGGTGCAGGATCGATGGGCAACGGTCAAGAAGAGTCGCGTCTGCTTCAAGTGTCTGCAAGGGAGGCACCGCAAGGAGAGCTGCAAGAAACCACCGTGCAAGGAGTGCAAGAGGTGGCATCATCATATGCTGCACGTCGGGTCAGAAGAAAGGGACTCAGAAGACAAGAAGAAGGAGGTATCGCAAGAAACGGCAAGCTCTACTACAGCGGTGAATGCGGTCAACAATGCAAGGGCGTACCTGAAGATAGTTCCGGTGGAGGTCTTCGGGTCGAAAGGGTCCAAGAAGATACTGGCGCTCATGGATGAAGGGTCAACAGTATCGCTTCTGGACGAGAAGATAGCAGAAGAAGTCGGCGCTCAAGGGAACAAGGAAGAACTGGTCATCCAGACAGTCGGAGGCAGGCTGATAAGGAAGAAGGATTCCCAGATGCTGAACCTGACGGTAAAGGGGGTTCATCAGGGAAGCAGGAAGACCCTGAAGGGAGTCCGGACTGTAGACGAATTGAAGCTTGCACCGCAGTTCTTAGACAAGAAGAGGATTCAAGATTGTCGACACTTGAAGAAGATCGCCGATTCTCTGCATTATACAGAGGAGTCACCACAGCTGCTCATCGGTCAAGACAACTGGGAGCTGATCGTGACTCGAGAAGTGAGAAAAGGAAAACCAGGGGAACCAGTTGCTTCAAGAACGGGACTTGGTTGGGTGCTGCACGGAACGGACAGTGGGAGCGCGAAGTTGGTGCACTTCATGAACACGTGCCTACATGTCAACACGCCAGAAGAAGAGATGCATCAAGCCATCAAGGATCACTTCGCGATCGAGGCGCTCGGCGTGCTGCCAAGAAGACCCACTACCGACTCAGAAGGAAGAGCACTCGCCATCCTGGAGAAGACCTGCAGAAGACTTGAAGATGGTCGATTTGAAGCTGGACTTCTGTGGAAGAACGAAGAAGAACGGATGCCAGAGAGCTACACGTCTGCCAAGAACCGATTGATGAACATCGAGAGGAAGATAGACAAGGATCCTCAGCTGAAGGCGGAGTACAGCAAGCAAATCCAGCATCTGATCGACAGCAAGTACGCAGAAGAAGCACCAGAAGGGCAAGAAGAACCCAAGAAGACATGGTACCTGCCTCACTTCTCCGTGGTGCATCCGTTGAAGAAGAAGATAAGGATCGTCTTCGACGCTGCAGCCAAATCGAAAGGAAGAAGCCTCAACGACGCTCTACTGCCAGGACCAGATCTACTGCAGTCGCTCTTCGGGGTACTACTAAGGTTTCGTCAAGGTCCGTTAGCAGTGGCAGCTGACATAAAGGAGATGTTCCTGCAAGTTCGCATCAGGCCAGAAGACAGAGATAGCCTGAGGTTCCTGTGGCGCGGGGATCGTCGCGACGTACCGCCGAAGAAGTACAGGATGACATCAGTCATCTTCGGCGCAACATCATCTCCGAGCACGGCCATCTACGTGAAGAACCGAAACGCAGCGGACTACAAGGAGCAGTATCCGGAGGCTACGAGGGCAGTCGAGCTGAACCACTACATGGACGACTACCTGCACAGCTTCCATTCAGAAGAGGACTTCAGAAGAGTGACGAAGCAAGTAGACTTCATACACAAGAAGGCAGGCTTCGAATTAAGGGGATGGGCATCAAATCAACCGGAGCTGCTGCAAGAAGTAGGGACAGAAGCAGCGGAGAAGACCGAAGTGGACCTTGGTGAGAAGGAAGAGAAGACGCTGGGACTACGCTGGTTCACCAGAAGAGACTCCATCGGCTTCAGGGCAAACCTCCGGAATACACCAGAAGAGATAGCCATGGGGCTCAAGGTGCCCACGAAGAGGGAAGTCACCAGCGCCGTAATGTCGACCTTCGATCCACTGGGATTGGCGTCACCGGTCCTCGTCCAAGGGAAGAAGCTGCTTCAGAACATATGGCGGAGCGGCGTCGGTTGGGATGATGAAATCGAAGACAAGGAGTACGAGGCATGGAAGACTTACCTGGAGAAGATGAAGCTGCTTCAGGATCTTCAGATTCCAAGGTGTCTGGCGCCACATCGCACCGAGGGGGAGCTGCACACGTTCACGGATGCAAGCGAGACGGCGTATGCAGCTACAGTCTACTGGAGGACAGAAGAAGAAGGTACTTACCGCGTCCACTTGGTAGCAGCAAAGGTGAGAGTTACTCCACTGAAACCGGTATCAGTGCCAAGACTGGAGCTGCAGGCGGCCCTCCTAGGAAGCAGACTGGCACACTCGGTGGAAGAAGAAATGGATCTGAAGGTGGTTAAGAAGACTTATTGGACGGACTCCAGCATCGTACTCTCTTGGATCAAGACGGACCCGAGGACCTTCAAGACATTCGTAGCTCATCGTCTGGCAGAAATAGAGGACCTGACCAAGCCACAAGACTGGAGATGGGTGCCTACGGCACAGAATCCTGCAGACGATGCGACGCGCGACGTACCGGAGAACTTCGACTGCAATCACCGATGGTACACCGGACCGGACTTCCTGAGAAGAGAAGAAGTTCACTGGCCAGCGGCGAGAACATTCAAGAAGGAAGCCACCGGCGAAGAAAAGGCTACGGACGTCGCAGCAGCAGCGAGCATCACTCACCCTCTACCAGATCCTGAAAGGTTTTCGTCGTGGAAGAGACTCTGGCGAGCTACAGCGAGAATACTGCAGTTCATACAACTCTGCAGAAGAAAGGAGAAGGTCAACGTCAGCAAAGAAGATCCCACCTGGAAAAGAGTGAAAGGAAAGAAGATTACGCCAGAAAAGCGACAGCAATCTTCGAAAGCAGAAAGGAAATACCGGCCGTTGGACGCAAACCTACTAGAGCAAGCTGAACTTCTACTGCTGAAGAGAAGCCAGGAAAGAAGCTTCAAGGAAGACGTCAGATGTCTGCAGCAAGGGAAGCAGGTAGAAGGCAGCAGCAAGTTGAAGAGGCTCGACGTGGTGCTTGAAGAGGGTCTCCTGCGGCTGAAAGGAAGGATCGATGCGATACAGGGTGTGGCAAAAGAGTATAAACGACCCATCGTGCTCGACAGCAAGGACAAGACAACACGACTCATCATAGAAGAGTTCCACTGTCGCTTCAATCATGGGAATCACGCGACAGTAATGAACGAAGTAAGGCAACGCTTCTGGGTGTTGGGGTTGAGGTCAGCAATCAAGACGGTCCAGCACGAATGTCAATGGTGCAGGACGAAGAAGGGAAGACCGCAGGAACTACCAACGGGCAACTTACCTGCAGAGAGGCTGATGCACAACAACCCTCCTTTCACGTGCACCGGCGTAGACTATTTCGGCCCGATGACAATCACCGTAGCAAGACGTCACGAGAAGAGATGGGGGGCTCTGTTCACATGCCTAACCACCAGGGCTGTGCACATAGAGCTCGCTCCTTCGCTCTCCACCGACAGCATGATCATGGCGCTACGACGGTTCGCCGCAAGAAGAGGAATGCCGAAGATAATCTACTCCGACAACGGGACCAACTTCGTCGGGGCCAACAAAGAACTGAAAGAAGCACTCGACATCATGAAGACAGAAGACCTCGCCACAGAAGCGGAGAAGATCGGCGTGCAATGGAAGTTCATTCCTCCTGGTGCGCCAAACATGGGCGGCGCATGGGAGCGTTTGGTGCGATCCATAAAAACCGCACTAGACGCCACACTCCACGAGAAGCATCCACGAGAGGAGGTACTTCACACCCTCCTCCTAGAGGCCGAGCACATTGTCAACTCTCGGCCTCTCACCCACCTCTCCGAGAACCTCGAAGAAGAAGCGCTCACTCCAAACCACTTCCTCATCGGGCGATCCTGCGGCGCGGCGAGGATCGGCAGCTTCGCAGACGACGAGCTCGTGGGCAGACACACCTGGAAGGCGACGCAGCGACTTGCCGACCACTTCTGGCAACGTTGGCTGCGCGAGTACCTGCCCACTCTGCTGCCGAGGAAGACGACGGGGAGAGACGGCGCCACGGATCTGCGAGTTGGAGACGTCGTGCTGATCGTCGACCGCAGCCTACCGAGATGCACCTGGCCACGCGGAAGAATCCAGCAGGTGTACCCGGGACCAGACGGGCGGACCAGGATCGTCGACGTCGAGACGCGAGGAGGAGTGCTGCGAAGACCCAGTTCGAGAGTGGTGTTGTTGGTGCCGGGAGTGTCGCCGAGTCTGGAGGATGGTGCTGCGCACGAGGGGGAGAATGTCGGCGACGAGACCCCGTCCAAACCGCGAGGTACAGTGTACGCGACGTTCGCCATGTGCCGATAGCGTTCGACCAATCAGAGCTCAGGAAATTGCTATGTAAATATCTTTGTTATTTGTGTTAGTCTTATTTTCTTATTAGAATGTGTAAATAAGTTAATCAAGCTAGTTTCGTATGTTTCCTGAGCGATAAATCTGATTAGAATAGTTTATTGTAAGGATTTATTAGAAATTTTTGTTGTTGTTCTAATAATTACGTAACTTGAAAATGTGATTTTTTGTTTATGGTTAGATTTTGTTTATTCTTGTTTTAGATTGTAGGGCTAGGCCCAAAACGAGTTATACAGTTTGAATTGTGAGAATCGGGCCACTAGTTTTCAAGTTATGTCGAAATTTGTGTAACAGAAATTTAGTTAAGAGATTTTTTAGATGTTTTTGTTCTGTATTAATTTTATTTAGTGCAATATGTGTAAGGTTTTTGTTTTTAATGATTATATTTACGTTAAGAAAGGTATTACAATAAAAATTGTAATTGTATTAAAAGGAAAAATAAATAAAAAGGGGCTCCAAAGATTTCGGCTGACGCGAAATTGGCGAGGCGAATGCGCGCAAAACGCGCGGGCCTCGCCAAGGTAACTTAGGCCACTATAAAAGGCGTGCCATTTGCCGGCACAGTCAGTCGCAACACAGCCACCGAAGAGGCAACAACTAAAAGGAAGCGAAGCCGAAATCTGCGGAGAAAATTCAGCAAGGAAGAATCGTGTATTATTTTTTCTCCGACACCCCCGCTCCTATTTCTTTGTCGTCTCTAGTCTCTACGTAAGGGGTTCCCAACCCAGTACGCATAACAGGGGTGCGTGGTGACGTACGTTACCAGCGGAGGAAAACAAGGAAGCGTGCGTCAAGAAATTGGGAGATCGTCCCAGGACGACAAAGGGTACTGGACGTACCCCTGCCGTCCGCAACATAAGTGTTTGAACTGAAATGTACCTAAGTTAGGTAGGTACTTAATGTTAGTTTTTATGGTCTTCCATCAATTTCAGGCACTATGTTTATTGGAGCGATCATATCGATTGGTGAAATAAAAATATAGAAGATGTTTTTTCGCGTTTGTGTTGGTTCGATTTCCAGATCAGACTTTTTGAAAGCAGTACCTACCTATTTATAACTTATTAAAATTAAATGAAGTCTTCTATAAGTTTTTTTTTAAATATTTAAAGTTCTTTTCTATACCTACCACACCTCGAATGAAATCATAATTTAGTTCGCAGATTGTAACAAGACGGGCGTTGTAGCTATTTTTGTATCGCGATATGGTTTTGTTACATCTTCAATAATAGTATCAATATTCAATTATAATCCATTTTAGCAAGGAAATGTATAGAAATAAGCAACACGTTTTTAGTACTTATTACGGTTTTATGAATCTTTACGGTCAATCAAGAGGAGCTGAAACTCTACATAAAGAAATGGTTCAAAAGATATAAGTGTCTTAGTGGGACACCTTTGTCTATTATTATAATAAATGGATTATTTAGTTGCTGCGACACAATGTTGTTTTCCGACTTCCACGCGGACGGAGTCGCGGGCACAGCTAGTAAGGAAATAAAGTGTGACAAGAGATAGGACGCTTGGGATCCTAATTAGCTAGTCAGGATGATTCCTGCCTTCCTGACTCCCGTGGATTTCCCATAATTAGATTAATTTGCCATCGCTTTGAAAACCTCTAGGTTAGTAGCAAGTTCCAAACCGAAGGCAAGATTGGCACAGGACTAGGGTTACCATATGACAGGCGTTTGCCGCATTTGACAGGCATTTTAAGGTTTAGACAGGCGTGCGGCCAGCATTGGTCTGAGACAGGCATTTTTAAATTTCGCGCACGCGGGCCGCGCGCGCACTGCCTACAAAATGCAAGCGCGATGCGCGCGCGGGCGCGATATTTAAATGACACCGGCGGGCTGCCGACAATTGAATCAGTAAAAGCAATATTAATTACACAGGAAAATTACAAAACTGTATCTTGTGAAGATTTTTACGTTTATATATTAGAAAAGAAAGAACTATTTAAAAAAATTATGTCCTCTGACAAATATCAGTAATAAATATCCTTCTTCATTATTATCTGTTGGCTTTTACTTATTACCTACGGCGTTTTGCTTTAGACAGGCATTTTTCTGAAAATTCAGGCATTTTAGGTACCATAGACAGGCATCCCTCTATTTACATATGGTAACCCTACACAGGACCAAATAGCTTCTGCACTACGGATCGAGGGTTCGATTCCAGCACGAAACAAATATTTGTACTGCCTACAGATAGTTGTTCCGGGGGCCTACTCCCTAAGTCCGTCAACGAAGTTAGTCGCCCGTCCGAAAGTAGCCCGAAACGTAGGAGTAAACAAAACAAGTGTCAAGTTCAACTTTTCGGACGAGCAAAAACACATCGGTAATAAGGACAACTGTCAAATCGTATTGTCATTCATTCTTAGTTCGGGCCACGTGTCGCTAGCTGCGGAAGGTATTTCATAGAAATACATAGAAACTGGTAGTGTCGGAGCGACACGTCGTATGCTGCTGCTGTATGCAGTCGCCTACGAACTCGTACCTTTAGACAGTTCCGTCAAAAACTTAGATGATTAAAACTTTTTAAATGAAGAACTTCAAAATTGAATCCGAAGTTGTTTTAAAACAGAAAGTAGGCAAAGGTAAACGAGAGTGCGCTGCTTTTAAAAAGTAATGTTTGCATAAAAGTAGTTGATGTTTGCGCTGCGTGGCAGCACGGACAACGCCGAGATAATTTAGTTACGGCGATGGTACAGCAAAAACCTTTTGCTGGAGTTCCACGGAAGCCTATTAGGCTATTACTTTGTAAGCAAAAAATGCGTCCTTCTCAGATAATTACATTTCTGTTGGGAGAACATGCACCTGTACAATACACGTGCTAGTATTTCCTAGAATTAATTTCTAGCGTATAATGGTAACTTACAGTTGGCGTGGGCGAATGTGTTAGTTATTATTTATGTCTATTTCGCGCTTACGGCTTTGCTTTTGAAAATTCTAAATGGGATTCAGAGAAGAAAAAAACGAATTTGTTTCCTGACAGTAATAGAAATATTCTTTTGATAAAATATTTATTATAATTGCCCCATACTAAGATTTCTATGAGGGGCTTGTGACTACACAACAACCACGCGAATCATACCATTTGCAAGGTTAAGTTACGTACGCCGCGGTCTGTCCGTGGATGGGTGGCCATTCGTTACACGTCCAGACCACTCCGTGGCTCGGAGAGCACGTTTTATATCCCGGCTACACGCTCCGTCTTGCCTGCGCAGTCCAAAACTACGCAGTCATGACTGTACAAAAAGACGGAATACCGTACCACACGTGCAGGTAAGATTGTGGAAACTAGACTGTGCAAACCACATAGTGTTTTGAAAGCTCATCACGTCACGATGTGCGACTTCTTACATCACTCATTGTGTCGTTGAAAATAATTTTGCCGGACTGACGTGCGGCTTGAATGACCGGCCACACGCTGCAAGCCAAAACTGCGCAGTCCAAGACTGTGTAGTCCAATCTTCAGTATGTCAACGATTGCGCAAGCCGCGCTTTCGGGCCTGCGCGAGCTACCGTCTTGCCGTCCACACGTGCGATCTTACCTGCGCAAACTGGTTTGTGCAGGCATACTCGCAGGCAAGACGGAGCGTGTAGCCGTGCTATAACCGTCGTTCCCGGGTGCCATACGAATAACTATGACAATCACAGTTACGGGTAATCAAAAGCCCGAAAGCGACAACCGGTCTAACCTCAGGATATCAGCATTGCCCAGTAACTGGGTTGCGGAGGTCTGATGGCAGTCGCTCCGTGTAAAATACTTGTATTGAGCCGCATCTGGTTAGACTGGAATCTGAGCCCAACATAGGTAGTTGGAAAAAAGGCATAACGAACTAAGATTTCACATGCATCGTGGTAAACCTGTACATGGGTGCATGTACAGGTTTACAGACACCCGAGACTCAGAAACAACCCGTAGGCCATACAAATATTACCGTGTGGGAGTACCCGCGACTAGTAGCATAGAAAGTCAAATCGCTCAAACACTGCGCCAAACATGTCGTCAAATGTCGGTATGTCCCATTTTTGTTCTATGGAACATGACGTCATCGGACAAAATGAGTCATTTTTTTCTCGTGTTTCCATAGAACATGCAGTCGGAGGCTACGTATATTTTTTTGGTCAGTCAGTTTGTGAATTACATAAGTCTTAGGTAGCCTCCGACTGCATGTGACGATTCCATAGCATGATTTTTTGAAAACCTACGTAAGTTTGACGTTATGTTATATATCTAAATATTTATCTTTTATCTTATCTTACAATGATTTTTTCTCTAAGTTTTGATGACATTTAATCATGTCAATTGTTTTATATAGTTTAGCTTCATTTTATCTTTTGTAAATGTGAGAACTTCGTGGACTTGCCTATACATATAATTGTGTAAATTACTATTATTCATATTGTGTTATTTTTTCTTTTTGGTTATTTTTTGTACTCAAGACTTGGTATTACATTACTCACAGGTCTGTGGTCAAGACTACATTGTTCTCTCTTAACTATCATAAATCATATTACTGTATTTACTGAAGTTGTTAAAGATATCATTTTTTTTAAAAGAGTAACCATGGAGTTTCTTGCCGGTTCTTCTCCATAGGAAACGACTAATTGGAACCGTGCACCTAAATTCGACTTTTCATAAGCGCCTGTATTGGTTTATGTGAAATAATTTTTTTTGATTTGATTTGATTTATTTTATGAGATGTTCCTCACAAATTGTCAGATCTTTGTGTCAAAATTGTAGAACAATTTGAAAAAAAAATACGATTCCCATTGGATTTCCTAACGTCATTGAAAAGTGAAGTTGATGAAATGCTAGTATGCAGTTCTATAGAACAAATAAGTAAAAAATAGACTCATTTTGTCCTTTGACGTCACGTTCCATACAACAAAGCGGAACCACGCTCAAATGTCTATGTCATCGTATTTCACAACTTACCAAGAAACACTTGAAACAGCGCCGACACAGCGATAGCTCCAGACAGCTCACACATCCTGCTCATCCACACCTCTTTCTGCTCCTCATCAGTCATGGCGTTCAAAACTTCCTTCGCAGGACACTGCCACATCGGCAGGTTGAGGATCGCTAGTGTAGGCACCAGGAATGATATGGTGCCGCCTTGCACGATGGGTAGCCGGCAACCGAAGGTAGCTTGCAACCATGTTATTAAACCTGACAAAAAAAAGAAAACAAGATAATTAAACGACATTTTACAAACGTCATCATTATCTTCATTACAGCTTTAGAGTCAAAAACGAGTTAAAAATAATTAAATCCGTAATGTGAAGATTTAAATATTGAAGTGAGTAACAGAACGCTGAGAGAATGGTTTCAGAGCGGCAAAGGTATTTTACGCGTAGGTACCACATAACTTTGCCCCTCTGAATTGAGAAACAGTGTTCACCATACGATTGTTATCGGTAGCGAGTAGCACTGGGCAATGTTGACAAAGGAAGTTAGTCGTCGATATGGATCAACGCACCCGATGTTATAAAGGCGGTGGTCATTCGACGAAGAGGGAGCATTCGGTGCTGAACAGCTGAAAAAGTCTGACCTTTTATACCGGACTAGCTTGTCCTTGTTTTATTATCTTGTAATAATTGTGTTAAGTATTATATTGTGATCAATTCACGTTACTAACACTAACCCAAATACAAGTACTCTCAGTGGTGGAGAGTCTATGTTGGTTTTATTTAATACATAATTTACCTTGCTCGCAATCCTGACATACCGAAATTAGCTATAACTGTAATGATAGAATCACCCCTGAACGATTATGTTGTTATGTCATTTAGACAATCCACAGAGAAGAGATAACTTTTGAAGCCTAACCGTAGATAAACTACTGCTTTCTGTACCCTGTGTGATTATTGTTCTAATTAGTTTCCAAACATTAGATAAGGTATGTTGTGTAAAAAGGTACTTTTTACCGAGACCAAAAAATATTAATAAACGAAAATGTTTAAAGGGTAGCAGACGTAAACATTTACATTGTTGTGCCATGAACTAATTTTTTTTTTGGCCGGAATTTTAGGGAATTTAACTATCTACAAAATTGGTCTGATCTATTTTTAGCGTAAGACCCTAAGACGTTATTTTGATGAAAATTCATTTTTGGGTCTTTAATCCAAGATGGCGGAGCGCGCCGAGGCCACTTTAGGTCGAAAACTTAATATTTTGATAAGAACACCTAAACATAACACAAATCCAAAATTCAGGACTGACGGACCTTTTGCAAGTGAAAACTACCTGGCGACTGGGCTAGTATTAACTGTAGTTTTTTTTTTTGTTGAATTCCGCCCTACCTACCTAACTTTATTGATGGCTTAGCAATCAGTGGACCCCTTCAAAGCCCGTACTAATTAATAGATCTCATTTAAGAAATCCCTCTTAAGTGACGTTTTAACGTAACATCAGATGAATTTAAGAACAGTTCGCTAATGAACGGAGTTTTGCTTTATAGTAGCTTCGCTTGGAAATCTCTTAAATGATAGCTGTTTATTAATATGAAGTGTCATTTGTTCTTCATCTTCACTCATGTCGGCACCAGCTCATGAGAATAGCATGCCGTGGTAACTAGATTAGGCAGTCAGTAAGGTTGGTAGCGAGGCTGACTGCCCAGGGTGCGTCAGACGTACACACGTCAAAAAAAGTTTGCGATCACTAGCATAATTATGTATGTGAAGATTCCGAATTCAAAGTCCAACTGAAATCTGATTTATATTTATCTAGTTAACTGTCAATCAATATTTATGATGACAATTATCGCTTTGAATCCCGATTAGAAAATTCGGCTTCAAAAAGGCTACATAATTTTTCAAAGTGATCGCAAACTTTTTTTGATGTGTGTAAGTACTAGGGTTTTCGCCCCGGGTGCCCGGAATCGGGAATTCCCGGGAATTAGAGGATTTTAGGACCCGGGAATTATTTGGCGGGATTCCCGGGTACCCGGGAATTATTTGGCGGGATTCCCGGGTACCCGGGAATTATTTGAAATGAAGAAATGATGATGAAAAATGAAGGGTTTATTTTTTTACTTGTACCTTATTAACTGGTTGTTTCGATTTCGATCATACAGGGTGGTAATTTGAAATGGGGCATGAAGGGCAGCTACCTTAACCATTGTAGTTATAGGAAAACGTTCTTAGAAGACTACCCTTAACTTTTAGGATAATTTCAATCGGCATTCACAGATTTTGAAAAAAAAGTACAGTCAGCGAGAAAAAGGACTGTTTTCACAAAACTTTTCTATGACGCCAAACGATCCCATTTCCCATAAGGATCAAAAAACTCTTCCGGACCAACTGAGGTTCGAGTACTAGAAAAGTCAGAAATAACAAAAAACTATTTCAGATGGGTTAGTTATAACCTTAATCGTTGTCGCTACAAGAAAATGTTGATGGGAGACTGGCCATAATTTTTGAAATTATTTAGAAATGCACAAAAAAAAAGAAAAAAAAATTCGTACAGTCAGCAAAAAAATGGTCGATTCTCACAAAACTTTTTTATGGTGCCAATCGATCCTATTTCCCATAAGGATCAAAATACTTTCGGGGACCTACTGAGGTTAGAGTACTAGAAACATCAGAAATCACGAAAAACAACTTTTCGTTAAAAGTTAGGGTCACGAAGAAAAAAAAAATTTTTTTTTTCAATATCTGTGAATGCTGTTCGAAATACTTTTAAAAATTATGGACAGTGTCTTAAGCACATTTTCCTGTAGCCACAAAGATTAAGGTAGCTGCCCTTATTACTACCCCATCTCAAATAAGTTTTTTGCGATTTCTGACTTTTCTAGTACTCGAACCTCAGTTGGTCCGGAAGAGTCTTTTGATCCTTATGGGAAATGGGATCGATTGGCATCATAAAAAAGATTTGTGAAAACAGCCCTTTTTCTCGCTGACTGTACATTTTTTCAAAATCTGTGAATGCCGATTGTAATTATCCCAAAAGTTAGGGGTAGTCTTCTAAGAACGTTTTCCTGTAATTACAATGGTTAAGGTAGTTGCCCTTCATGCCCCATCTCAAATTACCACCCTGTATATCGCTACCGCAAGAAAAAAAACTTAATTTTTAATCAAGCTAAATCCCGTGCT
This sequence comes from Amphipyra tragopoginis, assembly GCA_905220435.1. Classification (NCBI taxonomy): domain Eukaryota; kingdom Metazoa; phylum Arthropoda; class Insecta; order Lepidoptera; family Noctuidae; genus Amphipyra; species Amphipyra tragopoginis. Next base: position 28,654,468 of record HG991994.1, read on the forward strand.
CGGTCATTCTACACCAGTAGTTTATCACGTGGTTTTAACGTATTACACGAATTTGGTAACACCCTTTATATTCATTCACCCTATTGTTATTCGGTAATATTTTGCCATATTATATGAAGAGATCTTTTTTTCATTAAAGAAACTCGCGACGTCGTACATTAAATGACTGTAACTGTTCCTAGTTCAATTTTTAAAACAAGTGAAATATTTTTCATTTTAATAAGAAAAACCGATTGGTTGACAATTAATCATGTTTAAAGGACTTACACAAGTTTAATGTTGAAATATACGAGAAAAACTATATTTATACAAAAAACATGAAAATTCCCGGGTACCCGGGAATTCCCGGGAATTAAGAGAAAAAATTCCCGATTCCCGGGAATTCAAATAGGCCGGGAACGCGAAAACCCTAGTAGGTACTCAAATATCGAGGCTCTTTTAATGCACCCCATTATACAACATGACTGTCGAGTCACTCTACATCAGAAAACCAAACATGACTGTCGAGTCACTCTACATCAGAAAACCATGAACTGCTTATCATTCTGTACAATATAAGTTTTCAAACTGACATGGTCACTTTTTTTTAACGTTGCCCCACACTAAGATTTCTCTTGTATCGTGGGTGCGTTTACAGACACAAATCTCACAAACAAACGCCCAGACCCGAAACAACCATTTGTAGGCCATACAAATTTTTGTTCCGTGTGGGAATCGAACCCACGACCCGTAGCGCAGCAGCCAATCGCTTAGCCACTGCACCAAACGTGTCGTCGAACACTTCACTAACACTTTCATTAGCACTTAAAACGGGATATTTACCATGTTTATTATTTGTTGTGAGTTTCCGATATTTCAGCACCGTTACAAGCGCTATGATCACGGATGAACTGAAGTACATTCATTGAAGTATATTATTCTGTACAACTTTTACTATGGGACAAACTCCGAATTCGTGAAAAAAATCAGCTGTTCCATACGTTTTGTTAAGCAACATTGATTATTCTGTACGGAACAGCTGTTTTTTTTGCCACGAATTTTATGTTTGTCCCTTAGTTAAAGTTGTACAGAATGATGAATAGAGTTCGTGGTTTTCGGATTTCAAGCGACTAACTAGTCATGCTGTATACCAGTGGCGAAGGCTCCATACAACTCGATTCCTATCGGCTTCCCTTTCGAAACGAGTAGTTACTGGAAATCACGCATCACACTTGAGCAAGGTAAGCATTTTTTAGTCCGGCTTCCCTTTTAAGAAACTTCACCCTACGCCACTGCTGTACTAGCTTTTGCTTGCGGCTTCGCTCCCGTTAATTTACGGATCCCTAATTTTTTGATCCCAAAATATAGCCTATAGCACTCAGGGATAACGTAGCTTCCTATTGGTGAAAGAATTTTTGAAATCGGATGAGTAATTTCGGAGATTACCTCCTACATACAAACAAACAAACAAACAAATTCTACCTCTTTATAATATTAGTATAGATAACGTGACCATATGACCATACGTCCCGCTTTGAGCGGGATAGTCCCGCTTTTGAGCTATGTGTCCCGCTGTCCCAAAAAACACGTAAAAGTGCCGCTTTGAAAAAAGGAAATCCGTGGAAATAAATTCAATATAAAACGGGCGCGTATTTATTAATTGCATCGGAAAACAAGTAACATCAACAAGGCATGCCAACATTATCACATATAGACACACATTAATTGTCCTAAAACAAAAGCTAATAATCATTTTAAAGCAGATTGCTCTTCCGTAAAATATCGAAGCAGCCCACGAGACTACACAAGAATAGTTCCATTTTTTTTTTGTAAATTTTCATAATAATATGTGTTTTATTCTTATCAAAAAATACTGTTGCAGGGGTACCGCTGTGAGGGAAAAAAAATATGGTTACATTATGTATGTAAGTACGTATGGAAGTAAAAAACCCCACCTACTTGCCAAACATGCTTGTTTACTTCGCGGCCTCGCCCGCGGCAGTGAAAGTAATCTCACTTGCATGCAAATCACTAGCAGCAATGTATACCAAACACTATTTATGAGCTAACTAGTACCCGGGGGTGTAACTCAGTGGTAGAGTGTCTGCTTCGCATGCTGAAAGTCCTGGGTTCAAATCCCAGCACCTCCAAAGCGTAACCAACTTTTTGTAACTTTTATTGTACTTATTCATAAAAATTAATAAAATGTCGTGGTGGCCTAGAGGTTATAGATCCGCTTGTTAAGCACCGGGTTGCGGTTTCAAACTCAGTCATGTACCAATGTGACTTAATCTAAGATGCCACTGACAAACGGTGCAGGAAAACATCGTGAGGAGACCTGGACTTAATGGTCTGAAATCGCCAACACGCAGTGAGCAAGCATGGTGATCAATGCTCGTTCCTTCTCTGTATGAGAAGAGTATTTGGTGTTATAGGACGGGTTAAATTATACTCCATTATAACAGTAGAAAATATTTATTTGGAGAGGATACATGTAGAACATGGCGCCAATAAAGGTAGGAGAGCAAGTTAATTATTGCGCATGCACAGGTACATTATTATCTATCAAAACAGTGTTGCCAATAACATTAAAATCAAAGCTGCCCATGCATGGGTCAGTTCGCAATAAGGCGGCCCACTCGGGCCACAACTCGGGCTGGAAAGGCGTACGACGCCACACCACCCCCCACGGAAAAAACGACGGCGTACAACGCCACAAGTCCTTTGCCCAGTAGTGAGACAGTTACAGACTAACATTTACTTTAATTTTATGTATTATTTATTTTTATTCATATTTACAAAGGCATTGTTATTCTAGACTGGGTTTGGAGCGTTCAATTAGCTATCCTTGAAAAGAACGTCGTAGCTCGTCATTATTTTTATGAACCCAACGATATTTTATTGCATCTTTGCGAAATTGTTCAGCTGGACAGAGTACCTACACATTTTTATTATTCCTATTAAAATCTTCAGGAGCGGTTACGCACTAGGTACATCCGATCCGGATCCGTGAAAATACGGATATAAAAAACTCTGACCGAATTCGGATATTGCTTTTCGCACTGCATCCGATCCGAATTCGTGTAAATCGAGTCTAAAAATTTCGGACCAATTCGGATATTGCTTAGGTACGCACTAATCCGATCTCTGATCCAAATCCAAGCAATTCAGGGGCCATCTTTGGCATATGTCCGATTTGAATCAGAGGTAATGCGAAAGCGTTCATACAAACAGTACTACGGCTACTTCGATCCGTCAGTATATCTTCCGAATTGGAGACTCACGGATGACGGAGAGAAATCGTATAACGGAGGTCGGATCTAGTGCGTATGGGGTTACCATTTCAAAATTTGAAAAGTCCGGACAAAAACCTGGACATTTGCCAAAAAGTCCGGACATTTCAAAAAATGTCCAGACATTTTAGTCACAAAATGAAGTAATTGATTGTTTTAAATTGAGATGAGACTGATTAACTAGTTGTAAGTAGTTTAATAAATATTGAAAACTGATTTAATACTCGTTTTATTTTTAAGTAATTTAATGCGAAAATCAAACATTTTTTTTTCCATCTAAGCCATAAATCCGGACAAATTAGAAAGCCGGACAAAGTCCGGATGAAAGGCTGAAAGTCCGGACATGTCCGGATAAATCCGGACGGATGGTAACTCTAAGTGCGTAAACTATCATACAAATAGTTCTATGACTACTTCGGAACGTATTTTCACGGATTCGGATCGGATGCAGTGAGTAACCGCTCTAACTATGAAAAGTATGAAAACATTTGGACTCAAACAATTTCGGTGGAACTACAAGAATAAACTCGTCCAACTGTGCGGTAGAATAAAACATGAAAGTAGTATCGTTGAGAAATGTTCCTCCGTTCGGTGCCTAATGAGTTGTATCTTAACTCCGCCGGCGGAGAGCAAGTAGGGTTACCATCCGTCCGGATTTGTCCGGACATGTCCGGACTTCTAGAATTTTGTCCGGACTTTGTCCAGCTCTTTAATTTGTCCGGATTTTTTGGTTTCGATGAAATACGAGTAATAAAACTTACCTTACTTAATATCAAATAAGTCTCTAATCTTTATTCACTTCTCATTCATCTATAAAACCGACTTCAAAGAAATACTAAAAGGAGTAAAATAATTACCATAATATAAAATTAACAGTTTCAGAAGTCGGTGGCTTCTATTTGCTTCAGTGTAGAGTTGCCCTTTCGAACAAAAAAAGATTTTTTCAAATCGGTTCATAAAAAATGACGGAGATATGAGGTAACGAACATAAAAAATAAAAAAAAAACAAAAAAAAAAAAAAAAAAAAATACAACCGAATTGAGAACCTCCTCCTTTTTGAAGTCGATTAAAAAACAAAATATAAATCTTCTTTAACAATCACCATAACGACATCAAACAATAAATCTTCGTATGTTTGCATTTTGTGACTATAATGTCCGGACTTTTATTGAAATCTCAGGCTTTTTGTCAGGATTTTTCAAATTTCTAAATGGTAACCCTAAGAGCAAGTAACTTGTATCAAGCGTAGTTCAGACTACGCTATACTACTCGTATTTCGCTACATAGTAAAGCATATTACGTCATAAGCTATAACTATACAAGGTTAGTCGGAAAGGGGGTACTAATCCGTGGGCCACTTATGTATCACTGATGACCGTTTTAAAGCAAGTGTTAAAATTTCAAATTGATTATTATTTTAGTTTTTTCAAAATTTCTTCATCTCTGCTTTAGTTAGGAATTCAGAAAATGGAGTTTCTAATTGGTGATCCCAAATATAACCTAAAATGTAAACACAGCTGATCATAGCTGGGGATAGATAGATTTTAGCGTATTTTTTATGAAATCTTTGAACAGCTATTTCTGACTGTTGGGGAAAGTTGTAGGACAAAAGTTATTCATTATTACGGGTACTTTAACACCCTTTCCGATTAATATCCCCTTTCCGACTAACCTAGCATGACGTTCACAATATACGCTATATCGCAAGCTGGTCTACTATGTATGGAAAGTTATTTGACATCGATTCGTCGGGCGGCTGACGGAGAATCGTACGATATAGCTCTGATAATCGCTCAAGTTTATCGCGTAAAGCAAGGCAATACTTTATAGCACAGCGTTGTGTGATCGTGTGATCCCCGCAGTCATACAGTTAGGTCAATATAATCATGTAGTTTATAATTAATCATGTATTTGGACACTGGTACCAGTAAAGTTATATATATACCCTAACATGTGACCATCATTGAGCAATCCTGCATTTGTGCTTACCCCTACACAAGTTTCATCAAAATCGGTTCAGTGGTTTAGTCGTGATTAGGTAAGAAACAGTCAGACAGAGTCACTTTCGTATTTATAATATTAGTAAGGATTATAGCATAGTCTGAACTGCGTTTCAAGCTGCACGTTGCTATTATATTTGCCGCAGGCGTTCTTAACGTTCTTATTTAGACAGCGAGCTGTAGAAATGGAGTAGAAATCTTGACTAACTTTTGCATCAGACGGATTCGTTACTTATTTATGTAAGCTTTCACATAAAGAATATTATACAACTAGATACGAGTTGTGCAAGCGAATGCGAGACGTTAAGTTATTCATGCAACGCACGTTGGTACACTTAATATTTACAAGAAAATATTACAGTTTTATGTTTACTAGTATCGCTTGTTGTTAAACCTAAACTTAACAAATGATAATTTTACTTAGCTCTAACTTCTTGCCCATGTAAACAACAGCGATATTCACTTCTGGGCCAAATATTGTATTATGTCCCACGACTGAACACTGTCTCCCAAAATACAAGCTCTGGCTTAGTTTGGAAATCAGTATCAGTAACTTAAGTGTAATACATTAATATACAGGGTGTTAACGAATTCATGTAACTCCCCCAAACCACGTGATCTACTGGTGATAGAGATTAACCCTAAGTGGATTTTTGAAAATAAACGAAGAAAAAATTCAAAAAAAAATCTTGATTTTCTATTTCTGAGTCATTTTAGAGCCTTGAGTTATCTGACTGCAAAGAGCAATATCGCGTTAGTCGTGCCTGCCAGCCGTGGCGCCGTGCTTTCATTAATTTATGCGTGGCATCGAAATATTCACACAAAAAAACATTTTTTTTGCAAAAAAAAAAACTTATTTTTTTACTGAATCCTTATTAGGTGGTTTAGATACGATCGGTAACAACGCCGCATGAAAAAATATTTTTTTTATTTTTAATCAAGCTAAATCCCGTGCGGGGCCTGTCTACATCAGTAGTAGATCACGTGGTTTCAAGGAATTACACGAATTCGTTAACACCCTGTATTGTGCCTACCTTTTACACACACAACCCACTGCGAGTGTATTTTTAGTGACAATAAACCTTTTTGTTTATTTTATTACCTATTTTACCTGCCTTAACGGCAATACACGTGTTTTATTTGTGCACTTCTATGGCACAGTACCTTTCAAATGATATAAGTTTAATTCCCCTCCTTTTATAATAAACTAGCGATCCGCTACAACGTCGCTCGGGTACGATTTATAGATTAAAACCTTCCGGAAGAAATTACCTAAGATGAAAACCGCATCAAAATCCATTGAGTAGTTTAGAAGTAAGCAGACAAAACGAAAAGCGACTTCAATTTATTAAGAGATTAGAGACACTAAAAAAGTACGACAATCTTCGATGTTCATGTATTATTGTTGTTTAATTTTCTTAACATCCTACGCACGTGTAAAGGTTTCCTAAAGTACAAAGGGTGCGCCATGCGCCGTCAAGGTGAAATAAAACCTTTTGAAGTAATATATTGCGTGGAAAAGTGAAGCATTTACAAGGACATGAAAGAAGAAGTTACGAGGGATAAAATTGTGAAACACACCGTTTTATCCTGAGGGTTATATAAACAACATAAGAATAACTTTCGTAAGACACATTCATATTTATGATTAGTTACGGTTTACTCACGTGCATTATTGGGGATTCGCGACCTCGCCCCATGTTCAGCTCATGATTAAGGGCTCCGTTTGGCTCCGAAACTAGTCGGGCAAACCCGAAAAATGCACGTGAGTAAACCGTAACTAATCTTAACGTAAAATTAAGGCGCTTCCCTGAGCGACAGTGGCGCCACTTCAGAAAAAAAGCATTATTTCTGTCAACACAACATTATTGCAATTTCGTACGTACAACATTTTAGTCAAGTGTTGTAGAAATTTTCGAACACAGAATATCAACACTTATCTGGATTCGAAGTTTTAGCGATAAGTACCAAAAACGGCCGTATTTAACATTAATTACAAAAACTTCTAACTTAGGATGTCAAGTGTTGTTTTTTGGTGTACGAAAATTTCTACAACACTTGACTAAAATGTTGTGCGTACGAAATTTCAATATGTTGTGAGTTAACAGAAATAATGTTTTTTTTTCTGAAGTGGCGCTGGGGAAAGCGCCTTAAGAGTGAACTTACCGAACGGAAGAGCTTCAAATTGCTATGCTGATTCTGACCGTAATTATAGGTCTAGCGCATAACTGAGTCAGTGTCTGAGGTAGCTGCGCGGTGCGGGAGGGGTGTGGTGACGCGACGCGAGAGCTCACTGATTCGTCAACTTGTGACAATTGTCACCCTCCCGCACCGCGCAGCTACCTCAGGCACTGACTCAGTTATGCGCTAGACCTGTAGGGCCTTATTACAAAAGATGGTTTAACCAAGACTAAGGTAAACCCAGGTTTAAAATATATCCATCACTTTCTTATGTCATATAACAAAAAGAGACGAGGCTATTTTACAACCTAGGTTTTTCTTAGATCATCTTTTGTAATAAGGTGGGGGTAAGGTTTTTCTCTGGTACAAAGGTAGGTTAATTGGTAATCAAGGGTATTTTTGCAGCCAAGCGTTTTAGAATAACATAAATAATCTGTTCCTGTGATAGTAAGAGAAGTCTTATTATCACATACCTACATAATGAGTTGAAACGTTAAGAGTCATTTCATCAATATAACAAGCTCCTATTGACAACTTTAACCAAACAAAAACTTTAATCAAACCTAGTTTTGCCTAAGTACCTACTAAAATTACACTATAAACTTTTTTTTAAATAAGTCGCTGTATGTCCAGTTTTTTTTATCTAACTATGCCTACATAATGCATATAATAAAATCGTAATGAAGTAAAATCTGTACATTGAATATTTTCCAAAAAAATAAGTGCAAATTGTTGGAAAAACGCTACAATGTCTAAAAGAAAGTTTTTAGAATTTTTGTCTGTCTGTTTGCGCTTCACGCCGAAACTACTGGACAGATTTTGTTGATATTTGGAAAACAAATATGTTGCAGGTCGGGTTAGATTATAAATAGGGTATAAATTATCACGCTATCGTTTAGAAAAATATATTCAAACAAAATAGTTCCTTGAACCTAACTAGATGGCGTTGGCGTCGAATTAGATCGCGCTATGGTTTCGTTACACAAGAAATGATGTTATAGGTGCCGATGTTGCGCACGCAACCCTTACTACGGGGCTGACCTTTGTTGTCTTTCTTGGTTGGTGTGCTTTAATTATTGTTCTCAAAATTTTATTTATCTATCTACATTTAGACTACTACTTAGACTGATGGCAAGATAAAAGAAGATTACTAATCAGGCTCTAGCAGCAGCTGAAGTTGTGTTTATACACTTACATAATTTTATTGCTGAATGCAACTTTCGGAATCTGGATTAGAGAGAAATTAAGGCGTTCACGTTATATTAAAGGTTTGCCAACCGCGTCCAGTGGGAACCTACCTAATGTCCTTTACTGTACTTACCCCAAAATTTTACGATGATCTGTTAAGTATACATACTTATACATTAAAGAAAACTAAGTTACGTGATCGAAGCCGCGGGCACCAGCTAGTTATACATAAAATACTGTTTGTATGGGATTTTTCTGTCAGGAAAAAAGCTATGTAGGACGGAGGACCCGATCTGTGTTACTGTTTACAATAAAATAAAATTATTTATTCTGTAAATTAGATATTTAAAAATGACTTTTACATGTCGGTTTGTTTTTTTATAAAGCTAGATGTGTACCTATATGTTACGGCTAATAGCCGAAGTGCGGCTACACCTAGTTTTAGCCGGGTACAACTAGGTGCAGCCGGCCACATGCGGTTAAACTTAAATCTATCCTACTTATCTTCGGTTAGAACTAGGTGCAGCCGCACACCGATGGTTAAGGGTAACCCCGACACGGATAGGTTAGGTTCGAAGCCCCCGTCATCCCCTTCGTGTTAGGTTACTTTAAACCCTGCAGACAGAAATAGGAGCCCCGCGCAGCGGGGCTCCGTCGACTTAAGCTCCACCTAGTTCTAACCAACTGCTACTGGTTGCACCTAGTTGTACCCGGCTAAAACTAGGTGTAGCAGCACTTCGGCTATTAGCCGTAACATATATACACGGAAGCTAATGGAAATGTTTGATACATAAGTAGGAACCGAAACAAAAATAGTAACATCGTATCATAGCTAAACATTTCCTTGTAGTTACTACAATTACGAACAATGAGGTACTTAATAAGTACCATTAAACAGTTTATAATCCTATAAGGTGCAGCTGCTAGTATTAATGCATCTGCTATCTTTGTTATCGTAATTATCAGTTATCATTAGGTATTGTATTAATTTTCAAGAGCAAGATCAACGTCATTCCTACTCCTTGATGGAAATATTGTAAAATCACTGTTTTAGATAAGATTCGAGTGGAGATTTTGAAGCAAATCTGCCCCCCGATTCAGGACAAGGTCCTAATTCACCTAACTGAAGAAGTTCAGTTGCAGTGCAGTTGCAGTTAAATTTCGATCAAAACAACGCTTTTGCAACACACACAATCGCACAATCGCTTAAGACGTAAAGACTTACGGAGCTGAAACGTGGACAGGACACTCAACGCGGGCCTGGTCAACAAATTTAAGGTTGCTCAGCATACTATGGAGAGAGCGATGCTCGGGGTTTCTCTGGTGGATAGAATTCGCAATGAAGTAATTCGCCAGAGAAATAAAGTCACCGACATTGCGCGTAGAATTAGCACGCTGAAGTGGAAGTGGGCCAGCCATGTCTGCAGACGAACAGATGGTAGATGGAGCAGACACGTGCTAGAGTGGAGACCGCGTTTGGGCAAACGTAGTGTGGGACGCCCTGCGGAACGATGGACCGACGATTTGAAGAAGGTGGCTGGCAGCGGATGGATGCGGGCTGCCCAAGACCGGGATGGTTGGCGATCTCTGGGGGAGGCCTGCGTTCAGCAGTGGACGGCAATAGGCTGATAATCCATAGACAAATGACGTGGAAGCGTCGAGTGGCAAGCTCGTCCGGAAATGCTTAACCGCTTTCTATTATTTTTCTGGTTGACATTTATTTATAAATAATGATAATATTGACTATTTCTACACACGATTATTAGTACACACACACGTAACACAAGATTATAATAAACTACTTATTTATTGCTTTTATTTAGTAGTATTTTAATCATATTTATTGTACGTATGTAATCTATTTATTTATTTGTGTTGTTAATGCCCGTGGCATCACTATGGTCCTATCTGAAAAACAGCGTTGCGACATTTTGTTTTTTTTTAAATGTCGCAGCATTATGCTGAGATAGGAGCCTTTTTTGGCCTCGTGCGGGTAGTTTTTATTTTTTATTGTTTTTTGTTTTTATAAATTGTTTTTGTAACTGCCTGTGTAAGTCCAAAATAAATATTTTTTCTTTCTTTCTGATATGATGATGATGAATGAACGCTTTTCGTTTTCTTTTAATCGGCAATAGCGGTCAGACACGCTCGCGTGAACTTAACTGCAACGTCACTGAAACTTGATCGGCGCGTCATGAAATTACGCCCATTAGCCTGCTGGACCTTTTTGATAAGCACTTGTCAACTGATACGTTTTGTTATCTCTTTCCGTCTACGATTCACGTAGCGTGAGTAAAAGAGATAGCTTATCCAATCGTTTGACAACTGACTAATCTAATCGTTCTGAATCAGGGGGCTGGCTTAATAGTAATCTACCGGGGTAAAGGCATATGGATTATCGAATCCCTCGATCCCCGTCAAAACCCCTCGGAGATTATAACGTGGCAGATTTAGTCGGTAATAGTCCGACATAACGCCTTTCCTAGGACAGAGAGTATAAGTACAACATGAGGACTTCAGTACGTAATAAAAAGTATAGTTACAGTGCACGTACCAGTAACAAATATCATTGTAGATATGATGTTAGACCTGTCAGGATCGGTCTCCGCCATGCAGAGCGCTGGACACAGGATGAACGGGATCGCCACAATCGCACCAATCATCGTCAGGTAATGCTGCAACAAGAAATATTCACCTATTAGGTACTGTTTTTACATAAACACGAGTTTTCAATGGTCTTACAACTGAATTGAATAATCTCGAAAATGTATGAGACTTAAAAAAATTTACAGTATCAATTTGCAATTCACTTAAAGAAAATCGTTATTTTTGTGAATATTTTCCACATGATTACACGTTTTCGCATCGATACAGGGGACCTGCTCTGAAAAATAAACATCGAACTTATAAAATATACGATGAAACTATACTTGGGAACAAATAAATCGAGCCACTTCTATTTTTCACGTAAGTAGATATAATTGTTATTATTTTTGGTACTATGGAACAGATCAATTCTAAACATATATCGCCTAATAGGTTATTTGATAACCTTTACAATGAGGGTAGTTTTTTGTATTTTGAATTATATAATTCATGAAACCAAAACTAATAACTAGGACACGTGAAAAAAGGAGTGGCTCGATTTCTTTGCTCCCAAGTGTATTGTTAAACAACGGACTACTAGGTGTCAAAATGTTTATAATGTCAAATCGCGAAAATCTAATCAAATCACGCTTACGCATGCTATATGCTTTCTCTTACACAGTGGAAATCTGTCACAGATAATGCGGTTAAGTGTATCTAATTAAAATCATTCAGTTTTTTGCGAATTGATCCTGATAAATGTGATTAGTCCCTTAGTTCCGAAGGATTTGGAGGCTAAATTTTAAAGAAAATAACAAACGACAAAGAAACAAAAATAACATTCTCGTTAAATTTTTGAGAAAGAAGCTCCCAACTGTACCAAACTTCATAATCTGACCTAGATCAGGTAATTGCATGACCGACGACGATTAGCCCCCGGCGGTACTCCTGTCCGCTACAAACAGAGAAGACCTATTCTATTATATAACTAAATTGCCAAAAACGCAATCGAAGCGCACTGACCGCATTTTCTTATACAGCTTAACTAGTTAGTCACTTTAAATCCGAAAACCATGAACTCTGTTCATCATTCTGTACAAATTTTACAATGGAACAAACTAAATCTGCGAAAAAAAATCAGCTGTGGCATACCAAATAATCAATGTCACTTAACAAAATGTTTAAACCAGCAGATATTTTTTTCACGAATTCGCTTTTTGTTCCATAGTATAAGTTTTACAGAATGATAAATGATTTTTATAGCTGTAAATAAATCTGTTACAGACATCATCACAAGTCCATTTTTTATGTTTTTTTTAAAGGTACTATTCCGAACTGAGCTGCCAACGGCAACTGCCGACAGCACGTGCCATAGACTACTATTTATACCGTGCAGCGACTGCATGAAGTCGCACCACGCACGACACTCGCCACACCAGCTTCATCTCTATCCGCTGCACGTGCTGTCGCCAGTTGCAGTTGACATCTCGATTCGGAATAGTACCTTAAAACTAGATGGCGCCGGCATTTCCTATCTGACTAGCTCTGAGAAGAAAAGCCGAAACAAAGTCACCTCTGAGTCAAGGTCTCTTTTAAAGTCTAGACATTGTAGTATAAGGACTGTGCGAGTGTAACAACGTAGGGCAACGTCTGGAATGGCCTTCTGAGGAAAGAGCCATAGCAGCTTTGAGCCGACCTGTCGCAACTGACGGTACGCATCCATCAGCCATCTTGTAGCTCAACCTTATTTAATTTTTATTAGAGTAGTTTTCATAGTTTTTGGTTGTAAAGTGGCTAACTAGTCATGTTGTACAGATAACGATCAACCGGCCGTGGTTGAGTTGCGGTTCAATAGCGATTCTAAATAATTTTATTATTAGAATTGCCCTGCTGCTATTAGACGCCCGTTATAAATTTACACATGGACAAGTTCATTAATTGCGTCTAACGAGATTAACAGGAACTCTTGTGGTCATAATCGCAGAAATAGAAATTATTGTCTCTTCAAACGTAGTGCCTAAGAGCCATTACGCACTGTCGACTGGTCGCCGGAGATATTCTCTCGGCGACCAAAACATAAGCATAGTCGCCCTGGCGACTGGCGACCAGTCGACAGAGCGTTAGAGCCATTACGCACTGTCGACTGATCGCCGGAGACTTGGTCGACGGCGACTGTGACTTTCTATAGTTTAAATAGGTGTTTACGCACTTGGTCGCCGGTCGCCCGGGCGACTATGCTTATCAAACTTCAAAACTCATTTATTCAAAATAGACTAGAATTAGTTAGTTCTTTTTGAACGTCAAAATTACATATAAGACATCCCACAAAAGCGCCCACCCTTCATTTTGGCTTTTATGTTTTGGTCGCCGAGAGATCAAGTCTCCGGTGACCAGTCGACAGTGCGTAATGGCTCTAATAGTTTAAGGAACTTATCACAATTATCATCGTAATACAAAAGCTGCACGTTAAACCGTCAGTCCCGGGTGTGATACGAATACCAATGACAGTCGTTACGGGTAGTCAGAAGCCCGAAAGTCTTGTGGAGGAACGAGGTGAGGTGTTCCTCCAACCAAAGGGAGGATCCTCCAACCAGGTGGAGTCTTATGCCTGGCGGGCTACTGCCCAACGGTTGTTTTTTTTTTCTATTGGACTACTGTAGGTTGTCCTAGGGGACCATTTCTACGTAATCGAGCAGTTATTGGCGAGACCTGAAGGGTCTCCAGCCAATGGGGGGGGGGGAGTAAAATACTTAACCTAAGCTAACTACTTGTACTACACTAACATCATGACTACCTGCAACAACAGCACTAAGGGCGACCCCTAGTGGGACTCGGACCTCGGCTTAGGGCATTGCTGGCGGGGACTTAGGGAGGGAGACAGCTTGATGAGGGCTGAATTATCGGTGTGACTGTGGAGTCTGAAGAGACGACCGGCTCTACGTCGGGAGAGCTCGGTGGATCGTGACCGGCGGCGGTGGGACGTCGCGACGGGCCTCGTCGGCGAGGACGGTATGCCGTACGGTGGCGGCCCAACAGTTGATGTTGGGAGGTTGTATATAATTATACTATCTGCGTGTTAAATCTTGATACCGCGATGTAGGAACTGTCAACTATGAGAGTTGTCGTTAATGTCGCTGTAGTCGTCTAAACCACCAGTGTGTTGCGTAGTTCGCATGTGGCGTGGATAGATGCCGCCACTGTCTGACAACCGGTCTAACCGTAGAATTTCAGCTTTGCCCAGTAACTGGGTTGCGGAGGTCTGATGGCAGTCGGTCCGTGTAAAATAATGTTATCAGCCACATCTGGTTAGACTGGAAGCTGGTCGATTTCAACTTAGTTGAGAAAAGGCTAGGCAGAATAATACAAAAACCTATGTTCCTAAATATTATCCAGAGATTAATGAATCTGCGACGCAGTCAGCACAATAGTTAGTTACTCGGTTACAGGCATTTCGTATTAGTCTTGATCCCGCAACGATAAAAGGGCATGACATTTTATTAATTGAGCCTGTAGAGCGATGAGTCGGAAATTCCTGAATTGTACGAATGAAAGACGCATTTAAGTACCTACTTTAGATTTATCAAATAGACTTTCGAATTTAATTTTAGCTTGACGACTAGCAACCGTGAAGGAATAATATCGTGAGGAAACCTGCACACCTAGACTGAGATGGCTACAAAAAGGTGTCGATGGTGTGAACAGTCCACCAACCCGCTCCAGGCCAGCGTGGTGGGCTAAGGCTAAGGCCTAAGGGTAAAGTGGTACAGTAATGGGCTGATTATGTTATGTACGTATTTAACGACAAGTAAAGTTGAAAAGTTATACATAACATCACGCGTAGAATTGTCAAACTTAAGTGGCAGTGTGCGGGGCACATTGCACGCAGAACGGATGGCCGATGGGACCGAAAGGTTCTGGAGTGGCGACCGCGTACCGGAAGACGCAACGTGGGTAGGCCTCCCACAAGGTGGACCGATGATCTGGTGAAGGTCGCGGGAAATCGCTGGATGCGAGAAGCATAGGACCGGTCGATATGGCGATGCTTGGGGAAGGCCTGTGTCCAGTAGTGGACGTCTTTCAGATGAATGATGATGATGATGAACATCACGCGTAGTATTCCTCGACGTGTTGGGCAGAGGTGTATTTATAAGTATACCCTCATTTCGCCGTTATGATTAAGTACCATGTAAAAGGAGGCGAGCCAAGCCATCAACCGGGCACAAATCCAGACTCCGGACCGCTACTGAGAAATTCCTCACGGAAAAAGCCAATAACACTTTGCCCGACCTGAGGATCGAACCCAGGGCCTCACGCTCAGCAGTTGCGCTTGCGACCATCAAACAAAAGAGGCAGTCTCTTAAAAAAATTCTATAGGTACATACATTATACATTCAACAATAATAATACAGTTTCTATGGTTGACTCTTCAAACAACAATGCAAGTACGTACCTGTAAAGCCATGAAGATGCACAGGTACCATGGTGGAATATCATCGATGCCGTATGTGACGTTCCCTTTCCTTTCGCTCTCCTGGTCACCATCACTCCTGGCATCTGGCACCTGTTACAGAAAAGATTGAGCGATAAGCGATTAATTAAATTTTCATAACGCGAATTTGGTCATGGAAATGCTGCTAAGGTAGGTACATCCTAGTAGCTACAGTAGCCACCTTTTTTGGTACCCCAAGTATGTTATCTTCTTCTCACGTGTCAACATGAGCTAAGTATATAAGAATAGCTCAGCCGTGGTGAAAAGATTAGCCAGTCAGCAAGGTTGGTAGCGAGGCTAACTGCCCAGGGTGCGCTGGAGCGTATTAAGAAACCATTATCCAGAACCGGAGCGATCTGTACCACTCAATGCTTTATAATGTAATTTCTCCCGAAACCATTGCG
This sequence comes from Amphipyra tragopoginis, assembly GCA_905220435.1. Classification (NCBI taxonomy): domain Eukaryota; kingdom Metazoa; phylum Arthropoda; class Insecta; order Lepidoptera; family Noctuidae; genus Amphipyra; species Amphipyra tragopoginis. The sequence goes on from HG991994.1 coordinate 28,670,588, forward strand.
TGGTACAGAGCTCGGCAGTTCTGTATTGCACAATGGTTTTGGGCTGAAATAGCCGATAATCTAGCCAAAAACCATTGTGTAGTACAAGATCGACGTATATATATACGTACGTATATGTATATGTACCTATGTGATAATTATGACTTATATGAATGTAAAAAAATCAGGACACTCATTATTGGGTTTAATATTTTAAGGTCGAAGGATCTATACCATATTCATTAAAGCATGAGATAAAATGTCAACTAAGAACTACCCACTTGTTGAAAAATTCCTTTGTTCGGAGGTGTCAATTACAAGAAATACAATGGCGATAATTTTATAGTGGGTAGTATTTTGTTTACATTTTGTCTCAAGCTCCTGTGAATGTGGTATAGATGTGATTGAATAGGTAGTCCTATTTTAGTATGTAAGTATGGAAGACCCACGAAAGTGTGCCTGGTGAAAGTAGTGCTTGCATTATATCATTATCAGGCCTGTGTTCCACGGTTTAAGGCGTGAATTACATAGAAGCGGCGTAAGGTGCAGACGCGGCGCAGGCGCGTCGCTTTCATACATTTTTTGCGAAAAAGATTTCAAGCGGCACGACAAAACGTATGGAAGCGACGCGCCTGCGCCGCGCCTGCACTTTATGCCTTTTCTGTGTAATTCACGCTTAAGAATGAAAACCTCCTACGCGCCGCTACAAACACCGGAGGGAAACACAAAAAAAAACTGAACCGAATTTTAGTGAATGATCGAACCGAAATTTAATAAGAGCGCGAACGGACGGTTTAAAATACGAACTCAATCATATAAAACTAAAATTAATTTTCGTGTTGTGCGTATTTTACTGGGTTTTTGACGTTTCAGGTAGGGTTTCTGTACGCAGCTCTATTTATTATTGTATGCTACTTACTACAAATACAAAATTAGATGCAGAACTCCCCCCTTGCAAATAATTTAAAGGAAACGGGCTATAACCGCCACACAATTCTGTCGCAAACCGTTTTCCTCCTCTCAGCATCCGCAGGCTTTTTAGATAAACATCAGATAGAGATTCCCCGATTTCCTCAACAAATTATTGTACACGTTATCGTTCATGTGCGTAAATCAGTCAGAGTGCAGATTAACTAGATAATCTGCAGATTATCTGGCTGCGTCCGTTAAAGTGCGAAAAAATGTTTCGGTTCTCACATTAACTAGTTAACTGTAAGCTAGCATTAAGTACATAACTTTGTAGAGAAAAATAAATGTTCATATTAAAAAAATTATTAAAAAAATTGAAGATTTTAAATTACCTGAAAGATATGTAGATACCTGCTATTTTAAGTAAAATTTCGAACTTTACGATTATACCCGGTAATCTGCAGATTCCCTAGGTAATGTACATAATTATTAACGTATTCCGCATTCTAATGGTAACATTTCTATATATTTAAGATATAAACTTAGGTTAAATTATGTTTGTACTTTAGTGGAAAATTCTTGTGGATGAGGAATTATTACGATGAACATAAGTCAACACAAGGCAATTAGCAAGTAAGTGTAACAGTGTATAGAACTCATAACAGAGTCAGCTGTGACTCGAGGTCATGATCAATTGCTAGACAAACATAGCTACGTATGTAATGTACATGGTTATTATTATGGACGCACGTGGTACGAGTTACTAAGTTTTAAATGATACTCAATACTTTATTGCATTCCATATAGGCTCGCCGCTCTGGTATATAGCAAATCCGGTGTTTTGCGAGTCTGGTGATTTGCGAATCTGGTATTTAGCGATTCTGGTATTAAGCGTCGCAAGAGACAGACTGTGGATTAATTATGGACCCTGTTGGGCATAGCATATTTTAGTAGGAAAGAGAAATATTGTTGATGGATATTTTGTCATTAGTCATTGTAATTTTAATATTGTAAATGGTCTTCATGGTAATTATAATTCCGTTTAAGTTACATTTTTAAATATTTCTATAAAACAAAAAACATTTAAAAATATAAAAAAATAGTATCCCACCGGCATCGGGAACAGGGTTCAAGCTGCCGGCAGTCAAGGCTCCAGAGAAAGGAACTTCCTCACTATGCTTGCCGTGTCAAGGAGTACTGCTTTCTGTATCAAGCCCTTGATCCAGCCGCCCAACGAGAGCCTCATGAGATGTTGATCGAGACTCTTGGCTTTTAGGCCATTCGCCGTAACGACTATCGGAACAATGACTGCTGAGTCCAGTAATTATAATTTATCATTAAAGTATTATTTTATGTTATAGTAGCTTCTGCATACCTAATAGAAAGACTTTTAACTTATTAATAAAACTATTTTTATTCTCATTTCATAGTACCTACAGTCTTGTGAGATTCGATGGTCAACTGAATTGTTACCTTGTGGGAAATAAAAGAAAGATACAATCAAAAACGACCACAGTTGTATGCCTAACACATCGAAATAAAAATATTAAACTATAAAATATTTCATCTGTCATTGCACTCTGAATGCGTAAACAAATTATAGTTAAACAAAATTAATTAATCTACCTAATCTCTTCAAGTACACAAGCAAATAAACCATGTATTTTTCTGTCATTGACATCAGATATCTCTAGGCACTCTTTGCTCAGGCTAATCTAGAATAATATTACATTTACATAAGATATAATTAATCTTATGAATCACGGCACTTTTCTTTCTATACCTGCAAACCCGCTAAGAACACTGTTTTAATACAGTGAACCTAAGTGGGCCCAGGATGCGTATTAAGAAACCATTGTGGTATCCAGAACCGGAGCGATCTGTACCACTCAATGGTTTATAATGTAATTTCTCCCGAAACCATTGCGTGGCACAGAGCTCGGCAGTTCTGTATTACACAATGGTTTTGGGCTGAAATCGCCGACAATCTAGCCAAAAGCCATTGTTAAGTACAGATCGACGCAATAAAATTATAAGTACATACGAACCACTTTGTGATTATGTAGCACACAATTGAGTACCAACATGTTGATTTTTTTTTAATAGAGATTTGTTATGTTGTTGCAGTTTAGTATTAGTAAAAATTAGGTGTCTATGTTTGTTTGCTGTAAGGCTGTCTATTGTATTTTATGAAATGATTTTATTTTTAATGAAGTGTTTAATAATAGTAGTTTATGAAACTGTTACATAATTGGGGTTATTAAAACACGAGTGTGAGTTTAAAAACCGACCGTAGGCGAGGTTTTTCATAATGTCACACGAGTGTTTTAAAACCTAGAGTGCAGTTTCATACACTACTTTATCTAAACTCATGCAATTTAAATAGAAACCAAACTAAAAACAAAAACAATGTTATGGCGCCCAAACCCAGCAGCCCACCGCATAAGCGTGTGCTTGTGCGCGCTAAATTTATTAGAGATACACGTGAATAAAGCATGTCAATATATTCTCTATCTATTTTTGAGTTCATAACAAGAAATTTACGCTATGAATGTAAATAAAATAAATAGTTACTTACTACCTTAAAGCACTACCTACAGTAGATCTTTTAAATCACTTTTCCACCAGTTAACACAAGACAACTTTTTTTCTGCTAAAATAAAGTCGACGATCTCGAAAGCTCAATGTACTTATTTAAAAACATAAAACATTGCGCTATCCAGAATTCAAGAGATCATTTTATAGCGTCGATCTGTACTCCGCAATGGTTTTTGGCTAGATTATCGGCCATTTCAGCCCAAAATCATTGTGCAATATAAAACTGTCGAGCTCTGTACCACGCAATGGTTTCAAGAGAAATTACATTATAAAGCATTGAGTGATACAAATCGCTCCGGTTCTGAACACCACAATGGTTTCTTAATACGCGCCCTGGATATGTGGGAAACCTCTGTTATTGATAATTACAATGAGGTCCCAACACTTTTGCATTGAAATACCTCTGTTACGTTTTTCTGTTACGTTTTTCGTTCGCTCGCTTCACTCGCTCACTCTAACCCCCCGTCATCCCCTTCGAACCTAACCTATCCGTGTCGGGGTAAGGAAATGTATATTTTCGCGCATTCAGTATTTTTTTCGTCCAAGTTAGTATTTAATGCCGCTCGGTTTAGTATTAAAGTATCTCATTAAGTCTTCCATATATTATTTATTCGCCCGATTAGTAATTCCCCATAAAAAATCTAGGTCTCTTGAAATCCCAGTTAACCAGGTTTCACTGTATTAGTTAATACATACAGCGTGTCCCAGAAAGCAGTGTCAAGCGGAAGTCCAGAGGTAGAACATCCTTTGAGGTACCCAAATCACCCCCATGTATGTTCCGCGATTTTTTGTAGTTTTCGAGTTATGAATGTTTTTCATGTTTTTAATCAAACTCTGACTATAACGACATTTTTGATCATAGTGACGTGAATAGTTGAGATACATGAGTAATTTTTTTTTCTAAATTAGCTGATTAGTGACCCTTTTAAATGCATAAACATTTGTAACCATAGATGTAACGAATGCGTTACAAAAAAATATTGAATTCTCATAAAGTTAAAATCCTGCATCTTTCTTACATCTTTGTGGGTGATTTAAAAATAAATCTCCCTAAACTTTTTTCGTCAGATGTATTTTAAAAACTTACTCATTTTATCAGCTATTTACCCTGTAAATTTCATCGAGCTATCTGTACGACATCACAATGAAAATTTCATTCAAAGCATACAATATCGAATATTCCAGTTGTAAAAGGGTGAATGAAAAATTGATTAAAACTAACTAATAACGTCTTTTTTAGTAACCCTCGACGTAAAAAGAGGGGTGTTACAAGTTTAACGTGTGTGTCTGTGTGTCTGTCTGTGGCACCGTAGCTCCTAAATGGATTTTGATTTAGTTTTTTCTTTTGTTTGAAAGGTGACTTAATCAAGAGTGTTCTTAGCTATGGATTCAAGAAAATTTGTTCAGGCGTTTGAAGATCATCAGCTCTTTTCTAGTTGTTGAAGGGATGTGAGCAACTTCTACTGGTCTGATCGTTTCGAAATTTACTATCCTGTGACTTCAATGATATTGATGACATGTGACAAGAAGGAGGTCATTGCAACTTATCATAAACTTAAAGAATCAATAAGCACACAATACCTCTACTGAAAGTTGGGTATCATGCTGTTTTAGATGATGCTTGAGTATCAGGTCAAGGTTACCATGTTATTGTAATATCATTGAAATCACAGGATAGTAAATTTCTAATCGATCAGACCTGTAGAAGTTGCTCGTATCCCTTCAACAACCAGAAAAGAGCTGATGATCTTCAAACGGCTGAACAAATTTTCTTGAATCCATAGCTAAGAACACTCTTGATTAAGTCACCTTTCAAACAAAAGAAAAAACTAAATCAAAATCCATTTAGGAGCTACGGTGCCACAGACAGACACACAGACACACACGTTAAACTTATAACACCCCTCTTTTTACGTCGAGGGTTACTAAAAAAGACGTTATTAGTTAGTTTTAATCAATTTTTCATTCACCCTTTTACAACTGGAATTTTCGATATTGTATGCTTTGAATGAAATTTTTATTGTGATGTCGTAGAGATAGCTCGATAAAATTTACAGGGTAAATAGCTGATAAAATGAGTAAGTTTTTAAAATACATCTGACGAAAAAAGTTTAGGGAGATTTATTTTTAAATCACCCACAAAGATGTAAGAAAGATGCAGGATTTTAACTTAATGAGAATTCAATATTTTTTTGTAACGCATTCGTTACATCTATAGTTACAAATGTTTATGCATTTAAAAGGGTCACTAATCAGCTAATTTAGAAAAAAAATTACTCATGTATCTCAACTATTCACGTCACTACGATCAAAAATGTCGTTATAGTCAGAGTTTGATTAAAAAACATGAAAAACATTCATAACTCGAAAACTACAAAAAATCGCGGAACATACATGGGGGTGATTTGGGTACCTCAAAGGATGTTCTACCTCTGGACTTCCACTTGACACTACTTTCTGGGACACGCTGTATAAGACTAAATCGTTCACTACATTCTGTTCAACGAAAGATACATTCTGACATAGCGGTAATTTCGTAAATTATAGCACTAAGGCGACTGCTATCAAAAAACGTATACGACATCATCAAAACTCGTAAAATAGATAAAGAAGTTGGTTTTAAAAAAAATATTGATATTCTTTGTATGGTAACGTTTTGTAGGAAGGGTATAACTAACGTGACCATACGTCTCGCTTTGACCGGGACAGTCCCGCTTTTGACCTATGTGTCCCACTGTCCCAAAAAACACGTAAACGCTCCGCTTTGAAAAAAGGCAATCCGTGGAAATGATTTCAATATAAAACGGGCGCGTATTCATAAATTGCATCGGAAAACATTTTGCTAACCAAGTAACATCAACAAGTCACGCCAACATTATCACTTAAACACATTCATTGTATAAACTAAAGCTGATAATTATTTTAAAGCAAATTGCTCTTCCATAAAATATCGGACCAGCCCACGAGAATGCACAAGAAAAGATCCAATTTTTTAGTAAATTTTCTTATTGAATGTGTTTCATTCTTATAAAAAAATATTATTGCAAGCGTCCCGCTCTGAGGGAAAAAATAAAGGTCACGTGAGGTATAACCTATAAAATAATTACATTTACATAAGATATAACGAATCTCATGAATCACTTTAAACCTACTTAACTATCGAAGAACATTTTCTACACCTGCAAACTCACTAAGGACACTGTTTTCTAAGAATAAATTGTTCACTAATTTACATAAAATTCGTACCTTACTGTCAACAATACTGTAGGAACACTCGCACTGAGTCATATCGGTTATAGTTACATAGACTGCAATGTTTTACGGCGAAATAATCGCCATGTGAGTGATTGTTCTAGCCGGCGAATAAAATGCCTTGCTTGCAGTTTAACTGTGAGTGACGCAAACACTGACCAGTTAGGAGGCACGATTATTAATTGCAACGTAGTATTAGAATGCGTGTCAATTTTATTTCCATTCGAAAGGAAGAAATGTTGGATTGGCTGCAAAGCGAGACATCACAACAATTTAAAAAAACTTTTTAACAAAAAATAAAACCGACTATTAAAAAAAGAATAAAATAATTAACATAATAATATTATTAAACTAACAGTTTCAGAAGTCTACGCTGAATCAAATTAAAGGCATTTAGGTTTTTTTTTCTTTTTTTAATCTTTTATTGGCCTTAATTAAAACATAGTTAGACCTACTAAAGACGCTGCTCGTAATCCAATCACATTATGTGTACTGTTCATCATTGAGCAGTTCCATTGTGTATCTTTGAAGGTCTTCAATCTTCACTAAATTTAAATGGGACCATCTCGGGAAAAGCTCTTACAAACAAATAAATAACCATCCAAATTGGTGCATAGATATATGTCGGAGTTACGCCCGTCAAAAAATACAGGCGAACTGAGAACGTCCACTTTTTTGAAGAAGTCGGTTAAAAAATAGGATAAAAAACCTAACATTTAAAAAAATACCTATCTCTTCGTATCGTGAGAGAGACCAACTCTTACGCAAAAGACGATAAGGGATTTCGTCAAGAGGATGGACAGCTATCACCAAGGCGACCGCCAAGCGTGGTGATTATGGCTAATTTCTCCGTCAACCGGTCATTGGGAAGCCCACGCGCTCGCGTGCACCTCTCCTTCATTCCTCTCGCCTTTAATAATCAAAAAACCTACTCCAAGCGGGTTGACGTTGGGCATTAAACTATTGCCGGGAGGACACGGCGTGGCACACGCTGGCAGAGTGTGCCGCTTGGGAGGAGCCGCGTCGTGCCCTCATCTCAGGAGAGCTCGCTGTCGGCCGTGGTCGAGTCCATGGTCGACAGCGAGGAGTCCTGAGACGCGGTGGTGTCCTTCTGCGACACGGCCATGTCGCAAAAGGAGGATGTGGAAAGGTAGAGGGAGATCACCTCCACTCACTCGGCACGCAGCAGATGCACCGTGTGTCGGTGGAGGGCGGACAACGCCCTCTTCCAGCCCCCCTAAATGGATCCAGTGGCGACGGACTTGGGGAAGTCCGTCGCCCCCCACACGTCAGGACCCGAGGCGGCGGTGTGAAGTGTTCCAAGCGAAGGTTGCGGAAGTATCGTAAGTTCCCGCGACCCCCCGCCCTGGTGTGAGATGGAACACCGGGGTGGTTTTAGTCAGTAAGAGTCTGACAGCAGACCCCTCTGCCCATCCCAGGGCGGAGGACATCCATGAGGATTACAACCACGCAAAAAAAAAATGGGCATTAAACTACGCTTGGACGCTGATTGATTGTTCATAATATCAATATCCAAGTGTCGTTGGAGATCCATTCACAGATTGGTGTATTGGCTCCAAGGTATTACATTGGCGGCCAATATCTGACCGCAGTATAATAATAATAATAGGATTTGCTTACCTGGATTTCCATTGTATAAAAATCAAAGAGGGTAATATTTTTGGGAACCATTTTAGTAAATGGCTTTTACAGTATTCAAAAAAAACTTATGATCAACGACTAAATAAACAAACGATTAATGTTTGTAAACAAACACCTAGTTGATACGACACGAACGAATGAATTAGTTCTTAATTAAACTGGCGCGTCTGTCACCATCATCCTATAATAGATTTTGCATAAAGTTGGCGTCGATCTAGATATCTACGATAGCAAGAATCATTATTCTAATAACGACGACAAATAGGTATCTCTGCCAATTTTGTCAGCGGTACTAGAGTGACGGTTACTTGTTACTAGGGTGACCATGACCAACCCTACATGCTCACTTTACAGCGCAGTTAGTGCAGTATAGCGAAGTTCTTTTAGAGAATAGTTGTAATTATTACGAAATATTCAAAACCTTAATTCGTATCTATTTGTAGAAACTATGTGAGTCATCATTAATCATAATTCTAATAAATAGTTTAAAAGGAAATCGCTTTTTATTTTCACTATGAATGTGTATACATTGATACACGTGACGATGCATAATCATAAAATATGAGTATTTAAAATTACAGGTGTTGCGGTAAAGATACGGGACACCGCGTTTACTGTTGAATGTATTTTATTTTTAACTACCTAGCGACCCGCCCTGACTTCGCACGTATACATTTTATAGCTTAAAACTTTCCGCTTGAATCTATCTAGCACTCTATCTATTAAAAAAAACCGCGTAACCGTTGCGTAGTTTTAAAGATCTAAGAATACATAGGGACAGACAGCGGGAAGCGACTTTGTTTTATACTATGTAGTGATTATATCAACGTATAAAAACCAATTTAACATAATGACATGAAAATAATGACTCAAAAGCGGCATGTCCTGTAGAATACAGGATAGCTGGCCACCCTACTTGTTACTACGGTAACAAATATCTAAATAAGCATAGATACTTGAAGTAAGAGAGGAAAGCATTGAAGGACGTCCCCCCACACAGACGGCTTATCTAACCTGTGTTATCTACTTACTACATAAAAGTAGTTTCATTGTTATAAATCCTTCAGAGATCGACAGTCTTTTGTTGTCTGATATGCGAATTATGATCTTTACATTAGTACAACACTGATAACAGGTATCTCAATAACTACTTATACTCTATTCACCCAAAGATGAGTTCTGACATAGCAGTCATTTCGAAAATTGTAGCCGTAAGTAGAGTGCTATCGAAATAACGTAAACGACATCATCAAAACCGTTCTTCTCTCGTGTCAGAACGAGCTATACGAAAATAACTCATGCTGTGGTGAAAAGATTAGCCAGTCAGAAAGGTTGGTAACGGAGCTGACAGCCCAGGGTGCGCCGGATGTACTAGTCGCGCGCAGAAGGTTTGCCGATGACTGCCCCTCCCACTTCACCGACCGCTACCCGCGCTCGTCTGGCCTACCTCCTAATCGTACCGACCATCGACGCGTGACGTCATGAGGCTATCGGCAAACCTTCTCCGCGCGACTTATACTCAAACATCGTCACTCGCGGAAGCTCTTTTCATGCACCCCTCAAAATCATAAACTGCTATAAATGTTTTAGTTTTTTTTTAATATTGGTATTCTTTGTATGGAAACGTTTTGTAGAGAAACGTCAAGACTCACCAAACGGTAAAAGGGTATTCAATTCGAAAATTAACGTCGCGCCCGGTATCGTTTAAAACGGTGATGACAATACAAATTCCCTATTAGCATAATTAGCCCATTACTGTCCCACTGCTGGATAAGGGCCTATTCTCAGGATGAGAAGGGTTTAGGCCTTAGTCCACTACGCAGGCCTGCAAGCTTACCTAACATGTGCCGTCATCGCATTAAATGTAGAGAGACGAGATAATGTATGGTTTATCTCGTTTCGGCACAACATAATGCGACGACATAATTATCTCGCGCTGCGCATGTTAGCCCGGCTGGTGCGGGTTTTGGCGAACTAAACACACCATCGAGCACATTTTTGAATCCTTTCAGTTACGCAAGTTTTCTTACAACGTTTTCCTTCACCATTAACGCAAGTGACAATCAAATTCTGATCCGCACATGAATTTGAAGAGCCACAGGTGGTCAAGAACGAACTCAGACGCTCCTGCATGAAAGTCGAGCGTTCAACAGCTAGGCTATTACCGCACTGGGTGTTCAGAGAGGGGACTGTGTCCGCCCATTTAGTGACCTCAGAGAAGACGGTGGCACAGTGGTGACGTGCTGCCGTGAACAACGAGGTTCAGGGGAAGATCCCTTTACAGTCTCCCCAGGGATTTGCCCTAACTGGCATTGCACAAGGGAGGTTCTGGGGTGGTCTTTTAACCGCCATTTTCAATATCCTATCTATCGGCCGTTTGCCTTACTACAGATAGAAATTTGACAGTACTTCTGTGGCGTTTGTGAACGCACCTTAGAATTATTTATAGTTCGAGAGTTGGCTACATTATAATACGGTAGTCCCTATATTCCCCGGCCACTCGAAACTCTCGAAACTTCCATGTAAACAAAAAACACCCTAGTATTCGCTCGCTAGTTCTCTTTGTCCATGATCACCAGTCTTCCCGCATACCACTTAAGAGCCGGTCGCATTGCGAGTCAAAGAATATTGTCTCCGATACCTACCATATAAAGTTTTATACTTACTCAGTGTTTCAAAATATACACCTAATTATTCGTAACCTGGACTTTCAATACGTCCCAGCCGCCTCACTGCGTAATCAAAGAACAGGGGACAGGCGTTCTCTCGCCTGCCTCCCCAAACTTCTATGGAGCTTATGTCAAATTTCTATCTCTAGTAGGCAAAACCGCCGATAGATAGGTTATTGAAAACGGCCGTAAAAGGACACCTTGCCCCATCCATATGCTGATGGTGACCACCGCGATGGTTTTAGTGAGATAAGAATCCAACATACCCCGATCTTATCCCAGAAGGCTGGACGCCTTTTGAAGGTTCCACCCGGAAACAAAAAGGCTAGTACCTACCGCACCAATTCTATTCAATCTAGTACTTAATACATTAGAATCCTAGGAATAGACAACACTTCACGCCAATATCACGGAGATTAGGCGCAGAATAAGTACTATTTTCACGGATTTATATCCTTAAAAAAATCTGACTCTAAAACTAGACCGCAAATCTCAAATTTATCGCTAGACCTTCAACTCTTTAGCGAGGTATTTACACTTTGAATCCATATCAATAGTCAATACTCATGTGAAAACTACAAGGAAATATAAGCTTTATATTCTCCACCGAAAAGCGAATATCCCTTGTGACGTTATAACAAGGTAAACTGTCGAGGTTTTTGGTACGGAAACATAAGAAATATTGTCATCTGTCTACTTTTCGGCAATCGCGGTGAGCGATGCGGCGCGCGTCTGAAATATTAGATACGGTTCTATTGACAGCTATTACTGAGAATTTGGAAGTAAAATTGGCAATTTATAAACGTACTTATCTATTTTTATTGTCTTTGCATTGTTTTCTTATTGTATTGTAGATAAATTAACCATTTACAGGGCCGGATTCAGAGGTTTGTAAGCAACGAAGTTGAGGCCCGCTGTCTTGATTAAAAAAAAAAGTATCTCGTGATTGAGAACTTTTTTCGCTTTGTCAGAAAGGGTGACATTTATTTTCTTATCAAAAAAAAATCAATAACTCATATTATCAAGGCCCATCTCTTGTGGAAGCCCGAGACTAAGGGACCGGGACGGGTTAAGCTCATCTATCTAAATCGTAGTCGATTATTATAATATCCTCTTTGCATCTATCAGCAAAAAAATCCGAGTAGGTAACGATGACAATAAATGATTGTAATGATTGTTTTTCATACGCAAGTCATCATCAGCCTATCGCAGTCCACTGCTGGACATAGACCTCTTAAAAAAAGGAAGCATGACTTTAAAAACGCAGGGCAGTGCTGACATTTTTTTATTTTTTTTATGTTAGAATATTTAAATATTTATTTTCGACTGACAAAACCCTAAGTGTGCGTCCTGTCCTGAGTGACGGCGCACGGGCGTATTGCGGATTTCGTAGCGGCTTTACCGTGGCTTTACCGTCGATACCTGTCCTTATCCTTAGTGCACGCGAGAGAGTTGACGCGTACGCGCGTCTTTAGTGTTTCGTTTATTTTACTTTGGTTTTAATAATGTCAATATCAAAATTCAAACGTTTCGAACATTTATTTAATGCGCCGTTCATTCCGCCTGCGCGGTGCGCCGTCACTCAGGACGCACACTGAGTGTTTAGCTTATACATGTAACCACTGCCCATCATCTATTTGCCAACCTATCACATCAGAAAACATGTGAACCAAACGAACTGTGGGTTGCGGCAGTGATGGACGATATCCAGAGCCGTAGCTAACTCTGAGGCCCCAGCATCGAGCCTTTTATCTACTTTTTAGGAAGCCTTCAATGCCTGGGGTCCCCAGAGTACTGCCTCGGTCGTAGCTACAGCTATGGCGATATCTACCTCAAGAATCATAAAAAATACGGCCATAACTGTTTCGGTTCGTATATCAACCGTTATGTTTTTATTCCTGTTCCGGGAGCGGATGAATGGATGTTCGGGGGTGCGTATAAATTCTCTTATTCGACATGTAACCGACACTTTAGCCCGACTGCCAGAGCAAAAGAATATTAAATAATACTTACATACCTACATACATATACTCATGCCTGTAATCATAATCACCGAAGGGATAAGCAGAGGTATTCTATTACCGGATTCTGTACGCCTCTTGTATTTAGTCCCATGAGGCGAACCTATTGCTATTTTCCGGGCACAATGATTATAGGGCCAGGTTCATCGCTTGCCCGGCGATGGATGGGTATTAATTGTATTCTTAATCCGTTCCCCATGGACGAATATTACGCATTTAGGGTGCTGTTTCGTCTGCCTCGGTTCTATGTTCGCTGAGGCACGTACCGACTGATTCAATGCTGTACGGCGTAAAAAAGCGGCCTCGCTGCTAAACAGACTCCGTGGCAGCTTCAGCAGCATTCTAAGCGCTATAGCCGGGAGACATGACAGCCCGTTGGTGAGGACACTTGTCACCTGTACATTGTCTGTGTTATTTAAGTACTAACATAGGTCAAGACTGTTGTTACTAACCCAATGGATCTTTGTTATCTGATTAATAAATGAATTGAATGTAACTATTTAATACTTATGCTTATAACTATTATCCAGAGATTGAACCTCGATGTTAGAGCTCCATTTTACTGCATTTTGACAGTAACCTACCTAATCTATCACTACATTCTAATTTCTCAGTAGCAGCCCGGAGTCTGGATTTGTGGCCGGTTGATGGCAATAGGCTCGCCCCCTATTACATGGCACTTAAATGTAACGGCGAAATGAGGGTGAACTATACACCTCTGCCCAAATCTTCGGGGAATGTGCCTCAAGGATGTGATATGTTATGTTATATTTCAGAAATGGTCTGGCCATGGTTTCAATTCAAAACTGTTATCTTACTAAACTAGACCATTATCAGGGCCGTGGCTATAACTAGTAAGGGGCTCCCGGTTTGGTTCATACGGGGCCTCTTTAACTAGCTGCCCCGGAGCCCTAGAGCCTCTGGCCATCTGGCTACGGTCCTGCTAATAATTCATTACAAGATCACATCGCAAGAGCGACGATATGACAGTATAGTATGCAATGCGACGCTTCTTTGCGGAAAATATTGAAGAGATACTTACTCGTAAATTGATTATTATAATAGTTGTTAAAAATAGGTACACTATAAAATAAGTTATAGGTGCTTATCTGTACATATAATAAAACAGTAAAAAAACTGTGTCTGTACATTGAATATATTTTTAAAAAAATGATTGAGGGGGGTTTAGAAAGAGTAATAGAGCAAGAATCCAAAAAAAAAATTCTGTCTGTTTGTCTGTGTGTCTGTTTGTTTGTACACGCTAATCTTCGGAACTACTGGACGGATTTGAATGTTTTTTATTTTGTTGTATAGGTATTAAGTCTGGGCAACATATAGGCTATAATTTATCTTGGAAACTTGAATATCTGATACAGAACCGCAACAGACCAGCTAAACTATACTTACGAGATACAAAAATGGTACCATAGCAAAAATTGTTCCACGTGATGAGCATTTTCTGTTGAGAGAATAAATTTGAAGATCTGGAACACCTGATGTGGAACTCCAAGAGCCCAGCTACACTATAACATATATAGGAATGACGTCTTAGCAAGAGTTGTTTGCTGATGAGCACTCTCTGTTGACGTATAACAATTGAAGATCTGGAACACCTGTTGTGGAATTCCAAGCGCCCAGCTACACTATAACATATATAGGAATGACGTTTTAGCAAAAGTTGTTCAATCTGATGAGCACTCTCTGTTGACGTATAATAATTGAAGATCTGGAACACCTATTGTGGAATTCCAAGCGCCCAGCTACATTATAACATATATAGGAATGACGTTTTATCAAAATTTGTTCAATCTGATGAGCATTCTCTGTTGACTTATAAAAATCGAAGATCTGAAACACCTGTTGTGGAACTCCAAGAGCCCAGCTACAACATAACACATATAGGAATGACGTCTTAGCAAAAGTTGTTCGGTCTGATGGGCATTTCCTGTTGACTTATAAAAATCGAAGATCAGAAACATCTGATGTGGAAATCAAAGCTACCACTAATTTCACTGTATAATTATAAAATAACATAAGCTGGGAGTACCTCCACGCGGTGAAGGAGGTAACAGTTTAGGACTGATTTTCGATGACGATGGTATATCATTGAAAGTTTGACTCTACTGGCCAAAACTTCCATTTATTTTTTTATTTAATCGAATAAATATGCCTTCGGGCTTATGTTATTTGAGTGTTTAATTTCCTTTTATATTTATTTTCGTAACACGGTATCCTACCCGGTAACGCAGGGGAGCAGTCACTTAGATGTTAATTGATCAGGTATCTTCACAATAAAACTATAACCATGCCTAGAAAGATGTCAAATCTTTCCCAATGTTCCAAAGGAGCTAAAAGATTGAGGATCATAAGATCCCAAGAATCTACCGAAGAGCGTCAGGAGAGACTTAATGCTGTTCGAGAATATCAGGCTGCAACTCGCTCCGTGTAAACTTCTTCGGATCGCGAAGCACGCCTGCGTTCTCAGCGTATTTACGCATCTACATTCAGGTCTCTAGAGACCAGTGAAGAATACGATGCACGACTGACCGCTGATCGTGAACGCCATGCATTGTCTCGCGAGTCGGAGACGTTCACGGAAAGAGAATTACGCTTGAGTTCTCAGCGTATATACACATCGACTTCGAGGTCTCTAGAGACAAGTGCGGAACTTGATGCGCGACTGACCGCTGATCGTGGAAGTCATGCATTGTCTCGCGAATCGGAGACGTTCACGGATAGAGAATTACGCTTTAGTTCCAAGCGTACCTACGCATCGACTTCTAGGTCTCTAGATACAAGTGGGGAACGTGATGCCCGCTGATAGTGAACATCACGCATTATCTTGCGAGTCGAAGACGTTCACGGATAGAGAATTGCGCTTGAGTTCCAAGCGTATCTACGCATTGACTTCTAGGTCTCTAGAGACAAGTGGGGAACGTGATGCGCGACTGATCGCTGATCGTGAGCGACATGCATTATCTCGCAAATCGGAAACGTTTACCGATACAGAATCACGCTTGAGTTCTCAGCGTATTCGTACAGATGTACGAATACGCTGAGAGATCAAGCTACTACTAACAGGTCTTTTGAAACGAGTGATGAACGGGATGCGCGACTAACTGCTAATCGAGATTATCATACATTGTCCCGAACACGCACACAACAAAATATTCATAATCAGTTAGAAAGTGAGAGAGAAGGAATTGCTTCAGTACGGCATGAAGAGACAGAAGAAGAGCGCAACGAACGTTTGAATTCTGATCGACTTCGACATTCTCTGAACAGAATGCCGATATCATCTGAAGAATCGGATGTGGACCAGGTAAAGTATAAGAGATATAAAAATGGTGCCATAGCAAAAATTATTCCACGTGAAGAGCATTTTCTGCTGTGAGAATAAATTTGAAAATCTGGAACACCTGTTGCGGAACTCCAAAGCCCAGCGACACTATAACATATATAGGAACGACGTCTTAGCAAAAGTTGTTTAGTCTGATGGGCATTTCCTGTTGACTTACAAAAATGAAAGATCTGGAACGTCTCGAATCGTCTCGCGCATCCCGTTGTTTTCCCGTCCCCGGGCTCTTAGAATTCAACATCAGACGCTTCAAATCTTCGATTTTGACGACCCCGTTGTCGCTGGCATAAGCAACAGGATCCGCGTACGAAGTCGCGGGCAGAAGCTAGTTAATAACATTTATACACAATGGCTATAATTGTATTTTGCAATTAAAATATTTATGAACACCAGGGGCCCAATTCTCCTAAAATAAATCTTGATAAATCACAACCGAACCAAGGCCGAACCGTTCATTCAGACAGTTCTCAATTTCAAAAACTATCAAATTGTTCGACACAAAAAACAAAATCAATCATTTTGAAAGTTTTCGAAAACAAAAACTGACTGACGGTTGTGGTTCGATTGCGTTTGGCAACAATTTATTTTAGGAGAATTGGGCCCCAGTTCTCAATTTCAAAAGCTATCAAATTGTTTGACACAAAAAACAAAATCAATCATTTTGAAAGTTTTCGAAAACAAAAACTGACTGACGGTTGTGGTTCGATTGCGTTTGGCAACCATTTATTTTAGGAGAATTAGGCCCCAATAATAGATTAACTCAATAAAATCGTGATCGTACGCACGACTAAATATATCAATTCCAGCATAAGCTGATCTCGCATTGTATAGGCTATCCGTACAATGAGAGTTCAGCTTATACTGGATATGTATAGCTTGATATATACTGCCGTACGTTATCTAGAAGGCAGCTAAGTGCAAAAGTCTACTTTTGAGTTATAAGCGAAAAAGGTGGGAATCGTTGTCTCTATGAAAGGGAAGTTATTATTATAAAATTGTTAATTGAAATAGGTACAGTATTAATTGCTCTATAATTTTCAGTATATTTCAGTTATCTAACCCTTTCAGTTTTTTCACAAAATTCATTTTTACTTTTTAGTTAAGCATTTTGTAGTTATGTTAAATGAGTAATACGATACTAAAAAGTCGCTAACCATACCTTAGCCGCTTTGTAGCGTAGGAATTATCAACAACTTCCATTATAAATGATTATTATGCATAGTTTTAATCTAAAACTTAGCTTAAAGGCAGTTTTGTGTCTTTGCTGCTTTTTAGAAAATAAATATTTAGTAATTGGTCTTGTCGTGAACTTGGTAAAAAGGCCGTTAAAGTTACTTTATGGCCTATAAGTCTAGTAATACTAATGGTTTTTTTTAAAGAATGCTTGTTATTGTTTTTTAAAAACTATTACTTCTCTAAAAGGCGGTTAAATGAAACTCGCATAAAGTAAACTGCTTTGTAGCGTAGAATTCACGGGGAATTAATTTATTACTTAGAACAAAATTGCGGTTAAGCCGAACCTTTTTTTAAATTAAAGAAATCAAATTTGTGTATTTTTTTTAATTATAATTATTTTGCTTATATACATAAAATATCATTTTCTTCTAAAGAAATACTTAAACAAAATAGCGATTATCGGTAAATTGTTAAAGCACCTTACTTTTAAAAACTTTAATAAATAACTCTTCAATATCAACTTAAAAAATCCATATATATATATGTAACCTGCCCATCCTAACCTACGGTGCTCAGACCAGGGGTGGCAATAACGTCACATTTGGTGAAACGTATTTCGTTTCATATTCGGAATCATAGCTGCAAGTAGACTGCACATCCAGTCGAAACTTAGATAGATAGACAGAATATGCTTTATTGTAAACCATGACAATAGCAATAAACAATAAGAAACAGTGTTATCGCTAATGGCGATATCTTCTAGAAAACCTTTGGTTTGACCAGGAAGATGTGAAAAATAGATGATGGGGACAGTCCATCGTGTACTATGCACAATTTCAATTTAATAAAAATAAATAGGTAAATACCAGAAAAATGTACTACACATACATATAATTATCGAGATCGTAATAATTATCAAATAATATTTGTCTAAAAATATGTCCAGTTGTCACGCAGTTGCACTGACTACATCCTAATTGCCTTCAAGCTGCATTTGGTAGTTGCGTAGTTTACAGTTGCGACTGGGTGTGGAGTGTACTTGCAGTTATGATAACGAATATGAAATAAAATATAATTCACCAAATGTGACGTTATTAGCCCCTCTGGTCGCTCACCGTGTTGCATAATATACCAAAGAGCAATATAATATAATAATAGAGCAGCATTCTAGGCGTAAAAGAACAGACAGAATACGGAACACCATTTTGCGCTACAAAACGGGGGTAATAGATGTAAGCAGAAAGACTACCAGGCTCAAATGGAATCGGGCGGGTCACATCACATCAGTCGCATGCATAACGACCACTGGACACAATGGGTGCCTGAAGATGGACGGCGCCGCTAAAACCAGCCCAGAAAAAGGTGACTAGTTGACCTGAACGCGTACCTCGAGCGCTGGTTTAAGGTGGCGCAGGAAAAGAGTGCCTGGAAGAACTTGTTAGAACACGGGGCAGATAATCATGAATAGCATTCGACAGAGGACAATTACACAAGTTGTGACGGTCGGAGGCGGGAAGAAGTCCTTTCCTTAATCCCCTATCAGGCCACGATAAAAATTAACTCGCTCGCGGACAGTAGATATGTATTCTAAGTATGCGCGGATTTGTTACGTTGGCTGCCCTAAGCCTATGAAATTTTACCTCCCCCTACATTTTGACGCCCCAGGCCCAGGGCATACCTGGCCTATAGGGAAATCCACCACTGATTCTAAGCGGACTTACTAGGCAAGCTTTAGCTAGTTTTATCCAAAATACATAGATATTATGGATTATAGGTATTTTCGGAACCAGATTTACTGCCCGAGAGTGAAACAAACCACCTGAATAGAAATCCTGTCAATTAAGTATTTTACCCAATAATTGGTTAAGTATGATGTTAGCCGAAGTAGCTATGAACTTATTCATTATAATTATTTCACATTAATATTAACTAAAAAATGTATAATTCCTATCCATTACTAACGGACATTGTTCTTTTTTGGCGGGACTATGCTAATCGTGTCACACCTGCACAACCGTTAGGCGAATGCTACTCGCTCAATATTTATCACAATATTTGGATCGCCATCCTGGATGGCTATTTATTGAGCGCTTAAACAATCAATACATTGATCTAATCTCCCAAAAAATATCACAATCCAGGACCCCGATTAAAATATCGTGATAAATATTGAGCGTATAGCATGCCCCTATAGGTTCTTCGCCGACGAGCGTTTGTCTAACGCGAGCGCAGAAAACTGCTTTTTTGTTTAGCAAAGCTAGCCAACTGCCTTTTAGCTTAGAAACTGTCAGAAAAATCAAAAATCATAAAGGGAGTGACTGCTTTTTAGACAAGTTTTTATGTAAATTCGTTAACAGCGAATACTTTTTCAGAAAGCAGCTAACCGTCCATAATTGCCTTTAAGTGTAGTATTTCGGTTAAACTGCCTTTGAGATAAGTAATTATATACTCCTAGCAATATGACAGAATTCATAAAAAATACGTTAAAGTCCATTTACTGCATTTTTGTCTATTTTATTTAAGAACGTCTTTTTAGTTAAGTATAATATCAATGTTTGATATTTGGTGCGGGCAGTTAAAGGTGGTTAACCTCTATTTTGCGTAGTTTTGCTGCTTAGCTGCTGTTTAGCGTATGAAGGCAAGTAAAAATGTGTACTTAACTGCCTTTGTGTTATGTGTAACTTCGCAACTATAACTTTACATCTGTCGATATAAAAACAATTCCAAGACAGGACGATAGAGAATTTTAAACTCTATAAAATGGCATCAAAACCTCAAATTCGACCAACTGTGGCTTAACTGCCTTTTAGTCAACGTACGGCAGTATAGCTGTGTGTACCTATTGTTCATTGTATCCGCAGATATGTACCTACCTAGATTTTTTTGAACATAGTTCCTCACTAGGATTCCTTCTGTATCATTTACAGACACAAATCTTACGGGTACAAACGCCCAGACACGAAACAATTATCTGTAGACCATGCAAATACTTGTTCCGTGCTGGAATTAACCCACGAACCGCGGCACAGAAGTCAAGCACTCGGCTACTGTTACTGCGCTAACCATGCAGTCTAATATATTAGATAACTATCAGCTCTGCTAAATGGCTAATGGATATTTAGTCATTGTCATTAACACCACCATGCTTGGCAAGGATTTGGGATCGCTTAATCTGGCGTTTGTGATGTAACTGCTGCACATCTGATCTGCGTAATATCTAGTCTTCTGCGACACCAATTTAGAGATTTATTTGAAATTGCAATCGAACCACGGCCGTTTAACTTTATAATGGTCGAACGGCTGTTGTCCAACTGCAGTTCGATTGCGTTTCTAAACATATGTGTTAATGAAATTGGCCTCTTGCTTTTGCCGGATAGCACTTGGCAACTGTAGATGATACTTAATTGTTTCAAACTATTCTATAGTATATCGTATCCAGCTCAATATAAATCAAAAATAATAAAAGTATAACTTACCACATGCACGACGCCTTCAAGTCCGATCGGGATGTTTGTTATTGAAATCGTGTGCACCATTTTGTAGCTAAAATTAAAATAAATACAACATTTTAACTATCATTCACAATGATAGCACATGCATCACACAAGGTGGTCGCAATTATTATTCAAATAGATTGGCGATAATTATTATGGTTAAAAATGTATTGTCAATCCACTGAAGCTCACATAGGCGTCTCACAATATTTGTATGGTGAACATAAAAGTCTTGCATGTGTGAGATTTATTTCCGTAAACGCACTCACTGCACTGGAAAAACCGTGGGACAGGGCGATTAATAAAAAATAAAAACATCAACCATTTCAAAAATGGAACCATAAAAAAACATTCGAAAGTTTAAATTAGGCACAGGCATTACGTACCTCCGATTTGTTTTTTTTTTCACAAAACCAAACACCTCACAAGGAAACACTCCTCACAGCCTAAGCCCTAAGTCTATTTGTGTCAATTTAATTTTTGTCATTCTATAATGATAGTTTAGATAACGAACGAGAAACGAGCGCCGATAAACTGTTGAAGAGGCTGACTGATTGTATGGCGGCTCTTTAAGTGACAATTAAATGAGTAAAGTTGAGAGAACCATATATTTATACAGTGGTAAAGTATATTGAATGAGTCTGATTAGCGGTGGATCGCGAACATCGTGTCTGTTATATTTTTGTAGATATTTGTCATCTCAGTAATGTATAGAGATGTATATTTATAAGGGATCTTGCGCTAAGCGTTTATGAAATTAAGGTTGAACGCAGATGAGACACTGATCAACTTAATCTGTTGTCAAATCTCATTTCAACGAATGTAATTAATAAATATATCAGTCTGTAACCCGTCCTACTGCAGGGCAATGGCCTCTTCGCATGCAGAGAAGGAACGAGCATTGATCATCACGCTGGCTGGTGATTTCAGACTAATAAGTCCAGATTTCCTCAAGATGTTTTCCTTCACCGTATGTCAGTGGCGTCTTAGATTAGATAACTAAGAAAGTACATATGACATTGAGTCACATCATACATGCCCGAGTTTGAACCCGCAACCCGGTACTTAACAAACGTATCAAACTCAAAAGGCATTTATTCAAAATAAGACTAGAATTACTTAGCTCTTTTTGAACGTTAAATAACAAAAGACAGTTCACAAAAAAGCCCTCCCTTCACCGCTTCCTAGTGTTTATGCTGAGAAGAAGAAACGGCGCAACAAACTCCCCAGCAACACAGATTTGTCATTCAGGTGAATAAATTAATTGACTCTACGAATGTAGTAAAACGATGGTAATTGCTCGACCAAAATACTAAAAACCAAACAGAGTAAGTACTTGACAGCATATAAGTCAATTTTGGGCTGATCAGTCTTTCAGATACCAGGGGGAAGTTGCTCCAGACTCCAGACAGTTGATCGTTATTTGGTTTTAGCTGCAGCCACCGTCTTGATTAGTGCCGTAGCACGTGGCCATGAGCACCAAGGATCAAATTTTACGCCTCCCAAAAAACACGTTGAAAATTATGGCAGTAGGTAATGATCAGAGGCGGACTTCCCATAAGGCCGACTAGGCCCGGGCCTAGGGCGGCCAAATAAGAGGCGGCGCGGCGGCCAATCGCGGAAAGAAAAGCTTAGCTCAGTATTGGAGTTGAGAAAGGGGCGGCTGGTACTTCACAACCTAGGGCAGATAGTACTACGCGACCTACAGCGGCCAAGATTGCTAGTCCGCCTCTGGTAATGATTTATCTGATATTTGCAGCTCTCAATCTCAAACCTTTTTTTTCTTTTTTTCTGTTGGACTTCTGTAGATGTTCCTTGTGGACCCTTTCACATAAAAAGGGTCCGCAATGGTCTCGCCAATAACTACCCGGTTACGTAAACCGGGCAGTTATTGGCGAGACCTGAAGAGTCTCCCTCCAGCCAATGGTGGGGAAGTAAAATACTTAACCTACGCTAAACTAGTGGTGGGTCGTTGTCTAATTTTCTGAAGACGTTTTCCTGAGGACGAAAACTAGTCGCCGAAACGGTTGTCTTTGAAACTGGTTTGAAGACGGCCGAAAGGATGAAACGTATCAAACGGAACAGAACTAGTATTAACGGATACGTTTCGTCGGCTGAAATAGTTGCGGTTACTTACAAGTTGTAAGTTACAACTAGTAGGTACGTGTAACGGAACGAAGATTCGCGACGTTAAGAGTGCTTCGACTGAATCATTGCATTCTCGACTGTATTTTCTTAATCTTAAGTAAAAAATCGTATCACACTATTCGAAGACTGGTTTGCGCAACGAAGACTGTTTTGACTCAGGACGTAAAACGGTCCTATCATCGCAGAACACGAAACCGTCTTTGGAACGCCCACCACTAAAGCTACTTATACTACACTAACATCATGACTACCTGCAACAACGGCACTAAGGGCGACCCCTAGTGGGACTCGGACCTTGGCTTAGAGCGTTGCTGGCCGGAGCTTGGGGAGGGAGACAGCTTAAAGAGGGCTGAATTATCGGTGTGACTGAGAATCTCCAACCATATTTCATTTGCATTTAAATCAACATCATATTTTAATGCGAGATCTACTGCATATTTTTTCAGTTAAATATGTATTGAGCGGCCTAATTTGCGGAATATTCCGGTCTTTCCCCCTGACCTGTCGTCACCTTCGGGGGACAATCAGGAATAAAAAATCAATCTGTTCCCCTGTCACCAAGACGAACGGACAAATCGAACGAATTATTTCTGGTCTGTCCCCTGCTGTTTTTTAGGGGGACAAATAGAAATAAAAAGTTTCGACCTGTCCCCCTGTTACCGACGAGGGGACAGATCAGGGGGACAGATAGGAATATTGCAATTTGCGCCCTTCCTAGGGACTGCGACACTGGCAGCCACCTCTAGACTCGACACTAGTCTTGATCACTCGAGCGAACGTTGTGTCTTGAGTTATTTAAGTGTCTCGAGGGACATCTTTGTCTCCAGGCCACTTAGTGGCCTGTGTGCGGTTAACATGAAACTTCAGAACATTTATTTCATATCACCATTAATGCCTGCATTCCATGAACCTCTTTATGGAAGGGTATGAAGAGTATCTCGGGTATGCCGAGGTGTACACTTTAATGAACATTAGGCACATGAATAAGAATACCATAAAATCAATTTACAATCCTCTTTTTATTATAGACTCCATAGAAATAAAATGAAAACATTACATAGTAACATATATAATTTTCAAATTCGTAAAAGTACAGATATCACTACAATGGTCGGACACGTCATCCTCGCATTTCATAATTTCCGTACAACAACAAATTAAAATTAATAAGTATCAGATCTACTAATTTAGTTAAATTTATAATTTTATTCTAAATTAGCTTAATTTACACTTAGTAAATAGAATTTTCGCGCATCCTAACCGTAACCGTTCAAGTGTATGGCGGGTAAAAGAGATTAGTTAGTATCGAGGACTGCAGTTACCTAACTCCAGCATAATAGGCATGTTGACAGCATCAATAAATTGCGAATCTAATTAGTCCGCCAGTTGGAGTTTTGAAAAATAATGGACACGTATTTTTTCTTTTGTTAAATCTATGAATATTTGGAAAGATAAAACGCATCAAAACTCGAGAGTGGGGGCTTGTGACGTCAGAAGCAAGTAAAAAAATTGTACTTGCTTGAGACGTTTCGCCAATTTTAAAAGTGTCGTATCTTCTTCAATTTTGGTTTACGTAACAAAAGAAAAAATACGGGTCAAATATTTTTTGATAATCTAACTGACGGACTAGTTAGATTTTTTCAGAGAAATACCCTATTTTAGCGAGTGCATGAGTGGCCATATCTGTCATGGTGTGACAGATCGTTTCTTATGCTTAAAAGTTTTAAAAGCACACAATATCGATAAACAAAAGGAGATTTTTTTATATTATTATTTACTTTGGTCGCGTTTAACCCTAATTACAGCCGATGGTAAGTACAAACAGGGTCTAAGATAGAGCACACGAATCCAAGTAACGGAAATAAGAGGGATTCCCCTCCCTTTGGCTCTCACATACACACGACGGCACACGGTAAACTGCTAGGCGCCGTACTTTAATGTGAGGGTGGTAGCTAGCCAGGCGGACCGTATAGATCCTACCACAAATTGAAAAAAATATAGGAAAAAGAAAAAAAAATGCCTTTTAATGTACTCGACTTTACCATTAGTCACTTGGCCACCCTTCGCTATTCATTACAGATTCCGTTCTGGCCTTGCAATCCCAAAATCTAAAGGTTCCCACTCGTATATTAGAAATGGTTCCGGTTAGGACACTTTCTTAATCTATCATTAGAGCTTAGAGCTTACTTAATAGTAGAGCCTTACATTCTACAGAGCTCACAAGTCTTTGATTCTTTCTCCTTTCCAGATGTGTGAATTGATTTTTTAATAACTATTATGGTGCGTACAGATTAAGTGACATGTTGTGTAACTTGTGTTTTATAACACGTCCACAATATGTAACATTGTTTTACAACATTGCAACTTATAACAATACTGTACACATTAGAATAACATTGCAATATAACCATGTTATATAACATTGTCGTTGCTTGTCTTTCAGTTCGCTCTCTAGTGACCACCTTTTATAATCACGCGGGCCCGCCGCCGACACGCCCCGCGTTTGGTGTGTCGAACGCTTTATGAGACAACAGCTAATGTTAAGTTTTCATCTACTCTGCATTTCATGGTTTTAAACAAAACTTATCTCATTGGCTCTGCAGAAATGAGCACAAAAAATGGAAGTTCCACTAGACATACATTATAAAATAAAACTTAAAAAATATATAATTTTATTTCTTTAGCCTTCTGATAGAAGTTTGGATAGTCACATACGTTTTAAGACAACTTCACAGTGTAATCATTATATTAATGAGAGAACATCGAAAATTGTTGTACTTTTTTTGTATTTGTTATAAAACGAGGGGAATCTTCTCGATCATTGGTCTGGGGCCCAATTCTCCTAAAATAAATTGTTGCCAAACGCAATCGAACCACAACCGTCAGTCAGTTTTTGTTTTCGAAAACTTTCAAAATGATTAATTTTGTTTTTTGTGTCAAACAATTTGATAGCTTTTGAAATTGAGAACTGTCTGAATGAACGGTTCGGTCTTGGTTCGGTTGTGATTTATCAAGATTTATTTTAGGTGAATTAGGCCCCTGATGTATTAGCCTTACACCCGGGCCACATTGGCGTGATTCGACTAATGTACACGTTGTCACGACTACAAACCGAATGTTTTTGTGAGTGTGGCCCAAACATTAGTCTTTTGTGAATTTAGGAATAGACCTTAAAATGCACGCGCGCTGGGCTCTCAATTGAAACTTAGTTTCTCTAATTTTCACAGACTTTATCACATTTACGTAACTTCTATAAAATTTAACTGCTAGAAGTTTCGTCTTACAAATACTATAAATTAAAACAATCACATTCCAAAACGATAACTAGATAGATCACAGTGTTTCATACTGAGCCATCTTGCATAAATACAATTATAATAAATAAATAAATGTGTTCCATCTCAATATGAACAATTTCATGGAGTAACGTTAACATTTCTTGGAATTTCATAACTTTAAAGCGATAAACATACAAGCAAGTTTTGTAGCACAAGCTGCACAAGTTGACTTCTGCAACCGACTTTCAAAGTTTAAACACACCTAGGTACGTACGGCTACATATTTATTCATTTAATACTTCAATGCACAATGGTGGTACATAAGGCGGACTTAATGCCACAAGGCATTCTCTACCAGTCAACCTTTGGGTCAAAGAGAACAGCATCGAAAAGAGGTACAAAAATAAAAATAAAAAAAGAATATTTGCGACTTCATTAACTATACATAACACACCAATTAAAAATATAGGACATAGATAATAAAATAATATGTAAATAAATACATAAATATGTACATAAATATATATATAAATAAATACGATATTATTATGTATGAACATTAGTATAATTATGACGAAAACTGTTAATGTCAAACTAGGGAGGCAGCGAATTCAGGTAGTAAGTATTCCCGGACTTTGCGTTTAAACAGAATTTTGTTGGGAGCCTTTTTAATATCCAGGGGAAGCACATTCCAGAGTTTACACATATATACTTAAAGCTATAATTTTCAGTATGTACTGATCTCGCATTGTATAGTGTTTCCGTACAATGAGAGGTCAGCTTATACTGGGCATTTATAGCTTGATTACATTTTTTAGAACTAAGCGAGCATTTGCCTGCAATTTCGCTATAAAACTTGTTATTGGATTTGGCGCATGACCAATAAGGGTCCTATAGCTATGTCTACACCCGTGCGCTTTCATGTTCATCTTGTGTTTTCAACTTTCAATTCCTCTTGCGTCAAGCGCATGCAATATTGATTGCCATAAGACGCATGCAGCATAACGTCTACACCGGTGCGCCTCGGTCAGTCGTCAGTCGACATACAATAGACAGATTAGCGTGCGCTAGGGGCATGCGCTGACGTATATTAAGGGCGCTTCACGCATACCTCAGACGAAGACGCAAGATGAACATGAAATCGCACGAGTGTAGACATAGCTATACGACGTATTTAGAGTTCCAATTGGACTGGTTGTGTTCCAACTGGAAACTATCGCTGCGACACAGGGTAAGAGGGACATTCTACGGAAAACCTTAACAAAAATTAAGAACATCATTCCAAACTTAAGAATGTAGACGCTTAAAACTCCAATTACAGTACGCGTTAAATAAATTTGTCGCTCTGAAAACAGGCTTTGAGCGTTCTGTTCCTCACTTCAGAGGGACAGTTATCTTACGCGTACTGCACGATTTTTGAAACCCCAAACTATACCGCTGGCAGTGGTATATTTATGATTAGTTATGGTTTACTCACGTGACTCATGTGACTCGCGACCTCGCCGCGTGTTCAGCTCATGATTAAGTGCTCCGTTTGGGTCCGAAACTAGTCGGGCAATCCCGAAAAATGCACGTGAGTAAACCGTAACTAATCATAAATATGAATGTGTCTCACGAAAGTGATACATACAAAAAAGGCAATATACAAGGTTAGTCAGAAAGGGGGTACTAATCCGAAAGGGGGTTACAGTACCCATGATAATGAGTAACTTTCGTTCTACAACTTTTTTCAAAAGTCAATAGTTTAAGAGAAATAGGTGACCAAAGGTCTCAAAAAAAAGGTCTAAAATCTACCTATCCAGAATTATGATCAGCTGTGTTTACATTTTAGGTCATACTTGGGGTCATTAATTAGAAGCACCATTTTCTGAATTTGTGACTAAAACAGGGATGAAGAATTTTTGAAAAAACTAAACGAAACATGATTTCGCATTGAAAAATTTTTTACCGAATTTTGAAATTTTAACACTTGCTTTAAGACAGTCATCAGTGATACTTTAAGTGGGCTGCGGATTAGTACCCCCTTTCCGACTAACCTTGTATAAAGATAGTTTCAATCAAAAAACAAGCAACTTTTAGCATACACTAAACCTAAAATGTGCCGTGTGGTGCCGGACGTAAACAATAGCACTGCCCTATCTCTTCCCGTGGGTGTCGTAAAAGGCGACTAAGGGATTCACTAGAGGATGGGCAGCAGCGTTCTCGGAGTATTTTAACAACCATACTGCGATCGCCAACCCGCCTGCCAAGCGTGGCGATTATAGCAAACTCCCTCAACATGGATAGTGGCGATGCTTGGGGGAGGCCTATGTCCAGCAGTGGACGTCTTTCGGCTGACCTCGGCTACACCTCTGCCCAACCCGTCGGAGAATACAGGCGTGATGCTATGTTATGTTTAAAAAAACATATTCAGGAAATTCTGAAGAACATTTTTGGGATGTCTAAGTTTTTGTGTATGCTAAAAATAACGATGTATAAAGGTTACAATTGTTTACAATACGTATTTTTTTTGTACAAATATTGTCCAAAAAAACACACTGATTTAACAACCTGTACATCCACAAAATGTCTACGTAAACATAGTCGAATCCTCTTCAAAAATGTATCCATGTTTAGATGCGATATTACATACAACGCAGCTTCTCGACAATTCATGTCTATGTTCTGGCAAGCTGACTTTGTCGAAACCTGAAGTTGAAAAACATTTATTATTTTAATTAAGCCTAAGGGTGAATATTATACAAGGTTAGTCAAAAAGGGGGTACTAATCCGAAAGGCTGTTAAAGTATCTATAATAATGAATAACTTTTGTTCTACCGCTTTCCCCAAAAGTCAATAGTTTAAGAGAAAAAGCTGTTTAAAGATTTCATAAAAATATGCTAAAATCTATCTATCCTCAGCTATGATCAGCTGTGTTTACATTTTATGTCATATTTGGGGCCACTGATTAGAAGCTCTATTTTTAACCGACTTCAAAAAGAAGGAGGTTTTCAATTTTTCCGAATGTTTTTTTTTACAGCAGGGATGAAGAATTTTTGAAAAAATTAAAATCATTTTGCTCGGAAATAAAATTTATCGAATTTAGAAATTTTAACACTTGCTTTAAAGCAGTCATCAGTGATACCTTAGGGGTCAAAATACACGTCCGGAGCCGGATCCGACTATCTGATCGGATTCATGAAATACACATACGATTCTCGTGTCCGATTTTTTCTGGACGACGACGACGCCCGGACGATGCTTACGATTCTGACATCCGATCCGATAGTCTGATCGTATGTATAATTCATATTCAAACAAATGTATGACGCGGAGGCCTGCAGATAGCCTGATCAGACTATCGGAACCGACTATCGGAGGCAAATATCGGACGTGTATTTGGGCTCTAAGTGGCCCGCGAATTAATACCTCCTTTCTGATTAACCTTGTTTATGTATAAACAGGAATAAACAAAGCCAAACTAAAAATAAAATGCAAATTAATTTACCACATGCAAAGCTTGCGAGAGATTCAGTCTCACCATTTTCTCGAGGACTGACCCCTTGTGCCTGTCGTTTTCTGAAAATAAAAACAATAAAATAAAATGAGTTAAGACATACGCCATTTATTTTAACAACAAACAAAAGTGGGCGACCAAAACACTATATTTTTATAACCATTTCTCAGGGACTAGTTCTAACAGGCACCCGAGGTGCGCGTGCGCCAAAGGTACGCTGCATTTCAGGCGCTTATTAAAATTGTATGAGTTTCTATGCAACGGATTCCATCAAGCGCGCGAGACGTACGTAGAGCGCGCGTCATTCGCGCGTATGGAGCAGCGTGAGATGATGGCACTTCACATGGCTATTTGTATTTGCGTACTTGGCATATTTGACAAACAATTACCATGTGTAAACAGCAGTGGCGTAGGGTGAATTTTCTTAAAAGGGAAGCCGGACCAAAAAAATGCTTAAATTGCTCAAGTGTGATGCGTGAATTCCAGTAACTACTCGTTTCGAAAGGGAAGCCGATAGGAATCGAGTTGTATGGAGCCTTCGCCACTGGTAAACAGTACATTTGACAAAATATTGGCCTTATTTGTCTATTTGAAAAATATGGCCAATACCAAATACGCGTTTCCGTGCGCTTTCGGTTCCTCGACGCACATCAAAGGGATTAAATATGCAAATACGCAAATACCTAAACCGTCTACACAATGGCCATATTCAGAGAAGCGCACGCGCCGTCGACCTGTACGAATATGCACTATTTTGTGTCTGTGTTGAGAGCTCGAACTGGAACAACTATTGAAAATGAATTGGGACAACGAAACAGTGTTAAAATTCCTGGAATTGTACCAAATTAATTCGTATATATGGGACCCCCAGCATGAATGACGATAAACACATTGCCTTCTGCTGCCAAATGTTTGTGTGTTTGTTATTTGGCTGCCATGTGTGGATGGTCGTATTTACCTGTATTTGCATGTTTGCGTGTACGTCGTATATTTTTTGAAATACAACAAACACCCAATAGCGAAGACAAATAGCCAAGTATAGTGCCACTAAGAGACATGTATATTTATGATTAATTACGGTTTACTCACTTGCATTTTTCGGGATGATTTGATTCGCGACCTCGCCGCGTATTTAGCTCATGATTTCGTTTGGGTCGTGAATAAACCGTAACTAATCATAAATATATTCTAACTTTCTGAGTGCCTGCGTTATAACTAATGTTTGATAAACTTACTTCTTAGCCTCAATTTCCTTCATTTGTCGTTCAGCTCTTGACCAAATGTCTTCTTCATGTTGTTTTTTTAACTTGCCCTTTCCCAAGTATTTCTTGTAACACTCATTTGCAAGTTTAGTAGGAGTATATTTACTGTTTTTCTCTGGGGCTACAAATGAAATGGAAACCAAATTATTTTTTTTGACTTGACCGCATGTGCTAACCACCACAAAAACTATTATCAAGAAATAAATTAAGTTTGTCAGAAAATAACGAATTGACTTCTATAATAAATACATTTGGACACCAAAATGGTAGAAAGTTAATATTATTAGGTGCCAAGCTGACAAATTTAAATGCAAAATAACGTACATGCAAAGCTTGCAGACTCCATCTCACCAAACTCTTGAGTAGTGATAAACCTCTCTCGTTCTCTGTAATAGAAACAATGTTCAATTATTGACAATTATGTAAATTAACGAAGATCAGTCGAAAAAAAAGTTTTTACATACACTCGGGAGAATGAATCCGGGGCACCAACATACCTTATTAATATCTCGAAAACTTTAGAAAACAAAAGACGACACGTTTGGTGTAGTGGCTGAGCGATTGGCGTCTGCGCTACGGGTCGTGCGTTCGATTCCCACACGGAACAAAAATTTGTATGGCCTACAGATAGTTGTTTCGGGTCTGGGTGTTTGTGTATGTGAGATTTGTGTCTGTAAACGCACCCACGATACAAGAGAAATCCTAGTGTGGAGCAAAATTTAAAAGCAAACCAGCTAAGAATGCTTATTCAAATAATAAGTATTTTATAGACTATTCAAGAAGTTTTATTCATATTATTTGAGTACTATCAAATAGTCTATAAAATATTTTTTAGTTGAATAAGCTATCATTCATAGTTTCCAAGATATTAAGTAAAAAAAAAAGTTTATTATACAAACTTAGTAAGCGTTAAATGGAATTTTAAGAAGTAAGTGATAGATAACTGTTAATACTGTACACTGAGCATATGAAGACTTTAATCACCACTTCGTTCATTCAGCCTTTGAATTTCACCAAATGCAAAACATATTCAAATTGCTGACTATATTGTATCATATACAACTTGAATGTACTTACTTTCTGACATCAATCTCCTTCAACTGCCGTTCAGTTTTTGCCCAAATATCTTTTTCAAAGTTACTTCTTAGCTGGCTCTGTTCAAGGTATTTACTGTAATACTCATTTGCAAGTGTTGTAGGAATATACTGATTTTGTTTCCTTGGAGATAATGTTTGTAACGGTGAAACAGTTTCACTCTTTACTTCGCTTTTTCGTTTAAACATGGTAGGAATAACATCTTTGGGTACAGGGCGTCTGGCTGCCAGTTCAGCGTCTTGTGCTGCTTTTATTGAAGAGATAGCTACGTTTCTTTTAATTTTGGCCTTTTCTTTTTGTGGCACAAACTCTGGGGTAAGCGGGTCCATATCGCTTTTGTTATCATTCTCTGCGTCTTTTTTATTCCTCACCTGAAAGAGTAGGAGAGAAACTGAAAACTAGTTTTTTTTTTCTTTTGGACTGCTGTAGTCTGTAGATGGTCCTAGGGTACCGTTTCTACGTAACCGGGCAGTCATTGGCGAGACCTGAAGGGTCTCCAGGCAATAGGGGGGAAGTAAAATACTTAACCCAAGCTAACTAGGTACTTGTACTACACTAACATCATGACTACCTGCAACAACAGCACTAAGGGCGACCCCTAGTGGGACTCGGACTTCGGCTTAGGGCGTTGCTGGTGGGGACTTAGGGGGGGGGGGGGGGGGGGGGACAGCTTGATGAGGGCTGAATTATCGGTGTGACTGTGAAAACTTATTTTATGGCCATGGCTCTTTAACAATTATCTCTTAGTTATGGGAGTTACAGAAAGCCTTCTATGGAGGACGAAACGGCGGCTCCTAATGAACTGCCGTGTGGTTACCACATTATGCACAGACCGTACGAAGCGTTTCATACGAATATCGACCTTATTCCGGTACAAATAATGTTCATATTCGTATAAGTGAGTGTGAAATAAGCGTTTGATACAAATTTATACATTATTTGTATAAAAATAAGGTTTATACTCATGAGAAACGCTTACTTAGCAGTCTGAGTGTGGTCTGAGATTATCGCCCTAAGTACTTCGGTAACCATGAGATTGTCAGTAACATTAAATAGTTGGTGGTCTTTCTCGAACAGTTAATTAATACATAGTTCAATTTCTATTGCAACTTTTTCTATAGTTTTTGTCATACTTAAATCAACTTAGTTCACTTGTAATTAAAGTTGATATTTGTATTAATTACAACATAATGTCGTTAATATTTTCATTCGCTTACATTATTAGTGTGGATTCTTATTTTGGGCTTAGAATTTTCATGTTTTCAGAACACAAAACATACCATGTTAAGCATTTCTTGAATAAGTTCCAAATCTGGGCCTGCATGCTGTCCAACTCCTCCAGATTCGTAATATGACTCCTCTTCTATATCTAGGAAACAAGATAATACTTATTCACTATAATGAAGTGAAGGAAACCTAACTGGGGTATTCTTAAAGGCATGAATCTTGATCTTAGACCGTGATCCGTTAAAAACACCATAAGCTGCGTTCGGCATGACGCTGCACGCGGCCGATGAATACAAGTTATTATACAAATGGACTAGTGACCTCTCAATCACCGTAATTATAGACACAATAGATAAACAATAGCGGTGTCGTCCTCGGACGACACGCGGGACGCAACCGGTAAGCTGCGTATCCATTTGAGGCAGCCTCGGGCCGAGCGACCGCCTCGGCCCGAGGCAGATCTAGTGGAGACTAGTGATGGGCGTTGCAAAGACGAGCCGTTTTCAAAGACCGTTTCGTGTTCTGCGACGATAGGACCGTTTCGTGTTCTGCGACGATAGGACCGTTTCGTGTTCTGCGACGATAGGACCGTTTCGTGTTCTGCGACGATAGGACCGTTTTACGTTCTGAGTCAAAACAGTCTTCGTTGCACAAAACAGTCTTCGAATGGTGTGATGCGATATTTTACTTACGATTAAGAAAATACAGTCGAGAATGCAATGATTCACTTCAAGGACTCGTCTCGTGGCGAATCTGCGTTCCATTCGTTCGTAAAACAGTTCTCTAATAATATAATGAAAATTAAACTTTATTTCAACGATATAGTCGATAATCTTTTCGACCTTGTTATGGACGTTGTCGTTCGCAACGCGTACGTACTTTGTAAGTAACCGCAATCATTTCATTCGACGAAACGTATCCGTTTTGTTACGTTTGTGTTTTGGATGCCTTCAAACCAGTTGCAACGACAACCGTTTCGGCGACTAGTTTTCGTCTTCAGGAAAACGGCTGCGTTTCGTCTTCCAAAAAATTTACATCGACGCACCACTACTCGTAGTGGAGACCATGCCGTGAGTCGAGGCTTGCCGCGACACGAATCGAAGCGGCGGCCGCGCAGCGAGCCAAATGATGTCGGTAAATGGCCAATATGGCCATGCTCAAAGACGCCTTAGTGTGAGCCGTGCATTGAGTGGAGACGGTTTTACGTATGCTCGGTACGCGGCGAAATGGATAAAGATAAATGTATTGAATTAATTAAGTTATACGAAAACCACTAGTATCTCCTACACCTTCAAAATTCATATCTGACAACAGTTGTTGTGTATGAGCATTTCTCTGACGATATATTTTCTTAATCCACCATCGATGTTTTCGTTTCTGGCGTTGTTTCCTTTTGTAGCGACTAATTACTATTAATGCTGCAGCGACTTTACGTGCGTCAACCATGGTGGGTAATGAGAAACTGAGAGAACCGTGGCTCGGACCGAGGCCTGCTGCCTCGTTGCTCTATTTTGTGCCTCAAGTGGAGACGGGTGAACTTTCCGCAGCCCGCGGCACGCTCACGATGAGGCAGCTTGGCACGAGGCTGCGCAAGTGGATACGCGGCTTAATAGCGATCACTCTCACACGCCGCGCCGGCGCCGCGTCAAGCGACAGGCGTTTGAGAAAGAGCACTTCGTTATTTTCGAGTTTCCATAAAGAAAATGTTACTTCATAAATCTTAACAATTAAATTGGTTTTTAAAAAAAAGTACTCATTTTTTTTCATTTATGTTTAGTTACGGTTTACTTACTCACATGCATTTTTCGGGATTGCCTGACTAGTTTCGGACCCAAACGGAGCCCTTAATCATGAGCTGGATATGCGGCGAGGTCGCGAGTCGAACTAGTAGGACAATCCCGAAAAATGCATGTGAGTCAACCGTAACTATGAATGTGTCTCACTAAAGTTACAACACAAAAAACTTATTTTTTTCTCTGCTTTCTTGAACTTCTTGACTTACTTACTTCCTTGAATATTATTCATTATGAAAATCATTTCTCAGTGTAGTAGATCAGACTGGCAACATACCGTCTTCATCAATGCTCAGTGGAGGAGGTCCTTTATCACTAAATATCTCCAAGGTTGCTGGGACCATGAATCCTTGTGCCACTGACAGATCTTGTAATATATCTTTCAGGCTTGTCCACTCAGACATTGTTAACTTTTACACTTAACTCTATAACAATAAAGTTCAAATTAACTACCCAAAAAGAACATTTTTAATGGGATTGAAAAATACTTTAAAATTAATGAAAATAACAACAAAATGTGGGTAAGGCACACTTCAAAATTATTTTTGAAGTGCTTTCAACTACAAAATTTGCACTGTAATCAGTCAAAAACCATTTGATTCTGAACACACCCATTAGATGAATAGTGGAAAGTGGCAAGGCATCAGACAAATCAGTTTCTGGCACTCACCGGCCATTGGTACGGCACTGTTTGCCTCATGCGTTGAGTGGTCACAGTTCTAACATAAACTAACCTACCTTTCAGGGGGCTTACTATGACCTCTTAAAGCAGGACAGAAGTTGCCTGGAAGTTGAACTGCCCTGCTTTATTGTACTATGACATCAACGTAGCAGGCCTGCTACATTGATGTTTACGAAATACGTTCACCTTTTTTTTTGTATATACTTTTCGTAACATGAACAAGCATAACCATTCAACTTGGTTCAATAGTCGTTCACCTTTAGTACTGTCACAGTACGATGCGAAGTTGACTGGCTGGCATTTGAGAGTTTTCATAAGAGGTCATGGTAAGGCCCCAGCTAAATGTTTGTCATTTAATTTCTTACTGCTACTTTGACGTTAGAAACATTAAAATTAAAGTTAGCATAAGTAATATTATTTTAAGAAAAACTTTTTAAGTTAAAAGTATTAAAATTAAAGCGCAAACTATTAATTTTAAAGCTAAGCCTTTTGAAAGTAGGAACTATTATTTTTAACCCTACAACTACAACATCCAAATTTAATTAAATGAACCACAACATGGGTCATGGGTGACCCCAAAATAAAAAAAATGATTACT
This sequence comes from Amphipyra tragopoginis, assembly GCA_905220435.1. Classification (NCBI taxonomy): domain Eukaryota; kingdom Metazoa; phylum Arthropoda; class Insecta; order Lepidoptera; family Noctuidae; genus Amphipyra; species Amphipyra tragopoginis. The sequence continues at coordinate 28,707,285 of HG991994.1, forward strand.
TACAAAATATTAAACTTTAATAAATTTAAACAATTATTACAAGGTTTTTTGGATATTAATGGAATGCTTAAGGGAAAAAAATTTAGTACAAATCTGAAAATCTAGATACATTGGTGACAAATAGGTAACCTGTGTTGTGCACATATATTTTTGGAGCACTTAACACATTTCTCTCTGCCCTTCCTATCTTTGGCTCTAGTGCATAAATAGCAGTGGGAACTTGAAGTTGATCGAGCTTGGGCTACCTGAGCACTGTTTTCTTTATCTACTCCCAAAACATGAAGCATTATCACTTTAAGAGATTGGGGCAAATTTTTGACCTCATCAAGGCGGCGTTTCACGTAGGGCTGTACTAATTGAAGGCTTAGGTTTCTTAGAAAGTAGTTCCTTTTCAGTTTACTCCTGCGAATGTTTGCCTTGAGTATTACATATGAATTTATACCTCCAGCATCAAGCATGCCGTAGAAAAATCTTAGCCAGATCCATCTTCGTCCGAAGAACTGGAGGTTTCACCTTCATATTCCTCCAAAAGTTGCTCAATTTCATTACTTTCAAGGGCTCGTGATGTTGAGGCCATATTGAAAGACTATTCGTGAAATAAACGTGAAATCACACAACAGTTAATCACAAAAAAATAGTTTCGATAACCACAACACGGGTCGCGGGCGACCCCAAACTGCAATATCTCCGAACCTAATGAGCGTGCGCACCCCGCCATGCGTCACGGGCCACTGATTACCAATTACGGAAGGTACCTAGACGCACAGTGTTGTAGGTGCAAAACTCGCTAAATAAAAATAAAAATACGTGTGCGTGGGGTCACCCATGACCCCATGTTGTGGTTCTAGGGTTAAAGTTCATTTAATTATGTCCCATTTTTAATTGGTTGTAACTTGTTCAAGTAAAATAAAATAAATATTGTTGTTTACATTGACGGTCACACCAGTTTTACTTCACATATGTAGGTAGATACCTAAATAAGCGATGTGTGATTTAATATTGCGACATTAATAAATAATAAACAACATACACAGAAAAGGCATCAAAACAACAAAGCATATCATTGGAATACGAATCTCACTTACCGCTTGCTTACAAAGTAGTTAGCTCAAAGAATTGAAGACTGTGGTAGAAGAATAATACTCCTAAGAAAACTCCTGAGTTTTCGCCCTTCTTAGATAACAACCATACTCTATTCCAATTAGAAATTAAATGGAATTTCACAGTTTAACCATAAACTAAGAGTACATATCGATTGATTCGATTGTGCAATATGTATTAATTTATCACTAGACCAATATGTGATTGAGTTATTACGTTACATACATAACAATAGTAGTATTATTACAAAGACGTAGAATAAATGCTTTAACTTAACCCGTGAACTTAGCCCGTGAACTTAGCATTATGTTAATAATACAAACAATGTTTGTTTGCTGTTTGCTGCTATAAAGTTTTGACAGTGACAGTGCAGTGACATATTTTTTGTATATTCGTTCGACGAATAAGTATTAGTGTTGATCTTTAAAAAATACAACAGCCAATTATTTATTTCTTTCAAATCTTATAAATCAATTGTACTCGCCGAGCGCTTAGAGCATAGGCCGAGCGACACACATGCAACAATCAGAGTTATTGTGAGCCAAGTTCAAACAGTCGTGGCGTACCTACTTCATTCTATCGCGCAGGGGGCTTACTATGACCTTTTAGGAAAACGTTCAAATGCCAGCCAGTCAACTTCCGTTCAAAAGCAGGGGGCTTACCATGACCTCATAAAGCAGGGCAGAAGATGCCTGGAAGTTGAACTGCCCTGCTTTTTTGTACTATGTCATCGTTAGAGCAGGCCTGCGGCAGGCCTGCTACGTTGACGTTTACGAAATCCGTTCACCTGTTTTTTTTTAATAGACTTTTCGTACCATGAACAAGCTTATCCGTTCAACTTGGTTGAATAGTCGTTCACCTTTTGTACTGTCATGGTAAGATTTTTAGCGATTCAGAAGCAGGCCTGCTTTTGAACGGATATTGACTGGCTGGCATTTGAACGTTTTCTTAAGACGTCATGGTAAGCCCCCAGGCCTGCTTCTGAATCGCTAAAAATCGTACCGTGACAGTACTAAAAGTGAACGACTATTGAACCAAGTTGAACGGTAAACGGCTTTAGTACTTATTCTAAGGTAAACGGTAATGCTTGTTCATGGTACGAAAAGTCTTTACGAAAAAAGGTGAACGGATTTCGTAAACGTCAACGTAACAGGCTTGCCACAGGCCTGGGGGCTTACCATGACGTCTAAACAAAAACATTTGAAAACGTTCAAATGCCAGCCAGTCAACTTCCGTTCAAAAGCAGGCCTGCTTCTGAATCGCTAAAAATCGTACCATGTCAGTACAAAAGGTGAACGACTATTCAACCAAGTTGAACGGATAAGCTTGTTTATGGTACGAAAAGTCTATACAAAAAAAACAGGTGAACGGATTTCGTAAACGTCAACGTAACAGGCCTGCTACAGGCCTGGGGGCTTACCATGACCTCTTAAAGCAGGGCAGAAGTTGCCTGGAAGTTGAACTGACCTGCTTTTTTGTACTATGACATCGTTAGAGCAGGCCTGCTACGTTGACGTTTACGAAATCCGTTCACTTGTTTTGTTTATATAGACTTTTCGTATCATGAACAAGCTTATCCGTTCAACTTGGTTGAATAGTCGTTCACCTTTTGTACTGTCATGGTACGATGTTTAGCGATTCAGAAGCAGGCCTGCTTTTGAACGGATATTGACTGGCTGGCATTTGAACGTTTTCATAAGACGTCATGGTAAGTCCCCTGCTCTAACGATGTCATAGTACAAAAAAGCAGGGCAGTTTAACTTCCAGGCAACTTCTGCCCTGCTTTAAGAGGTCATGGTAAGCCCCCTGTTTCGTTTAATCCACGATTTTTGAACCACCCTGATATACCCCTATTTTTGAGCAGTCTTGTAAACTTTTGACTATCGGGTACTGGCAACACTGGCCACAGCTGTTTTGTGTCGTGGTCGTGTCAAATAAAACAAACTTGATTGTAATATTTTCAAAAATACTATAGAGTGCGCGCAAGATAACTCTGCGCGTGACTGAGGGCGTGCTAAACGTTTCCATGACCGCAAAAGTTCAAATTACCGCTTTTTAAGCTTAACTTTTTTATCGCTAAACATAATTTTCCCGTTATATATCAGGCTAGTAGTAGTAGTAGTGGTAGTTCTACTATCAAAATTGATAAAACGGGACACACTTTGGTGGACCGTGATTAGTTCCGATTTCGGCCGCGCGCAGACTTATCTTGCGCGCACTCTAGTAGTCAATTTCAACAAAAAAAATAGGGCTTTGAATTTAGAAATATAATAAAACCTGAAATCAGGATAAGTTTTATATTGTCTTATCTAAAACTAGCAAATTTTAGTGAAAGTTAAGTACGTTAAACTGTACTGTACAAGAGAGTCAGCAGCCAGGCAGTTTTAGAATAAAAATAATCAAAATGCCTTCTCGGAAAAAATCAAATCTTTCTGCAATTTCTAGAGAAGCCAAGAGAAAGAGGCTACAAAGGTCTATAGAACGCCCCGAGGATCGTGAGCTTCGATTACTTCTTGATCGTGAACGTAAGGCAGCACAGGCAGCAGCAGCACGCTCTTCCAAAAATGACACCCAGCGTGAAACCCGACTGACACTCGACAGGGAAATCAATCAAATCAAATCAAAAGTTTTTATTTCACATAAACCATTACAGGCGCTTATGAAAAGCCACTTACATTCTCGCGCTTCTGAAAAATTAACTCTGAGTGAAATTCGGCCAACGACTGACAACGAGCGCCAATTGGAGACTTGCACCTCTGAAATGTGTACTTCTACGCAAACGGTGTCGCAGGCGTAGCAAGTTTATTATATACAGTTAAAAGTAACAGAGTTTTTATAATAGGGACTGACACAAAGTTTGAGTTTTAAGGCTCATTTAGGTACATGGAGATAGTTTCTCGAAGTGAGTCTCATGCAAAAAAAAAAAAGTCTGTTTTCATCATAAGGAAAGACAACGAAGGAACGAGTCTCGCTTCGAGAAACTATCCTCGTGTAAATTGGCCTTTATTATAGCAAGTATAGATGTTAATAAATAATGTCAAATGAATGATTTTCAATTTATTTGTTTTACATTCTGAATATCATCTGTGAGTTCGGATTGAGGATCAGCAGAACTAAAACTGAGCACCTGTTCTGTGACTTCGGTAGTCCCTCCAATTGCCTCAGACGGTGTATGCCTGCCAGCCTGCTGCGACTTTCAGTACCTTGGTTCATAAATCCAGTATGATTGCGGAATAGACCAGGATGTGAAGAATAGAATGAATGCGGAATTAATGGAATGGTGACAGGTCTCAGGAACAGAGTGTGATCCACAAGTGCCCCCTAGCACTTGTATTTGCTTATACCGCGAGAGGCTTCGTCATGCCGCAGCATGCCAAAACATCCTGCGGTACAGGTACAGGAATTATGAGTCCTAAAGAATATTAATAAGGTATAAAATTATTTGCACCTAAATAATCCCTTGCCGTGCCGTTTCGCCAGTGGGCTTTAAACTTAGGAAAAACAAGTCGATCATAAGACCGTTCGTATTGTATGGATCTGAGTGTTGGGTTGACGAGGGGACAGATAAAAGGAGATGTGCATGTTGAGATGGACTGTGGATAGACAAGAATGGATAAGATAAGGAATGAGTATGTCAAAGGAAGTTTGAAAGTAGCGCCAGTGACTGAAAATTTGAGGGCTTACATGATGATATATGCTAGCGTTGAATTGAATGGACATGTTATGCGGAGGGAAGAAAGTCATGTTACCATGTTATAAGAAAGAAGTGAGTACTGAGATGACGACTGATAGAGGAGAATGGAAGAGGAATACATGTGCCGAGTGGGATAAAGGCAGCAAGATAATGATGATTCTGAGTAGCAGTTTCCTACAGTAAAGATTTTATTTTATTTTGAAAACTCAAATAAATGATGTGACTACTGCCTCTTTGGTCTAGTGGTTGCAAGTGCGACTGCTAAACGTGAGGTCCTGGGTTCAATCCCCAGGTTAGGCAGTGTTGTTGGGTTTTTGCATGTGGAATTTCTTCTTAGCAGCCTGTAGTCTAGATTTGTGCCTGGATGATCAATAGGCTCATTCTCGAACATCGAACTTAGACAATACAGGGAATACCCTTCAGAGAATACAGGTGTGACATTATGTCAATAACATTAATGTCACCTCTAAGATTGAGGTGCTTGATGAAGTCAAAGGTTTCTATGGGCATTTTTATTCTACAAGAACAGTAACGATTTCTAACATCGATGATCGATGATATTCAAAAAATAATGAGGCAAATAAAAAATTGCTGTAGTATTAAAAATCAAAATATATTTATTCATGAAAGTATAATACAAGACGCATTTAGTTCGGAAGATTCATTCTACTGAAAAGAGCCGGCAGTAAACCTTTTACAACCAGATTACTTATAGAATGGGATTATAAAAGGCGGAACCATCCACTATTTGCCCTTCGCGCACAGAGAACGTGCGTAAGCGAGAGGCAAAACAACAACAATAGTAGCGCCACCATTTTCAATCCCAGTTTTTAAGTTATCGGGTTGTAGTTACGTTTTTTAAGTACTTTTAACATAACAATATGGCTGAATTTCATTACATCAATTGTCTCCACGAGTGATGATAGTTAAGTACACTGGGCACTCTGGGCAGTCAGCCCCGCTACCAACCTTGTTGACTGGCTGTTAACAACATTAGCTATTGATGAATATTACATCAATAACACCAAAGTGTCAAGTCAAAGTTTTTTTATTTCAAATAGACCAGATTTCAGGCACTTTGTAACGTCAAAACTAGGTGCACGTTTCCAAAAGGTAGGTTCCATGGAAAAGAGTCAGCAAGAAACTCCAAGAATACTCTTTTCAAAATAGTAGTTTATGACAATTCCATTACAGTAGTGTGAGAAATATAATGAGCACAATGCAGGTTAATGAAAGAAATAAACTCACATAAGAGTAACAAATAGAAAAATATGCCTTCTAGAATTGCCATACCAGTTAAGGGCTGACTAGTCCCGGCAGACAGTACCCGTTCACGAGCATGACGTGATTATACCATGTTTAAAGTGTTCTACCAACTATAGTTAGATTATAATTATTGACTTGAGCCTATGTTAAATAGTACTTTTAAAAACTATGTTACTAGCACATTGTCAAAATGGTCCCTACAATACAATACTATGAACACAGTAAATTCAACATTCATTTACTTACATCTAATTCACAATTTTAACAATTTAATTTATAAATAAGAGAATTAAGTGTCCAATTCATATTTTTGTTACGTAAAACATTTCTTATAAATTATATCACTTTTGCCAGCGGCAAGTTTGTCCTAGACACTAAGCTAAGTATGGACAGCTCAATGGATGATGCTAGACAAGGATGCATAATGCTACGCAGTGCTGGCTTTAGGGGCGAGCGACACGGGTGATCGCCCGAGGCACCAGGGCCAAAGAATTTTCACTAGAAAATATGCAAAGAATAAAACAAATTACAGAACATTTGAATTGAAACAAATTTGATCAAAAACAGTAATTTTGCCTGTTAATCATGGCAGAATACTAAGAAATAAAAGGCGCTAAAAATACCGCCCGAGGCGCCTACATAGCTAAAGCCGGCACTGATTCTACGTCAATTTTCTATGAAGTAAATCACGTTTCACCGAGCCGAGTCCGCGTCTCGGTCTTTATTGTTTGGTTGACTCAAACTCAGCTTGGGCCCGACGCGGTGTAGCAGACAGCAGAATTTAGATGATACAGTTTATAAGGACGACAACATTGTTATGGGAGCATTATATTTATAGGAAATGCGCGTCAAAATGCAAAAGAAAACGTTATAAAAGAATGTAGTGTAGGCCAAGAAAAGTTTTAAGACGTTTTTAAGGTTAAGGGTTGGGTCATTTCATAAGAGTAACCAAGGTTACCCACGTCTTCATTTAGGAATTTGAAAAAACTTGCCTCGATGGGCTTGAGATTTCAAGTGCCGTTTTTTATCATTCTTAATTTTGGCTTTTTGAAATAAGTACTTTTGGGTAAGTACGATAAAAAAGGCGCACTTCTCAAGTGGGTTGCAGCAAAAAATCGAAACTTCCCACATAAGTATCAGAAATCTTCACTCCAATTAACTAAGTCTTATCATTTCATTCACTAGGTATCTACATAAAATATATTATAAAGCACCAAGAGCTATTAACAATTTATAAAACGATAACCTACTTTATATGAAAATAACTATAAAATGTATACTTCTATAGAAAGTGTTGCTTTATAAGTTATTGCAAATTCCTAAAACATTACATGCTACAAAGATACTATTCTTAGGTTTTAAGGATATGTCAGTCGTTTTTTTCTACAATTTAGTCGCATTTTTCACAAACTTCACAAGTATTGTACTATATTACGTCATATGTCATCGTTGAGGAGAAACCGAGTCGTCATTACTTTCGCTTGCCGAAGCTTGTTCCTCCAACCGCTTCTTAATTACGGCGTCTTTTTGTTTCAATACTTCCTCAAGGTTGGACCACGTCACATCCTTTTTTTGGTCTTCTTTCATTTTATTCCGTTCCATGTACTTTCTGCCCAAGTCTGCGGCATAGTTGGATGGTTGATACTGTTGTACTTCGCCCAAAGGCTTCGAAACTTTCTGTTCAGGATCGCTAACTGGCGATTTACTACTGCTAGGGTCTTTCCTCTTGAATGCAATAGGACCAAGGCAAACTGCGGGTGATTTCGTCTTGGTTGGCTCTTCGAGCCACTTGTTAACTTTTTCGATTGAACGTTTTATTTCAGGGTCGACCTTAATTACCGGTATTCTTTTTTTACTATTAGTTTCTTTTAAATTGTTCTCTGATGACGTTTGTAGATATGTAGAATTTATGCTGTTACTAGAACATGTAGGGATTGTAGTAGAACTGTTTTTGGGTTCTGGTGTCGATGATGTTGACGTCTCAGATGATACAGTTAGCGATGCTTTAGTAACGCCTTCAATCTGAACATCTAAACTATCGTCATTTTTTCCTTCAAAAAATTCAGGAGTAATTAACTTTACAGGTTCTGTACTTTTCTTAGGCGATTTGTTATTAGTCGCATAAAGGCGCAAAAGTGATGCTATAGCCAAATTCTTTTGCTTCTTAAATTCAAAAGAATCAGATTTTGAAGCGACGCTAATTTTGTTCTTTAATTTGGTCGCAATATCTTGATATTCGTTTGCTTTAATATTGTTTACATCTATTTCTGACTCGATATTAACATTTTCATTATTATTTTCCCCATCAGTAACCTTTTCATTACTTGAATCTTCAATTTGCACTTCAGTCTGTGTAACAATATTTACGTTAATGCTATCACTAATATCCTTATTATTAGTTTTCTTACTAGGCGAAGTAATGTCTTTGTTATTAATACTGGGACGAGGCAGAGAAGCACCTTGTGGAATAAATTCTTGGACGTTAGGATTTAATTTACTAACTTTTGTTATAGTAATGACACAATCCGATGAATTTGCAGGATCATTTGTTCCTACATCATCATCATCTCCGTTGTCGAAGTCTTTCACCTGGAAAAGAGAAATATAAAATGTAATTCAAGGTAAATGAGAAGCGTACAACATCCAACTTCCTCAAATGTTAACCTCTTCTGCACGCGATGGAGCGTGTTGCTTTCCAGCGAGGTTCTGAAGAGACTTCAGTACAGTAGCTGAACTTGTGAAAGAGTTCAAATTCAAATCATTTATTTGCAACTAGCTTTTGCCCGCAGCTTCGCTTGCGTGAAATTTTGAACCCGTTATGTGACGATTTTCCATACAAACTTTCATCCCCTATTTAACTCACTTAGGGGTTGAATTTCGAAAAATCCTTCCTTATTCCTTGTCTACATTATAAAGGGAACCTCTGTGAAAAATGTCAGCTTTCTAGGTCCAAGGGTTTGGGCTGGGCGTTGATGAGTCAGTCAATCAGTCAGGATCTTGTTCTAAATCTAATTCTAGACAGCTTGATGAGGGCTGAATTATCGGTGTGACTGCGGAGTTTGAAGAGACGCCCGGTTCTACGACGGGATAGCTCGGTGGATCGTGACCTCTAAGGTTGGCAAAGCACTAATGCTTTAATAATAATGCTAGGTGTATTTAACACGGGGCGACTGCTATCAGACCTTCGTAACCCAGTAACAATGCCGGTATCCTAAGGTTAGACCGGTTGTCAGACTTTCGGGCTTAAGACTAACCGTAGCGACTGTCACAGGCATTCGTATAACATATAGGTACTGAATCAAATAAACATTCTTTCAAAATAGCCTCGCGACCTACATTAGTTATGCAAAGCTTAGCAAATGTTACAACTAATACTGGAGGCACACTTACAGCGTTTTGGTTAATACTTAATATTCGTGTCATCGACATTAAAAAATGTTGTGCTGTTGGTGCAATTTTAATTTGAAGCCCAGTAAAGGTTTGTTTACGAAAAACGAATGCCGATTTCGGATCGAAACGAAACAGACAAACATCGAACTTATAAATATACGATCAAAATATTGTCAAACAACGAACTACTAGATGTTAATTAACATTTGGGAGCAGGGTGAATGAAAGACAAAATGTAAAATCGAATCGATCGAGAACTTATCTTGCTGTAGACTGTAGACAAATGGCAATCGATGATCGCTAGAGAATAGAAACGACAATGAAATGTACTGGATTGACATAATCTTTCGACAGGTTAAGCGATCTGTTATGTTATAAACTCACGCCTGTATTCCCCGAAGGGTTGGCAGAGGTGTAATAGTACACCCACATTTCGCCCTTTATGTTTACGTCCCATGTAATAGGGGGTGAGCCTATTGCCATCGACCGGGCACAAATCCAGACTTCGGGCTGCTACTGAGAAATTCCACACGGAAAAACCCAATAACACTTTGCCCGACTTGGAGATCGAACCCAGGACCTCACACTCAGCAGACGCTAGACCAACGAGGCAGTCTTGCGACCGCTAGACCAACGAGGCAGTTATGTTATTTCCACACATTTAATTGGCGTATCTATTCTCTGTAGTGATGGGTCGTTGACGGTTTTTCCGTTAACGAAACGTTAACGTTGATTTAAATTGGTCAACTGGTTATAATAATCAACTAGTTAAATTCGTCAACGAGTTAACGTACTACCACAGTACTACTAATGTCAACTTGCAACGTGAACCGTTCATTCATTGAACGGTTTTTATTCAACGCTGCGACGTTCAATTTTAGAAACAATTTGATTCAATGTTTGTATTGGAAAACGTTTGATTGATGGTTCTACTTAGATGACTTTCCCATCATACTTTTTTTTAGGCTTAGGATTGACTGAATACAATTAGCTACAAACCATATTCTACTCAGGCGTATTTAAAAGATCTTTTGATTTCACCAATATCGTCATAAGTACTATTCTTAAAATAAATATTTCGAAAATCAACTCTTTACGTTACTTAGAGTTCAAATTGCATGATATGACCGGTGCTCGCAATCTATGACGTTATTTTCAACGTAAGTTTTTTGATTTGCTCAGTTCGTTCCGTTCTCGATTATTGACGAGACGCACGAGTTAAATTCATAAACGTCGTTGACGAATTCAACTAGTTGATTCATAAACAGTTAACGTTAATACGATGACAGGAGATCAACGGTTGATTCAACACTCATCGCTAATTCTCTGGCGCTCATCGATTGCCATTTGTCCACAGACGCTGAAACACTTTCGTGTTTGGAAAACGTGTGATCTGTAGCCCAAACTTCGTAGTTCAATTTTCGAAGTAAACCCCCAGTGTAGGAACCGAGCTGGAGCTCAACTTCACATATATTTTGTACCGAAGCAGGAGCTCCGTCGCGTCTAGGCTGGTCACTGACGCTAATTCACCTGCACTGATCGACGGACCGAGCTACAGCCCAGTCCCGGCCCTGAGACGGCACGGATGTGTGGGGCTAGACCTTAGATGTGGCCCAAGGGGAATGAGAAATAACCAAAGCAAGTGACTTACCATTCTTAACATTTGCTGAATGCCTAGAAGATCTGGTGTTGCGACTTCAGTCTGTACCGCCTTTCTACTTGCTGCGTCGCCAAATAGGAGCTGCATCTCGTCGTCATCTGTTGATATAAATATTTCATATTTATTAAGAGAAAACCGTCTGTTGTGTGCGTAGTTTTGGGATGCACGAGTAGTTTCGGATTGAACCGGAGTCGGGCGTTTTCTGATAAAACGCGAGCGCGGATGTATCTGCATGCACCCGGTCCGAAACCTTCTTTTCTACGATACGCGTTAAATAACTATGCCCCTCTGAAGTGAGGAACAGAACGCTCAAACCCTGTTTTCAGAGCGGTAAAGTTATTTTAATAGTACACACGGCTACACATCAAGCTATACATTTCCAGTTTACACTGACCTCTCATTGTAAGGAAATCCTATACAATGCGAGATCAGCTTATACTGGAAATGTACAGCTTGATCTGTAGCCGTGTGTACCAAATAACTTTGCCCCTCTGCGGTGAGGAACAAAACGCTAAAAGGCTGGTTTCAGATCAGCAGTTATTTTTGTATTATAACTTTCGTGAGACACATTCATATTTATGATTAATTACGGTTTACTCACGTGCATTTTTTCGGGATTGCCCGACTAGTTCGACTCGCGACCTCGCCGCGTGATCAGCTCATGATTAAGGGCTCCGTTTGGGTCCGAAACTAGTCGGGCAATCCCGAAAAAATGCACGTGAGTAAACCGTAATTAATCATAAATACAACAGTTATTTTACGTGTACTGTACAGTGAATTTTAGTATCAAGCGGAGATCCGAACGCGGAGTGCTTTCTGATTCTCATCAGGTCTCGGATCACGTGCGGGTGGTTCCCACATCCACGTAGGTAACACAGAAAACGATTTCAATCACGCTGTGATAAAGTGACCCTAACTTTGAGCATTCCTTATCTTTAGAGCTAGAATTTCGTATTTAGCTCGGTAAATTAAGTAACGCAAACTGGTAGTATGACCTATTCCTATTGCTGAGATGACGATGTGACTGTTCTTTGTGACCCCAAGATACAAAAATTTTCATTTTTCCAATATTTAAAGAAAGGTAATATAAAGGTAATATTGACCCCCCCCCCCCCGGGTACGCCGATGAGCGCAGTGTATTGTCGGTCGGTTGCATGTTATCTCACGATTACGGTTTACGTTTGAGTGGTACAATTTGTTATCACTTCACACTTCCTTAATCTACGTCAGTTTGTGGACAGCATAGCGGGTTGTGAGGCCGCTTTCCGTCCTATACGTGTCTCGCTAAGTGCTTATTTCGTCGAGACACGCTCTCTAGCATCCTTTAGGACGACTATCCACCCAGTTAGGGTACTTGGTGAAGCCTACCCCCGCTCCCTGGAAGTGTACCTACGTAAAACAAGTGCCCGTAAAGCATAATGCCGTGGCATGGTAAGTAGCTATCACTAGCGTTTGGTTGATTTACGTTCCAGTAATTAGTGGTTAGCATTGTAGCCTAGATTTATCAGAGCAAGTCCAAAGTATGTTATACGGTTCAGCCTTCCATAGGCGGTGCGTGTGTTCCAAGTATTGATAGATATATTTTGTTTGTATGGTCGGGTGTGATCGTTTATGTGTGCCAAATTACTAGAAGGCCTTCCCCGCTTCCCAATAACCAAATGCAGGTGTAAGACACCTCGGCAAAGTCAGGTATAGATATAAACGGTACATGATAATTATTAAAGTAGATTATAGTCAACAATAGCTTGGGATAAATATAGTAAAACACTCACCCACTCGTTCACTCACGCACTCATGGAGATTCGCACTTGCACACATTATTAGTACTAATTAAGTCTAACTATAAACTAGTATTATATTATACACTATAGTAATTTAAACTAGTTAAAATAGCCTCTCTTTCGTTCGACTCCCTAGCTGGGTGTATGAACTCTCCTAGTTAATCTTAAGTCGCCTAAGTAATGACCGTCTCCTATCGTGGTATAAAATCGACTTGGTTGTTGTATATCCTAATTACACTAGCCCTCTGACGACTGTCCGCCTCCTATCACGGTATAATACCAACTGTCCATCCTTGAAACCTCGATATTCCACTTCACGTCGATAAGACCATATTCCCATGCTTTTGCGGAATAGATTTATTGCCCTCTTTTTGTACAGTTTCTTAATTGTTTTTAAGGGTCGCTCTTAATGTGGCACTTGTATTATGCGTTGCACTGGTGGTTTCCCTTTGCATTCATTTCTTTAGAATTTGTTATAGTTATAATACTTTATCTTAACAGATGGCTGGCACTTTTCCCTAGTCTGTTTGCCATAAATTGAAGATTTATTGTGTTCTTAAGAGACCCGATATCGTATTACAGTTTAAAATCAATAGAATATTTTGTTATTAATTAGGAATACGTGACAGATCGTCAGAAGGAATATTTTGAATAAACAAACAAGTTATGTACTTGTCGCAGAGCGAGCGTTATAATATAACTGTGAAATGTCAAGCACCATTATTTTTTGTTAAGAGGAGAGTCCTTAAGAAACACCTAAAAGGCACTTACTGTTTTCGAAATTTCTATAAACTCTCCGCATGGAATTACGTAAAAAAAATAATGAAGCACCTTAATAGATGTGCCTACAGTTTCACCGCGAGATATTTGCGAAATCATCATTAATTTCGAGAAAAAAAATTGTTAAATTCCCTCAAAAACATCTAAATCGACCTTTTCTATTTGCAGAATTTACTTAATGTTAAAGGTATATATAAAAATCTATTTAGTTTAATCGTGACACGAAAGTATGAATAACACGTCTACCGTTTTATTATTTTAATAAATCAAACCAAATGAGAGTAATCTACGTCTCAACATTGTTAATTTTTTACGGAAATTGTTTTCCGTTCCCCATACATTTTAGTATGGAGCAATAACTCTCCCGTAATTTGTTTTATAAAAGAGTACGCACGCGAAAAATTTTCAGTGCCATCCTAGAATCCAAGGTGACAGCACGTCCGTTTGAAATTCGAGCCGAGCTCTCAAAACATCTACGCACAAGGCATAAGGGTGGGTTGCGAGTGTCGTGACATGACTGCATTTTTTCACTCTTCGAACAATAAGACAGACGACTCGGACAGTGACCGAATTGACACATTTTAATTTCAATATTTTTTTTCACTGAATATCCGGACACCATCAAATTATTGAAGCTTTTTAGTACAGTCAGATAAAAAAGTTTTAATATGTGGCAAAAAAAGCGTTACCAAAACTATTTGTGGCTTTAAGGTGGCATCTTTCGGTAATAAATAGCTTTGTGAACTCACCACTTTGAACTGCACCAAAAGTATTCTTCGAAACGCACCAACGATGAAACATAGAGGAGCATGAAGGATTCGTAGTGAATTATACCGATAGACGTTTTAAAATTCAGCTGCCCTTATTGTTTATTTATTAAAACTACTAGCAAAGCAGAAATGAACTGCAACTAGGTCCTTAAGCAACTTACCTCCGGTTTCTGAATTGAGAATTCTAGGATAAGCAGTACTTAAGTACTACATAAGTATTGCTTATCTTGAATTCTCAATTCAGAAATCGGAGGTCTACTTAGCCCAATAATGGTAAAAATATAGGGTTTGAAATTAAATCATGTCGTTTTCAAAAGTACCAGGGTGACAGAAATGAACAGAAAATGGGCGCCTAAACGATGTCACTAAGTTGTGCACCAACGATTAAACACAAAGAGGAATATAAAGTATTCGTTATTATTCTTATATAAAATAAGATAGAAAACGTAAAACTGTCCTATATATCTTACCTTATAGGTCACTGTCACTTAGTCAGATCGTCTAAGCGCCTATTTTCTGTTAATTTCTGTTACCCTGGTACTTTTCAAAACAACAATTGATTCAATTTCAAAACCTGTATTTTTACCATTATTGAGCTAAGTAGTAACCTTCGGTTTCTGAATTGAGAATTCTAGGATAACCAAGCAGTACTTAAGTAACATTTGAGTACGGAGTTGTCAAAAAAATGACGTATTTTAAAGCATCTTTTTGACAACTCAGTACTCAAATACTACTTAAGTATTGCTTATCCCGAATTTAATTCAGAAACCGGATTTAAGTCGCTTAAGCACCTAGTTCCAGTTCATTTCTGCTTTCCTGGTAGTTTTAATAAATAAACAACAGTTGAATTTTAAAACGTCTATCGATATAATTTATCACGAATCCTTCGTGCTCTTCTCTATGTTTCATCGTTGGTGGGTTTCAAGGAATACTTTTGGTGCGGTTCAAAGTGGTTGCGCTTCGAGGAATCCCATCTTTATTTACCCGACTGCCAAGGCGCGTATCTATCTATGTAACTTCATAACTTCTTCTTCACGTCTTATTCCCCGAAGGGTTGGCAGAGGTGTATAGTACACCCACGTTTCGCCGTTATGTTTAAGTCCCATGTATCTATGTATGTGGGTTTATAATATTATTTATTAAAAACGGCTGCTTTAGTTATAATCCGGTTAAAAACTGTTTTTTTATAAGTATAGGCTGGGCGGAGGACGGATTTGCACAATTATTAAGGTATCGTTGAAAGTTTTTTATCTGACTGTACAAAACAGCTTTTTTTAGTGGTGTCCGAATCATCAGTGAAAAAAATATTGAAGTTAAAATATGTCAATTCGGACACTGTGTCCGAATATATTGTGAGTTTTATATATATATATTTCACTTCTTATTAGTATAATGATTTCCTTATTTTACCACATTTCATGGCTACGTCAAGGCCGTGGGCAGACATGTCATGCCAATTTTGACGTTTGATAGCTTGTCAGCTGAAGGGTTCTCTATTTCTTGTTAATAAATTTTTCTGCATATTATTACTATTTCAGATAGAAATGGGAAAACGTAAAGAAAATTACAAAAGTTTTATCTTGATTGTATGCTTCCGGAAATAACAGATTCAAGATTAGACAGAAAAATGGAAATAAATGAGCCCAATTATTTGATTGGGGCAATTAAAAAACGAGAATCTGAAAGAAAATCAAAGAAACGGAACAGCGAAAATGTTTTATTTAATATCAGCAGCCCCAAGCGCCAAGCAATAAATAAATAAATTAAAGAAAATAATTTTATCAAGCATTAATTTTTGTATGCACACACGGCTACACATCGAGCTATACATTTCCAGTTTACACTGACCTCTCATTGTAATGAAATCCTATACAATGCGAGATCAGCTTATACTGGAAATGTACAGCTTGATCTGTAGCCGTGTGTACTAAGATGTACCTATAATTTTTTTTTAATAAAATATAATTTTAAAATATCAAACTGAGAAAAAAATGTTACTATACCCAGTATTTGAGTACATTAATTGTTTTTCATTACAAATCAATCACACATTATCTCGTTTTCATTTTTATGTTGGCTCTTATCTTCCCTCGCAACATTTACACACCCTAAAATATTCCCAAACAAAAATTATGTGTCATTATATTCGAAAATAGAAACACAGAAAATCAACAATAATATATTACAGTAATTATTCTAAAAAGCTTATTACATTTGGCTGAATTAAGACGTCTTAATTCAGAAGGGCAAATTAGAAGCTTCTGATCACACTGTCCTAAATTTAGTCAGTGTGACCATTTGTGGCAGATTTCTGCTATTTTGGCAGATTTCTGCCATTTTGGCAGATTTCGCTCCAAAATTTTATCTGTGGCAGATCATCCTGACGATTCACAAAAGTGGCAGATTTCGGCAGATTTAAATGATTTCATAACAATTCACATTACATAATTTGAATTATCTTTTTTAAAAGTATACAGTACATCAGGTTTTATATATGTATAATGAGATTACAAATGATTTTTTCGAACTGGCAACTTCTGTTTCATGGCCAAATTATACGGGGATTTCCCGCTTATTTAAACAAGTGCTTCAGATGATTATGTACTGTAATCAAACTGGAATACTTCTTTATTGATTTGGTTTCCAAGAGACTTGTTAGAATCAGGTGGAAGTAGCGCCACCAGCACAATTTTGAGTGTAGACAAATTTTGGGGAGCGATTGGAAAAATCCTGGACGCGAATGGGGCTACAAAATATCCAAATCCAAATATTACAAATTTCGCGAAAGCATTATTATGTTTGCCGATGTCCAACGCTTTGTGCGAAAGAATCTTCTGTCTGGTGAATTTAAACAAAACAAAAATAAAGAATAGGTTCCTAAATCAACATGTGTCAGCTTTAATTACAACAAAAGACACGGCGACTGTGTCTCCTACATAACCAACTAAAAACATGATCAAAAAGATGTCGTCAAAATCTATGTATACCGAAAATTTGAAGGCAAATGCGGATACGTAGAATAAGTAGTGTTTAAGTATAATAACGCATAAGAAAACTTAAATATTTTTATTGATTAAAGAAATTTCATTGAATTCATTGTGTATTTTTTTCAGTTTCCTTAAAGGCATATTTTTGGCATTTTTGGCGCAAAGTGTGGCAGATTTTGGCAGATTTTTTGCCCAGTCTGTGGCAGATTCGCCATTTATAAGATGGTCACACTTCAGTTACTGAATCAGTTGCCAGTTAAAGCGCGACGGAGTCGGACGTGTCGTGTGCGAGGATGGCTCCAGTATTATCCAGACACCAAAAAATTGGCCTTTGCCTAGCCCTAGCCTTTATTGTAGCCGATTCGTCTATATTTTATATAAACTCAGTAGCACTTGGAAGCCCTCATTTCGTACATTTTTGTTCAGGAATTTTTTGTCATTTTTGTCCCAAAGATAGGGCATATCTTTATACAGCTCTAAAATATTGAGCATAACTTCTATTTCTTTCGTCATTTCGTAGGTACCCACGCTGCGCACCGCACTCGCACTACACTTTTTTATTCGGGAATACAAAATAAAACTATACGTCCTCACGCATCGACAGAAACTCAAAGGGGGAGGGGGGGTGACGTACTTGACGTAGGCGATCATTTTTCGCAAATACAAAAATCACATATTAATACCACAGTGTACCTACTTACTACATACAGTGGGTCAACGCCCATACATTTGACTGGTCCTATAAAATGTCAAAATTGGTAACACTTGTCATAGGGTTGTCACATAAAACAAATTACACAAACTTTGTCAAACAAACGTCCAAATTAATTAACGTTTTATAGAAACAGTGACACGCAAAAAGAAAACCACGCATGCGTAATTTTGACGATTGACAAAATAATGCAAAGGTATGTAGCAGCAATTTCGCCATCTTATCCTGGAATTTTCTAACAATATTTAAAACTACAAATTTTGTCGAGGTTACAGTCGCAGTGACTAACGCTTGCGGGGGTAGGTAAGAGTCATAAAATATTCCCAAATCCAAGAAGGAGCCATAGAAAATGACTTATTATTCATGGTTATTACTTCTATGGTTTTCGTGGATGCTGATGCTGGAAATAAAGTCTAAGTATTCCTCGATCATATACGGCGGTCAAAAAAAATTATCTGTTAAATGTAATTTGCCAGGTAAAACGTGGTCCCTATCTTGGTGTTTGAGAATGGATCTTGTTTTCGTCATCAGTACCCCCGAAAACCATGGAAATGACACCCATGACGACTAATTTGACATTTTTACTGCCACCATCTTGGATTTCGATTTTGACTTCATTTTCGGCATCCGCACCCCAGGAAACAATGGATTTGACACCCATGACCACTAATTTACTAATTTTCATGGCTGCCATCTTGGATTTGGATTTTGACGTTATTTTGGCATCAGTGACCCCGAAAACCATGAAATTAACACCCATGATGATTAGATGAAAATTGTTATGGCCGCCATCTTGGATTTGGATTTTGACGTTATTTTCGGCATCAGTGACCCCGAAAACCGTGGAAATGACTTCCCACGAACAATCATTTGAAAATGTATGTATGCCGCCATCTTGGATTAGTAAACAGACTTTGTAATAAAATTATCGTAATAGGTACAACATAAATACAATTAATATAATTTCTATGAATGATGTCAATCAAATTCGAAATCAAAAAGTGCGAGCCCTGGAATTTATGTCCCGAGTAGGTATGCAGTATGGCTACTCAGGACATAACCTTCGCTCCTTCACCTCGCAACCCCCCGCACGATTGCTCTGCGACAATGTTCTACGTTGACCGACTGTAAGGAGTTAGATTTAAGTAGACTGTGTTAATACCATGCAAAAATCTACAAAGAATCTCGCGAGAGGGCTCTCTATTCCCATATATTACTATACTCTTTGGTCAAAATAAAACTATACATCCTCACGCAGCGACGGAAGTTAGTAACTAAATGCGTTTACACCTTCCTAAATGCGTTTCTAAATAAGCTTCTAAATGATTTAGTCAGTCAGAAACCATCCTTGCTACTGAATTTAGGATCCTAGGTTTCTAATTGCGATTACACTTGACTTAATTCAGTAGCTACTGAATTAAGACGACTTAATTCAGCCAAATGTAATAAGCACTTAAGTTTAAATTTGTCAATACCGATTACACTGTGACCCCACCCTTTTTTCACGACACCAATACTATGGGCACGCGTGCCTCCCGGTGCGGTGAATAAATAGCTAATACATTGCGCGTTTTTTGCAACATACTTACTAGTCCTTCAGAAGCGAACGCGCACTGAAGGTTGATTTAACCCGGTGCGCCACAAAATAAACCTTCGGTGCACTTTTGTTTTTCGGTATGTGTACACTACATTGTGAGATGCAGCTGTATTAGAAGAAATGTCGAAGTGTGGGTTCTAAAATAAGTTCCCACGCTCGCAAACCTTCCTCTTAATCCTTATTTTTAAATTATTGGTTCGGTTATGGCGCGATGACAGATATCGGTGTAACCCGATAGCAGATGTGGGTTATTCGATTTAGGACAAACAGGCTGATGAGGGATTCTATGTCGAACCCTCGTAGAAGGTCAAACCTGTATTATTTGACTAGTTTGTCCTTCTTATTTTATGACCTTGTTTGAATTGTATTGTGTTGTGACCTAGCTCATGTAACTAACAACTAATCTGATTACAAGTACTCTCAGTGGTGGAGAGTCTATGTTGGTTTTATTTACCATGCCCACATTGCCCCTGCAGACATTGGTTTTAACTGTAATGCTATAATCACTGCTACCTAATTCTATAACCGATGTGTCTGCGACATATAGATACGCGTGAAAAACATAACCCTGTCTTTGTTGTCGCGCAGTCGGATAATAAGGAAACTACACGGCTTAACTTCGGTAAACAAAAGGAAAACATTAGTATTATGAGCAACACACAAGCGCTTTTAAGGTCCATAACAATAGTATTTATCGATTTTAAAACCCGAGCTACGTACGAGTACGTGAGCATTTGCGTAGTAAATGGCGATAGTATGCGGTCACACCTTGGTCACACCACGAAGCAAACATTAAGTATTCTGCCGTCATAATGAACAGTGCAGTAAGTGCAATTCTTAATATGGAATATTAAACCTTCTGCGTCTGCATATTACCCAAAACTAAGGTTCAATATTCTGTGTTAAAAAAATGTACTTACTGCACTCTTCATTACAACGGCAGTATTTTACAAAGTATTTTACTTTGTATATTTTGCTTCGCGGATCACACAGTGTTTATTATCCTATAAATAGAGTGACCGTTTCTCTTTATAACGGACGACGGAAGGGCAACCGCAACAAGATAATGAACTGTTTTTAACCGACTTCAAAAAGGAGGAGATTATCAATTCGGACGTTTATACACACATCAAAAGTGTCTAGGGATCAACATATATTTTTGCAATAACTTTTCTCCTGATTGATATTAATTAAAATTTTCTTTAAGGATTCATCAAATAAAGTGTTTTCGTTTGTCACAGTAACGATAAACCAAGTCACCTTTGCATTAATAAAGAAATTTGCCATTTTCCTAATAAAGGGATTTTTGACATTTGAACCACTAACACAAAAGTTAGAAAAAAAGACTGAAATAACAGTTTTCTTTAAAATTTTATTGGGTAACTTAAACAATTAATAATCCGTGTTTCTACCGCGAACACTAACAACACAAGAACATCGGTTTGGCATACTCAAAATGAGTTCATCCAAATCACGCTGTGGAATGGCCGCCCATGTTCGTTGCAACAACAAAAAAAGGTCTTCTTGCGACTGGATACCCTCCATATTCGGCAGAGCTCTTCTCTGTAGCATATCCCATGCATGCTCAATCGGGTTCAAGTCTGGCGACTGAGCAGGCCAGGACAGGACATTGATGTTAGCTGCGGCGAGAGTCTGTCTTACAACTCTTGCGGTGTGCGGTCGTGCATTATCATGCATTAACTGAAATAAGGGACCGATTTGCGCTTGTAGAGGAACGATGACGTCTGATACAATCGTCTCAGCATAAATTTGAGCGTTGAGGTTGCCTCTGATCCAAATCAACTCAGTTCTTCCGCCGATCCAAATACCCGCCCATACCATGATGGTTCCACCACTATAAGGATGGACTTCCTGGCAGGATTTTAATCGCTGTTGGCGTCCAGGGGTTCTCCAGTGTCGTATACGTCTTGTATCCGGTCTCATACCAAAACGAGACTCATCAGAAAAGCACACGAAACGCCATTGTTCTTCTGCCCAATTTCTGTGTCCAAGAGCCCATTGATATCGAATCCTACGATTGTGCATTGCTATAGGTGGTACCCGTAGCGGTCTTCGGGAATGAAGGTTCACTTCATGCAAGCGGTTTCTGACTGTTTGGTCGCTAATTAAGTTCCCTGAAGAGTGATGAAGCCTCACGGCTAACATCATGGCGGTTATTGTTGGAGCTCTTCGAGTTAAGATTTGAATGTATCGGTCTTGTCTCCGTGTGGTGCAGCGATACCGTCCTCCATGGCGCTCAGCCACGGTACCAGTGCTTCGGTAACGTGTCCAAAGTCGACTGATAACACTCTGACTTGTATTCAGAGCTAAAGCCACAGTACGTTGCCGGGAACCAGCTTCTATCATTCCCACGGCTCTGAGCATTTCTTCCCTGCTTAAATGACGTCGCCGCTCCATAATAACGTTGGTTTTAATCAGTAGTAGGGAAACAGTAGCACTAATAATGTCTTCAATGCGTTGTATGTTTTTATAGGGAAAATATTGACAGCTGATTTTCATCTTTTACTCGAATTTGATTCACAGTTCCTGATTCAAATTATGAAATGCACCAAAAAGGATCCATATAAATTTATAAAATCATAAATTTATTACAAAGCCACATCTCAATCTCAAGAAATCCGCATAAAAATGCTTGATCCCTAGACACTTTTGATGTGTGTATTTTTTTTTTATGTAAGTTCGGTCAGACTCTTACTGACTAAAACCCATCCGTGTTCCTCCTAATGCCCTTTGCGTATCAGGGCCGCGGTAACTCTTTCGAACAAATTCCGCAACCCTGGCACGCAAGTCTAGTGCCAGTAGCTATATATAGGGGATTCTGGACCACCCATAAACCAGTATAAGTAGACCCCTGTTGGTATGTAGTTTGTTAGAAGCGGTGGACTATGTTATACTGGTTTTCGTGTAAATATGGTTGTAACAGGAAGTGAGCGTAGATAAGGATGAATGCTAAAGTTGGCGTGTGTATATTTTTCATTATTTTAGTATGAAGATGGGGTTTCTGGACCAGTTGTCTTGTGAGTCGATATTGCAAAGATGTTTATGGTTGAGACAGGAAGTGTGCATAGATAAGAATGTATGCAAAAGTAGTCGTGTGATATATTTTGATGTATTTTAGTATGGAGATGGGGGTTCTGGACCGGTTGTGTGTTGGTGGTGGGGTGGGGTAAGTGTATGTTCTGGTGTAGTGGATCTTATCTGCTGAAGATTGTTGTGGTATCTTAGACGTGGATGTCTGTCGAGATGCTGGGTGCGGGGATGGGGGGTGTTGGTGGGTCATCGTTGAGCTGGTTCTGGTCGTCCGCTGTGTATGTTCTAGTTAAAATGTGTGAGGGTGAGAGCGGTGGCTGTGCGGGGGCGGGGGCGTTGTCTGGGCCGTAGCGGTGGCTGTGCGGGGGCTGGGGCGTTGTCTGGGCCGTAGCGGGGGCTGTGTGCGGGGGCGGCGGCGGGGGTTGGTGTTGAGAGAATTGGTTGCTGTATGTATGTTCTAGATTGAGAATTGTGTTAATAGCAATGTTTCCCACGCTCTGTGGCTATGGGGTGGTGGTGGTGATAAGGATGTAGGGGTCATCGTTGAGTTGGTTCTGGTCGGCCGCTGTAATGATGTTAAAATGTATGACGACAATCAGTGGTGATAAGGATGTAGGGGTCAGCGTTGAGTTGGTTCTGGTTTGTACCTATGTTGCTCTCACGGCAGATGCAGTTTTTTTGATAAGCAAATCAGTGTAGTATATTCAAAGCGTGATTTGTTCGATTTGTGATAAACACATTGCGTTTACATTATATGACACTCGTATTAATTTACATTTGTATCTCACCATTGTTGGGTGACGGTTCGATTTTACTGTTATCTCTACGCTATTATTTCACATTGTTACACAAGTAAATACATTGATTACCTACAATGTTGGATTCAGTTAAATCTGATGTGGAAGGCATTCGTGAAATTATTTTCAAGAATGTTAGTGGTGAGATAATATTTACTAAAAGTATACAGACTGCTCAGAAAATGTCGAACTCGGATTCATCAAAACATCAGGACAATGATGCGAGTGGAATGGAAGATTCGGTGATATCTAATATTGAAAACATACATTACCTTCTATTGGAGAGTGATGATGAGGTTACACATAAATTTGTTCGAGTTAACGACGTGCAGAATGAAGGTGAAAATTTTAAAATAATGGAAGGAAGTGATGATTGTGATCCTGAGGGAAGGGATGAGTGTGGTATTGGTTTATCTCAGAACAGCAGAACAATAACCTCATTGATGAGTGAAAATAAACGCGGTCACATACCACAGTACCCACGCTTCAGTTCAAAAACAAAGCGATTGCTTACTTTCATAAGTTGGCCTCTACGTATGCGTCAGAAGCCGGAGGATCTTGCTGATGCTGGTTTCTTTTATACTGGTTACGGAGACAAGACCATGTGTTTTCATTGTGGTGGAGGTTTAAGAGATTGGGAAGATGATGATGATCCTTGGCAGCAACATGTTCAGTGGTTTAGTCGGTGTGCTTATGTAAAGTCTAAAATTGCACAGTGTTTTATGCAGATTAAAAGGGAGGGTTAAAAAGAAATAAAAAACTGTATACAACAAACAATGTATTTTATTTGATTATATTATAATGACCCCAAGCCAATGTGTTTATTCCATCCCCGGTAATACATCTTTTATCATCATCACCAGAAAGTATTTTTTTTCTCTTAACTTGCGTGTAAACATGGTGCTTATCGCTAGTAAATGTATACATGTTGTCATATTTTACATAGTCACAA
This sequence comes from Amphipyra tragopoginis, assembly GCA_905220435.1. Lineage (NCBI taxonomy): Eukaryota > Metazoa > Arthropoda > Insecta > Lepidoptera > Noctuidae > Amphipyra > Amphipyra tragopoginis. Next base: position 28,731,823 of record HG991994.1, read on the forward strand.
TCAAGTGCTTTTTTATAATTTTCAAAATGTAACTTTCTTACAATAGCGGCGGTTGTGCCTTTGTTTTTCTTTACAGTCAAATCATTTTGTAAAACATAACTGTACATTTTAGAACGTAAACCAACAAACTCTTTGATGATACAACCATTGGTTTCATCTTTCATGAGACCAACCACCTTCTTGTTGACTAATGGTAGATTATAAACGTTTTTCATGGGAAGATCAGAGGTGTCAAATCTAGCCTCTAGGTCACATCTAATATCTTCGTAAAAATTTTCAGTAGTTATTTGATATATGAAAGAATCGGTATCTGTGTAGAGCAATTGTACGTTATGTTTATATTTAGACAGCATATAAGAGTAGTGAAAATCATACATAACATGTTTGGAAAGTTCTAGTACAGTGAAACCGGCATAAATAGGTTTATTATATAATATTTTTGTTTTATTCATTTGCACTGCTACAAAATCTTCGGAGAAAATCTTACAACTATGAAAATTAGGACGCGCTATATATCTTTCAGCACCGTATTTACATTTTGTATTTCCTTTCTCATCACTCCACTTGTTACAAAGTTTCACATCAACTCGTTTCCTTACATTCTCTATGGTTTTACCGAAAATCGAGTTGTTCATGAGCTTGTAAAAGTCTTTTTCAAACGAATTTTTTGCCAATGTTCTTTTTTGTGTGTTTAAATCTATATAAGGCTTAAGCCATGGGGATTGCTGAAACGATAAGATCCTATGGATTTTTTTACAAACTAACCCGTATTCTATACATTGCTTCAAGTTAATATAGTGAATAACGTAATTGTGTTTATTGTTGAGAGTAAGTAAAAGCTTTTTCGTTTTACCATTAGGTGGTGTTTTTGTTTCAGCGCAAAATGGGTAGTCATTGTGCAAATCATGAAGAGACTGTGGATAGTCCAGATCCACTTCCAAAATGTAGCCGATATCTGAATCAGGTTGCTGTGCTAATATATCGAATGAGATAATTTCATCACTCGTTAACCAAACAAAGTTTGCATAAGGCAGATATTGACTCATTGCATAACCATACAAATTATTAACATCCAAGTACACAATGAAACTGTTATCACGTGTGGAATTGTATGCGGTTGGATCCATAAAGTTATTGTTAGCCTGGGCATGTCTTTTGGAAACTTGACTAATGCCACCTCGAATCCCAGACTGTAAGAACTGAATCATTTCATAATCGGTGAGAAGTTCTAGATTTATTCCCGTCTGTCTCAACATAGCATCCCACGAAAGACTGGGTGCTGTGAGGTATCTACAAGGATCTAGTTTATATGCACTCAAACAAATACTACGGAAATTTTCAAACACTTCAGCAAGCAATAGGACATCTGTTTTGAGATACAAGTCACAGTATTCACCCAAAGTTTCTAAGTTAAATTTATTCCATACAGTTTGAGCGTGCATGTATTCACTATCGGAAATATGTGTTTGTGTTAGTTCACTGTAAAATGATTGCTTATCGGGTAATGATTTATCTTCAAGTTTTTTCCAACAGTCAAGGTACTCGTATGGAAACACACCCTTTCGTGTTAAAAGACTTATTTGTTCGGGATCTGAAAAATATTCAGATAATATGTGAAATTGATCTGGAGAGAGATTTTTCGCCAATTTATCTAAACTAGTGGACATAAATTTAAACGAATCAACGAAACGTATAGTTATTTCTTTTTCAGTGCTGTCATCATCGTTATCTTTAAATTGCAACTTTTGACTAAATGAAATGTACTTTTCCTTATTCTGTGGTATGCACTCAATGTGGATACCATCTCTTGCAGCTAGCTCCTTAATGAATAAGTGACTATCGTATCCGCTTAAATTATGAAAAAATATAGGGATGTAATTGGGTAGAGTATTTTAAATTACATTGCTGATGCGCCACACCTCTAATTTTCCCTGTGAGATGACAATGATCGATAACCTTTTGATCTGACGATAACAATGGTTGCTCACAAATATGACAGTGAGCGGATGTGTTATCTATTATAAAGCTTTCATTTTTATCATATGATATTTTATTTGAATAATTATCAGCAATATAACGAGCATCCAAATAAATGTTATCTACAAACTTTTTAACGCAGTCCTCACCGCGATATGTAATGAATTTACATAATGAATTATCATAATTACAATGTATATAGTATGCAAAAGCACAAGGAATGTGCTCATGAGTGTAATAAGTGTTTTTCATTTCCTCCATTTTGAGGGGGCTTAAAATTGATTCAAAATCAGCATATATAACAAATGGTACAGAAAGTTGATGACTAACATTTTTGAAACTCAAGTACTTATCTTCGAGAGTAGGTAGTTCTATTAAAGTCTTTTCACATCCTAACATCTTATGACGTTCAAGTTTAGACTTATTGGTGAAATATTGTAAGCATCCATCACAGAAAAATAATTTATTTTTATTACGTGTAATTTGAGAGCGTATCAGACGAGATATGTTTTTTATCCAACAATAATGAGATTTACCGTTAAGTTTAGCATCTTCATAAAATAAGAGATTGACATGACGATCGTTGGTTTTAGCCTTAGTTATATACAAGGGTACAATATTTTTGTTTTTTTTTTCAATTCCGTACACATTTATATTGATATGATTCAATACTTCGAAACGTTTGATTCCTTGAATCGATACTGGTAAATTAATTCCTGCTGTTTTGAAGACTGTCTCGTAGTGCGGGTATGATGTTGGACGATCCGAGTGGGAATCAACTGGATAAAGGGCGCTTGCTACAGCCCAGAAAAAGCAGGTATTGTCGGTGTTCTTTACATTCACACATGCATGTTTACGTTGTATCCAATCTGGAAGCGGTATGTAAGAGCTAGCCTTTAACGGAATGTACTTGTTGATGTTAATCTCTAAAAATTCAATCTTCTCCAATGTCCATCCGCTATCTCTTTCTTGAAACTCTTCAGATTTCTTTAGAATTTTAGCGCAGGCCTCGTTATAGTAAGTAGATAAATCTGAAGATTGTTGTAAGTGTATGTTTTTAGTGTTGAATGATTTCAAGTCTCTAATCACTTCATTCTCTCCTTTTGCTATAATATACGTGCAGAAAAGTTCAATGTTCACCTTAATGTGTTTGTTTGATTCCACTTCCATTCTAAGCAGTTTTTGAACTTTATATGCAGCTCCGGCTAAGTAAACTTCCGGGTTTAATGCGGTTGATGATTCATTGATACGGTAACTCACGATTCTACACTTGAATGCTGAATTCACAACATATATGAAATAATCTCCTGCATCTTGTTTACATAGTAACTTGTGACGTTTCGTTCTCGAATGAGCAATTAATTGATTATTCTCAACTTTTGTATTACAAAAAGGACACTCGTACATTGTTATGTTGCACTATAATCACAAAACAAGTGGTGATGACGTATGTTAACTGCGGACGACTACGAACTGACTGATTTGAATAATCAATTTAAATTAAACTATTTAACTTTTGTGGTTGGGTGTGGCGGTTGGTATTGAGATAAGAGAAACAAAGTATGTTATCAACTCAGTAATACATTTTATTATTTTACAAAAGGCTTGAGAAGAATAAATAATCTATTACAAAACATTTGATTTCTTGATCTACAATCGACATTTCATCGTAAACATTTTCCACAATTGCATAGGCTTCAGATAATGTTTTCACTTGGGCGAGCTTGAATCGCTTTCTGAAGAAATTCATACGGTTCTCATAGTAACCTTTTACCCTTGTCAAGTGACGTAAACGCGAATCGAGACAATTCAGCAAATGATTCAGACACCACCACTCTTGACAACAGATGGTCATCGATTTCGATCCAAGGTCAATTATGATGAATTGTTTTCTTCCTTCTTCATGTTCAGACAGGTTTATATAATTGATCAACTGTTTTTGTTGTAGTTGTTGTTGGTGCTGCTGCTTTGGTAAAGGAATTGAACCAGATGTGAAGAATTCTGATATTTCAGAGGCGTTTTCCATAAATATCATGTCCCACTCGTCTTTAGTCAATGTTATCCGATTAGCGATATCAATGCATGCTTCCAGTAATCCATTGATTTGATCCGATGGCTTCAAATATGTTTTAATAAATGGAATCGTGGGGCTGGAAACTTGATACATATACTTGCAAAGTTCGAAATGCATGGGTGGAATCGATGGAGTATAATATGATATCTGATACATGTTGTCGCTACAAGCGTTGATGATTAACTGTCCTGTCAACTACTCTGATAGAGTTTATGAAGTTATTTTTCGAACAGATTTTGTAAGAATACTATATTCGAAGAGAGAGTCATTTATAATTAAACAATAAGCGGTGGTATCACTCGGTACAGGCTTTTTAAACTCTAGCTCCAGTTTGATATCTATGGTGCCACCGGTGCCTGAACGCAGTGTGTCAGTTTGTCTGGAACAATCAATAACAATCAGAGGGGTTTTCGTTTTGAAATGAGGTGGGTTTATTTGCACGTTGGAGCTCTTCAATCCATAATAGGATCTTTTAAAGTTGATGAATGCTTCATACAAAAGTGAAAATACTCCCTTTTCAAAGTCGTTAGAGAATGAGTCATATGGATAGTATTGGGAATTGAGATATAAACGTGTATTATAAAAGTTGGTATGATCAAAGATGCTCTTATCTTTAGCTGCTTCGTTATTACGTGAATGTTGGAATCCGATTATGACGTAACGAGGTTTCTCCAACTGTGTAGTGGTTTTCACGGTCCAAATATGTTTCTGGGATGTTGGTAACACTGGATACTCGTAAAGATCCCACGAGCGGAATGCAATGGGAATGGGAGTGTTGTTCTCCACATACTTCAACAAACGTAGTTTTTCTTTATCAGATACCTTGATAATGGGCATACGCCATGCTATACGGGTTATGTCAATCTCAACTTTTTTTGTTGGATCTTTGAGAACTACACAGTTGAGATTAGAAGAGCTTCGGTTCAATATCAGTTCATGTTTCGCATTAACTATCACTTTATTGTAATCCTCAGCGAACCCCAACAAGTGTCGAAGTGGAATAGTGAAACAGAAGTCACCGTCAATCTCTTTAAAACCATTCATATTCCAACCGCTATTTTCCAAACTGTTGCACTCTTCTTCTCCATAGGATACAGCTCCCTTAATTGTGGTAGTAATACCACAGTTTTTTGTTCTATCAATCTCTACACCATTCAGTTCATAGCGGATGTCTTGAAACAAGTGAGCAGGAGCATTGTTGATGAAAGCAGAAGATTTTGTAGTAGTACCCTCAATTACCAACTGACTCTCACAAGGCAGTACTATTGTATCTTGATCGTTGATACGGATTCGGATCTCATCATTGTTTTTATACGACTCACTGTAGGGTAAATATGTATGATATTCAATTCCCTCTATAGTATCATCAAATAACACGCTATCTCCTATATCTAGAATCGATGATGACGTCATTATAGTTAGGAGTTTACTTGTAATCCGAGTGATTGTAGAAACAATACGTTATCTTTTGTTATCTTCGTTCTTGCTTGTACTTTTGGATGCTGCTGCTTTTGGTGAGATGTTCTCTCCAGTTGAGGGTTGGGAAGACTGTGGCATTGTATTGCCTCACCATTCGTTTTATAGATAATCATGAGGCTATTTTCCTTATATGCAGGCGAAGTGAAATGTTCTCGTTTCTGAAGTTCACAAGATTCCCTTGTTCGTTGACAATACACACTTGTAGATTTTGAATCGTATTCGTCTTCAACGGTAAGTAGATGAGATTTGTAGGAGACTCTATAATTTGGAATCCAGGCGGTACAGACGGTGAAAACTCGTGTAGCACATGGGTTGATTTATTATTTATGAATGAGCCTCGAACAATATTGCATTCTACTCTTATAGTGTTTGTGATTAGAATGTTTATCGGTTGATCAGAGTGATGCACTTGATTTTTGGGAAGTATTTTCCGAGAGAAACCAAAAATGCTTCCGATGCTGTTCTCTTTCTCAAAATGTATATCATAATACGGAGAATAAAATGTGCATTTCATGGTATTCGTATTAGCTAGTATATCAATCGTTTTATAAGGGTCGTCACCAGCTGTACTGCCGATCTCTTGTTCCAGGTGATGAATAATGTTATCCAGCTCATAAGAGCCTTCAGGAATTGTGATAACATTATCTCCATAATGAAAAAGGTTGTTGCTCCTATCCACATTAGGAATAGAATTAAATGATTTAAAATAAATCAAAGCACACTCGTATTCACCTTCCAGTTCTATAGGTGGTAAAAAATCCACACTCAATAAGGAATCCGTACCATTAAGTGATAAAGTAAGAGACATTATCACAATCTAACAGAAGGATGTGAAAAGAAACATACAGTTTTGACATTTTATATATATATATATTTATTTCATTCTAAACATATCATTACAAACATTTAACAGAAAACGTAAACATAAATGACCACAATTATATGTCTTATCTTTCTGTACATTGTTATAGTTATAACTGATATTGATGACATCATCACCACTTGACATGTATTTGAGAAACTCCTGTGGTGGTCTTAAATTTCCGTAACTGTCAAAGTACTCGCAATTTTGATCTTTCTTCACATATGCTACCCAATGTGTTCCTGGCCCATGTGAATCGTCTAAATTAACGATCCCCGTTTCATCCCTCCACGGTTGTGATTTTCGCTTCTGTAGAGCATCTCGCATGACTACACCCCGGAAATGAGGAATGTTTAGCTGCTTAACATATTTTACAAGCTCATAGTTGAGGAGGGCACGATTCGGTAGGGCAATGTCTAGTTTTTTTGATACGGCGCCAGATAGAGGCCCATACCTTTTTTGTAAGGTGCCATATACATGCCCCTTCCTACAGCTACTGGTACTCCATTTCTCGATTCATCTTTCTTTCTAATCATTTCATAAATATTTTTAGCAGCGGTTGTGACACCACCAGCCAAAGATCCAGCAGCCGCCAACGCGCCCAGTATTGGTATCAACGGAAGGAAGCCACCACTTTTCGGTAGAGGAATAACCCTCGGCTTTTTCACACTCCTCTTGTTATCCTTGATGCTTCTTTTAGCAGCTTTGATAGCTGTGCTTATCAATTTACTGGTGGATATTTTTTTTACCTTTCCACGTTTACCGCTCACCTTGACACCACCACGATGTCGTTGGTGGTTTTTCATAGCTTTACGTGCAGCTGTTATAACCTTTGTGAGGGGCATCATTCCTAAACCTCTTTTCACTTTCAGTTTCATTATTTTATTCACACCAAACGCCACCAATCGTTCAGATAAACTATTTGATTCAAGTTGACGTTTCTTCGCTGCCAATGCTAATTCCAAATCAGCTCTGTGTCGGTGGTCTAAGGATGAGTTTTGAGCGTATGCAATGTCGTGTAATTTACAGGCTTCATCCAAAGGATTAATACCTACATCACCTCTCTCTAAACGTTTTTTCAATTTTGTTCCGGGTCCGCAATAATTGTAGCCGGGCACGTGTAACTCGAAAGGTAGGTTATTGATAAGTGTGTTGACTAAACCACTTCCGACTTTTACGGAAGGTTCATGAAGACTGACCTTATTTCTCTGTTGTACAATCATTTTAATTAAGAGAACACTACCTGTTACTCTCACCGCTGTCACTACTACATTAATATATATAAAGCATGAGCAAACGATTAAATCGTTTATCAAAATGAAGTTTCAGAAGCAACCCACGTGTTTATCAGTTAAAGGATGGGATATAAATTCGAAATACAATAGTGATAATATATCTTACAGACATAGTGTACTCCTACCTAACAGTATCAGATGTCTTATATGTGGACCATCTGGTTGTGGTAAAACTAATCTATTACTCACCTTACTACTAGAACCAAAAGGTTTGATATTTGAAAATGTCTACTTATACTCCAAATCGTTAAATCAACCAAAATACGTGTTTTTAAGCAAAGTGTTTAGTCAGGTGCCGGAAGTGAATTTCTACACTTTCTCGGATAAAAGTGAGGTAGCCTCACCGGAAGAGACGCAGAGCAATAGTATTATAATTTTTGATGATGTGTCGATGGAAGATCAAGAACCTATCCGTTTACACTTCTCGATGGGCAGACACAAGGGACTAGATTGTTTTTATCTATGTCAAACATACAGCAAAATACCTAAACAGCTGGTGCGAGATAATGCAAACTTTGTGATACTCTTTAAGCAGGATGAAATGAATCTAAAACACGCTTATGATGATCATGTGAATACAGACATGTCGTGGGATACTTTTCTAGAAATATGCAGAGTTTGTTGGGAGAACAAGCATGGGTTTTTAGTGATTAATAAAGATGTTGACATGAATAAGGGTCGATATCGGAGGGGTTTTGATGACTTTATCACGTTATAGCAGTATAAGAATACATGTTACAATGAAGCTGTTTACATTTCACCATGGACTCTTCAGCAGTACAGATCTTTGGAGATAAAGAGCTTAAACGTAAACTTGTTCAGTCTGTGAGTTCAGTAAAAAAGAAAATCAAAGCTTTAAATGAGGGTCAAGCTGAATTGACGTCAACCTTACAAGAAACATTTCAACCAATCACACAGCCCCTAAACACTTTATTACATCAGATCAATTCAAACGATAATAAAGGGTTAATTGTGAAACATGAAACTGATAAGAAGCCATTCCAAAATACAATTAAACGAGAAATTAAAAATGCTGCTGATAAAGTAATGCGCAACAAACAAGAAGAGTACAGTGACGTTGATAAGGAAGAGTATGAAGATGCTGATGATTCTCTAGATACAACAATCCAATCGGAAACGGAAGAGGATTTTGTGTCACATCCATTAGCTCGCAGCTATTTGGATAACATTATAATTAATAACATTCAAAAAGTACCTTATGGTGTTTACCATACGTCAGAGGGGTATAATATAGGCGACAGCGCTGTTGAATTCGATAAAAAACATTTAATAATTAAAAACCAGAAGTTTAGATATACACCAGGTCTGATGGAACTGTTATTCAAACGGGAACCTAATACTTCTTTGATCCAACCTGCGGATGGTGACGTCTACTATAAAATAATAACGATGACAAATGCGCATAGACGTAATTTTTCTGCAGAAGGTCAAATACAGGGTGACAGGAGCCTCAAATATACTCAATATATAAAGGAGTCAAACCATCCACATTCTACTCCTATTAAAAAATCTGAAATGAAAACAACAACTGGCGGATGTTTAAACAGATCAGGTGGAACAGATAACAGATCAGGTGGAACAGATAACAGATCAGGTGGAACAGCTAACAGATCAGGTGGAACAGCTAACAGATCAGGTGGAACAGCTAACAGATCAGGTCTGTTAGATGTAACAGGTAACAGATCAGACGTAACGGGTCTGTTAAATGCAAGAGATCTGTTAGTAACCGGTAGAGGCTTGACATCATCCACTAATAATAATCATTCAAATACAGACACAACTCTATTAATGAAAAAATACTACCCTAATACGGATATTATGTATTGGGATAACCCTAATGAACTAATTGACCGATTACGACTGCTTATCGCTTCGCGAAATGCCGGTAACAACGATCATGATAACGAAATTATTGCAATATTGGAAGAATTAATAGAAGCTAACATAATTGAATCACCTCATCGACTGTCCGACATACTAAAACATGTTCTCAAGTAAACACACTTTCATTGTAATTATGACTGTCGATAAGTTTGGACGTTACCTACAGAGCAACCGACAACAACCACCACACTCACTCAAGGTGCTGAAACATCAGGTGGACTGTGGAAATCGTTTATTAAGAAACGCTAACAAAGGTATTCTGAAAAATGATGTGGTTATAAAAGCACAACTGGATGAGGTTCTGATTCAATGTTTACATAAAATAAAAAAAATCTCTCAAAGTCTAGAAGAGATCTCAGGAAAACATTCAACTAGCACCAGCACGTCAGCCACCGCTACACCACGAGCACCGGTTATAGTACCAAAACCCTGACGAAAAGAAAAAGTTTGTAAAAAACTGACATGAGCAAATGGACAGTCGTTCAGGAACTTCACAAGAATGCCCGTAAAAACTTCCCTCGAAGACGTTTCATACAAAAAGGACTTGATGACACCTGGCAAATAGATTTGATTGATATGCAAAAGTATTCCAAGTATAACGGGGGATTTAAGTATATTTTAGCTTGCATCGATACATTTTCGAAGTATGCATGGCTTCAACCATTAAAGAGCAAATCAGGTGATAATGTGACACGAGGCATGCTCAACCTGCTAAACAACAACCTAAGACGAAAACCAAAAAATATTCAATCTGATGATGGACGAGAGTTTTTCAATGAAAAGTTCCAAGCTCTGATGAGAAAGTTTAATATAAACCATTACTCAACATACAGTGTAATGAAGGCTTCTATTGTAGAGAGATTTATTAGAACTATCAAAAACTGGCTTTGGCAACGATTCGCATACAACGGCTCTTACAAATGGAGCGGAAAAGAGCTCTCTGATGTAATAAATAAGTATAATAATAAAATACATCGTACTATCGGGGTTGCCCCAGTGACCGTGAATCATACTAACGCTAATGACCTTTTATCTACTGTTTACAACCATATCAAAGTACGAGCTAAATCAAAGTATGTGTGCGGTGACTATGTTCGTATCAGTAAATATAAATCCACTTTTTCCAAGGGATACACCGGAAACTGGAGTTCGGAGATATTTAAAGTGGTGCAAGTGAATAACACCAATCCGGTGACCTATCAGTTGCAAGATGAAAGGAAACAACCAATCTTAGGTGGATTTTATGAACAGGAACTACAAAAAGTTAAATATCCTGATGTGTACCTGGTGGAGAAGGTGTTGAAAAGAAAAGGTGCTAAAGTTCTAGTAAAATGGTTTGGTATGGATTCGACAAGTTGGATAAATAAAGAAAACAAAATTACTGAGTAGATACACTGTTTTTATTTCTTAAAACCATCTACATCTAAATATAGAAAATAAAATTAATGAGTAAATACACTGTTTTTTATTTCTTAAAACCATCTACTACATCTATGGATAAGTACAGAAAATAAAATGAATGAGTAAATACGTATAAGTACCTATACCTACGTTGTTTTTTATTTCTATTTCTAAACCATCTTTATTTATCTATAACATACTTTACACAATATTTTCAATAGAACCACTTAAATTATGGATGACTGCTCGTTGGTGGTGACACTTTGATCTTTAGCTAACTTAGCGTAGTAAGGAGTTTCAATAGAATAACAGACCATAACCAGAATAGTCTATCACCACTGACGTGCACTCAATCGTACAATACAATCACTTAGATATTATTTATTACATAAACATATTGGGTAGGTGTCTAATTGTCTGTAGATACTAGGGCATGTAATATCGGAAGCTTTTCAATTCCGATACTGATTTCCGATATTAGATCTCAATATCGGAATTCCGATATTAATATCGGAATTCCGTTATTTCGTTAAAAATTGCACATTTTATTTATAAATTGCTCAAGTTCGGTATGAGGTTGGATTGAGTATACTAAAAATCATTTTTAAATCGTATTCTTTAATTTGCTTCAAAAATTGGTTGTTTTTTAAGTATGTCTGTATTTATTCTCTACCTATTTATATTTAATGTCTGTATTTATTAAATCACATATTTCTCATGTAACAGATACGTTATTTCTAACATTTTTTAACCTAAATTAGTACAATATAAATCTAAACTAAATCTAAATTAAAAAAAAAGTAGTAAAAACGTAGACTAAACTATCAATATAAACCCAAAGATTGCATCAAAGTATTCCTCCGCCTCGCTGTCCACTGGTAACGTGCCCAGAAGGCTGGCAGCGTTGCCACGTTGTATGGCAACGCTAATTCTCTGGCCGAAAAACAAGCCAGCCCTCTGGTCACGCATGACCAGATCCTATTTCCTTAAAAAAGAGACGCGCACTCGGACCCCTTGACCCGAGCGTTTCCATCCCAAACGGCTCAAAGTCATAATTTCCTATGATGTTACTATATTTGCGCCGTTGGAGGGTCTCCGCAGCCGCAGCGGCAGCGCCAGCACAGCCCGCCGAGCTAGGAAGATGGGATGGAGCAAGGGTGTCGACACAAGTCGCGTCCCACACCAGAGGCCTACCCATCTTCCATGGCAATAACGACATACCGTCAGGTCTCTTGCCATCGTCGCGTACCAAGCCATTAGGTTCTAATACAGCTGGCACGCCGGCGGTGACAAGAGCGCGACGGATTATGTCATTCAAGTTCGCGTGCCGTGCTATGCGACCTGCACTCCTGCAGCAAGACAGGCCATGGTGTCCGAGGCCGTTGACAGCTTCGCCGCAGTGGCACCGATGCGGAGCAACACAATGAGCACCTACGCGTAGGCATGTAGCGAGCCGAAAGCTGGTGTCATCCAGCATAGTACCTATGCTGGATGAGGGAAGTGCCTGAAGCCAAAGTCCCGACTCCCATTCACCCACATCCAGCAGACGAGCACGCTCAGCAGTATTGGTGGACGTGTTAATTAAATTATTCCGTACCAACCTGCACAGCGGCTCATCCCACTGTCTCTGGGAATATGGGTTGACGGGCAAATCTGTATTTGGGCAAGCCATTTTCCAGGCGTCTACAGCATCGGTCAAACACGGCACTTCAAAGTCAACCAGTGAGGAAGCCAAGATTTTCCTGGTTAACTTTTCTGTTAAATATTTCTCATTATTTATTTCTCATTATTTTCCTATACTTATTATTACTAACTAGCCTTTGCTCGCAACTTCGTCCGCGTGAATGTCGGTGATCGGGGATGCAGACACAGTCGCGGATTAATAAATGTGTAGATAAATAATAGACTGAACGTTGGGCTGTTCGTTCACACCGCAGCATTTTTCTTACTTTTAGCCCTTCTAAACGAAAGGTCCGGAGCTAAAATATGGGTTTAGTTTAAAATTCAAATAGAAAAAAAATTCTGATTTCGATATCAAAATATTCGATATTGGATCACTCAGTATCGGAACTGTAATATCGGAACTTGCGTTCCGAGATTCCGATATTGCGATATTCCGAGATTCCGAGATTCATGCCCTAGTAGATACACTAACAAAATAAAGCTTAATTTCTAAATTTATAACATCAAAACTGAAATATAATTATTATGATATTGAATAATGAATTTTGAACCATTCAGCAAATACCCGTACCTCGACACCACTACAGTGACAGGTACGAGTCTTGCTTCGGAACATGATATGTTTCGGACAATTATTATACATAATGTTATTAATATGATGTAGTGTTTCTAGTTCCTGCAACACTTTTTCAAATTTTGGACATCCTAAGCTTTCCAAGTTTACATGATTAAATCCTAATGTATTTAATAATTTTCGCTCCACCGTCCCACCCTTATAACTCCAAATATATTCCTTTTTTGAATCCAGGTTATTTAATTGTTCCATAATATAATCAAATGTGCAATCCGTCGGATGGTTTTTGAATTGTAATCCGTGTATGTTTTTTTCACAAAATGTAATTTCTCGCGTTTTTTGTGCTAGTAGCAACCACGTAGGAAGTTTTACATGAAACAAATAAAGAACCTGTTTCCAAATATCAAAGACACCTACCTCCTTAAAATAAACATCGCTTTTTACGGGAAACCCGTCTATATCTATAACATACCTTACTTTAGTTAAGTCCATTGCAGTTGACATTTTAGGTCAATAAATGTTTTGCACACAGTCGCTTATTACACAAATTAAGGTGTTAATGAACAAGTTTCCTAGTTTATCACTGAAAACACTCTGCACTCCAAAACACTCGGCTGGTAGCTCACTCAACAAAGCAAGCCACTCTTCAACTTCAACATTAACATCACCCACGGTGTCTTCTAAATGAGACGAGATGTCATCCCAGAATTTAATTAATGAATATATGTCAATATCGTTGAAATGGCTCGCCTTGTATTGACTGTAGAGTAGAGCGTTCACTTCTCCGAATATTATTGCAAGTGGTTTAGGTCGTGTCCATAAACGTAGCAGGCTGTTTATTGTTAAAAATCTAATCCAGTCAATTTTAGAGTCATTTTGCAATGCATGCAATGGATTATTCATAATCTTTGAGTTGTTACTGTAATCAAAAAAACAATCAAATTAAACTCCATCTCCACTCGATGACTTATCGGTTGAATTTTCAGTGAAGTTTACAACCCACGACATGCCACTCGCTCCTTTATTTATCATGTAAACCCCAGTTTGAAGGTACTCAAATGCGTCTTCATTGAGATTATTGAATCTCGATGGTAGTGTGATCGTATACCCATTTTCCAATTGCACAGTAGTTTGCATTGTATTTGCATGGAATTTTGACGAGACCCTACTGGCTTCTATAATTTTGTAGGGTCTGTCTACTTCGAGATCACTCATCTTCATCCATCTCTTGTTTCCACATGAATTAAGTTTTACAAGTATTGATTGTTCGGTAGACATTATTTTAATAATTGAATTATGTAACTTACAATTGTATTTATCTGATAAATCACTGATGTAGGTATAACAAAACTAATGATGTTCACCGCTGGTAACTGAGTGTGCTGTGAACTACTCAGGTCCTGGTATTTATACAAATAGATTGGTTACATAGTTTCATGTGAACAAAAAATATAATCTTTATTTTCAACCACAAAACTCTTATCATTATCCTGTAATAAATAAAACACTCATAGGCAACATAGTTTCATGTGAACAAAAAAATATATCCCTATTTTCAACCACAAAACTCTTATCATTATCCTGTAATAAATAAAACACTCAAATAGGCAATTAGTTTCATGTGAAAAAATTACCTCGTCCGGTCACAGGAATTACTTGATGGGTATACTAGCTGAACATTCGATGTCGGTCATTTCACCTTTATTCAATTTCTCCAATCGTGTAGATGTCCAAAATTGCACACTTTCAACGATTAATTTATAACGCTCACAGATGCTACTTAATATAGGATGGACCTTTATCGTTGTTGATGTTGTAGCAGTCGTCACCGTTGTTTTAGCAGTCGCACTCTCCTCGACTCCATCTTCAGATTTATGATGACGACGATGATGAGAACTAGCAACTGGACTACCTCTAGGTACTTTCACTATGATTTCTAAACCATTTTCATCAGTATATGTCTGACGAAACACGTTAGACGTCCAAGTTTGATGTAAACTATTGTTCATAGTACCGCCACTGCTTCGTCTTGAACGGGAGTTGAACATTCTTGTGATTTCCAGTTTGTTAAACAACAATTTATTGCTGTCATCACATAAACGTAAATTCAAACCGTTTTCTCTCACACCACTTCTTATAGCCACATACTTCTGATGGAACATCTTACGACTTCCACTGCTATTCATATCATTATCATTGTTAAAATAAAATTTCATCTTCTAATCACGTCACCTTGCTCATTAAAGAGCTCCACTTTCTTGATAGACCACAACTCATCACCACTACATAAATCTATTAAATCTTCATTTAAGAATCGTGATACATTTCGTATTTCCATTTCACCATCATTGTCTCGTTTTAAGTGGAACATTACCACCCACGGTAGCAAACTCGTAAAAAGCATTATGAATGCACGATAACTAACACCCGAACACTTAGTAGACTGTATAGGATTATTGAAAATATCCCTTTTATATCCCTACACCCACCTCCAGCATCCCACATCAGAATATGACACGTTTCCTATCCATCCTTTGTTCTATTACTTATCGAACAAATCATACATTGAATGTACAACACTGATTTCCTACACGTGGCTCTTTTGCTTATCAAAAAAACTGCAGCCATCCGTCGTTATGAGAGCAACATACTTGTACAAACCAGAACCAACTCAACGCTGATCCCTAAGTCCTTATCACCACCACAGCGGGATTTGGGAAACATTACATTGTCGTCACTTTTAACATAATTACAGCGGCCGACCAGAAACAATTTCAACTTTAACCCCTACATCCTTATCACCACTGATTGTCGTCATACATTTTAACATCATTACAGCGGCCGACCAGAACCAACTCAACGATGACCCCTACATCCTTATCACCACCACACCCCATAGCCACAGAGCGTGGGAAACATTGCTATTAACACAATTCTCAATCTAGAACATACATACAGCGACCAATTCTCTCAACACCAACCCCCGCCGCCGCCCCCGCACACAGCCCCCGCTACGGCCCAGACAACGCCCCAGCCCCCGCACAGCCACCGCTACGGCCCAGACAACGCCCCCGCCCCCGCACAGCCACCGCTCTCACCCTCACACATTTTAACTAGAACATACACAGCGGACGACCAGAACCAGCTCAACGATGACCCACCAACACCCCCCATCCCCGCACCCAGCATCTCGACAGACATCCACGTCTAAGATACCACAACAATCTTCAGCAGATAAGATCCACTACACCAGAACATACACTTACCCCACCCCACCACCAACACACAACCGGTCCAGAACCCCCATCTCCATACTAAAATACATCAAAATATATCACACGACTACTTTTGCATACATTCTTATCTATGCACACTTCCTGTCTCAACCATAAACATCTTTGCAATATCGACTCACAAGACAACTGGTCCAGAAACCCCATCTTCATACTAAAATAATGAAAAATATACACACGCCAACTTTAGCATTCATCCTTATCTACGCTCACTTCCTGTTACAACCATATTTACACGAAAACCAGTATAACATAGTCCACCGCTTCTAACAAACTACATACCAACAGGGGTCTACTTATACTGGTTTATGGGTGGTCCAGAATCCCCTATATATAGCTACTAGTGCCCTAGGTCGCCTATATGGTCTGGCTGGCCACAACCAAAAACCAGTATAAAAGGAGATCCCTGTGTTCGTACATGGTTGGTAGAAACGGGCTGTCATTTTATGTTGGTTATTATGAAGTAGGGTTTTCGCGTTCCCGGCCTTTTTGAGTTCCCGGGAATCGGGAATTTTTTCTCGAAATTCCCGGGAATTCCCGGGTACCCGGGAATTTTCATGTTATTTGTATAAATATAGTTTTTCTCGTATATTTCAACACGAAACTTATGTAAGTACTTTAAACATGTTATATTGATAAATTGTCTAACATACCATTCGACTTTTCTTATTAAAATAAAAAATCTTACACTTATTTAAAAAAAACAACTAAGTAGGAACAATTACAGTCATTTATTGTGCGACGTCGCGAGTTTTTTTAGTGAAAAAAGTCTTCTTTTCATTAAATATGGCAAAATATTACGGAATAACAATAGGGTGTATGACTATAAAGGGTGTAACCATATTCGTGCAATACCTTAAAACCACACGATCGACTACTGGTTCAGAATGACCGAGCACGGAATTTAACTTGATTAAAAATAAAAAATAATAGTTTTTTTTTGCGGCTGCGATATGTGGTCGAAACTTAACTAGCTAATAAGGAATAAATAAAAAAAAATGCTAAATTAAAATTTTATGCATTAGAACATTTCGACGCCACTCATCAATGAATGAAAGCACGATGACACAGCTGGCTAGCACGACTAGCACGAAATCGCTCTTTGCAGTCGGTTAACTCGGGGCGCAAAAAGGGCTCGAAAACAGAACTTTTTTTTTTGAAAATTCTATTTTATATTTAAAATAAAAACCATTTAGGGCTAATCCGTGACCATTAGATCATGCTGTTTGAAGGAATAATTTCATTATGAATCTCGAAACTATAACGAAAAAAATAAGCATTGTGAATAGTTTCTACAAACGAAACATTTACAAAAAAAAATCAAGCGTTTAGAATTTGTTTACTAGACAGGGACAACAGTACTGTGTGCTGACATCACGATACATTTACCCCATTCTAAGTTCACACCACGCAGTACAATGTCCGTTTCACGCGAGAGAGTCAGAAAATGCTCTAAAATCTTTGGAAGCGTGCAGACCCTTCATTTTTCATCATCATTTCTTCATTTCAAATAATTCCCGGGTACCCGGGATTCCCGCCAAATAATTCCCGGGTCCTAAAATCCACAAATTCCCGGGAATTCCCGGTTCCGGGTACCCGGGGCGAAAACCCTATTATGAAGTATGGTTAAAACAG